>BSBN01000425.1:1263077-2526155 GCA_027924645.1 Cunninghamia lanceolata | reverse complement strand
TCTGAAGAGAGTAAAGTGCCTTCCAACCCCCTTGAATTCTTTTTTCTCTACAAGTTTTCAGCTGAGTTTGTTGTGAAAATCTATCCCAAGGTACTTGTACTCATCCACCACTTCCAACGGGCTGCCTTCAAAAAGGAAGCTAACTTGTTTTTTTTTTCTTCTCAACAAGAATATCATCACTTTGGTTTTGCTAGTGTTTACTTGCATCCCAACTTCCTGACAAAAGGATTCCAACGCTTGCAATTGTTCTCTCAAACCGTGAGTCGATTTAGCAATTAAAATGAGATCATCAACATATAAAGCAGTTTTATCACGTACTTAGCCAGCTGAACTCCCTCTCCGCTGGTCTTGTTAATCCCCTCTCCTAACTTTTTGTTACAGGGGAAAAACTTGTCAGATGAAAGTTGCGGTATTGAAAAACTTTTCCAATCTGTTAGATCTATGCTATGGCTTTATAGTGTCTTGGGATCTATTTAATGTCTTTCTATCCGTTGGGTTTGAAAGTTCACTTTTAAAAAATACTAAGGCAATGTTTGGGTGAATTTTCATATGGGTTCGACCCATATTAGCTATATAGCTTTCCAAAAGTTCTAAGTGTGTCGAAAAAGCTTGTCAGCTCAAAAAATGCATATCTACCGGTTGGATCTTAGGTACACTTGACGATGTCCGGAGTATTGACCATTAAATTTTTTTGATGCCTTTTGCATCATTGAATTGCAAAAGCACTTTTGAAACAAAGGAGAAATTTAAGGCTTCTGGAACTTTTTTGCGGTGTCAGAAATACCTAGTAAAAAGTTCCGACCAGTGTTAGATCTATTGCAATCACTTCTGCACCGTTGATTATATAAATCCAAAAGTGGGTCCCAAAAGGCTGAAGAGTCCATGGTACAAATGAATTTTGCAATTTTTTCCAACACAATTGTGCGTCAGTTCTCAAAGACGCAAGAGCCATTAGATTGGTATTATTTTGAAGCGCTGACACATTTAATCTAGCTTACATTGGTGGGGGCAATTACTTAAACTAGATTGGCTGTAGGTTTGAGTAGGATCTTGCTCAACCTTCCGCACTATCCTTGTAGTTGCGTGAAATGCAAAATGTGGCGTTGAAATATCCCACATAGGATAATTGTTAAAATTCTATTTTTTGTAAGTCTGATTTTTATCTTGATTTCTGATTTTCTGAGTTTATTAACTCTATACCCTAAATTTATGAACTTTTGATTTTAGTTTCAGACCTGATCAAATACTTATAATAGCCAATAACTTGTCAAATACATCATAATTCTCATGTCAAAATATATGCCAAAACCTTAGATGAATTACACAATGAAATACACATGGATTCAATACCAAAATGATAGCAGAATTATTGGAAAATCATATCAGAGATATAGAGCCTTCAAATACATCAAATGCAATGGGCAAACATGCCAAACAATGCCCATGTTATAAACCCTAGGGTTTATGCATATCAATTACTTGCAAATTTGACCTTCGAATGATGCAATTGGACCTCCAAAGTGTGGTGTTCAGACTTAGGGTTTGAAACCCATGGTAATGCTACTTCAACACACCAAAATGGTTGATCCAAGCGATGCTCAAGTCTGCAATGTTTGCTGATCCGTGAATGATGTCAAAATGCCAAAAAGGATGCAACAAAACCTCCTCCAAATGTAGGTGCTCCAATGGGATGATGAAACCCTAGCTAAATTACATCAAAGCACCAATGAACAATGCTAAAGGAAGACTAATCTACTATTGTATCAAATCTGATTGCACTTTCAAAGCCCTAGCAGCCCATAAACAACACAAATCGCCTCACAAATGAAGCCGATCCAATCCTAGACAGTGACGCTAAAACCCTAGGGCCAAACCCTAGTCAAAATACCTTCAAAACTCGCCAATCAAACCCTTCTTCAAATCTGATCTAAATATCTGATGTAGAAATATGCTTCTTTTCACCAATGAATAACAATAAAGTACAATTGTGAACTCCATAGGAATACACCTCCAAGATAAAATTGGGTTTTCATCCAATCCACCTATTTCCATAAGGGTTTTCGTCCTTGGAAAACAATGCAAACCAAGTTGCAGATCTACAAAGGAAAAATACAAAAGATATAATGTTGAATGATGATCAAAATGCCTCACAATACCTTATATTTATACTTGACTTTTCCTTCTCTGTAATGTCCCCTTCTAGCAAGCCAAAATTTTCACAACTTGTAATATTATGACAGTTGATTAATGGATATGTAAGAATGATGTTATATGGAAAACCTTTGCTGAAATGTTTTCTTTATAGTGCTTGCTGTAATATCCTTGATGGCCGATCACGACTATGCAACAGTTTTATCTCTATGCAATTTGTATTTGCTACGGACTCTTACTGTTGTTTTATATTAATTATATGCAGCAGTAAGTTAGGGTCAGCTCTGTATTTGGAATATATTTATGTATTCTTCTTATTCTCATGCTACTCTTCATCGATGTCTTTGCAATTGGTTTCATTATGATTTATATCTCCATCAGTGGCTTTTGGGCAAAGATCATGTCAATTCCAAATATCCGTACCTCTTCAAGGATCGGCCCTCTTGGGTAATCGCACTATTTGTTAATGATTTGTCTTTGTTCTAATTTTGTCTTTTCTCTATTTTGTCTTCTTCTCTAATTTGTCTTTTTCTTTTTGTCCTTAAATTTGGCTAAGTATGGAAGATAGAGGGAATGCTAGGGAGAAATTCTCAAAGCTTATTGAAGTATCAGAATATCACAGGCCTCCCCTCTTGAAATTGCTTGTCCTCAAGCAATGTTTGAATTCTGGAGAATCTCTTGTCCTTCCCATGTGGCATCATCCTCGGGAAGGTTCTTCCATTTAATGAGATATTCTATGATAGTTCTATTTCTTTATCTTCTTTCTCATGTCCAAAATGGCCTCAGGTTCTAACACTAGTTGCCCTTCATCATCAAGAGGTGGTAGATCTTCACAAGGAGTAACTTTTTGACCAAGAACCTTCTTAAGTCGAGATACATGGAACACGTGAATCTTGCTATGCTTGGGCAATTCAATCTCGTATGCAACTTCTCCTATCTTATTCAACACCTTATAGGGTCCATAGAACCGGGGCTTGAGTTTTTCCGCACCACTGGATTTTATAGATGTTTGTTTATATGGTTGCAATCTTAGGAACACCATATCTCCTATTTCGAATGATCTTTCCATTCTTTTCCGATCAACATATATCTTTTGTTGATTTTGGGCATGGTGCAAGTTGTCCTTTAAGATTCTCATTATATCCTCATGTTGTTGGACAAAATCTTTAGCTTTAGGAACTCTACTTTCACGGAGAACTAGATTTCCAAAGGAGGTATCTTCATACCCATACGAGGCTTTAAAAGGGCTCATTCCTATTGACATGTGATGGGTTGTGTTGTAGCAATATTCTCCTAAGTGCAGCCATTTGATCCATCCCCTTTGCTGCCCCGTGACATAATTGTGGAGATAGCCTTCAATCCATTTATTCACAATCTCGGTTTGGCCATCCATTTGGGGATGATAGTTGGTGCTTGGTGTTAGCTCGGTTCCCGTCAATTTGAACAATTCTTGCCAAAATGAACTCATGAAACAGCTGTCCCGATCACTAACTATGCTTTTTGGTAGTCCATGTAGTCGGAAGATTTCCTTGAAGAGTGTTTCAGCCAATTGAAGTGCCTTATACTTGGAAGTGATCACCATAAAATGAGCATATTTGGTGAGTCGTTCTACAACCACATATATACAATCCTTTCCTTGTGCTTTCAGAAGGCCGGTTATAAAATCCATAGAAATGTTTTTCCACTTTTGTTCCAGAATGGGTAAACGCTGAAGCAATCCGGCAGGATGAGTTTGTTCTACTTTGTTTCTTTGACATGTCTCACATTCTTGCACATGTTTGAGTACATCACCCTTCAAACCTTTCCACGCAACTTTTTCTCTAACTTGCTTGTATGTTTTGAAGTACCCTTGGTGCCCGGCTAAGGGATTGTCATGAAATTCTCTTAAAATTTTCTCCTTCATCTTGGAACCGACTGCTACATAAACTCTATTCTTATAGAAGATGACTTCTTCCCTTACTTTAAATTCCTCATTTGGTGCCTTTCCTTCAAGGATGTTTATGGTGAGAGGATCTTTGTCATATTCAACAACGAGGATGCTTTTTCAATTGGGTGAGATACTTGTCATAGAGCATAGTGAGGGTCTTCTAGATAAAGCATTTGCTACCACATTATTCTTTCCCTTGACATAGGCAATGTCAAAATTGTAAGCTTGCAACTTACTAACCCATTTTTGTTGTCGATCATTCAAGTCTCTTTGGTTTAGGAAGAATCAAAGACTATTATGATTGGTCTTGACCATGAATTTCCCACAAACTAGGTATCGTCTAAATTTGTTCAAGGTATGATAGCCAACATCTCTTTGTCATAGGTTGAATAGAGTCTCTCCACTGAAGATAGCTTTCTACTTTCTAAGGCAATGGGGTGCTTATTTTGCATTAGGACAGCCCCAATCCCTTCTCTGGATGCATCACATTCAAGCTCAAATGGAAGTGCAAAATTGGGTATGGCAAGTACGGGACAAGTACTCATTGCCTCTTTTAACTTCTCAAAAAGCTTCTTGTGCTTTCTCACTCCATATGAAGGATCCTTTCTTGGTTAAATTGGTAAGAGGTGCTGCAATCTTTGAAAAATGCTTAACAAATCTTCTATAACTACACAAGCCTAGGAATCCTCGAAGATGAGTCAGGGTCCAGGGCTTTGGCCATTCCTTAATAGCTGTAATCTTTTCTTCATCAACTTGGACTCCTTGGGCGCTTATCTTATGCCCAAGATAAAGGATTTCTTCCATACCGAATTCACATTTTGATGCCTTGGCATATAGTGACTCTTGTCCTAAGATTGAAAAGATCTCATCAATGTGCTTGAGATGTTCTTCCCATGTGTTGCTATATATTAGTATGTCATCAAAATATATTAGCAAGAACTTCCTCAATTGCTTTCTAAATGTATGATTCATGCATGATTGGAAAGTAGCCGAGGCATTTGTTAATCCAAAAGGTAGAATCAAGAATTCAAAGTGACCGTAGTGGCATCTAAATGCTATTTTAGGAATGTCTTCCTCTTTCATTCGGATTTAATGATAACCTGATCGTAGATCAATCTTGGAAAAATACTTTGCCCCATGCAATTCATCAATGAGCTCATCCACTCTTGGAATAGGGTATCTATTCTTGATAGTTTGTTTATTCAATGCCCGATAGTCCACACACATTCTCATGGTCCCGTCCTTTTTCTTTACCAACACCACGGAGGATGCAAATGGGCTAGAACTGGGTTGGATGTGTCCCATTTCTAGAAGTTCATTGATAGTCTTCTCTATTTCTTCTTTGAACTTTTGGGGATGTCTATAAGGTGTGGTGATAACTGACTTGGAATCTTTCTCCATTTCAATCATGTGTTCAAATCCTCTTTTAGGAGGTAATCCAGGGGGTATATCATCAAGCACCTTTTTATGTTTCCTAAGGATAGGTTGGATGTCAATGTGGATGTTTTTTCCCATTGGAGTTGATTTGTCAAGTATTAGACATTGGGCTGCCCATTCAACTTGGTTGTGCCTAAATATTCTTTCCATCCTTTTTGAAGAGACCACACGTGGTGATCCGTCGAAGAGGCCATGTAAGGTGATACGTTGTCCTTGGCCAACAAAGGATATTTCTAATTTGGGCCAATCTAGTGTGACTCTTCCTCAAGAGTGTAACCATGGAGTGCCAAGGATCATATCATTGTTTCCCTTATTAACCACATAGAAATCATCTTGAATATGGTGTTTTCCTATGGTTAGGTTTAATTGGGGTAGTATTCTAGAACAATTCTTTGTGGAACCATCAGCTAAGGCTACCATGAACCCTTCAAAGTCTTGTGGGCTTAGTTTTAGTCTTTTAAAAACGGACTCGTCTATAAAGTTATGAGTAGCCCCGCTATCTACTAAGGCAGTTATTTTGTTACCCTTAAGTTGACCCCTAATCCTAAATGGGTGATGTTTTGATACCTTTGATATTGCTGCTAGGGTAACCTTCTCCCCATGTTCCACTTTTCTCTTTTTTGTGGGGTTTTCTTCATTTTCTTCATGATCACTTAAGGTTTCTATGACCCGGATTTTCCCACACTTGTGTTCACGATTCCATGGTTCCTTACATTTGAAACACAACTTCTTTTCCCTTAAATGTTGAAGGTGTGTACATGTGTGACCATGCTTCAATGGTTCGCCACATTTCCAGCATGGGTTCTTGTTTTTTCCTTCATTCTTCGGGTGAAAAGGTTTTGAAAACTTACCTTTGCTAGGGAAAGGTTTAGAGTATGGTCTAGGTTTCTTGTCCCTTTCTAGCCTAAGGGTCGTGTCTATAGCATCCTCTAGACTAGTAGGTTTAAATGCACTCACAAAATTTCTAAGGGATTCATCTAATCCTTCCACAAACATATATGTGAGCCGTTCTTCTTCTACTCCGGGAACCTTCACGGAGAGTTTCTCGAATTCATGGACGTACTCTTCCATTGTTCCACGTTGTTTGAGGTGTGTGAGTTCCCTAAAATTTTCTTGTGGATGTCTCTTATCAAACCTCTTGAGGAACTTCCTTGAGAATTCTTCATAAGATGTGATCCTTTCGTGGCCTAGGGTGATTTTCCCATGGTGCCACCATTCATATGCTAGTCCTTCGAGATGAAGAATGGTGAATTGCAAGGCATCTTTCTCGGTCATGGGGCTTAGGTGGAAGTAGTCGTTAAGTTTCTCCAACCATAAGTGTGCTGAAATTTTATTAGACCCGTCAAAATTTGGTAGGTAGACCTTATTTGCTTTGTGCTTGAGGTCTTTACTCATGGGCCTTCTCTCCTTTCTTGATAATTCGTTTCTTTTTGAATTACTAGTCTTGGAAGGAGATCGCCCTTCTTACTTCGGGTTCTAGGTCGGCATAGCAATAGCTTCCGTGTTCATTTCTTGTGGAGCTTCCTCTTCTCTATTTGGAGTTTCTTCACTTTGAAGGAAGGATGGTAGTGGAATGTGTGAGCTTGATGATAAGTTGCCAATCTCGGCTTGGTTAGATGCCACTTCTTTCCCATTAGATGAGTGGCTCTTAGGCTACTCTGTAGTGCTTCCTATTTTTTAAAGAGCTTCTAGAAATAGTTGTGTTGTCATCTCACCTTGATCCATCATGGCTTTGGTGATTCTTTCGTTTTGATCCATCATGGCCTTGGTAGTGGATTCCATGAAAGCCCTCATTTCGTTGTTCATTTGTTCTTCTAAGAGTTGGCAGTTCCTTCTAGTGTATGCTTGCATAAGATTGCTTCACAGGATGACAGGAACACGGCTCTGATACCACTTGAATGTCCCCTTCTAGCAAGCCAAAATTTTCACAACCTCTAATATTATGACAGTTGATTAATGGATCTGTAAGAATGATGTTATATGGAAAACCTCTACTGAAATGTTTTCTTTGTAGTGCTTGCTGTAATATCCTTGATGGCCGATCAGGACTATGCAATAGTTTTATCTCTATGCAATTGGTATTTGCTATGGACTCTTACTGCTGTTTTATATTAATTATATGCAACAATAAGTTAGGGTCAGCTCTGTATTTGGAATATATTTCTGTATTCTTCTTATTCTCATGCTCCTCTTCATCGATGCCTTTGCAATTGGTTTCATTATGATTTATATCTCCATCGATGGCTTTTGGACAAAGGTCATGTCAATTCCAAATATCCGTACCTCTTCAAGGATCGGCCCTCTTGGGTAATCGCACTATTTGTTAATGATTTGTCTTTGTTCTAATTTTGTCTTCTTCTCTAATTTGTCTTTTTCTTCTTGTCCTTAAATTTGGCTAAGTATGGAAGATAGAGGGAATGCTAGGGAGAAATTCTCAAAGCTTATTGAAGTATTGGAATATCACATTCTCCCTCTTGCTGGCCGACCAAGGTTTTTTTCCTTTATTTTTTTATTATTAAGGCCGACTAGGCCGACTTAAAAATAAATAATTTTATTTTATTATTTTTCTTCCCTTAAGAGGGTCGACCTACCTTATGCAACTTGGCCGACTTAAAATATTTTTTTTTCTTTTAAGCTTAGGCCAACCTAGACCATAAAATACTTTTATTTTATTATTTTTCCTCTTACTTGAGGCCGACCTTCTCCTATATACTTGGGCACCCAAAAATCAGATTTGATTTTAATAAATATTTTATTCTCCATTTTGGGCACACCACACCAATGAAATATTATTATTTTATTTATTTATTTATCACCTTTTAACCCTCAAATGGGTCGTTTTCCTCCAAGCAAAAATATTTAAATACTTTTGACTCCTCCAAAATTAATGATAAAATATATGAAGTCAAATTTCATCATTAGGAGGTCAAATTTGCAAGTAATTGGTATGTATAAACCCTAGGGTTTGTAGCATATAAAAGTTGGGCATTGTTTGGCATGTTTGTCCATTGCATTTGATGTATTTGAAGACTATATCTCTGATTATTATGATGGCAGACTTCATATCGGATTTCCCAATAATCTTGCTATCATTTTGGTACTGGATCCATTTGTATTTCATTGTGTAACTCATCTAGGGTTTTGGCATATATTTTGGCATGAGAATTATGATGTATTTGACAAGTTATTAGTTGTTTTAAGTATTTTATCAGGTCTGAAACTTAAATCAGAAGTTCATAAATTTAGGGTTTTAGAGTTAAATCCAAAAAATAAAAAATCAAGTTAAAATCGAACTTCTAAAAATCAAAATTTTAGCATTTATCTTATCCGGGATACTTCAGTGGTATCAGAGCTTAGCATCTTGCCAGCCTATTTGGGTGTGTGATTCAAAAAATTTCAGAGTTGTGGCAACACATGATTGATGATGTAATGGTTGCTTATGATGAGTACCATACGCTTCGATAGAAGATTAGAAATGATCTTACCTTCTATTACATCCCACTTGTGCCCTAGTTATTTGATATGTATCTGGATACATAAAGTGTGCCTTAGATATAATGATGTGTTTTTCAAGTTTTAAACATGCATATACATATATATTGTTATCGTGATTATTTTAATATAGATGCAAATTGTAATATGTTGTCGGACTAACTATTCATGTTTGACCTAGTGGTTGCAAGATAGATCTCCTCTGAAGAGGGAGGAAAAGTATCATCAGGTACGAGAGGTGAAAGAAGAAGAATCCAGTGCCATCTGAAAATCATCAGTAAGTCAAAATTGTCAATGCAATCTTAGGATGAGGACGTCTCGACCCGAATTGTCAGGTAAACTTTGAGTCGACAATAAGTATAATACTTCCCTAACTTAAGTCAATAGATGAGTATCGTCACCTTATCAACTTCCATAGAAAATAATAAAATAGTCAACTCGTCATAAATGAACTTAATGTTTAATTATCAGTGTTCGTCTTCAACTCGATACTTAGAGTTTTCTTAGTTTTTCAACCTTGAGACTCCTCATGACCCTCAAATCTTTGAATAAGATTACCAGATTAAAATAAGAAATATTAACCTCCCTTTTAAAAGAAATAGCTTCAAATATTTAAAATACTCTAATTGGTGTGATCCATATTCCTTATAACATAAAACTTATTAGTTGGGGCCCACTCTATACGCGGTTCATATTAAAACTATCTAGGTTAATGTTTAATGGAGACCATTTTTAGCGATTTTTAGCGATGGTGAATTTTATCAATTCGAGAGTCTTTATTTTTATTAAAGAAAAAAAAGAGAGAAGCACTGATGATATAATTATCAATTTATGACTTCATTTCACGAATAGATTTATCTTATTCAAAGGGGGATCGAAAGGAAAACTTTGGGCTATATTTTTTTTATTTCATTGCATTGAATAAAGTTGGGGAAACAGATGATTGGAGGTATGGCGAAGTGTTCGGAGGGAGTGGAACAATGAACGGACTCTCCGCAAAGGCGGGAACTCATCGTGGATGAAATCTTCTTTCTAATAGGGAACTGTTTCTTGTTTTATAGAAAAAAGGAGAGCTCATTTTGGAGGGATGCAGAGTTTTTCATTATCATTTTCCTTGAGAAAGAAAGAGAGACGGGAGGATTAAACAAAGAAGGCTTGGTCACTGTGGAGATTGCTACTGACGAAGGTAATTGGGAAGCTAGTGAGACATTCAGAAAGGTAAAGCTCGAGTTTTGCTGAGGAACGACACAAGTAGAAGACATTGATTAGATAAACATGCATGTTTTCCCTTCTGGATACCTATATGTTTTGAAATGTCACTGTATGCAATAGATAATGTGTAGTGTTTTTCCTGAGAATCTTAACATGAACGAAATCCTTCAAACTAGCTATTCGATCCAATCTTTAGAAAATTATCTTGTATAAATTTGTATTAGTAGAAGAATAAAACCATTCATTTCATCTTTCAAGAGAGGGAAACTCCAACTTAGACTTTTCTGACTCTTATATACTCGAATCTGGATTGAAAGATTTGTAAAATATTTATTAAACCTGCCAGAAGGATAGATAATGAGGTAATTCAATGCATGTGAATTTATTTCAGTCTGTACGTCTTGTAATAAACTCTCCAAGGTATTAATTCTTTACACATTAGACGTCTACCTATTGTATCATGGATTAAACTTTCTTCGTCACATACTCACAACCAGAAACACTCTTCTTTTCTCAAGTCATATAATACAGATTTTCCTATATCATTAGTCTTCTAAAAAAATAGTAAGGTTCTAGTTTGGAAAGACGGAATCTTAGGAAGTATTAAACCAAAAAGATTGCTACCTGAACTGTTTTCACAAGGCAGAACACAAATTTTATACATCTCCGAATCTTAGACTTTATTGGGCAACAAATGGTTGAAAGCTGAAAAACAATATTATTAGTAAAACCAAATAGTTGTATGATGGAAAACTCAAAAGGCTAATTTTCTTTTGATATCAAGAAATCAGAATTATCAACCAATCCTCGGAGATGGGATTTTTTTTACGGATATAAAAAAAAAATGCTAATACAGTTAGTGTGCAGTAGCACAAGAGACTAAAATAGAAGCATTCATTTAATTGGAAACCAAGCCGAGTAGGGTGTCAAATTGAACTACATGACTAGTCAAGTTGTGTTGCGCTCACTTGAAAAACCTTGGCCAAGGTGACGCTAATAGCACTAAGTAGTGTCAGTCAGTTTTCCTTGTCCCAGATACATTTCCAGTCAAATGGTCATACTAGTTAGGAGCTACCTATAGTGTGTAACTGACTAGGAAGATGTAGGGTCAAACACCAGTCTCAGATGGCATTCGATTCTCTTCATGATACCTCTCTGCGGCGGGCCAGGTCATTCTAGTAGGAATGACACGAGGGACTAGATGGTCCGAGGTTGGGTGGATAAATGCCATGATGATATCTTTCCCCTCTAACAGTTGAATAAGAAAGATTAAAAGTTTTGCTAGAAAGGTCAAAAAGGTTTATGAAGCATTGAACTATCATACCTTCATGAAAAACAGATAAGATGTTTTAATTTTTACTCAGATATTTTATTTCACATTACATCTTGTTGATACATAGAAAAAGAATTAAATTCAATTTCGTAGTTATTTATTTTCCTTTGAATGAATAAATATATATGTATATTGTTCCTTCTCTCTTTTACATTAAATACATTTCATGTTCAATCAATTTGTGCATAGCTACTTTGTAGCATATATATATAATTATGTTGTTTATATATTTCTGTGTATCAATTTTAGTCTCTGACACCTTCAATCAATATATGAAGCATTGAAAGGACAAGAAGAGGGCAAAATAGGAACCAAAACCTTGAAGGCAAGAAAGGCAAAAGGTAAGGACTGATTTTTGATGTGTAACAACAATCCTTTATCTTCAAATTATCATGATATGACAGCCAAGAGGATCAGCCTTGAGGCATGTAATTTTCAGTTGGAGACTCATGTTGGATCGACACCTCATGGAGAGCATGCAACAATGAAGGAGGAGAAGTTTGAGGTGGTTGAAGACAGTATGAAAAGGTATGACAGTAGGTCTGATTCTTTGTTTTATGACAAGAGTCCTATTTCTTCTCGCATTCATGAGATAGCAGCCACTTCCCATGAAGAGAATAAGGTAAAAGAGTCTCTCATTGTTGGTACTCACTATTTGAGTGTTGAGCATAAGGAATGTATTGAAAGTTCAAGCCACTACAAGTTTGATTTTATACATCATACAATAGAGGATGTCAAGAAAACTCAAGACATGTGTGATGGATGGTTACAAAGGGCTAAGAAGGCAAAGTTGTCAAATGCCCAAGCAAGACAACACCTACAAGAGATCAAGGAGCGTTGTAATCAACTAGATCAAACAAGGAAGCAAAGGGAGACACACCTTAGATCTCTATTTCTTCCAAGGGATGAATGCATAGAGGATGACCAAGCCATGAAGGAGCTTCTTGAAGCAAACAAACAAAAAGGACATATAGATTTAGGTGAGCAAAAAAAGAGGTATGATATAGAAAATTTTGTTTGTATACTTAATTTGCATCATAAGGTTCATGAGTCACCTCCCTTTGAGAGCTCAATGAAGGCTCAAGTCATAGAGAATGATGGAGTAGTTGAACACACACTTTGTGGATCAACCACTATTGTCATGTATTCGCATGAAGAGGGAGTCATAAATGATTCAGTTTTGAAGCAGCCCTTGATCATTATGGAAGAGATGAAGAGTGGGTGGGAGATGATGTACAAACTTTCATGTTGACAATTCATTGGTAAAGACTGCACTATTTCAGAGATTGGTAACACATGACATGGAGACTTTGGCCCATGTTTGGCACACTTTTGAGTTGCGGCTGATTTATAACACAAGGTATGAAGTTATTGCTAAGTTATTTGTTTTTGAGTCACTAATACTTGTGTTTCAGTTGAACTTTGGCATCAGAATTGGAGGTGTGCGTGAAGTCAAGCATTTCAACCCAAGTTCATGAGTTTCTACATCAAGCATGGATTAGGGATGGTTGTTCTACTTCACGGTACACTGATTTTCTTCAAAAGTTTTGGACGATAGCAGTTGTTTGGTTACTTAGGAGTGATTTGGATCACTTCTTCATCATGGGAGAATGGATTATGAATGATATTCTATCATCATACATCAATGGCAGCCTTATTTGCACCCATTTATATCTGATTTTCAGTTGCAAAGTCATCATTTTGCTCTACATCAACAACCTAGGAGGCATTGTTATACACTTTCTTGCACCTATGATAGGTACTTTTCACATACACGAGAGATCTACAAGAGTTGAAGAGTTGTGTGATGTTGATAACTCTTTGAGATACTTTTATCACCTCATAGTTGATGGATGTGATAGCATGATGGCATTTGATTATAATCATAATTCTCAAGTGATTGTTATGTAAAGGAATGATATTTATGAGGATTTTGCATTGTATATTAGCATGGGACAGCAAAGGCATGATGGAGAATTGCACACATTTGGCAAGTTGGTTGGATATTTGAGGAGGATTATGACACTTTGGGTAAAAAGGTTGCATGAACTTCATTTTGCAAACCTTGAGTAGCTTGGTACAGTACATGTGAAACCACTCCAAAGGCCTAGATTGATTTGGGATCCAGGGATTGGTTGGTTCTAATGTAGATTGGTCACATGTGATTGCTTAAAGACAATCAATCTCGGGGTGGGAGGACTTGTAATGTCCTCTTTTTGAGCTTGGATAATGGAAAGATGATTTTTAATGGCTCGACTATTTTTCCTTGAGAAGGCAAAATTAGGATTTAACTTCATATATTTTATAATTAATTTTGGAGGAGTCAAAAGTAAATAAATATTTTTGCTTGGAGGAAAACGACCAATTTGAGGGTTAAAAGGTGATAAAAAATGAATAAAATAATAATACTTTATGGTTGGTGTGGTGCGCCCAAAATGGAGAATAAAATATTAATTAAAATCAAATCTTTAATTTGATTTTTGAGCGCCAAGAAGAAGATATACCTTCCAAAGTCAAGTCGGCCAAATTGAAGGCAAAAAGGTAGGGTCGGCCCAAGTTTAAATTAAAAAAATAATAAAAATACATCTTTGAATTGGCCCAAGAGGATAAGTCTGCCATACATTGCCTAGTCGGCCTTGTTATTAAAAAAACAAAAACAAATCTTTAATTTATTTTTAGTCGGCCAAGTTTTATCTAAGGAGGTCAGCCTTAATGATTAAATATAAGGAAAATACTCCTTGGTCAGCCAACAAGTAAGAAAAGGTAAAAGTCAAGTATAAATACAAGGTTTATGAGGCATTTGATCATCATATTGAGCATTATATCTTTGTATTTTCCTTTGTGGATCTGCACCTTGGTTTGCATTATTTTCCAAGGATGAAAACCCTTGTGGAAATAGGTGGATTGGCTGAAAACCCAATCTTATCTTGGAGGTGGATTCATATGGAATTCACAATTGTACTTCATTGTTATTCATTGGTGAAGAGAAACAGATTTCTACATGAGATATTCAAATTAAATTTGAAGGAGGGTTTGATTGGTGAGTTTTGAGGGTATTTTGACTAGGGTTTGGCCCTAGGATTTGAACGCCACCTTCTAGGATTGGATCGGCTTCATTTGTGAAATGATTTGTGTTGTTTATGGGCTGCTAGGGCTTGGAAAGTGCAATCAGAGTTGATACAACAACAGATCAATCTTCCTTCGGAATTGGTCATTGGTGCTTTGATGTAATTTAGCTAGGGTTTCATCATCCCATTGGAGTGCCTACATTTGGAGGAGGTTTTGGAGGTTTTGTTGCATCCTTTTTGGCATCTTGACATCATTCACGGATCAACAAACATTGCAAACCTGAGCGCCACTTGGATCAGCCATTTTTGTGTGTTGGAGTTGCATTGCCATAGGGTTTCAAACCCTAAGTTTGAATGCCACACTTTGGAGGTCCAATTTCATCATTAGGAGGTCAAATTTGCGAGTAATTGGTATGTATAGCACCTAGGGTTTATAGCATATGATAGATGGGCATTGTTTGGCATGTTTGCCCATTGCATTTGATGTATTTGAAGACTATATCTCTTATTATTATGACAGCAAACTTCAGATCTGATTTCCCAATAATTTGCTATCATTTTGGTATTAAATCCATGTGTATTTCACACAGTTACCGGATACTTCACCCCCTCTCCCTTGGTACACGTATTGCCGTATCGGATACGGATACTCATAGGATACGGCTCGGATACTTCTTGGATACCGTATTCAGCCGTACCCAAAAAAGACCCTATTTTTTTCCCGTGTCGGATACGCGCAGATGCAGCATTCTCATGATATTTGTTCCGTATCCCAAAAATATTAACCCTAAAATGTTAAAAATTGCCGCAAGCAACTATTCCATGACCTAGCATGCTGATTTTTTTGTTGTAGGGAACTACTCTGGACCAACACGCACACGATGGAAATATGTCTTTTTATGCGATTGTATATACTCCGATAATCGCATTCATTCTAAAATTGGAGATGTAGTGTCAACAAGCAACGGAGGAAGAGGCAAATTTTATTAATTGGTGATAACTTTTTAAATTTTTGGCTTTTTTGTTTTACTTTACATTGTAAACTTTTAGTTATTAAGTTTAATACATTTAACTTTTTTAAGTTTAATTTATTAATATATAATATATTTGTTAAATATATATTAGTTATATTATTAAATTTAAATTATTTAATATTATTTATTGCTAATCTATCTATCTATCTATATATACACACATATATGTCGTATCTAGCCGTATCCATATTAGGGGTCTTGAAAAAAAGCCGTATCCGTATCCGTGTCCATGCAACTCTGGGATTTCATTGTGTAATTCATCTAGGGCTTTGACATATATTTTGGCATGAGAATTATGATGTATTTGACAAGTTATTGGCTGTTATAAGTATTTTATTAGGTCTGAAACTTAAATCAGAAATTCAGAAATTTAGGGTTTTTGAGTTAAATTCAGAAAATCCGAAATCAAGTTAAAATCAAACTTCTAAAAATCAGAATTTTAGCAATTATCCTATCCGGGATATTTCAGGTGTGTTTAGTTGGTTGTAGTGGTGTGTGAATAAACAAGTCTTTTGTTTGTGCCTTGAGATTGTTCCTATGATTATAAAAGCCGTCTACACTATACCATGCTGCTAGTGAGAGATGGCCTATGGTGGTGTAAAAGACTGCATGCCATCAAGATTTTGCCAATGGGGTTGAAGAAAAATGGAAGCGATTACCCAGTCTACTATGATCAACTTGATTTATTGCAAGTTTGTGTTACATCTTGTTTGGTCATATCACTCCTATCATTATGGTTATGATTGTGTGAGAAAAATAGGTTATACCGATATACATATGAATAATAAATCAGATGCATTTATGTTTTTTCTTTATTGACTAAGCCAAAAAGCAGATGGTGATCAAAGATCAACACATAAAATACTGAAAATCAAACACTGGAACAAGGCTGACAGCAGCCAAGGAAAGAAAGGCAGAGATCTCAGCTGCAAACAGAACAAGACACGGCAACAGCAGCATACAAGCATGACAGAAATAAAGATGCATTTATGTTGGTACCTTGGGATTGTTCCTCCAATTATAAAAGCTCCTTTCTTCTCCCTTGTATATCCTTGTTCCCGCAAGAAGTGTGCATTTCTGTTTTGTTTTAGGGGTGTGCGTGTGTACCCACTCAAAAATATGAAATTTCTTGGACAAGATAAATCATAAGCCCACTCCACATGTAACATGTATTTGAGTAAACATTAGCTCAACAAATTCAATTAATATATGAAAAACTACTGATCATGAAAACTGTTATAACTTAGTAATAGTCAGAATATCAACTAGCATGCCTCATCTTTAAACACTAAAACCAAAAAGATAAAGGTTTGGATTACTGGTGGGCATCAACATAAGCACCACTCAAAATTGCTTATCATGGCCAAAAGATGGATAAATTCATGAACTGCACAAAATTCCATGTAGCATTTACTATAATGAAAGTTTGTATTGTACAACATACCTAAACCAGAACTTAATGGTTGGAAGTGGTAAAAATGAATTCAAACTTGAAAGCACTCACAGTATCATTCAATACAAATGCAATCATCTATGTTACATATACATACACTTCAGTTATTTTACAAAAACAATTCAATTTGAATATTTCATTTAAAGGAATACGTATGCCGTTATACATGCATACTTTAGTTTCTAAGTATGCCAGTTTTTTGAAAAGTATAAACTTTCAGGTAAAAGAAGTGGGTTTCAATGACAGAAACCTCACCAAATAAAGATCAAAAGCAATGCTAATGACACCTATTTATGTACCCAATCAAGGATCGCAGAGCGGAGTGTATGGTTTGGAATTAGGTTCTTATGAGCCATTGGCAAATTTGTCATAGGGGATGTGTTGTTGCTCTCAAGCCACGTCTGGATGGCTCTATGCTCGTAAGTAAAGCCATCTGATGCAACATAGGGTTCTTCCATCACTTCCTGCATATCACAGTAATGCCAACATGCCCATATGTTTAGACACTGTGTTGATCTTCTGAAAAGAAGCTACTAGAAGTTCATGATGCAGCAACAATATGAATTCTACTATAATTTGCACAATCTTATATTGGAAGCAGCTTTTAAAATCTATGTCAATCCAACTTGATAAAGACAAACCTGAAGAATAGGACAAAGGAAATGACTTGGTGGCATGATATCAATTTCTTCTGTGGTATGAAGAATTGCATCAGCAAGGGCTTTGAGTCTGTCTAATTCTGGCATAATATCTTTTTCCAGATCTGGTCTGTCCCTACGCCGCAACTCTGCACATTTCAATCCTAACCGTGCCAAATACAGTGCCTCCTCTGGGGGCCAATCCCCGGCATTCTTGTCCATAATTTCCTCAAATGAACCCTGCTCAATAGCTGTTTCAACTGCATATGTAATAGCCAAGGGTGATCTTGCCGTTAACAATTGCAGGAGTGTGATGCCTAGAGCATACACATCAGATCCAGGCCCAAGAGTGCCAGTCCTTTGGTACTCAGGATCCATATAACAAAAAGTGCCTGCAGGGACTGTATCCTTGTACTCTGTCACTGTGGTGGTTGCCTTTGCAGGCACAAGCCTGGCCAGGCCCACATCACCAATCTTGCTCACCAAATTGTAGTCAAGCAAAATATTGGCAGGCTTCAAATCACGATGAACAATTGGTTTTGGCTTGGAACTGTGAAGAAAAAGCAATGCGGATGCAACTTCCCAAGCAATTCTGAAGCGCACAAACCATGGAAGTGGATGAGTGTTACCTTTGCACGACAGACGGTCTTCCAAGCTGCCATTTGCCATGTATTCATACACTAAACACCCATGTTCGGGACAAGCTCCAAGCAATAGTACCATATGTGGATGGCGGATTCGGCTCAGGACCTCAACCTGAAGGAAAGGGAAAAGAAAATGCACTCAGTTAAGATATAATAAGCAGATCAATCATCAAAGTATATAATTGTTCTGTAGATTGATGTTTCATACCTCCTGTTGAAATTGCTGTATCCCTTCAGTTGCTTCAGGTCGTAGAACTTTGACAGCTACTGTTGTATGTTGCAATTTGCACTTGTAGACAGCACCATAACCTCCCTCACCTACTTTGAGTGATTCGGAAAAAAAGTCTGTGGCCTCGTAGATTTCTTGTATAGAGTATTTTCTGTATCTGTGATGGGCAGATGCAAGTGCTTCCTCCGCTTTCTTTCTCTCCTCTAGTTCTCTTATGGCTCTCAATTCTGCGTCCTTTCTATGCAAAGTCTCTCTTTCTGCAAGTTGTCTTGCTTCCTCAGCCTGCCTTATGGCCACTTCACTCTTTGCCTTCTCTCTTGTAGCAATTGCTCTTGCTTGCTCTTCTCTTGCCTTAGCTACCTCAAGTATCCTTGCCTCCAGTATTCTTTGGAGATTTAGTTCATTGGCCTGTCACCAGCAATTAGCTTTTAAAAGTCAGCCTACAACACACTTCCAGAAAGTGAATATCTAAGATTCAAATCAATTATAATTTTCAAAGGAGATAAGAAGAATAACCCACTTTGATTCTTGCATCAATTGCTTCTTGCCGGGCCAGATTATACATGCCTAGAGTATGTTTGAGCTCAAGCTTCAATTTTTCTAGCTCAAACATTATATTTTGCTGCACAAAGGAAAAAATAGCTTGAAACAGATCGAACCCAGTATTTACTCAACTATGATGAGAACTGGCTATTTTGGATAGAATGAAATATAAATTCTAAAGAATAGAATGAAATCCAAAACACAAAATTTAACACTCGAGACACTGATCAATGTGTCCATTACCTGGTCCTGTGAGAAGGATGCCTTCAATTGGATATCTGATGTAGATGTCGTTTTGAAATCTGAGGAGCTGCCCTCTTCTCGCATTCTGCTTTCACTATTTATATTCTCAATTTCATTAATTTCCTTGAAACGTTCAAAGATATTAGTTTCTGCTGTCGAAGTTTCAAGTAGACCATCTATACTTGATGGAGTGTCCAAGATATCTTGGTTTCTGTTTGTGGTCTCAAAAGGGCCATGATTTTGTGTAGATGGAATTGCATTGATAATGGATGGTGTAACTCCTTGAATAAATGAAAGTTCTCGTGGTACTATGCTACCAAAAGGCGATCCTCTTTCTTCTGAGTTGGGTGTACTGGTACCCTCACCACTGACTTCCGAGCTTCTTGACTGGTATGAACTTCCACTTCTAATAACTTCGTTTTCCTCCTGAGTGCCCAAGGTCTGGCTTCTAAAGGAAGTTGAACTGTATCTGGAACTACTTGTATTTGAGTCTGTGCATACTGGATTTGATATGCTGCGTTTCATAGTTCGGTTTATGTTTGAAAGAGCTTGATTTCTCTGTGAAGGTAGAGAAAGACAGCTAAACCAAGTTGAATCTTCCGATGTTGATGCAGCTACTCCTGTGAGTTCAAAAAATCAACAATGATGTATAAAGAATACCTCAAATCATTTGTCTACATGGAGGTTATCAGAATAAAAGCCAATATCAGGTGATATAACTATACCTAGAGAATCGCAAGAGCTTATATCTGAGCAAAAGCTGGAAACACTGCAAGCATCTTCAGTGCTGCCAGTTGTGAATGATGTGGAAGAAGCTGAGCGAACTGAAGTGAGCTTGCCTTTTGATATGACATATACAGTACAGAAATTTGGAGCGATCTTTGCTACACTGGCTGGCACATCAACACCCTTGAATCTCCTGGAAAGCAGTACGTATAACTTATAAGGGAAAGTTCAGATACAACTGCAGTGAATATAATCCTTAAATAAAAATAGTAAAGATGTGGTGAACAATATAAATTCCTAAATGTACCTTAAAAGAACCTCAAACCATAGACTTCAGATACTATCATACTACCATTGATTGATCGCCCAAGGTAAAGACACATAACCAGGAATAATGAATGGTTTGGGTGTCTACTTAACCTATGCCTATTTATGACGAGGGGCTTATAAGCATAACACAATTAGTAGAATTGTAATGTACATAATACAGTAATGAAACTTGGATTCCACGGGCAATTTTGGACTCAGTCTAGGACTCTGCAATTGTTTATAATGCTTTTTTTTTATTTTTTTCTTTTTTTAGCAGAATCGACAAGTCTACCTGTCAGGACTTGCAAGTCTGCAGGTTGTGTTTGCAGACTCACCCAATGTGAATTCTCTCTCAATTCAGTGAGAATTCAGAGACTTGCCGAGTCTCATAACTATGGTAGATATAGATGATGATAGATTAAGAGAACAATAGCATATTATGATGAGCAATGGTGGCAATAGCTTCTTCCCTGATGATGAACCCATTGGCAAGGATGAAACATTGAAAAAGAATAGTTCTACACAGTTGAATCCAGAAATACATCTCACAAATTTGCATGTTGACCACAACATATTATGCTCAATAACATGAGGATCCATTTGTATTTCATTGTCAAAGTGTACATAACAAGGCATCTATATCCAAGACGTAGTTGTAGATGACTAAGAAATCACATACGTTGGATAACCAAGATAAAGGATGTGTGCTGTTAAGATCCTTGAGAAAGGATTGAAAGGCAATTGATGAGAATTCAGTTACAGGAAGAGAACTTTAGAGAATACATAGAAATACGATGCAATGACAAATTGACAGTTACATGAATAATGTAATGAGTAGTTAGGCATTTTTTTCAATACATAAAATCATCTTATAGCATAGTTCAACATTGTCAGCAGAACTAATGAGCCACAGTGCAAGGTATTGACTTGCATCAATATTAGACAGTTGTTATAACACTAGTTGATGTTGCAGATACCATTATGCAGAGATGCACGATGTTTTACGACTGTCAACTACACAACATTTGTTGTCAGCAGTGCTGCTATTGGCTAATTGTGCGGTGCATCCCCCTTCAGCAAGAAATGGTCCTTCATTGCTTCCTTAGCCTTATCTGCTAAGTCAAAAACTGTGCTCAAGTTCACTTAAAGAGTATACCACTTGGATTAATGTGGACATTAAACCTTCTTGACTATTCAGATACTAATATGTAAGAATCCTAATGCAATGGATATGTCTTAGCTCATACTCTTGATGATCTGATCAGTTGGAGCCTATGCCAAATTCTCTATACCTAGATAAATTGGTTTCATTACTGTGTTGATCCGAAATGGGTCGTGAAAATCAGAAAATACAGAGGAATCACTTTCAGAAGAAGGGCAGCAGCAGAAACTGTGCAACGACGAACCCACATCTACTGTTTTGACCCTCGACTGTGCAAATTGGAATATGAAATGACAAGGCGACTTTTCCACTTCCTCTTCCGAGAGGACCCCTCTCAAGCCCAAGGAGGATACTATGAAGATTTGAAAAGCTCAGGCAAATATGAAGTGACGATAGCAGCCAAAAGTTTATTTTAGTTGAATTTGCATTCTCGATTGTCATAATATTCAATATGTAGTTGAACTGTAGTATTAGTATTTACAATCATTTTAAAAGGCCTGCTTTCAGCTCATAGCAGGAGAACCTGACCTGGATCCCAGCGTGGATCAGAATGTAGACCATGCCACTGGAATATTAGAGGGAAAGCTCTTATAACCATATAGAGGGACCATTGCATAAATATGTCACTACCTTTATGTTTGTTTTTGCAATTAGCTAGACACCAGCAAGCACGTCATGGAGAAAATCATTTTTAAGTTAGGAGCATACCCTTGCGGGAATAATTAAGCTCCAAGAATCCTCCATTCAAATTTCATATTTGCCACCAATATTGGCACTTGTTCCAAAATCCAACAATGTCCTAGATTTTTGGTCTAGATCATGAACCATGACAAGATAATACATCTCCCCAAGCTACTAGTAATATTAAGCCTGAAGACTTTGAAGAGAGATTTAAAAAGGGGATAAATTTGCTGAGCAAATCATACGGGAGGAGGATGCCCTCTTTCCTCAAATCAAGATGAGGCTTTGCAGGAAGAAGATACTGAAGCTTTGGGTTACTCATAAATTATTAAGGCACAGATCCCCGATAATCAAGCCCCAGAAATAAAGGATGCTATGTTTTGCTAAGTACCAAATCAAACTCTCTTGCTGAGTGGATCCAAAGTCATATGACTTTCATACCAAGTTAGCAAGACATGTATCCCATCTGGTAATGAATACGGAGCAATCTATTAATTAATAGAGTGTGATACACAATTCATGCTAAAACCCTTGGTTCTTATAAAGTGCTAAATCATCTTTGTTTTTCACTTTGCTTTGGAAGATGCCAGAAAATTACCTTGTGATTGCATTGCGAGAAGACGCTCCTATCACAAGTTTGCTGATACTGAAGTTTGAGATTTGCTGAACAATTGCCAATGCTACATCATCCTCTTCTACAACCACAATCTTCGTTTGCACCTGCAAACCCAATGATCAATTAGTCAATATGAGTAGTACAGCTTCATCTAGTATTTTTTATTCCTATAAATTACTTTTTTCAAATTATTGGCAGCCTGAGCATGAGGTTTAAATGACAGGGTGTCAACCAGGTAATTTTAACAGTGACCTGTCTCCTTTTGCACAGCTGCTCATACGGTAACAACATTTCATTCGTTTGTGCTTCCACCCCTTGCATATAACCAGCAACTGCATCTTCGCATACCTGGCCAATTGGTACGTAGTTTCCCACTACAGATGCAAAAGGAAACAAATCAAATCAGCTAGATGCAACCTAGAAATCAACAGATTCAATTCTATATTTTTCTTTTCATTATTACATCCTTGTAGCTCTAGCACCCAGAATGAAAGCCTGAAATTTATATACAGCACAAGGATTTGTTGAGGGAGTCACTGTGCAATTCTTTGTCTTGACAGAGACACTGGAAAAGAAAGTTTTGATTTACAGATTAAGTGCTAAAATGCCAAATTCTACAGCTACTGCAGTTTTAAAGTGCATAGATAAACTTCAGATATGTAAATTATAAAATCTACCTATAGGCTTGCAAAATCCAATGCCCCAATCAGTGGAGAAATTTTAAGTTCTGAATGTAATGAATGATGAAACACATTCATAAGATTATAATTTTACACAAGCCAGCACATCCATTGAAAAATAATGGGAGATGAATGCAATTTTTATTACATGCATTGAAAGCTTAAATGCAAAAATTCCAGTCAGATAAGGGTAAACTAATCAACTCAATTACATCATGGTTTTATTATCCAGAGCTTTGTTACAAGAAATCCAGACCCTTACTTAGTGATGAGATATAAGCTTTTTGGTAAATACTTTAGACACTTTATGTTTGCTTCGTCTGGAACGAGGCACTAGAAAAAGTGCTGATGATTTATTCCAAAAATGAACTTTCACCCAATGGGGCCTATGAATAACTCAAAATGGCAGATTAACAAGTTTTCCAAAATCAGAACCTTTGCAAAAAATAGTGGAATGATGCATCTGATTATGGCTGTATTGTTCTGATAGAAACTTCCATAGTTTAAAAAATCACACTAAAACTAGCCAACTTGTGAGTCCTCACGATAAGATCAAAAGGCAAATCACTCACAAGTTTACTCACCGGAGAGTTTTACATGGAGACTCAGCAAGTGACTCGTGAGTTAACTTGCCAAAAATCAAAAGTTCAAGAGAAAAAATCGCCTGGCAAAACATAAATACAGTCCACGGCCAGAAAAGCATCAAAACATTTCATTTTTTCACAATTTCTTCTTCAAGCTCTCACTCCTTCGACATATTGACAACATTCAGTGCATTTGCAAGCAATTTCAATGGATTTTGTGTGTATGTAACCTAACAATGTCTCTGCTTGTGTTTTTTATTTTCAGATTTTTGTTTCGTTTTTCACTCTCATTCCAGGGTTTTATTATTCTATTTTTTTTGTTATTTAGCTAGCTGCTAGGGTTCAACTTCACATTTTATAATCTTTAATTTTTAATTTTTTAATTTATGTTAGGGTTTAAAATTCAGTTTCTTTTCAGATATAGTATCAGGTGGCAACCCTGGGACCCTGCTTGGAAGCATGGAAACCCAGAGTGAGAAACAAGACAAGTAGTGAGTATTATTGTGGGATGAAGATGAGAGGCATCAACCACCTCAAATATCATCTTACATCAGTCCATGGAACAGATGATCGCTTTGTGATAAAGTAGAGCCCGATGTTATATGAGAGGTCATAGCTCTCCTTTCTTCATATGAGGAGATGAAGCAGAATGGGTGTCAACACATGTAGTGATGTTTGAGATTTATGATCATATGTATTATAACCTAAGTTAATGGGTCCTCCTGGAATCAGTCTTGTTACGCAATGAGAACAGAAGCAATAGTGGGAGTGGTTTTGGGACGTCCAGAGTCAAGCCTTCTCATCCTAGGTACCCATAGGTTGTGGATACATTCCAAATACACCCACAGGGTCTCCCAGATGGCAGAGTTGTGCTTGTTAATTTCTAGGAGAACCATGGCCAAAAACCAAGAAAAAATGCAATAAAAATTTAAAAAAAAAAACAAATTTTAAAGCTGTGGGATTTTAGATCTCTGGGATAATCTAGAAAATTTAGTCATCTTTCTCCACGTGCAAAGTCATGCAGTCGATATTTCTTTATTACTGTAGTTCAATATTTCTGGAATTAACTGTGTGCAAGTTTTTTACCTCAACGTTTCGGATCAAACTCCATGATCCATCATTAGAAGGAAGAGCAAGAGAAGAGAGAAATATTGCAGACCAGGAACTCTAAATAGAAGGAGGGAGGGGTGCGGGAACCAATAAACCAATGGGATAAAGAAATAAAAAAAACACCAAAAACAAGACACAACTATACACCATAAGAAACCACATGATCATAAAAGAAAGAGAAGAAAACAAAGAAACATATTAGAATAAAAGAGATAAAAATATATTAGTCAAAAAATAACAAGAAGAAAAAAGAACAAAGCTAGATAGACCGGGAAAAAATAATGGAAGAAAAATTAAATAAGGTTAAAATTGTAGAAAGGAAGAACCAAGACTTACATGCATACAAAAGCACCGACCACAAACACACAAAACACATAAACATTAACAAATTACATACGCACAAACCTACACCATACAAGTGCATACGACCAACGCATAAACAAAGACAAGAATGAATATGAACCTACAAAGACATAAACCAAGAACATAAATAAACAAACAAATAAACAAATAGAAAACTAAAGACCTAGGTACACAAGTAAAAATAAATAAATAAATAAATATATATATATATATATATATATATATATATATATATATATATGATATGTAAATTTCTATGAGAAAGAATCAATTAATCCAAAGACCAAGCAATCAAATATATATATATATATATATATATATATATATAATTAAAAATATATCCAAACAACCGAACCACCACACACCAAGACAACAGAAAGAAAAGAAAAGAAAAAAGAGAACAAGACACGTAAAGAAGAACAACCAGCTAGGATGACCACGAACCAAGACAGACATGAGGAGGGAGGAGCCGCTACGGGGAAAACAAAGCCAACATGAAAGGAAGACAAAGGGAAGGGGAAGGAATACAAAGGGAAGAAAACGAAGAGGGCCTAGAAAGAAAGGAGGAACGGGAAGGGGGAAAAAAGATGAGCCTAGAAGGATTGAGAAAAAAGACAAAAACGGGGGATGTGAGAGGGGAGGAACAAAAGGATGGGGGTGGATGCGAAAAGCTGAGGAGGGAGGAGGGTGAAAGGAAAGAAGGGGGGGAACGGAGAAGAAGAGAGAAAAAAAGGGGGGGAAAGGAGAAAAGGCTCAAGACGATGGACAAGCGCAGTGTTGAATGCGGGTTAACAAGGGGTTCCAAGAGAAACTTAAACTCCATCCATCGTCGCGATTGAGATTGGAAGGGTGGTTACTGATCTCAATGGCCTCTTTGAGTTTCCTCTTGAAGAAGTAGTCTTCACTAAGATCTGAGTGTCTTCTAGGACTTGGTTAAGGTTGAGTGCTCTACAAGGGCGGCTTTATGGACACATTTATGCCTTATGTCCGCACTATGCTCTTTGATCCTAGTGTTTAAGGAACGCCCCGTCTCACCAATATAGGGGGTGCCACAAAAACAAACAATCTTGTAGACACCAGAGTTGAAAGGAGGTCCCTAGGGTCTTTGGGTGAGGGAATCTAATTCCTAAGAGTGGAGATGGGTTTAAAGGTACATTGGAGGCCCTTTTTAAGAAGAATCATAGAAATTTTGTTAGAAAGGCCTTCAATGTAGGGAAGGGTGGCAACAGGGAGGTCAGAAGGTCAACATCCTTAGGCTTGGAGCTCAAGCGGGACCTGGCTTGTTTGAATGCTCTCAAGATATGTTTTCCTATGCTCCACGGGGACGCGTCCCCTGCCCCAAAACCCCCGTCCCCGGTAGGAAACGTCCCCTACCCGTCCCCCCTTCCCCGGGGACGTCCCCTAATAATTCGGGGACGCATCCCAGAATACTTTCGCAACAGATTTAAAAAAAAAAACACATTTTTTAAATTAAAAAAGGGATGGGGGGGCGCACAAGGACCCCCACATCCCTTTAAACATACCCTAAACCTAAAACAAGGATCATATCAACCAAAAAGGAAAAAAAAAAAAACATAACTCATTTTCACATTTTGCATTGGTGAACAGTTTGACAGGAGAAAGAGGAGCAACAATAGTTTGAAGAGGTCAACAACATTTTTAGGAGAGGCTGATTGGGGACAGCCCTATATTCTCTATGTTTTTGTCATTTTGTTGTTGAAACTTGCAGCCTTTGGGCATTTTGATGTAATTTTGATATAATATATATGCAGATTGTCATAGAAAACAATTAAATTTTGTTTATTTGTTTGTCAATTCTCATGTGACAAGTTGAAAACTAAGTTCAAGTGTAATGTTATTGTTATGTATTCATTTTTTAAGGTTCTATAATGTCTATAATGAATGCCATATCAATGTTATAAATATTTGAAATTTCCCTATATTTTTAAAAAAAAACTTATTTTTTAGTAGCCGTCCCCTGTCGTCCTGTAAAAATGGCCAAAAAAAAATGCCATCCCCGAAACTCATCCCCTTGTCCCCGCCCGTCCCCGTCCCCGTCCCCAAAACTTGGGGGAGCATAGATGTTTTCTCTTGTAACCGTTTAGTTCAAAAACTTTGGTGAGGTGTGAAAGCTCTTCGTCTAGGTAATTTTGAAAAAATTCAAGACTGCCATCTCCCTCTCATCCTTTGACGATTCCACAAAAAAGCAGCTTTTACCCTCCAAAGAGTCCACCCCCCGCATCTATGGGGTTCCTAAAATCCACAAAGCTAACATCCCTTTGCGTCTAATCATTGACACCATCGGTTCACCCACATACAAACTTGCTGCACACCTAGCCAAGCTTATCTCTCCTCTTGTGGGTAAGTCTAGTTCCTTCATCAAGAATTCTACCCATTTCGTAGAATTCATCAAGGACAAAAAATGGGAAAGTAGTGACCTTTTAGTTAGCTTTGATGTGGTCTCCCTTTTCACCAAAGTTCCCATCCCTGACTCCATTGAAATAATTAGACGTAAGACCAATGATGAGATCACCTCCTTGGTAGAACTTTGCCTTAGATCCACCTTTTTCACCTTCCAGGGAGTTGTCTACAAATAGTTGGATGGAGTTGCCATGGGATCTCCTCTCTCCCTGATCGTTGCCAACCTTTACATGGAACACTTTGAAGACATCGCTCTTAACTCTTTTCCCCTCAAACCAAAATGGTGGAAACACTATGTTGATGATACTAACGTCTGTTGGCCGCATGGCCCTGAAAAGCTTGAAGAATTCCACTCACATCTCAACAACATAGCTAAGAGCATCTCCTTTACCAAAGAGCTTGAAACTGATAATGAGCTCCCCTTCCTCGACATTCTTCTTATCAAAGAACTTGATGGATCCTTAGGTCGCCATGTGTTTCATAAATCTACCCACACTGACCTTTACCTCCACTCTTCCTCCCATCACCAGCCAGCACAAAAAACCGTTATCCTTAAAACTTTAGCCACTAGGGCCTTTCGTATTTGCGATAAAGACAACCTAGACCAAGAGCTTTCACACCTCACCAAAGTTTTTGAACTAAACGGTTACAAGAGAAAACATATCTTGAGAGCATTCAAACAAGCAAGGTCCCACTTGAGCTCCAAGCCTAAGGATGCCAACCCTTCTGACCTCCCTGTTGCCACCTTTCCCTACATTGAAGGCCTTTCTAACAAAATTTCTAAGATTCTTCTTAAAAAGGGCCTCCAATGTACCTTTAAACCCATCTCCACTCTTAGGAATCGGATTCTCTCACGCAAAGACCCTAGGGACCTCCTTCTCAACTCTGGTGTCTACAAGATCGTTTGTTCTTGCAGCACCCCCTATATTGGTGAGACAGGGCGTTCCTTCAACACCAGGATCAAAGAGCATAGTGCAAACATAAGGCATGAACGTGTCAATAAATCTGCCCTTGTAGAGCACTCAACCTTAACCAAGTCCTAGAAGACACTCAAATCTTAGTTAATGAAGACAACTTCTTCAAGAGGAAACTCAAAGAGGCCATTAAGATCAGTAACCACCCTTCCAATCTCAATCGTGATGATGGATGGAGTTTAAGTTTCTCTTGGAACCCCTGTTAATCCGCATTTGACACTGTTCTCGTCCATGCTCTTGAGCCTTTTCTCCTTTTCCCCCCCTTTTTTTCTCTCGTCTTCTCTGTTCCCCCCCTCTTTCCTTTCACCCTCCTCCCTCCTTAGCTTTCCGCATCCACCCCCGTCCTTTTGTTCCTCCCCTCTCATCTCCCCCTTTTTTGTCTTTTTTCTGAATCCTTCTAGGCTCCTCCTTTTTCTCTCTTCCCATCGCTCCCTCCTTTCTAGCTCCTCTTCGTTTTCTTCCCTTTGTATTCCTTCCCCTTCCCTTTGTCTTCCTTTCATGTTGGCTTTGTTTTCCCCTTAGCGGCTCCTTCATGTCTGTCTTGGTTCGTGGTCATCCTAGCTAGTTGTTCTTCTTTACGTGTCTTGTTCTCTTTTTTCTTTTCTTTTCTTCTTGTTGTCTTGGTGTGTGGTGGTTCGGTTGTTTGAATATATTTTTAATTATATATATATATATATATATATATATATATTGGTTTGCTCTCATTATGGTTTATTTTACCTGATGCTTTCTTGGTTTCTTATCCCTTCCTTCATCTTATATCTCTCAACTTTCGCCTTTCAATTTCAAGGTTGTTGTCTATGGTTTTGTTCTTCTTGGTTCTCGTTTTGTACTCTTGGTCGTTCATTAGTAGGTTTTTCTTTTTCTTGTCCTACTTAGTTTGACTTTTGGCATTCTTTTGGTTATATATATATGCTTGTTTTCTTGCGCCTTGGGCTATAGAATTGAGATATATATATATATACTTGTGTGTCTAGGTCTTTAGTTTTCTATTTGTTTATTTATGTTCTTGGTTTATGTCTTTGTAGGTTTGTATTCATTCTTGTCCTTGTTTATGCGTTGATTGTATGCATTTGTATGGTGTAGGTTTGTACGTATGTAATTTGTTAATGTTTATGTGTTTTGTGTGTTTGTGGTCGGTGCTTTTGTTTGCATGTAAGTCTTGGTTCTTCCTTTCTACAATTTTAACCTTATTTAATTTTTCTTCCGTTATTTTTTTTCTCGGTCTATCTAGCTTTGTTCTTTTTTCTTCTTGTTATTTTTTGACTCATATTTTTATCTCTTTTATTCTAATATGTTTCTTTGTTTTCTTCTCTTTCTTTTATGATCATGTGGTTTCTTATGGTGTACAGTTGTGTCTGGTTTTTGGTGTTTTTATTATTTATTTATCCCATTGGTTTATTGGTTCCCACACCCCTCCCTCCTATTTAGAATTCCTGGTCTGCAAATTATATTTCTATTTCTCTCCTCTTGCTCTTCCTCCTGATCATGGATCATGGAGTTTGATCCAAAACGTTGAGGTAAAAAACTTGCACACAGTTAATTCCAGAAATTCTTTATTACATCAGACTCACCAATAACCATGGTGGCTTTGGTTTCCTTTTTCTTAATGTTGACAACCTTCTAAAATTTGTTTAAAAAAAAAGTTTAGTATCTCGTAAACCTAAAATATCAAACAATAAACACTAGAAATACCTTGTGGTTGTTTAGTACCAATGGGAAGAAATTTTGTATCTTTTCCCTTGCTTTGCATTTTTTATTATTCTAAAATAAATAAATAAAGGTTTCTAGAACTTTAGTTGTGAAGTCTATGAGAGCTCCATTGCCTAATGGATGCAAGCATGGATGAAAAAAATGGCCTTGGTTGGACTTAGCATTAAGTAGGGATATGATATTTGCTATTGCAATTTTATATTTTACTTTTTCTAAAATGACGGTAAGTTTTGGAGAGGTCTCCCCAAGCTTTAAAATTGATGTCCATTTACATGTTTTAGTTGTATGATTTGGTTTATCAGCATTCCAATTTATGAATAAGAAGCAAGGGGCAATGAAAAATTGGGATATAATCCTTGAGAGTGCCAACTTGAATGCATCAAATGTGTTTTTAATTCAGTATATTTTCTGTTTTCTTTTTTTTGCAAATTATGGGTATTTTAATATATTTTTAATTATATATCCATACCATACCAGTTCTACCTAATTGAGGGCAGGAGGGGGGCAATTGCCATACCAGCATATCCAAACCGGTAACTTAGATTATGACTGTTGAAAACTTGAACTTGACACTAATAAGTAAATGACAATGATCAATGATATGTAATGCTAATAGTGTATTGAACTTATTTTTGGATCTATCACTATATGAATGAACGAAAAACTACTTATCAGTTCTCCAAATTGAGTCTTCTGCATATTTTTAAGATTATTTTGTAAATATATTTGTTTTTTTATGTTTGGAAATTTTGCTGAGTTTTGGCGAATTTTTGCTGAGTTGCCTCGTACAAGTCAAATTTGGGTCTGCAGAGTTTAGCCGAGTATCAAGTTTTTAGACTATGGAGACTTCTATTTGATGCAATTTTCAGACATGCTGAGTGAATTCTTAGCAATTAGAATAGCTTCTAGAAGACTTCTGCTGTGCAGATTGTATGGACTTTAGCAGGCACATTTTAGAAGGTTTGAAGAATTGATAAAATTTAAAGCATAAAATGAATGAATTTCTCTTTGTCTAGACAGTTAAAGCCTTCCTGAAGTTCACACAAAATTATATGTTTGGCATATAAATCTTGGAGAAACATTCTTCATGTAGGTCACATTCTTCTAGTGTTTTGCAGAGATTGTTTTAGCATATGGAAGGAACGCCCTCAGTCATCAAATGCTTTAAGATTCCTCGATATACACTTGCAACTGTAGGTATCAATGTATAACACTTGGAGAAGTCTATTTACAGCAGAATATCATTGTATATGATGCCTTTAAATATATTTTCTCATGGTTTTTATTGTATTTCTGAATTCTCTGTAGTTTAGTTAAACAGTTATGGCAATTTCCAAATAGTTGCTAAACAGTTCATAACTGTTTCCAATTCTTTTTAAGATGGTATCTAGCAGAATGAGAGCATTTTCCGGACACCATCTTTCTAGGTTTTCTCTTACATGAATTCATATGGATAAATCCATTAAAGTGGCATCAATTGATGTGGCCATCCTTCAATAATGCTTCTGGACTATATGTAATATTTTCCTTAGCTATTCCCTATAACCTATGAGATGATTTTGCTTCAGTATGGATTTGTGTTAATATTAATTAAACCTAGGGCTTTTGGTGAATGTCAATTGTAAAATAATGCCTCAAAGTCTGCAGTTACTCATGGCTTGCATGCAAGTGAATAAATTTTGTTCCTAACACATGATTTTCCACGACCAAGGTCATACCCTTGATAAGAAATATTTTGTATTGCCTTGACTCTCTTAAGTCTCTTGACTCTCATACCCTTTGATAAGCTACACAAGATCGACAGAATTGCCATACAAGATGCAAAGTACACGCTAGGTAATAGTTTATATAGACTAGGGAGAGGGCTGGAGGTGTCAAAATCGACCAATAGGGAGAGACTACCACACGGTTTCAACATAGTAAATGTAACTCGCTCATAGGATGGTGACACCTCAAATGACCCACTCACCTAATTAAACTCAATTTATTAACCTAAGCAAGCTTAATAAAAGTGTATGAAAAACTTAGGAAATAGGGAAGACAAATAACCCGCTAGGAAAATAAAAACCTACAGTAACACCCCCTTTGAAGCGTAGCTTAGGTGCGTGAAAAGATGGGTCTCAGAAAATCAAGCCTAATGAGGTACCCATGTACAATGAATTCCCCCCAAAGAAAAGCCCCCCCAAACAAAAAAATAGAAGCCCCCCCCACAAATAGAGAGATAACACCCCCCAGAATAGAGAGAGAAAAGAGGACCAAAAAAACCCTCTTGAAATGGACACATGCCGCACCCCCAGCAAAGCTCGCAAATGAAGGAACTTGCTCTCAGTGAAGGGTTTGGTGAAGATGTATGTGATCGGCTTTGATGTCAGACAGTACCTGAGATCAATGATCTGCTCCTGAATGAGCTCTCGAATGTAGTGCATGTGGATCTCAATGTGCTTGGTCCGCTGGTGATGAACCGGATTGCGAGAGATCTGTATCGCACTTTGGTTGTCACAAAAGATGATTGTAGGCTTTTGAAAAGGAATACCAAACTCGGTGAGAATGTTGTAAAGCCAAATGGCCTCAATAGTAGCATTAACTGCTCCTTAATACTCAGTCTTTGTAGATGAAAGAGCAATTGTAGACTGCTTCTTGCTCGATCAAGAAATTGGACCGAAACCAAGTGAGAAGCAATACCCTGAAGTAGACTTGTGATCTTGAGAATTGCCTTCCCAATCTAAATCTGTGTCCCACCAAGTCAATATCCACGCTCGTTGCATAGTGAATCCCATAATTGTGAGTGCCCTGTACATACTAATGAATCCACTTAGCTACTTTCCAATGCAACTCATGTGGCTCTTGCATGAACCTAGAGACTAGGCCCACAGCATATGATAGATCAGGCCTCGTGTGAGTCAAGTATATGACTCCCAACTAGTTTGTGATACAAGGTAGCATCCACCGACGGTGAAGTACAGTGACCCTCAAGTTTGACCCCTGACAAAAAGGAGTCGGTGTAGGCTCACACTCAGCCATGCAAAATCTAGAGAGCATATCAAGAGCGTACTTGGGTTGTGCAATGAAGATACCAAATGAAGACCAAGTGATCTCAATCCCCAAGAAATAGTGCAGAAGGCCCAAGTCTGACATCAAGAAACGATCATGAAGGGTAGTTTTCACTACCTTGATGTTGGATGAGGAACTCCCTGTAAGCAACAAGTCATCAACATAAAGAACGAGGAAGGTGAGAGTATCATCCTACTGCAAAATATACACATTCGGATCAAAATGGCATCGAGTGAACTCAATTGACAGAAGGAAGGAGTCCATCTTGGCATACCAAGCCCGAGGAGCCTATTTGAGGCCATAAAGGAACTTCCAAAGATGGCAAACAAGTGAAGGATCCTGTACAAATCCCTATGGTTGCTCCATATAGATCTCCTCCTGAAGGTCACCATGAAGAAAAGCACTCTTCACATCCATTTGATGAACTTCCCAACGATGGGTTGCAGCAATAGCAAGGACAAATCGAATGGAGTTCATTTTGGCAACTGGTGCAAAAATTTCAATGTAGTCAATCCCAAGAACCTAGGAGAATCCTTTAATGACCAGGTGAGCCTTATGCTTATCAACCAACCCATCTGCAGCAAATTTTGTCCAATAGATCCACTTGCATCGAACAAGATTCCTTTAGGAAGGGGGACTAATCCCAAGTATGGTTCCTCTCCAAAGAACTGAACTCTTCCTGCATAGCAACATCCCACTCAGGGACACCAGAAGCTTCCCAAAAAGATTGTGGATCGAAAGTTGAAGCAATGAAGAGATGTGGAGCCTACTCGAACTGTGACCTTGTTCTTCTAGCATCTGAAGGATCACCAACCCAATCACCTGCTGACTCCAATGTCTAACAAGCCTAGAGAGGCCCAGTAGGAGAGTTTGGAGGAGAATCATCACCCTCTAAATGATGACTAGGATAGGAGGAAGATGAATCCTCATCATCATCGTCACCATCTAAAGTGGAGGAAGAAGACTCCTCATGAAGAGCAAGAGGATTAAGATCCTCGAAAAAACTATCATGTTGCAATGTCTGCAAAGTGATGGTAGATGGAGAAGTGGTAAGAGAAGAACTAGAAACATCCTCCTTGAAACAAACACTCCTCTCGATGAACAACTCATGAGTGGTAGGGTGGAGAAGCCTGTAGCCTTTGACACCATCTCGGTACCCAACAAATATGCAAGGCTTGCTTTGCATATCCATAGCCTTATGTTTCTCTATTAGAATGTGGGCCCATGCAGGAGAACCAAACACTCGAAAGTGCTTTACTATGGGTTTTCAACCGGTCCAATCTTGAAAAGGAGTGACCCCCTTCACAGCTTGGTGAGGTACCCAGTTTTGGATGTAACACACATAGTTGATGGCCTCTACCAATATTGAGGTGCCATTGACCTGGAGTGAATCATACAGTTGGCCATCTCTTTCAAGGACCTGTTCTTTCGCTTTGCAACCATTTTGCTATGGACTGCAGGGAACTATGTGCTGAAGATCAATGCCCTCTATAGCACAAAATTGCTCAAACCTTTGGTTGACATATTCCCCCCCATTAACTATACGCAGAATTTTGATGGCCTTCCCTAACTATTTCTTTGCAAAATCTTTAAAATCCTGAAAAGACTCAAAGACCTCAAACTTTTGTTTGAGAAAATATACCCATGTGTATCTAGAAAGATCATCAATGAATGCCAGAACATATCATGCCCTACTGAAAGAAGGATGTAGAAATGGTCCTGCAAAGTCACTATGTACCAACTCCAAAAGTTGTGTGGCCCTCCATGCTTTGCCTATATCATATTTATCTTTAGGATGCTTACCAAAAATGCATCCTTGGCAAATTCCATCAAAAAACTAAATAGAAGACAACCCTGAAACCATGTCCTGTTGACTGAGCTGCTACAAGTAACGATAGTTCAAGTGGCCAAACCGTTGATGCCACAAACAACTCACCTCATCTGAGTGAATGAGCAAAGCAAGTGAAGGAAAATCGGGAACAAAGTGAGAAAAGTGATATAGTCTGGACTAATGATCAGTCTTCCTCACAACAACTGTAGACCCATTGTGCATCTCACTGATTACCACTATGTCTAGAGTGAACTCAACCCGCTTACCACGTCAACACTGATTACCACTGTGTGAATGATCTAATAGACAAATAGGAGATTAGTTGACAAAGATGGAATGTCGAGAACATCCTGAAATGTTCCTTCGCCCACGTCAACAGACTCTCTCCCATGCACCTTAGCAAGAGTGTCATCACCCAATAGAATAGATGGCGTAGAACATGGCTCCAAGGAGGCAAAACTACCTTGTTATGAAGCCATGTGATGCGAAGCACACGAATCAATGATCCAAAAATTTGGCTATGAAGCAACAACAACTAGGGCCTTGCCCTTTCCTTTCCCCTTACTTTTATTTGTGTCCTTTGAAGATTCCTGTGATGAACTTTGTTTGACAGAATCAGGTACCTTAATATTATTCTTTTCAAAAAAATGTGTAAGGTGATCAATTTGTTTCTTTAAACACTTGTGTTCATCATGACCAAGTTTCTTACAATAGGCACACTTTGTCTTCTCCTTCTTAAGCTTGTCGCCTTTGGAAGAAGAGGCCTGATTAGCTACTTTTGAGGCAGTCGGTTTCTAATATTGTTTCTTCTCTCCTTGATTTTGTCATTTCTTATTTTGCTTACTAGACCCTTTTTGATCTTTGGTGCCCTGATTTGCAACCAAGGCATGAGATTAATGCCCATTTGAACCAATTTATCTTGCTCCTTTGTGAGTTCACTTGCAAAATCATCAAGAGGAAGCATTTTTTAAGTGGTTCCTAAGGCACTTTTAGTGGCATGAAATGTAGAAACAAACACAAAATAATTTGGACCAAGCTTGGAAAGACTACCTGAGATCAGTTGAGAATCTTTCTTCTTAATTCCACATTGTTTTAGCTACAATCTTATGGCCTTTACTTTAGTGAAGTCCTAAATAGTATCAAAACTCGTAAAACTTTACCCTTTGAGCTCATTCTCCAGTAGATGTCCTCTTATTTCATCCTGTGTACCAAAGAGATTTTCAAAGTGGTTCATACTTCATTTGGTGTAGAAACATATTCAATATGGAAAAGCAAATCTGGAGATACAAACATACACAAGGTTCCAAAAACTTCGTCACACTTATTAAACCATTTTGGCTTTTTTTGCAATTAGAGTTGGTTCAGATTCTAGCCCCATTGTTACCCTATACAACCCTTGCTTCTTTAGATAGATTGTCATTTTTTACTTCCAATCAAAGTAGTTATAGGTGTGAGTATTGGTATTGTTACTTGATCCATTTTAATGCAGAAAAGAAGATTGAGTTTGTAGTTGTGCAGAAAAGAGAATGTAGAAACTCTAAGAAAGCACACAGGACACCCCCCGCTTTTCACTCAATCAAAGAACTCCCCCAAACAAATATGATTTGGCACTTTATATTTAGTGCAATTACAATTACCACCAACAAGAAACACTGAGTGGATTTGATCTCAATGCTTTTACAAATTCCCATCAAATGAGTATATGTTGAAAGTACAATCCTGGAATAAAATCAAGTGAAACAAATAGCACCACTACGAAGTACTCGAAAAATCATGAACTTTCAAAAAAAGAATCACTTTGATATGAGGTCGTATGAGAAAGTTATCAGTCTTTGAAGTTTCCACAACGAGAACTATACAATGTCACCTGTGAGAATCTGCAATTTTTGGAAAATCCATGCACCAAAATCAAAAACCGTTTACACCAACGCGTAGAGCACGAAAAATTATCCCAAATTCAAAAAATCGCTCAAAAAAGGAGCCAATATGACCCAGAACGGGTTCTCAGAAATTCACCTTCAAAACTGCACTTATCAACGGAGAGGGGGTCTAATTTGCCAAAGTCAACCTCTGCCAAATTTGGCAAAACTACCGCCAGAATAGAGATCCGTCAAGTTTAGTAGTGTCTACAAATAACTTAGGACTCTGCCAAAAATAGCCAATCTCCAAGAAAAAATAAGACTGCTAATTGTCAAAAATGCTGCCAAAAATAGCAGAGGCACTAAAAAACCCTCTAAGTATGGAAGAGGTGACAATTTTGGAGAAGGTTTATACCTACCAGATAAGATGGAATCGCAAAAGCTTTGCCAAAAAAGGCAGTGTCACCAAAGTAAATGGCATAGAGGCCAAAATTACAGCAGAGGCCTAAAAGGCTGAATCAAATGTTTTGCAGGCCTTAAAGGCTGAATTAAGATATGGGTTAGGGGGTCAAAGGCTACACCACAAACCCTAAGGGTCTGTGGCTTAAAATCCTATGGAGGCCCTTTTGAATGGGGATCGGGCCCCAAGGGGGCCAAAGCCCTTATTTAGGGCCGAAGCCCCTATACTATATGTGAAGTGCTTAGAACGCTTATAATAGCACTCGGCGTTATAAGGGTTAGAATTTTTTAATTATTTTTTTACTTTTTTAAGTTTTACAAAATTTGTCCTCGAAAAACGTGCTAAGGGGGCCAAATGGCCCTCCAACAAAAAATAAAATCTGTAGAAACTCCCGACATCAAAACTAGGCAATTTTTTGTCAAAATTCGTCTATTCGGCCTTCTGGATGCAACGGCAAGGTCCTATTTGGCCAGAAATTATCCGTATGAGAACTAATTGCCAGATCTAAGCTTCAAACCCCTGCTTGCAACTCTGTCGAACAATCTCCAAATTGAATGAAACAAAAGCCAATTCTGACTTTCTCGAGCCTTCTATACGCATTGGAACAGTAAAAAACATTGCCAATATAACCAGAATAGCTGCAATCACTCAAATCTCACAAAACACATGCAAATTGAAAAGGTTATCTGATCTTCATAAATCCTTTCTGATTCTCCATATCATTAAAAAACCCAAGAGAAGAGCATACGGAATTTTACAAGATCTCACAGAAAATAAGCTCAAACTCTCAATTAGGAATCTAACAACTCAAAGCTCTCAAAACAAAAGTTGTGATACCATGTTAGAAATCTGAAACAGAAGAATAACCCACGAACTTTTTAAAAGAGATTCTAAGCTACAAAAGTTATAAATGCATAAATAAAAGCAAACCAGAGATTCTGAGAGATATGCAAATGTCAGGATTATAGAATTGCATTATAAGCTCAAAGAAGAAGCTACACAAGACTGACAGAATTGCCATACAAGATGCAAAATACAAGCTAGGTAGTGAGTTTACATAGACCAAGGAGAGGGGTGGAGGTGGCAAAATCGACCAATATAGAGACCACCACACAATCTAAACATAGTAAATGTAACTCCCTCATAGGATGGTGACACCTCAAATGACCACTCACCTGATTAAACTCACTTTATTAACCTAAACAAGCTTAATAAAAGTGTAAGAAAAAACTACCCACTAGGAAAATAGATAACCCACACTAACAGTTTCACATAGAGCTAATGAGAGTTAGTTCTTAGCTGAGCAATAAGAATCTTTGCTCTCCAAGGTATATTAGCCCCTACATAAGCCTTTTGTTAATGATCCCAAGTGGGGTTGAATTCCTCAAGATAATATTTCTTCTTTCTCCCTAGCACTTTACCCCACATAAACTTACGAAATTTATCTATAACAAATGCCTTTATTCCTTTGCTATTTGTGGGACATGCATTCAAGTAAATATTCCATTTGCTCGTCCATTTACTATTTCGTTTCATCCATGTCTTCTTTCTCTCACTCAAGATGTTATTGAAAACAACCTTAGACCATCTACTTGCTTCCATCTATTCCATTCTTTTTAGACATCTTATGAGATACACCATAGCAATGGCTTCAATAGGAATTGCCCTTGTTTCATCTAGCATAATCTCATAAGGAACCAAAACTTTTATTTTGAACTTGCTTGTGATCATACGCTTTTGAATTCTATCAATTTGGTTCCACTTTGAATATGAAGTACTCCTAGCCCATAGTTCAAACCCATAAAGCACCATCGGAATTACTAATAGCCCAAAAAGAATTTGAGTAGTTTTCCAATCCCATAACTCTGCCTCTCTGCATCTATTTTGAAGAGCATACAATGCTTTCCATCCTCGCAAAGTTCTCTTCTTTTTGTTGGGCTCCCAATTAAGCTTGTTGTTGAAGTCAATCTTGAGGTATTTGTACTCAGTTACCTCTTCAAGAGTATTTCCCTAAAGTAGAACTTATGTTGGATCTTTTTCTTTTTGTTGGAAAAAATCATGATTTTGGTCGTGCTAGTATTGACTTGCATACCCACTTCTCTGCAAAAGTGCTCAAGGGCATAAAGGTGTTCTTGCAACCCGTGAGCTGATTTAGCAATCTAAATAAGGTCGTTTGCATATAAGAGAAGCCTCATCACCCATTCCCCCAAACGGGCACCATCCCCACCTTGCAAATTCAACCATTCTTCAAGTTTGTCAATATATACTTATAGTCCAAAAAGAGTAGGGGATAGAGGGCACCCTTGCTCAACTCCAATGTCACTCCTAAAACTTTCTAAAGTGCCTATCAAAGTTCTGATTTTGACTCGAACCCCTTCATAGAGCCTATCGATAGCTGCTCTAAAATGCATTGGAATACTAAGCTCCTTCATTTTGCACCATAACTTGTCCCTCGGGACTGTGTCAAAAGCCTTCTTGAAGTCAACAAAACAGCAGTATGTTTCTTCCTTTTCACCCCAAACGTTTTCAATGATGTGTCTCAAAGTGATTCCATGATCTAATGTGGAATGCATAGGTCTGAAACTTGCCTGCCCCTTCTCTATCTTCTCTTTTTCCTCCGCCCACTTGCTGATTCTGTTTTCAACCATGCTACCAAACACTTTCACAAACAAAGGACTCAGCATTGCTGATGGCCTGCTGACAAATTGTCAAATACAAGTGGATCCTATGCAGCAACTTTAATGAGGAGGAGGTAGCATTTGACAAACAGAGGCATATCCCAATGTAAAGGACAAGTGGAGAGAAAACCATGGTTCTATATGCGCAGTAAACAAGAAATCAAGACCCTTACTTAGTGATGAGATATAAGCTTTTTGGTAAATTATTTAGACACTTTATGTTTGCTTTTTATGAAACGAGGCACTAGAAAAAGTGCTGATGGTTTATTCCAAAAATGAACTAAATCTAGAAAATTATAGCATGAATTTTCACCCAATGGGGCCTATGAATAACTCAAAATGCAAACAAACATGTTGTCCAAAATCAGAACCTTTGCAAAAAATGCTGGAATGATGCATCTAATAATGGGTGCATTGTTTTGATAGAGACTTCCATAGCTTAAAAGATCACGCCAAAACTAACCAACTCAAAATGCAAATTAACATGTTTTCCAAAATCAGAACCTTTGCAAAAAATGGTGGAATGATGCATCTGATAATGGCTCCGTTGTTTTGATAGAAACTTCCATAGTTTAAAAATCACACCAAAACTAGCCAACTCGCAAGTACTAGCGATAAAATTACAAGGTGAATCACTCATGAGTTTACTCACCCGAAAGTTCTGCACAGAGACTCGCAAGTGACTTGTGAGTTAACTTGCCAAGAATCAGGAGTTCAAGAGAAAAAATTGCCTGGTGACACATAAATATAGTCCACGGCCAGAAAAGTATCAAAACATTTCATTTTTCCATAATTTCTTCTTCAAGCTCTCACTCCTTTGACATATTCACAACATTCAATTCATTTGCAAGCAATTTTTAATGGCTTTTGTGTATGTAACCTAACAATGTTCCTGCTTGTGATGTAAAGGGTTTCCAAGGCCCCTTCAAAACCTGTTTTTACCCCCTTTAATAAAAACAATGTTCCTAATTGTGTTTTATATTTTCAGGTTTTTGTTTTGTTTTTCACTCTCATTCCAAGGTTTTATTATTCTATTTTTTTTGTTATTTAGCTAGCTGCTAGGGTTCAACTTCACATTTTGTAATCTTAATTTTTTATTTTTTAATTTATGGTAGGGTTTAAAATTCAGTTGGTTTTTTTTCAGATATGGCATCAGGTGGCACTCTGGGACCCTGCTTGGAAGCATGGAAACCCAGAGGGAGAAACAAGACAAGTAGTATGTAATTATTGTGGGAAGAAGATGAGAGACATCAACCACCTCAAATATCATCTTGCATGGATCCGTAGAGCCTGACGTTATACAAGAGGTGATAGCTCTCCTTTCTTCATATGAGGAGATGAAGCAAAATGGGTGTGGACACATGTAGGGGCACTAGATATTATTAATAATTATGAATTTGATCACATATGTATGATGTTTGAGATTTATGATCATATGTAATATAACCTAAGTTAATGGGTTCTCCTGGAATCAGTCTGGTTGTTGTACCAAACGTGACGGGAATAGAAGCAAGAGCAAGAGTGGTTTTGGGACGTCCAGGGCCAAGCCCTACCATTCTAGGTACCCTATAGGTTGTGGATACATCCCAAATGTACCCATAGGGTTTCTGAGATGGCAGAGTTGTGCCGGTTCATTTCCAAGAGAACCCATGGCCAAAAACTAAAAAAAAATGCATTAAATTTATTTAAAAAAAAAATTTAAGTTGGGGGATGTTAGATCTCCAAGATAATCTAGAATATCTAGTCGTCTTTCTCCACGTAGAAACTGGTGCAGTTGATAATTCTTTATTACATCAAACTCACCAATAACCATGGTGGCTTTGGTTTCCTTTTTCTTTATGTTGACAAACTTTTAAAATTTGTTTTAGAAAAAAAAAAGTTTAGTATCTCGTATTCCTCCAATATCAAAGAATAAACACTAGAACTACTTTGTGGTTGTTTAGTGCCAATGGGCAGAAATTGTGTCTTTTCCCCTTGCTTTGCATTTTTTATTATTTTTAAATAAATATATTAAGATTTCTACAACTTTAGTTGTGAAGTTTATGAGGGCTCCATTGCCCAATAGATGCAAACATGGATGAAAAAAATGGCCTTGGAAAGGTCTCCCCAAGCTTTAAAATTGATGTCCATTTACATGTTTTACTTGTATAATTTGGTTTATGTGCATTTCAATTTGTGCCTCCTATTATATAAGGAAGTCAACAATAAGCAAGGGGAAATGAAAAATTGGATAAAATCTTTGAGAGTACCACAACTTGAATGCATCAAATGTGTTTTCAATTTCGAAATTTTTTTTTTTTTTTTTTGCAAATTATGAGTATTTTAATATATTTTCAATTATATATAGTACAGCTGTACTGAATCAGAGGGAAGAGGAGAGGAATTGCCGTGCCAGCATACCCAAACCAGAAACTTAGATTATGACTTGAAAACTTGAACTTGACACTAAAGTAAAAAACAGGGATACACAGGGATGTATCCCCACCTCCTCCAACCCCGTCCCTGTCCCCAGTGACGTTTCTGGGACGGGGGACGGCTGGGGACGTCCCCTTGGTGTCCCCAGTAAAATGCAAAATCGCGAAACGTCTCAAGGACGTGCAGGAAAAATTGGGGACGGCGGGTAGTGGATTAGGGATGGCGGGTAGTGGATTGGGGATGGCCGGGGACATCCTAGGGACAGCCAAGCGTCCCCTGACGTCTTAACGCATACAACCCGTTTTTTTTTAATTTTAATTGGGGCATAGGGTCCACAAACCCTCCCACGCCCCTTCCAAAACCCTAAAATCATGATATTGATAGCCTGAATGAGGCATAGATATTAGTCTTTAGATTGTTGTATTTTGAAGTTTGAGACTGTGGGTTTAACAGTTCAAAATTTTAAGTTTGAACTTTGAACTTTAATGTTAGAATTTGAACAACAAAATGCTTTAATATTGCTGTTATGAATCTTCAATCTCATGATTATCATTAATTCTATTGTTGTTTAGATTGCTGTTATACTAGTGTTTAATCATTAATGCTCATTGTTTATTGTTTAAACTTTATAGTTTATAGTTAGCCGATAGGCTTTTTTATGTGAGCATTATAGTGCTTGGAATTGTCTCACGCCGTATAAAAAAATTCACACCGGAAAATTTTCTAAACTTGTCGGTTGTTCCTATCGACATATTCCTTGAACCTCTCCTATGGGTGCAAGTGCTAGTTATACTACTGTTACACTACTGCTGTTATGATTTATTCACATATTGATATTGTTGTTAAGTTATTAACATATATGATATCTCTATTTCATATTGATATTTTGAAGAATTCATATATCGCCATCCCCAAAAATTGGTCCTCAGACTGCCATCCCTGAAACGCGTCCCCTACCGTCCCCCGTCCCCATCCCCGAAACACCGTGGAACATAGGTAAAAAACAATGATCAATACTATGTAATACTAATAGTGTATTGAACTTCTTTTTGGATCTATCATTATATGAATGAACGAAAAACTACTTATCAGTTCTCCAAATTGAGACTTATGCATTTTTTTAAGATTATTTTGTAAATATATTTTTTTATTATTATTTGGAAATTTTTCCAAGTTTTGGCGAGTTTTTGCCAAGTTGCTGAGTACGAGTCAAATTTCGGTCTGCAGAGTTTTGCCAAGTAACGAGTTTTTAGACTATGGAGACTTCTATTTGATGCAATTTTCAGACATGCTGAGTGAATTCTTAGCAATTAGAATGGCTTCTAGAAGACTTCTGCTGTGGAGATTGTATGGACTTTAGCAAGCACATTTTAGATGGTTTATAGAATTGATAAAATTTAAAGCATAAAATGAATGAATTTCTCTGTCTAGACAGTTAAAGCCTTCCTGAAGTTCACACAAAATTATATGCTTGGCATATAAATCTTGGAGAAACTTTCTTCGTGCAGGTCACATTCTTCTAGGGTTTTGCAGAAATTGTTTTAGCATATGGAAGGCATGCCCTCGGTCATCAAATGCTTTAAGACTCCTCAATATACACTTGCAACTGTAGGTATCAATGTATAACAGTTGGAGATGTCTATTTACAGAAGGATATCATTGTATATGGTGCCTTTGAATATATTTTCTCATGGTTTTTATTGTATTTCTGAATTCTTTTTAGTTTAATTAAACGGTTATGGCAATTTCCAAATAGTTGATAAACAGTTTATAACTGTTTCCAGTTCTTTTTAAGATAATTTCTGTCAGAATGAGAGATTTTTCAGGGCATCATCTTTCAAGGTTTTCTCACATGAATTCATATGGATAAATCCGTTAAAGTTAGCATCAATTGCTGTGGCCATCTTTCAATAATGCTTCTGGACTAAACTAATATTTTCCTTAGCTATTCTCTGTAACCTATGAGATGATTTTGCTTCAGTATGGATTTGTGTTAATATTAATTAGACCTAGGGCTTGTGGTGAAGGCCAATTGTAAAATAATGCCTCAAGTCTGCAGTTACTCGTGGCTTGAATCCAAGTGAATTAATTTTGTTCGTAACACATGATTTTCCACGACCAAGGTCATACCCTTATAAGAAATATTGTGTATTGCCTTGACTCTCTAAAGCTCTTGACTCTCAACATTCAGAACACGTTCGATGGCTGTGACTCTGACTCTCCAAGCAGAATTCTCCGAGTCCATTAAAAGGCCCGCTTTGTAGTTTCAAACAAATTTTGCTAAACAATTCTTTACCAACCGTTCTTTTTATTGAAGAATCCATGGAGTCTATCCTTCCTTACAGATAATGTAAGGGAGAAGCCCTATTATTTTTGGTAACTCTTATTTGCTTATATTCCTTATTGTTAAGCACTTTTGAAATATTATCTGCAAGTATTATTATATTAGTAAAGTTGCTGTATATTAATCTACATATTTTTCACCTCTTCTGGTTTAACAAGGATATTTTTTTGGTTTATTGTGGTACGCCCTCGTATATACATGTCCACTTCAAGGGCAACATCTCTTGCTCTTGTTGGGTGCCCGAAGTGAAACTTTTGGGTTTTACCTTTGCAAAGGCTGGGTTGATTCCTCTTGTGCCAGGGCATGATCACCAGGTTCCTGAGATTCGCCTGGCTCCAGTGACTACTATGTGACCTTTCTGGGAATTTCTCAGAAGCTGAGCTTTGAACTCCACCAGCTCAAAACAAAAATAATCCACTGCATAAGAAACTATCAATGCATTGGCCATTTGGCATATTCAACACATTTGCTCTTACATTTTGTTCCTACAGGATATGTCGTTGGTTGCCAAATGCATTCATCAATATACAGATTTCATTTTGTTAATCTAAATTACAAAACAGTGCATCATAACACGTTTAATGAACAGCCAAAGTGCTGCTGAAACAATCAATACATATGACAGAAATAGATAAGGAAGGGGTCCCATGGACCTGTTAAAAGGATCTATTTTTTGTGGAGCAAGGGGTACATATGACAGAAATAGATAAGGAAGGGGTTCCATGGTGCTGTTAAAAGGATCTATTTTTGTGGAGCAAGGGGTCCCATATAACTCAAAAAAAAATTGCTACAGCATAAATTATAATCTTTTCCTCTAAAATAGGAGCAGTTATTTTTTAGTTGGTTGATTTTGAGCCGGCGCATTTGAGGTGGGGCTGTAACTTTCCTCCACCAGTTTAAAGATTTTTCTACCAGTTTTTAGATTCCTTCAATTTAATTTAGGAAATATTTTGGAACGAAATTTTTTTATTTGAAGATTTTTTATCTTTTTATTTGTAAGTCCTAAAAATTCTCTGCTAAATCAATTAGCATTAAGTTAAAAACCTCATGAGACCACAAGCTTCCATAAATTTTGGAGCTTAAAGTTTTAAGCCTACTGCAACTACAAAGTTCATGGGACCACTTGTTTTAAAATGCTCCTAAAAAAATTCAGCAACGCCGCTAAGATAATTTAGGAAGCCCCCTCCATGGGACCGCTTCGAAATGTGACACAGATTTTGTTAAAATGAGAGTACCAAGTCATTTAGGGGATTACTGAAAACTCTCAAATACCAAAAATTATAGCAATCATAAACTAAAATAACATACCCAATGATCAACACATACCCAAAATCAATCGTTCCATCTTATCCTAAATAGAGTAAGGATTCAAGAATCATACTCGGGGTCGGAATTCTAAGAAGGCGAGGTCTGACATGAATGAGCATCAAAGATTGACCGGGAGAGATATACTTGTCCAATGCCCACCTTACTGCATCTTTGCTATTGGTATTTTTGTTAACGGCCACTGCTACGCCCAAAGAAGATGCAACGGTGGCTTCTTCTATTTCCGTCTCCATTAGAGCTACTCCGCTGAAAATCAGAGGCAGAGGAGGAAAAAAGCTAATAAGACTCCCACACCCTAAGACGGCATGTAATTACCATTTCTTGCAAACATCGACTTTTCAAACAGCGACTTCCGCGGTTGCTTCCTACTCCAGATTCTCGTTTTCTTCCTTGATTGCAAGTTATTTAATTTCACAAGTACTAAATTGAATGCGGAGATGGAATTGGGTCAAACCCAGAGCCCACCAGGCATCCCCGTCGCATCAGAGTCTGGATCATGGAAGTTTCTAACTGGGCATGGAGGAATACTCCATGATGTTGTTGGGAGATTTTAACCATTGAAGCTGAGCAAGGATTAAGGTAGAAAGGGACTAGAGAGCGGTTTTCGTATGGCAATTTGTGAAGAGGTTCGCTAATCGTACTGATGAGGTCGCTGTCGAGTACCGTCAGCAAAACAGAGACTTCTTCCATGAAAAACGCGTCAACGCTGCCATTCAACGACCGAATCGATGGCAAGTTGAATGAATGAAGTTTTTTAAGTTGGCAATGCGAAAGAAGTTCAAAGTGAAAATTTGTTTTTAATCAAGTATCTTTCCTTGAGCTTTTACTTACTTCCCAAGAAAGGAGTGTGGGTTCAATGTCAAACCAAAAACAAAAGGAAGAATGGAGTGCAGGATACTCGACATATACCTGTCAAATATTGACATTTTCTTCTTGTTTTTGGGGGGCTGAGATCAAGTTTCCTCAACCTCATCCAAAACAAAAATAAAAACTGACACTTGCACCTATAGGAGGTTCAAGGGATAGGCTAGGCTGATAGGAAATTGAAAGTAACATTTAAATATATATTTTCAAGTCAGTTTATAAATATTAAGAATTAATGTTTTAATAGTACATAATTAATTATATAACAATAAACATATAGATGTTTTGATTGCAAATATGTATTTTGATAAGTAATGGTATCTATTTATTCAACCCTCCCAAGACTTGTGTGTCAAGTAAAGTGGTCCATTTGTTGGAATATATGCTCCAACATTAATAAATGTAGCAGTGACCTATTGTGCATGTAGACAGCTTGCTTACATGTGATGTTCACAATTTATTAGATGTAGTTGTAGTTGTATCAATAGCTATTAGTGTGTTGTCAATTAGTTGAGTTTGTTGTCAAGTTGGATAGTAGATTTATAGGAAGTTGTTTAGGTAGTTTACTATTATAAATTGTAATTTTTTGTTCAATAATAGATAGTTCCGAGTTTCCTTTTTGTGTTATCTGCTGCTATCTTTTTTATTCTCATTTTTCCAATACCATTTTCCCATATCCTTGATAGTCTTAAAATATTTTCACAAGGCAATTCCATTATAGAGTTATTCATCCATGTTAACATGTGCTCTAGAGATTTACTGAAGATTTAATTTATAGAGTTGCAAAGTTCCAATCATTGCAAATAACTGGGCTTGAACAATAACTATAGTCTTATGTTACGGAGATGGCAACCAAAGAAGTCTAAATGTACCATTTCACTTTACTTCTCGTTGAGACTACAATTTGGACAGCTTAAAGGTCAACATCTAATTTAAATCAAAAGTGGCTTAGAATCGTATCTAGGTATGCTTAATAATAAGCATAGGTTTAAAAGATAAATTAAAAAAATTATGATTTCACTTAGAGTGAACTACAATGGATAGATTGACCATCCAACATTCTCCTACCCGATCATATAACAATGCCAACAACAGTGACCATGTCTGGATTCTTTATATGTTGAATGAAAGACATGTGTTAGCTTAAACACTTAAATTTTATTATCCTATGAGGTGTCCCAAATGTGCATCTAAACTATTATAAATGCCCGACATACTCTCTTTCATCTATAGGCATCAAAATCTACGTTTATATGCTTTTTAGGCCATGGTAGTTTGATTGTGTGGCAAATTTCCAATTCTCTCTTCCCTTCTACAATGGAAACATACAAGATTTTTTTTCAAGAAAGGCCAATATTCTTCGCTGTAATAAATTGTTATGGTAGTTAGTGGAAACTACCCGAAAACCATTATTTTCTTTTTGACACTAACACTTAGAAGAAGTAAAATGCTCAATTTTACTATCACGCTCTTTCATTTAAGCAATTAAATTCCACTTCAAGGTTTTTAAGCTCAAGAATTTGAAATAGAAACTGGTAAGTTTTACTTGTTAAACACTTGTTAGAGGACCATGTGTGAGTATTCACTATTTGCAGGTCTTTTATAATAGCTAATTCGTTATCAGTTAAACACTTGTTACAGGACTATGTGTGAACACACACTATTTTTAAGTCTTTTATAAGGCAAAATTAGCTACAATTTGAAATTGGATTGTTATCTTGTGATGTGAATTAATAGAACCATGTTGTTCTTGTCGCTACTGATGTTTGTGAAGAAAATTACAATACTTGTAATTTTGACTTTAAATATGTATGGCATCCAGGTCTTATAGGAATTTATGTAAAAATTCCTTTAAGTGTGTACAAATATATCATCCCAGGTTTGTGATAAAACCAATATTACCATATTGAAAAGAATTGCAAGTGAAGAAAGGTTCATAACCCCCCCCCCCAAAAAAAAAATTCCAATTGATTACTTTTTCTCCTCTATGACCTTCAGCTGAGATAAATTGATTTTGCAGGTTGATTTCCCTCCTCCATCTGACAATTGAATTCATTGCAACAATTTTTAGGTTTTTATTAAATGCACATTGTTTAGTGTTAGTAGATGGATTCTCTAGTAAACACACATTGTTGAATGGTATTATGTAATTTGCAAATGCCCAATCTATTGTGTATTTCTGTTCTCTTTCTTGATGCAAATTTTCCTTGCCACAAATCTAAAATTTGAGGCCAACAATATAGGCAAATCTTCTAAAGTTAATGAATTGTCAACTTGAAAAAGTTCCATTATTTCCCAAAAATAAAAAGAATGTAAAAAAAAACTTCCTTTTTTTCAGCTCCCAACTTTATGATATAGCAGAACATTTAAAAAGGCAGTAATGGGGTTTAAGTTTTTATGTGCTTAATTAAATTGCAGCAAGCAAACAGATTTTAGTTTTTGTGCTAGAAAAACAAAGAAATGATCCAAATACCTTTTAAAAAAATTCCTCCACGACCTTGGATAGATTCCTCGGAAGTCGATTCTTTTGTTTTATGTTTGCGCTCCCCTTCAGCTCACCTCATATCTTGCAATTTGATATGCTCACCTGAGTTATTTGCTTTCAACCATTTTCCCTTTCCTTTTCCTTTGAAAAAAAAAAAATCCTAGAGTATCCCGCAGGGGACATTTAAACGACATGAGACTGTTTCTGACACGATTTTTTCTTGATGTGAGAACAACTGACAAGTTTAGAAAATTCTCCGACGTGAATTTTTTTACGGCGTGAGATAATTCCAAGCACTATAATGCTCACATATAAAAGCCTATCGGCTAATTAACAAAAAAGGAGAGAAAAAAGAAAAAGTTTCCTTCAACTTTTTGCTATTTTTTTTAATTTCTTCCAAATGGTAGTTCAATTGGGTCTTTTGGTTTCTTTTCAACATTGAAAATAGATCTCTAGGTATAATTAATCTTGTTCAACTCAAGGTAATGTGCTTGGGCACATGCCTCATCTATATTTTAGGGCTTGGCCATGAGGACTACCATTAGTAGGTGATCAAACAAACCTCCCACATACTTTATCAACACCTCATGTTCCATGATGTGAACCACACTTTTTCTCAACTCGCTTGTATATGCTTGCACTCTCTGCCCTTGTTTTTGCTTCAAATAATGCCATTGCATCACTTGTTCTTCTTCATAGCAAATGGGATAAAATTGTTTCCACAATAGTGACTTGAAATCTTCCCACTTCGACACTAGTGCTACTTTTCGAACCTCCAATGAGCATGCATATCTTTCATACCATGTAAGACCATGCCCAACAAGTCTCAACCTTGCAAAAGAAATTTCTTGTTGTGGAGAAATCCAATGCAAACTGAAATACACTTCCATTTGGGACACCCATTGGTCTAGTTTTTCTACAATTATTTCTCCCTCATATAGTGGGATATCTATCGTGGCTTCAACTTTGAAGAATTTATTTGGTTTCAAAATTTCTCCTTGCTCTATACCCGCTTTCTCGAATTCACCTTCTTCTTGGTTCACCTTGGAGTCATCCATTTTTGCTATCAAGGCAAGCATCATGCTTTCCAACCTATCAAGTTTCCCCTCAACAATGGATATCCAAGCCACATCCTTTTCCAACCTCGAAAATCTTGCTTCTCCGTCTTCATCTCTCACCATTCTTGCTGTCCTCACCAATCTTAACCATTCTCTTGACTCAATTTTGGGCTCAAAACGCAATAAATTGCCTTTCCCACTTGACATCGTGGATGGCATACACTTGCAACCTCTACAATCAAGCAAATAAGCAAATAACCCATAGGATTTCACTACTCCGATACCACTTGATCCATAAACTAGGGTGGATATTCCACATGCTCAATCATCAACAAATGAATATGGTGTTTTAATCTCTTCAACACACTTTAGTGAACATATTCTAACATCTACTGTGGTTGTTAATACTCAAAAGACAAGTGCAACAATAAATCATTGAAATCTAACACCTACAAAAATGCAGAATGAAACATAACAAACAATGTTCAAAATTGAAACACACAAATTAACATGGAAAATATCCACTTCGAGTGAAAAACTCCAACCTAAGAAGCAACAACTCCCTATTTGACCATGTAAGAAGGAAGTACAATGGATTGCAAAAGCTATCTTTGCCTCTGCATCAACAAGTCCGAATACACTTTAAGAACTTTAAACACTTCAACTATACACCCCCTATTACAAACAGACTTGTAACATACACTTGCTTAGTCTCCCTACAATGGTTCTACACACCACCAACTTGAGTCTCACCATCTCCCAAATGTAGAGAAGTTAGATAACACCTCCCCATACCTTCCCCAAGATGAGAAGTTGGAAGATCAACCATCATAACTGTAATTGAATTGTTTGGCATTCCAACTGGTAACTTACTGCGTACACAGAGATGCAATCGCCACTTTGCCAATATATCATTTGCCGCTTTGTAACATGTTTGTTGGGGATGACCACAAATTCATTGATGGCAATTACATATTCGCTGGGGTGAACACATGTTCACCACCTGTGTAACCGACAAACTCATCAATCTTGTTGTTATGTACCTAGGGATATGATATTATAATTTATTTAGGTGGATGGAGGTACCAACATGTGGCACACATCCCTTAAGTTAGTTATATTAGGTCTTATGGATAACTTGTAATTAATTATATTAGGAGTTGAGTAGGCCTTCATTAGGATTACCCTTCCATTATGTTATTGGGAGGAGGTATATATAAAGGAGGTGATTATCATTGTAAGGATATGTGTAGAGTATGATATTGTATTGGAGAACTCTTAGAGATATAGCATGGAGTGGCTTCTTCCATAAGGAGTGTTGTATGGTGTTACACTACCTCAAGGGTTTATTCTATTTCTGCATATATTGGATATTAGGGCATATTGGCCCACAAACATCTCTTGTGTTGTGTGAGATCTATCTTATACATTATATTATTTCCATTATTATATGTTTGGATCTTATCAAGTGGTATCAGAGCATGATCTTGGCATTGGGAAGGCAAGAAATAAAGAGATTTTTTTTTATTTTGGAGCTCGTATTAGGAAGCGCATATCTCTCTTATTTTGGTGAATCTTTCTGTTAGTGCCTGGATTGACTGGTAGTTTTTTGAGCAATTTTCATTCAGGCACTCTCCCTGAGTATCCAAAAAATGTTCTAAGTGATGGACCTCCTCAGCATTTTTCAGCTGCATCATCATATTTTCTTGAGGAGGAGGTCATCATCATCATGTTTGTTTCGATGAAGGTCAGCATCATCATGTTCTCCGTCGACCATTTCTCATCGTCATCATCATATTGACATATCGGGTGATGTTTGGTTTTCATCCTGATGATGCTGATGAGCTACAGTGCGCCCTGATCTGCTTGCGAGGGTGATTTTTCAAAGCATCCGGTGATCTTCCATTTATCACCTTGCCCAAGCATGATGTTGATGTTGCCCCGATATCCTGAAGGGGTTATTCTCTAAGTTGTTCGACCTAACTTGTTTTTTTTTCCTAAGGGTCGTCATCATCATGATATTTCCAGTTATCATCCTGCTGCTTGCGGAGGTCATCATATTTTCTTCCTTCATGATACTCCGCCGGGGTGATATTTTTATTATCGGGTGATCTTGGTTATGATCATCCTGATGATGCTGTTGAAGAGATCCAAGTGCGACCCGACATTCACTAGGGTCATCATATTTTGAACGTCAGGATGATCTTAGTCAATATCATCCTGATGATGTTGTATCACCTTGTTCTTTGTTTCTCATCCTGATGATGCTGACGTCATCCATATATCAGGGTGATATCCGGTCCTTTCTGCCTGTCTGCATCATGATATTCCGAAGGAGGGGGTGATATTTTCATATCACCCGGATATATGTTTGTTCGAGCATCATGATGATGCTGATATCAAGGAGATATCCGCCTGTTGGCTTCGCGCATTATCTACTGGGGGTGATCTTTTCAAGCATCATCATCATATTCAGTTATCGCCCCGATCTTACAGAGGAGCTACAGTGCAACCTGATGTTTGAACGTCAGGAGGATATTTCCAAATATCCGGTTGTCTTCCGAATATCATGATGATGTTAATATGATGATGACGTCATCAAGGTCCGCGGGGGTCATATTTCTAACAACTGATCATCTTGAAGAGACCTCCTGATATTTGCAAACATGATGATGACGTCATCCGGATATGAGGAGGTGCGCAGTAGGCAGATATGATGATGACGTCAGCAGTATATGATGATGACGTCATCAGGATGTTCATCGGCCAGACTTTTGGAATAAGCTCAGCAGGAGGATGTTCCTCCGATGGATCAGGTTGTGCCGATTATCATGAAGGGTATATTTCAAATATCATGATGACGTCAGGGTAATATTTCGAACAACAGGATATCATGCTGCTGGAGGATGATGATGATGAAGTCTTATACTAGTGTCGTCAGGAGCAAAAGCACCGACATGATATATGCTCATGACCTAGTATATAAAGTGTTAAAGAGGTCATCGCGGGGTGCATGTGGGATAATGTTATCCTGCGTATTCGAAACATCATGATGATGCATCTCGGCGAGAAGTGGTTGCGATGAACTGTCTGATGATCTTCCCAAGGCCGCGGGTTGGTGCGCCATTATTGGCGATTGTTGCAGAGGTATGGGCGATGGCGTGGACGGATGCAGTACCTGATTGAAGATCTAAATCCCTAGGCGGCGGCGCAAGGCCCGAAAAATCTTCCTGTCTCCTCCCCTACCTGCTGCATTAATGTTTGAGCGCCATTTCTATGATACTGTATATCTGGCGGGAGTTTTGGTCAACCTGGTAGTTAATGCTGAATATATCCTCCTGCTATATAATGCAGGTGGTGTTGCTCATTTGAGAGGTTGTTGAAAGTTGATGATTTTTGGCTCTGTAATGCAAACCAGCTGACCTGGTTGCTCTGTACAGTTTATCTTGTGAGTTTATGTATCTCCTGTTGTAGGACTTGGCATGAATCCACTGGTTTCATGGTTGATCTTGTATGAGTAATGCTGTCTCAGCATGTGTTGCGTTAATTCTGTCTCCAGTATTGCATGTATCCTTCTTCTGGATCTGGATGTTTGCTTATGTTTAGATTCTAGAGCATAGAATTCCTATGTTGAATGTCTGATCTTTTAACCTCTGCTCAAGGGGCAGATTAAACTGTTTTCAGGTTGAACATTGGGAGGGGTATACTGCAGTAGGGATGCCATAAGTAGAGATAGCTCAACACTCTTCATTGGGAGATATCTGTAGGGCAGATATCATGTGTATCCCCCTGAAATCCAGTTTTAGCTATTCATGTTGATCATTCACAGGTGTATGTCTACCGACTCCAAGCCCTGGATAGGCACCAATCATGCTGTGTTCTTGTGTTATACACCATGTCCAGCTTTGCATCCAAATTCATATCAAAACACTTCATACCTCCACCTGTTAGTTGTAGGAGTAGGATTAGGAACCCCCTGCATGCTCTCATACCCAACCAGACATCATGTCCAAGAATGTTGCCAGCCTTGTGATCTATCATACAGATCTTGGTCCATACATGAGAGTGTTCTGCCTGTTGTTGTCAAGTTAGATCCCTCTATCTTTGAGCTAGTCAAGGTTACATCTTGAGTTATAGGGATACCCCCCTTGGTGCGGCAGAACCAGAAGTGAAGGGGAGGAGCTCACGCAACCTCCTGTATTCAGTTGGCCTGAATCTGCCTGTGCATTAGAAGTGGCAAACCCTAATGCTGATTCAGAAGGAATGTCAACACTTTCCAAGGCTTTTAAAGGGTTTTTCAAGAACATATTGAAGCTGCTATAGTCCAGTTTTCATCATTTTTGCTCCTAGGGTTGAAATTTGGTGAATTTTTTCCTAATTTCTGGAGTGTTGAACAAGGCCACTTTGATACACCTACAGTCTTGATTTGGAAGAATTTGGAGTTGTTTTCAATAAGTTATTGCAATTTTATAATTTTTCATAATTTCGCTTTGTAGGCCGCAAATGAGGGAATTTTTCTGAGATTTTTATATTTTTGGAAAGCTTGCCTAATTTTATCAGGGGTCTATTCTTTATACTTTCATTTTTGAGGCCGCAAAAATTATGAAATAATTCAATCAAAGTCAGGTAGGCTGAAAAAAAAAATTAGAAACCCTAGTTTCAATGGGGATACTGGATTTTGATGGGTGTGGAGATGCATTAGAATGGTGGCACCAATATAAAAGACCTTATAGTCAAGCTGGAAGATGGATTTATCATATTTATATTTTCATGTAAGTGGTGAAGTTCATAAATGGTATTTATCATTACATATGGATGTTTCTTCTATGGATGAACTAGAACAAGTATTTTTAGATAGATGGGTTCAAGAAGGAGATGAAGGACAAGAACAAGAAGATGATGAACAGGGAAAAGAAGAAAATGGAGAAGACAAAGAATTAGGAGGAGGAGAATTAAAAGAGGACGAGGAAGAGAAGAGGAAGGATACAAGTACATGCACTTTAGCTCCAAGGAAGGAGGATTCAATCCTTCAAATTCATGGATGTATTCAAAAGGTAAAAGTTATTGTTTCTATAAATCCTAGCATCAAGTATAACTTCATCAACATGGACTTAGCAAAGAAGCTACATGTACAAGCAAAGCACATCAAGAATAGTCAAATATTGGGTAAGGATATTCAAATTTTTGAAGATTTGAAGCTCTCTATGGATAAATGTGTTTTGCATTCAAACTTTCATGCTTTGGATATGGATGGATTGGATATTGTTCTTGGTTATCCTTGGTTAGAATCTTTGGGAACAATAAACATCAATGTGCAAAAGAAGTTCATGAAGCTTTGGTATAGGAGGCAAAAAGTTACATTACACATAATGAAGTCCAAAATAAAATCAAGGAAGTGCAAGTTCAAGAATCTACTGAAGATTGCATCAAGGAATTAGAGGACTTGCGAGAGGAGCAATATGTAGAGAAAAAAGAGGAGACAAATAATTCTCTTCATGAGCCAACAAAACAAGTGGCAAAAAATGATGAAGAATCAGAGAAGGCTCCAGTGATAGCAAAGGGTGCAATATATAGGCATCCACATCATTGTGAGAGGCAAGAATCATGGAGGAAACCATCATGGAGGAATGATACTACATGGAAACAACAATGGACAATCACTATGGACCTACATGGAATTAAAGGAACAACTATAATGATCCACGGTATCATAGAAGTTTAAGGGTTATTCAAGGCAGCAAAGGAGGACTTACTTTGATAAGGAATGGAATCAAATGGGTGCAACTAAATACGGACCAAGGATGAGATTAAGGTATTGTCAAGATAAAACCATTGCAAAGATCAATTATGGATGGTTGGATGATTGGTCATGGTGGCACATTCATAACAACTTGCAACAATCTTACTATTTGGCTTCTTCTCATGTTTCAGGGACAAAATATATCAAGGAGGGATGGCATGTTATGTACCTAGGGATATGATATTATAATTTATTTAGGTGGGTGGAGATGCTGACATGTGGCACACATCCCTTAAGTTAGTTATATTAGGTCTTATGGATAACTTGTGTAATTAATTATATCAAGAGTTGAGTAGGCCTTCATTAGGATTACCCTTCCATTATGTTATTAGGAGGAGGTATATATAAAGGAGGTGATTATCATTGTAAGGAGATGTGTAGAGTATAATATTGTATTGGAGATCTCTTGGAGATGTAGTGTGGAGTGGCTTCTTCCATAAGGAGTGTTGTATGGTGTTACCCTACCTCAAGGGTTTATTCTATTTCCGCATACATTGGATATTAGAGCATATTGGCCCACAAACATCTCTTGTGTTGTGTGAGATCTATCTTCTGCAGTATATTATTTCCATTGTTATATGTTTGGATCTTATCACTTGCCTTTGCGAGTATTTTTTGGGTCTGCAACTTTGAATGGATCCATTTCAAAGATACCCCATACCTCACCTAACCTGCACCAATCCTTTCCACATTCCCATTATACTGGTTTGATGACGAATTCACACTTTAGGCATCTCGACAACACTTCAATGAGCTAGTACCACCAGGACCCTGTTGGCCTTGCACAGATAAGACCCAATTTTCAGATCACTAAACATTCAAAAATCATTCGAAGGCTGTAACTCTCTAACTCTCCAATCAGCGTTCTCCGAGTCCATTTAAAGGCCCACTTTGTAGTTTCAAACAAATTTTGCTAAACAATTCTTCACCAACCCTTCTTTTTATTGAAGACTCCATGGTGCCTATCCTTCCTTACAGATAATGTAAGGTACAAACCGTCTACTTGTCTTTGGTAACTCTTATTTGCTTATATTCCTTATTGGTAAGTACTTTTGAAATAGTAACTGCAAGTAATTATTATATTAGTATAGTTGCTGCCTATGAATTTACATATTTTTCACCTCTTTTGGTTCAACAAGGATTTTTTTTGGTTTGTTGTGGTATGCTCTCGTATACATGTCTTCTTCAAGGGCAACATCTCTTGCTCTTGTTGAGCGCCCGAAGTGAAACTTTTGGGTTTTACCTTTGTCCGAGCTGGGTTGAATCCTCTTGTAGCTAGGCGTGATCCCTGGGTTATTGAGATCAAGGGTTATTCTTAAATATCATCCACTTCAACAGTCAAAGCTCAATTTTGGCCAATTGAAATAGAACAAATATTTACCACTTTTTATTGTGAATGAGGTGTAAAATTACTATTAATAGTTTGATCATTGAAATGGATGATATTTAAGTAGAATGGCCACGGTGTGGCCTTTCGGGGATCTCTGAAGCTGAGCTTTGAACTCCACCGGTTCAAAATAGAAATAATCCACTGCATAAGAAACTATCAATGCATTGACGATTTGACTCAATAGATTGTTGAGTATGTGAAGTCCAACGGCCTCCTTGACCGTGTCCCTTCGTCTACTCCTCTTTATCTCTTGTGGCTGTTCCTTTTGTCAATAAAGAATGAGAATTGTATAAGCTGCTAAACATTAAGAAAACAGAGTTTCCCCTGCTTTTCCCGTGGACGTAGCCATTAATGGTGAACCACGTAATTCTGGTTGTCTCCGTGTGATTGTTTATTATTTGTCTGTTCATTGTTTGCTGTTCTATTTAATTAGTTTCATCTTCTGCTGCTCTTTATACTCTACACACATTTGCTCTTAGATTTTGTTCATACAGGAAATGTCGCTGGTGGCCAAATGCATTCATCAATATGCAGATTCCATTCTGTTATTCTAAATTCCAAAACCAGTGCATCATAAGACATTCAATGAACAGCCAAAACTCTTGTAAAACAACCAATGCATATGATAGAGACAGAAAAACATGAGAAAGAGATTTTCTTAACATGAGAGCAACAAGCCAGAAGATCATTTAGTAACCATTAAAAAGTCACAAAGACCAACAATTAAAGCAATCCTAAACTACAAGACTATACCCAATGATCTACGCCTACCCAAAATCAAATTGTACCATCTATGTCCTGATTAAGGTAAGGATTCAAGAATCATACTCGGGGTCGGAATCCTAACAACACGAGGTCTGCAATGGATGAGCATCAAAGCTTGACCCGGGGACATATACTTGTCCAATGCCCAGCTGACTGCATGTTTGCTATTGGTATCTTTGTTAACGGCCACTGCTACCCCTAAAGAAGATGCAACACTGGCTTCTTCTATTTCCGTCTCCATTAGAGCTACTCCGCTGAAAAATCAGGTGCAGAGAAGAAGAAAGCTAATAAGACAGCATGTAAATTTCCATTTCTTGCAAACAGCTACTTTTCAAACAGGAACTGTTCCACCGGGTTGCTTTCTACTCCAGCTTCCCGCTTTCTTCCTTGTCTGCAATTGCGTCCGTTTGCTTTCATCTAAATTAATTTGTGTGGCCGCGGCTAACGAGGGGCTTTCGTATATTAATTTTTGTGGCCGCCACTGGCCAATAAAAGGCAGTGATGAGGTTGCTCTCAAACGCCGGCCGCAAGACAGAGACTTCCTCGAATAACGCGTCAACTCTGCTAATCCACGACCCAGTAGGTGGCAAAGACTGGATAAACATTGAACCATAAATATTAATTAATTGAAATTTAAAACTTAATATGTGTTTTAAATTGAATTATTACGCCGAAGGTGTTCCCTTTGGCATACCAATACCTGCCTTGGCGCATAGAGGGTTTCCATCGGCATAGAGGTATGCAAGATGATTGAAGCGTCTTTAACAGTTGGATTTCGCCAGTCACCATTTTCTGTCGTTCGTTTGTTGTTTTCGTTTTCCGTCTTTGTTGAATTTTTCGTTCGTCGCGTTTTTCCGAGCGCAAGGGCGCCAATGTTCTTTCTGCATAAATGTATAACGGAGAAACAAATATAGGGGAGAGGACCCAGTAGTTGAGCACCCTAACTTCACGCCTCTCAAATCATACTTGGCAATTTCAAATCACTCCAAAAAATTTGTTGTAGCTTACTTGGGAAGGCCCCTGCTTATAACTAAGGTTTCAAGGCCACGTCATTAAATATGATGCCACATCAACGTTCTTTTTATTGAGGAGTCAAATAGTTCCCCCCAAAAAAGGGTAGACCAATAGGTGTGCATTAAGCCATGTTTTGTTCGTGCGCTGATGTGGCATCACGTGATTGGTTGCTTTTTAGATCTAATGGGCACATTTAATTCAATTATTAGTACTTATAGTCATCACTAACAACGCTAAACTTTTAAAAATATTGGCCCTTAAATGCACAAATATTATCTAATCATTGGAACTATCTTGGGTCTTTTCCCTATAATTCAAAGTAAGGGCACATATTTATATATAATATATCTTTAATATTATAGTTAATTAAATATTTGATATTTAATTATATATTTATTATATATAAAATCAATAATATAGTTAAAGTCATTATATTTATATTTAACAATTTATATTATATAAAATAATAAATATAACTAGTATAGATATCTTAAATATATCTATCTAAAAAAATGCCATAGATATCAATTTGAAGCTATTTTATTTACTTCACATTAGAACCATTTTATTTACTACATACATAATTTTGGACATTAGAACCATTTTATTTACTACATACATAATTAAACTAAAATTTTGGTTGAAATTATTCCTAACAATACATATAGCGCTTTTCTTTCATTTAATAATACAATGTAATGTTCTATTTTCTAACATTTTTTTGAGAAAATTGCAGCTCTTTTCTTTCATTTAATATATACAAAGTAATGTTTTTATTTTCTAACTGTTTTTTGAGTTTTATTTTCTTTCATGCTAGTGTTGATGATGATGATTATTATTAAATATTAATATTAAATGGCAAAAGATATTAATTTGAAGTTGTTTTATTTACTTTAAATTATTTTATTTTACTTCAAATTGATATCTGTAACATTTTTTTCTTCACTCAACCTTATGTCCATCAATTTCTCAACTATAATTAATAAATTAAATGTTAATTTTTTATGTAGCTTGGACAGGTGTTCTAGTCTCGGGTGGTGATTACGAGGCTGGAAACACAGCTGAAATAATTATCTCCATACCTAGAAAATTGATTTCTCGAGACTTCTAGATATTAGGGTTTAGAGTCCAATTAATCCTAGCCATTGATTTAGATTAAATCATGGGCATTGGTTTTCAATGAGAGGATTATAAAAGAGGATCAATGGGCATTTGGAGAACACAGATCCGAAAAGTATTTGCAGCGATAGCAAATAAATAAATTTGTAGCAATAGCAAATTGATTTGCAGTGAGAGCAAAGGGCGCAGTGATAGCGTTGGAGAGCAGTGGAATTGCCCAAGAAGGCAAATATTGCCGGAGCAATTTCAGCAGGAACAATTGAGGGAAGGGAATTTACAGGAAAGAAATTTTCCAGAGCTCTGCCAGTAAGAGGCAAGCAATTTTGTATCTCTTAATTTTCTGCAGTTGAATAAAATTCTTATCTGCTGACTGGTTTTCCCTTCGAGGTTTTTCCAAGGACAATTTGTCCAAAACTATTGTGTCCAGTTTGCATATTTTATTTTTTCTGTCTTCGTGATTTTTCGTGAAGTTGCAGCTGTATTATTTTCAATATTTGCTGTGAATTAATTTTCCACAGTAAAATAATCTATTTACGATAGGAGATTAATAATCAGTAGCTGCAATAGATTTTTCACATGGTATCAGAGCGGATCTGAGGACAGAACAGACACAGGGAGAAAGGAAAAATAATAAATAAAAAAAATCTAGGGTTTATAAAACCTAGTTTGACCTCTTCAAAATTATTATTTTCTTTTGAGATGGCCTCAGCAGGTTTAAGAGATCAGGACAGATTGGATGGAGCCTCGAATTTTGGTGTCTGGAAAGCCAGAATTTCTTTATTGCTAGAAGAGAATGGTATCAAGGAATATGTGACCATTGTTGTACCTGTACCTACAGATGCAACACAGCTCTTAGCATATAAGAAGGAAGATGCCAAGGCGAGGAGGTTGATTCTTGACGGTGTTAAGGATCATATTGTTCCGCATATTGCAGAGTTAGATACAACAAAGACGATGTGGGACGCCATTATGAATCTATACCAGAATGCTACCCTTAACCGGAAGCTGATTCTCAGAGAAAAGTTAAGGAATACCAGGATGAATAAGGGAGAAGACGTCACAAGTTACCTCACCAGGCTTAGACTTGTCAAGGATGAATTGGCAGCTGTTGGAGACAAACCAAAGGATGATGAGCTAGTACGAATAGCCCTGAATGGGTTTACTGAGCAGTGGGATGTCTTTGTTCAAGTTATTAATGGACGAGACACCTTACCGAGTTGGGATCAACTATGGAGTGACTTCACTCAGGAGGAGCTTAGACTAAGTCTTGTTAGTGGAACCAGCAATAATAGTCAGAAAAGTGAGGTGGAACAGGAAAATGTTGCCCTAGCAGGAAAAGGGAAAGCGAAGAAGGGGTCTGGCAAAGGATCAAATCCAAAAAGTGAGAAGAAGAAGGACTTGTCTAAGGTCAAATGCTATGGCTGTCACGAGTTCGGCCACTATGTCAGTGATTGCCCACAAAGGAAGAAAAATGAAAAGAAAGGTAAGAAGCAGACAGCAGCTTCAGCAAGTGTAGATGAGCTTTCTAGTAGAATGGAAGATGAGTTTGCACTCATAGCTTGCCTAACTAGCTCAACCTCACAGGGTGTTTGGTATATAGACAGTGGGGCGTCATTTCATATGACAGGAGTTAGAGAGTACTTCTCCAGCTACAAGGAGGAGGACATCAGATTCCATATTCAAATGGGGAACAAGTCTAAGTGCAATCCAGTTGGGAGAGGGACTGTTTTATTTCAGAGGGAGAATGGCAAGCCTATTTCCATTCATGATGTGTTGTATGTGCCAGGCTTGGGCATGAATCTAATTTCCATATCTGTCCTTCAGGATAAAGGCTACAATGTACTCTTTAGAGGGGCGCATGTTTTAATCAAGCATAAGGATTGGAAATCACCCATAGTTATTGGAGTTAGGAGCGGCCGTCTTTATAGGTTGCAGTTTGATACTCCTAAGGCACTAGTGAGTAGCAGTAATCCTAGAGATCAAGGAGAGCTATGGCATAGGAGGATGGGCCATATACATCATGGAGCACTTAAATTACTTCGTGAGACAGTGACAGGTGTTCCAGAGGTGAGCACAGAGCATGATGATGTATGTAAGGGATGTGTATTGGGGAAGTTTGTGAAAACAGCTTTTCCAAGGAGTGACACTAGATCCAAAGGGGTTCTTGATCTAGTACATTCAGATATATGTGGACCAATGTCAACGAAGTCTCTTAGAAGATATGAGTACTTTGTTACTTTTATTGATGATTTCTCCAGGAAGACCTGGATATACTTCTTGAAGACTAAGGATGAGGTCTTTAGTCACTTCCAAGAGTTCAAAGCTCTTGTGGAGAATTCGACAGGCAAGAAGGTAAAGGTTCTTCAGTCAGACAATGGAGGTGAGTACAAAGGGAAAGAGTTCCAGGAGTTCTGTACCAGGGAAGGAATCAAGAGAGAGTGGACTGTTCCTTACAACCCGCAGCAAAATGGGGTTGCTAAGAGGAAGAATCATTCTCTATCGGAGGCAGCAAGGGCTATGCTGTATGACCAAGATATGCCACGTTACTTATGGGCAGAGGCATGCAGTACAGCAGTATACATACAAAACAGGGTTCCACATAAGGTATTGGGCAAGATGACACCAGAGGAGGCATTTTCAAGGAAGAAGCCAGATGTCAGTCACTTCAGGATATTTGGGAGTTTGGCGTTTTGTCACATTCCAGGGGCTACATGTTCCAAGTTAGATCAGACTGCAGAGAGAGGGTACTTTGTGGGGTACAGCGAAACCTCAAAGGCATATCGGATATTTATTCCAGGGACCAGGAGGATTATAGTTAGGCGTGATGTCAAATTCATGGAGGACAAGGCATATAGGAGATCCAGAGATTTGCCAACAGATGATCAGAATGAGCAGCCAACAGAAGCTCCAAGGATTGTTCAACCAGAACAGGGGCAGCGAAGCACGAGTATAGTTACTTGTACAAGCATAGGCTCAGGTGCTGAGAGTTCACAGAATATGGAGCAACAGATACAACAAATCCAAGAGATGCATCAAGAAGATATGGAGTTTGATATTTCATCCTCTATAGTTGGCAGGAGGAACCGTGAGGTTCAACAGACACATAGGGATACTCAGGAGTTTGTGGGAGCTCCTAGGACGAGTAGTAGACAGCGGAAACAACCAGCCAGGTATAATGACTATGTGGCATTGGTTAGTCAGTTGGTAGATAGTGAGCCTTCCAGCTATCAGGAGGCTGCACAGCAACAAGTGTGGCAAGATGCGATGGTTGAGGAATATACCTCAATAATGCAGAATGATGTGTGGGAGGTTGTGCCTAGACCAATAGATAGGGCAGTGGTTGGATCGCGCTGGATCTATAAGATTAAGCATGGTGCAGATGGTAGCATCGAGAAATACAAGGCAAGGTTCGTGGCCAAGGGGTTCTCTCAGAAGGAGGGAATAGACTATGAGGAGACATTCGCTCCAGTGGCCAGGTATACTTCTATACGAGCCGTAATCTCACTTGCAGCACATATGGGATGGCAGATCCATCAAATAGATGTCAAGACAGCATTTCTTAATGGTGAATTGTTAGAGGAGGTATATATAGAACAACCAGAAGGCTTTGTAGCACACAGTAGCAAAACCCACGTGTGCAGATTGAAGAAAGCTTTGTATGGACTCAAGCAGGCTCCCAGGGCGTGGTATGAGCGCATTGATAAATACTTGCAGGGAATAGGCTTTGTGAAGAGTGAGGCGGATGCTAACCTCTACTACTTGATGGTTGGGGGTGAAGTTCCCATTCTTGTTCTATATGTGGACGACTTATTTTTAACAAGTTCACTAGGGCTCATAGAGGAGTGCAAGAGGGACCTTGCAGCAGAGTTCGAGATGAAGGATTTGGGGCTTATGCACTACTTTCTAGGCATGGAAGTGTGGCAGACAGATGGAGAGATTTTCCTTGGACAAGGGAAATACTGTATTGAAATCTTGAAGAGGTTTGAGATGCAAGATTGCAGAGCCATGTCTACACCTATGATCACGAATTGGAAGAAGGTAGACTCATCTAAGGAAAAGGATGTAGACCCCACCTTATACAGGATGTTGATTGGATCTCTCATGTATTTGGTCAACACTAGGCCAGATATATCCTTTGCAGTAAACTCTCTTAGTCAGTTCATGGTTGAGCTGAAGAGAGTGCATTGGATAGTGGCAAAGCATGTGTTGTGGTATTTGTGTGGTACAATTGAGTATGGGATCAGATATGCTCGAGGTGATGGTATCAAGTTGATAGGCTATAAAGATGCAGATTGGGCAGGTAGTACAGTGGACAGGAAAAGCACTTTAAGGTGCTGCTTTAGTTTGGGATCAGGAGTTGTCTCTTGGTACAGCAGGAAGCAAAAGTTCGTGGCTCTGAGTTCTGCAGAAGCAGAATACATAGCAGCTAGTCTGGCAACGTGTGAGGTATATGGCTTCGAAAGTTGCTGGTAGCCTTGTTTGGTCAGAGGGTTGAGACTACCGTGATACACTGTGATAATCAGAGTTGCATTAGATTATCTGAGAATCCAGTGTTTCATGATAGGTCTAAGCATATAGACATCAGGTATCATTTCATCAGGGATTGTGTACAGCGGAGGATTGTTCAGCCACAGTATATACCTACAGATTAGCAGGTAGCAGACATTTTAACAAAGGCATTGGGGAAGGCAAAATTCATCTTCTTCAGAGATAAGTTGGGTGTTATGCAGAACACCTTCCTCGCTAAGAGGGAGTGTTAATTTTTTATGTAACTTGGACAGGTGTTCTAGTCTCAGGTGGTGATTACGAGGCTGGAAACACAGCTGAAATAATTATCTCCATACCTAGAAAATTGATTTCTCGAGAGACTTCTAGATATTAGGGTTTAGAGTCCAATTAATCCTAGCCATTGATTTAGATTAAATCATGGCCATTGGTTTTCAATGAGAGGATTATAAAAGAGGATCAATGGGCATTTGGAGAACACAGATCCGAGAAGTATTTGCAGTGATAGCAAATAAATAAATTTGCAGCAATAGCAAATTGATTTGCAGTGAGAGCAAAGGGCGCAGTGATAGCGTTGGAGAGCAGTGGAATGGCCGGAGAAGGAAAATATTGCCGGAGCAATTTCAGTAGGAACAATTGAGGGAAGGGAATTTACAGGAAAGAAATTTTCCAGAGCTCTGCCAGTAAGAGGCAAGCAATTTTGTATCTCTTGATTTTTTGCAGTTGAATAAAATTCTTATCTGCTGACTGGTTTTCCCTTCGGGGTTTTTCCAGGGACAATTTGTCCAAAACTATTGTGTCCAGTTTGCATATTTTATTTTTTCTGTCTCCATGATTTTTCGTGAAGTTGCGGCTGTATTATTTTCAATATTTGCTGTGAATTAATTTTCCGCAGTAAAATAATCTATTTACAATAGGAGATTAATAATCAGTAGCTGCAATAGATTTTTCACATTAAAAAAATCTCAAATTAAGAAATCAAAATATTTTCTTTCTTAAGCCATAAACTTTTAAAAAAATTGATTCATTTAACAATATTTGATTTTGTAACATTTTTCTTGAGTTTTATTTTACTTTCTTACTACACTTTGAAAATGAGAAGAATGATGATTATCTGTATCTTATTTTGGATTTATATTATATTTATTACTAAATATTAATAATTTGACATGTAAATGGCTGTCAATTTTAAGGTAAAAGGTAATAGTTTTTTTAAACACACTCATGTCATTACACTCCACCCTTTGCTGCGATTGTATAATTCCTCTCAGCATTAATTATAATATATATTTTATATAAAATCAAATAACAAATTTTGTTTTTATAATGAGCTTATGACTCTATTAGGGTCTAAACATTGTAAGTATTTATACATTCAATGGTGTGTATCAACTCTCTTGTGGTCCCCCTCTCTCAATTCATGAAAGGTCACTTAAATTGTTAGATTTCTTACAAATTATTTTAAATAATATTATAAAATATAATAAATATAAATATAATACAGATTTTATATATAAATTACATAACAAATATATATATATAAGTATTAAATATATAATATATCTAATATAAATATATGATTTAATAATATAATAAAATTTAAAATATATATTTAATAATTTTCATTATATACAATATAATAATAAATAATAAGTAAATATATTGTATATTGTATCTATAAAATAAATATATTCAATTTAAATATACAATATATTATACTAGATTCTTTTTCAAATCTAATTTATCTTGTTAATTTTCTTATATTTAAATATGAGAATGATTTTATATTACATTACATTATCTTATCTCTCTGATAATGGTATTGATTTTTTATGCCACGACCTACTCAAGACCATAATCTTCCTTTGAGAAGGGGTGTTTGTCTTAACCCTACTATGGCTACTCAATCCAATTAAAATGAAATATTTATGATGCTCATGATGAGAACCACTTTGATCATCAACAAGATTATGACCATGATGCTCATGTTGCCAAACAAGATCTTACTCTTATTAGCCAGCTAATTTTTTATGGACTTACTAATGATGCATCTCTTCGACAATTTGTCACCCTTTTGCACTAAACTTTATTAAATGCACATTTGGCATATATATTCTACTTGGCATTGGATCTTTGTTAGTCTCTTCTAATAGTGTTCATCCCATCCTTCCTCTTCTTTGAGCCTCATCATACCACTACTACCAGTTCCATAGCTGTTGCTACTCCTATTGTCACTCCTAGCTTTGCCCCTACCATTTACATACCTACCTCAAGTGATCCCATCCCCCTAATGTGCCACTTACATATCATCCTTATATTCACATACATACTAGTGTCATAGTTTCTACCCATGTGTCTCACACCATCCATCATTCCTAACCTATGTCTCACATTAACCCTCCTTCATAACTTATGGCTTATATTAGCCTTCCTTCTCATCCCATTTTCAAAAGCACTTAATAAAAATATTGCCACTACTTTTCTAAAGCACTTCCACATCAACATGGGCTTGAAAGTAACTATGAAAGATTTAACCAAGTGTTTCAAACAAAACAATGAGCGAAATAATGATTATGTTATACAGTTTAAGTCTTTATGTGGTAATTTAAAGCATCAATTTCCATACCTACCTCAAGTGATCCCATCCCCCTAATGTTCCAATTATATATCATCCTTATACTCACATACCTAATAGTGTCATATCTTCTACCCATGTGTCTCACACCATCCATCATTCCCAACCTATGTCTCACATTAACCATCCTTCCCAACCTATGTCTTATATTAGCCCTCCTCCTCATCTCATTTTCACCTCATCTCATAATGTGGTTCCTCCCTCCATGGCTATGTTTGTTACCTATTTCCACACATCCTCATTATAGATCCTCGACTATTTCACACATGCCTAATATTGCCATTAGCCTTACTCTAACTTGGATATAATGTTATAAGATATGGGTACTCTAAAGAAACAAGTGAATGACAACAAGAAGGATACTATTATATACAATCACCTACATCACACACCACTTGCTTATGAGGTTGTTATATAACCTTTTTGTACAATATATGTGGTGCCAAGATTTGAATTATAAAATTGTCATGGAGATCCTAACGTGCATTTACAAGCTTTCACAATGGTATGCTTAGATTTTGCTTATGAGGATAAGATTTTGGCTAGGTCATTTCCAAGAGCCTTAAAGGAATGTGTTATACAATGGTTTTATTATTTGCCTTCATGCTCTATACTCTCTTTTTAAAAGCTTGCAACTACTTTTCTAAAGCACTTCCCCATCAATATGGGCTTGAAAGTAACTATGAAAGATTTAACTAAGTGTCCCCAACAAAGCAATGAGCAAAATAATTATTATGTTATATAATTTAAGTCTTTATGTGGTAATTTAAAGCATTAGTTTGATGATGAGAAAGTTATCTACTTTTAGTTTAGGTCTAAGTATCAACATGCTACTAAAGTGTTAAAAACATAGGCTACAATATTAGTGGAGTTTCTCAATTTATTGTAAGCTTATTTTGAAGGAATATATTAAAGTTTACTTTTGGTGGTGAATTTATTTCTCAAAAGGGTTTTCCCAAGTATATATGTCATCTTATCTTCTCTATTTCCTTCACTTATTATTCTATGTTTAATCAAGGTTACATGTGTTTTAGATCAACAAATTTTATTATAGAGATAAACTCTATGTAGTCCAAAAATGTTATGGTTCAATAATGGCTATGTGGCATTGTAATGAAAAATGGAACCATATCTTTAATGTGAGCATCACTTATAACCTTTATACACCTAAGGCAATTTAGTTGCCTTAACGAAAGTTTGTAATTTTTCCTAAACCATTTTGGAAGGATGTTTTGCATCCACATAAAAAGAAAGTAGTGGCATCTCATGCGTAATGTAATTAATTAATTCACTTCACCGATCTTCTAATGGACATATTAGAATTTTTCAACATTTACATGAATTAGATGTTGTAATTTCAATTTTTGGGTCAATAGGAGAGCCAAATTAATCAAAATCATATGCTAGAACAATGTCCTTAAAACTTTCTTGCAAAGTGTTGTAAAATCAATAATAAAAAATGCAAGGTATGCACTTTTCACCTTTACAATATTGAAACTAAATTACAAGTGCCATAACTATCATTTTTTTACTAATGTAATGGTGAAATTTGCATACTTGTGTCATTTCCCATTTAGGTTTGTGCCTATTTTGAGGAAATAATTTGATATGTGTACATAATATTGACAAATGGTGGCCCAGAATCTCCTGTAAAGTTGGAATCGTTCCCCTAGCCTTTACTATGCCTATACACACATTCTCCAGTTTAGTTCCTAATCCTTGTACACACATATTCTAATATATCTATCTTATTCATATATTTATTAATATAAACATCTAAAATTTATTAACATTAGTTAGCAAGGGACATTTGGGAATTTGGGAGAGTTGAAAATAGAGGCTAGACCTGGTACGTTGACATAAAATCGTACGTGCATAGTCCAGTAATAGTGAGTTGTCAGATGGAAAAAGGAGATTGCTAAATGATATATAAATAATTCAATGTTGTAATTAATAGTAAATAACAAAAATAAAATGGGCACTAATAAGCCTAATAAACAAATTGGGAAACAAAAACCCTAGAGGCTATCATAGGATCTCTATCATAGAAAGACAAAGAAACGATAATTCGGAATTGTATTTTATAAAATGCTTGTAATAACATTGTTTATTGATAAGACGATGACAATTTTTTATTAACTCAATTTTAAATAATTGCCCATTTTAAAACACACATATAAGACATGTAATTTGTTTTTAAAATTCCTTTTTCTATATAAAAAATAAATGAAATACCTTTTTATTAAAATATTATAATATATCCTTTTATTTTAAATCACTTATATAATATTATATTCCATTTTTATTATTTATCTCTATCTTTCTCTCCTACTCTCTCTCTTTCTCTATTCCTCTCTCTCTCTCTCTATCAATATCCCTCCCTCTCTATTTTTCACTCTCTAGACCTCATTATTGCTCTTATAAATCTTATGTTAAAAGGGAATAGAGTTAGATTTCTAATTAATTTTTAAACCATGTATCTATTTTTAATTTTAATTTTTTAATTTAGAGTTAGTTTTTATTTGGGAAATTTGCTACATATAATCAAAATAATAATGTCCATAATTTTCAATTTGTGGTGCATTCTCTTCAATTTGAGTGGGAACTTGGCTATGAAAGGAATTTATAATCTATTCAAGAATCAGGGTTTCATTAGTCTTGCAAGTTACACTTGAATGCATTGCATGCCTTACATAATTCACAGTCCATGGAAATTCATACAAAATAGAGGAATGCTTCCCCTCTTGCCCATCCCTTGTGTTCCTATTGTTACTTGTTAGACTATTATAGGGGCTTCCACCAATTATCAAATCAAAACCTCCAATTGAATTAATCATTTCATCAAGTCTTTCCTTTTTCAAATTCTACACATCTTCCACCTTAATCAATTTACCCTTTTGATGTGTTTTTCCACCCAACTTTTGAGGATAAGCTTGTTTTCTCTACAAATTTTTTCAACTAAAACATAATTGAGTGGTATACCCAAATGATGCAAAGCAACTTCTGCACCCCCAATTCTAGTGAACAAAGAAAGGATATTCATCCCCTTTAGATAGATAGGTTTAAAAAAAAAAGATGGTATCCTTTAATGAACAAATCAAAGTGTTAAATTTTTCCTCTTCTTCCATTTTTTTTATACATAAGCCAGTATTTGTATTATAAAGAAGTCTAAAAATACATATGACGGCCTCATAGGCTAATCGTTAGATATGCAGGGCTTACACCAAAATGCCCTGCTGTCCTACTACCCAAACTCATATCAAGAGACCACACATGGCCTATCACAGTAGCATCTGAGATCACAAAAAAAGCCTCGCAAGGCTTGACCATATCCCTTGTTTCTTGCAAAACTACACTATGACTATAACATTGTATTATACCTATGTATAGAATTTACATTATCATTGCAAAAAAGGAGAGAAACTGTCATGACATCACATGAAACCCAGATTAGCAGGTAGGGTTCAAAATTCATTCACCCAGTCGAAGTCATCCTCGAATGGCTCCATCTACAACTATTTTCTAAGGAAGCTTGTCCCAACCTCCACCTGCTATCTGTGAGCTATAAGAGCCATATCTTTCAAGTCAAGCAGGAAGGGGTAATACTTGACAACCTCATCCGTGTTCTGTAAAAGGTGGAAGTTTTCTAGCCTCGGGATGCCAATTCCTAAAGAGGTTGTTCTGATGATCTCCTTCAAACTGACAATTTAAGCTTCTCCTTGAAAAGTTTTCTAACTAGTTGCTCTACTACATCTTTGGGAAGACCAGCGTCCAAAACTGCTGCAAGGAAGTGAGAAGCAATGGTGGTGTCCACCCTATAAAACTCGCCACCTTCCACGAACCTCCTTCCAAGAACCATTTTAATTGTAGCTAAGGTAATGTCATCGTTGAGCCGCAGCACTCGCTTCAACATGTGATCTGTGATTGCCCCTTTGAACGCCAGTTGCCTCACTGCACTTTCCAATTGGATCGGGGTATCCATACCCAAGAACACCATTCCTTCAATCGCAATTTGAGCCACAAATCTTGTTCTAGTTGCCATTGAGGAAGGAGAGGAGATAATGATGAGGGTTTGACACAATGAAGAAAAAAAAGCATTTAATGCCTACTCCTTCTTGGCCCTTCACTTAATGAAGATTCTGGAAGAGCCAATCGAGGGAAATATCACCTTCTCATGATTAACCTGTTATCAAAGGGTGGCAAATGCAAGTTAACCTAACGTCCTTGCAATGATTTGAAATTCTTTGAAAGCCAAGTCCCATCATCTATCGTGGAAGCCAGGAAAGACTTGCCATTGTGTCCTACCGATGCCAACATGGCTAGCCTCTGTCACTGAGCCCCAAACCTTCCACATCGGATTGTGTGGAAGGTCTCCCACCCTTCCGCCTTGGGCTCTATCAAGTTTGACTTCTAGAGGTCTTGCAAGATCCAAAATCTCTTTTATGTTCCTATGATCTGCACCCATATTAGAAAGGGCATCTGCCTCTATATTACCTTCCTTGTAAATGTGCTTTATCAAAACCATGTTGAAGTTGTCTAAGAGGGAAATTGCCTGCTCTAACAATGCATTCAATTTACAATTGACCATCCTCTTGGTCCTAAGATCGTTTATAGTCAGCAGGGAATTCCCTTCTACCTCCAGTTTTTTAATATTAAGCTCTTGACACAATATGAGGCCCAAGATTATGGCTTGCATTTATGCCAGGTTGTCCGTTCCTATCTAAAGGTTTTTTGCCAATCTTCCAATTGTCTAGAAACACTGAAGAAACCTTTGGGGGAACCATTTATTAGGACTGGTCACCCATTCAAAGATCAAATTGAGCCAAATCTTATAAAAGCCAAAGGCTTCTAAAACTTTGAACAAGAATCTCCAATCCACTCTATCATAGGCCTTCTTAATGTCCAACTTAATGAACATTGCCAGTTTTTTGGATTTCTGGATTGAGTGAATGGCTTCTTGAGCAATGATTACACCATCTAAAATTGACCTTCCAGGGACGAATCTAATTTGCTCTTCTACAATTATGTCAGGCAAAATGAGCTTCAGTCTATTAACTACTACTTTAGCTAAAATTTTATACAAGGTATTGCATAACACAATGGACCAGATTTCTTCCAAGGATTCTAGTTTCTCTTTTTTAGAAATGAGAGCTAAAAAGGTGTTATTGACCTCCTTTAAAACCATGCCTGAGCTCCTAGACTCCTCGATTGCCTCTGTGATCTCCTTCCCCATGAACTCCCAACATTTTTGAAAGAAAGTTGTCGGGAACCCATTGGGTCCAGGAGCTTTATATGGATGTAAACCGAATATAGCCTCTTTGATCTATGATTCTAAAAATTTTGCAATCAACAATTTGTTGTGATCTTCTGAAACAAGACTAGGAATGCTTCTTAGTATTTGTTGTTGAGTTCCCAAGTTTGAGCCCTCCCCCTCATTTAGTAAATTTTGAAAGAAGGAGACTGCCTCTTTGTTGATGTCCTCAATCTTGTCGATGATGGTCCCATTTGCTAATTTGATTGAAGATATTCTATTGATTTCTCTTCTCACTCTTGTATAATTGTGAAAGAATTTTGTGTTCTTGTCTCTAGCCCTGAGCCATACTTCCCTAGACTTTTGCCGCCAGTATATCTCTTCCTTGGAAATCAGATCGCCCAACTCACCTAGCAGTTTCTTTTCTAGCAGAAAACTGTTGCAGTTCATTCCTTCCTTAAAAACTTTTTCATTCAGTGCTGCAAGCTCCTCTTCAACTATCTTCTTTTCTTCAAAAATGTTCTTGAAGTTCTCCCTATTCCATGCTTTTAAGTTTTGCTTGATGATTTTGAGTTTTGTGACAATGTTGAAAAACTTAGACCCTTTAGGTTTAATTTCAGTCCACCACTGCTTGACCAATTCCACAAAATTGGGGTCCTTAAACCACATGTTTTCAAACGTGAAAGGGTTTCTAACTAGTCTCTTTTCCCCAATTATTTCTAGGTAGATAGGATAGTGATTAGACGCTAACAATGGCATGATCTTGCATTCCAATCAAAGGGGAATTTGCTCAAGTCTCCTTTGAAGAGAAATCTGTCTAACTTCTCAGCTATATTGCTGAAACCTAGCCTTCTGTTTGTCCAAGTGAAACCCCCATTTCCCATAGGAATTTCAAATAATTGATTTCTTTCAATGAAATCTTCAAAGTCCACTTGTGATTGAAGCTTCCTTCCCACTCCCCCTTTTTTATCCTCTGATCTCATGATTGCATTAAAGTCCCCACCCAGAAGGAAAAAATCAAAAACATGACTGCTACAGATGATATCTATCTCTTTCCATATTTCTTTTTTCTCCAAGCAGGAATTGGGACCGTAAATATTAATTAATAAAAAACAAAGATTTGAGGCTAAACTCTTTACCTTACTAGCGATCCATGATCTACTATTTGCCACTACCTTGACCAATATTGCTTGGGGTCACCATAAAGTGATGAGGCCTCCAAAGGCACCAATGGAGTTAAACCCTGTGGATTTCCACCTGCCTAATTTCTCCCTCTCCTCCTAGCTCAACTTCGACACCTGAATTAACCAAATATCTGATTGAAGTGACTCTAAATAATGCCTAAGTAGGCTTCTTTTGTTAGGGGCATTTAGACCCCTAACATTCCAGGAAGAGATCTTCATCATTTTTTAGGAAGGGGTCCCCCTTCCCTACTTTCAATAAATCTACAATCTTTAGCTGTCCGCTAGCTTCTCCATCCAATTTTAGCTTCTCTTTGTTTGGAGTACAACCTCTTCCTTTTATTTCTCCATAGTCTGGCACTAATTTCACTGGATCCCTCTGTCCTATCCCCAATGTCCCTTTGAGAAGGGGACCTTCAATTTCATCATCTTCTATGTGATTCAAGAACCCTGTTTGCAAATCCTCTTCTTCCATTTTTACATTCACTAATTTATAAAGTTATTGTAAGTGGATGAACAACTAGTACATGCAATATGAAGGACATGATCTTAGCCAACAATATATTTGGAAAACAATATAGAATATATTAGATTTTAATACTTTTAGTATAATATTTATTCTAAAATTGAGTATTTCAATTATATTTATACATCTATATATATTTTGGAATTATGCATGACACATAAATTAAGAGTAAACATATTTCTAATATAATATATAATAGATCACCTTTACTCTCTCTATTCAATCCTTGCAAAATGAGACTAGGGTTAGAATGAATATATGTCCATATCTCTATTTCTCTCTATTCAATTCCTTACTTCTTCCTCTATGTCTCCTCTTTCTCTCTCACTCTCTCTTAATTCTTGATTAATTTGTATCTATCTCCCTCACTCTCTCTCTAGATCATGAATCTAGATCTATGTCCTTCACATTGCATGTATTGGTTGTTCATCCACTTACAATAACTTTATAAATTAGTGAATGTTCTAGCTCTTCCTATGTCCATTTTTTTAGATATGGTATAATTGAGTGGTATACCCAAATGATGCAAAGTAACTTTTGCACCCCAGTTCTAGAGAACAAAAAAAGGATATTGATCCCCTTTAGATAAATAGGCTTCAAAACAAAAAGACTCTCTCTCTCTCTCTCTCTCTCTCTCTCTCTATATATATATATATATATATATATATATATATATATATATATATATTCTTGTGCCTCTTTCTTTCTATATTTTTGTCTCTCTCCATCTCCCTATTTTAGTTGTGTGGAGTTGATGATTCTAGATCATGTCCTTCAAAATTCATGTATTGGTTGTTCATCCACTTACAATACCTTTATAAATTAGTGAATGTTGTAGTTCTTCCTATCTCCATTTTTTGTAGATACAACATAATAATTGAGTGCTATACCCAAATGATGCAAAGTAATTTTTGCACCCCCAGTTCTAGAGAATAAAGAAAGGATATTGATCCCCTTTAGATAAATAGGCTTCAAAAGAAAAACATGGTACCCTATGATGAATAATTTGACATCTATGGAAGCCATGTTTTAAATCTCTCTCTCTCTCTCTCTCTCTCTCTCTCTCTCTCTCTCTCTCTCTCTCTCTCTCTCTCCTTGTTATTCCACCATTGCTAAAACTTCTTTTGATGATTCCCTTGGATACTTGATTTCCCACACTCTCTCTTATTGCATGGTAATGTTTGTCTCTTCTATATATTGGTGAGCATCTCCATTAGTCCCTACAATTCTTATCTCTTTCTCTATTAATATTCATCTTGTTCTTACCATTGGCAAAATTATGGGTGACCATCACCACCTATTCTCCAAATATGCGCACACTAGGGTGTTTCTCCCTGTAGACCAAGCATTTACTTATACAATTATTTTACTTTGTTGCTCTTAAGTCTTAGAAGTACATAAGCTTATGTGCACACAATATTTCCAATCTTCCTCAATTCATTGACTACACATGTAGGTTGAAAGACCAAACAAAGGACTTGACCATTCATGGCTGAATCTTGAGTAGCCCCAACCATTTCTTCTATCCCAAATCAAGTGCTTGGAGAACTACAACTACATAGAGGTTTTGTTCTCTTTCTTTCCTCTTATTGTACTTCTAAAATGTTTTATTTAAACTAGCTTATAAAGTATATTTCTTTTATCTTGTACATTTTGGGGTGTATTTTGGGCCTTGCTCTTGGTGTCTGTACTCTCATCTATGTAGGACAATCAGAAACCTACCCAAAAACCTATAATTTTAGACTTCTTTAAATGAAAGTGTGGGAACCAGTTTTATCATTTTCATTTCCTAGCTTCATTAATGTAATATAAATTTAACATAACTTAAATTTTATATTACAATAGGTTAGATAATAAATAAATAAATAAATAAATAAATAAATAAATAAACATATTAGTAATGTTAGTTAATAAGTGTTATTAGTCATCTGTTAGAATCAAGGCAGACAATTGAGAGGGGGGGGGGGGTTAATCAGTTGTCTCAAAACTTCCTCTTATTAATTACTTAAATCCTTCTTGTAATTTAGCAGCATAATCATAAATTAATCACAGAAACATAATGTAATCATTCAAGAGTAAAAACACATTAACACATGTGACACCAAGATTTTGACGTGGAAAACCTAGTTAAGGGAAAAACCACGGGGTGACTAACCCAAGATTGTATTCTTTGTTAGAAGAATAAATGGAACAAAATGGCACATGCCAATTAGGGCTCACTGCCCGAGCACACTGCTCACAAGAGGCCCACTGCCTACAGGAGACACACTATCTACAGAATAATAAATATTACATACTTGAACTGAAGAATAGCATCTTCACCATGCTTGAGTCAGTTCCATTTAAGCCCAATACTTCTGCTTTTACTTTCACACTTTTCCTCTCTACCACACTCTCATCTCCACCAGATGCTTTTGAAATGACTTCACAACTTCTTATTTATACAAGACATTTGACTTTGGGATAATCATCCAAATCGGCATACATGACAGAGCAAATACATAAATACAACATGACTAATTACAAAAAGACTTCACGCGGATCAACACACTGTTGGCTACACAGATCTGAGACTTCAATATTCTTTGAGGAACATGCCATGCTTCACAAAACATCTTCAAGATCATCTACAGGATGTGTAACTCATCCGATCGACCAGACTTAGAAGAACATTATCATCTGGAAGTAATTCTTCAATTACGAGTTCAATCTTCAATGCGGAATACCAACACAAACTGGACACAATTCAAAGACCTCCACAAGATTGCCTGAATCACCAAGAACATCCACACTACTTCTACTTACTGAAATCATTCTCTCCTTTATCCAAAACCTCAAGAACACAGTCTATCATCACTGTCATATTGGAATAGATGCTTGCGGACCTCCAGACCACGAACCAGTTGAGTTGTCAATTCACATTGACTTCCTAAACACTCCACCAAATCCGTAGAACAAGATATTGCATTTCCGGATCTCACCGGACCTGTTGGTTTTTCTTCTGAATCAGCATCAGGGTTTGCCAGTTCCTATGCACATGCAGATTCAGCCAACTAACACAGGAGGTTGCGTGAGCTGCCTCCCCTTCACTTCTGGTTCTGCCGCACCAAGGGGGGGATCCCTATAACTCAAGATGTAACCTTGACTAGCTCAAAGATGGAAAGATCTAACTTGACAACAAAAGGCAAAATACTCTCATGTATGGACCAAGATCTGTATGATAGATCACAAGGTGGGCAACATTCTTGGACATATATGTCTGGTTGGGTATGAGAGCATGCAGGGGGTTCCTAATCCTACTCCTACAACTAACAGGTGGAAGTGATGAAATGGGTGGACATAATGTCCTGGATGCAAGACGAGGGGTTTTGGCTCATAACTACTGATCCAGGAGCAGACTGGTGCCTATCCATTGGGCAAGGAGTCAACTAGATGTATACAACAGATGGTTTGCAACTTTCACTCGAGTTTCAGGGGGTTGGATTGATGCTTGCCTTACAAACATCACCCAAGAATGGGTATCTAACTGCCTCTACTTACAGATATCCCTGCTGACATGCAACCAGATTCAAAAGAAGGAGAATAACATGCAGCAAATGGAGACAAGCAGATAGACACATGCAATAAGCATTTTTCATATAACATTAACACTGAAACTGAAAATATGTGCAAAATACATTCATGTTGCAACTCATAAACTCCAAAATGGGATAAAACAGCCAAGATCATGCCCTGTTCTTCATTATTTACACAAAAATGCCTCAGGCCTTCAACCACCTAAACAATGGTAACACAGTCTGCCTATATCGGCCAGAAAGTGCACCCCTAGAAATAATTACATGGTTGACCAAAAATCCTGCCAAATACATCCATCAGAAAGAATGGCGCTCAGAAGTTATTACTGCAACAGACAAGGGAAGCCTCGAGCCTTGTGCCGCCATCTGGAAGTCTTCATGCTAAAAATTGGGCAACTTGATCATGTGTACCATCGCCCATACCCCTGTACTGTCACCATTTATGGCCCAACCACTCGCAGCCTACCTGGAAACCATCGTTGCGCTCAAAAGAGAAATTCCTGCCAAAACACACTTCTCCGCAGGTTCAAATTATACAGGGGAATAATCCCACATGCATGGTGCAGAGGCTCCTTCAGCACTTTAAAAGCATGGCTGCGACCATGATAGGTGTCGAGAGCTTTTGCCACGCTCAACACACGCTCCTTCTCCAAAAGCCCATCGCTAAGACTTAGGCCATCGGCCAACCCCACAAATCTCTCATCGATCTCAATTGTCTCGCCAATGCCTACCTTACAATCCGCTCCATCGGCCAGAGATAGACCATCGGGCCAGCACAAAACTCCTTTGCCGATGCCCATGGTCTCACCGATGCCTTCAAAAATCCTGATGACGTCATCATCATGTCCTGATGAGATCACCATCACCCGTCTGCATACCGCGCAACTCTCATATCCGGATGACGTCATCGCCATATAGGCGCCGGGGTGATATTAGTAAGATAACCTAATATTTCAGAATATCACCCCCCAAACAAAATATCATGATGCACTGTAAACCGGATGATGATGATGACCCCTTTAACTCAAAGAACATCAGGGTGCACTGTAGCTCTACTGCAGGATCGGGATGATATCCAAACATCACCCGATATTGAAACAAGATGATCCTGATGACAAATCTGGTCGATAGAAAATCATGATGATGCTGACCACCTCGGAGAAAATATGATGCTGCTATTGAAAAATGCTGAGGAGGGCCAACACTTAGGAAATTTTTTGGATTTTTTGGGAAGGTGCCTGCATGAAAATTGCTAAATTAACTGACAATCAATTCAGGCACCAACAGGACCTATCTGTGTCATTCTATCACCTCTGAACATTTGCTAGAACCGGTTTTACTCAAGTGGCCATAACTTCTTCAGATCTTCATGCAGACCTCTCAAATCTTTACTGGATCATCTTAAGACACATATCTACAAACCCTTTGAAGTGCATCCTCTGATATTCATCTCAGCTGGGATCTTTACCTTACTATGTTTACTATTCTTCTTTATTCCTGATAAGACTAATTTTCTCAATATCCTCAGCATACAACTCATCCAATTCTTACCATCAATGCAACATGAATATGTTGACATCAATGACAACACCAATTAGGCCCATACTTGCAACAATCTCCCCCTTTGTCATTGATGGTAACATATGATGTGAAAAACTATTTTAACCATCAAGACAAGAACTTCTCCTTACTGACTGTCATAGCTCCCCCTATCAACAACAACCATTCACATGTCTTCTCTTCCTTTACTACTCCCCCTTTGATCAAAAATCACTTTTGTTTTTCACCTGTCTTCTCCCCCCCTTTGACATCAATGGCAAATGGCACATACTTGCATCAATACCAACTACTCCCCCTGAGTAGTAGCTTCCCATTATCAATCCGAACCATAAGATATGACTATGAGATCCACTGGACTGATGCACATCAGTGCACCTTAATTTAGAACCGGAGGGGTAATAATCCCTTTCTCCCTGAGATACTCAAAAGAGTCCTTAGGTACAGAGGTTTAGTAAAAATGTGTGCAATTTGATCCTTGGAGGGCACAAACTCCAATCTAACTTCATTCTTGTTCACTTGCTCTCTCAAAAAGTGAAACTTGATGGATATATGTTTTGTCTTTGAATGTAACACCAGATTATTTGAAATGTTTATTGCACTTGAGTTGTCACAGAAGATTGTGATAGGTTCCTCATACTCCACTCTAATGTCCCTTAGCATTTTCTTCATCCACAATACTTTAGTCCAACTACCTGTTGTTGCAATATATTCTACTTCTGCAATGGACAGAGATATTACCTCTTGTTTTTTGCTCAGCCAAGAAACCAATCTTTTCCCTAAAAAGAATGCTCCACCACTGGTACTTTTCCGGTCATCCACATCTCCTACCCAATTCGCATCTGTATATGCATGAAGTGAGAAATCATGATCTCTAGGATACCATAAACCATACTCAATAACATTTGTCAGCTCTGAATCAGATAAGGCACTTAGTAGAGCTTATTTACCCCGAAGATTGTTTTCAGCATCTCAAGTCTGCCTTCTTGCGAAGGATTTTAGCAATTTTATTAGAGATACCTTCTATGAAAGGTAGGGTGGCATCATAAGCTAACTTTGTGTCACTTTTGTCAGGTTTGGAGTTGAGGCGGGATTGGGCTAGCTTAAAGGCTCTCTTGATGTTTTTGATGTGGTATCCATTGATTTTAAAGACTTTGGTGAGGTGGGCTAGTTCTTGGTTTAAGTGTTCATTATCACAAATGTGAAAGGCCCTCATAGCTAAAGTTTTGAGAACACTAACCTTGTGGGTGGGGTGGTGATGGGAGGAAGCAAGAAGATAGAGGTCAGTGTGGGTGGATTTCCTGAAGACACGGTGACCAATGGTGCCATCATCTTTCCTGATGAGAAGGCTGTCTAGGAAGGGGAGTTGTTTATTGGTTTCAAGTTCTTTGGTGAATTTGATGCAAGGGGCAATGTTGTTAAGGTGATTGTGGAAAACTTCAAGTTGTTCATGGCCATATGGCCAACATATGTTGGTGTCATCCACATAGAGCTTCCACCAGGTTGGTTTGAGAGGGAAGGAGTTCAAGGCAAGTTCTTCAAAATGCTCCATGTATAGGTTGGCAATGACCGGGGACAAAGGTGAACCCATTGCAACTCCATCGGATTGTTCATAAACCACGCCTTGGAGGGTGAAGAACGTGGATTTTAAGCACAATTCAACCATGGATGCAATTTCTTCATTGGTCTTTTGTCTGACAAGCACGATGGAGTCTTGCAGAGGGACTTTGGTGAAGAGGGAAACCACATCAAAGCTAAACAGAATGTCATCATCATTAACCTTCTTGTCTTTAATGAAGTCAACAAAATGGGTTGAGTCTATAATGAAAGAAGAGGACTTGCCAGTTAGAGGTGCAACTAACTTGGCCAAGTAGGCAGCTAGTTTGTAAGTGGGGGAGAAGGTCATGTCCATAATAGGTCTTAAGGGAATGTTGTCTTTGTGAATTTTTGGTACACCATAGATGCGCAGTTTGATTTATTTTATATTTTCTTCTTTAAAATTGCTCTAAAAGATATGTTTGAATTTTAAAAAAAATGCTAGCACAAACAACATATATCATAATAAACATGAATTGAGTTGTAAATCAAAATAAAATACATATAGTAAGGGTGAAAATGGAAAGCGAGAGCGAGCGGTGCGAAAATAGACATAGGAGAAGCGCAAGGAGGAGCAGGAACAGGGAAGCAGGAGGAGCCCAGGGCGGCAAATCCCAATCTCAAGAATGACTCCCATGAGCTTGGATCCCTTCTTTGAGAATTAGAAATCGAAGAGGAGTCTAGAAGGAGAGGTAAAACCATCTATCAATTTTTAGTTGGTAATATTAATGTGGAGATTTCAGAAGAGATCCCCTGCATCTAAATCCCTGATAATTTTCTCAACGTGAAGGTGGAGAAATTGAAGAAGAATGTGATCATTGCTAAATTTATTGGTATCTAGTTGTCTATGGAGAGGATTAAGTCTTAGATTGGTCAAAAATGGATGGGTCTTAAATCGAAGGTAAGCATCTTGGTGCCAGGGTTTATTCGTATAGTTCTTCAATCAGAATTTGAACATGATAATGTGCTCAAGGGAGGTCTGTGGTTTATGGGCAATGCCAAACTCTAAATCTGAGCATGGACACCAGGTTCCGATCCACATATGGAATCGATTCAAGATGCCCCACTCTAGATCATATTATATAAACTTCGATAAGAGTTGTGGTCCAAAGAATTCTTCGGATTGATTGGAAATTCTTTGGGAGAATATGTTCATTGCTCTAATGCCAATGGGGGTAGATAATGGGTGACTTATGCGAGGATATGTGTGAGAATGAATTTGAGTATTCCAATTAAACACACCATCAAGCTCTCCTCAATTTTGGGTGTCTGGAATCAGGAATCAGATTATGAATGCCTCCCAATTAGATGTTTTCAATACTGGAAGATAGGGCACATTGTCAGGGAGTGTGACATTAAAGGGGTTAGGAAGGAAGAGAAGAAACTTGACTCGCTTCACCCACAGGAGGAGGTGGCTTCTTTGACAAAGGTTCATTCTCCCCCGCAAAGTCCTCAACGATAAGGTGATAGGATTCAACACAACATCTTAGAAGGCAAGAAGGGAACCTCTCCTCCCCTTTATCAACCCGATGATGAGAAGCGTGCCCTCAAAGAAGTTGGGAACTTAAGCCTATCGAAAGGAGCTTGAGAGCTAATAGTTAATTTTGCTACGATAGGGACCACTGTGGTGATGGAGATTTTGAAAGGTGGAGAAAGCAATCTCAAAGTAGGTGATGAGGATGGAGAGGATAAAGAAGATGATTGGAGCATTGCTACCAGGAGGAGTAAAAGATTTTGGGGGAGAAACCCTATTTTTATGGATGCAGGAGGGGCAAATAGTAAAGGAAGAAAAATAGAAGTTAACAAAGCAAAGGTGAAGGTTTTGGAGGATCTAGAAAATGGCACTTAGGATTTGATGAAGAAGTTTGTCAAGATAGGAGGCGAGCACCTCCCTGCTGGGAAGAAATCATGAAGATCTTGAGCTGGAACATTTGTGGCCTCAATGGCCCAAAGAAACGTCGTTTGATGAAATCACTAATAGAGATGGAAAGCTCGGATGTCTTTCTTATTCAGGAGACAAAGGTGGATGGTTCTAGTCTTATGGAATTACTACCTTAGCTTTGGGAGAATGGGGAAGGATTTGTGGTGGATGCAAATAGCACAACATTAGGTTTGTCTATTCTTTGGAATAAGCGTTGATTTTCATGTATGTTAGTTGATAGTTCACATTCTTGTGTTTCAATTAGATTTAGAGATCTCAAAGGGGATAATCATACGATCATCTCCAATGCTCATGGCTCAAACCTTGAAAGGGATAGAATTGGGACTTGGGAATACATTAAAATTTTCAAACATTCGCACCAGGAAGGGAACTGATTGTTAGGGAGAGATTTTAATGCCATTTTATGCTCAGAGGAAAAGAAAGGAGGTAGACAACTTTCAAAATTTGGCTCTTTGGAGTTCAAAAGATTGTGTGAGGATCTCTCTCTGGTTGATATTAACCCTAAGTCAGGATGGTACACATGGAGTAATAGGAGGGTAGGGGAACAAAATATCCTATGCAGATTGGATAGATTTTTAGTTAATTCTAATTGGCTTCTTGCTCTAGTTAGCATGTACTCAGAGGTTATTCAATTTGAAAGGTTTGATCACTAGCTTATCACTCTTCACATAAACATGGACAATAAACCTGTTGGAATATCCTTCAAGATGGAGGTCTTTTGGTTTGAACACCCTGATTTCAAAGATGCTTTGGAGGGTTGGTGGAGAATGGATGTTAGGGGATGCGGGAGATACATAATCTACAAAACATTGTTGGAAACCAAGTGGCAGGCTAATATTTGGAATAAGAAAACAATGGGGAATATTTTTGAAAAGAAATTTTGTGTGGAACAAATTTGAGAACAGTAGAAGCCTCTATCTCTTCAAATGGATTAACTCCAGAGCTTAGAGGATTGGAAAAAGATTTGATGGAAGAACAAGGTATATTTCTTAGAATGGAGGAGATTTTTTGGCAAAAGAAATCTAGGATTAAGTGGCTTAGGGAAGGGGATCGCAACACCAAGTTCTTTCATTTGGCCACAAATATCAGGAGGCAGAGCAACAAGATCATGAGGATATGTCTCTCTTATGGATCAAAAGTAGAGGATGTTGATGCAATCAAGGTTGAAGGCATCAAAATTTTTAAGCTATTGCTTGATTCTAAACTGCCATCTAATCTTGAGACACAAGAGGCATTGCTAAGTAATGTTCTGACACTAATTAATGATTCCCAAAATGAGGCTTTATTATTACCCTTCTCCATGGAAGAAATCCAAAAGGTGGCTTTCTCTTTGGGGGCAAGGAAATCTCCAGGCCCAAATGGATTTCAAGTAGAATTCTTCCACAAATTTTGAGATATTATTAGGGAGGATGTGTGGAGGGAAACTGAGGAATGCAGATGTAGAAGGTCTATTCTAAAAAATTGGAATTCAACATACATTTCTCTTATTCCAAAGAACAAAAGTTCAAAATATTTTGATGAATTTAGACCAATAGCTCTGTGCAATACAATGTACAAGATTGTCACAAGGCAATGTCTTGTAGGCTCAAAAAGTGTTTAGAGAGTATTATCTCTGAGGAACAAGTTGCTTTTCTCAAGGGCAGACAAATATTGGATGGCATAGTATTAGCCCATGAAACTATTCATTCTATTAAGACAAAGAGGAAGGAGGGCATGGTCATAAAGTTGGACATGAATAAGGTGTATGGAAGAATATCATGGGACTTCCTCATCTTAGCTATGTGTAAGTTTGGTTTCAATGAGGGTTGGTGTAAATGGATATACACTTGCATTTCTATTGTTTCCTATGGTTTCCTATGCTATCAATGGTGTAGCTACAAAATTTTTAAGTGCAAAAAGAGGTTTAAGACAAGGTGACCCTCTCTGCCCTTTTTTATTTCTTATTGTTGCAGAGGTACTAGGAAGGGATTTCAAGAAACTGAAAGAGTTACAAGTCTCTAGATAGATTGGTAATATCTCTCACTTGCAATTTGTCGATGACACATTACTTTTTGGAGAAGCCACGACAAGGGAATCCAACTGCATCAAAAAAGTTTTACTACAATATGAGCAAGCAACTGAATAGAAAGTCAACACGAAAAAATCTAGAATCTTCTTTTTGAAAGATTTTTGTATGGAGAGTTTGGATATCCAAAGGATTCTAGGATATGAGGTGAATAAACTACCCACCAGATACCTAGGAATGCCTTTTTTGGATAAAAGAACTTCAGAGGCAAAATGGAGGAATGTTGTAGAACGCATATAGAGAAAGTTGGCTTCATGGAAAGGAAAATGGCTTACTACGGCGGGTAGGATAACACTAATTAAAACCTCTTTGGCATCAATTCCCATTTTTGTCATGTCACTCTTTCAACTTCCGAGCAAAGTTGCTAAGATCCTGGAAGCTACCCAACACATCTTTCTTTGGAGGGGCAATGAGAATGCCTTCAAATATAATTTGGTGAAATGGGAGGAGATATGCAAGCCTAGAATTAAGGGGGGTCTTGGATTTAGAAATTGTAAGAAAATGAACAAGGCTTTGGGTACTAAAATGGTCTGGAGAATTTATGAGGAAAGAAATAGATTTTGGAGCAAGGTGGTACAAGCTAAATATTTGCAGAATCACCCTGATAACCTTTTCACAAATACTCTGAGTCTGCCCATGGGTTCGAGCATTTGGAATTTTATTAGATCCTGTAGCATGCTAATATGTCCAAATATCAATTGGAAATTGGGGAGAGGAGATAAGATCATATTTTGGCATGACAATTGGCTTGAAGATTGTGTGCACAAGGATATCCAATCTATGCACCATTTGGTGGGACATTTTGAGAATCTATAAGGTTAAAGCTTATATGTTCAAGAATCCCCCACAAAACTGGAATTCATTGGTTTCTTCGGTTGCAGAATTAAATAATGCATGTGCTAACCTCCAAGCTAAGCTCAACAAATTCCCTATTCCGGGAGCTAACTATGAAGATAAGATGGTTTGGGGAGGGTATGGCAATGGTAGGGTTTCGATAAGCTCAGCCTTCCAATTCTACTTTTGTGAGAGGGAAAACATCAACTATGGGGCTACTAGGATGATTTGGAACTCAAAAGGACTTCCCAAGGTGAATGCCTTCCTCTGGATTTCCTGGAAACACTGTGCTCTAACATGGGATAGATTGTAGATCATGGGGAGAAAGGGCCCTTTGATATGTCTGATGTGCAAAAACAAAGGTGAGGATAGTGACCATCTTTTCATTCATTATGACTTGGCATACAAGGTATGGTTCCTATTTTTAAATAGATGGGGCTTGAATTGGGTCACACCTCAAGATATCCCTAGTCTCATAGAGAGTTGAAACCATAAGATTAAAAGTCCCGATTTACAATTCATTTGGTATAGCGCAGCCGCCCTGATTGTGTGGAATTTATGGCTTGAATGAAATAGAAGAATTTTCCAAGGTGTTGAAAAATGGTAGAAAGAATCTGGGACTTGGTGGAATCGGCCATCTCTGAGTTAGGTGAAATATACAGGGAGGAGGAATGGTACATTATAGATAATGAAGTCAATTGGGTCAATGCCTGGCCATGGTTCAGATGGTTGGGATAGGTCAAGCAAACACTAAATAAAAGAACAACAGGAGGTGTTTGGAAATGTCCGAATAATGATTGGATAAAGCTTAACTTTGATGGAGCAACAAAGGCAATCTAGGGAAGGCAAGGGGTGGGAGTGTCTTTAGAGACTCGAAGGGACAACCTTTAGGTATCTTTTCATATGATTTCAATATTGATACTAACAATTTGGCTGAGGCCAGAGCACCATGGGGATTGTTGATTGCTAGAGATAAAGGTTGGAGGAAGTCATGGGTGGAAGAAGACTTGAAGTTGGTGATAGGGTGATTAAAGGACGAGAATTACATTATTGGTGACTGGAGAAATCATCGAGGAGGCCAAGCTTTTAGTCAAAAACTTTGAAGAAATCTAATTCTCTCACATTGGTAGTGTTGGTTATTTTCCCAGACTAGATGCTTGTTCCCAGTTATCCCTACAAAGTAGCCATCATTGATCAACATAATTCCCGGGCCAGGGGTCAATAGTACAGGAGATAGACTCTATAAATATCTCCTCTTCTTCTTTAGGCTCTGCGGAACCTAGGGGGGTATTCCCTATTCAACATCTATGAAATGCATCTGTGTATTAGCTGGGATGTTGACACAAAGCAGATAAATCCTCTCTTATGCAGACCAAAACTGTGAGATAAGTGCAAAGGGGCTAGCTTTGGGCTTATATTCAGTTGTAGACAGAGGATTTTGGTCCTAAAACTACTTCCTATATCCTAAAAGGTTTGTATTTTAAGTTTGAGTTTGATTTGTATTTGGATGCAAAATTGAGACTTTGGGTTGCAATTTCAATACAAGACTGGATCGGTGCCTATCCAGGGCTCGGAGTCAATAGACATACACATGTGAATGGCCAGCATGAACATATACCAAAGACTGGATATCAAGGGGATTTTTAGTAGCTGCCTTACAAATACTTCCCAAAACAGAGTATCCTGTTATCTCTGCTTACTGATATCCCTATTGCAATGTCTTCTTCCCAACACTTGATCTGAAACGTTTAATCTACTCCTTGAGCAGAAGTAAGAAATCAAGCATTCAACACAACAAACCTATATTCTAGAATCATAAACACCCCTTAAATGCTTAGATTCATAAGAAGAACACACTCAATTTGGAGACAGATAACAGAACACATGCAATATAGCATTACTCATTTAAATCAGCATGATATCAGTAGATTTATGTAGAAAAACATACAACATGAGACTCATAAACTCACAAGATAGCCAAGACAGAGCCACCAATGAAGTCGTATCTTATCACAGCACCAAAATGTTTGTCCAGTTTTCAACAACCACAAAATGAGTAACACAGTCTGCTTATACACCAAGAAAGTGTACTCTGCATAAATTACAAAGCAAAAATAAAAAATCGGCTAGATACAGTGCACCAAAAATGGCACCCAAAATTGAAGGCAGCCCAAGAAAACAGAGGAGAGGGCAGGTGAGCTTGGGACCTGCGCCGCCGTTCAAAGATCTTCGTCATAAACCTGGTAGTTGGCCGTTCAACCATCGGTCGATGCCTATGTACGTTGCCGTTAATAGCACAACTACCCGCAGCTCCCCTTGGAAATCGCAGCAGCACACCCATGGAGATTTCCCGCTCAAAAATTGACTGCAGACACAAGGAAAATCCATCACTGAAGGTTTAAAACCTGACCGTCGATTTTGATTCTATCGCTGAGATCCACAGTGCCAAAAACTGCAAAAAGCCAAGAGCCAATGATTACGTGCCACGTAGGCACTCCATACTTCTATCGCTGACTTTTCCTTTTCCTCATTTTGCCATTTCCCCCCTTGTATATGCAAGAACGGATGCATATATAATCGCCACTATTCGCCTTTGAAAATCCCTTGTATATGCAAAATGCATATACATGCAACAACTTAATATACAAGGCAGACCCCAAATTGTTATAAAGCAAGTCGCAATCACCATCGGGTCCACCTTGCATCCCTTTCCTTTCATATCTCAATGTATATCGGCATATACATTCATCTTATATACAAGCCGGACCTCAAATTTTATCCACTGTATTTGACTCCCCCTTCGTGTCTTGGCTATATATCCTTGTTTTGTATATCGGGTTGTATGTTGCATATGCAAATGCAATATACATGCAATCCACGGATTCCAAACCTTCATTAAGCATATTAAAACAACTTTGAAATCCGGCCTTTGTATCTGAAACTTTGCATTTTTCACTGTATATCCGCGATATACAATGCATACATACATGCAAATTGCGGACTTCAAATGACTAATGATGTGTTTCAAAATTCAAATCAGGTCTGGTTTGCATCTTCTCACTTGTACATTTCCTTGTATATCGCATCATACAAATGCGATATACATACAACGGACCTCTGCCATTTATCCATCGGATTCAAAAAACCCTTGAAGTCCGGTTTGTATCCCGTCTTTGCACATCAGCTTGTACATCGGCATATACAAGCACTTTATACAACCCACGGATCCCAAATATTTATGAAGCAGCTTGAAATCTTCATCGGATCCGGATTGTATATCTTCTGAGACTGTTGACCTTTTGACCACTCCCGCTTGTATGTTTCACCTGTATCTTCCTTTGTACATGCAAATCCTTTTGTATATGCAACCCTACAAGCGAATGCATATACAACCTTGTGGAGCCCACCACATGCATATATCCTTTGCATGTTTTGTTTGTTGCTGAATATACAAAGCCCCTTGTATATTATACTGTAGCGAATGCATGTCCGCGGGCCCCACCAATTGTATATCCTGTTGCCTTGTATTTTTTGCTTGCATATGACCTTTGTATGTCCAAACATACATTCACCCTTTCACATACAAACAAGGAATCGTTTCTGGAATATGCCCGCAATGTATCTTTTCCTTGCATGTTGCCATTGTATCTAACCATTGTATGTCTGAACATACAAACCAAATATACCTGCAGACCCGATATACAAATAGCAAATATTTCGAGGATCTGCGATGTATATTCCATCCTTGTAAGCCCGATATGCATTTGGAAATGCATACAACTGCAGAATATACTCAGGAATCTGCGATAGATTCCCACTTTGCATATGCAACCCGATATGCATCTAGAATGCATATAACTCAATTTCTTATCATTTTTTGGAGGCCGACTGAGATTTCACAAGCCCGCCAACATACAAGTCACCTTTCCATATACAGAACTTAGCATTTTTCTCAAAGCGACAGGAAAAAGCAGTGAAACATTGCGTGGGGGCTAGTCAACTTTCGAACACTAAAGCATGAGGATAAGACTTAATAACCAGGAACCCACCACAGAAGGCCAACCCCAGAATAGACAAAACAATGCAAGATCCCATGACTCAGAAAATTCAGGGTTTGAATGAGAAAACCTGCAAACATTCAAGCTTGAAACCCTAAACATAAATGATTACCAACAGGTAGAAAGTGTAATCAGGTAGCAGATTGGGCTGCCAAGCAAGGGGTAAGCTTGTGAGAGAAAGAAGGCTCCAATGACAAATTTTGGTGGGAAGACTTTTTGCATGATGTTATTAGACTGATGCAGGAGGATATCTAAGAGCATCCACCAGATAATGCGTTGTTTTAAGCCAAGGATGGAGATGTTATACCAATGATTAAAGGTGGCAGTGGGAGATGACTTTCCAATAATGATTTTGGTACCCCAACATTCATTTCACATTAAGGTGAAGATAAAATCGACAAGTATGTGCCCTGGGCAGAGATATCTTCATCAACGCCTTGTTTTCATTTGTTTCAAGGCTCTGCATCTATCTATGGTATTTGCAATTGGTGATCAAAGAATGGGTAGGAGGAAGGCAGTTGAGATGAAGGGGAAAGGTGCCATGGCTGAGAAGACTAGAAAGAAGAGGAAGCAACGTGTCTCTGGGGAGGAGACGCTTGCAAATTTCATGGCAATAATAGAGAGAATCACAAACCTTGGTCTTTGCCTTTGGCTATAGAGAATTTGGGTTATGGCCAAGGATATAGACAACTCTCTAGGGGTTAACATTCAATAGGCAATGGGAAATCTCTTACTAGACCCAGGATACACTCGCGAGCATTGGAATACCTTCGATGCGACTCAGTCTTTGGCTTGTGCTTCAATGTTGTCCACTGCATCGAGTTCCTTCCTTTTGCACGATGATATTGAAGATGTTTTACATCAATCAAAGGTACATTTTGATTATTATTTGGAGCATTCACATGCCATTAAAAGGAGGCAACTATGCTACAAAAAGCAGTGGAGGATATAACTTTAAGTTTGAAAATTACTCTTCCTGAAGATGCCAGTTTGGTGGGATCCAAGTGTTGTGATGAAGATGAGGTTGAGGACGAGGTGGAAGTTATGGAGTCAAGCCCAAAGGAGACAGAGATAGCGACAAATACTCTAGGTTCTATTTGTGTTAAATGTGTATATCCTACAGGGGGCCATGAGGCCTACGTAACTTGCCTTGGCCCCCATCTTTTGTCTATGGTATACAGTCAATATTAGCTATTAGTTTATAGTTTGTTTTTAGTTCAACATCTCGTTGGACCTTTTTTGGTGGCTTGGTGCCTGTTACATACTAGTCTTTTTTTGTTCCTGGATCCTAGACCAAGTTATATATCAAAAAAAATAATATACATGAATTGGTTAGTAGAAGATTATTAAGGTGTGGCCATAGTTTGAAAGGTTGTGGATTCAAATAACATAGAATTTTTGTTTTTGAGGCAATACATTCAATGCTATATAGAAAGTCTTGGATGGTATAAACATTAAAATGTAACAAATTGCATATATGCTTATGTATAGATCAATTGGTGGAGAGAACAAAATTGTTGTTGTTGACTTAAAGGTCTCAAGTTCAAATTCTCACAAAAGTTTTTTCACTTTTCTTCACATGCTCTATGAAATAGGAGAGTTGAGATTTTATTTTAACCAAACATAAGCCTCATCTCGATTTATTAGTGACCTTATTTTTCAATTTTTGAAGACATCTTGTTCCATTTTTAGAGAATTTCATTGTGATGGGTGCATTATTAGTGGAAACCGACACCTAATATCTACCTATGGTTTTTTTTGCTTTATGTGAGGTTCTTAAAGAAATAGGACTTCTAAATTTTGATTATGTTGTATCACATGATTTGTTTGGATACCTATTTTTCGATGATCAATGTCACACACACCATGATAAGCAAATGCTTGAAGGTGGCTATGAGGTGGACATTGAAGACAATGGAGAAGGTAAAAAGTGAAGAATTTATCAAGATTAAGGACTAAGTAGGGCCAAAGAGGAGGCTAGGGGCATTGGAGGTTGGAGGAATCTTATCATCTCAAGCTAGCTTCTCACCCAGAGATGGTAATTTGCATGAGAAGCACCAGTTCAACATTTGTGTCCCTTCTTAGAGCAACGGTGGATTTGGTAGTTTCATGTGTTGTATATGTGGATAGTTGAGTATATCTCAATCCACAAACTTGGTGATTTATATCTATGGAAGTTGAGTATGTCCCGATCCATAGACCTGGAGGTGTGCACCTATGGATAGTTGAGTATGTCTTGATCCACAAAAGAAGTGTTGTTGTTGTGAATAGTTGAGTATGACTCCATTCACAACTAGTTGGTGATGTTGCATTGTGGATCGTTGAGTATGTCTCGATTCACATTTGGAATGGTATTCTTGTGGATAGTTGAGTATATCTAATTCACAAGAGGAGCGGTGTACTTGCGAATAGTTGAGTATGTCTTAATTCACATGTATTGTTCAACAATTACGACATCTATTAATGCGGCTAGTTTGGTGTGTTCTAGGTGGGCAAGGAGATTTGGTGGAAGCACTTCATCAAACTTCCAAATTGGCTATTGTGTTCAGTCCATGCAATGTTCTGTCCTTTGTTCAAATTGATGTAATGAGGGGGGAATGTTGGAATATTACATCTTAGTATAGTATATAGGTTAAAGATAATAAATAAACACATAATTAGTAATGTTAATTAATAAGTGTTATTAGTAATTAATATTTGATTGCATATTCGAGAGTTACTTTCCCATAGGAAGGTTGCTTAGGGTAGTTTGAGTAGTTGATAGAAAGGAAAACTTTATAAGCCAATGCAATGTAAAATTGATGTGTGTGAAATCCTGATCAAATGCAAGAATCCCGTGAAATAACATAGCATATAGCATATTTTTGTCTACAACAATGGTGTGATTATGGCATAATACTATGTGTGTTTGCTCTCCAAATTTTAATTATAAATGCAATATGAAAAGCATATTTAAAACGTAAATATGAATGTTATGTAATCAGACAAAAAGTTTTTAATCTTTTCCTACAATTGTAGAAATCAAGTTTTCAAATATGGGATGACAGTTCGTTTTTTAAGAGTTCCTTGCTTCTCTTTTGAATGGTAATACATGTAAACTTGAGATGCGATGATTTCCAAATTTAAATGCAAACAAGCATGCTCTTTTAAATATTGGCCTAAAATGAATAATACAGTTCTAGAAACACAAATGACAATTTCTTTTAGTGATTCTTTCAGGGGTTTTAGATGAGAAAATATACAACCCTGTGTTTTGATTAACGGTAAAGCAGGCTTTTAAAGGGTTCTAGATGAGAAAATATACAACTCTATGTTACCAAAAATGCTAGCAAGGTTTTCAGGCTTTAAAAGGACTAGATGAACGTTGGACTTCTTCCACAGTTCATAATTGGAGGAAACCCACAGAGGATCCGTTTCAGTAAAAATAACGAAAATGGATGCACTTTGGTCACAACAGTAATCCTTATGAGAGCTAGACAGAGTTTGCAACAATTTCGAGTGACTGTTTTGATGCAAAGATTATGGTTGTTGCAGAGTTATCCCAATCAAGGAACAATGGTGCTGGAATTGAATTTATAAGTCCAGGCTATGGGATGGCAAGATAATGTCTGGAGAATAGTGTAAATTAAACACATATGGAGGATTGAAGAAAACACCTAAAATTCAACAAGACTACAACCTAATTTAACCTAATTCAAACAAACTACTACACACTAGTTTTATCTAGCTAATCTAAGCTAAGAAAAAACAGGAAGTTTAAGCTAATCTAAGCTAAAACAAAGAGAATTCACGCTTGGATCGAAGTGTTGTAGGTATGGATCTAATTGAAGAAGAAATGGTCCTCAGATTAAACCCGATTCAAATTCTAACACCCAGAATGAAAGCCTGAAATTTATATAGAGCGCAATGATCTGTCCAGGGCGTCACTGTGTAGTTCTTTGTCTTGATAGACGCCGGGAAAGAAAGTTTTGATTTACAGATCAAATGTTAAGTGTCAAATTCTACAGTTACTGCAGTTTTAAAGTGGATGGATGAATTTCAGATATGTAAACTATAAAATCTACCTGTAGGCTTGCAAAATCCAATGCCCTCATCAGTGGTGAAAATTTTAAGTTCTGCATATAATGAACAATGAAACCCATTCATAAGATTATAAATTTTTACACAAGCCAGCATATCCTTTGAAAAATAATGGGAAATGAATACAATGTTTATTACATGCATTGAAAGTTTGACTGTAAAAAGTGCAGTCAGATCAGGGCAAAATAATTATCTCAATTACATCATGGTTTTATTATCCATATATCTGTGACAAGAAATCAAGACCCGTGATAAAATATAAACTTTTTGGTAAATACTTTACGGCACTTTATGTTTTCTTTTTATGAAACAAGGCACTAGAAAAAGTGCTGATGGTTTATTTCCAAAAATGAACTTAAAACTATTGAATTGATTTGCACAGTTATTGACAACAATTAATCTCTCTTAGAAAAATAAGCAGTGCAGAATTGAAATAACAGTGAATTAGTAATAAAAGCACAAAATAGACAACACAGATTTACGTGGAAAACCTGCAATTTTGCATGATGTACAAGTGGAACATGGCCAAAAAAAATTCCGGTGAGGTTGTTTTCGGCGTGGTAGGGGGCTACGCCAGCCCCCCTAGCGACCTCCTGTCCAACTAGTTAGATCTCGTTGTCGACTGCTCGTCACTGCTGGAATAAATAAAACTGACTTCACATCTCAACAATATCTACCTCTAGTATAATGCCACACTAATTTCTTCTTAGCATTTTTACAGAGAATACAAGATAACTAGGGCTTAGTGCACTCATCGTCTTATGTGCACTCTCTCAAGGATCGTACATGAGTTTACAAACAAGCATGATAAGCCAAGACCATATGACCATCGCCCTACTTTTGTTTGCAAAATCACATAAAATTATCTTAAACGACACACAACCTGTGATAAGCATATCGACCACTAAGCACTTCAAATGAAGGAAATATCAAAGTTCGCTCAAACTATTACCATTTACGTATGCATTGTTACAGAAACCTGCGGCAAGAATCTCAATATAGTGTGACTGCTTCAGAGCAACTTTGGCTCCAAAGGAAATGATTCTTTCCCACAAATTTCACTTCTAGTTTAATCAAGATTTACTGAAGTTCCTGTTCAAAGGCATACAAAAAGAGGAACAAGTTGACAAGCTGTCTGCACTAATCTGCAGTATGCACCTCTCAGGCCCATATCAAACATCAAGTTGTAGTAATAATAAGTACTTTTCATAACTTTGTTCTGAAAACAGAGTGTTGAAACATGTTTTTCCTAAAAGCAAAAAAACTGTATATATAAGATCTTGAAATATATTATTATATAGGAATATTATTTTCATGTCATCTGTATTCTGCAGTCAGCTGACACCAAATAATTTTAATTTGGTTCTGATGAATTTCACAAAAAGGCATCGTTATTTTATTTTTTAGTTCATGTCTCTTGGAGGGCCGCTTTCACAGAGGAAAAAAGACATTTGTAGATCTATGGAATGCAGTTTCATCAATATTTTTACTCATCCATAGCTTCACTTATGAACTTTATCTGCAGAAATTATAGCATGAACTTTTGACCAATGGAGCTTATGGATAACTCAAGATAGCAGACTAACATGTTTCCAAAATCAGAACCTTTGCAATAAATGGTTGAATAATGCATCTGATGATAGATGCATGTAGAGACTTCTATTTATTGCAATTTTCAAACATGCTGAGTGAATTCCTAGCAATTAGAATGGCTTCTAGAAGACTTCTACTGTGCAGATTGCATGGAATTTAGCAGGCACATTTTAAAAGGTTTGAAAACCCGATAAAATTTACTGCATAAACTTAATGAATTTCTCTTTGCCGAGATAGTTAAAAGCTTCCTGAAGTTCACACAAAATTATATGTTTGGCATATAAATTTGGAGAAACATTCTTCATGCAGGTTGCATTCTTCTAGTATTTTGCAGAAATTGTTTTAGCATATGGGAGGCATGCCCTCAGTCATTGAATGCTTTAAGATTCCTCAATATACACTTGCAAGTGTAGGTATCAATATATAACAGTTGGAGAAGCCTATTTACAACAGGATATCATTGTATATGATGCCCTTGAATATATTTTCTCATGGGTTTTATTGAATTTCTGAATTCTCTGTAGTTTAGTTAAACGGTTATGGCAACTTCCAAAAAGTTGCTAAACAGTTTATAACTGTTTCTAATTCTTTTTTAGATGGTTTGTATGAGAATGAGAGCTTTTTCAGAGCACCATCTTTCTGGGATTTCTCTTAGATGAATTCATAAGGATAAGTCTGTTAAAGTTACCATAAATTTATGCAGCCATCTTTCAATAATGCTTCTGAAATCTGGATCAGATGTAATATTTTCCTTAGCCATCCCTTGTAGCCTCTGAGATCATTTTGCTTCGGTATGGATTTGTGTTAATATTAATTAAACCAAGGGCGTGTGGTGAATGCCAATTGCAAAATGATGTCTTAAGTTTGCAGTTACTAATGGTCTGTGTGCAAGTAAAATAATTTTGTTCCTAAAACATGGTTTTCCATGAGCAAGGCCATACCCTTGATGAGGAATATTGTGTATGGCCTTGATTCTTGACCCTAAATGATCCGTAACTGGGGTGGATATTCTTGAGTAGTTTTTGGGTCTACAACTTTGAACAGATGCATTTCAAAGATGCCCCATACCTTCCTTGACCTGCACCAATCCTTTCCACATTCCCGATATTGGTTTCATGAACAATTCACACTTTAGGTGCCTCAACAACACTCCGATGAGCTAGTACCACCAAGACCTTGTTGGCCGTAAGATCAGAATTTTTGAATCACACCTCCCCATGGGGATTTTGGTCCCCAAAAGCTTTAGAATTAATGAAGAAGGGTTGAGGAGCCCTTCATCCCTCTAAGGTGGCTCCTTGCTTTGTACCATAAAAGGAACAACACCCAGAACTTGGTACGTTTTTTCTAGACATTAACCTATTGTATCCACTGCTCCTTGCACACATGAAGCCATGTTTCATCCTTTACAACTAAACTCTCCCAATTTTGAGACCACAAATCTGCCACTTGCATTGATCAAACACTTCCCCTTTGATGAACTAGCCAAAACAATTTTGGACTTGCCTTTAAGGACATTCAAGAAACATTCCTTTTCCTTAAAGACTAGCCTATGTCGGTTCTTTCTTTGGAAATAGATAGCATCTTTCTCATACAAGTATGGACTCCTAAAGATCACACTACAAATTCCAATAGGAACCACATTGAATAAAACTTCATCTACAAAGTCTAAACTAAATCCAAACCAAAGCTTGCATTGCTTTGTGACTTTGAACTTCACATTATCCTTCAACCAACCCAAGAAGTAAGAATGGAGATGGTCTGTCACTTTCAGTCCTTATTCTTCAACTATCTTGCAAGAAATCAAATTTGATTGAGAGTGCGAATCAAACAAAGTATCAAGCTTTTTACCTTTGGCTTGCAGCTTGATATGGAATAACTTGGTAAGCTCCACTTCATTCAAGTTTCCTTCACTCACCAAAACACCTCCCTTATTTAGCATGGCACAAGAAATGTAATCATCAACATCTAAATCACATACCATCTCCTTGTCCTTAGTTACCAAAACAATGTTTCTATCTTTCGCCTTCTTCAACCAAGAAGTTGCTAACTCGGGAAGCAAATTCCAACAGTTATCTTCTCCATGCCCATCTTTATCACAAGTAAGCAATGAAATTTGCTCTTTGCCTTTGCCATGGAAGTAAAACTTTTCTTACCATTTCCCTTTGGACTCTTCTTGCCACCATGCAAATGGAAGAAACTCCCTTCTTGTCCAACTCAAGGTAATGAGCTTGGGCACATGCCTCATCTATGTTTTAGGGTTTGGTCATGAGGACTACCCTTTTTAGGTGATCAAACAAACCTCCCACGTACTTTATCAACACCTCATTGTTGGATCTAGGGCATACAACTGAGAGGGGGGGGGGGTGAATCAGTTGTATAAAACTTCTTGTTATTTCAAACACTTGATTCTTTGTTGTTAGTTAGCAGCATATCAAATAATCATCCATGAAAGCATAATACATAAACACAAGAGCAGATAAGTATCAACACATTGAACACCAAGATTTTGACGTGGAAAACCCGGTTAAGGGAAAAACCACGGGGTGATTAACCCAAGAATTATTCTCTGTTAGAAGAATAAAGAAAAATGAATGGCACATGCCAATAAGGGCTCACTGCCCGAGCACACTGCTCACAAAGAGGCCCACTGCCTACAAGGAGACACACTGTCTACAAAGTGATAAAAATCACAGTCTTGAACTGGAGAATGACATCTCTACCATGTCCGGATCAGTTCCAATTAAGCCCAAAAACCTCTGCTCTGCCTTTCGCACTTCTCTTCGCTATGCCACACTCATCCACACATCACACCATTTGAAATGAACTCTCAAACCGTTATTTATACAAGACATCAACTTAGGAACAAACATCTAAGTCGGCAAACAACCATAAGAACATCCGCAAGATGAATAACACATCCGGTCGGCCACCACAAGGATGAACATCTCATCCGGTCGGCTAAACAGAGCAAGAACTTCATCCGGAAGAATATCTTCAATTCCGGGTTCTACTATCAATGCGGACCAACAACATAACTTCAACATGATCCAAGAACCTTCACAGGCCTGCCTGAAAGACCGGATACATCCGCACTTCCTTTACCTACTTGAATCTCTTGTCTTCCTCATCCGGAACTTCAAGAACACAGTCTGTCACCATTGCCATAATGCAAGAGATACTTCCGGACCTCCAAATCATACACAAATCAATGCGGACCAACAACACAACCTGAACATGATCTAAGAACCTTCACAAGCTTGCCTGAATGACCAGGTACATCCGCATTTCATTTTCTTACTGAAATCTCTTATCCTCCTTATCCGGAACTCCAAGAACACTGTCTGTTGCTACTGTTATAATGCAAGAGGTATTTCCGGACCTCCAAATCATACACAACTCGAGATGGAACATCACAAGGACATCTCAAACACTCTTGCCAATCCGCAGATTAGGATTGTACAATTCCGGACCTCACCGGACCTTTCTGTGATCCTCTGTCACCTCTAAGCACTTGCCGGGACTGGTTCTACACCGGCAGCCACAACTTCTTCAGATCTTCATGCGGACCTCTGAAATCGTAATTGAAGCATCTCAAGACTCATATCTACAAACCCTTTAATCCGCATCCTCCGGTTCTCAACCTATACAACACATTTGCCTTCTTCTCATCACTGTTCTTCACTGTTCCTGACTGAGGCTAATTTTCTCAATATCCTCAGCATACAGCTCATCAAATCCTTCTTGCCAATGCAATATGAGTATGTTGACATCAATGACAACACTGGATCACCTCATACTTGCAACAATCTCCCCCTTTGTCATTGATGGCAACATATGATGTGAAAAACCATCAAGACAAGAACTTCTCCTTTCTGTCACAGCTCCCCCTATCAACAACAACTTTTCACATGTCTTCTCTTCCTTTACTGCTCCCCCTTTGATCATCAACCACTTGTTTTTCACATGTCTTCTCTCCCCCTTTGACATCAATGGCAAAGGGCTCATACTTGCAATTCTAATACATCAGAATCATACCAGCTGCTCCCCCTTAGTAGCAGCTCCCCATCATCAATCCGGATCACAAGATATGACTGTGATATCCACCGGACTGATGCACATTAGTGCATCTTAGTTCATCACCGGAGGGGCCATGACCCCTAACTTCTCCCGGAGATATTCAAAAGAGTCCTTGGGAAGAGGTTTTGTAAAGATATCTGCAATCTGATCTTTGGAGGGAACATACTCCAATCTGACTTCTTCCTTGTTTACTTGTTCTCTCAAGAAGTGAAATTTGATAGATATGTGCTTAGTCTTAGAATGCAATACCGGATTCTTGGAGATATTAATTGCACTTGAATTATCACAGAAAATTGTGATAGGCTCCTCATATTCAACTTTGATGTCTCTTAGCATCTGCTTCATCCATAAGATTTGAGTGCAACTACCTGCTGCTGCAATGTATTCTGCTTCAGTTGTAGACAAAGATATTGCATCTTGTTTCTTGCTTAGCCAAGAAACTAATCTCTTCCCCAAAAAGAATGCTCCACCACTAGTGCTCTTCCTGTCATCCACATCTCCTGCCCAATCTGCATCTGTGTAAGCATGAAGAGAGAAGTCCGGATCTCTAGGGTACCATAGACCATATTCCACTGTTCCTTTCAAGTACCTAAAAATTCTTTTGATTGCCATAACATGAGATTCTCTAGGATCAGCCTGGAATCTTGCCACAAGACCAACAGCCTGCATTATATCTGGTCTAGTTTGAGTAAGGTACAACAATCCACCAATCATTGATCTATACTTTGTCTGATCTGCCTTTGGAGAGTCATCATCTTTGCTTAACTTACATCCGGTTGCCATAGGAGTGTTCATAGATTTTGAGTCTTCCATACCAAATTTCTTTAACAATTCTTTCACATATTTGGTCTGAGAAATGAAGATCCCTTCTTTTGTTTGAGTAATTTGCAGACCCAAGAAGAAATTCATTTCACCAAGCATAGACATTTCAAACTCACTTTTCATCTGATTTGCAAAAGTTTTGCACATACTATCTCTTCCTCCAAAAATGATATCATCCACAAATACTTCAACAATTAAAATATTTTCATGATCAATTTTGAAATATAAGTTACTGTCAGCAGTACCTTTGTTGAATCCAATCTGCACAAGATGCTTATCCAACCTTTCATACCATGCTCTTGGGGCTTGCTTCAATCCATACAAAGCTTTCTTTAATTTGCAGACCATATCATCATTGTCAGACAATTGAAAACCATCCGGTTGTTCAATGTAGACTTCTTCTTCCAGATCACCATTTAGGAAGGCAGACTTGACATCCATCTGATATACCTTGAAGTCTTTGAAGGCAGCAAATGCAAGAAGTAATCTGACTGCTTCAATTCTTGCCACCGGAGCAAAAGTCTCTTCAAAGTCAATTCCTTCTATTTGAGAGTAGCCTTTGCAGACCAATCTAGCTTTGTTTCTGATTACTTCACCAGCTTCATTTAGTTTGTTCCGGAAGACCCACTTGGTTCCAATTACATTCCTGTCACTAGGTCTGGGAACAAGATCCCAAGTATGATTTTTCTCAATTTGCATCAATTCATCTTCCATAGCTTTTGTCCAGTTTTCATCATTGCAGGCTTCATTTATTGTTTTAGGTTCAATCTTTGAAATCAGACAACATTCATTCTGATTTTGAGCAACATTCCTTCTAGTTTGTACACCTTTGCTTCTGTCACCTATGATTTGATCTTCAGAGTGGTTCAGTTTTACATACCTTGGAATTTTGGGAGTATCCTGCACTGCTGCTTCTTGATCAGGCTCATTCAAACCTATCTCTTCTTCCTGATTTACTGGATCAGGCTGACTCTGTCTCACCGGAGAGGATTGAGGTCCTTGAACACTCTCTTGGTCATCTTCATCAATCTCATAAAATCTTGAAGGCTTCTCAATTCCTTCATCAACTTTCACATTGGTGCTTTCTATCATCTTCCTCAATCTCTTATTGTAACACCGGTATGCTTTGCTTTGAGTGGAGTAGCCCAAGAAAATTCCTTCATCACTTCTAGCATCAAACTTTCCTAGATCTTCATCTCTCTTAATATAACACTTGCTACCAAATACTCTGAAATATTTCACAGTAGGAGTGATGCCAAACCAGAGTTCATAGGGGGTCTTACCGGTGTTGTTTCTGATTTGAACTCGATTGAGAGTGTAGACTGCAGTGCTGATAGCTTCCTTCCAAAACATTTGAGGAACATTTGCTTCCAACATCATTGTCCGGGCAGCTTCCTGGATGGTCCGGTTCTTTCTCTCAACTACTCCATTCTGCTGTGGAGTCTTAGGAGCAGACAACTGTCTCCTTATACCCTGTTTCTCACAAAAGTCAATGAATTCACCAGATGTAAATTCACCACCTCTATCAGACCTTAGACACTTTAGTCTCAATCCGGTTTGATTCTCCACCATAGCTTTGAAGGTTTTGAACTTCTCAAAAGCTTCTGACTTTTCTTTTAGAAAGGTAACCCACATCATCCGGGAATGATCATCAATCAACAACATGAAATATCTATCACCTTGCAGACTCTTGATTCTTGTTGGACCACATAGATCAGTATGTACTAATTCCAGCAATCCGGTAGAAGACTGATCTTTGCTTTTGAAAGAGACTCTGCTTTGTTTACCTAGCTGGCATTCTTTGCACAAACTATTTGTAGGTTTCATCAATTTTGGAAGATCTCTTACAGCCTGAGTATTGCTTATCTTGATGATGTTATCAAAATTTACATGACACATTCTTCTATGCCATAACCAACTCTGATCAATTTGAGCAAACAAACAACTTTTGTTTGAACCAACTAGATGAAAGATATTACCTTTTGTCTGAGTACCGGATGCAATTTCAGTTCCGGAGCTTGTAAAGATTCTGCATTTTCCATTCTTGAACCGGAGATCATAACCTTTGTCCACTAACTGACCAACACTGAGAAGATTGTGCTTCAATCCTTCAACATACAGTACATTTCCTGTTTTGCTCTTACCATCAAAGGAAATAGTTCCCCTACCTCTGATTCTGCCAGCAGAATTGTCACCAAACTTTACCATTCCTCCTTCATATCTTTCCAGTTCTAAGAACTTGTTCTTGTCACCAGTCATATGGTGAGAACATCCACTGTCAATAACCCAATCATCCTTTTCTTCCACTTGAGCAGCCAAGGCTTTTTCAACAACTTTGTGATTGACAGATTCAGAGAGTATTGAATCTTCTTCCTTGATGGCTATAAACACCCACTCATTTCCGGATTTGCTTCCTAGTTCTGATTCATCATCTGTTACTCCTTCATTGTCATCTTCTTCATGAACATAATAGCAATTCTTTTGAAACCTTTGTCTGTGAGTATTAGATCTTGCAGATCTTTCCGGACATCTTGAGGCAAAATGACCAATCTTATTGCAGTTGAAACACTTAAAGGGTAGTTTTCCTTCATACTTACCGGATCCTCTTGGCAGTCTCTTGGCAATGAGGGCTTCAAGTTGAGCTGTTTCTGCTTCTTCTTCTTCCATGTCTCTTCTTGCTTGATCATACCATGACATTTTTCTTGATGAGTTTTCACCCGGATCAAATCTCTGTTTGCCTTTCACATAGGTACTGGCTTTGAAAGCAGATTCAGTCTTGGGAGGATCATCTCCAAACTCGGTCATTTCAAATGCAGCTAGTTTGCCAGCCAGTTGTTCTCTTGTGACAGTTGTGTGGGCTCTGAATTCATCAATGGCAGCAACTTTGATTTTGTAAGCAGCAGGAAGGGATCTTAGGATTTTGCAGACAATCTCATTTTCATCTAAAGTTCCACCAGCATTTCTGATTCCACATACCAGCTCATTTACTCTTGGCATGAAGGTAGTGATGTTTTCATCATCTCTCATTTTCAGTCTTTCAAATTTCCCTTTCAGGCTTTGTAACCTTGCACTTTTGACAAACTCATCTCCTTCATACAGAAGTTCCAGCTTAGTCAGGATCTCATATGCAGTTGGTAGGTCAATAACATTCGAGAGATCTGAGTCATTCAATGCGCTTAGAAGAGCTTCCTTGGTCCGCAGATTGTTTTCAGCTTCTGTGATTTCATTCAGAGTTGTCGGACCACCTTGTGGAGGTACATATGGTTTTGAAACCATATCCAAGTATGCTTTTCCCATACATTCCAAGTGACACTTCATGCGACCTTTCCAGAGAGTGAAATTGGTTCCATCGAACTTCGGACTATCCTTCTTGTATGACGACATCCTGGATCTCCTCAAGCGGTTAAGCTCCTGTCAGAGAAACTTGGCTCTGATACCAATTGTTGGATCTAGGGCATACAACTGAGAGGGGGGGGGTGAATCAGTTGTATAAAACTTCTTGTTATTTCAAACACTTGATTCTTTGTTGTTAGTTAGCAGCATATCAAATAATCATCCATGAAAGCATAATACATAAACACAAGAGCAGATAAGTATCAACACATTGAACACCAAGATTTTGACGTGGAAAACCCGGTTAAGGGAAAAACCACGGGGTGATTAACCCAAGAATTATTCTCTGTTAGAAGAATAAAGAAAAATGAATGGCACATGCCAATAAGGGCTCACTGCCCGAGCACACTGCTCACAAAGAGGCCCACTGCCTACAAGGAGACACACTGTCTACAAAGTGATAAAAATCACAGTCTTGAACTGGAGAATGACATCTCTACCATGTCCGGATCAGTTCCAATTAAGCCCAAAAACCTCTGCTCTGCCTTTCGCACTTCTCTTCGCTATGCCACACTCATCCACACATCACACCATTTGAAATGAACTCTCAAACCGTTATTTATACAAGACATCAACTTAGGAACAAACATCTAAGTCGGCAAACAACCATAAGAACATCCGCAAGATGAATAACACATCCGGTCGGCCACCACAAGGATGAACATCTCATCCGGTCGGCTAAACAGAGCAAGAACTTCATCCGGAAGAATATCTTCAATTCCAGGTTCTACTATCAATGCGGACCAACAACATAACTTCAACATGATCCAAGAACCTTCACAGGCCTGCCTGAAAGACCGGATACATCCGCACTTCCTTTACCTACTTGAATCTCTTGTCTTCCTCATCCGGAACTTCAAGAACACAGTCTGTCACCATTGCCATAATGCAAGAGATACTTCCGGACCTCCAAATCATACACAAATCAATGCGGACCAACAACACAACCTGAACATGATCTAAGAACCTTCACAAGCTTGCCTGAATGACCAGGTATGTCCGCATTTCATTTTCTTACTGAAATCTCTTATCCTCCTTATCCGGAACTCCAAGAACACTGTCTGTTGCTACTGTTATAATGCAAGAGGTATTTCCGGACCTCCAAATCATACACAACTCGAGATGGAACATCACAAGGACATCTCAAACACTCTTGCCAATCCACAGATTAGGATTGTACAATTCCGGACCTCACCGGACCTTTCTGTGATCCTCTGTCACCTCTAAGCACTTGCCGGGACTGGTTCTACACCGGCAGCCACAACTTCTTCAGATCTTCATGCGGACCTCTGAAATCGTAATTGAAGCATCTCAAGACTCATATCTACAAACCCTTTAATCCGCATCCTCCGGTTCTCAACCTATACAACACATTTGCCTTCTTCTCATCACTGTTCTTCACTGTTCCTGACTGAGGCTAATTTTCTCAATATCCTCAGCATACAGCTCATCAAATCCTTCTTGCCAATGCAATATGAGTATGTTGACATCAATGACAACACTGGATCACCTCATACTTGCAACACTCATGTTCCATGATGTCCTTCCCAAACTGAACCACACTTTTTCTCATCTCACTTCTATATGATTGCACTCTCTACCCTTGTCCTTGCTTCAAATGATGCCATTGCATCACTTACTCTTCTTCATAGCAAATGGGATAAAATTGTTTCCACAATAGTGACTTGAAATCTTCTCACTTTGACATTGGTGCTACTTTTCAAACCTCCAATGAGTGTGCATATCTCTCATACCATGTAAGAGCATGTCTAGCAAGTTTCAGCCTTGCAAAAGAAATGTCTTGTTGTGGAGAAAGCCAGTACAAACTGAAATACAATTCCATTTGGGACACCCATTGGTCTAGTTTTTCTACACTTGTTTCTCCATCATATAGAGGGATATCTATCTTGGGTTCAACTTTGAAGAATTTATCTGATTTTAAATTTTCTCCTTGCTCTATACGCACTTTCTTGAATTCACCTTCTTCTTGGTGTAGACACCTAAAATTGTCCACTCTTTGTGTCATCACTAACCATCCCTAAACATCCCTAATTCATTCCTACTTATCCCTAATTCATCCCTAAACTCCTCCAAACCATCCCTAATCATCCCTAAACGTCCCTAAATCACTGTTTTCTCCACAATTAACTGAATAAACACATGTTTAGATAGTTAATTGATCAAATCCCCTTCAATCCGTGATTTTACAATATTTTATTGTCAAAATCACTATTCATATGTACCCGTATCAGTACTTATCCCTAACCAAAATGATTTATTAATTATTTCTCCCCCTTTCTCTATAGTCCAAACAATAGATAAATTTAATTTATCTATTATTCCATTTTCCCATCCTATGAATTAAATAAATATTTGTATTTATTTAATTCCTATTTTCTACACTTTTGATTAGGTTTTCCTAAACCTAATTAACTAACCTAATCCCCTACTTGCACAACCTAAATCCTAATCTAATTGGTCAAATCCTCTCCATTCCCCCAAATGTACAAGGGCATGGGCCTCTTGTACATGTCCACATGGCCTTCTTACAAAAGGCATGGTCAAGGACCCATGCACAAGGGTCCTTTTGTCCTCCATCTTCTATTCCTCCCATTTTAAATTGGGCATGTACCCATGCTTCCGATTTAAAATTTAAATCAAATCCAACTCATCTCCTTTTTTTCCAATTTTAAATTGGGCATGTACGCATGCTTCCCAATTCAAAATTCCAATCAAATCCAACCCATACCTCCCATCTATCGAGACAATCTCATCCATCCATCTTCCCAAAGCCCAATCTTGACCATCCATTCCTCCTTGATCCAAGGACATCTTATCTCATCCAATCTTATCATGACACTTGTCAAACTCTACTTGCTTGAGAGCTCTCAATAATTCTCCACCCTTGATCTTTCAATCCAATCTCAACCATCCAATTGAGTCTTCAAAAATCTATAAATTGGAGCTCACCCCTTCATAAATAACACAACCTCTTCATGCAACTAAATGCTGCCTCTTTTCCTCCAAGACTCAATGAGAAGCAAGGTTATGCTACCCATTTGAGGAGCCATCCACATCAAGACATCAAGGAGCACATCCTGCTATCAAGGTTTTTATGTAGTTAAGCATTTAACTTCTTTGTTTTGCATTCCTTTTGCTCAATCCAAGGTAGCTTAGGACTTGAGTGAAATAGGTTAGTTGTTTAGCTTGTTTCTCATGCTCATTTCTATGTTATACACTTGGTTCACCTTGGACTCATCCACTTTTGCTATCAAGGCAAGCATCATGCTTTCCAACCTATCAATTTTCAACAATGGATATCCAAGCCAAGTCCTTTTCCAACCTCCAAAATCTTGCTTCTCCCTCTTCATCTCTCACCATTCTTGTTGTTATCACCAATCTTAACCACTCTCTTGACTCAATTTTGGGCTCAAAAAGCAATAAACTCCCTTTCCCACTTGACCTCATGGATGGCATACACTTGCAACCCTTGCAATCAAGCAAATAACCCATAGGGTTTCACTACTCCAATACCACTTGATCCATAAACTAGGGTGGATATTCCACATGCTAAGTCATCAACAAATGAATATGGTGTTTTAATCTCTTCAACACACTTTAGTAAACATATTCTAACATCTACTGTGGTTTTTAATACTCAAAAAACAAGTGCAACAATAAATCATTGAAATCTCACACCTACAAGAATGCAGAATGAAACATAACAAACAATGTTCAAAATTGAAACACACAAATTAACATGGAAAATATCCATTTCAAGTGAAAAATTCCAGCCTAAGGAGCAACAACTCCCTGTTCCACCATGTAAGAAGGAAGCACAATGGATTGCATAAGCTATTTTTGCCTCTGTGTCAACAAGTTCAAATACACTTTTAGAGCTCCAAACAATTCAACCATACACCCCCCTATTACAATCAGTCTTGCAACATACACTTGCTTAGTCTCTCTACAGTGGCTCTACACTCCACCAACAAGAGTCTCACCATCTCCCAAACATAGAGAAGGTAGATAACACCTCCTCATACCTTCCCCAAGATGAGAAGTTGGAAGATCAACCATCATAACTATAATTGAAATGTTTTGGCATTCCAAATGCTAACTCATTATCATACACTTGATTTATCATTTTTTATGCAATGAGATGGCCTTGAGGAGGCGTTCAACATACAGGAACATGGTAGGAGTTCAGGGGAAGATAACAGATTAGAAAAGGAAGCCTGTACGATGTTGAAGAAGCCGGCCCAATCATAGGAGGGTATGTTGGTGTGTATGGAGAATGAGCGCAAGTCCAATTAGGGGATTGTATTTAATCAACAACAAAGTAATGATGGTCGTGTGGCCGGAAACATAAACCCTAGTAGTGGCGCTTGTCTCTAATATCGGAGAAACAGACTAGTTTCCTCAACGTTTTTGAGAGTCTCTCCCTCCCCTCACAGGATTTAACGCCCATCGCCTGTCTGCCTTCACGGAAGGCGTTTTTGATGGTTTTTGAGCGGCGCCTGTTGAAAGGCAGACTCCGGTGTTAAAGCAGAAAAGAAACGGGCTTCTGGTGGTTGTCCTGATTTGAACGTTTGGAGTTGACTCTATGTTGTTTGCTAAAAAGGCAACGAAAGAAGGTGGGGTCCCATTGATCAAAGATCGCAGCACATCAGTAGTAAACCAGGTGCAAGCTATTTTTTTTAGTGAAAGATTATATCTGCCACAAAACTGTTATTCATTTTCTGCCACATAGAATACAATCAGATATAAATTAATCTTGCTTTTTCAATACAAATTTAAGCAAGAAACAGTTTTGAATCCGCAAATTGTGTGCAATTTTACAATTCACAATGCAGTCCGTTGTATCAAGGATTGGGGAAACATTAAATGGAAAAGAGACATGGGTAGAATGGTATAGGAAAATAGAAAACACTTTGATTTTCAACGATTTGTGGTATAATATATGTGATGGAGATGTCCAACCTTCTACACCAACTGATGTTAAAGAAAAAGAAATTTGGCAATATAAAAATTCTAAAGCTTTGGCCTTGATACGGGCTTCTGTAAACGGAGAAGTGTTTAGGCACATACAAGGGTGTAAACTTGCTTGGGATGCCTTTAAAAAATTGAAATATATCTATGATTCTCATTCTGAATTGGAATTTATTCAGTTACAATTGAAACCTCTAGAATTGAAAAATGGTGATGTTATGAGTTTGAGTTCTGAAATTAGAGCCATAAAACATGATATTGATGTTGTTGGTACAAAAGTTGATATATATCTCACAACCTTAATAAAGGCACTTCTACCAACACACTTTATTTATTTAGAATCTCTTCAAGCAAGTAATCAATTAAACAAAATCACCTTTGATGCATTGGTTGCAAAGTTGGTAGAACGTGAGAAGGCCTTCGGAAGAAAAATTGATAACATTGGTGAAAATGTTTGTCTTTCTCAACAAAAGATAAGCCTCCTAATAAAAACACTTCTAGAGGTGGTCATAGTGATAGAGGAAAAGGTAGAGGTCAATGGAAAAACAGAGGTAGAGGAGGTGCCAATGGAAAAGGGCACTTCCACAATGAAAACCAAAATGTTAGACAACACTTTTATTGTAAAAGATGTGGTCATAAAAAGAGTCATGAAGCCCATGAATGCAAGATCTCATGGGATAAGATATAAACTTCTTTCAAACCAAAAGATAAATCACATTACGATGACAAAACATTAGGAACAACCCAATTTTCATGTGGTAGTGATGAATGATGAGTATGTGCTTTTTGTTTCAGATTTTGCTTATTATACTTCAGTTAATACTTCATGGCGTGATGCTTGGGTCTTAGATACTGGAGCCACACAACATATGACATTTAAGCATGATTATTTTGAAGATTTTAATGAATGTGCAAGTGGTCCAATCTATTTGGTAGATAAATCAAGTCTTAAGCCTCTTGGCAAAGACACTATTCAGCTTAAGTTGCCTAGTTTTTCAGATTGTGTACTTCATGATGTTTTGTATCTTCCTCAATTGCAACATAACTTGTTGTCACTAGTCTTGATTAGGCAACAAGGCCACTCCATTTTGTTGGAAGATGGACAAGTAGTTGTTAGAAAGAAATCAAATAATCAAGTTGCCTTTACTGGTTGTGAAGAAGGCAAGTTATTAAAACTTCATGGTGAATCAACCCTTTCTAGGAGTTTTGCATATCTCACTGAAGAAGGTACTCTTTCTCCTAGTCTTTGTGGCATGCTAGATTTGGGCATGCTAACTATGACAGCATTCGTATCATGCAAAAGAATGGTGTTGTTGGTTTGCCCACTTTGTCTAAGAAAGTTGAAAAATGTGAAGCTTGTATTCTTGCAAAACAACATAGAGATTCTTTCCCTTGCTCCACTTGGCGAGCACATAGAAAATTGTAACTTATTCATTCTGATTTGTGTGGGCCTTTACCAGTCACTTCTGTTGGGGGATGTAAATACTTTATGTTGAACATTCATTGATCTGATTATAGCCACATGACTTGGATCTATTTCTTGAAGCAAAAGTCTGAAGCTTTTGAAACTTTTAAGAAGTTTCGTATTATGATTGAAAAGCAAGCATAGTCTCAAATTGGCACTCTTAGAACAGACAATGGAGGAAAGTTTACCTCCATATTTCTTGAGGATTATCTTCATCAAAATGGGATTCAACATCATCTCACTGTTCCAGGTACTCCTCAACAAAATGGTGTTGTTGAAAGAATAAACAAAACTATTATGAATATGGTTCGTGCCATGTTATACTTCAAAGGGATCCAATTGTAGTTTTGGGCAGAAGTAGCAAGAACAATAGTTTATCTTCGCAATAGATCTCCTTCATTTGCTCTTCATCAAGGGATTCCATATGAAGTTTGGAATGGCTACCCTCTGTTTGTTCGGCATCTTCGGATTTTTGGCTTCACTTGCTATGGTTTGATTCCAAAGGAGAAAAGAAGTAAGTTGCATCACCATAGTTATAAATGCATTTTTCTTGGCTATTTTTAATCTTCCAAAGCATATAGATTATATGATGAGGCTAACAAAAAATTTATTCTTGCAAGAGATGTTATATTTTGTGAAACTTCTAAAAATGATGCCAATATTGATTACCAGTTAAAGCAACTCGATAAATTTGCTAAGTTTATTACTTGGAAAGAACATCCATGATGTGAGATTCCACAAGATGGGGGGGGGATAAGTCATTTAGAACCACCTTTGTTGGATCCATCTCTAGAATCTCTAACGCAAGATGTTACACCTCAAGATCTCCAAGTAGAAACTCCCTCTAATAATGACCCTCATCCTATAGATGAGTCTAGTATTTTAGAACCATTAGACACTGACCAGAGCTTTTAGTCAAGAAATGGAAGCACCTTTGGTCCAGCCAAAATCTTCACAAAAAAGCGCAAAACAAGTCCAACAAATGTTGAAAGGTTTGAGACCTAACGAAATTGGTAAAATGGGAACAAGGAGTTCTTATAAAGCTAGGCAACAGGCTCAGTCTAGTAATGAAGGAACCTCAAAGTCTATTGATGAATTCAATATCACAATGGACTTAGAACCAACTTCCTACAAAGAAGCCAAAAATTTGGCAGTGTGGAGGCAAGCTATGTAGAATGAGTATGATGCTCTTCTCAAAAATGGTACTTGGGAGTTGGTTGATCCTCCACTAGGTTGTAAACCTATTGGGTGCAAGTGGATATTTCGAAACAAGTATAAAGCAAATGGTTCACTTGACAAACATAAGGTCCGCCTTGTTTCAAAAGGTTATGCTCAAAAAGAGGGCATAGATTATGATGAAACTTTTGCACCTACTACAAAATGGACTACCATTCATGCTTTGTTGGCTCTTTTAGCACAAAATGGGTGGAAGGCTCATCAAATGGACGTCAAAATTGCATTATTGAATGATGATCTCAAAGAAACAATATATATGACTCAACTAGAAGGATATGCAGTCAATGATCAAGAAACTAGGTATGCAAGCTCATAAAATCATTGTATGGTTTGAAGCAAGCACCCCGAGATTGGTATGAAAAACTCACCGAGCATCTCTTGAAGTTTAACTTCAAGCACTTTGAATTTGATGATGCAACACTTTTTGTCAAAAAGGTTGATAGCACAGTTGTATATCTAATTGTTTATGTGGATGATTTATTTCTCATTGGTAACAACGAGGATTACAATCAAACTATGAAAGACACATTGAAGCAAGCATTTGAAATGACTAACTTGGGCCATCTTCATTACTATTTGGGTATTGAGGTGATTCAAAAACCCAAGTATATCTTCACCAATCGGCAAAAATACATTGGTGAACTTCTAAGCAAATTTGGCATGTCTGACTGCAAACCGCTTAGTACTCCTATGGAGCAAAATTTGAAGCTCACATCAAATGACTCTACAGCATTGGTTGATGCAACTCAATATAGACAACTTGTTGGAAGTTTAATTTATGCAACAACTATCCGTCCAAATATTTCTTTTGCTATGGAGTTCTCTCTAGATTCATGCAACAACCTAGAGAACATCATTGGTTAGCCGCCAAAAGAGTTCTTCGGTACTTGAAAGGCACTCAAACTTATGGGCTCAAATACTCCAAGGGATCACATTTCTCTTTAGTTGGATATTCATATTCTGATTATGCCGGTGACTTGGAAGATGGAAAATCTACTTCCGGTTTCCTTATGCATCTTGGGTCATCAACCATTTCTTGGAAATCTAAGAAGCAACTAGTGTCAGCTCTATCATCTGCAGAAGCTGGATATATGGCCGCTTTTGAGGCCACCAGGGAAATATTATGGCTTCAGAGAATTCTTGAAGATTTGCAGGAACAACAAATTTCATCCACACCTCTCCTTGTTGACAATCAATCTGCGATCAAAATGGCAAAGAATCCATTGTTTCACGATCGAACCAGACACATCAACACCAAGTTCCATTTGATTTGACACCATGTGAAAGATGGCAGTGTACAACTCAAATATTGTCCCATTACAGATCAGCCCGCAGATATTCTTACCAAAGCGCTTGGAAGAGAGAAGTTTGAGAAGTTTCGAGGCATGCTTGGTTTAACCCCTTCAGATTAAGGTGGGGATGTTAATGTGTTAATCTTTGGGTTAACACAAACGGTTGTATATAATTAGTTTATAGTTAGTTTTTTAGTTTTGCTTTTAGTTCCGACAATTCAACCATTTCTCTGCCTTATAATATGTTTGTATTTCTCTCTTTTGTTGAATGAATACAATCTGTCATTTTCCCTTTCTCCAATCCTAGCTGGACAACCTTGTCGAGTATGTTTTGGGTTTGAAACTTTGAATGGATACATTTCAAAGATGTCCCATACCTTGCCTAACCTGCACCAATCCTTTCCTTATCCCCATTATAACGGTTTGATGACGAATTCAGACTTTAGGCATCTCAACAACACTCCAATGATCTAGTACCACCAGGACCCTGTTGGCCTTGCACACATAAGACCCAATTTTCAGATCACTAAACATTCAGAAATCGTTCAAATGCTGTAACTCTCTAACTCTCCAAGTAGCCTTCTCGAAGTCCATTTTAAGGCCCACTTTGTAGTTTCAAACAAATTTTGCTAAACAGTTCTTCACCAACCCTTCTTTTTATTGAATTTTTATGGTGCCTATCCTTCCTTACAGATAATGTAAGGGACAAACCGTGCACTTGTCTTTGGTAACTCTTATTTGCTTAAATTCCTTATTGGTAAGTACTTTCGGAATATTACTTGCAAGTATTATTATATAAGTATAGTTGCTGCCTATGAATTTTCATATTTTTCACCTGTTTTGGTTTAACAAGGATATTTTTTTGGTTTGTTGTGGTATGCTACATCGTATATACATGTCTTCTTCAAGGGCAACATCTCTTGCTCTTGTTAAGCGCCCAAAGTGAAACTTTTGGGTTTCACTTTTACTTTTGTCCTGGCTGCCCTGGGTTACGAAGATCAACGGTTATTCTTATTTATATCATCCACTTCAATAGTCAAAGCTCAATTTTAGCCAATTAAAATAAAATAAATATTTACCATTTTTTATTATGAATGAAATGTAAAATTACTATTGACAGTTTGACCATTAAAATAGATGATATTTGAATAAAATAACCAGAATTTCTCTGAAGCTGAGCTTTGAACTCCACCGGTTCGAAATAGAAATAATCCACTGCATAAGAAACTATCAATGCATTGACGATTTGACTCGACACATTTGCTCTTAGATTTTGTTCCTACAGGAAATGTCGCTGGTTGCCAAATGCATTCATTAATATGCAGATTTCATTCTGTTATTCTAAATTCCAAAACCAGTGCATCATAAGACGTTCAATGAATAGCTAAAACACTGCTAAAACAACCAATGCATATGATAGAAACAGAAAAACATGAGAAAGAGATTTTCTTAACATGAGAGCAACAAGCCAGAAGATCATTTAGTGACCATTAAAAAGTCACAAAGACCAACAATTAAAGCAATCCTAAACTACAAGACTATACCCAATGATCTACGCCTACCCAAAATAAATTTTACCATCTATGTCCTGATTAAGGTATGGATTGAAGATTCAGGGATCATACTTGGTGTTGGAATTCTCACAACACGTGGTCTGACATGAATGAGCATCAAAGATTGACCCGGTAACATATACTTGTCCAATGCCCACCTCACTGCATGTTTGCTATTTGTATCTTTGTCAACGGCTACTGCTACGCTTAAACAAGATGTAACACTGGCTTCTTCTATTTCCATCTCCATTAGAGCTACTCCGCTGAAAATCAGGTGCAGAGAAGAAAGAAAGCTAATATGAATGAATAGATAGCTTTTAAGTCCACGAGACTAAAAAACAAAAGTCTATGGGACCACCAGCCTAGCAATTTTAGTCTTTTGCACGTCAATCCTTTTCTTATTCAAAATGATTAATACTCCTAACAAAACAATATGTAAATTACCGTTTCTTGCAAACAGCTACTTTTCAAACAGCAATTGTTCCACCGGTTGCTTTCTAGCTCTGGAAGAAGAAAGGATAACAAAAACTGCAATTTATTTGATTAAGATTCACAACAAAAGATCGAGGATCTGAAGGAAGAAAAGGTCAACAAGAAGACGCTGTTTGAGCAGCAGGCCTGTCCCGAACTTTTGTAATAAACTGCCTTGTTGATATCTATTAATCCCATAAACTGTTTGGCCTCGTGGATGTTATTAAAATCCTTACTTCATTCATTCCTTGTCTGCTTTCATTTAAAGTAACTCGTGGTGGCGGCATATTTAGTGATATGGTTAGTTATGAGGTTGCTTTCGAGCGCCGGCCGCAAGACAGAGACTTCCCCGAATAACGCGTCAACTCTTCTCATCAACGACCCAAGTAGGTGGCAAATACTGGAAGTATATTCAACCGTTAATATTAACCATCACTTTTTTTAAACCGTTAAAAAAATATTAACTAGCACCCCCAACTTTGGGGAAAGGCTTAAACAGGCAGTGAGTTGTTTAACCGGATGAGTTACACGGGGAGCCCACACTACAGTCAACATTTTTTCAGTTTTTTAACTTTCTGTTCAGGGCTTAAATTTGACAGTTGTATAGCTGTATTTAAAGATTTTAGTTGTAAAATACAATATATATGTAATTTATTTTAGAAACTGTAGAAAAAACAATTAATATAAAAATCTAACTATATATATATTTAAATTCTTTAATATAAACTTCTATTTTTTAATCAAAACTTCTATTATTTTAAAAAAATCCTAAACTTTTAGATTTTTTTTTAAATTCTGAATACTACTTAATTTCTGTATATATTTATTTTTTATTTTTAAATTCTTTAATCGAAACTTCTATTATTTAAAAAAAAAAATCTCAAATTTTTGATTTATTTTAGTTCTCAATACTCTTTAAGTTTCTTTTATAGAATATTTTATATTCATTCTAGCCTCGTCCATCACATCAAATAATTAAATTTTGTGGCAGTTATAAAAAATAGAAAGAACTAGAATGCATACATTATTTGACATACTTTGGTATGAATACGTTAAAACCATTTGTAAATTTTTTAATATTTCTTATATAAAATTTGACTTGCATTAAAAAATTAATTGTTATGTGAAAGGCAATAATGAAAACAGGCAAGGTGGACTGTCAAATTTAAGCCATGTTTCTGTTTCATTTGAGAAGCCGCTACTCTCCCTAAAAAACATGTCTAAAACATCATAACATGCATGCTAAAACATCATAACATACAAAATAGCATGTTTAAGACATCATGACCATATTCACAGCATCGACAATGAGACCCACAACAATTGTTTCTAGCATGTCATTTTCCCTCACGATGGCTAGCAAGTCAAATTTGAATTTGGTTTTCCATCCAACTCCCGCCAAGATCAAATGGTGCAAATTCCATTCTTTTGTTCCATTCATTTCAATGTACAATACTCAAAGTCGCACCAAACACTCATATTTCAGATAAGCCTCAATGCAGGCTCAACTAATGCCAACCATTTTCACTCCATTCAAGGAAAAGTCTACAATGGACCATAAATTAATCTATGTTGTAGTTATCCTTGATGTGCTAGACAAAAAAATTAGTAACATTAAACGAAACTGAGAGGCCATGGACAAAGCCTGGACAAAGTCATATTATGATACATCATGTCAAAGTTGTATGTTTATGTTTAATAGTAAAAACATCTGCATGTGCAACAACCACATAAAACCTTGGAAATGCCTACAAATATGATATCAAGGGCGGATGAGGATCCCTCTGAATTGATTCATGTGGGAGGAGGCCATGAGACTGCCTCTGATATTTTGTGACACAAATCCGTGAGGAGACAACATTACCAAGAACTTTGGGACATCATCTCCAGGCATTCCCATCATTATGGCAAACTTCTTTGGCTGTCACATTCAACCTTTATAAACAAGAATTTTAAGTAATAAAACTTTTTATGAGCATACTATTACATATTTAAAAAAAAAGAGATGCTTATAAGATTTATGTACTTAGTTTTACAATGTATGATGGTAGAGATGATTTATTTACTTACATATATTCTTTCAAAATTACATGTTTAAATGATTTTTATGAGGCTAAATTTCAAAATTAAGTAATTATGCATTTACTTGATTTCATTTTTTACATCATGTTTCTATTTCTTCTTTTGGAGACTTGGTCAATGCTTTTACATATCATTTCTAATACATCATTATGCCTAAAATAACAATGACCAATTAACACAATGTAAATATAGAAAAAATGAGGCAATCAGATTATGTTCTTAAATTATAAACTATGATAAATAAAATAAATATCAAATTATTGAACAATAAACTTCAAGGTTTACTTATTCATAGTCTATTTCTAATACTCAAAGAAAAAGTGTTTTTTTATTACTTACTATTTATTTTCTAAGTTATGTGCTAGTGCATGCCAATGTGAGCTTACCTTATTGGACAATAATCTCTTACATTATAGTGTCTCTAGCACTTCTCATCCCCTTGAGTTGAAATTGAAGTCAAATTTAGAAAGTGGGGGCAACCAGCATGGATATCACATTTGTAAACAATTAGCTAATGTTCATCATGGAAATATTAAACAAAGAAGATATAGAGAGTTCATTAGCTTGGCAGATTCTCCACTTGTACTGTTAGAAAAACTTTTTGAACATGTCATTTTACTTATTGTAACATAGATTGATACATGTAGAAGTATCCCATGACATTTCAAGGCTAATTATTTTTATGATTACCGTCAAACACACGGACATACTAAGGATTGGTGTATCATAAGTTCAAGCATAAAATTTAAGACCTCGTTGAGAAAATACGATACAATTAGAATGCATGATCATAAGAATATGTTTTTAGTGCCTCAATATGATGATTTTAATCAAATAGAAATGGATGATGAGGATCCTCCAGTGCTAGTGATAATGAGTTTACTTTCCTTTACATTTTGGTGAATCTAGTTGATTCTACTCAACCTATTCTTCTTTTATGGTTTTAAAATAACATTTTTTATATATGATATTATTCTAATTTTTCATATATTTTAGATTTTTCTAGAGCTTGGGCTTCATATGCTTATATTTTTTGCTTAGGGTTTGGGTATACACATTGGTTTATCTTTTATTCCACCATAGCACCCTAGATTATTCTATCATCACGACACCTCTTAGAGTTTGTTCATTTGTTGATATTCATGCATACTATATTTTAGATTTTGATAGATTCTTATCTTTTATTACACAATGTCCCTTAAACCTTACTACTCTAAAGGCATATTTTTATAAGGATAAGATGTGTTTTCCATGGAAGGTTTGTTCTATCATCTCTCAACTTTCCCTTTCTTCATGGACCTGATTAGTACCCATCCATGCTTATTAGATACACATGTCATCTATCCATGAACCTAATGTTTTGGTTTGTGATAGTGATGAGTACATGCTTTGTGATGACATACATGGACATATAAATGATATGGTTTTGTTAGAAATGAAGGTGCAAACCACACAATGGAAATCTAATTCAAACCTTATTTATGTCCTCTAAACAATGTAGAATCAATGGAGATTGCAATAGAAATAAACCCACTACACAAAAATAACATGCATTAAGAACTAAACACATAACACAATATGTAATGTGGAGAAAACCCTTTCAGGTAAAAAAATCCTCCAAGAAAAGAGGCTCCAAGTTGTATTATCTTCTGTTACCATGTAGTTTCAAAATTTTGTCATTTATGCGTGTAAGTCTAAGTCCCCTTTCATATTTTTAAGTGTTTCATCCTCTTTGTAAGTCATGGCCTTCACTTAGAAAATTTTCACCTTTTAGTCGGTAGTCTCATGTTTTTTCGAACCTTGGTCGACAAGTTCTTAAGTACTGAAACTCCCCGACTCCCTGACTCAACCTTCAAGGTTAAGCGTGTAAGTCTTTATTGGTCTTGTGTTGCCCCTTTGTTAAGTCTTTGGGATCGGTGAGTTGGAAGTTCTTGAAACTTCTGAACTCCCGATTGAAGTTTTGTGGTTCCAAAAAGTTGTCGATACCCGACTGAGTGTGCAGTTCATTTTTCAAGGAGCTGTCTTTTCCATTATCGACATTCACGGCAGAGTGACACCTGTCATTTTATAATAAATTGGTAATGTGTTGGGAGAGGTGATTGCACATTTTTTGAAAGGAATTAAGGTGATTTATTACAAGTTGTACAGAGGTACATGCTGCCAAAATTTAATGCAAATTAATGAGCTATTTTTATACCACCTTTGCGGAAATGACTTATTCTACATTACGAGAGGCGTGTTTCGAAGGAGCTACCAACTTCATCACCTGCTGCAAATGAACAGAGACATGCATGACCAGGTTACCTAACTAGCTCTTCTCTCTTGTTCTTTCTTGCTGAGACAAGCTAAATTCTTTGAATTATTCCGATGAAGAAGAGCAATTTTCTTTCATGAGTCTGGGATATCAGTATTCTTCGAATGTTTTGCAGGTTTATCTGGTGCCCCTAGCAATCACAGAGGCCTTTATTTTCTGGTCTTTAAAACAAGTTAAAAATGAAGTATAAATACCAAGGTTTCCCATATGCCTCTATAATAGAAAATGGTTTGACCAAAGCTAAAGATACTGATCTTGGTCATATAGATTTGGGTGATTTTTGGGTTAGAATGTAGCAGGACCCTAAGCCTTCCATTGCAGAGAAAATTGTAAGTAGTGGGTTAGCTCGTGCTGGGGGTTTTCCACCTGCTATGCCATGTACGGACTTGATCATTTCCTATGCAAAGAATTATTATCCTGATTCTCAGGAGATACGAGCTTTTGATGGCTATGTGATTACTAAGGTTGACTCCAAAGCTATCTCTCATGTGTTGAAGTTACCTGATAGGGAAGAATTTTTGGAAATGTCTGTTACCACAGGGTGGGGTTATTTCTGGGACAAGAAAAATTGGTGTTTGAACAATATTGCCAAAGACTGGTTGAAAATAGAAAAGAAAGGCAAGTCTCAGATTCCTGCCAATTTGAAAAGAGGACATTTTAAGGAGGAAACTTCTAATGTGATTACCTTGTTGCATCGCGTTGTCGGGAGTGCGGAATCTAACTCTTTTGAAAATTAGATGTGCCAGTTTATCTTAGTGGTTTCTAGTGAATGTCAGTACATTAACTAGGCTAAATTGATAAGTGAGCACATGAATGAGTAGTTAGCAAATTTTCACCAGAAGATGTATTTTCATATGTGCTCTTATTTGACTTACATCTTAGCTAGTAAAGAGGTTGTTTGCCTTGGTCTGAGGACTCAAGGGTCCCTTGCGCCGGATACACCTGTGTATAGTTATTTCTCACAGTTGCAGAAGGAAATTGGAATTAAAGATTACCACCATGTAAATGACACCTTTATTATGTTTTCTGTCAAAAGACTTGAAGGTTCGCCTGAGAAGAGAATTTCTCCTGAAGCAGCAGAGTTGATAATGAGATTTGGAAGCTTTTATATTCAATTTGATAGATTCACCTATCTACGGATTGGGAGTTACGAAAATGCCCCGTTGAAATTGCCTAGATATACCTCAGATTATCTTGTTCTTTTGGAGGTTTGTCGCCAAATGGAGATTGTGAATAATAAATATCACAGCATGAAGAAGAAAGTATATTCTTTCCCTGTGTCTCTATCTTTCTTTGTTTGCAAGAGTAATGACAATGCCAAAAACATTGAGAAGATTTTTGCTTAATACATTTTCCATCCTTTATCTGTACGACCATCTTTTGACAGTAAGAATTTTATCAAGAAGAATTTCCATGGGGGAAGTCTGTATGAACATCAGCCTTAGCTGGAGGATTATTGGGAGGACAGTGCCGATGAAAGGGAAGTATAGAGGAGAGATTGGATGAGGTTAACAATAGACCAAGTCTGGGCTTTCAATTTGCCCTTGCAAGTCCCAGATGATGATGATAATTTTGAAATTGTTGATGAAGGTTATCAAAATGTTGTCTCTAAACCTTTGCCACAGATACATTGGTCTGATAGAGAGATCATAGATATCATGACTCCATCTTCTTTTGTGTTGAATAAAACCGAGATATGGCTTGAAAGAAGAATAAGAGAACATGTTGGTTCCTCTGCGCAAAAAGAATCTACAACAAAAGAGCAGGGCACATCTCAGGTTTCTAATGCTCCAAGGGCTACAATTAATATGGATACAACTCTTCATAGAGTTGGCTCACTATCTGGAGGAGATGGAGAGCAACCTGAAGACAACAGAAGGCTGAAGAGTGCATGTGAGCAAGATAGCCAACTTGCATCTACAAGAGCAGGGACAGAAAAGAAAATGGATGCCCTACAATAGCTACAAGTTGAACATGTGGTTTCTCCTAACTCTCCTATGCCTAATAGTGACTCTTTGATTTTTAATCAAATCGATGAAGATAATGTATTTCATTCTTTGTTCAATAATCCAAATTATCCTGTGTTGGATGGAAATTCTACTCCTAATCCCCTTGGTCAACCAGATAATATTGTTTTGGGCACCAATGCTGGTACTTCTGCATCACCATCACCTTCATGGCTAAAGAAAGTGGTTGAAAAGAAGAAAAGATATACTCCAATGATTGACACAAATATAGATACTGTATCCAAGTTGCTATAGGATACACCTAAGCTCGAGAGGGCTAAGAGGATGTCATGAATGGTTGCAGATCCTTCTACTAGGCATCATGTAATGAAACAACTTGCACAATATCTGAATATAATAGTAAATATGCTGAAAATACTTGATAATAATATGCCACTTCGAGGGGGCAACCTCCTAATCCACTTCGAGGGGGATACCTCCAACAGTCTTCAATGAGAACACAATACTGAATATGATATGAAATGAGACTCACTACCTCCTATATATACCTATTTATGCCTAGGATATCACCCAGGCTGACTTAGATAGACCTATAGAAGCCTTAGGCTGACCTAAACAACTAAATAACAATATAATAATGATAATATGACTTAATTAGGAGTTAAGATAGCCACAAGCCGACTATTCATAACCCTATGTACACCAATATTAAGGGCGTAGCATGCCCCCCTCTTCAAAGAAGCATTGTCCTCAATGCTAACCAAGTGTGGATTCTTTTGAATGAACTCCTCATCCTCCCATGTGGCCTCTTCAACTAGTAAATTCTTCCATTGGATGAGATACTGAGTGAGGGTTCTATTCCTCAGCTTCTTTGTGCGAGTTTGAAGAATGCCCTCTGGTTCCAAAATTATTCTTCCTTCTTCTTCGAGTTCTGGTAGTACTGTTTGAGTAGGAATATTCTGCCCAATTACCTTCTTCAAACAAGAAACATGAAAAACTGGATGTATCTTTGTTGTTGGTGGCAACTCTAGCTTGTAGGCAACACTACCAATCTTTTGCATGATTTGGTATGGCCCATAATATCTTGGAGACAACTTATTATTCTTTTTGTGTTGCTTCATTGAGATTTGTTTATAAGGCTGCAATCTCAAGAAGACCCAATCCCCAACTTCAAAATTTCTTTCACTACGATGTTGGTCCTCCTGTTGTTTCATTTGATTTTGTGCCATAGCTAAATTCTCCTTGAGTCCTGAAAGTACCTGTTGTTGATGATGCAAGTGGTCCTCTACTGCCTGAACTCTTGGTGACACCTTTAATGATGATGTGATGGAAGGAGGATGATATCCATAAAGTGCCAAAAATGGAGACATTTTTGATGAGCTATGAAAAGAAGTGTTATACCACCATTCTGCCAGTGGTAGCCAATCTACCCATTGAGATTGCTTTTCTGAAGTGAAACAACGTAGATATCCTTCCAAACATTTATTAACAACCTCAGTTTGCCCATCTGATTGAGGATGGTATGAAGAACTATGAGCCAATTGAGTACCCAAACATGAGAATAAATCTTTCCAAAAGTGACTAGTAAAGATAGGATCACGATCACTGACAATAACCTTAGGTGTACCATGTAGCTTTTGGATATTCTCCAAGAAAACTTTTGCCACTGCACTTGCTGTAAAAGGATGTGATAATGCAATGAAATGTGCATATTTAGTGAGGCGATCAACTACTACCATGATGACATTATGACCTTTAGATTTGGGAAGCCTTGTGATGAAGTCCATGGATACCTCTTCCCAACGCTGGCTAGGAATAGATAAGGGCTGCAAGAGACTTGGTGTCTTAATTGTCTCCCCCTTATTTCTTTGACAAACCAAACATTCAGCCACAAATTTTTGAACATCACCTTTAAACCCTTCCCAAAAAAAATCTTGCTTGACCCGATGATATGTCTTCAAAAATCCTGAATGACCACCAACTGGGGACTCATGTAGCTCTGTGAGAATCTTGTGTTTAAGAGTGGAATTCTTGCAGAGATACAAACGCTCTTTATACCAAAGAATATCTCCCTTCAAACAAAACTTATCTGAACTACTAGGATCACTTTTTAATTGTTGGATGAGATTACTTGTTGCAACATCATTTTGCCATTCTGCTTTGGCTTCTTCCACCCAATTTGCTTGTAATATTGAAAGGGCACACAATAAGGCTTCATCTTTCTCATCCTTCCTAGAAAGTGCATCAGCCACAATATTTTCCTTCCCTTTCTTATATACAATCTCAAAGTCATATCCCAACATCTTAGTGACCCATTTTTGTTGCTCTTCAGAGGATAGTCTTTGTTCCAAACAATATTTTAGGCTATCATGATCTGTCTTAACCTTGAAGTGTCGACCCATTAAATAAGGCCTCCATTGTTTAACTACGTGAAGGATTGCTAGCATTTCCTTCTCATAAATAGGTTTGAGCTGATTTTTACCCTTTAATTGACGACTCTCAAAAGCAATTGGTCGACCTTCTTGCATGAGAACTGCTCCTATCCCATTTCCAGAAGCATCACATTCCACAATGAATTCCTTGGTGAAGTCCGGAGTGGCAAGCACTGGAGTTGTACACATAGCCTCCTTCAATTGCTCAAATGCTACATTAGCAGACTCATTCCAATGAAAAGAATCCTTCTTCAAGAGAGTGGTGAGGGGTGCTGCTATACGACCATAATTCTTCACAAATCTTCTATAGTACCCTGTCAATCCCAAGAAACCCCTCAATTTCTTAATGGTTTTTGGAATAGGCTATTCCATGATAGCCTTAATTTTGTTAGGGTCCACCTTTACTCCTTCATGTGAAACTATGTGTCCCAAATACTCCACCTCCTTAAGACCAAAAGCACACTTGGATGGCTTAGCATAGAGTTGATGATCTTTGAGTAATTGTAATGCTTGATCTACATGCTGCAAATGTTCTTCCCAAGTCTTGCTATAAATCAATATATCATCAAAGAACACTAACACAAACTTTCTCAAAAACTTCTTAAAAATGGAATTCATCAAACTTTGGAATGTAGATGGTGCATTGGTAAGGCCGAATGGCATCACCAAAAATTCATAATGACCCTCATGAGTTCGGAATGCTGTCTTACAAATATCTTCCTCCTTAATCTGAATTTGGTGATAACCAGATCTAAGATCTAACTTGGTAAAATACATAGCTCCATTCAATTCATCTAGCAAATCATCAATGACTGGAATAGGAAACTTATCTTTAATGGTGTACATGTTGAGCACTCTATAATCTGGACACATGCGCCAAGTTTCATCCTTCTTACGCACCATCACCACAGGCGAGGAGTAAGCACTTTGGCTATGCCTGATAATTCCTGCCTCTAGCATCTCCTCAACAATTTTTTCTATCTCACTTTTTTGTATGTGTGGGTACCTATAAGGCCTGATGTTTGGTGGTTGGCTCCCTGGAACTAGTTGTATGGCATGGTCATGATCCCTCTTAGGAGGAAGTCCTTTAGGAATATCTCCAAGAACCACTGAGTGACGATCAATTATGGCTTGTAAATCTGGATGAGTAGGAGCATTAGATTGAGAGACTTCTAATGAACATAGCTGGGCCACAAATCCATCTGCTCCTTTCTTATGCAACTTTTGCATTTGATGAGAGCTTACCATCTGTGGGGATTTTGCCTTCAACCCCCTTAGCTCCACTACCTTTCCTTCTGATTGAAATCTCATGAATAGTTCTTGGAAGTTCATCTCAATTGTTCCCAATGTAGTAAGCCATTGTACTCCCAAAACATTATCTGCTGCACCCATGGATATTGCATACATTGGGGTATCAAGTTGATAATCTCCCATGGATAATTTAATGCTATGACACTTCCCCAAACAACTAACTGTACCCCCATCTACAATCAAAACCTGAAACTTTGGGGCTGGATATATAAAACAATTTAGACGAGTTGCCAACTTTTTGTTGATGAAATTATGAGTACTACCTGAGTCGATCAACACTGTTACTTTCTGCTTCTTTAAGAAACCCACTACCTTGAGAGTTTGTGGTGCACTGAAACCTGAGAGTGCATGATAAGAAATGATTGGCTGAGAATCATGTGATTCCTCACTTGACTCCCTATCCTCCTCTAATATGGGTTCCTCCTCTTCTTCCTCACTTGGACCTTCAATATAGAACAATTTCTTTTCACTATATTTATGTCCTCGACTGTATTTGCTATCACAATTGAAACACAACCCTTTTGCTCTTTTCTCCTCAATTTGTTGTGGAGTCAACCTAGTAGGTTGAGGAAGAGAAGGTGTTGAATATCCTTTCTCTCTTGTCATATTAGCCCCTTGCTTTCTAGGAATCCAATATTTCTCCTCTACCCTGCGTGCCAAGATAAAAGACTCATTTACTGAGCTAGGACTAAACATACGTACCTCATGTTGAATGTAATCCTTGAGACCACCCAAGAATAAATCATTCAAGTTCTCCTCTGTAATTGTATCCACTCTTAATGATAGATTTTGAAATTTTTGAATATAATCCTTAACTGATCCTATTTGTTGAAGTTTAGCAAGCTGGGTGAAGAAGTTGTCTGTCACACTATTGCTATATTGTGCTTGGAGTTCTTCTGTAAAAATTGACCATGAGACGGTGAGACCCTTTTTTCTCCGATGAGTACAAAGCCAACGATACCAAATGAATTGATCTGGTTCTAGATATAGGGAAGCCATCGTGACCTTTTGTCCATATGGGATTTGATGTACTTCAAAAAAATTCTCCATTTGGTTAATCCGTGTTAGAGGATCCTTACCATCGAACTTGCGCATATCCACCTTAGGAAAGAAATTCCTAGATCCCATAGGAGTATTAAAATTTGTGTCATTATTAGCTGACTTGAAGGTTTCACCTTGGTTGCTTGAGAACTCCTTTCTTGGTTCATTCATATAGGTGCTGAACATGCTTCGTAGATCTGATATATCTCCTCTTAGGTCACACATATCCCTCTTAATTGAGGACACATCTTCTTTGACCTTACTCATTTCCTCATTGGGATTACTATCCTCTATTATTTCCTCATCCTTATCAGAGGATTTCCCCGGTGTGGCAGCATTCTTTTTGCCTCTTGTTGCAGGCCCCATCATGATGGAAACCAATATTTTTGAAATAAATCACACAAATGAAATGTAAATTTTCTAAAATTTTTACTGTAACTTACTAAGGCCAAGATACCACTTACCCAAAAAAAATCCAAAAACTTAGCAAATTTGCTGCCTTGAGAGCGAATTTGTTGGAAACCCTAATTTTGCAATAACTCGCTTATTTTTGCTTCAATTCCTCTGAAATCTGGATTGTATCTTCTTTAATATGGTCTTCAAAAACCCTTTAAAAATCTTTAAAAAATTTGCAAAAATCTGAAAGTTATGCTCTTCCCAAAATTGCCTCCAATGTTGAGAAAAAATCTTGCCTCTACAGTGCCAAGATCATGCTCTGATACCACTTGTAATGAAACAACTTGCACAATATCTGAATATAATAGTAAATATGCTAAAAATACTTGATAATAATATGCCACTTCGAGGGGGCAACCTCCTAATCCACTTCGAGGGGGATACCTCCAACAGTCTTCAATGAGAACACAATACTGAATATGATATGAAATGAGACTCACTACCTCCTATATATACCTATTTATGCCTAGGATATCACCAGGCCGACTTAGATAGACCTATAGAAGCCTTAGGCCGACCTAAACAACTAAATAACAATATAATAATGATAATATGACTTAATTAGGAGTTAAGATAGCCACAAGCCGACTATTCATAACCCTATGTACACCAATATTAAGGGCGCAGCACATCATATCTTGGAGATTACAAATCCAATTGGTGAAAAGAATGAGGATGAGGTCACTGAGGTGGATTTCAATATGAGTAGAATTGATATGGGTCCCTCCACTGTTGAAGGTGACATTTATCATGCCAAATTCTCCGTAAGTGCATTATCAAAAAGGGTCAAAGCTGAGCAACAAGAGAAAGCCAAATTTCAAGCTAAAGTGAATACTCTGACCTCATTTATCCAATCCATTTTAAAAATTACTACTTAGTCTTCAGATGCAACGCCTATTATAACTATGGATGGTATAGATCCCAATATATTGCAACAAATTAAGAGATATCAAGCCATAGCTAAAGCCACTGAGTAGTGCGTGGAGAAAATCACTTTTTATGGATTGTTATATATTAAGGAGGCCATGAAATTATACACCCTTATTTCTGATAAGAGAAAAGCATTGATTACTAAGTTACAGAATATCAAAAAGGATAACAACAATCTGATGATGGTCTTTAGAGAAGTACAGGAAATGGCAAAGATTGATACAAATGTCCTCTTAGCTAAAAAGGTTTTAAATGATCTGATAGAGTATGAGTCTATGCCTTGGTTGGATACACTTGAATGGAAAATGTCTATGCTAGGAGAACGGGATGGTGAAATAAGAACACTGAGCCAATATCATTATGATCTAAATGATCTCAAAAGCAATGGCACAATCTTGGAGTTAGAGATGTTAGATGAGAGTGGAGAGAACTTGCTCGATATCAAATAGGTAAAGCAAAGCTTCAAGAAGATGCTTAATGAAGAACTGGTTAGTACCGATACAGTGACTGGAGAGTCAGTGGAAAAACTGGGAAGTACAACATTATATCTCAGGACTTTCAAAAATGAAATCAATGAAATTCATAAAAGGATGTTGATATGGATAGAATGATGAGTAAATGAAGACTCTGAGCTCAGATTACTGGTAGCCCAAGTGGTAAAGTGTTAACCCCTATTATCACTAGGTACAGGCAATACAAGGCAAAGTTACGTGCATAGGCGATGCAGGTGGACTGAACAACAACTGGAGGACAAAGCAAAGAGAATGAAGCAATGCAAGATGAAGACTTGACAATTGTCACATAGTGACTTTTCATATGCCTTTATGTTGTGTCTTTCAAAAATGATTGGCTCTGGAGAGCTATTATATTTAATAACTTATTAGTTATCTTTTAATCGACTATCTTCAAGAAGTCGTTATTATTTTTAAAGACAGTTATGGTTGGCAAGGCTTTATCTTGTCGATGCATTTAGAATCTTTTGGCAAACTTAGTGTTGTGAAAGGTCAATTTTGGTGTGATGTTATTTTTCAGTTACTCTCAATATATGAATGAAAGTTGGTGAAATTGAATTCTAAAATCGTAAACTTTGTGTTATGGTGGATGAATGTTTATTCTTCTTATGTTGAATATGCTATCAATTTATTATCTTATAGTTCTATATTGAAGTGATTGGAAGTTTATTTAAGCTCATTGATGTGGATGATTTTTCTTTTGACAAATGATTTACAGTGGTGATTATATGATCGATGCTATAAGTTGATGGTTGTGATAGTTGAAGTCTTTGTGCTTCTTAATATTCTTAATTGCATTGTGATTCATTGCCTTTACTGCTTTCTAGTTAAAAGCACAACCTTTTCTGCTTTCTGATTAAAAGCACACATTGTTTCATTCATTGTATATCATTAGAAGGTAGTTGCACCTTGTAAAATAAGCAGAGAGTCATTGTAAAATATCATTTCAATTAACTCAACTATTGGTTCAGTTGTCATTTGTATGGGCAAGAGAAGATAGAGTTAAGTGACAAATCTATATACCAACATATTCAAATATGAGATTACAATACATGCACTTCCTCTTCTTCTTCAATCTTTAATCCAGCGGCACCTGTTACTCTCAACTCTGATAAAAACATAGTACAAATATCCTTATAAAAGGGGGTTGCCTTCTAGGGCAAGAAAACTGACATAGTATCGATCGTCAGATCTGTGACCTAATGATGAAGGGTCTAGATTTACAATGATAAAATTTGGCTCCGGCAGCGCTACCCCTGAGCCCCCGCCAAGGCACGCTGCCCCCGGACCCCCCGTCAGGGGATGGTCCCCCCAGACCCTTGCAAGGGGAAACCCCCCTGTGACCCCCCATCGTGGATGAATTAGCGTCAGGGACCAGATATAAACATATGGCTGAAATAAGATCATTGTTGGTGAAACTTTTCATCCCTTATGGGTGATTTACAAACAATAATAGGAATAACAAATTATATAGGATTTATAAGGTTGATGGCACCTTAATCCTAACATTCTCCCACTTGACATCATACATTGTAAATACCCATAGGAAAACAATAATAAGGCCCATGGCCTCTCTGCACCAAACAATTTTTTCTATGCTCACAGGCTTGGTCAAAGCATCTGCAACATTCTCCTGAGTGTCTACCTTCTTCAACTGAATCTGTCCATTTGTAATCATTTCTTGAACAAAGTGATATTGTACATCAACATGCTTAGTCCAAGCATGATACATAGGATTCTTGGCCAAACAAATAGCACTCTGGCTATCACAACCAATCTGAATGATCCTGCAATCAAAACCAATACCTGTACATATTCTCCTCAACCAAACTACCTCCTTAGAGACATGGGTAGTAGCCATATACTCTACTTCGGTGGTGGACAAAGCAACCGTGGGTTGCCTTTTGCTCATTCAACTCACTGCTCTGTCAAACAAAGTAAACACATAGCCACTGGTGGACCTTGGACCATCCAAGTCACCTGCCTAATCTGCATCAACAAATTCTTGTATGTCCAAAGTTTTGTCAACACTATCAGTACCAGAATAAACCAAATAGTAATTAGGAGTACCTGCTATATATCTAAACACCCTCTTCGCATAATTCCAATGTTGTCTACTAGGGTTAGACATAAATCTGCTTAAAACTCCCATTGCTTGGGCAATATCTGGTCTAGTGCAAACCATTTTTATACATCAAACTCTTTACAACACTAGCATATGACACATTAGATATATACTCTAAATCATCCTCATTCTTTGGACACATATCTAATGAAAGCTTAGTACCAATGGGTAAAGAAACTCTGACTGGGTTACAGTCCTGCATACTAAATCTCTACAAAATGGTATTCACATACTTACTCTATGATAACCAAAGCTTTCTATTACCTCTATCCCTTTTGATCTCCATCCCCAAAAAATACCTAGCAGCTCCAAGATCCTCCATTTCGAATGCACCTGAAAGTTGGGCTTTCAACTCACTAATCATACCCTTAGTATTGCTGAAAAATAACGTCATCAACATACAATGCAATGACCAGAATAGAATCATTAATACAATGAATATAAACACAATTATCCTCCTCACTTCTAACAAAACCCAATTTCAACACAAATGAGTCAAACTTTTGGTACCATATTCTATGGGATTGTTTCAAACCATAAAGAGACCCCTTCAATCTGCAAACTCAATGTTCTTTCCCTTTTACCTCAAAACCCATAGGTCGTTGCATGTAAATTTCTTCCTCAAGATCTCCATGCAAAAATGCAGTTTTAACATCCATTTGCTCAATTTCTCAATCAAAAGCTGCATCAATGGATAAGAGAAATCCGATAGAAGTTAATTTAGCAACAGGAGAGAATATTTCATCGAAATCAACTCCCTCTCTCTAAGAGTAGCCATTACCTACCAGTCTAGCCTTGTACTTCTCTAATGAATCGTCTGCTCCAAACTTCTTCTTGAAGACCCACTTGCATCCTATGGCCTTTCTTCCTTTGGGAAAACAAACAAGATCTCAGGTGTTGCAAGAGTCTAAAGCCATCATCTCCTCCTGCATGGCTAACTGCCAAGACTCACCATCATCTGCATGAATAGCTTCCCCGTAGGATCTAGGCTCATTGTCAATACTCAATAAAGCAAATACACAATGAAAATATGGTGGGCTATACCTATCAACTGGGTTTCATTGTCTTGTGGATCTTCTCAGAGATGGAGTAATAGACTCTTCAAGTTCTTCTACTGCTCATCTGTACCAACTTCTTCTATCACAACAGATTCTTCCTCATCAGAACTTTCACTTGAGTCTTCTTCTGCTTCTTCACCTCCCCAATCCATCATTATGTTCTTCTTGAGGTGCATCTTCATGCTCTAATTCAAAGTGCACTCTCTTCACCTTTTTTTATTTTTCCTTTAGTTGTTCAGGTTGTGAAATAATACTAAGTTCCCTAAAAATAACATCTCTAGAATAGATAATCTTTTGGGTTAGTGAATTCCAAAGCTTATAACCTTTTACATTTCAACATATCCAATGAAAGTACACTTTTCATCTTTTGGATCCAACTTAGTTCATTTTTCTTTAGGCACATGAACATAAGCCTCACAGCCAAATACCCTTAAATGTGAAACAAAAGGTTTTTTTACCTGTCCACACTTCATAAGGAGTTGAAACAAGAGCCTTAGACGGAGATTTGTTAACTAAGTAGTTCGCAATACACACAGCTTCTGCCCAAAAGCATTTATTCAACTATGATTCACTCAACATACTTCTAGCTCTTTCCATTATTATCTGATTCATCCTTTCTGCCACTCCATTCTGATGTGGTGTATATGGAGTTGCCTTTTGTCTAATAATACCTGCATGCTTACATAATTCATCAAATTCCTTAGAACAATATTCCCCTCCATTGTCAGATCTCAAAACCTTTATCTTATAATCTGATCGCTTTTCAACTAAAGCTTTAAATTCCTTAAACTTAGTGAAAACTTCAAATTTGTGACGCATAAAATAAATCCAAGTAAACCTTGAGACATCATCAATGAAGGAAACAAAATATCTAGATTTTCCAATTGATTCAACATCCATTGGACCATAAACATCTAAATGAATAAGTTCCAATTTATTATTAGATTTATTACTACCTGAAGGAAATGGAGATCTATTCTGTTTTCCAAACACACAGTGTTCACAAAATTTGAAACTCTCATCAGAATATGATAAACTGTCTAACATTTTTTTATTTAATATAGTCTTTAAACTAGTCTGACTTATCTGGCCCAATCTATGGTTCCACATCATACATGTATTTTCAGTATTAGCCTCAGATGTATAAGAGTCATTACAAAAAGTAGTGGCTTCTAGCTTAAATAGAGTTCCTAATCTTTTCCCCTTCACTACCACCAAGTTTCCTCTCACCAATCTACAAGCATGCTTATCAAATGTCACATGCATTCTCAAATCATTCAACTTTGAAACATAAATTGAATTTCCAGCCAATCTAGGAACATGCAAAACACTAGGGAGGGTTTTAATTCTCTCATCACTGAAACACAACATTACCTTCCCTTGTCCAACAATAAGATATGTAGAGTTGTCCTCGAGGTACAAATTTCCTCCATCATACTCAACCAACCAATGATCATGAGAAACAACATTACATGCAGAAAGTAAAACCTCATGACCTACATTTGAAGACTTATCAATAGCAGAATCCCATTGTTTCTTCGAGTTTCTACATTCCTTTTTCACATGTCCTCTCTTTCCATAGTTCTAACACTTGACTCTGTTCTTCTTTCCAGGAGTCTTAGAAACAACCTTTAGACTTGTCTTTAAACCCCATTCTGATCTCCTTTTGGTCCTCTTTCCATAGACCTTCCCCTGACACTGACAGCATCCCCTGAACTATCCGAACTTTTTTTCCTCAATTCATGTGACAGCAGAACTGAAACAAGAGCATCCAACTTTGGATATGTGGGATTAGAAATGATAGCCAAAATAACATTCTCCCATGACTTAGGCAAAGAACAAAGAAGCAATATACATTTATCTTCCTCATTCACCTCAACATCTACAGACACTGGTTAACTCAATAACAAATTAAATGAATTCAGATGCTCTGCAACCGATTCACCCTCTTTCATTTTCATGGAAAATAACTTATGCTTTAAATAAAGCTTATTTACCATACTTTTGGCTTGGTAGATCTCACCCAGACACTTCCACAAGCTATGTGTGGACTTCTCACTTGCAACATTCAGTAGAACATAATCTGCAAGACACAGCCGGATTGTACGTTGTGCCTTTTTATCTAGTCTTTCCCACTCATTAGGAGCAACATCATCGGGTTTGTTCTCTTTCATAATAGCCAACCACTGGTTTCTTTCTTCTAGCAAATCCTCCATTTTTAGTTTCCATAATTCGTACCCCGTGCCATTGAATTGTTCAATGTCCAACTGAGAGGTAGAAGCAACAGTGGATGAATCCATGATATCTACACAAGATCTGCAAACAAACAACAACCAAATCTTCCACTGCAGCTAAAAAACTGTAATGTCCCCCATTTAGCCCATTTGATCAGTTGATGGAGATTAGCCTATCATCGGACTCCCGTAGGCTAATGACTGTGGTTAGGGGGTTTAATTAGAGACTTACTATTTATAGTAAGTCAGGTTGGAGTGTCTTGCTATTTATAGCAGGGCAGATGCAGAGGATCCTAGCACGAGATTGTTGGTTTTGAGATACCCCAAGCTTTGTTTGTCGAAATATAAGTCAAATTGAAGATTTAACTTATAATATTTCAAAGGGGTAAAGTGACTTATGTTTTAAAGTGACTTTATATTATAAAGTTAAGTCACAACTTTAAGTTGTATGACTAGGAGTTGGGTGCCCATGGTGATATAGGGGACATGAAGTCATAAAATAAAATAATAAAATATGCACTTTCTTGGGCATTGGAGAAGAGAGGAAAATAAAACATAGAAATGAGCTTCATTTTGCATATGCTTGGATTATTATTCACTCACTTGATTTTTATGTTCTCATGCATTCTTGGAGCTTGAAGGGCTTTGAGGGTTTATACCAGACTTGCTGAGACGAAAACCTCTGCAAGGACACCTTCTTTGTGTGTGAAATACCACATCAGGAAGGAATATTGGAGGCTTCACATAGGAGCTTCATTTGAGCTTTCGAATGATCCATTTTGATGAAGTTTTGAGCAAAAAATGAACATTCTTCGATGGAGTTAAAGTTGCAACTATGAGCAGGGTCATTGAGGACTGAAATCATATATTGTGACCGATTTTATTGGCTGCTACAGATTTCTTAGCTGGGTCGTACAGTTCTTTGATGGCCGTAACATTGCTGAGGCTGGCTGTACTCTGTGAAGGGGTTATTGTGAGTTGTTTGGTACTCTTTTCTGCTCCTTTAAGGATGCCATAGGTTTTCCAACACCTACAAATCATATTAGTGGCAGTTTGGAGGATTTACATTGGTGTTTACTATTGGTATTTGCTCCCAGCCAGGCCGTACAGGCCCTAGGAGGACGTGGGGACTTTTGGTATTGATTCTACTCCATTTTTGTGGCATCAAACTCCTTCATCTTTAGCGTTTGGGACTATTTCTACTGCTGCAACATTGATGTAGATGAGTATCATCCATTATATGTGATTCTCAATGATATTATGTTGCATTGTAAGTTGATCCAAGTATGACAATAAAATGAAGTTGCATATTTGAAGATGGGTATGTCATTGTAATTAGTTTTATTCTATTTTATGAATTGGGTCATTGTCCCTTTATGCATATTCATTGTATATTTTCTGGGTTTTCAATATATGCTAGTATTTCAATGACATCATGCAAAAAACCTACATGCAAAACATGCACATGAAACCCTAAACAACAACATTCAGAAAACACAAAAAAATTGATACCGAAACCCTAGCCGAAATAGTGCATGTTACAGTGGTATCAAAGCAGTGCATCCTGCCATCCTGTGAGGTCAGATTCAGACATGCAAATGAAAAATGAGACATGTAGCTGAGTACTCATAGATATTATCTCAGATGGAACAGATCACGAACTGATATACAGGTTCCACAGATAGATCCTTTTGATACTGTTGGCGTTTCAATTCGCACCTCTAGTATGCGCTTTGGAAACGGATAGCTATGCATAGATAAACTGGTCTCCTATTGGAAGGGGGAGTTCCCTTTCTTACTGATGTTCGCTGAAAAGATAACTTGAATGAAACTTTGCCTATCTTATTTTTGATTCTCAGCTGCGAGCACAAGGTTATAAAACTCTAAACGCTATAGAAGAGGTTTTTTCCTTTTATAAAACTTCTACTACAACTAGCATAGACTAATGACACTTTCAATCTCCTGAGTAAATTCAGAGCAAAGGAAGTTGAAAGTGAACAAGGAATGATTGTTAACACAAAAACTCAAGCAGTTTTCCTCCAGATTTACACCACAAGACTAAAAGTACTTTAATTATGAAAGCTGAAAATGAAAGCTACAGAAGCTATACATTTGACGACAATAACTTAATGAATCGATATAGAATATCAGAGCAAAGTAGGCATGAGACTTCTATTCAATATCACAAAGTTTAATACAACTCCAGGATAGCAATGCTGCAGCAAAAGGTAGACATACAGTAAGCGATCAAACACTGGAGAACAATGAACACAAAGTGAACAGACACTTGGAATAACAAGATCTACAGGCTAGAATAGGCACAGCAAAATATGTTATCACAACTACCATTACCAACAATGGGCAAGGATGCCCTTATTTATACTAAAATCAAAGGAATAGGGAACCCTAAAATCTCCTTGATTAACCCTAACTTGCCAACTCACAAGCTTTATTACTATTCTAAGACAAAGATACAATAAACAAATGCTTTAAAGCAATCTGCTTTAAAGCAAAGAAGATTCCAACTATCACAAGGTGATTTCTTTCTAAATATAGGATGGATGAGCTTAGGATGAAAGCACATGCTTTAAAACCAAAAGCATATGTTTTAAAGCTGCTTTCTTTTGAAATGTATCCACATTCATATTCTTGCTTTTTGGTGATGTCATCCATTGATATTCTTTTGCTGATTTCTTCTAAAAAAGCCGATTCTGAGCGAAAAAAGCTGGCACATGGGTTTTGTAGGCAATTCTATTTTAAAGCAACCTAGATCGTCAGATTTTGAAAAAGTGGAGATTTTCTCGAAAAAGCGGGAAAAAAGCAGTTTCCCAAAAAAAAGCACAACTCCCAATCTTCAAGAGGATGATAATCTGGATGGACCCATCTCGACGAAAACTGAAAAAGCTCTGGTTGGATTTCTAAAAAATGATCCCCTTGAAACAAGGACCCTAAAAAAGCAAGCCTCTCTTCTTCCTCAACCCGAAACTATGAAGAACACTGAAAAAACACCTAGTTTGGGTCATTGAATCTTCGTTGAAAGAAAAAAATAAAATCTTTCCTCTGGATGCAACCTGCAAAAGATAATGAAATAAAGAAGCCAAAAGCTTGTCTTTATAAATCTTTTGGTCGAAAAAGCAGCTTTATTTGTGTGAGAAGAAAACTTCACCCTCATCCATGAAGAAAGCATCTTTTAAAGCATAAATCCAAGTGGATGTCTTCGAATAGGAAGAATTCCTATTTTGTAGGAGCCTATGGCTTCATGTGCAAGATGACAAAAAATATCTTCTTTGATGATGTCATCGAACACGCAAGTTGAAAGAAGTGCTAACAAAATTTTCTTCATTTTCGACACTTCAACACTCGTTTTGACTCAAATATGGCCTGTCTCCAACTTTAATAAAGTGGAAAAATGTCATCATTAATTGAAAAAGCTGACTGATCCTGACATTTTGGAGATTGATCAACTGAGATTCCATCCCCTGCCTCCGTTTGACGATCTGACATCGTTTGACCAAGTTTGACCTCCTGGAAACTGCCAACGGGCAAAGATTGGTAACAAAGCACATCGGAAAACACTGTAAACATGAAAATATTCTAACACTGCTCAAGTTGGGCGCCCCAAGCCTCCTGGGGCGCCTGGTTTCCCAACACTTAGCCATTTTTTTAATTTTTTCAACTTTTTCAATTTCTTGGTTTGCGTGCGCATTTCGAAGGCACAGGACCCCTGTTTGGCTGTCGATTTCTATCAAATGGGATGAAAATGAGTCTGATTATTTGGAAAATATGCAAGCTTGATGAAAACTGAGTTGATTGTACCTTCTGTTTGCCTTGAAAAACATGCCAAACTGATCAATTCTGACCCAGACAGGGCTGACGGAAGGAGATTCACATTTTTCGAGAAAAACTTTAAAAATAAAGTAACTCTAATGAGTTTGGGCGCCCCAAGCCTCCTGGGGCACCTATCTTTCCATGCCTTAGAATTTTTTTTGAATTTTTCAATTTCTGCTGCAAATCTTGAATTTCACCAAAATTTAAAGGTCCTGCCTGACGTATATTTCAAAATATATTTAAGTATATGTTTAGATATTGAATTTCCTATACTTTAAATATTTTGAAATATACTTTCAGGATGTTTGAGATAGGTCTCAGATCCATGGGATTTGACATGTAGATTCTAGATTCTTGAGGATCCACCAGATTTCAGACTTAGTCAAATTTTTAGGATTTCAAGACATCAGACTTAGCTAATTTTAGGATTCCACGGACAAGCATCAGGATGAGGGTAGATTGGATAGCCTAAGCATATCTGAGATGAATCACTTGCTTTTATGGGCCTTTTGACTGAGTTTAACCAAGCTTGACCAACCGGGAATGAGCTGACGGAAGCATTTTTGAGGTTTCTCAAAAAACGTGAAAAAAAAACTAACACAGGAGAAGATGGGCACCCCAAGCCTCTTGGGGCACCCAGTTTCACCAGACTTAGCCAAATTTATGATTTTCCAACTTTTCAATTCACCTTGGATCCATCTTGCATCATTTTGCGTGCATCATCGAGTCGACGGCTGTTTGTCAGTTTTGCATCGTTGAAACAGCGTTGGAAACTCGTCGAAGAATTCTGGCAGGTGAACTTTTCTATGTTGATGACTTTTGAGCTCATGCTTCACCTTGTGAAAAAGCAAAAATGACCCAGTAGAGAAAACTTGGTTGTTTGAAGATTCTGTCTAAATCGCGCCGATTGTGAAGCAAAATCGACCAATGAGAATCGAGCACAACACCTGATTTGGAGATTCTATTTTTAGAAACTTTCTATTTTTAGAAACTTTTGCCAACATCCATATCTCAAGAAACCTAGAAAACCTAACTCGACGTCTATTTTTAGAAATTTTGCTTTTTTGACTTTTTGACGAAAAATTTTCTAGACTTGTTTCAAAATGCCTTAATGAAACAAAAAATTTGGTTGGGTACAACATATACAAATACAAAGGTGATAGTAGCAGAGGAACCCATCCCAAAAAACATGGGTAACAGAGAGAATGAAGAACCTAGTTTGTGAGATATTCTAAACTCGTTGGCTAGGGGACAACATGATATAGAGAGGAGTTTTACTCGAATGAATGAGACAATGCAGGAGTCACAAACAGAATTGGCTCAAATCCTTACCCAGTTGATACCTCGTGATGCTAGGAACAATAGAGACAATAACAACAATAACAATAATGGAAGGAACAAGAACAACTTTAGGGATAGGTACCGAGTTAATAATGGAGGTGATAGGCACAATGGTGACAAGCACGCTGGGTTTAGGCACAGAGACAGAGATGATGAGGGTGAAGCGTCAGTCACTAATAGGAGAGCTTCCCAGTTGACAGTAGGTGATAGACCTAGTATACCGGTATTTGCACCTAGAAACAATGTTCCTGAACAAGAGGCTACACATATTGAGTTTCAGGATGAGATTCTAAGAGACTGGTAGGCTTCCAGTGATGAATTTAGAGTTGAGAGGACTTTCAGAGAGTATTCTGATCTCAGGATGAAACACAGACCGCATAGGGGAAACAGATAGCACAATCAAGAGCTCCAGAAGAAAGTCAGCAAAATGACTTTGCCTTATTTTGATGGTTCTGGAAAAACCACTGCTAGAGCGTGGGTCCAGAAGTTGGATAGCTATTTGCAAATCAACCCAATGCCTGAAATTGATGCTACCACATGCAACCTTACATTTAGAGGGCAACACTCTTAAATGGTGGAGTAATGGTAAGGTACCCTTGGGCCACGACCAGATCACTTCTTATGTCGAATTCATAGCCAGACTGATAGATAGATTTGATAAGAAGGATCTAGAGTTACAGTTTAAGGAGTTGGCTCACCTCAGACAGGTGGGCTTAGTGGATTCTTTCATATCAAAGTTTCAGGACCTATTTGTTATGGTCTCGGATATCTCAAAGTGCAGGTTGGTAATGTTATTCATCGATGGACTGTCAGATCCCTCGCGTGGTTGGGTTAAGGGGCTAGACCCATCATCACTTCAAGAGGCCATGAAAAAAGCCCGTGACATGGAGTCCTCTGTATGGAGGAATAAATTTTAGTCTAAGGGTTTTCAATATAGGAGGGACAAGGGGAAAGATAGGAAACCTTTTCAGAAGGACATAAGCTAGCCCAAGGAGAAAACAAGAAGGTTAACTGATGACCAGTTGAATGAGTATAGGAGGAAAAAACTTTGCTTTCATTGCAAGGAACTATGGGACCCTTCACATAGATGCCCTAATAAGGCAAAAGCAAAGTTAATTGAGTACTATTCAGTAGAGGAGTCACATTCGGAGGCATCATACCAATCATCAGATAAGGATGATAGTGGAGATGAGAATGCCTCACAGCATAGTAGTGACAGTGATGGGACATTGGCACAACTTTCTAGCTTTCAGAAAGTTGGTTCCTTCAGAGTGAGAGGAGTCCTCGGAGGTTAGCGTATCATCACCCTGATAGACACAGGTGCTACACACAATTTCATTGATGAGGGGTTAGCGGCTCGATGGGGACTTAAGTTGGAAGAGTTTGAAGGCTTCAAGGTAATGGTAGCTGATGGCTTCAAACTCACTTGCAACTAAAAGATTTCTAGTTTGAGCATTCAGATGGGAGAATATGAGCTCGTATATGATTTTAATGTCATTGGTATAGGAGATACAGATGTGGTACTGGTCATGCATTGGTTGATGACACTTGGGGAGTTCACTATGAACCCAAAATAAAATGGAAATTAAGTTTCAATATAATGGGAAGAAAATAGTGCTTAGAGCCATTTCAGATGGAGGACCTTGAGTAGTTTCTCTCAAGAGGATGGAGAGAATGTTGTGTCATGATCAGGTAGAGTGGGCAGCAGAGTGTCTAATTATGCCAGAGGTTCCATGACAGGCGAAGAGTTCTTACCATCTAGATATACAGAAGTTATTGACCAAGCACAGTAAGGTGTTTGGAAGTATACCTCCAGGAGTGCCACCTGATAGAGGTATCGAGCATATCATCAAGCTCAAGGATGGGACTAAGCCCGTAATGATGACACCCTATCGTCATCCTAAGAGGCTCAAGGATGAGATAGAAAAACAATTAAGGAACTGTTAGAGATGGGGCACATCCGACCCAGTAAGAGTCCCTTTTCTTCAGCAATTGTGTTGGTCAAGAAGAAAGATGGGACCATCAGGATGTGCATCGACTACAGGGCCTTAAGAAAAAAGACCATAAAGAACATGTATCTGATTCCCTACATAGATGAGTTGATAGATGAACTGCATGAGGCTTGTTATTTTCCAAGATAGATCTGAGGTTAGGATACCATCAGATAAGGATGAGGGAGGACATAGAGAAAACAACTTTCAGATGTCACTATGGCCACTTCAAGTTCGTAGTGATGTCGTTTGGGTTGACCAATGCCGCTGCTACCTTCCAGAGTTGCATGAATAAGTTTTTCAAAGAGCAGCTGAGAAAGTTTCTATTGATTTTCTTTGATGACATATTAATCTTCAATAGGAGCTGGGAGGAACACATGAGACATTTGGAAGAGGTTCTAAGTATCCTCAAGAGTGAGTCCCTCTATGCCAAAGAGTCCAAGTGTGACTTTGGCATGACAGAGCTTCTATATCTGGGTCACATCATTAGTGCAGATGGTGTCAGGGTTGATCCAGAAAAAAATAAGGCAATAGTTGAATGGCCTCCACCAACAAACCTCACTCAGCTTAAGGGATTTTTCAGGTTGTGCAATTTTTATAGGATGTTTGTAAAAGGCTTCTCACAGACAACAACACCATTGATAGATCTGACCAAAAAGGGAGCCTTTATGTGGAAAGATACAACTCAACAATGCTTTGACCACTTCAAGCACTTGATGTCTACCTGCCCTATGTTGGCAATCCTTGATTTATCTAAACCTTTTGAGTTAGAGTGTGATGCCTCAGGAGAGGGGATAGGGGTATTTTTAATGCAGGAGAAACACCCTATTGCGTTTGAGAGTAGGAAGCTTAGGGGTGTAGAGAAGAGCTACTTAATATATGACCGAGAGATGTTGGCCATTATGCATGCATTGGCCAAATTTAGACCTTACTTGGTTGGAGGCAGTTTATAATAAAAATAGATCATAACAACATAAAATACTTCATGAACTGGAAGGATCTGAACGACAGACAACATAAATGGGTAAGTAGGCTCCAGACTTGTGATTTTGACATTGAATATGTCAAGGGTTAGAAAAATGTGGTTGCAGATGCACTATCTAGACGCCCCCACTTGTGTTTGTTTAGGGATATATCTGCTGATTGGAGGGAGACAATTTCAACAGAGTATGCTAAGGACTCTTGGGCAGCAGGAGTCATTGAGGGCACTATACAGGATGACAGGTACACTGTGGTGAATGATTTGATTATATATAAGTACATAATATTTTTAGTGCCTAACTCCCAGTTTAAGCATAAGATTCTGAGGACTTTCCATGATGTACCAATGCCTGGCCATCCCAGGTTTTTCAAAACATACAGGCAGATTCGAGAGACATTAACATGGAAAGGACTTAAGAATGAAGTCCTTAAGTATGTTTGTGAATGTCCCATATGTTAGCAAAACAAAAATGAACATACTTACCCAACAGGGTTATTGCAGCCACTGCCTATTCCCAACAAAAAATGGGAGTACATCTCCATGGATTTTATTACAGGGCTACCTAAGGTTCAGGGGAAGGATTGCATCTTTGTGGTGGTCGACAGACTAACCAAGTTTGTACATTTATTGGCCATTTCAGTGTCATATATAGTTGTACAGGTGGCTGATCTATTCTTCAGGGAGATATTCAGACTTCACAGGATACCCAAGGGGATAGTGAGTGACAGGGACAGTAAGTTCCTGAGTTTGTTTTGGTAGGAGTTGTTCAGGTTGTGTGGCACTGAGCTAACTCCCAGCACTAGTTACCACCCACAGACTAACAGCCAGACAGAGATAGTGAATAAATGGGTGGAAGGGTATCTACAGAATTATGTTTCGAGGCAGCAGAAGGCTTGGATCAGATGGTTGCACCTGGGGGAGTACTTCTACAACATGACTTATCATATGTCGATCAAGATGACTCCATTTAGGGCTCTGTATGGTTATGATGTCCCATGCTTCACAGATCTACTACTTGGTGACAACAAAGTGCCAAAGGCCATAGATATATTGCAGGAGAGCCAAGACATAATGAAAGAGCTCAAGGAGAACATGTAGCAGGCACAAAATCAAGAAAAGCTCTATGCTGATCAGCACCGAGTAGAGAGGAGCTTTGAGGTTGGAGACATGGTGTACTTGAGGCTCCAACTCTATAGGCAGTCCACTCTAAAAAGGAGTAGAGCAGAAAAATTGAAACCCAGGTTCTATGGTCTGTTTAGAGTAGCCAGGAGAGTAGGGGAAGTGGCATATGAGCTTGAACTACTAGCAGACAACTGAGTGCACAATGTGTTCCATGTTTTGAGGTTAAAAAGGCCCTTGGCCATAATGTGTTTCCTTCAGCCGAGCTTCCACCATTGGATGCGGAGGGGAAGCTAATCTTGGTTCCAGAGGCTATCATAGATACATGGGAGAGGAATATGAGGAAACAAATCATTAAGGAGTACTTGGTGAAATGGAAGACCTTGCTAGTTGAGGATGCGACATGGGAGAATGAGCAGATACTTTAGCATCCTGAGCTGAGATTGCTTGAGGACAAGCAATCTTGGGGAGGGCGGACTGTAATGTCCCCCATTTAGCCCATTTGATCAGTTGATGGAGATTAGCCTATCATCGGACTCCCGTAGGCTAATGACCGTGGATAGAGGCTCTAATTAGAGACTTACTATTTATAGTAAGTCAGGTTGGAGCATCTTGCTATTTATAGCAGAGTAGATGCAGAGGATCCTAACACGAGATTGTTGGTTTCGAGATACCCCAAGCTTTGTTTGTCGAAATATAAGTCAAATTGAAGATTTAACTTATAATATTAAAAGGGGTAAAGTGACTTATGTTTTAAAGTGACTTTATATTATAAAGTTAAATCACAACTTTAAGTTGTATGACTAGGAGTTGGGCACCCATGGTGATATAGGGGACATGAAGTCATAAAATAAAATAATAAATATGCACTTTCTTGGGCATTGGAGAAGAGAGGAAAATAAAACATAGAAATGAGCTTCATTTTGTATATGATTGGATTATTATTCACTCACTTGATTTTTATGTTCTCGTGCATTCTTGGAGCTTGAAGGGCTTTGAGGGTTTATACTAGACTTGTTGAGACGAAAACCTCTGCAAGGACACTTTCTTTGTGTGTGAAAGACCACATCAGGAAGGAATATTGGAGGCTTCACATAGGAGCTTCATTTGAGCTTTCAATCCATTTTGATGAAGTTTTGAGCAACAAATGAACATTCTTCGATGGAGTTAAAGTTGTAGCTATGAGCAGGGTCATTAAGGATTGAAATCATATATTGTGATTGATTTATTGGCTGCTACAGATTTCCTAGCTGGGTCATATAGTTCTTTGATGGCCGTACCATTGTTGAGGCTAGCCGTACTGTGTGAAGGGGTTATTATGAGTTGTTTGGTACTCTTTTCCGCTCCTTTAAGGATGCCATAGGGTTTCCAACACCTGCAAATCAGATTAGTGGTAGTTTGGAGGATTTACATTGGTGTTTGCCATTGGTATTTGCTCCCAGCTAGGCCGTACAGGCCCTGGAGGACGTGGAGACTTCTGGTATTGATTCTACTCTATTTTTGTGGCATCAAACTCCTTCATCTTTAGTGTTTAGGACTATTTCTACTGCTGCAGCATTGATGTAGATGAGTATCAGCCATTGTATGTGATTCTCAATGATATTTTGTTGCATTGTAAGTTGATCCAAGTACGAAAATAAAATGAAGTTACAGATTTGAAGATGGGTATGTCATTGTAATTAGTTTTATTCTATTTTATGAACTGGGTCATTGTCCGTTTATGCATATTCATTGTATATTTTTCTGGGTTTTCAATATATGCTAGTATTTCAATGACATCATGCAAAAAACCTACATGCAAAACATGCACATGAAATCCTAAACAACATTCAGAAAACACAAAAAAAATTGATATCGAAACCCTAGCCGAAACAGTGTATGTTACAAAAACCTTCACACTACCACCTAAGAATCAAAATTGGCCAGGCTTTGATACCAAATGTTAGAAATGAAGGTGCAAACCACACAACACAAATCTGATTCAAACCTTATTTATGTCCTCTAAAAAATGTAAAATCAATGGAGATTGCAACAAAAATAAACCCACTATATAGAAATAACATGCATTGAGAGCTGAACACATAACACAATATGTAACGTGTAAAAAACCCTTTCGAGTAAAAAACTCCACCAAGAAAAGAGGCTCCAAGTTGTATTATCTTCAAATATGAGATTACAATACATGCACTTCAGTTTTCAATCTAACGACACCTGTTACTCTCAACCCTGATAAAAATGTAGTACAAATATCCTTATAAAAGGGGGTTGCCTTTCAGGGCACGACCCCTGGACCCCTCGCAAGGGGGAAACCCCCCGCGACCCCCCATCACAGATGAATTAGCGTCGGGGACCAAATATAAACATGCAGCTGAAACAAGATCGTTACTGGTGAAACCTTTCATCCCTTATGGGTGATTTACAAACAATAATAGGAATAATAAATTATATAAGATTTACAAGGTTGATGGCACCTTAATCCTAACAAGTTTTACCTCCTTCACCTACTCATAACATTGTTGCATCTTATGGTGATCTTTCTTCCACATGTCAACATGATCTTACACCTATAGAATCATTCCTTTAGATAACATATGCCATCTCATATATGATGGTGTGATACATAAACAATGCAATGTTGTGACATTACACTTGCAACACTATGCAAATATTAATTTCTAACCTTCTTATTTGATTCAAAACATGAATCTCTATTTTAGCTTATACTATTATTCATTTTTAAATAATTAAAAAATTCAATGTGCAAATCAATTTGCAAATTAAATTGTCATTAACACTTCTAATTAATTTCTACGATGTCTTTCAAATTTCAGACCTTCTTAGTTGATTTGTATTTTTCTCTATCTCAAATGTTAGAATTCATAAATTGGCAAAATGAATATTGTGTAACTGAATGTTGATGAATAAAATTATAGATTGAAATATGTATTTCAACCAAAGATTACACCCATTTCTTACAAGTGTTAGTGACACTTGAAATTGCAAATTAATTACATTCCTCGTTATAAACAACTCATTAAATTAAATAATTCAAAAATTCAATTATATGCAAATTAACTTACAAATTAAACTGTTACTAGCACTTTTAATAAATTTCTACTTATATCTTTCAAAATTTAGACCTTTGTAGTTGATTCACATTTTTCTTTTTCTCAATTATTAGGATTCGTACGTTGGCAAAAAAATATTATCAAAAATAGACAAAATAACACATCCAATATTTATTTCACTTTTTATCTAGATAAAATGATTTATTTTATTTCTATTGGTTATAAGAATAGTTAAAATAATCATCTTGGTAGCACATGTCTAGATAATAATTATGGGTTCAATAATTTGTTTATATTGAAAAAATCCAAAATTTACACTAATTTATTAAATCTTTTCTTTTGGTTAAACATTTGGATATTTATTTATTTGAATATATAATTAAATGAATATATTATTATCATAATAATTAAAATATAATATATATAATTTAATATTAAATTTATATTATTACAATGGTAGTAAAGGGAGAGAAGCATCTTATGTTGTGATCATGAAACAAAAAAGAAAGAAAAACTATTTAGAGCCAACATTTGATTTTATTATAAAGAAACGAGATTACAATATAATAGAGATATGACTTGTATTGAATAAGATCTTTGACCCTATGTCTAGAGCAATTTAGGTAGCATGTACTTGTAAAATAAAATGATACTAACTTGAGAAATCCCAAGAACTTGATTTATAGGGAATGGACAAGCCAGAAACCACTAAACAGTTTCTAAAACCATGAGTTCTATCCATAAGTTATAGTGGTCCAGCTAAATCCATATGCCCCATCTCATGAATGCACCATTCAAACTAGAATGTAATTCCTCTATAATAATGTTGATTCCTATAATCAAGGAATTTATCTAGTTTTCTTGTAAATCCTAATATCATTGCTTTGTTACACATTGTGTATTTTAACCTACTCATGCACCTATTTCTTAAAAGTGTTTATGATAGTTTAAATTGCAAATTAATTGCATTACTTGCTATAAACAATTATTGGTGACACTTTAAATTTCAAATTAATTGCATTCCCTAATATAAACAAGACTCTCATGGGGATCTTTTGGTCTAGAAAATCTACTCTTTTGGATGCCCTTGTAGGTGAAACCAATTAGGTCTATATAACCCATCAAGTTAGTCAATTGCTTGGAAATTTGTCGATGTCTAGAAGTCTCATTTTAGTTTTGAATCAAAATTCTTGAGATTTTTATTTTTAGTTATTTATTATGTTCACATGAGATTTATGTACCTAGGTTGTGTTATTTTATTGTATAGATACCATTATTGTTTGCCATCTCTATTTGTATTGTGCATCATTATATAGTTATAAAGCAATTAGTTTAAACTTTAAATGAGATAGGTAAAAAATTGATAGAGTATATAGCTTAGACAATATGTTAGCTAGGAATATGAGATTTTAATGTCCTTTATGCCAATGTAACACCAATTAAAGTGGGTGTCTAACTTTAAAATATTATTGACAAGAAGGTGATACAAGTTGAGGACATTAATTTTTTTTTAAATTTATGACCTTCTTAGTTGATTCATAATCCATTGTATTTGAAATGTTGGAATTCATACCTTAAGAAAATAAATATTGTGTAACTGAATTTTGGTGAAGAAAATTTCAGCTTGAAATACACAAAAAAATTGTAGCTTGAAAAACACAATGTGTATTTCAACCTACACATATTTAGTTCATGAGTTGTAAGATATATTTCAAATTTATGACCTTTTTAGTTGATTCATGCCTTTTTGTATTTTAAATTTCTAGATTCATACATTGGGAAAATGAATAATGTGTAATTGAATGTTGGTGAAGAAAATAGTAGGTTGAAAAACACAATGTGTATTTCAACCTACACATGTTTAGTTTATGATTTATAAGATGTCTTTCAAATTTTTGACCTTCCTAGGTCATTTATAATTTTTTGATTCAAATTTTGGGATTCATACATTGGGAAAACAAATATTGTTGTAATTGAATGTTGGTAAAGAAAATTGCAAGTTGAGACACACATTATGTATTTCAACCTACACATGTTTATTTTATAATTTCTAACATGTATTTCAAATTTATAACCTATCTTTCAAATTCAAGTAAAGAAATGGGTGCACTCTCTATTTGAGATACACACCATGTATTTCAACCTTTAATTTTCTTCCTCATTTCTTACTTTAACTCTTATGAAATTAAATCTCAAATAAACTATTATTTTTATTACTACAAACTAAAGAAATAATTACTAAATTGCCCCTTTCAACTAAAAAACATAAAAGTAAAATCTCCATTGTAGAATTACCTCCTTGATTTTGTTATATACTTCAAGTAATCGCTATGAAAATTTATTCTCCTTGAATATCTTCTAGAGCTTCTTTCAAGTTGGAGAATGAATCCTTTTATTGTGCCAAATCCTTTGTAATAACTAAGAAGGTTTGAAATTTGAAAGACATCAATAATATTTATTACAAGTGTTAGTGACAGTCTAATTCAATCACTTCTACAAGTATACTCCCTACTAAAGCATATTTCTTTTACCAAGGAATTTTATTAGACAGTCTTAAATGATAAAAATAATCTATAGTTTCTCATAGAATCAAGGTCCCAATAAAATTATCATCTTGAGTTACACATGCCAACAAGAAAACTAAAACAAATCCAGACCTTTGTATGCTTAAAACATTAAATATCAAAAAATTACCCAAAAAGAACATTATTTTTCACACTAATCACTATGGCAGCAATTATCTAGCATATTGGATGAACCCATAAGGCATCATCAACATCATCAATGTATGTATGCATGGGCCTAAAGCTGATCTACTCCTGTCATGATGGGGTACCATACCAACCATGTCACTCTAATTTTTAAAGTTTACATTGTTCTTAACAATGGGAATAAGTTCTTCAAGGAACATATTTTCAAAGTTCATCATCATCGAATTAGTGCTTCCAAATTAAAAAAATCTATACACCGTACAAATCATGAACTAAATATGTGTAGGTTGAAATACACATTATGCTTTTCAAGCTACATTTTTCTTAAGAAATCCTAACATTGAAAATACAAAAAAATAATGAAAAACACAATGTGTATTTCAAATCGCACATATTTAGTTTATGATTTGTAAGATGTATTTAATATTTATGAACTTCTTAGTTGGTTCCTAATTTGTAATATTTGAAAATTTGGGATTCATACATTGGGAAAACAATATTGTGTAATTCAATGTTGGTGAAAAAAGAGTAGGTTGAAAAGAACAATGTGTATTTAAACTTGCACATGTTTAGTTTATGATTTGTAAGATGTCTTTCAAATTTCTAACCTTCTTAAGTCATTTATAATTTGTTGTGTTTCAAATTTACTTACCTTTTTAACTCATTCATTATTTTTTTAAGGTTATTTTTAAGGAGGGAAATGGAGATTATGTATGGATTATAGAAACATTTACAAAATCACTATGAAATATAAATGTCCATTACCAAGAATGGATGACTTTGTAGATTCAATTTTCAAGTACACATGTAGTAATGAATTTTAAAGTAAACTAGGTACTAATGATAGTACTTTGGAGGCTGAGATGGGAATAGGCCTAGCATCTCCCGATACATGTTCTTACAAATGAAATACATAGTGTGTATTTCAACTAGAGAGTGCACCCATTTCTTACAAGTGTTAGTAAAAGTTTAAATTGCAAATTAATTGCATTTCGTACTATAAATAACTCATTTTTAAATCATTCAAAAATTCAATATGCAAATTAATTTTCAAATTAAAATGTCATTAACACTTGTAATAAATATTGTTGATGTCTTTCAAATTTCAAACCTTCTTAATCTTTTTTTTCATGAATCTCATCATAACTTATACACAGAAAGAGATGCAATGACTTGACTATATTTTTATATTGAGATTGATTGTTTAGTTGATGCAATACAACATGAACAAGTTCTTTGTAACCTGAAGCCTTATTTTCTCCAACCAATTTGGCAAAACCAAAAGATTCCTTCTCCAACTTAAAAGAAACTCTAGAAGATATTCAATGAGAGTAAATTTTCATAGTGATTATTTGAAGTAGTTGCAAAAATCAAGGAGGTAATTCTACAAGGGATAATTTACCTTGTTTAAAATTTAAAAGGGCCAATAGTAAGTATTTCTTTAGTTTGTGGTAATAAAAATAACAATTGATTTGAACTTTGATTTCATAGGAGTTCAAGTAAGAAACAAGGAAGAAAATTATAGGTTGAAATACATGCTGTGTATTTCAAATAGAGAGGGCACCCATTTCTTACAAGTGTTCCTAATTGTTTAAGTTGCAAATTAATTGCATTCCCTACTATAAATAATAGGAACATAAATCTATTTTTTTTGTATTGACAATATAAACAATGGGAATATAAATCCAATTTCCAAATGAAAATTGCAAGTTGAAAAATACAATGTGTATTTCAACCTGCACGAGTTTATAATTTGTAAGATGTCTTTCAAATTTATAACTTTCTTAGGTCATTTATAATTTGTTTTTTTCAAATGTTAGGATTCAACTTACACATGTTTAGGCAAGGGACATCACATTCAATATTGCATGGATCTTAATCACAATATACAAGATCTAATTGATAATAACATGATCCACATTGAGGGTGTCAATTATAATGGAAATCATATAGTTGGACCTCCCATCAAAAATTTGCAAATCTACACAAAACCATTTCATAGACATGATAATAATATAGAAACACAAGATTCTATTGCTATGAAAATGACATTATAGAAGATAATTATGTTGATTCTAATGATGCATTACATATGGATGCTTTTGTGGGAACTAGACACTCTGAAGACATACCTTCTACCTCACTTGTTACTACATTAATTATGTTTTTGGAGTAAATCACATAGAGTAATCATTATGGGCCATTATATGTTATTGGTAAGATATGAGACAAATTCATTAATGTTCTTATTGATCCTCCTAATCAAATTACAACGATGTATGGGACTATCAGAAGTGTAATACGTCACCAAGCCTAAACCTTGATGAGGTGGAATGAATAAAAAAGCCTGATTAGGTTTGAATCAACAAGGTCTTTACAAACCTATTAAAGTCCTTGAAAAAATGACACTAAGGCCATGAGGTATTGAGGAACTATTGGTGATGAAATTAATTTTCCCTTAGTTTATTCATATCTCATTTGTGATGGTTTTATGGATACTTATCCCTCTTTGGACACATTTGCGATTGATGAATCTTTATCTAAATACTTGGGTGTGTATGAGGATTTACCTAGATATCATCATGATAGAGGCTTCCCATAATATTTGAGGAGTTACAGATGATCAAACATATGCATGGTAGATGACCGAAGCTAATTTATTGGTAAGTTTCAACATGAAAGATATGATTTTGTGTCATTTTTTGGCTTTTTTACAAGAATGGTGGTCATGTGTTTTCATATGCTTTCAAAGTGTAGTTTCTAGTTTTTGGGGTAGATTCTATTTTGAGTGAAGACATAAATCATCACAATAGGTTTCTCTACTCTATCTCAAGAAGACACTACCTTTAGACAAGAGCAAATTGTATAAGACTAATAAGTGGTCTAAATAGCACACGAATAGTTGTCATTCCAATATGGAGTGCCAGGCACAAAAAATCCTACTTATAATGTTAAAATTTGAGGATGATGAGGTCAAGCACTTAGATGGATTTATTGATGTAGAACCCAAATTCTAAGTCAAAATCTCACAAGCCCTAGTTATGTCACTTTATCAATCACTTTAGGACATGCTACTCTTGAGATTGCTTTCCATGTGATGCATGAGTTTTAGTGTGTAATTTCCTTTTCTAGAATCTATTCGATTCATGCAACAGGTGTTGTCCCATCCATGGTTCATTCCAAAATCAAGTTTATTCCTCAAAATAAGTAACATGTGGTGACAACTAATTATAATCCATATAAATTTTATATAGAATTTGACAAGGACAAAACATTAATCTCTCCAACAAAACTAATTAGGCCTACAATGTCTGCACTATCCCTAATCCTCCTATTTATCATGTTGATCCTAGGATAATTTTGGCTCATTAGATTTCTAAACATCAATTCCTAAAAATAAAGACAAAAACAATGACAACCAAGCTTCCCCTAAGTTGTCCATTTATCTTGATTTACACATATTACATCACCTTTAGATTCTCATATTGATACTCACTCTAGCGAAGGTAATGCCTCTCATAGATCCACATCTAGAAAATATTATGAGTAACATTTATTATCATCTAAGTTGTCTAGTTTTATGGCAAATCAAGAAGGTGACAATGCCTACCCCTATCATGATGAGTATAATCTCAAACAAGATCCACTACCACCACCAATCCTAGATTTTGAAATAAACATCCATGTATTTATTCAAAAATTGAATGATGACATGCAAATAATGGGTCAACCAGATACCTTTATTGATTTTAACTGAGATGGTTTATGCCCAAATTCTTGCTCAAAGGATTATGAGTCATCATCATCAAGCCCCTAAGTGATAAATGCATAGGTAAATCATGATGGTTCATGCTTTTAATTAGATCTATCATACTTTGTGTGTGGGAACATGAAAATGACGAACAAGTTTTCACTTGAAGAGGAGATATGTGACTACATCTAGATGAGTAAAACTAAAGAGTGGTATGAATTTCTTGATTAGGTGCTGGAGGAAGATTAATGTGTATCTTATATAACATTTTCTAATAATAATGGTGGAACATCTAAAGCTTTTCAATGTATTAAGATTGATTCTTGTGGTACTAATCTTGATCTCATAATTAACAAGAATGAATTTTCATGTTTTAAATTTACTAATACATAATATTGTATTGATTTTCATGAGGTCCTTTATGATTTTGTTTGGCAAAGTTTATTGTTGACCAATAATTTTGTTGATTGTGTGCATGCAAACAAGGAACTTGAAGAAATTTGTGGTGAAATGCTAGCTTTTTATGGAGGTGTGAACTCTAGGACTAACATTCATCTCCACGTGGCATCCTTACAAATAAGGAAGTCTCTTTATCCTCACTTGTGCTTTATCCTAGTTCTTATTTTAATAATTGTAATTCAAAGGTTAAAACATACCAAAGGGATATAGCTGAAATTCATTGAGAGAAATTGGTGAGAGCGATGCATGTTCCTTGATTACGTCATCCACCAATGTTGTTCTATATATCTTGCATTCACTTTAACTTTATCCATCAATATGTTGCTCTATATAATTTAAGATAACCAGGCCATGAGCTTATCCTTTGGACAATCTAATGTATATAAGATTACAAGATTGACTATTTGATCCAATAATAAATTTATTGAATTATGAAAATATATTCACTTCACTAGAACGTAGTTGTATTAGCTCAACTAAGAGTGGACAAAGATAGTAAAAATAAAAGAGAATGCAACATGGTGTTGTAACCTGTCTTCATTCTATTAGAAATGAAGGTGCAAACCACACAACAAAAATTTGATTCAAACCTTATTTATGTCCTCTTAAACAATGTAGAATCAATAGAGATGCAATAGAAATAAAACCCACTACATAGAAATAACATACATTAAGAAGTAAATACATAACACAGTATGTAATGTGGATAAAACCCTTTCGGGTAAAAAAATTCCACCAAGAAAAGAGGCTCCAAGTTGTATTATCTTCAAATATGAGATTACAATACATGCACTTCCTCTTCTTCTTCAGTCTTCAATCTAGCGGTGCTTGTTACTCTCAACTCTGCTAAAAACATAGTACAAATATCATTATAAAAGGAGGTTGCCTTCTAGGGCAAGAAAACTGACATAATATCAACTGTTAGATTTGTGACCTAATGACGAACGATCTAGATTTACAATTATATACCTCTCATCCCTTATGGGTGATTTAAAAACAATAATAGCAATAATAAATTACATAGGATTTACAAGGTTGATGGCACCTTAATCCTAACACATTTTGTCATAGAATTGTAACGAAGTAATGTGAAATTTTATAGGAACCACCCCAAAACAAGATCAGATATCTAATCCAAAAATAAATTTATTGAATTATGAACAATCATGCTCTGCATAGGCCTTTTCTACAATTAACAAATCGATTTGGAAGCAACTGTAATCCCTAGCAATAACTTAGGTCAAGGTGATTGAGGGATTTCAAGTGACAAATAGCCTAGTAAACGTCTCATTGAGCCTAAACTTAAAACCATCTGTTTCAAATATTTGAGAAGCCAAATTGATTCTAGAAACTTGTTGAGTTTTTTCACATAGAGTTGGCGTAACCCCCATTGATAATGCCAGAGCACATTCTTTTATGTTTGATTTGGAAATTTTTTTGTAAAGTGGCATAAATCTCTTAGTTCAAAAGGTCTTATAAATATTTTCCTTGCCGAGATGGAGGCATTTCCACCATGTCCATGGCCGCCTCTTTTGATGCCAGACATGTATAACATCGCCTCCATTTCTATAACCCAAACAACAAGCATAAATGTGAGCAATGAACAATAGTTATTGTACATGTTCATGACTTCCATAAGATCTCTAGGTCATAAGATTCATCAAAAAGCTCTGAAAATCTCAAATTTTACATGGAGAAGTGGGAAGAAATGCTAGTGTAGAGTCGGTAATACCATCGAAGCCATAGTAGTTCTTTGGGCAATTCACTAAATTTTGTGATGATAGATTCACTGTGGGCTACAAGCAATCTTAATGCACTTCCTACAACATCAATGGAGCAAGCCCTGAGCATACTTGAAACACCCCAAATCACCAATAACTTCATCCAACATGCCTTCCATGGAGACATTGGAATTGCCATTCTCCTGCCTCAATGCTCCCGCACTTGCTGCTTCATTGGTTTTACCTATTCATCAATGTTGCGAGCTAGTGCAGGTGTTTTCAAATTTTTGTTTTGGCACTTTTCATTGAGTTGGTCATACTATCAAATCCAAAAATTTGAATTTGACGGTGGCAGCATGACAAAAAATGCCAAGTGGGAAGGTCAAAACTAACAATTGTTGTGGGTCCCATCACCGATAGTTTTTGTGGATCAATACCTTTTTGTATGGTGATTTGTATGTTATGATGCCATTTTGTATGATGATTTGTATGTTATGATGTCTTAGGCATGTTGTTTTGTTGGGAGAATAGTCACTTCCTATTAATAGACATGTGCTTATAATAAGATGTGAAAACTCAATATCAACCAAAGATTCAAGAGATCATTTAACACCATCAACATGCATTTAAAGAACCCAAGGGTCTACCCAAAGTCAAAGACCATGATCGTGCCATTAAATCAATACTAAGAAGTATTGTTCTTCCCAACATAAGTGCTTATTCATCCCAAATGATTATGGTTAATAAGAAAGATGAGTCACGGAGAATGTGCCCACATTACAGGGAGCTCAACAAGCTTACTCTAAAAGATATGTTTCATATAATTGGTAGATGAATATAATAATATAGTTTTATTTATTAAGTTAGATTTACATTTAGATTATTATTAAACTCAATGAAAGGAAGAGGATATAAATAAGATTACATTAAGAACACATGAGGGTCATTATGAATTATTATTTATGTCACTAATACCCAATCAAGTTTTCAAAGCCTCATAAATTTAGTGTTCCACCCATTTCTTGAAAAATTGGTGTTGGTATTCTTTGATGACATCTTCATCTATAGTAAAACATGGAATGATGAACAATTTATAGAAAAGATTCTAGAGTTACTAAGTGTTGAGGAAAATGCTTTTTTGAAGGGGATGGGAATGTTATGATCCTAGTATGATATATTCCTAATTATAATAAGGATAAGCAAATGTGGCATGCTTAACCTTAATAGTTTCATTCATTGGTCTTAGTTATTCCTTGAGATGACTTAGTTAGGATGAAGGGGTGTGTCCCTACATAGTTATGCATATAAATAAGGAAGAGAGAGACTCTCTCAAACCATCATATCTTCTAATATTGAATTCATATATTATTTTCTAATTATTGGAGGTCACCCCCTCAAAGTGGTCTTATATTTTACTAATTTTTACATTTATTTACAGTGGGAATGTACTAAGACAACCAAACAAATAGAAGGACACCCTAGCACAACTCAAGGAATTTAATGACCTTGGTGGGTGCGATACTAGGTTATCCAAGGAAACACATCACATGAAAATGCAAGACCATGCTCTGATATACACCATTCAAGGCACACCAGGATATAAATGATCACAGTGACCTTAAGTGGGAGTAATGTGAGACATCTCAAACAGATAATCAAAGGTCAACAAGCAACAATCAATTACATACAACCATCTTATCTCTTTTTCCAAAGTGAGGATGGGTGGAGTTGATGATGCCTGATGTGGGCAAGGATATATCTTGTGAAGAGAAGGATGGGGACACATGGATTGATCACAAGGGTAGTAGGATAGGATAGGTGTATGTTGTCGAGCTTGCTAGTGGGTCTTAGTTGCTAGTGTGGTAATGAGGTCTAGGGTGCTAATGTGAAGTGCATGAAGCTGAAGATTGGGATAGGGACATATCTTAGTCATGTAATGAACAATGGGGGAATACCAAGATCCTGGTACCAAATAGGGGTGAACAACTACCTCTACTGTGGGTTGGGATGGGAGAAGCGACAATGGGGGTATATGTTGGTGGTGTCAACAATCAATATAATAAAACAATGGGTAAAGTGGCTTGGATATGTGGGGGAAGGGAATGTGTGAGGGGGAAATAGGCAAACGGATGAAACATGTCTTGTATCATAACCACTGAATGGATGGGGTGGCCTAGGATAATAGAATTTAACTGAGACCATGATATAAACCTAGAGGGATGAAGGTGTGGGCTTGAATATGATTAGGTGGAATGGGGTTTGGAAATGCATTTAAAGAAAAAATTTAGATATATGATGTTGTGGGAGCATTAAGAAGACATGCCATCAAAATGAGGTCCATTTAGATGTTGTGCATGGGAATGGGGGTTGGGTGGGATGGGGGTGGAGCATGGTTGGTGGTGGCTATTAGCAATCCTAACAAAGAAAAGTACAAGAAAACATGTGAGTTTTCTCTAGTTGGGCCACATGGGATGGTGGATTAAATCCAAGTGTGGAGTTGTGTATGGCTCCCAATATGTTGCTATATGTTAGAGATTCCCTAAATAAAATATCATGCAGGCTGAGGATGAGGGGATGTGTGGGTGGGTGGAGATGGGGCATGATATTTATGCGATAATAAGTGCCAATGTGTAGCATGGGATGTAGTGGAAGCAGATAGATTTGGTGGAGTGATGAGAGGCCTTAAGGTTAATGGGGTTTGGCTAATACAGATGGCACTTGCAAGTAGGTTTTCACCAAGGTAATTGCCCAGGGTGCCACCAAAAGTGGTTTTAACTATAGGATGATTTATTTCTTTTTTTTTGGACAATTTTTTATTTTTATTTTTTTGGGTTGGGATATTCTACAAGTTAGGTGTGGAACCACTTGAGGTGGGTGATATTAAAAGTCTTATCAAGTTCATGTCCTTTTGGTGTAGCAACCTAATAAGAATCTGAACCGTATTTGGTGATGACAACATAGGGACCAAACCAATTAGGTTCAAACTTTCCTTTCTTTTCATGATCCTGGAGATTTCTTTGATTTTCTTTAAGCATAAGGTCATCAATTTGAAATTCATAGGATCAAAGCTTCTTATTGTAGTGCTTGTAGAGACAATTCTGATAGGCTTGTAAATGATTCAAGGCATTAAGACATCATTCATCAAGAAGTTCTAATTCATGGAGATGTGCAACCCAATACTCCTCATCATCAACTAAGTTATGTAATGAAATGTACAAGGATGGGAGTTTGACCTCAATTAACATGATAACTTTAGTGTCAAAGATGAGGGAATAGGGAGTGGCATCAATAGGTGTGTGATTGATAGTGTGATATGCCTAAAGGGTGGGGTTTAGGTGGGGGTGTCAGTCATGGCTGGCATCATTGACAAATTTCTTGAGTATTTTGATTAGGGTTTCATTTCTTTCCTCTACTTGACCGTTACTTTGAGGATAGAAAGGCGGTGGACCAATGATGTTGGATATGAAGTGTTCACAGAGAGTGTGAACTTCATGGTTTTTAAAGGATTTACCATTTTCAATGACAATGGTGGATGGAATACCATTGTGACAAATGATATGGTATAGGATGTACTTGGATATTTGGGTGCCAGTAGTGAAGGTGAGGGGGATGGCTTTGACCCACTTCATGAAATACTTAGTGGCTATGATAATGAATTTGTCATCATTAGGGGAGGAAGGGTGAATCTTGCTAATGAGGTCTAGTCCCATCGAGAGAAAGGCCAAGGATCTGTGATGGGTTACGATGCCTACAATAGTGCATGAATGAGATCCCCATGCTACTGAAAAGGTAGAAACTTCTTGACATACTCACAAGCATCATGTTCCATGGTAGTCCAATTATACCTTGTTCTGAGAAGCTTTTTAGCAAGGATCATTTAGCTAGTGTGGGTACCATAGATACTAGAGTGTACTTTGTGATGGGTGAGGTTAACTTCTTTTGTGTTTAGGAACCACAATAAGGAACCATTGTAGCCTCTTTAGTAAAGAGTGTCGCCAATGATGGTAAAGTAGGAAATGTGTTGGATAAATGTTTTACATTGATTGCATGAGAGGTTAGGTGGGAGGGCATGATTACGGAGGTAGGTGTATATTTCATGATACTAGGGGGATTTGAGACCAACAATGTCACATATAAGCTCAGATTCTAGGACATCATACATCAGTATAAGGATTTGTTTGAATAAGAACTCATAGCATTGACTGTCATGTAACATGTCAAATAGGTATCCAATGGTAGCCATAGCATATGTTTCTTTGTTGTTGAGGTGAGGGACCTGCTCAAACTAGATGTACGTGAAATACTATTTGAAACTATCGACCATCCATTTGTAGGGGACAAGCTTGTCATTTTTGTTTGATATTAATCATTAGCCTATTTTTTGGTGAGTTATGAGTCTTTGTACACATGTAATTGTTGGATATTCCATTGGATAGTTATTTTGAGCTCTATAATTAAAGCCTCATATTCTGCCATATTGTTGGTGTAGGGGAATCCTAACCTAAAGGCTTTTGGTATAAAATCCCCTTGTGGGATAACAAACAAAATACCAACACCTGAACCATGTGTGGTGTAAGAGCCATCAAAATAAAGTTTCTAGGCTATTTGTTTTATGATGGTGAAAATGGATTCATCAGGGAAGTCCACAATTAATAGGTGAGAATTTATCAATGGTGCCTTAGCTAACTGATTCATGACAACCTATCCCTTAATTACTTTTTTGTCCACATATTCTATGTCAAACTCACTAAGAAACATTACCCACTTAGCCATGCATCCTATGAGCAAAGCCCTAGAGAAGATACTTAAGGGGGTCTATTTTTATATGAGCTTGATTTGATGACTTAACATGTAGTGCTAAAGATTTTATGAGCTGAAAATGACAACTAAACATGCTCTTTCCATGGGGGTATAATTAAGCTCATAGCTGACTAATGTATGACTAATATAATAGATTGCCCTTCCTCAACTTGTTTCATCATGTTGTACTAGAAGTGTGCCCAATGTGACAAGTGTAGTAGAGATGTAGAGGTGCAAAGATTTTCCAGCAATAAGAGCCATCAGTATAAGTGGAAACACTAGATATTCCTTGATTTTATCAAAATCCTATTGACATGATGCATCCCACTAAAATTGACACCCACTCTGAGAAGATGGGCAAATGGTTAGCATTTGTTAGCTAGTTGGGTGATGAATCATCTGATGACATGGAGTTTACCTTGAAGACTATGCAATTGTTTCGAATTCCTTGGTGGAGGCATTTCTATAATTGCAGAGACCTTGACAAGATCCACTTCAGTGCCTCATTAGGAGACAATGAAAGAGAGTTTACCTAATGTTACTCCAAAAGCACACTTTTTAGGATTAAGTTATACTTTGTATTTGTTGAGACACTAGAAGATGTGATCAAGAACCTGTGGGTGTCCTTCTCTAGTCTTGGATTTATTGATTAAATCATCTACATAATCTTCCATGAAGTCATGTAACATGTTGTGGAAGATGACATTCATGGCCCTTTGATAAGTTGCTTCAACCTAAAAGGCATCACCTGATAGCAATATGTACCCTAAGGAGAAGTAAATGTTGTGTTATGCTAGTCTTTGGGGGAAATCCTAATTTGATTATATTCAGAGAAGTCGTCCATGAGTGACAACATCTTGTGGCCTATTATGAGGTCAATGATAATTTTAATGTTGGGGAGTGGAAAATAATCTTTTGGACATGCCTCGTTGAGATCTCTGAATTGGGTACAAATGTGGATACCACTTGGTTTCTTACTAATAGGCACAATGTTAGAAACCTATTCGGGGTAGCCTATAGGGCAAATGAACCCAACCTCAAGGAGTTTCTGTAGATTTTCTTTGATGAGAAGGGTGATCTGAGGGTGCATTTTTTTGAGTATTTGCTTGACAGGTTTAGCATCATGGCAGACCATGAGGTGGTGAACCCCAAGAGATGGATCCAATCCTGACATGTAAGCATAAGACCAAGCAAAGATGTTAGGTGATTGTTGTAGAATAGCATATGTATTTTGTTTTTATGTAGATGATAAAGAGGTAGCCAAATATGCAATCTTTGGCTCTTGTTTTATTCCCATATTAATCTCTTTGTGTCTTCAACTGATACAATAGAGTATTTTGCCAATTGGGAAGCATTAGGGGAAGGTTGAGTTCCTCATCTAATGGCACCTTAAAGGGATTTTCAGCAAAATATACATCTTTATTTTTCTCTTTTTGGTTCAATGGCAGCTTAGAGAGGTTTTCAGTAGGGGACTCACTCTTCAAAGTAGGCAACAACGTGCAAGTCAAAATTAAAACCAAATTTGTGGTCCCCTGTAGGGATACCATCATAAAGCCCCAATAAATCTACAAGAGCCTCATCATTTTGAAATGTATTGAGAGGTGGGATACCTTGTTGATCCCAGTTGATGAGTTTAGGATGGATGAGCGGGAGGTCAAAGTGAAGATGGTATTTTCATGGAAAAGACAAGAGATGTCTAGGTCTTTAAAAGAGGCCAAGATGGTTCAATTTGTGGTGCTTTTAATGATGTTAAGGGGTCTATTTGCCCTTTTGGAAGTAGTGCATGGCTCATTAGTTTTAGGCATAAGGGGCATGTACCCCAAGCTACAAGAATCTTCAAAGATGTTGACCTCAATGGGTTCATGGATGCCTTTCTCATGGATGCCTAGACCTTTACACTTATAATCCATGTTTTCATATATGTGTTATTGTATAGGGTAATTATATTTTAGATGGGCTAGCGTTGATTCTTCATCCTCTGAGTCATCTCTATACAACTAGGAATCAAGAGAGCTTTCGATTTGTTCTTCCTCAAGCATGCTAGCAAAAGTAAAGATAGTGGGACCAATTTTTTTGACCTTGGGCACTTGTGATTGGGCTAATCTTTGAGGGCGATCGTAGTAATATGAGAAAGGGGTAATTGGTCTACATGGAAGACAATATGCATCTCATATTCCCCATAGCCTTTGTTGACAATCTTGAACTTTGAGAGATTTGGTTTTTGGGATGATGATGATGTGGAGGAAAGGGATTAGGGATTGATGTAGGATGAGGAGTCTTTTGGTTTATCCTGTTGCATGACATTGATATTTGGCCAATGATGGGCTTTGTGATAAGAAGCCTCCATGAATTTACAGTATTTGAAGTTTTGTGGAATGGAGTGAATGATGACTTCAACGTCATTATGAAGGAACTTTAGACATTGATGATAGGTGGAAGGGACTACTTGCATGGTGTGAAGCCATGGATATCCAAGGAGGAGGTTGTAAGGAAGACCAAGATCAACAATGTGGCATGTTGTTCGCTATAGTATTGGACCCACCTGGATGGGAAGGTAGATGGTACCTTCAAACTTATTCTTTACATTATCATATGCTTTGATGGTTATAGTTTCTAGTTCCAAATCGGTTATATAATATCCTAATTATTTTATGAATCTCAATATGCATAGATTTAGGCCAGACCATTATCTAAAAAGACTCATTTGACCTTGTGTTTGGTGATGAGGACCTCTATGTGTAAATATTTTTTATGGGATGGGTCGATGGGTGGCATGTCATTTGGATAAAGACAAGCTGATATGTGAATAGAGATGACCAATGAGGGCTTGGAATTGTTTGGTGTCAATGTTTTTGGGAACTTGATATTCTTGCAAGGCTCAATATGAGATGTCTCTATGGACAAGAGATGTATTGAGGAGTTCTAGAATGGAACTTTGGGCTATATTTTTCCCAAGGTGATCTAAGAGGTCATATTGGAAAGCAGATGCAAAGGATGAGGGTCCTTTGATAGTGACTCGACCATGATGGGTGGTGACAACACAATCAATTTGTTTAGCTTTAATCTTGATGGTTTCTATTTGCGTGGAGTCAAAGTTGACATGACCAACAATGAAATCATAGTTGTGAGGAGTCTTGTTGTAAAAAATATTGTTAGAGTGGTTATTTTGGGATGGATTTTTACTGGAGGTTGATGTTTGGTGGATGGATGAATGTCTACGATGAGGAAAGGGGTCCTGGTACATCCCTAATTATTCATTTGGTGAGGAAGACTTGTCTTCCTCTACCTATATTTCACCATGATTGACAACGTATTGAATGTAATTCTTAAGCTTCATGCACTTATTGGTTGAATGACCCTTAATGTGATGATAGTCATAGTTTTCATTTTCTTTGTGCCATATAGGTTTGGGTTGTGTCTTGTCAAAGGGCTTGGTCATGGGAAACATAACCATGTTACCTTGGACTAGTTTTTGGAAAACAAATTCGAAGGGTTCCCCCAAGGGAGTATATTTTTGCTTTGGATTGTTTCAGGTTGACCATTTAGATTGTCCTACTGGCACTATCACATTGTTGGGTTGAGAGATATTCTAAATGGTTTAAGTTTACTTGGCATTTGGGGTTGTTATTTGAACATGTTTAGTGTCGGTGACCCCATCACTGGAAACATCTTTATTTTTAGCCCAGAATTTAGGTTTGTTGTTAGAGGATTTTTCGCTATTGTCCTTGGTATAAATCTTGACCAAACCTTTGGATATAAGAGATTTTCAATTGTGACCCCTTTTTCAATTATCTCGTCGAAAGTGGAGATGTAATGTACCTAAAGGTGAAAGGCCATCTTTGGGTTCAAATTTTGCACAATTATTGTGATGAGTTATTTTTTGAGGATAGGCCAAGGAAAGCAACTCGTGAGTCCTCATCACCACTAGAGATAAGTAGAAAAACTCTCCCCACTTCTCTATTTTCCATTACAAATATGTAACATTGTGAGTTCGTGTTCGACATTATATAGGAGAAATGTGCAAAAAACTTCTCAAACAAGTTGGTGAAAGTGGAGATAGAGACATGTGGTAAATGCATGAACCATTTGAGGGCTTGTCTCCCTAGGCTCTATAAGAATAGGTAGAGAAGATATTGGTTGTTGAATGATACATCCTGGCATGCCATGAAAAACTCTTTAACATGGTCATAGGGCTCCCTATTCCCTTTATTTTTGTCAAATTTGGGAATTTCAAAGTGTTGGGGGAAGGGGATCATTGTTATTTCCCTATCAAATAGGCAGTGACATAAATCTTAAAATTTATATTATTTCTTTTGTGTACCACTTTGTAAGTTTTTAAGAGCATCCTTTGTCTCTTACCACTCTTGGTCAAATGGGGTACCAAGAGGTGGATTTGGAAGCATGTAACTGGTAGAACCAAGGGGTGGTTGTTGAGTAATGTATTGATGGAGCAGATTGAAAGTTTGAGATAATGTTTGAGGTGCCCATTTTTCTAAGTGGAGTGGTGGCACCAAGTTTTTGTGTGAGGTGGCAATTTGCACATTTGTGGGAGGACATTGATAGTTTGTGCAAGGAGTGAAGAATTGTGATTGGTAATATTGGTATGATTGGCATTGGAGATTGGATGGCTTGTAAGTGGTTGATGTTGTGATGTGAGAGGATGTTGTGTGGTGGATTGATGGGAGATATTTAGAGGTAGGGTGTATTGAATGGAAGTTGTGTGTTGAGGTATGGAAAGAGGGGGAAGATTTTGCACAAGGTCCCCCACATTTATAAGACAAGATCTATGGAGTTTAGGAACATATTGCCTTAATTTTTATATTCTATGAGAAGCAAGAACCAAGCTAGGATTTGATGTTAGTCATAGATCACATACACTCCAGTTGACAAATGATCGAAGATTAAAATAGCAGAATGAAGAGAGAATCTTGAAAGAGAGAAAATAAGAGACAACTGCAAGAGAATTTTGAGAATGTTTGAATGTATTTAAGATCAATGATGTTTACATGAATTAGGTATTGGATGTAGTGCATATGTATCTCAATGTGTTTGGTCCTTTGGTGATGGATTGGGTTCTTTGAGGTCTATATTGCACTCTGGTTATCACAAAAGATGATTGTGGGCTTTCTGAATGAAATGCCAAACTCAATGAGACTATTATGATGCAAGATGGCCTCAGTGGTGGCATTAACTATCCCTGGATACTCAACCTTTGTAGATGAAAGAGAAATTACAGACTGCTTCTTGCTCAACCAATAAACTAGACCGGAACCAAGTGAAAAGAAATACCTTGAAGTATACTTGTGATCTTGAGAATCACTTGCCCAATATGAATTTGTGTATCCCACCAAGTCAAAATCCATCCCTACTGCATAATGAATCCCATAATTGTGAGTGCCCTGAACATAGTGGAGAATCCACTTAGTTCCTTTCCAATGTAACTCATGGGGCTCCTGCATGAACTGAGAGACCATGCCAATGACATATGAAATGTCAGGCCTTGTGTGAGTCAAATAGATGATACTTCCAACAATCCGTCAGTATAAAGTGCCATCAACCAAGGGTGTAGAACACTTAGCCTCAAGTTTGACCCCTAACAGAAATGGAGTCAATGCAGGCTTACAGTCAACCATGGGAAATCTAGAGAGCATGTCAAGTGCATACTTGTGTTGTGCCATGAAGATACCTGAGGATGACTGAGTGATCTCAATCCCTAAGAAGTAATGCAAAAGACCCAAGTTTGACATCAAAAATCAATCATGTAGAGTAGTTTTCACTACCTTGATGGTGGATGAAAGATGCCCTATGATCAACAAGTCATTGACATAAAGAACAAAAAATGCCAAAGTATCATCTTGCTACAGAATGTAGACATTCAGATTAGAATGGCATTGAGTGAACCCAAATGATAGATAGAGGGAGTCCATCTTGGTATACCAAGCTTGAGGAACCTGTTTCAGGCCATAGAGAGACTTCCAAAGTGAGCAAATAAGTGAAGGATCCTGAACAAACCCATGTGGCTGCTCCATGTAGATTTCCTCTTGAAGGTCACTATGAAGAAAAGCACTCTTCACATCCATCTGATGAACTTCCCAACAATGGGTTGCAACTATAGCTAATACAAGTCGAATGGAAATCATTTTGGATACTAGCGCAAAAGTCTCAGAGTAGTCAATCCCAAGCACCTGGGAGAATCCTTTGGCAACCAAGTGAGCCTTATACTTGTCAACTAACTCATCTGCTATAAAGTTTGTTTGATATATCCACTTGCATCAAACAAGTTTTCTTTCCTTAGGAAGAGGGACTAAATCCCATGTATGATTCCTTTCTAAGGAATTGAACTCTTCCTGCATTGTTTCATCCCACTCAAGGACACCAGAAGCTTCCTAAAAAGTCTATGGATCAGAAGCTGAAGCAACGAAGAGATGTCGAGCCTGCTAAAATTATGACCTTTTTGTTCTTGTATCTAAAGGATCACCAACCCAATCACCTGTTGACTGCAAAGTCTGATGATCCCAAAGACACCCTGAGGTAGGAGAATCATCAACCTCGAAATGATGACTAGGAGGAGAGGGTGGAACCTCATCATCACTATCGCCATTTGAAGTGGAGAAAGAAGACTCCTCATCTGGATTAGAAGGATTAAGATCCTCTAAAGATATATCATCATGTTGCAATATCTCCAATGTGATTGTTTATGGAGAAGTGGTAGGATAAGAACTAGAAGAGTCCTCGAAATGAACACTTCTCTCAATGAACAACTCATGTGTAGTGGGATGGAGAAGCCTATAGCCCTTGACATTGTCTAGGTACCCAACAAATATGTAAGGATTGATTTATAGATCTATAGCCTTGGATTTCTTTGCTCTAATGTGGGCCCATGCAGGAGAACCAAACACTCGAAAGTGCTTAACTGTGGGTTTTTGACTGGTCAAAGCTTGGAAAGGAGTTACCCCCTTCACAACTTTGTGAGGAACATGGTTCTAGATGTAACACACACAGTTGATGGCCTCTGCCCAGTACTGAGCTTCCATAGACCTGAATTGTATCATACAATTGGCCATCTCTTTCAAGGACCTATTCTTGCATTCTGTAACACCATTCTGTTGTGGACTGTAGGGAACTGTGTGCTGAAGATCAATGCCCTCAGAGGCACAAAACTATTCAAACCTATGGTTGACATATTTCCCCCCATTATCTGTATGCTGAATCTTGATGGCCTTCCCAAATTGTTTCTCGGCAAAATATTTGAAGTCCAAAAAAGACTGAAAGACCTCAGACTTTTGCTTGAGAAAATATACCCAAGTATATCTAGAAAGATCATAAACGAATGTTAAAACATATCAAGCCCTACTAAAAGAAGGGTGTGGAAATGGTCCTGCCAAATCATTATGTACCAACTCCATAAGATGTGTGTCCCTCCATGCTTTGCCTTTGTCAAATTTCTCCTCAGGATGCTTACCAAGAATGCATCCCTGGCAAACTCCATTAGAAAATTGAATTGAAGGCAACCCTGTAATCATGTCCTATTGATTGAGCTACTGCAAGTAGCAGTAATTCAAGTGGCCAAACCACTTATGCCACAAATGACTCACCTCATCTGAATGAGTGAGTAATATTGTCGAAGGAGAGTCAGGAACAAAGTGAAAAAACTAATATAGTCTAGACTGATGATCTACTTTTCCCACATCAACTGTAGACCCATAGTGTAACTCACTGATTACCACTTTATCTGGTGTGAACTCAACCCGCTTGCCAGAGCCTGTGTGAGTGATCTAATAGATAGATAGGAGATTAGTTGACAAATATGGAACATAGAGAACATCTTGAAATGTTCCTTCGTCCACATCAACAGACCCACTCCCATGCACTTCTATAGGAGTGTCATCACCCATAAGAATGACATGCATAGTACGTGACTCTAAGGAGGCAAAACCATCTTGTGAGGAAGCCATGTGGTGTGAAGCACCCAAGTCAATGATCCAAGTATCTAGTTGTGAAGAAATAGCAACTAGGGCCTTGTCCTTTCCTTTCCCCTTACTCTTGGCTGTGTCCTTAGAAAACCCTTCTAATGAACTCTGTTTGACAGAGTCAGGCACCTTAATATTGTTCTTCTCAAGAAGATATGACAGGTGATCAATTTGTTTCTTTAAACACTTGTGCTCATCATGTTTAGGCCTCTTACAATAAGAACACTTGACCTTCTCCTTCTTAGGTTGATCACCTTTTGATGAAGGGGTTAGATTAACTACATTTGGAGTAACAGGTTTCTAATCTTTCTTCTTCTCTCCCTAGTTATTTTGTCTCTTTTCCTATTTGTCAGACCCTTTTTATTCTTTTGTGCCTTGGTTTGCAGCCAAGGCATGTGACTTAGAGGGTTTAACTGGACCCATGTGAACTAGTTTATCTTGCTCCTTACTAAGTTCTGTAGCAAACTCATCTAGAGAAGGCATTTTATAGTTCAAACCTAGGGCACTTTTTGTGGCATAAAAGGTAGAAACAAACATAGAATAGTTCAGACCAAGCTTAGAAAGAATTCTTAAGATTAGTTGTTTGTCTTCTTTTTCTATTCCACACTGTTTCAACTGTAATATGATGGCTTTTAATTTTGTGAAGAAATCTTGTATGGTGTCAAAATTTCTAGGACTCTATCCTATGAGTTCATTCTCCAATTGATGACCCCTTAATTCATCTTGCTTACCAAAGAGGCTTTCCAATGTGGTCCACACATCATTGGGTGTTTTAGCATATTCAATATGAAAAAGTAAGTAAGAAGAAACTGACATACACAGAGTACCAAAAGATTCATCACATGTGTTAAACCATTTTATATTTTCTGCATTATCTTGGGGTTTTGTTTCAAGTCCCATTGTGACCCTATGATATCCATACCTTTTGAGATAGATTATCATCTTTTATTTCCATTCAAAATAGTTATATGGCGTTAAAACATGAAGGGTTGAAGCATCCATTTGTGAAGAAAAGTAATTGAAATGTAGAAAGAGAAGTGAGACACACGAGACACCCCCCTTTCACTAGTTTTTGAAATGACCCTCCCCAGAAATTACAATGTTGGCACTTTATAATTAGTGTGATTTACAATGCATATATCAAATTTTTAGACTCTTACAGGGCCCAGAATGGCCAAAACATTGAAACTATAGTTCAAGTACAATATGAGATCAAATTTAGAGCACTGATGTGGAGTACAAAAAAATATATGAACCCTGGAAAAAATGACACCAAAAACAGAGTCCATTTGCACAAGTTATGGCTCCCGGGAGATCTCAAAACGAGAACTGTGCAACAACCTCTAGAAGAATCTTAAATTAATGGAAATATGGAGTATCAAATCAGAAAACAACCTCACCATGGCATAGAGTGTGAAATTCTACCCCAAATAAAAAAAATGCACCACCTAAAAAGGCCTCTGTATGGCCATGAATGGGCCCTCCAAAATGCGCCTATCAAACTGAAAAGCTCAATGGAATAGGGGTCTGGTTTATAAAAGTCAACTTCTTCCATGTTTAGCAGAATTGCCATCTGTAGACACCTAAAAGTGTCCTCGGATCGCAAAACCCTAATCTCTTCCACATTCTACTATTTTTCCCTAAGTTGCCTCTATGATTAAATAATTGATTTTAATTAATTAATTATTTAATCATTCACTTTCCTAATGTCCCCTTTCACTCAAATAATTCAAACAAATACCCCCTCACCTAATTGCCAAAATCCCCTTTCACGTGCATCCTTTCAATAAATTAAATAAATTGGACGGATTTATTTAATTTAAAAATCATTTCCCACCTCACCATTTCTCCCAATTTAAAATTCAATTTTGTCTTTTAGTGGTGAGAAAACCCTAGTCATTCTCAGCCCTTGATTTGGCCTCAAAGTCAACATCAAATCCTGGTCGTTCATTCAAATCTGCTCTTCTATAAAACACCTTTTTCCAGTTCATTTTCCCCTCATGGCTCTCTTAGTTCATTTTTTCAGTCTTCTCTCTGAATCCCTTATGCACTCTCCAAATTTTTTCTAATCACATACACAAGAGCTTCTCTAGATAGTTGCATGAATTTGCAAATCTGAGAACAATAATACAAGATGGAGGAGAACAATGGAGGAAATATGGAGTATCAAATATTTTTAGTTGTTTTTCATGCTTGCTTGATTGGTTTTCTAGGCTAGATTGCTCTTCATTGTAGTTAGGTTTTGTTGTAGTTTCATTTCTGCATGTTTGAAAATCCTTAACCCTAGCAACAAATGGTGAAGCTGATGTGAAGTAGAGTAGTTTTGACAACTTCTAATAAATAAATTTCGTAGGTGGCTTCCTGGGCTCAAACAGACCTCACTGTTGAGTCCAGGAGGCCCTTTTCGGTGAAAAAAGACAGTAAATTTGCTATATTTCGGCAACTGGAAACTTTTTGTAATTTTTTGAATTTTTTAGTAACATGTCCATACCGTACGGATCCGTACCGTACGGCCAAGTCATATGGATTTTGCACAGTGATTTGTTAGCTTTGTGGATGCAAGTTTCAGTTTTGTTCGCAGGGTTGTGATTTTAACGATTGCAGGTTAAAAATTTGTCTAGTTGTAGGTTTTATGGTTTGATGTTGCAGGTTTCCCTTTGGTCGTGTATTGCAGACTTAGGCTTATTTTTTATTGTTGGCTTAAAACCCTTGTAGATTCCTGGTTGACTCCCCATATCTACTGTGTTGCCACCATTCAAACACCTACTGCCGCTTCTTATTTCTCCAACCGATCCCTTCCTAAGCCATCGACTTGCCCTAAACTGCCCTCTGCATAAGACCCTAAACTCCAAGGTCAAAACCCTAATTCCTGTCGTCAATCACCTTATCCCTTTGCCTAATAGTCGATGTGGATTGTGTGTGAAATGATCGACTAGCGGCCGGCATTGAAGCTGTAGTCGGCATTAGCAGTCACACTATAGACCACGTTATCCTAACACTATTGATTTGTGTATACCTCTGCCATTAGGGTTTCCTTTTCATAGATGGCTGAACCCTAGTTGTCATTTTCTATTCACTATCAAAAACTTTGACCAAACCCTAGTCACTATTACAGTGGTCGAAACCTCCGCCGTGGCTCTTCTTATCCCTTCGGTCACAGTCCCTGCTCCACCTTTCTCGCCACCTGCAGATAGTCGTCACCTCCGCTACAACCCCTCAGCCACCACTATCCTAAAACTCTAACTTTTTGCCCCTCTACTCGGCACCAAGAGCCGCCACCATTGGTGGTGACCTAATTTCCACCGCCGCGCAGCCAAACCTCCCATTCGCTGCGTGAATCTCCCTTTGCTCGCTTCAAGCTTCATCGCCAACCTCGACGGCAACCAACTGCACCACCGCCACCTAGCACCCAATCGTCGACACTACCCTTGTTTGGCGACCACACAGTCGCCACCATTCACTTGGCTTCACCACTACACAACCTCCACCACTTCCATCACCGTCCTTCACTGCTCCATATTCCCTGCCACCCATAGCCGCCTGTGCTGAGTCTTCACAGCGTGGCTTAGCCTTGCCTTAGCCGTTAACATTGTTCAAGCCTCTCGCCAAAACCACCCCATGAACAAACTTTGAATTTATTTCATTGTTTGATTGCTTAACACTCAAACAACCATAAGGGAATGGACATATAAGTGACCGAGGTGGAGGGAGGGGCCATCAAGCCCCTCTTTGTTTCTTTTTTCAAACAATCTAGCCCCTGGTCACATGGGTGACCAGGGGGCTACCCAAGCTAAACTGCCCAAACATAAACTGTTAGTCCCCTGATAGCAACATGTGACCATGTGCCATTAAACCGCCAGCAGTTAACATTAACTATCAAGGCTCATCCCTTTGCCTACACATGCTAAAATAGGTGTTTTTTTTTCAAATTTTCATAACTTTTGCAAAACATATCAAAATTTCACGAAACGAGCGGCGTTACGAAGCTAACTCGCCCAGCTTTGTTGTGGCAAAGTCGATTTCAGGTAAAAGCATCATTTTATTAGGTTTTTTTTGGTCAAAGTCAACATTGCCTTTAAACTTTAAACACTTGTAGCTTGTGCAAAATTGATCAGATTTTGACGATTTTTTTTAAAGTGCATAGAATTTCCTGACTAATCTGATTCTACAATTTATTTCACTATGACTAATCAGTTTTCTCAGATATTTTGCAGATTCATTTTTTTGACCTCTTTGAGTCGGTGGCTTGCAAAACAAAGTGTTTGGTCAATGTTTCATGGTTTTTGCATAATTATGGAGTTTTTCCACTACTAATGTCTAATTTTCAGCTTGTGGCATTCACTGGTCAAAGAATTCAAACTAAAACTAATAACACATTTTGATGCAGGGTTCCTTCAATTCTCATGTGTGTGATTTGATATCATAGGAACACTTGGATTTTGGTGCACTAAAATAAACATAATCTTGTTGTTTTCACACATTCTTGGGGGCTTAAAAAGAATTAGTGTTTGCTTTGTTTGGTGATTGTATTGGTGTTTTGAGGTGTGTATGCTCTTCCCTCACACGTTATGTGATCTTGGAATCAAAAGCATCTCTCAACACTTTCATAATCACACCACACATTCAAATTCTAAAGGTCAATGAACATGTGCGAGTGTGAGCAAGTTGCATGTGTATGCTCTCTCCTTGCATCTAAGTATGAGCTTGGAGATCAAAAACATGTACTTGTCTTGCTTTTGTGTAACCTTTTAGAGTGTGCCTACTCTTGAGACACATCCGCAAGGAGAACTCATTTGTGACCCCAAGCGGTACTTTCATCCGGTCCGCTATACAAATTAGGATAAGGTGAAAGCCAAGTCCAAACTGGTATTAGCGCTTACAGTATAGCGCTAGCTCGAAAGGAGGCATACCTTTGCGTATATTAAACTCCTAGTAGGGTAAGTCAAAGCCTTTAGTGGCTTGTTGGATGTTCGTAAGGTGTTGGTCCCCTAGATATTCACTAGAAACCTTTGTGCTAGTAGCCAAAATCCTTCTATTTGCTGACGCACGAGGTTAAAATATAGACCTCTGAAGCCGTCCCACACTCTCACAATTCAAAGTAGAGATAAAAAATTTCTTGAGATCTTTGGGTCTTTAGGAATTTGAAGCTTGGTGTGCCCAAGAAGTGAGTGTCGTGTAAGGGGGAGCCAGTGCCACCAAGGTTCTAAGTTATCCGCTTTGAATAAGTGTGGCTGGAGCAATCCAAGCAAGAATTCAACAAATATTGTCCTTGACTAGCCTAGGGTTGTGCATGTTGACAAGTGTTTGCAAAACATCATGAGTCACCAAAAACAACCAATCTAATTTCCAATTGTCTTTTATTATTGATGTGTGTGCTTGCCTAGTCATCACCTTTAAACATTCAAATCCATCCATTAATTCCAATCATATCCCAATCACCTTATCCTAATCATATCCTAATCGCCTTTCCTAATCACATCATCCAACTTGATTATCCTACTTGTCCTATCCTAATCACATCCTAATTACATTATCATCATTCCACATCATCCTCTTTCTATTCCAGCCAACACCATCCCAAGTCAAACTAACATCTAGTCATCCAATCTCGTCATTCCACATCATATCCTAATCACATTATCCTAATCCATCCAAATCATCATTCATAATCATTACACATAATCCTAATCTATCCTATCCATCATTCCTAATCATTACATCCTCGCCATCCTCATCCAATCAACATCATCCTCATTCTCCTAATTATATCCAAGTCATCCTTATCACACCCTTATCACCTCTTTCATTCAATCAACATCATCCTAATCATCCTCCTAATCATATCCAAATCATCTTTCATTTAATCAAACCCTAATCACCTCTTTCATCAAATCACCATCATCTTAATCATCCTAGTCAAACCCTAATCACTTCTTTCATCCAACCATCCACATCTTGATCATCCTACTTGTCCTATCCAAGTCATATTATTATCATATCTTCATCATTCAACCTCATCCTAATCATATCCTATTCTTCATTCCTAATCATTACACTTCATCCCAATCCATCCAAGTCATATAATCTAGTCACTACACATCATCATCTTCATTCTAATCTAATCAATCACATCCTATTCATATCCTAACCATTCATTCAAATCCAATCACTTTCATCCTAATCACCCTTCTTAGCACCTTCATATCCTAATCATATCCAAATCATCATAATTCAAATCCTAATCATTCCAAATCACCTTCTTCCTAATCAAACCCTAATTATCCTAGTCATCATCCTAATCAATCCAATTCTTACAATCATGTCATTCCTAATCATTACACTTCATCCCAATCCAGCCAAGTCATCTAATCTCACCACTACACATCATCATTTTCATTCTAATCCAATCAATCACATCCTAATCATATCCTAACCATTCATTCCAATCCAATCAATTTCATCCTAATCATTCCCAATCACAATACACCACAACTATAGGGAAACCTGTGAGCATCTACTCTCCCTATCAAATCCGATTGCAACTGTGTCAAAACATTATAGACTCGCTAGTTCTGTTCACCCACTACATATTCAATTTCATTCCTTTAGAATCAAATTTCATCACAACATTTCATTAGCATTCAGCCCTTGACATCTATAGAGGACCCTAAACATTAGTCTTCCTAAGGTTGAAACATAGGGAGAAATAGTCAAAGCTTGACTGTATCACAAGTACAAATCTGGACCAAGAGACCTTGACAACTTTTTCACATCAATCACAACTTGGGCTTAATACTCCAAGGCTAGTTTAAGTCCATCCTTCCAAGTGAATTCTGAAACTCATGGGTTCACTTTAATCAATCATTTCTTCCACTTGGGCTTAATACTCCAAGTCTAGTTTAAGTCCATCCTTCCAAATGAATTCTGAAACTCATGGGTTCACTTTAATCAATCATTTCTTTCACACCTCAAGGTCTCTATAAATCCAATTTATACTTTCACAAGGTCATTAGTAGATGAGAGTACCCTCTTGGAGCTAGACTTTTCTAAGATTAATATCATTATCCTCTATAATAGTCTGGGCCTCATCACCTTGCATGGACATCCCCATCACATTCCACAATTCACAAGACATGGTTACACAAAGAAGAGAAAGGGAATAGATCCTCCTAGTCATCCCTCATTCCAAACATTATAAACATTCCTTCCAACACATCATCCAACTAACATTATCATAATCACATCCTATTCATATCTTCATCACTCAACCTTCACATCCTAATCACCCTTTCTATTCACATAGTTCAATCAAATTTATCCTTATCACCTCACCCCTAATCATATCCTAACCATTTCCAAGTCAACCCTAACCATACCCTAATCATCCCTAATCACCCATCTAATCATCCAATCAATCCCACACTCCATCACATTCCTAGTCATTCCACACCATCAACTTAATCCTAGTCAAGCACTTGTCAACATGGTCCTAATCCCACAAGATGACATACAACGATATGAAGACATGTGTCATTCCATGACAATCCTAGAAGAAAAGGTTCTAGCACCCCAAGCATATTCACAAGTCTATCCAAGTCCACCTTGGCAACAAGACAAAGCGCCTTTAAATTCTCATTCTACCTTTGACAAGGGGAACATAAGTCTACCTCATCCATCCTATAAGTACGTTCTACCACCATCCTCTAATCCTACATCAACTCCACATCCTAGAATCAAACATTACAAAAGCAAACCCAACTCCACTAAATCGTCCAACCCCTTTGACACTCCACCTAATCAAAGTCTGAACCCTAATCCTACAACATCCTCCATCCCTTTTATCTCGCCACCATGGGAACTTTCAAACCCTAATGCTAATCACAAGTCCACATCATCTACCCTCATTGTCCATCCACTATATTATCCTTCCACACATGCGCTTGCAAAGGATGTGACCCATTAGCTACTAGCTAGGAATAACCTATCTCCATGTCATCCAACACATATGCTTGAGCCTACCAAGGAACATCCCAATACCATGTCTAGTCTTACAATTCCATCATGTCACCCACAACCCCTTGAGCCTATCCAAGAGTCATCCGCTTCCATTCCAAGTCAAGAACTATGTCAAGAGCACAATACTAAGCATGAGGAAACATTAGTCCCTAATCCAAATCAAGATCAAACCTCTTCCATTCCACACATCCATGACACACTTTATCCTTTCCATGATCAAGCTCCCATATATGATCAAGATCCTGCTTATGATCAAGAAGACCATGATGATCCCCTTGGTCTACTTTATGCGTTCCATGGTCAACAACTTATCACTCCACCCATCCATGATCTAACCAATTCTACTTGTCATGATGACACACTTGCCTCCCAAGAAAGCATAAAAGATCACACAAATAACTTGGATCTTAATGAACATAATCAAGATCCTAATGATCCATCCACGCCCACCATTGATCCCATTTAAAATCCACCATCATATCCACTTGGTCTTACCACCTTAATTCATGAGCGTTCCTCCTTGGCACAACAACAACCATTGTCTTCAACTTCACCTTCTTCATCAAATAATGAACTCAAGTCTAGTGTCCAAAACACACCTAGTCCCATTGTTCATCGCATGCTCCAAAACATGAACTACCAAGGTAAAGGCTTAGGCCTTCATGAACAAGGTATTTTGGAGCCTATCCATGTCAAAATCCCTCCATGCTCATATGGCCTTGGATACACACCCCAAGGTAAACCATCCAAAGATGTTGGTACCACCTCCATTCCTCCTAAGTCTACTTTCCATTGCAAACCCTATCATATACCCAAAACATACATTGCCATTCCACCTCCATCATCCTACAATTGTCAAAAGCATGTGACCATACACCTACCACCATCCAATTTACCTCCACTCCTCCCAACTCCAAATATTCCTCCATCCATTGTGCCACCATTGCTTCCAACGTCCAATATCCCTATCATTCATAAATACCCTAAATATCCCAATCAGGACCAACAAATGCATATATTGTCTAAACAAGAAGCTTCCAATCATTCCACCTGCCATATGGGATTCAAAAATAAACATTTGGATGCCTCTACCTATAAAATCAAAAAGCTTAAGGATCCTCATACCTTAGGATATCAATGCAAAAATTCAAAGCAAAATACAATAAAAAAACTACCCAAGCCCATACCATCACAAGAAAATTCCAAAAGCAAAATGGTTTGGGTCCCTAAGCAAAATTCAAGCAAGTCAAAAGAGGCATCCACCTCTCAAAAATACCAACCATCCACTTCCATTCCATTCAAAAATTCCAAAAGTCCCACAAGCAATGCAAAAATCATAAAAATTCTAAGTCTATGTGGGTACCTAAACTCCTACATCACCCATCCCCTAAGCAAACATCACCATTGCTTCCTACACCACCTTCCAATCAAAATCTTCCATGTTTATCATGGTGTGTGCAACCATTGGTTATGATTCCATTCTCACATACATCCATCACTCCATCTGTCATCCATTATCCTACATGTTTCACCCATCACCTCCCTATGGTCCATGCTTTTGCATAAGATTCCTTCCATCTTTCACATAAGTCCTCCATAATCCACATCATAATCCACTATTGTTCCCTCCGTAATCCTCTATCTACCTAATCCATCTCACTTTCACGTAACTTCTACCAACATCTATGGGCATAATAACATTTGACATGGTTCATTTGCGACGACATATTTCTCCAATGGGACTATCACTTCTCATGGCACTAGACACTTGAGTCCCTCCCATGCATATTCCACCTTCTCCCATTCAAAAAGTCAAAAAAGTCAAAAATAAAAAAAGTAAAGATAAATCCCTTCGTCCAACAGTGAAAACCTGGTAAATAGGTGCCTTGGATAAGTACCATGATGAAAACCTGGCAAACAGGCATCATGTGTAGGTTGATCTTTCTATGTCACTTACACTTGGGGGCACGTTGTCTCATCTGCACTATCATTTCCTTCCTATCATATCCTATCATATCATTTCCATACCATTACCTATCCCATTGTGTTCATTCATCCTCCCTTCTTCCCTTTGATCTTAATAAAGAAATGGGGGCAAAATGTTGAAACATGCTTTGGATATCCCTTGATATACCTCATCCCTTCCAATCCATCCAATCATCCTATCATCATAAGCTTTGTCATGTCAAAATCCTAAATAGAATAGGGGCATATTATTCCTATGCAACATAGTCCTTGGAGATCACATCCTTGCCCTCTTACGCATACGTTCCTTCCATCCACTATCACCCACCCCTTTTATTGATTCACCCAATCCCATTCATTCCCTTGTACCTCGACTTGGTTTTTCCTTTGTCATTGGTATCTAGCACAAAGGCTATCCCAATTGTCATCCAATGCCATTCCCAAAACATTTCAAAAAAACACAAAAAAATCAAAACATTCCAAAACTCCAAAAAAATCAAAACATTTCAAAATCCCAAAAATCCCAAAAAAACAAATATCCCAAAAATCCAAAAACATCGAATATCATCAAAATCCAAAAAAATCAAATAACCAATCAAAAATCCCAAGCAATAAATAGTGTCAATCCACATGGTTGAACTACATCACCTCTGAGCTTTCACGTTAGCAAGGCCATCTTCGATGCGCCCCCGAGGCATTAGGTCAATCCTTTAGGGCCCGTCTTGTCAACTATCATAATAAGTCGTCCCTTCACGAGATGGACACTTCAACCAGACTAAAGAAATTAGTCTCTTGAGATTGAAACCAATCCCAAACATCAAAACAGCTAGCTATCTAATCAGTCAAACCAATCAATCGCCTCATGATAATCATATATCACTATCAAGCTATCCTTGCCAACCATTGTATTCCTATACAGAATGGGGCATCATCGAAACCAGGACTCTGTGCCTTATACGACATGCATCATTTCTAAAATCAAAGATCAAAGGACCCAGTTGCAATAAAGGTTTTCAAAGGGGTTCCTGGAGGTAGCTATCAAATTGGAGCATTATCGGCCAAAATAGACCTCTCCATCGCACTCAGAAGGCTCAAAAACCTAATGATCGACTGTCCAAAAGTCTAATTTGGAAAATTTGGCCTTCGAGGCAAAAAAAATTGAATTCTGGGCCATATGACCCCTTCTACACCAACGGTCGGAAAAATTTCAAAAAAACAAAATCAGTTATGTACTAAGCACTTTAAGTGTTGTTCCAAGCACTTACACATCTAGTTTTAAGCACTATCTAAACCAAGCACTTTAAGCGCTATATGAAATAAGCGCTTCAAAATTATTCGAAGGGCATTGACCCCTCTTAAGGGGTCTGATCCCTCTTTTTCTTAGGCCCACAAGCCTTAAACAGGTGCATACCTAGTTTGGTGCTCAACCTTCTAGACCTTGCACAATGTTTTTTAGTCTTTGAGCCATCAAACTTGGTGCCACAACCATTTTGGCACAATTTCCAGTTAATCCGCCATATTTGGCGTGAAACAAAATTACAATGACTAAATTTGGTCCCTCTGCGAAATTTAACCACAACCTTTTTTAGGAGGATTATTAAATTTGGCGGTTATGCCAAAATTGATGGTGTTGCTAGGGTTTAGGATTTCTAAACATGTAGAAATGAAACTACAACAAAACCTAACTGCAATGAAGAGCAATCTAGCCTAGAAAACCAATCAAGCAAGCATGAAAAACATCTAAAAATCTAAGCTAGTATTGTCTTATCTCCATTGTTCTCCTCCATCTTGCATTATTGTTCTCAGATTTGTAGATTCATGCAACTATCTAGAGAAGATCTTGTGTATGTGATTAGCAAGATTTTGGAGAGTGCATAAGGGATTCAGAGAGAAGACTGAAAAAATGAACTAAGAGAGGGGAAAATGAGCTGGAAAAAGGTGTTTTATAGAAGAGCAGATTTGAATGAATGGCCGAGATTTGATGTTGACTTTGAGGCCAAATCAAGGGCTAAGAATGATTAGGGTTTTCTCACCACTAAAAGACAAAATTGAATTTTAAATTGGGAGAAATGGTGAGGTGGGAAATTATTTTTAAATTAAATAAATCTGTCCAATTTATTTAATTTATTGAAAGGATGCATGTGAAAGGGGATTTTGGCAATTAGGTGAGGGGGTATTTGTTTGAATTAATTTGAGTGAAAGGGGACATTAGGAAAGTGAATGATTAAATAATTAATTAATTAAAATTAATTAATTAATCATAGAGGCAATTTAGGGAAAAATAGTAAAATGTGGAAGAGATTAGGGTTTTGCGGTCTGAGGACACTTTAAGGTGTCTACATTTTGCCCCTCTTTGAGATGATGAGATTTATGTCTAGTAACATCATTTCAAAGAATCTAAGGAAATGGATAGAGGAAAAGGTTGATGATAGAAAGAAAGGATGATGATGCCCCCTAGAGAGGATAGGCGGGTTGGACAAACACTGGTAGGCTCTCGAAATGAAAGGGATTGGTGAAGGAAGAAAGATAGGAGAATGGATAGAATAAATAAATGATACGTTAATCTACAATGAAGGTGGACGAATGAAGATGTGAGAGAGAGATGGTGGGGGAATGAAAGATTGGCTAGAAGAATGGGAATGAGATCTTGCTTTGATAGATTTTTGAGCTTCTCACTTGCAATTTTTCTGCTTATCATCATAGAACTTATTATGTCAAGGGACAACCATCACCTTTGGCATGTCAAAGGCCAAGGTGTAAAGTGTAGTCCCTTGCAAAACAGGCACATGACAGACAAGGAATGCCTGACTTAGACTAGTAACTGTGGTACCTTGTTGGAACATGCGATGAGATAACTGTGAGGTGTGCAAGTCCTTATGCAAGGAAGCAGTTATTTTCTCCTATGCATAGGATGCTTTTGATTCACACCCAATGGAATCCTGATCACATGCAAGGCACCAAGTTGCCCCAATCATTTTGCCAAGACAAACCGCAAACAACAATCAAAGAAAAAGATCTCACTCTATCCTCTCTTCTCTTCATCACTTAGGGACTACCTTGAGAAGCATAAGAATGAGACTACAAAACAATCCAGTAAAATAAGACAGACTAGACTAACAACTATTTGGACCTTTTGCCAAGTGATATGTGTTTGATTGATTGTGATAGGTTGAATGAAAGAGGCCTGATTTCAGGATAGGAAGCATGTCGTATAAGATGCCTAGTTTGGTTTAAACAATGCAACATCATGTATAAGGGAAGTGATTGATTGATTGACACTAGTGTTGTTAGCCATGCAAGCAACACCAGGGTTTGATCTCTGATTTTGGTGAAACAAAAGCCAATCTTGACTTTTCCAAGCCTTCTGGATGCTATGGAATGGTAAAAAATGCCTCCAGGATTACCAAAAATATGCAATCACCTAGATCTCATAAGAACACAAATATGCATGCCAGAGTGAACAAATGCCTATTTTCATCTAAATTGTTCTGATTATCCATATCATTCGAGGATGCAAGAGAAGAGCATACTGAGTTTTTTTTTTAAATATTAGCTATCTAGTAGTCCCAAATCTCTCAAATTTCAAGACCACAAAAATGAACTAAACCAAACAAACAGGCTCTGATACCATGTTAGATTCTTCAAGAAGCGAGAATCGAGCCAGGATCTAATGTTGGTCATAGATCACATACACTCCAGTCGACAAATGATCGAAGAACAAATTAGCAAAATGAAGAGAGAATCCTGAAAGAGAGAAAATAAGAGACAACTGCAAGAGATTTTTGAGAATGCTCTCATTACTCTCTCTTAGCTAGTTACCAAACTAGTTAAGGTGAGAGGAGAGTGTTGTAATAACTCCAACTACCCAAAATAGGCAGAAGTTTTACCTACTTGGTAAATGCCAAATTACATGGTTATACCTACTTAGATAAAAACAAACAAATGGTTATGGTAGGTGGCATATAAATCCAAAAGAGGGTGTGAAACTCAACTACCCAAGTGTGGGTGAGAGTGACACATGTAACTGATGAATTTAGCCATGTGGCCTCATAATAACCAAGTCTAATAATCTAAGCAAGCTCAATAGTGTGTAGGAAAAAGAAATATCCATAAGGAAAATAAAAAACCTACACTAACATAGATGTGGGACCACATGATGGAGGTTTGGTTAGATAATGTTGTTGATGTGATGTGGAGGTGTGGTTGTGGAAAGGGGGTTACTACTAATTTGGTGATTGTGGTGTTGGGCAATATGAAGTGAATTGGATGTTTCAAGGGTTTGAGCCCAAGGATTGTCAATAGTGGTAGTGTGTGGCTTTTATTTTTGGATTTTCCTTAGTTGATCCATGTCATAATAACAACGGAGTTTAGCCTCAAAATCCACAAGGCATTTGAGGAGCTCATATTTACATTTTCTAGGAATTCATCAAGCCTTGGGTCATTTAGGAAGTCTAGGAATTTTGGTGAATATTGTTGTGCGAGTGGGGGATCGATTGCTTCACCATATTCTGGTTGATTAAAAAGGCTTCCTGTCTTGCTATTAGTTGGTGAAGTTGGAATTACTTGGTTAGGATGAACAATTGCATTAAGTGGGCTCTTATTGTGTGGATCCATGTTCTTGTGTGTTTGAGATCGGGTGATGGGGTCATGAAAGATCAACATATGATGGGATGGTTGTTATTGGTTTGATTTAGATTTGACTTGGACTTGATTTCAAGTGAGTGATGAAATGTGATGATGGATACCAAAGGATGATTTAAAATGGTGGATAGAAATAGACTAATCTGAAGACCTTATCAATTATTTAGATTACGGATGGTTTCAACCTGTGACACTTGAGATAGGCTACTGTTCTCCAGGGAGGTTGAAATTGATTAAACCAAACATACCCTACTTAATATAGAAAAATTTCTTAAGGGCTAATTCAATTTATGGGTGATGGACAGTGGATTATTTACTTAGGGAACTTAACAAGCTCCTAAGAAAATATGGATTAAAGGATTATTCTAAGGTCTTAGTTTGCGTCTAAAACTAGGATGGGTTGATTTGGTTGGAATTTTGATTATATGATGAAGAGTTGGATTTTTGATAAGTAGTGTGATTAGCGAGGTGAATGTCACAAAATTAAATAAAAGGATTTGATTTTGGATGGATTAACAATAATGTCTAATTAAGATCAAGTCAAAGCAAGTTTAGGATGACAAATTTGAGTGTACTTGGGTGGAAAGAAGATGAATTTTTGGTTTTTGATCAAGTTGAAATGCGGTCACTTGTTAAAATGTAGGCACTAGTTTACAAATGGGTGTGCTTGAGTATACTTACAAAGCTGCAGGATTATAACGGAGGTGCTTGTTTATGACTAATGATAGAGTAAATGATTTTTTGGGTGATTTAGGATGATTTTTGGATTAATTTTGGGTGGATTTAAGATATTTAAGATGTAGGAGGTTGGATGAGTTGGTGTATGATGGTTTTGATCTCAAATCGATAGTGTTTTGGACTTATTAGGGGTTTGAAAGTTTAACCTTTGGCAAAAAGTATTTTAATTTTCACACATTCAATCAACATACATGCATTTGTAAAGGATTTGGTTTTTTGGTGGATTGTTGAGTTGTAAGACAAGTACAAGTATAAAAAAGAAGACATTCCAATAATTTTCACAAGCCTACAATTATTCAAGTGGGTGTGTATATGCTTGTAATCCCACCTTGCTGCCTTTGTTTAGGCGTAACGTGCAAATCCCATGATGAGGAAACTAACCATTTTTTATCAACCAAGATCACTCAATGGTACTATTACAAGTATGGGCCTAACCAGTGTTGTCATTGATGTCAACATACTCATGTTATATTAATGAGAAGGATTAGATGAGCTGTGTGTTGAGGATATTGAGAAAATAAGTCTCAATCAGGAACAGTGAAGAACAGTGATGACAAGAAGGTAAAAGTCCTCAATAGGTTAAGAATTAGAGGATGCGGTTTAAAGGGTTTGTAGATATAAGTCTTGAGATGGTCCAGTCAAGATTTTAGAGGTCCGCATAAAATTTGAAGAAGTTAGGGTCACTCAAGTAGAACCGGCTCTAACAGGTGTTCAGAGGTGACAGAGTGCCACAGATAGGTCTGGTGAGATCCGGTATTTCATTATCCAGTTCTGTGGATCTGAGGGAGTGTTGAGGACGTCCCTGTAAAGTATCAACTAGATTTGTTCTTGGGTTGAAGGTCTGGAAGAGCCTATTCATTTGTGACAGTGATGATAGACTATGTTCTTATAGCTCCGGATGAAGAAAAGAAGAATTCCAGTAGGATGATGAAGTGCGGATGTTTTTGGTGATTCAGGGAAGGTTATGATGATCATTGGAGCATGTCTAGTTAATGTTGGTGGTCCACGTTGAAGTTAAAGTTTGCATTTGAAGAATAACCACGGATATTGGTGTTCTTCTTGAGACTGGCCAACTAGATGTATCACACGTCCTGCGGATGTTCTTATAAGTGTTTGCCGACTTAGATGATTGTTCCTAAGTCGATGCCTTGTATAAATAAGGGATTGTAAATTCATTTTGAAGTGTGGCTTGTGGTGATAAGTGTGTGGTAGCATAGAGAAGTGCGAAAGGCAGAGCAGAAGTATTGGGCTTAAATGGAACTGATTCAAGCATGTTGAAGATGCTATTCTCCAATTCATAAAGGTGATACTTATTCCTTTGTAGATAGTGTGTCTCTTGTAGGTAGTGAGCCTCTTGTGAGCAGTGTGCTCGGGCAATGAGCCCTAATTGGCATGTGCCATTTTGTTCTTTCTATTCTTCTAATAGAGAATACATTCTTGGGTTAATCACCCCGTGGTTGTTTCCCTTAACTAGGTTTTCCACGTCAATATCTTGGTGTCATATGTGTTGATATGTTTCTGCTTTTGATTTGAATGCATTATGGTTCATGACTAATATTATGCTAATCACTAGAGAAGATTCAACTGTTTAAAGAGAGAAAGTTTCACACAACTAATTCACCCCCCCTCTCAGTTGTATGCCCTAAGTCTAACAATTGGTATCAAAGCTAAGTTCCTCTAAAAGGAGCTTAACCGCTTGAGGAGATCCAGGATGTCATCATACAAGAAGGATAGTCCGAAGTTTGATGGAACCAACTTTTCTATTTGGAAAGGTCGCATGAAATGTCACTTGCAATGTATGGGAAAGGCATACTGGTCCATGGTTACAAAAGCGTATGTACCTCCACAGGGTGGTCCGACAACCCTAAATGAAGTCACAGATGCTGAAAATAATCTACAGACCAAAGAGGCTCTTCTAAGCGTATTAACTGACTTAGAGCTCTCAAATGTTATTGACTTACCAACTGCCTATGAGATTTGGATTAAACTAGAACTTCTGCATGAAGGAGATGAGTATGTTAAATGTGCAAGGTTACAGAATCTAAAAGGGAAATTTGAAAAACTGAAGATGAGAGATGATGAAAATATTACACTTTTATGCCAAGAGTGAATGAGCTGGTTTGTCAAATTAGAAATTCTGGTGGAGTCTTGGATGAAAATGAGATTGTTGGTAAGATTCTCAGATCCCTTCCTGCCTCTTACAAAATCAAGATTGTTGCCATTGATGAATTCAGAGCCCATACAACTGTCACAAGAGACCAATTGGCTGGCAAACTGGCTACTTTTGAAATGACCAAATTTGGAGATGATCCCCCCAAAACTGAATCTGCATTCAAAGTTAGTGCCTCTGTGAAAGGTAAACAAGGATTTGATCTGAGAGAGAACTCATCAAGGAAATTGTCATGGTATGAAAAAGCAAGAAAAGACCTGGAAGAAGAAGAAGTAGAAACTGCTCAACTTGAAGCCCTCATTGCAAAGAGACTGCCAAGACGATCCGGTAAGTATGAAGGAAAATTACCTTTTAAGTGTTTTAACTACAATAAGATTGGTCATTTTGCCTCAAAATGTCCGGAAAGATTTTCAAAGCCAAATCCTAATAGATCAAGGTTCCAAAAGAATTGTTACTATGTTCATGAAGAAGATGATAATGAAGGAGTAACAGATGATGAATCAGAGACAGGAAACAAATCTAGAAGTGAGTGGGTGTTTGTTGCCATCAAGGAAGAAGAACCAATATCCTCTATATCTATCAATCATAAAGTTGTAGAAAGAGCTCTGGCTGCCCAAGTTGAAGAAAAGAATGATTGGGTCATTGACAGTGGTTGCTCTCACCACATGACAGGTGACGAGAATAAGTTCATAGATTTGGAAAGGTATGAAGGAGGAGTGGTGAAGTTTGGTGATAATTCTACTGGTAGAATCAGAGGAAGAGGAACTATTTCTTTTAATGGAAGAAACAAAATTGGTAATGTACTGTATGTTGAAGGTTTGAAGCACAATCTTCTCAGTGTTGGACAGTTGGTGGACAAAGGCTATGATCTCTGATTCAAGGATGGAAAATACAAAATCTTTGAAAGATCCAGAATAGAGATTGCATCCGGTACTCAAACTAAAGGTAATATCTTCCACTTGGTTGGTACTGGTAAAAGCTGCTTATTTGTTCAAGTTGATCAGAGTTGGTTATGGCATAGAAGAATGTGTCATGTGAATTTTGATAATATCATCAAGATAAGCAATACTTAGGCTATAAGAGATCTTCCAAAATTGGTGAAACCTACTAACAGCTTGTGCAAGGAATGTCAGTTGGGTAAGATGAGCAGAGTCACATTCAAAAGCAAGGAACTATCTTCTACCGGACTATTGAACTTAGTTCACACTGATCTTTGTGGTCTGGCAAGAACCAGAAGTATTCAAGGTGATAGATACTTCATGCTGCTAATAGATGACTATTCCTGGATGATGTGGGTAACCTTTCTAAAGGAGAAATCAGAAGCTCTTGAGAAGTTCAAAATATTCAAGGCTATGGTAGAGAATGAAACAGGAACAAAGTTGAAATGTCTGAGGTCTAATAGAGGTGGAGAGTTCACATCCAGTGAGTTCATAGAATTATGTGAGAAACATGGAATTAAAAGACAGTTGTCTGCTTTGAGGACTCCACAGCAGAATGAAGTAGTAGAGAGAAAGAATCGGACCATCCAGGAAGCATCTAGGACTATGATGATGGAAGCAAATATTCCTCAGATCTATTGGAGAGAAGCTGTCAGCACTGCAGTCTATTCTCTTAATCAAGTTCAAATCAGAAGCAATACCGATAAGACCCCTTATGAACTCTAGTTTGGCATTACTCCTACTGTAAGATATTTCAGAGTCTTTGGTAGCAAGTGTTACATCAAAAGAGATGAAGATCTAGGCAAGTTTGATGCTAGAAGTGATGAAGGAATATTCTTGGGTTACTCTACTCAAAGCAAATCATACCGGTGTTATAACAAGAGACTAAAAAAGATGATAGAAAGTACAAATGTGAAGGTTGATGAGGGAATAGAGAAACCCTCAAGGTTCTATGAGTATGATGAAGATGATCAGAATGGTGTTCTGGTTCAAGGAGCTCAATCCTCTCCTAAAAGTCAGATTCAGATAGATCCGGTAAATCAGGAAGAAGAGATAGGTCTGAATGAGCCTGATCAACAAGTAGAAGTGCAAGAAACTCCCAAAGTTCTAAGGTATGTAAGACTAAACCGCTCTGAAGATCAGATCATAGGTGACAAAAGTAAAGGTGTGCAAACTAGAAGGAAAATTGCTTAAAATTTAGATGAATATTGTCTGATTTCAAAGATTGAACCTAAGACAATAAATGAAGCCTGCAATGATGAAAATTAGACCAAAGCAATGGAGGAAGAGTTGATGCAAATTGAGAAAAATCACACTTGGGATCTTGTTTCCAGACCTAGAAACAAGAATGTGATTGGAACCAAATGGGTCTTCCGAAACAAACTAAATGAAGTTGGTGAAGTAATCAGAAATAAAGCCATATTGGTCTGCAAAGGCTACTCTCAAATAGAAAGAATTGATTTTGAAGAAACCTTTGCTCTGGTGGCAAGAATTGAAGTAGTCAGATTATTTCTTGCATTTGCTGCCTTCAAGGATTTCAAGGTGAATCAGATGGATCTCAAATCCGCTTTCCTGAATGGTGACTTAGAAGAAAAAGTGTACATTGAACAACCGGATGGATTTCAGTTATCTGAGCATGGTGATATGGTTTGCAAATTAAAGAAAGCACTGTATGGTCTAAAGCAAGCCCCAAGAGCATGGTATGAAAGACTGGATAAACATCTTTTGAAGATTGGTTTCAACAAAGGTACTACTGATAGTAACCTATATTTCAAAATTGATCATGAAAACATCTTGACTGTTGAAGTATTTGTTGATGATATCATCTTTAGAGGAAGAGACAATATGTGTAAAACCTTTGCAAATCAAATGAAAAGTGAGTTTGAAATGTCAATGCTCAGTGAAATGAATTTCTTCTTGGGTCTGCAAATTACTCAGACAAAGAAAGGAATCTTTATCTCTTAGACCAAATATGTAAAAGAATTGTTGAGGAAATTTGGAATAGAAGATTCAAATCCAATGAACACCCCATGGCAACCGGATGTAAGTTGAGCAAAGATGATGACTCTCCTAAGACAGATCAAACAAAGTACAGATCAATGATTGGAGGATTATTGTATCTCACTCAAACTAGACCAGATATAATGCAGGCTGTTGGTCTTGTGGCAAGATTCCAGGTTGATCCCAGAGAATCTCATGTCATGGAAATCAAAAGAATTTTTAGGTACTTAAAAGGAACAGTTGAGTATGGTATGTGGTATCCTAGAGATCATAATTTTTCTCTTCATGCATTTATAGATGCAGATTGGGCTGGAGATGTGGATGATAGGAAGAGTACAAGTGGAGGAGCATTCTTTTTGGGAAAAAGGTTGGTTTCTTGGCTAGCAAGAAACAAGAGCCAATATCCATGTCTACAATTGAAGCAGAATACATTGCAACAGCAGGTAGTTGCACTCAAGTTTTGTGGATGAAGCAGATGCTAAGAGATATTCAAGTAGAATATGAGGAGCCTATCACAATTTTCTATGATAATTCAAGTGCAATAAATATTTCTAAGAATCTGGTGTTGCATATATCTATCAAGTTTCACTTTTTGAGAGAGTAAGTGAACAAGGGTGAAGTCAGATTGGAGTATGTGCCCTCCAAGGATTAGCTTGCAGATATTTTTACTAAACCTCTTCCCAAGGACTCTTTTGAGTATCTCAGGGAGAAGTTAGGGGTTATTGCCCCTTCGGTGATGAACTAGGATGCACTGATGTGCATCAATCCAGTAGATATCACAGTTATATCTTGTGATCTGGATTGATGATAAGGGAGATACTACTCAGGGGGAGCAGCTGGTATGTTATGAAGTAGTGAAGTTACAAGTATGAGCCCTTTGCTATTGATGTCAAAGGGGGAGAGAAGACATGTGAAAAACAAGTGGTTACTGATCAAAGGGGGAGCAATAAAGGAAGAGAAGACATGTGAATAGTTGTTTCTGTTAGGGGGAGTTGTAACAACAAGGAGAAGTTCTTGTCTTGATGGTTTTTCACATCATATGTTGCCATCAATGACAAAGGGGGAGATTGTTACAAGTATGGGCCTAACCGGTGTTGTCATTGATGTCAACATACTCATGTTGCATTAATGAGAAGGATTAGATGAGCTGTGTGCTGAGGATATTGAGAAAATAAGTCTCAATCAGGAACAGTGAAGAACAGTGATGACAAGAAGGTAAAAGTCCTCAATAGGTCGAGGATCAAAGGATGCGGTTTAAAGGGTTTGTAGATATAAGTCTTGAGATGGTCCAGTCAAGATTTCAGAGGTCCGCATGAAGATTTGAAGAAGTTGGGGTCGCTCAAGTAAAACCAGCTCCGACAGGTGTTCAGAGGTGATAGAGTGCCACAGATAGGTCCGGTGAGATCCGGTATTTCATTATCCAGTTCTGCAGATCTGAGGGAGTGTTGAGGATGTCCCTGTAAAGTATCAACTAGAATAGTTCATGGGTTGAAGGTCCGGAAGAGCCTATTCACTTGTGATAGTGATGACAGACTGTGTTCTTATAGCTCTGGATGAAGGGAAGAAGAATTCTAGTAGGATGATGAAGTGCAGATGTTTTTGTGATTCAGGGAAGGTTATGATGATCATTGGAGCATGTCTAGTTAATGTTGGTGGTCCGCGTTGAAGTTAGAGTTTGCATTTGAAGAATAACCACAGATATTGGTGTTCTTCTTGAGACTGGCTGACCGGATGTATCACACGTCCTGCGGATGTTCTTATAAGTGTTTGCCGACTTAGATGATTGTTCCTAAGTTGATGCCTTGTATAAATAAGGGATTGTGAATTTATTTTGAAGTGTGGCTTGTGGTGATAAGTGTGTGGTAGCAGAGTAGAAGTATTGGGCTTAAATGGAACTGATTCAAGCATGCTGAAGATGCTATTCTCCAATTCATAAAGGTGATACTTATTCCTTTGTAGATAGTGTGTCTCTTGTAGGCAGTGATCCTCTTGTGAGTAGTGTGATCCGGCAGTGAGCCCTAATTGGCATGTGCCATTTTGTTCTTTCTATTCTTCTAATAGAGAATACATTCTTGGGTTAATCACCCCGTGGTTGTTTCCTTAACTGGGTTTTCCACGTCAAAATCTTGGTGTCATATGTGTTGATATGTTTCTGCTTTTGATTTGAATGCATTATGGTTCATGATTAATATTATGCTAATCACTAGAGAAGATTCAAGTGTTTAAAGAGAGAAAGTTTCACACAACTGATTCACCCCCCCTCTTAGTTGTATGCCCTAAGTCTAACAGGTACAAGGGGAGAGCATACACAACATGCATATCCATTTATAGAGGGCATAAACACTTGCGTGTGGTGACTAACTTTCTCGGCCTAACAAGTATCTGGTGCATTACAAGCATCTACGGTCAAAAGGTCTTTAACTAGGCTAAACAAGGCTTCTAAGGGCATCTCCAATATACACAAGGTATGAGGGGCTAAAGTATGTGAACAAGGATCCTATCTACAAGCATGTGTTCATGGGTGAACCCAATTCCACTACAACTCAAATCCTTATGAAAAGGGGCATCAAAGCAGAGTTAGACACACTGATAGATTCCATTGGGGTATAATTTCCATTCTCCCCCTTTGATATACCCAACTAGAATGTGAGGTTTAGGCCATTCCCTAAGGTGATGAAATCCTTGAGCATGCCCCTAAAGGGAAAGAAATTTAGGTGATTTTGATCTCTAGGATTGCCTTACAATGTAAACAAAGAGCATACAAACACTAAACTTCTTGGGTTTGAACATAAAACATAATGAATGAAATATAGCCTTTTAATCTCCAAGATCACTCAAAGGTGCAAGGAGAGAGCATACACCTATATTTTCTCCTAAACATGGAAAACAAAGTTCTTTCCATTTATAAAGTGAAATGTTCCTAATTTAGTGGAAAACAAACAATGTCTTTGACAAGCGATGCTACAAAAACATACATTTATTAGTTTTAAATGCTTGTCTTGGATATGTGAAGCTAAAAAACAAATTGTTAATATTAAAAACAAGTCCAAGAAATTATTAACACTTGGTTAGATTAGCACACAATCAAAGAAAAATGATGATGTAGCAAATAGAGACCCCCACACTCAAACAGATCTATAGATGCTTAGACATAGACAGAGGTGCTTATCTATGAGCATGCTAAAAAATAACTAGATGTTTAATCATGAACAAAGGCACTTATGTATGAAAGGTTATGTAGTTTACCTCACTTACCTACATAGGCACTCGAACAGAGATGAAGGTGTTGAAATACAAACATAGATGCCCAGATATGAAACCTACATAGACAAGCACGTGTGTTAGATGGAAAAGTTAGATTTTTACACAAATAGTGAAGAAAAATGTTGAAATGGATGGCATGTCTCCCTAAAAAATCAATCTCTGTCAAAAAACTAGGACTTAAAATACCCAAAAACACTGAAAATGATGAAAAAATTAAGGACATAAACATGCCTATGTATGTTATGCTCACGCTCATCTAAGATGAAGGTGCTTGTTTGTAAAAAAATGATAAAACTTGTCCTAAATTATTAAAAAATTATAAAGTAACAATCCATGGAATCATATGGACATTATGACAGCCCCACAAAGTGACTTCTAATAAAATTGAAAGTTAAATTACTAAAAATTGCTAAAACAAAAGTTAATGCTATTAGGGACAGACATGCACCTATGTGAAATGTAGGCACTGGTTTATGACAAATGCATTAGTTTGTGGTTAGGGCTAACAATTTCGCATGAGGACCTACAAAAAATGTGATTAAAGTTGCAAAAAGGGGAGTTAGAGAAATATATAATAAAAATATATGACAACCCCTACAACACAAAGAATGATTAGCTCATAGAGCACGTAAAACAAGCAAACAAAAGGTTAATAGCCATTGGTGTGCTCCAAAAATGTAGGTGCTCAAGCATATACAATTATGCTCATTCTTGATAGATGCGCTCAAACAAACCCATTGACGCTTAACTATGACATGCACACTAAAAACAAGCTAAACACCAAGAAAACGTTAGAAACTAGAGAAATGGGTCCCACCGGGCATGCCAAAATGTAGACCTATGAAAATGAACTATAAAATGAGCAAACTAAACAAGATAATTTTCCTAATTCATAAACATAAATCACCTCATGATAAGACTAAGAAAGCCATGCAAACAAGATGAAAACCAAACATAAAGTTCTCACCAAGACCTCCTGGTTGCACCAAGTGAATGGTCAATGTGTCCAAGAATAGGATTAGAAATACTAAAGGATATTGAGTGCTCAAAATGTCAAAGTAACAATGCATTCGAGAGTGATGTCTAAATAGCCTCCAAGAGGTCTTATTTATAGATTTTTGGAATGGGGAATGGAAGGCTAGGAACAAATTGGGAGATCAAGGGCTCTCATTGCTTGAGAGAATTGGAGGCATGAGAAACCTCCAAGTGGAAAGAAATAAGAGGTGGTCAAAGGGTGTTCTTGATTCAAGGAGAATCAAAGGTCAAGATTATGCTTTGGAAAGGTTGGATGGTGGGGATTAAAAAGTAACTTTTTGGAAGGTAGTGCAAATCTTCTCCATGCTTCCAAGTACCCATCTTGTACATGTTGATTGACAAGTATATCTATATGAGGATTTGATCATAAATTACCTTTATTAATCATGATTATGCATGCACAAATGATTAATGATGGTAAGTGATTTGATTTATCCACTTAATCAAAAGTGCACAAAATGTCAAATTAAATAAACATAAAAATTTGTTTAACTTTTTGGTAATGTGAGATGGGATTAGGTAAATAAATATTTATATTTATTTACCCAAGGTTGAACTATAGGAGGAATATTAATTAATTGAATAAATAGTCTATAGACTATTCAATTAATTATGGATGAACAATGTTGGAAGGTATTTGAATAGTGACTTTATTAATTAAATAACAATAAAAAATATTTAGTTAATGTAGAGATGAAAATGGATAATTAATTGAACAAATGTGCATTTATCCAATTGATTACAAAGGAAATGGTCAGTTGATGTCTTGATTGAGGTTGGAATAGTGGTGAGACTATTTTGGGTGTCCACAAATAAGAGACTTTATTTCCTAGTGAAGAAATGGAAGTATCTAGAAGTTGACAAGTTTGATTCTAGTTTGTTGGCAAAAGTTTTCAAATTTGATTGTGAAGAGGTCGAGCATGTGCTACAAGTGATTGTGGGTCAAGAAATATTGCAGGGATCTCCATGAGTACTCTATTTCTCATAGGTAGTTTCCCTCTTCCATTCAAATGCAATGGATCTTATTTAGGAATCAAGCCTTCTCAAAAACTAGCTTTAGATTATGTACATGACCACCTTATCTTAGAAGTGGAAATCAATTATGCCTTGGAAAACTATGATTTGTCTCAAGGAAAAGCACTAGTTGGGGGATTATTTTCTTATACATATATCAGGAAATGCCCTGATGTCAGTTGTATGGACTGCAAAATGATTGCTTATTCACTGTGGAGAATTCACTATGATTGCACCAAGATGAGCTCAGGCTAGAGTTTGTGGAGAAGATAGATGATAGTTTCCAAGCACTTCACTTTGTACTAAATCATGCACGTCACCCCTTGATGCCTCCAGTCAATGTTGTTCATCCATCGGTGGGACAAGAGATAGATGAGGAAGAAATTTTTGAGGACCATGTTCTTCATTTGGGTCTATGATTTAAATGTTTCTAGTTAATACTATTATTTTTTGTTTTGGGCATATAGTATTAGTTTATATGTTGGCCCCTGGATTTTGATAGCAAGAGCATGATACAATTGCTTATCTTTTTCTCTATGTTATGTTTTGATCCTATGTAATACTCTATACTTTTATATTTTAATAAAAAAGTTCAGGTGCTTGCAACTTTTTCCAAAAGAAAAAACAAATCATATAAGATACTAAATCTTCTAGAAAGCCTTGATATTCAGGCATGAGTATAAATAATTATAAATAATCTTTAACTATTTTTATACTAGATTGATTAAATAAAGCTACACGTCTATCTTTTTACAATATAACTAAATGTAAAATTCAGTAAATAAATTAATTATTTAAGCGTTATTTATTAAATAATGGATAATTTGACAACTATAAATATATAAATAGATTTAAAATCAACTTACTTATAACAACACTAACTTATAATTTAATTATTATGTTGTAAGCAATCAAATAAAATCTTATAATTTACTAATCTATCAAATACTTTTTTACTAAATTGTTAAAATATTTTAACTTTTAGTCTATTTCACATAAACTAAAAAGTAACTGTCTAAAATATTTTAAAACTATACCAAATTTAAATTTAACTAACAACTCATTTTACATTAATTAAATGAATTGTAATTTGAAAACAAAATTAGGAAATAAAAATTGGATATAAATATATAAAACTCTACCTAGAACTTTTCATTTTGCATGCTCTAAACTTCTTTCTTTTTATTTTCATTTCTTCAATCTAACTCTAACCATTTTCTCTATAGGTTTTGAAAGAGTTTTCATGGATTCTACCAGCCATGAATAGCTTCCTTAATTTCTTTTTATTTGTATGCAACTTAAATATTTTACTTGTTAATTTTTTCACACATTTTCCTATTTTATTTCAAACCCTAGTTATATTTTGTAGATAAAAAGTGATTTCTACAAAGGTAAGGGTTTGTTCTTTTTGTTTAAAATTATCTTCTTATATTCTCTGTGTTTTCACACGTTCACAACATATGGAAGAAACTATTTAGTCATTGAAAGCTTCTCCAACAAAATACCACAATATAATTTTAACTATTATGGATATTATATCCATCTGATGGGAGGTTCTAAAAGATCCAAAGATTTAAATCTATTTCAATATCGGTATGTTGTTCTAAAAATTTTATTATTTATAAATAAATATATATTTATATTTTAAACAAGTTACAAAGATTTTTTTAAATCAAATTTCTATCAATATCTATTCTTCTAATTTTACAAAGTCATTTTAGGAGCAAAAGAAATTAATTTTTTTTCTTATTATTATTATTTTAAAACTTAACATTTGTTTTGTTTTATTTTGATTATAGATTACAGAAAATCTAGGAATAATATATCAACAAGAATGAAAAATCTTTCAAGATAAATTTTTTGTAGCCACAAGGATCAATAACAGCGTGGAAGAAAGAAATAATTTCTTCTTTCTTTCACAATGTAGAGCAGACTGCTAGAAATAAAATAGAAATTCAAATTTCAAAGCATTTTTATTTCAAAGATAAAATTATCTACAATATTTTACTTATGTTCAACTTTTTTCTAATCTTAAATAAATATAATTCAAGATTCGTACATATTTCTATTCATCTCTTTCAAGAGATTTAATATTCAGCTTCATAAAAAATAAACTCTTTGACAACTTCATATGAAAGTATCTAAAATCTGCAAATAAAAGCTCATATGCATAAAGCCAATGGAAGGCATACTCTCCTCCCATCCATAAGGTTTGATTTCAAACCCACCCCCGAGCAAAGAGGTTCCCAAGATAATCTAGTATCTCAAATCACACAATATAGAATACACACATAAACTCAAAACCCTAATTGGTTTAACAACACATAAACATATAATACACAAAACTTCAATTGGTTTAACAACACATAATACACAAAACTTCAATTGGTTTAAATACACATAAACACATAATAAATGATGAGGTAAAAATTTACCTCATCACATATCTAACTAAATCACCTCCCTTAACAATTTAAGTAACCCTTCATGCTAATATTTGATTGATTTTAGGATAGATTATTACTCACCTAGTTAAAAATAATGTATAATGCTTTGTTTTCTTTTCTAAGTTTATAAGAACTCAAATAGTGATATCTTGTGGCTACAAAAGACCCTATTTTTTCCCATATGACCTTACAAAGCACTGGAAGGAACAACTTCAAAAGAAAAAGAAAGACTACAAAGAGAGTGCTCCAGAATATTAGTGCTAGAAGTCATTGTCCAGAAAGTAGCTTCAGAAAAGTCTCAACAACTTTGTTTTGAAAGATCATCCCTGGAATATAGTGCACCTATTTCCCTTGATGTATAGTAATGGATGTAGTTCATAAATGCTCTTCGGAAGACTCCTTCTTGGAGTCAATTTTAGAAAAAGACTTTAATTTCCTTGTTAATGATTATAAATTAAACACCATATTATTTATGATTTTCGTTGACAAACTTTGATGTGGCGATAATGCATGCACCACAACATACTAAATTATAGGCATACTCCTAGATTCAACTTAGAAGATATATAGTATTTTATTTCCTTGTTTCAGACATATAGGAGAAATAGATAAATTCTAGTGATATGATTTTAGCTAGTTGCATATTACAATATGTGAATTTCTGTGTGATGTTAGTTTGAATTTCTATAAGTTTGGACTTCCAGAGAGCTAGCCACTCGTTCGGAGAGAAGAACCATGTCTATAGATAAGTATTCATTTCTTAATGTTTTGTGAATGTCATGTAATGTTCAATTGAGAAGTATAATGAAATCTTTTGTTTATGTTATGTGTTAGTAACTAGTCTTTAACCTGCAAGTTCTGTAGTTTTGTTTTAATATTGTGTGTTGTTTATTGTTCAAGTGAATTCATGTTATTCTTAAAAGTTGTAATCTCAATTCACTCCTGAAGCTTGTTCATTATGTTGGTGCCTACATGAGTATTCAGGTTTCAAGCATTTAGATATGCAGGCACCTTCCTAAAGAATCCAAAAAATTCTATCTTTTGGCATTTGCAGTTGAGAAGTGCAAAAGTACAAGGTAAAAGTGTGGGTGTCTTTGTATATACAAAGAGGTTTGTATATACAAGAGCAAATATACATTGGCGGGTCAGAAATTTCAATCGGCCTCCAAAAAATGGTAAAAAAGTGAGTTATATGCATTTTAAATGTATATCGAAAGTGCATATACAAGGGGGATGTAGGAGTCAAGGACAACACTAAGAGGGGGGGTGAATCAGTGTTTTGTGAAATTTCTAATCTTTTTGCAAACTTAAACTTGCAGAGCACAAGGAGAGAAAGCTACAATTGATTTCTCAAACACATCACATAACATTGTCAAACACATGTGCATATAATTGAGAATGAAAAGCAAAACTCATGAGTAAAACATACAACCACAGAGAGAAGATCAATATGAATCAAGACACAAGAATTACACGAGTGGAAAACCCTCCAAGGTTAGAAAAACCACTCCAGAACTACCTCACTGGCTTAACTGAAAAACATGCCTTACTGGCTACAAAGAAGCCTCATTGGCTACAATATGTGTCTCACTGACAATTATTAAGGTCTCACTGACCATAAGCCTCACTGGCATACTGTGCCTCACTGGCTTTTCTCAATCAATCAAAACAAAATCTCATGTGCAAGAATTGATTGCTTATTCAATCTGATTTGCACCATTCAAATCAACTCTTCTGCAACATATATTTCATCATCTCAATCCTCTAACATTTTATCCTTGAATCATCTAATTCACCTTTGCATGTTGATCTGCACGACATCACACACCAGTGTATCTACAAAATCAATATTTATAAGAAATACAAAAGTGTCCTTTCATCTTCAAAGCAAAATTTTATTTTCCTCTTTTTAAAACCTTTCATCTTCTCTTCAATTTTCATCTGCATCAAATTGAATGTCTTCAACCATTTATTTTTCAATCTGCCCTTGTAAGAGAAAATAAAATCTCTTTTAACCCTGATCTCCATCTGCAAGAAGAAAATCTTATTCACAATAAACACATTTTGTCCTGTGTGCAATTTTATCTTCATCTATAAAAATGACTCTTCAATCTGCATCAATAATTTGATTGCTTTGTCATCATCTTCAAATTTCATCTTCTCTGTATAGGACATTTATTGTGTGAGAAAAATAAAATCTTTCTCATACTGTTGATCTTCTTCTATTGACTTTTAAAAAAAATTTCATAATCTTCATAATAAACCTCAAATCTACCTTCATGATCCTTCATATTCCTGAAAAATCATTTCCATTTCATCATAAAAAAAATTCAAATAAATTGTGTCTCTCCTGCATCACTGTTATTCTGCAAGAACATCTTCTTTGAAATAAAACTTAAAATGAATGATTCTCATCAATCTTTTATCTTTCTCCATAAATATCTTCACCTCAAAAGAATTACATTTGCATTTTCTAGGAACATCTGCATGAGCTCTTTTAAATAAAAATCTTTATACAATTTTTAATATATTACATTTCCTAAAAAGAAAAAACACTTTCCTTTTCCTTTAACACACGAGATGAAGATCAAGAACAAAAGCACCTTAAAATGCTCCAAGATTTTTTGCATTTTGTACAACTAAAAATAGCATCTAAACATTAACTTATGTGGTCAAGACGTCCTTGGGCCCGTCAAATTAGGAGCAGATAAGGAATGTAGCAAGTTTAAATGTAGGCCATTGATGGCATGGTCCGCGCCCTCTTACCATTTAAACAAAACCGTTGATTATTAAAATGGCGCCCAACATTTTAAAAAGCAAACCTAACATACTTGTCGTTCTAACCATAAGGGGCCGGTTCCCCACGATTATGATGCCCTCAAGTTGTGACTAAAGTCACCTTCGACTTGCTATAGCAGGTCAATAGCTGTTTAAAACAAAAAGTGAATAGGTATACGACGGGCAGCAAAGGTTATAAGATAGGTGCAAAGAATAGGATATATAACAAGAGCTTCCATCAACAATAAAAGATCTTAATTCTTATTGTCACCTCTGATCTTCTGACTCAACTTCACCAACCTTTTACCATGTACTGACATCAAACTTAATGAGATTCTTAAAGATATGAAGAAATCCATAAACCACCATTGAACATATCCTTAAAAGAAGCATCAATATCCATTACTTTGTTAACTTTCTTGTGTCACCAAAATGAATATGAGAAAAACATGTCAACCTTTAATCAAGACAAAAAGCAACTGTTCTTTAGTGAAGAATCATCTGATTACACCTTGTAACAGCATGACATATAGTATCAAACCAATCCTCAATATGAATCATACATGATGATAAACCTTCTTGTGCTCATATAGTTTGTCTAAGACAATTTGAAACCTATCTCCTGATGAAGATCCCTGATGATGATAATAACCTGCATCAGCATTGCTTGAATATGAATATGCATGTAAAGAAACATTCTTTTCTTTACCAAACCAATCATACCAATCCATATAATCATGTATTTTCAAACACTCCACAAATTTGACATCCACAACATCAGAAGAACATAACTATCTTTAAACACATCACTGACATCCTGATGCAACTCAATCTATTAAGAAGACTTTGCACAAACACAATTGATCTCCTTAAAGCAACAACACATGTTATCAAGATAATGATAATGATCACTCCATGACCTGCAGTTCTGATGAGATCTTGTGAACTTACTTTCAACCAACCTTGCATCATGATCAACATATCAACTTCTAAGGTACCAAGAAGCCCAAACCTATGAAGACCAAGAGTATAAATCCATTCTCTGCATCTGCAAGACACACATTGTCTCTGCATTAAATCACTGCCACTTTAAGACATCCTGAATTATCCACTTAAAAACTGCACCATCTTTGAGGATTTATTCATGAAGTATTTACAGAAGACCAAACACAACTCTATCAAGCATTTTGCATCCCTGATAAACATTCTCTGCAAGACCACTCAACAACCAACCTTTTTGACATCAATGACAACCAGTCACCTTCAGGGGAATCTTTCACAGATTCCTGGGAATATTCTCTGCTTGTATATTGGGCTTGTATGTCTAGACATACATTCACCACATGCAATGGAAATTATACAAAAGGTCATCGGCAAAGCTTTGTATATCGGTGACTCATGCAATAGTCATCCCGATTGCTGATATGCATACAAGATGAATAATACAAAGGATGCAGCGGTTGATGCATATGCAAGCAAAAGATACAAGGGTCGATGTACATTTGGTGGGGCCCGCGGATATACAAAGCATAATGTACATCGGGTGGCAAATATACAAGTCAACATGCAAGCGCACAAATGCAAAGGATATACAAGCCGGATTTCAAAGGGTTTTTCCAATCCAATTCATAAGAACCTGGAGTCCGCGCCTTGTATGTATATTCGCTTGTATGATTGCACATACATGCTGATATACAAAAGGTGAGATACAAGATGGATTTCAAGGTGGATGCAATGTGTTTCATATTTTTTTGAAATCCGAGGCTTGTATGTATATTGCATGTATATGCAAATATACAATATGAAAAGATGCAAAAAAGAGATGCAAGCCAGACCTGAGTTGATTTTCATTTTGTTCTATAATATTTTGGGGTCCACCTTGTATGATAAGCAGTTGTATGCATGTGCAAAGGTCGATATACATGGAGATTTCCGGCAGGACTCGATACATCAGCGGATACTCCCAGGGTCATTCCGATGGCCAATGGACATGCATTTTCCTGGTGACAAAGAACAAATCAAGGGCTGCCACGTGTCTAAACACTGTTGTATGTATATGCATCCTACATATACAAAGATTTGAAAAATGATTGTATATGCATTTGCTCTTGCATATACAAGGGGCGGAAAAGGGCAAAATAGGTACAAGAAAAGTCAACGATGGAGGCTCAGGGTGCCTACGTGGAATGTTATCACTGGTTGATGACTTTTCAGAGCTTTTTAGGGCCGTGGATTTTCAGCGATGGAAGGATGATCGACGGTAGGTTTTAATTTTCATGCAGCGATGGATTTTTTGCATTCTCAGGCAATGTTTTAGGTGGGAAAAGCTTCAATGGCACACCATTGCTACATTTCAGAGGGTTGCGGGTAGCTGGGCATTAATGGCAGAATTGCAGAAGGATTGATCAATGAGTTGACGGGCCAACTACCTGGTATGAGGAAAATCTTCAGGCGGTGGTGCAGATCCCAATCCTAGCTGCTTTCTCCTCTGTTTTCCACCTGCTGCATTGATTATTTTGGGTGCCATTTCTGGTGCAATGTATCTAGCAATTTTTTTTATTTGCCTTAAAAATTTTGCTGGGTACATAGTCTTGTTATAAAAGGCAAACTGTGTTACTCATTGGAGGTGGTTGAAGACTAGGGAATTTTTGTGTAAATAACAAAAAATAGGGCATTCCCTTGCGGTTCTATCTCATTTTGGAGTTTATGAGTTGCATTATGAATGTGCATTGCAGTTATTTTTAGTTTCATTGTTGTTCTATATGAAAAATGCTCTTATGCATGTGTTTAGCTACTTGTCTCCATGTGTTGCATGCTTTTCCTTCTTTTGAATATGGCTGCTAAGGGTTTCTCAGGGTCTAGGGCATAGCTTTCTGTGTCACATGCTTCATCTCTAACTTCCATTCAAGGAGTGGATTAAATTGTTTTAGGTAAAGTATGGAGAAGGTTGTATGTCAGCTAGGATATATGTAAGTAGAGGCAGCTAAATACCTATTCTTGGGTGATGATTGCAAGGCAAGCATCAATCTAACCCCTTGAAACTTGAATCCAAAATGCAATCCGTTCTTGTATATACGTCTAGTTGACTCCTTGCCCTGAGATAGGCACCGATCTGCCCTTGTGAAGTAGTTATGATCCAAAACCCCTGTCTTGCATCCAAAGTATAAATTCAAATCATTCCACATTCCAAACTGTTAGTTGTAGGAGTAGGAATAGGACCCCTGCATACTCTCATACCTCAACTAGTTAGTTATGTCCAAGAATGTTGCCAAACTTGTGATGTATCATGCATATTTTGGTCCAAACATGAGAGTATTCTGCCTGTCATTGTAAAGCTAAATCTTTCTATCATTGGGTGAGTCAAGGTGAAATCTTTAGCTATAGGGATCCCCCCTTGGTGCGGCAGAACCAGAAGTGAAGGGGAGGTAGCTCACGCAACCTCCTATATTAGTTGGCCGAATCTACCTATGCATTGGAACTGGCAAACCCTCTGCCGATTCGAGGTCCAACAGATGGCGATTCTGCTGGGAAAAGAGAGTCAAGTGATTGGAAGGCTGGAAAATCAAGTTTCCAGTGAAGTTGTTGCAGCAAGATCCAAAAATGACCATGTGGTGCTCTGCTGGCGTGGTGAATCCAGAAAATACAAGTGCCTTGTTGATATTTTGTCCTCTCTGTGAGAGGTGGTGACTCTATTGATTGAACCTATCAATGCTGCAACATATTTCCAGGTATTCCATCTTTTCAAAAATGATGAGTTTAGAACAACAATCCTGGTTGTGCTCTCAAAGAAAACCATTTTTTATTGATAGATATAAAGCCCTAGATTTCACGGGGATATATGGTTACCCAAATATTATTCCCAATAAAATTAGAAAGTGTTTGCCAAAATATAGTGGATCAAATTCTGAATCAGCAAACAAACATCTGCAAATTTTTTGTAATTTAATAGAAGATTATGAGGTAGAGGATGAAGATGTAGTAATGAGACTCTTTGTTCAGTCATTAGAAGATGATGCTAGGGTTTGGTTCTCAGACCTGCCTGTATGTTTACTTTCTTCATGGGTAGATTTAGAAGTTGCATTCCTAGGGTAGTTGGTGAAAGGTTTGATGTGGCCTCATTGATCATACATTTTATGAATATCTAAAAGGAAGATGAGGAACTAGTTCCAGCCTTTAATCTTAGATTTATTAAGTTGCTCAAGCAAATCCCTGAATATATGAGACCTAATAATGCATTATGTATAGCAATTTATTTGGCTGCATTTGATGAAGAAGTGAGTTATTTATTGAGAGATAAAGAACCAGCCACACTTCACCAGGCCTACCAATTTGCTATGGATATTGAAAACAATGAGAATATGGAATGTCAATGGGTTTCATGGCTGTAAGTTGTCAAAACAGTTATCAAAATGAATGTATTTCAGCTCTCCCAGTATGTTCATTGAAAGATGATTTTGTAGAGGGAAATATATTTTAGAATAGTATGTGCAGCCATGATGTGATGCATGGAGAAAATGTTATAGAAAATGTAGGCACATCCCATAATGATGAAAACAAAGACTGTTAGCAGCCTCTAGAAGAGAAGCCTGCAGACACAAAATGCCCTTCAAGTGATAAAATGAAAGATATACATGAGGTTATGTCCTACAGCAATATGTATATCCCAGTTATTCCTGATTATTTATGTGAGGTGGATATGCAAAGCTTCACTCTGAATATAGAAGATGCTATTTCAAGGGACAGCAGTGAATATGTTAGTGACTGTCAGCATTCAGATGCATATGTGAGCCTTTCAGATGATGAAATATATATGGATGCTGAATATGAGTGTTTCCTTGAAGATTCTGACCACCTTCACAATGCAAAGGTTGAAACTTTTGCTGTTGATTATCAGTGCATTGGTGAAGATGAACAACAGGGTCACTATTCAGAGGTGGATGGACAGGTTACAGATGTGTGTGCTCATACAGTTGGGGATAGTGATGGTTGCAGGGGTAACTATGAGGTTTTTGACATAGGGTTGCATCCTAAGCTTTTTATGCCTTCTTTTGAGACATTCTAGGTGGACATTAATGATAAGATTGTTGAGCACAATGATGATGAATATCTACATGCTTATAAAAATAAATTTGATTATGATATGTTGCTTGTGCTCGAATATTGCATGTTTGATACAGAGGGGCTTTATTTTTTGAAGAAGGGCTAAATTCTAATGTGGATTCATTTGTTTCATATGAGTCAGTTAGTTTTCCAAGCAACATCAGTGACTCATATGATGATGACATTCTACAGTTGATGATAATGCATGCTGATCAAGTTTGTTGTAGATTTTTCAAAGAAAAGGAATGGAGCAATAGCACAATCAATTGTAATGCTAGGTGCTGCAGATAGTTAAATTCTTTCAGGCTTCATTTGAAGAAATCAAAAGAAAATAGGGTTTTTGACAAAGGAAAATTCTGGTTTTTCCTTTTTGGTGGCCCTGGGCCACCAAGTAAATTTTAATAAATGTGTTTTGTGATGCAGGTTAGTACAATTTTGACTCTGTGCCCAATGGATAAGGGACTGGTCTGCATCCTAGAGTTCTATGATTGTTGCCATGCCTATAAGAGGCATGCGTCCCCAGACAGAGCCTGTGTTGGTGCCTGCATGAGTATTCAGGTTTCAAGCATTTAGATATGCAGGCACCTTCCCAAAGAATCCAAAAATTCTATGTCTTTTGGCCTTTGCAGTTGAGAAGTGCAAAAGTACAAGGTAAAAGTGTGGGTGTCTTTGTATATACAAAGAGGTTTGTATATACAAGAGCAAATATACATTGGCGGGTCAGAAATTTCAATCAGCCTCCAAAAAATGGTAAAAAGGTGAGTTATATGCATTTTAAATGTATATTGAAAGTGCATATACAAGGGGGAATCTTTCACAGATTCCCAAGAATATTCTCTGCTTGTATATCGGGCTTGTATGTCTAGACATACATTCGCCACATGCAATGGAAATTATACAAAAGGTCATCGGCAAAGCTTTGTATATCGGCGACTCATGCAAGAGTCATCCCGACGGCCGATGCATACAAGATGAACAGTGCAAAGGATGCATCGGCCGATGCATATGCAAGCAAAAGATACAAGGGCCGATGTACATTTAGTGGGGCCCACGGTATGCAAAGCAGAATGTACATCGTGTGGCAAATATACAAGTCAACATGCAAGCACACAAATGCAAAGGATATACAAGCCGAATTTCAAAGGGTTTTTCCAATCCAATTCATAAGAACCTGGAGTCCGCGCCTTGTATGTATATTCACTTGTATGATTGCACATACATGCCGATATATAAAAGGTGAGATATGAGCTGGATTTCAAGGCAGATGCAATGTGTTTCATATTTTTTTTGAAATCTAAGGCTTGTATGTATATTGCATGTATATGCAAATATACAATATGAAAAGATGCAAAAAAGAGATGCAAGCTGGACCCGAGTTGATTTTCATTTTGTTCTATAATATTTTGGGGTCCGCCTTATATGATAAGTAGTTGTATGCATGTGCAAAGGTCGATATACATGGAGATTTTTGGTAGGACTCGATACATCGGCAGATACTCCCAGGGTCATTCCGATGGCCGATGGACATGCATTTTCCTAGCGACAAAGAACAAATCAAGGGCTGCCACGTGTTCGAACACTGTTGTATGTATATGCATCCTGCATATACAAAGATTTGAAAAATGATTGTATATACATTTGCTCTTGCATATACAAGGGGCGGAAAAGGGCAAAATAGGTACAGGAAAAGTCAGTGATGGAGGCTCAAGGTGCCTACGTGGCATGTTATCACTAGCTGACGACTTTTCAGAGCTTTTTAGGGCTGTGGATTTTCAGCGATGGAAGGATGATCGACAACAGGTTTTAATTTTCATGCAGCGATGGATTTTCTACATTCTCAAGCTGCGTTTTAGGAGGGAAAAGCTTCAATGGCACGCCGTTGTTGTATTTCAGAGGGCTGTGGGTAACTGGGCATTAATGGCAGAGTTGTAGAAGGATTGATCGATGAGTTGAAGGGCCAACTACCTGATATGAGGAAAATCTTCAGGCGGCGGTGCAGATCCCAATCCCAACTACTTTCTCCTCAGTTTTCCACCTGCTGCATTGATTATTTTGGGTGCCATTTCTGGTGCAATGTATCTGGTGATTTTTTTCTGATTTGCCTTAAAAAATTTGTTGGGTACACAATCTTGTTATAAAAGGCAAACTGTGTTACTCATTGGAGGTGGTTGAAGACTAGGGCATTTTTGTGTAAATAACAAAAAATAGGGCATTCCCTTGCGGTTCAATCTCATTTTGGAGTTTATGAGTTGCATTATGAATGTGCATTGCAGTTATTTTCAGTTTCATTGTTGTTCTATATGAAAAATGCTCTTATGCATGTGTTTAGCTACTTGTCTCCTTGTGTTGCATGCTTTTCCTTCTTTTGAATATGGCTGCTAAGGGTTTCTCAGGTTCTAGGGCATAGTTTTTTGTGTCACCTGCTTCATCTCTAACTTCCATTCAAGGAGTGGATTAAATTGTTTTAGGTGAAGTATGGAGAAGGTTGTATGTCAGCTGGGATATATGTAAGTAGAGGCAGCTAAATACCTATTATTGGGTGATGTTTGTAAGGCAAGCATCAATCTAACCCCTTGAAACTTGAATCCAAAATACAATTCGTTCTTGTGTACATGTCTAGTTGACTCCTTGCCCTGAGATAGGCACCAATCTGCCCTTGTGAAGTAGTTATGATCCAAAACCACTATCTTGAATCCAAAGTATAAATTCAAATCATTCCACATTCCAAACTGTTAGTTGTAGGAGTAGGAATAGGACCCCTGCATACTCTCATACCTCAACCAGTTAGTTATGTCCAAGAATGTTGCCAAACTTGTGATGTATCATGCATATTTTGGTCCAAACATGAGAGTATTCTACCTGTCATTGTAAAGCTAAATCTTTCTGTCATTGGGTGAGTCAAGGTGAAATCTTTAGCTATAGGGATCCCCCCCTTGGTGTGGCAAAACCAAAAGTGAAGGAGAGGCAGCTCACGCAACCTCCTGTATTAGTTGGCCGAATCTACCTGTGCATTGGAACTGGCAAACCCTCTACCAATTCAAGGTCCAACACATTGTAGTAGTCTTAAAATTTAATGGTATATTTTCTTATTTAGAACTAAATAGTCTATTTTGTTTCATTTTTATACTTATTTTTTAATGTTAAATGTTTTTAAAATTAGCTTTCAAATGCTTTCCTATATAAAGTTTTCAATATTTTCATAGAATAGTTTTTAAATGCTTTCATAGATTAGGGATTTATTTCTGCATAAGCATTTTTCATTCTAAAAAGGCCTAGAAATTACCATTGTAATTGAGCTATTTAATTTCCTTTTGCAAATAGTCATCGCACACCACCTTGGTCGACAAATTGATTATTAAACTAAAGTATGAGGTTTGATGACACCTCATCACTTTTTGACACCATTGTTGAGGATAGTTGTTCCTTGTTCAAGGTGTTGTTAGGAAAATAGTTAGATAACTCAAGATAGTGGTTAAAAAATATTGTCAACTCCTTTTGCATGGTCAGTGATAGGAAAGAAGAGTTGTTCCATCTAAAACAATAAGAAGATGAGAGTCTAGATGATTTTCTGGATAGGTTCCTCTTTATATTCAAATGATGTGGTGAAGAAATCACGATTCCCAAAGTGATTAAAATAGTATTCTTAAAAGGATTGGATGAGGATGCATGTCGAGCCCTGGATATGATGGGACAAAGAGATGTAGCCAAACTAGGTCTCCCAGAGATTTCTGCTCTCTGTAGAAACTATTCAAAAACCCATGGAGGTATTAAAAAATCTAGTTTGATAAGAGGAACAAATGAATTTGGTCAACTAAGGGAAGGAATTGCAAATCCGAAGATTGTCATTCTTGTCCAACTAGATATTAAACTAGATAGAATACAAGCTAAAACACGTAACTCATAAATGCTCTCTATTTACTACCCAAGATGCAGGAACAAACATCTATTACGAGAGTGTCCCTTGGATAAGAATAATGTATGTCAAATTTATGACAAGAACCATTCTACAGACCAATGTGAACTGCTCCATGAAATTAAAAACTCCAAGAAGAAGTCTTCTTCAATTGAAGAGGTTAATTATATGGGACAAAGACCTGGAGGGAATTTCTCCTATGGACAAACTTTAAACCCATCTTGGCACCCTCAGCCCAACTAGAATAACAACCAATGGGCAGCACCTTGGTCTCAACCTAATTGGGGACCGCCCTCCTGGGGACCTCTGAAATGGATAAATCAACCATGGACAAATTCCTAATGGGCTAACCAGTCACAACAACCTCGATATCCTCAGAACCCTGCACCATAATGGAATCAACCCTTCAACGAGTTCTACCAAAGACCTCACCGCATGTAGAATCAATAGCAAAACCTGGTACCACCACCATAAAATTAGCAACAACCTGACTAGGTTTCCCAACCTCAATTTCTAGTCCATCCAGTTGTAAATCCAAAGAATAATCGATCGCCCCTGTGTACTCTACTGAATAGGAAAGTATGGTTGGGATCAATGCTATACATTGTGGGAGTGTGCAACTTAGGTTAGGAAAAACATTTCATCAACCACACCAACCTACCACAGTCAAAATTATAGATAGTGAGGAAGAAATGCTTTCAAACAACAAGGACAATTAAGTTGATAAAGCTAATAGAAAGTTTACAGAGAAAGCTCGTGAGGTATTAATAAATGGAAAAAAATTTGATAGTTTTTTTAAGTTGTCTTTCGAAGTCACTCCAGAAGCACCTCTCAGCAATCTTCAGGAGCCGTCTTCTAAAGTTCCAAAGTCATCTTCAAGAGTTCCTCTAGAAAAATCTTTCAACAACCTTCTGGAGTCTTTCGCTAAGAATATTACTAAAGCATACTTTGAATCTTCTCCGGAAGTTGATCTCATGACTAAGGAGAAACACCAAGCCCCCTTTTTTGAGTGACTCAAAGGAGTAGTCCCAAAAGGTCCTATGGAACCAACAATGTGAAATGAGACCCACCTCATCTAGGAAATTAAATGATTGGATATTCAAATCCCATTGTTGCAAGCCATCAGAGAAATTCTAGAATTAAATCAACTAGTTAAACAATTGTGAATAAAGACACCGAGGAGGAAGAAAAATCAAATTAATATTGTCCAAATTAATGGCTATCTCACTAACCTCCTTTCTAGAGAATTCCTTCCACCAAAATATGGTGACCTTGGTAGTCCTGTAGTAACTATATCAATTGATGGAGTTGAAATTCCCAATGCACTTGTGGCTTTAGGAGCTACAATTAATGTTATGACTGTGGAAGTAATGAAAATGTTCTCATTGACAGATCTACAACCCACAAGTACTATTATATAAATGGCAGAATAATACATTTCTATCCCAAAAGGGGTTTTATAAAATGTCCAATCTCAAACCCCTAAAAACAACTATTCATTGATACTTGGAAGGCCTTGGCTAGCTACAATCATAGCCCACATTGATTATAGATCTAGAGGGATGACAATTTCAAATGGCATCAATAGTAAACATTTATCACTATACCCTCCTGCCAAACCATCTATAAATAAATATAATAAGGTATGGGTAGATGATCTAAATCAACATAGTAAACAAGAAAATCTAGCCTCATTAGCAATGGTTGTGATTAAGCAACATGAAGATGAATTGGAAGATGAGTTGGAACTTGAAAATAGTTCCAATGAGAACAATGTTGAAATAGATGAAATAAAGAAAACCCTTCAAAGCCTTATCCAAACAAGTATAGTAGAATTTCATGAAAATGAAAAGGAAGACTTCTTCAGAGCATTCCATTGTCCTTTGGCCAATTTAATCCCAAGAACGAAGAGTTTCTTCAAGGACATAACTAATTTTCATATGATGCAGCCCCATAACTGGCCCCTTAATACCTTGATGAGTGAAACATGTATAGTCTCCTCTAGTCATCCAAGGACTAAATCAATAAAGGCATTACCGAGAAAAACCCTCAATATTATTAGTTGGCTCATAGAACAACAAGAACTCAAATTATTTGATGTTTTGGTAAACCGATCCAAGGCTTTTGCCTAGAATTATAAAGATACAAGGGGGATACATTTAAAGTTTGTACTCATCACATTTATACTAAGGATTTCTAACCAGTTCACCAACCATAACATAGACTCAACCCTGTTCTTAGAGATGTGCTTAAAACATAAATTGATGAGATCTTACAAGTTGGATTAATATATCCAATCTCTGACATCAAATGGGTTTCACCTCTCATGGTTGTGCCTAAGAAAGGAGGAAAATAGAGGTTATGTGTAGATTACCGAAAAATGAATAAGGTAACGTATGGAGACTACTTCCCTCTACCATTCATTGACCGAGTCCTTAACAATCTGGCCAACAAAACATATTTTTCATTCTTGGATGGATTTAGTGGTTATAATAAAATATTAGTAGCTCCAGAAGATCAGGATAAAACTATTTTTACATGCTCATGGGGGAAATTTTCATATCAAGTCCTTGTTGCACATATGTTACCTAAGGTTGTTATTGTTATGGTTATCATTGATGTCAAAACTTAGTTTGGGGTGTTTGATGCCAACACTCAGTTTGGACTGTCATTGATGCTTATGTTAATAGTGTGCTAAAAGTGATGTTGTTGATGTTCATGGTTGGATGTCATGCATTGTTAAGTTGTATTGAATATGTTTGTTGTCAGCAGAGTTGATGTCATGATGATATATTAAGATGTGAATTAGAACCATTAAGATGGGAATTAGAAGCATTATGATGATTAGAAGTAATGATGATGCTGAGAAGATGTTACTGATGGCCTATAGCATGTTGTATGTTCTCTACTATTGTTCCTAAGGAAGTATGTGTCGCTATAAGGAGGCTTTAGTCTCCAAAAGTTAGTGAAGGTTTCTGTTGTAGGAAGTTACCTTGAAGACTGGTTGGTAAAATGCTCTGCATTCCTCCGCATTTCAAGATATTGTCATGCAGTTCAGAATTTAAGTTCATTATGTTGAGAAGGTGCTACATTCAAAGTTTCATATCATTTGCTCATCTGCAGTTAAAGTTATAAGTGACAGAGTTCTAGTCTGTGCTCTGGCAGAATAAAGTGATGATGAAGGCTGATTGGAATGCTCTGCATTCCTTTGGAAGTGAAGGTTTGTCCATGTGATTTTGTGGACATGTTTAGGGATGTTCAATTCATGCTACTTTGTAGTTTCAGGTGATTTGGTGGTCAGCAAGTTCAGTTTCTCAAACAACAGTGTACTACAAATGGTTCTGGATGCCTAATTGTTCTTAGGAGACATGTTTGAGTACTTGCTCCAGTTGAAGAATGTACAGATCAGTTATATGAGCTTATGTGGACATTCTACATGTATCTATGTTTCTCAAGTTTGAAGCACATGAAGATCATACATGTTTCCAGTACCGCACAAAGTTTTCAAGTCAATATGTGAAGAGTTATTGGTGTTGAGGCCAACTTGGGAATGTTGGTGATGTGTGCTAGAAATTTTTTGTTGTGCGGAGTTCAAGAAGTGGTTGCAGATGTTGGAGTTGTTGTGTGGGACATGCCAACTCATCTAGGAGATGTTCAAGTAATGTTTAATCTTCCAAGAGTACCGCCAAGTTGTAATGACTGACGTGCTACAAGCTTCATGTGTTCTTGCTTAAGGGTGACCTAATTCAAATGTGCAAGGCATCCAGATGTTATTCCTTAAAGGATGATGCTGTGAAAGATGTTTAGGACCAGGTTAAGTGTGTGTTGGGATCCGCAAGGCATGTTTCTCTTCCTAGTGTTGCGTGTAGTTCATGTTAAGGCTTGCCCTCTACAAGTTTCATGTTGTGTGATCTCTGGCTGACTTGTAAAATGTAATATTCTTATTGTCTTGGCCGACTTGTAATGTAATCAATGTAATATCATCTATATATTGTAAACCTAGTTGATCTAGGTGAGGCATGATTGTGAAAAATGAGTGTGTGAAGTGAATATGAATGTGTAATGTATTATGATGTGCGACTGAAGGAGAAAGAGCGAAAGTGATAGAGCCTGTCCTGATTCATCTTGAAGATATTTTTGTGACAAAAGGGAAGTGAAGAGTTTGCCTAACCAATTCAATCATCAAAAGAGGAGTGAAGAGGCAGAATTGCAATCATCAAAAGGAGTGAGCTTCATTGTCAGTTTCAGATAGTAGGACTGTCATGCTATAATCATTTATGAGTTTGTTCTTAGTTCAAGGAGTAGTTGCTTCCTTGGGTTGTAGCCCTAAAACAAAGTTTGCAGGGAGTTGTAGCTTCCTTGGGAGTGACCCTAACACCTTTCTTCAGGGAGTAGTAGCTTCCTTGGGTTGAAGTCCTAAAACAAAGTTAGCAGGGAGTAGTAGCTTTCTTGGGTTGTAGCCTTAAAACAAAGTTGTAATCTTTTATTACAGTGAACTTCATTTATTTTGAGTTAATCCTCATCAAGTTTTTTCCCCTTTTGGGGTTTTCCACGTACATATGGTGTTATGTGATGTTATGCTTGTGTTGATCTTTTATGTTTCTATTAATGCTATAAAGTTTAAGTTTTAATCTTCTATGGAGGATTTAAGATTTGTTTGGATACTGATCCACCCCCTTCTCAGCATCTGGGTGTGTTAAACAACTGGTATCAGAGCCAAGTTACTCAGAAGAAGCTTAACCACTTGAGGAAGGTTCGGGATGGCTCATAATGGATCTCAGAAGGAACCTATGTTTGATGGAACAAATTACTCCTTTTGGAAGCTAAGAATGGAAAACTATCTATCTTCTCTAGGGTTTGGTGTTTGGCAATCTGTCAAGGATGGTCACACTGCTTCTACTATTGACCCTCCAGATCTAGGTAAGGTTAAGTTGTATGATAACATTGCCAAGGCAAAGAATGCTATCATGAGTGGGCTAGCTTATTCAGAACTTCTAAAGGTAATGAGTTGTAGTTCTGCCAAGGATGTCTGGGTAAAGTGAAGCAAGCCAAGATGCAAATCTTCAAGAGCAAATTTGAGACCCTGAGGATGACAGAAGATGAAGACATTGCTAGTTACATGCTCTGGGAGGATGAAATAATTAATGGCATCAGAGGTCTTGGAGGAACAGTGAAAGAAGATGAGATTGTGAAGAAAGTTCTGAGATCTCTTCCCAAATCTTACATTCATAAGATATCTGCTATTGAGGAGACTTAGAATTTGGATCAATATACAGTAGATCAATTTTTTGGTTCTCTCACATCCTTTGAAATGAGAGAATTCGACAAAGGGGCTCCAAAGAAGGAAGCAACATTCAAAGCAAGTAAGAAGATAGAAGATGAAGCAAATGATCAATATGATGACCTTGATGAGGTGGAGGCAAACTTTGTAAGAAGATTAAGAAGGGCACTGGGAAGTACAAAGGTAAGTTACTTTTCAAATGCTTCAATTGTGGGAAAATTGATCATTTTGCTTCTAAATGTCCTTTTAAAGAATCAAGGGGTAGTAACAAGAGAGAAAAGTTCAAAAAGGGTCTATTCCATGGAGAAAAATTGCTCTTCAGAAGATGAGGATCATGATGATTCAAATGATGAAACACTTTTCATGTCCTTGAATGTTGGTCACAAAAAGGGTGATATTAGAAATTATGAAAAGTCTGATACCTTGCAGGCTGACCAAGATAATTAAAAATCAATGGTTGTGTGGACTACCTTTCATGCAAAAGAAGAAGTCAATGCTTGGGTAATTGACAGTGGTTGTTCTAACCACATGACTGGTGATAAGGAGAATTTTATCAGCCTTAAGAAGTGGAATGGTGGAGTTGTTAAGTTTGGTGGTGATGAGTCAACACAAATATGTGGAAAGGGTGCTATAACTATTGATGGGAAGAACAAGACCAAGGATGTTCTCTATGTCAAAGGGATGAAGCACAATCTCCTCAGTGTCAATCAAATGTGCAGTAAAGGATACAATCTTACATTTCATGCCAATGGGTGTGACATCAAGGAGGCAGGGTCCGGAAGACTAGTTGCAGAAGGTATCAAGACATATGGAGATATCTATCATCTAAAGGAGGTAAATGGAAGAACCTATTTATTGGCTCAATCTGGTGAGTGTTGGTTGTGACACAAGAGAATGGGACACATCAACTTTCACAATATGGTAAAGATCAACTCTATTCATGCGGTGAGAAATATGCCTAAGATAACCAAGCCTGCAAACACATTATGCAAGGAATGTCAAATGGGAAAGCAGACAAAGACAAGTTTTAAGAGCAAGGAGTATTCTTCTACATGCCATTGGAGCTGATTCACACTAACCTATGTGGTCCTACAAGAACAAAGAGTCAACAAGGTGAAAGGTATTTCATATTGCTTATTGATGATTACTCTAGAATGACTTGGGTTACTTTTTTAAGAGAAAAATCAGAAGCCTTTGATAAGTTTAAAATTTTCAAAGCAATTGTTGAGAATGAAATAGATGCTAAGATCAAATGCTTAAGATTTGATAGAGGAGGTGAGTTTACTTCAAATGAATTTGAAATTTTTTGTGAAGATCATGGTATTAGAAGACATCTATATGCTCCTAGGACCCCTCAGTAGAATGGGGTAGTGGAGAGGAAGAATAGGATTGTGCAAGAGATGGCTAGGGCAATGTTGAAAGATGCAAATATCACTGATATGTATTGGAAGGAAGTAGTTGACACTGCTGTCTATCTTCTTAACAGAGTACAATTGAGGGTCAATAGCACTAAGACCCCTTATGAGCTATGGTATGGAAGACCTCCCATTGTCAGATACTTTAGGATCTTTGGTAGCAAATGTTACATTAGGAGAGATGAAGAAGACCTTGGAAAGTTTGATTCAAGGTGTGATGAAGCGATCTTTATTGGTTACTCAACTTGAAGCAAGGCCTATAGATGCTACAATAAGAGATTGGAAAAGATGATTGAAAGCACAAATGTTAAGGTAGTTGAAGATTTGTATCAGATCTCACAAGAACTAGAGGACTGCGGATCTGATATACCTCCCTGTATTGAAGAATAAGAAGACGAGGAGAAAGAAGAGAAGGAACAAGAATCAGAGCAGATCCCTAAGACTCCAGCAAAGTATGTTTAGAGGAATCATTCAGTAGATCAGATCATTGGGGATAAGAATGAAGGTGTGCATACCAGGAGAAGGCTTGCAAAAACAAGTGAGCAAGTGAATTTGTGCCTACTATCAAAGATAGAGCCCAAAACCTTTGTTGATGCTAGAAAAGATGATGGATGGATGAAGGAAATGGAATAAGAATTGAATCAGATAGAGAAGAATCATACATGGGAATTGGTTCCCAGACCAACTAATAAGAATGTTATAGGAACAAAGTGGGTGTTCCAGAACAAGCTGAATGAAGATGGTGATGTTGTCAGGAACAAAGCAAGATTGGTGTGTAAGGGTTATTCATAAGTTGAAGGTATTGATTTTGAGGAGACTTTTGCTCCAATATCCAGAATTGAGGGAATCGGGATGTTTCTTGCCTTTTCTTCTCACAAGAACTTCAAGGTCTATCAGATGGATGTCAAGTCAACATTCTTAAATGGTGATTTAGAGGAAGAGGTCTACATTGAGCAACCAGATGGTTTCCAGCTATTAGAAGATCCGGACATGGTTTGCAGACTCAAGAAAGCTTTGTATGGACTCAAGTAAGTTCCTAGAGCTTGGTATGCTTGGTTGGATAAGTACTTACTTCAGCAAGGTTTCAATAAAGGTACCATAGATAGTAATCTTTACATTAAGGAAGAAGGAGACAAGATTTTTATAGTTGCTAAATATGTTGATGACATCATCTTTGGTGGAGATGATAGTATGTGTAAGAGGTTTGCAGAAGAGATGCAGAAAGAGTTTGAGATGTCTATGGTTGGTGAGATGTATTTCTTCCTTGGGCTTCAAATTGTTCAGCTAGATGATGGTATCTTTGTTTCTCAGGCTAAGTATGTTGGAGAGATGTTGAAGAAATTTGGTATGGAGGATTCCAAACCAGTAGGTACTCCTATGGTTACTGGTTGTCATTTAAGCAAGGTTAATGAGTCACCAGAGGTTGATCAGACTCTTTATATATCTATGATTAGAGGATTATTGTACTTGACTGCTTCTAAACCTTATATTATGCATGTAGTATGTGTGGTTGCCAGATTTCAAGCTAATCCTAAGCAAACTCATGAGAAGGAAGTAAAAATAATATTCAAATATTTGAAGGGAACTCTGGATTATGGATTATGGTATCCAAGAGGGAATGACTTTGATCTAAGTGCTTACACTGATGTTGATTGTGTTGGTTGTGTTGGTGATAGAAGAAGTACAAGTGGTGGTGCTTTCTTTTTAGGAAGAAGATTGGTCTCATCACATAGTAAGAAACAAGATTCAGTATCTTTATCAACTGCAGAGGTAGAGTATATTGCAGTAGCATTTTGCTGTACACAAGTGTTGTGGATGAAGCAAACATTGAAGGATATCAAGATATAGTATGATGAGCCTATTCCTATTTTATGTGATAACACTAGTGCTATCAATATTTCCAAGAATCCAATGATGCATTCTAGAACCAAGCATATATCAATCAGGTATCACTTTTTGAGAGAGAAGGTTGCAGAGAAAGAAGTGAAGTTGGAATATGTTCCAACAAAGGATCAGATTGTAGATATTTTCACAAAGGCTCTTGCAAAGGATACTTTTGAGTATCTCCAACAGAAGTTAGGGGTGATTGCCCCTCCTTCTTCTTGGTAGATGCATAGTTAGTGTATCTATCCAGGGGGAGTAATTCATGCTCTATCTTTTTCCTAGACTAATGGTGGCTACCTCTTAGGGGGAGCAGGTAGTGGTTGTTGCTGACAGGGCGAGAAGGTTGATAAGGAGAGTTTGTGCTCTAAGGGGAGAAGTTGTTGCCCTTTGTCCTTGATGTCAAAGGGGGAGAATGAGTAGGTGTGTGTTGTCATCAATGCCAAAGGAGTAGATTGTTGCACATTTGTTACATAAGGTTGTTATTGTTGTGGTTGTCATTGATGTCAACACTCAGTTTGGGGTGTTTGATGTCAACACTTAGTTTGGACTGTCATTGATGCTTATGTTGATGTTGTGCTAAAAGTGATGTTGCTAATGTTCATGGTTAGATGTCATGCATTGTTAAGTTGTATTGAGTATGTTTGTTGTCAGCAGAGATGATATCATGATGATATATTAAGATGGGAATTAGAAGCATTATGATGATTAAAAGTAATGCTGATGTTGAGAAGATGTTGTTGATGGCCTGTAGCATGTTGTATGCTCTCTACTGTTGTTGCTAAGGAAGTATGTGTTGCTATAAGGAGGCTCTGGTCTCCGGAAGTTGGTGAAGGTTTCTACTGCAGGAAGTTGCCTTCAAGACTGGTTGGTAAAATGCTCCGCATTCCTCCACATTTGAAGATATGGTCATGTGATTCAAAATTTAAGTTCAGTATGTTGAGAAGGTGCTACATTCAAAGTTTCATATCATTTGCTCCTCCACAGTTAAAGTTATAAGTGACAGAGTTCCAATTTGTGCTTTGGCAGAATAAAGTGATGACGAAGGTTGATTGGAATGCTCTGCATTCCTTCGAAAGTGAAGATTTGTCCATGTGATTTTGTGGACATGTTCAGGGATGTTCAATTCATGCTACTTTGCAATTTTAGGTGATTTGGTGGTCCGCAAGTTCAATTTCTCAAACAACAGTGCACTACAAATGGTTCCTGATGCCTAATTATTTTTAGGACACATGTCTGAGTACTTGTACCAGTTGAAGAATGTACAGATCAGTTATATGAGTTTATGTGGACATTTTACATGTCTCTATGTTTCTCAAGTTTGAAGCACATGAAGAAATTTCATGTTTCCAATACCACACAAAGTTTTCAAGTCAATCTATGAAGAGTTATTGGTGTTGAGGCCAACTTGGGAATGTTGGTGATGTGTGCCACAAATTTGTTGTTGTGCGGAGTTCAAGAAGTGGTTGGAGATGTTGTGTGGGTCATGCTGACTCATCTAGGAGAAGTTCAAGTAATGTTTAATCTTCCAAGAGTATAGCCAAGTTGTAATGACTGATGTGCTACAAGCTTCATGTGTTCTTGCTTATGGGTGACCTAATTCAAATGTGTGAGGCGTGCAGATGTTATTCCTAGAAGGATGTGTAGGAATACACACAACACTGAGAGGGGGGGTGAATCAGTTTTGTAAACAATTTTAACACTTTTTACTCCTTTTGATTAATTTAATTTCACAATTATAGAATTCTTCAGATAGAACAAAAAATATGCAGAGTATCAACACAGAATTTGACACAAGAAATTTCTCGAGTGGAAAACCCTCCTGGGGTATAAAAACCACTCAACTACCTCACTGGCTTAACACAAATTTTAGATTACAACTGTCTCACTGACATTACAATTCTGCCTCACTGGCATATTGTACTTCTCTGCATGTCTCACTGACATTACAACATCTAAATTCAATGAAAAATATAACACAGGGGATTTCCCTGTTTCAATAAAAACAAAACCTTATTTCTCCCTTTTAAAACAAACAAAATATATTCTTTGCAATCAACCTTCAACTGTCTTCAACATCTACAATCATTCAATTTTGATCTTCAAAATACTTCATACCTCTGCAAAACAATCTCAAACTAATTCACCATTTCATGAACTTTCTCACTGTGCAAAACTAAACTATTGACCCTCTCTGAGAAATTATTGTCTTTCATCACTTTCACTTTCTCTGAACAAATATTAATCCATCTTGATCATTGAAGAACTCCATTCATTTATTGAACCAACATTCTTTCAAAACCTCAACATAATTCCCTGTCAAAAAAAATGTTTCTTCATACCTGCAAAAATACATTTCAAAACAAAAATACCATTTTCAAAACTTCTCACAACCTTCAAGATCATCTCTTATCTGCAACTCACCAAACCTGCCATTCAAAATTTCTCTTTATACAAAATGAAATTCCATTATGCAATATTTTCACAATCGGTTCAACTTCCATTCTCACAAAAAATCAAACAATAAAACAAGAAAAATAAACACCTTCAAAGAAGTCAGCCTTTTCATATTCTTCTCATTTAGAAACATTCTAAATGTCACTCTTTCTTTCACCAAAAATTCCAATTTGAGTGCCTCTTCATCTTCGGTGAAAAAACCATGAAAATAGCAAGCTTTATTGCCTTTTGAGAACACAGTGGTTGTCAAATTTAACCAGGGTAACTAACCATTTGAGGTAACTTCAAGTTTAAACCTTATCCCTCCGATTCGCGCGGCCCGCCACATGATATTTAAACAGTGATCGTTGATCAACCTTTTCCCGCAGAGCACAAGGAATAGTAACCGGTGACCGGGCACCCTAGGCAACGGGGCCGGTAAAAACCACGACCAATTAACCCTTAAGTTGTCACTTAAGTGACATTTACGGCTTAAACAAGTCAACAGGAGATTAAAACAAAAAGCATTGACGTTTAGATTTTTGATTTTTCACTCTTAAGTTTGGATTTTGTAAAGCTTTATACCATGTAATAATCAAATGTGACTATTTGAGCTTTACACCATATGAATTAAATTTTCCACCATGTGCTTAATCTGACCACATATACTGACTACAGATGAGTATAGATGAGACCACATATACAATTGATAATTATATGACATAACATAGGACATGTCAGATATTCACACCATTTTACTGTAAAACATGTCACTGAAGCCTTGAAAACCATATCACTGAAAAATCAAATGTCCCTGATCTGAGAGAAGAGACCTCCACCATATCACTGAAGACCTGAGATATTACTACCATCATTTTAACTTCAATGAAAACCACCATCATTTTGACATCAATGAAAAGACAATATGCTCAACTGTGAAATGTGCTACAGGATGATGTTGTGAAGGATGTTTAGGACTAGGTTAAGCATGTGTTGGGATATGCAATGCGTGTTTCTCTTCCTGGTGTTATGTGTAGTTCATGTTAAGGCTTGCCCTCTACAAGTTTCATGTTGTGTGATCTCTAGCCGACTTGTAATGTAATCAATGTAATATCATCTATATATTGTAAACCTAGTTGATCTAGCTGAGGCATGATTGCGAAAATGAGTGTGTGAAGTGAATATGAATGTGTAATGCATTATGATGTGTGACTGAAGGAGAAAGAGCATAAGTGATAGAGCCTGTCCTGATTCATCTTGAAGATATTTTTTGTGACAGAAGGGAAGTGAAGAGTGTGCCTAACTGATTCAATCATCAAACAAGGAGTCAAGAGGGAGAATTGCAATTATCAAAAGGAGTGAGCTTCATTGTTAGTTTCAGATAGTAAAAGGATTGTCATGCTGTAATCATTTCTAAGTTTGTTCTCAATTCAGGGAGTAGTTGCTTCCTTGGGTTGTAGCCCTAAAACAAAGTCTATAGGGAGTTGTAGCTTCCTTGGGAGTGACCCTAAAACCTTTCTTCAAGGAGTAGTATCTTCTTTGGGTTGAAGCCCTAAAATAAAGTCAGCAGGGAGTAGTAGCTTCCTTGGGTTGTACCCCTAAAACAAAGTTGTAATATTTTATTGCAATGAACTTCATATATTGTGTGTTAGTCCTCACTATGGGTTTTCCCTTTTTGGGGTTTGCCATGTACATCTGGTGTTATGTGGTGTTATGCATTATGTTGATCTTTTATGTTTCTGTTAATGCTGTAAAGTTTAAGTTTTAATCGGCTCGGGAGGATTTGAGATTTGTTTGGATACTAATGCGCCATCCCTCTGAGTATCCAGGTGTGTTCAACAGTCCTTCCTTTTAGACTGTGTAATGCCTCTGCCACTTTCGAGTAGTTTTATCCATTTTTTATGAACTTGTTAATGATTCTGTTGAAGTCTACATGGATGACTTCATAGTATATGGAATCTCTTATGAGGAAGCACTCCAAAAATTTGACAAAGTACTCAAAAGATGTGAAGAGCACTAGCTATCCTTGAGTCGTGAAAAATGTTTGATAATGATTGAACAAGGGATTGTGCTGAGATATCACATCTTTGTAGAAGGTACTAAGGTTGATCCTAAAAATATAGAGGTGATACAAAAATTAGAAGCTCCAAAAATACAAACAGATGTAGGAAGCTTTCTTGGACATGTAGGTTATTATTGAAGATTCATTGAAAATTTAGAAAAATTATAGCCTCTGTGTTCTCCCTACTCCAGAAAGATGTCAAGTTTTCCTGGACTCTGGAATGTCAAACTTCATGTCAAACCATCAAGGAAAAACTTACAACTACACCTATGTTACGTGGACCTAACTGGAGCTTTCCTTTCTACATTTATGCAGATGCCTTAAATGATGTTATTGGTGCAGTTATAGGACAAGAGGATGAAATAAGAGGAAAATATGATGTCTATTTTGTTAGTAAAAATTTAACTCCTACAGAAATAAACTACACCACAACTAAGAGAGAATTTATGGTAGTTGTACACGCTATCAATAAATTTTGCCACTACATTATAGGTTACAAAGTGACTATTTATATAGATTACTTAGTGATCAAATATTTAATGAATAAACCTGTTGTTAGTGGGTGAATAATCAGATGGTTGTTACTTCTCCAAGAATTTAATGCGACCATCATAGATAAACCTAGTAAATTTAATGCTTTTGATGACTTTCTATCCAAAATACATCACAAGGACAGAGAATGTGAACCAGTTAGTGATGAGTTTCCAAATGAACAACTATTCACCATATCTTCTCAAACACCCTGGTTTGCGGATGTAGCCAATTATTTGGCTATAGGGGAATTTTCACCAGATTTCACCGCAAAGTAGAGGAGGTGATTAGTCCAAGAAAGTGTACACTTCAAATGGTTTAATGGTTTATTATTCAGATGTGAGCCTGATTTGGTTTTACGTATATGCGTGAGAGTGGATGAGACCTACAGTATCCTATGGGCGTGTCATGATGATCCATCAAGAGGTTACTTTTAAGTGAAAAGAATCTCCCATAAAATTCTAGCACAGGATATTATGGCCTTCTATATACAAAGATGTTAAGAAATACATTAGACATTGTGATGAGTATCAAAGAGTGGGCAGACCAACATCATCCAGTGAAATGCCTCTGCAACCTCAAGTAGTCTTAGAACCATTTGAAAAATATGGATTAGACTTCATAGGGCCCATAGATCCACCATCTAAAGGTAAAGAATACATCCTTGTGTGTACTAATTACCTCACAAAGTGGGCGGAGGTACACGAATTTAGGGTAGCCAGAGAGGAACAAGTTGAAGATTTCCTCTATAATAAGATATTTCTCAAGTTTGGAGCACCTAGATCCATTGTAATAGATCAAGCACCCCAATTCATGTCAAAAGTCCTTCTGACCTTCACTGACCATTTCCAAGTAAGCCACAAAAATTCATCACCATATCATCCACAAGCGAATGGTTAGATAGAAGTAACCAATAGGGAGTTAGAAAACATACTCATGAAAATAGTTTGAACAGGAAGGAAAGATTGGCCCAAAAAAATACCCAAAGCAGTGTGGGCATATAATACTACATGGAAGTCCACTACTGGCTTCACACCCTATGAATTGGTCTTTAGAAAGAAACCCATTCTCCCTATTGAATTGAACTGCAAACATTCAGGATAGTTATGAATGTGGGGTTAGATCTAACGAAAGCTTGAATAGAACAAGTTTTGTAACTAAATGAATTGGATGAGTTTCGCTTTGAATCCATACAACAGACCAAATTGATACGACATCAGACAAAATCATATCATGACCGACATATAAAAGAAAGAGAATTTCACAATGGAGATTGGGCATTGCTATTTGATTCCAGATATAAAGACCTAAAAGGAAAACTTAGGACATGATGATTGGGACCATATGAAGTGGAAGAAGTGTTTCGTAATGGAGTTGTGTACCTAAAACCAATTGATGGAGATACCAAAACACTTCTGGTAAATGGGCACATATTATGTATGTATCAAAAACCATTAGACAAGGAGGAATTCATCAATATGATTGATGAACAAGTGGCATGTGTTGTGTGAAGTAAATCTTTTTTTCTACAAGAAGCCTAAGGTAGGTATTTTAGGTGATATAAAAACTCTAAAGGTTGTTTTACTATTTTACTCTGAAAGCATCCATTTAACAATGCTTTGAAAGTTTGTATTTACTATTTTTCTATTTATTATTTTTCTCCAAAAGCATCCATCTAACAATGCTTCAGAAATTGTTTGTATAATTGTTGTCTTCCTCTAGAAGAATATGTCTAACAATATTCTAAAAAGTGTTTTGTGGCAGTATTTCTCTGGAAGCATCCTTTCAATGATGCTCTAAAAACTTGTTTCTCTAGAAGCGTCTTTTCAATGATGCTCTAGAATCTTGTTCTTTGTTTCTCTGGAAGTATCCTTTCAATGATGCTCTGGAACTTATTTGATGCTACTCTAGAAGCATCCTTTCAACGATGCTTTGGAACCTTGTTGCTGTTTTGGAAGAATCCTTTTAATGATGCTCTGGAACCTTGTTGTTTCTCTTGAAGCATCCTTTCAACAATGCTTTAAAACCTTGTTCATTGTTTCTCTAGAAGCATCCTTTCAACGATGTTTCAGAACTTGTTCATTGTTGTTTCAGAAGCATCCTTTCAATGATGCTCTAGAACCTTTTCATTATTTCTCTAGAGGCATCATTTCAATGATGCTCCAAAACTTATTTGTTTCCATTTTGAAAGCATCCTTTCAATGATGCTCTAAAACCTCGTTCATCATCTCTAAAAGCATCCTTTAAATGATGCTTTAAAATCTTGTTCATTATTTCTCTAGAAGCATCCTTTCAACGATGCTCATTATTTCTCTAGAGGCATCATTTCAAGGATGCTCCAAAACTTATTTGTTTCCATTTTGAAAGCATCCTTTCAATGATGCTCTAAAACCTCGTTCATCATCTCTAAAAGCATCCTTTAAATGATGTTTTAAAATCTTGTTCATTATTTCTCTAGAAGCATCCTTTCAACGATGCTCTAGAACCTTGTTCATCATCTCTGAAAGCACCCTTTCAATCATGCTCTGGAACCTTGTTCATTGTTTCTTCAGAAGCATCCTTTTAACGATGCTCTAGAACTTGTTCTTTGTTGTTTCAGAAGCATCCTTTCAATGATGCTCTAGAATTTTCTTGTATTTTTCAAAAAAACAACCCTCTAGAATCTTTCAGCCAACCATAATAATTGTACTTTGTGCCGCTACCATCAAATAAATTATCTTGATTACATTTATTGCACTTTGTGTTGCTGCCATTAAATAAATGCACTTCACACTACTACCATTACATAAATTGTCTTGTCTACATTAATTACACTAGATACAATAGTGCATACATTCATCACACCACCACATGCCATGTTTTCAGTAGCACAAGAGTTTTGATGAAGTCGGGAAGAGGACAAGTACTACATTATTTTTAATTTAGGAGAAATAATGATTATATTGCACAATCAACAAAATTATGATGATCTCCCCTCCTTTATAATTATGAAACCATGATGTCACCCTACTCCAATTGGAAGAAACATCAGTGATGTAAGAAACTGCATGGAAAATTATTATGGGAAGACTACAGAGTAGTTAATGCAGATTGCATGAAACATTATTTATTATCTTTCGTGTTTAAATCCCAATTCACTTCTCTGTTTGTATACCAAGAACACCTACACTTGCAACTTATTCAAACTACCAACAAGTACCTATGTATACCAGTGATCATACCAGTTTTTCCTCTCTTTAATTCATCAGACAATACATTATGTGTGTCAAGAGAAAGGTAGAGCTAGACTCAACCGAGAAGTTACAGGCTGATCAATCTGTAGCAGATGTGTTTGAAGCAACAGGGTGGCTGGGCTTTTTGCAAAAAATTGAAGGATACCATGCAAATTTGGTAGAGGAATTCATTTAGAATTTTAATGACAACCATGCAATAATAGGTGGCAAGAAAATAAATGTAAGTACTAAAATTCTCTCCCAAATTTCTGGTATTCTAGATGAAGGTGTAGATTTACTGCAAGAAAAGTATTCTACTTATCAATAAATGATTAGTAAATTTGTTCAAGAAGGAGAACCACTACCACATATTATAATAGGGAAAAGGGTGCTTAACAAGGGAATTAACATAAAAACTCTATATGAGCCCTAGAAATCCGTAATGGCTTGAGTTATGAGGTTCATTACTTGTGAGGGCCAATATGGCACCATCGTGGGTCCAACAATTCACATGCTGACCCGCTTGCGCCATGGGTCAACCAAACTTGAACTAAAGATGAATCTTCCAGCCTACATGTATTAGTCCTTGAAATTTATGATAAAAAAGTACAAAAAGGGGATTGGAACTCTAAAACGTCATGGTCTAATCACCATGATATGAAAACACCAAGTCTTAAAACACCATAAAACTGATAGGAAATGGATTAAGCTCCTTCAAAAGATTGAAAACTAGAAATGGGAGAGAAATCTTGAGAAAGGGGAAGCCTCGGGAGTGAAATCTTTAGCTTTAGAAGAGGTTACTCTAAAACTTCAACAAGAGCAAGGAGTCCCAGAACCCTCGGAAGCTCAACTAGAACAAAGGATTTTGGAACCCCAAATTTCTGTACAAGAACAATAAGTTTAGGAACATTCAGCCCAACCATCTCCTAATTTGCCAATAGAAACCCCATAAACTTCAGCAAAAGCCCCAGGTTCACATGAAAATGTAGAAATTATTATCTAATGAAGAAATGGAAATAGGCCCGCTAATTCTAGAAAATAGAGGTCAAAACAAAAATTACGGAAACCTCCTCCTCCTTGGAGTAAACGCTTGGCAATGGAAACTACTTCTAGTGATATTTCAACCATACACCAACACAGAAAAGGAATAAACAAAATAAACACCCTTCAACAATGGAACCTTCTACATTTCCAGAAGATCTAGTAGATGCATTATCAAAAGCACCATACTTTCCCAAAGGGATGTAATGGAACTTCAAGAAATTAAACAGGAACCTCCGGAGGAAACTGTTGTTGAAGGGGTTGCAATTGAAGTCCAAAGAATTCCTGTAGAGGCAGAGAAAATTCTCACAGAAGACAATCTTGTCTTGTAGGAATTTATCTCTACCAAATGAAGCCATAGTGGAATCTTAGAAAAACCCTATGTAGATGGTAGTTCCAAAGGAAAAGACTCCCATGGAAATAGAGAAAATAACCCCAAAAGAAACTTTTGTTCCTTCGAAAGTAGAGCAAATAGCTCCAAAAAAAGTGTTGCCTTAGTAGAAGTAGAGCATACACTTCTGAAAGATGTAAGGGAAACTTTAAAAGATATTTCTTTCTTCGGAGTTACATAAGTCACCTCCCCATGAGCCTACTCTGGAAGCACATATCTCTCCAGAAACACACAAATCTCTGGATAGAGAATTCATTGGACATAAACATAAAATAATGTTGGAATAGGTTATAACCAGAAATATAGATGAACAGAGTATTACTCTAGAAATGACTAGAGAAGTCAATACAGATGAAACTCAAACAGTTGAACTTGTTGAAGAGAGATAGAAAATTTTACAACTAGAACAGATAATTTTTCAGCATGACCAAACAATTTTGTAGCAGAAACACGCAATTTTGTAGTAGGAACAAATAATTTTAAAACAAAAGAAGGAACTAAAATAATTTTAAAACAAGTCACCTAAGAAAATAATAGAAGCAATTCAAAATGCAAAATTGCAAGAAAGTTTGTTGAATAAAGATAAAAAAAAAATTGAAAGTCTTACAGATAATTTTGTGAGTGCCATAGCAACATTTATGGAAAAAGAGAAAGAAAATCAATAGGAACTGATAGCAACAATTGGTCAAATTGTTGAATTAGAAGAGGAACTCTAAGACCTTAAGGAAAAACTACCCATGGAAGACAAGGAGGTCTAGACTGAACTAACTAAAATGGAATGGTTTCAGGTACATATTCCTATACTGTTGCAAACTTGGATATCACATTGTTATTTTTTGAGATAGGCACCTGGGCTAAAAAAATAGACTGAAAACAAAGTTGGTGATGTTGTGGCATAAATATGATCAACTGTATGAGGTAAAAACACATGCCTGCAAGATTGGAGAACTTCTTTTCACGTGCACGACACCCTCTATGGTGAACTATATGTTTTTAAATGAGCAAATGTTACACTATAAATGACTAAGAATTAGTTCCAATTTACCTTATGATCCAGATGACAAGGAATTCATGGAAGCTTATAAATAGCTTCCCCAAAATAGAAAAATTTGTTGTGTGAATTCTTCACACATAATTTATTGCTAGAAAAACATATAGAATTCTACATCAACTTGTTTGTAGGAGAGGTATAGTTGAGATCATTCATATCCACTATACAAAATCAGATAGCTTGGAAGGATAGGACTAAGGGATACTATCAAGTAGAAAATATTGTTGGTCTATTAATGAAACACCATTACCACAACCAATAGCATTCAAAGAGGAATTTAAAATAATAATCAAATTTCCTATAATGGGACAAAAATACAATGATAGTCTAAAACTATGTTTTCAAGCCTTGCAAGATGTTATTCCTCAATTACCTCAAAAGGCCTTCATATCATGTGAAGAGCAATACAATACCTTGCTTGTCCATCTAAAAAGAAGAGAAATTTTCTCTCCATGCAATTTAAGGCAGTCATTCAGAAGAGATAAAGAATTGACAAGAAAAATCAATGAGTTGAGAGAAAAATGGGTTGGTAAGAGATTCATGTAACTCTTTTTTCTCCAACCAGCTACTCCAATACATGTAAATAGAGAGGAGTTTGATTGGGAGTTTTATTAGAAAAACAAAGTAAACATTGGCAAAGGGTATGTTTTGGATGTAAGGTAAATGCACTCCACAACACACAATGTATGACATCAGTGAAAATTTTAAGGAATACAATAAGAAGAGTGGTGCATACACAAAAATCCATCTCACAAAAACAAATAACTACTCACACAAATTGAAATTCAATTCAAAAGACAATATACCAAAGCATGGGTTTCCAGCAACAAATCTTCATCTCTTTTATTCAAATTAACTTGAAACTAACTTGCAACAAAAGTCTCAATTCTGGCCATCAATGGCCTCTCACACGTATACAAAGACACTCAGTTTTCCTTCTCTTATCACTGCAATGTTGGGGCCTTCTCTACTACGCATCTATTATTCTCATGCATTTATTTCCTCTGTTTCAGCTCACATCACTTAATTTTTTGCTCCATTTTCTTCCTTATGGCAGCGACTAACATTTCCTTTCTACATTCAAACTTCCTCTGCCACGTAGCCTCTCCCTATTTCTTGTTCTTATTTTTATGCTCCATTCTATTCTAGATTTTCACATTCCCTTTACAGCGCTACTCACAAAGAGTAATGAAGATTCTTTTATTTGCCTCCTATGAGGCGTTTAAACTTGCCAAGAAAATGTTTTAACTATTTTTTAAAAGCCTCATTAAAAAAAGGTGTTCTATTTCTTTGCTTCCACCAAAAGGAATAATAATGAATATTAAAATTAATTTTATAAGTCTCAAATGAGGCACCTCAAAAACCTCACGAAGCCTCCTTTTCACATGAGCAGTTCTTCATTCTTTTTTTTTCTCTTTTTAAATGGTTTTCCACTTTTCAAATGAAAAGGCAACGAATGGAATTTGGAACATTAATTTTTCAAATGAATTTGCCCTTTTTAATTATTTGATATTGTAAATTAAAACCTGTACATAGGCATTCAAATACATCCTTGCAAATCGATCTTGTATAATAATAATGTCTGGATCAACCCGAGCAACACTTCTCTTTTAGTGTCAAATGATATTGGATAACATGATCATGGATGGGCTCTTAAAATGTTCTTTTCAACATTAAACCAATTCCTTCAACTGTGATTCATTCAGCGATGGACAATATTGGAGAAGAAAATGTGAAACTTACTTCATGTGACTTCGTCATAACGCAACGGGAGCTAAAAGTCGACTTCAACCATAACTTTTTGCCAAAACCTCAGAATCTCATAAAAACAAACAGAGAAGTGTAACTTAGTATTTGTAAGACCTCCTAGAAATAATTTGGTCTCAAGTGCCACAAAACTTCCAATTTTGCATTTTCGCCAAACTACCAGCACAAGTCGCGAAACTTAAAAATCTCAAAAACCAAAAGGAATTTGACTGCAAAACCTTCGTGTATAAATATGGAATGCTCTCAAGATCCTATCTGTTAGAGGGTTTGTCATCTAATCTCATTGTTTGCTCTGAACAATTGTTTCATTAAGACTACACTATTATGCGTCAAAACCCAAATTGCAAAAAACTAAAAATTTGCAATTCTGCTCCATCCACCTAACTTTAAGGTTGAGAGATGCCATCAAAGCCACATGCACACTAAAATTGAAAGAAACACACTAAATTTTTGGGTGATGCCAATTGTACGTGCACTTGAGTGCTCCTACATTAGACACGTCAGGTAAAAAGTTTGTGAGCATAGGCTTACAAAAGTAGAGTTGAGTAGTTGAACAACCCTTTCAGGTTGCAACCTGTTTAGGGTTGAAAATGAAGATGGATTGATTTTAATGGTTTGTATCAATCCTCCTTTAACCACTAAACATTCAAGAACATTCAACCGAGTAAAGAACTGTACTATAGATCTCCTATCACTTGGAACATAGGGGAAGATTGGAATTGTGTGATTTTGTTGTTCAATTAAGCCCAATTATGCTCAAAACCCTAATTTTGTAAAATTGTAAACAACCAGACAAATCATGAAAAATGATCATGTACAGAGATATCAAATGACAATCAAATACATATGAGATTTTGAAGTTTGGTGTGCAGAAAAGTCAGGGACTAATGAGCGGACGCCCTAGTCCAGTGCCTCAGTTTTTGTTGGGATGTAGGAATGTTGTTTGTAACCTGTTCCTATTGTTTCAAAGATTTTACAGTTGCAGGATTCAGAGGACTAATGAGCGGGCACCCAAGTCCAGGTCCCTATTTTCTTCTTTGATCTGCAATTCTGATAGTCTACACTACTCTCCTGTAACTCCACTTCTTTTACTTTCGCAACCTGTAACCTGCAATCATAGAAAAGTGGGTTGGGGGTTGTGGTGTTTAGAGGCTTGCCTCAGTCAAGCCCCAGAGAGACATTTAAGTCTTCTAAACACCGTTGTCAGATAAAAAGTGCATATCCCTGTGGGATAGAGGCAAAATCTAAATGATAAATGATAGAAAGCACAATTGATATCACCTTGTAGTGTAGATCTGATGGGTAGTGCACAGCGGATACCACAAATCGATGCCCTATTTTTCTACAGTCAACAAACTAACAGTTGAGCTACTGATTCAACTCCATCGACCAAGTATCTCATCCTTCTCTAAAGCCCAATGGTATTTGCTCTTAGTGAGTCTCACAATCTTTGGTCGATTCAACAAAAATGTCGTCGCATAGTTTTCCTCCTATGAACCCTAGCACATGAAGATGCTAGGACGTCCTTACTGCATGAAACCCTCAGTTCGGAACATCTGCACTATCAAACAGGAAAACAAGACAGGAAACAGACATATATGGTACATTGAAGCCATTCCACTAATTTCGATAGAAATCTCACCAATGGAATGCTTCACGGCGACATACAACAATAGTGGGAAAATGCAAAAATGAATGGAAATCTAGAGTTGCGCGATCTATAGTTACAGAAAATAGGAAACTAATTAACAGAACAGAATTGCTTTATTTCTCCTGAGCACAGTGCAATCACATTTGATTTCCACTACTTCAATCTGATTACATTCGATGATCATTTGATCATCTCTCTGGGCATTTATCAAATCGCCCTTAGTAGTACCACACCAGCTCCAAGCGGCTGGGAGACAACCAACCAAAACTACCCTACTGCCTTATTTTGGCATTATTACTATTTTTAGCATTATGCGATTACAACTTGACAAATGTCCCCTAAGTCACTTGGGACTTACAAAAATAGACCTAGCTACAACTGAAATGAAAATGCATTGGTCAAATAGACCTTATTACAAATGAAAACATGACTTTGTAGGTGCTTTGCACCATACTCCCCGGGTGAAAGTTGTCTCAAGTCCTCGTAGAGACTAACTGTTGCAAATCACCACCCTACTTTTTGATGTCTTCTTCTAGCATCCATGTGGCTTCTGAGTCTGGAAGTCCTTTCCATTTGACCAAGTGCTCAAAATATGTCTAATTTCTGGTCTTCTTAGCTATCCTGCTATCCAAAATACACTCCATCTTCGGTGGTTCCGTAGGTGGTAAAAACTACACCCACTCTGCATTGTCTTAGATAGAATTGGCTGTCCCTACGCCTGTATCAAGACTCCTATATAAGGTCAGATCAGCAACATTGAAGATAGGTGAAAGAGAAATATCATCAGGGAGTTCAATTTTGTAAGAATTAGAACCATATTTTTCCAGAATCTGACAAGGTCCAATTTTCCTCATCATCAACTTGCTGTGGCTTCCCTTGGGTAATCAGTTCTTGTTGAGATGAACCATGACCATATCTCCTATTTGGTACTGCACATCCCTTCGTCTTTGATCCACTCTAGCCTTGAGCTTCTAACTGTTCTGGTGTAGAGCATCTCTAACTTGTTGATGGATCTCTTGCATAGCCTCTGCAAATGTATTAGCATGTCCACTCCTTTTGTCCATCCCCTGAACATCTCGCAATTCAAAAATACCTCTAGGATGAGTACCATAGATAACTTCAAAAGGACTTAAACCTGTACTTCTATTTGTAGAATCATTATAGGCATATTCTGCTTGTGGGAGTACCACATCCCAACTATTGTCATGTTCTCTGGTCAAACATCTCAGCAGATTGCCTAATGACCTATTGACAACCTCAGTTTGGCCATCAGTCTGAGGATGATAGGCTGAACTAAAAGACAAATTTGTACCAAATCTTTTCCACAAAGTTCTCTAGAAATGTCCCACAAATTTGTTATCTCTGTCAGATACAATACTCAAAGGTAACCCATGAATCCTGACAATTTCTTTGAAGAACAAACCTGTAATATAACTAGCATCATTAGTGGTCTTACACAGAATAAAGTGCACCATTTTGCTAAATCTATCTACCACAACAAACACACTGTCATAACTTGTCCTTGTCTTGGGCAATCCCATCACAAAATCCATACTCAAACTTTCCCAAGGTCTGTTTGGTATGGGCAAAGGTTGGTATAGTCCTGCATTGGTTGAAACTCCCTTTGCTCTCTGACAAATCATACAACTGTCAACAAACCTCCTGACATCATATTGCATCTTTGGCTAAAAGTAAAACCTTTGGACAAGATCTAAGGTCTTATTGAGCCCAAAATGTCCTCCTAAACCACCACTATGTTTTTCCTTCACTATAGTATCCCTCATTGAACACTTAGGGATACATAGTTGACTACCTTTAAACAAAAGTCCATCCTACAATGTATAATCTGAAAACTCACTGTGGAAAGCATTGGTGAACTCACTGCATACCCTGTAAATATCCTTAAAATCTTGGTCCTCTCCATACAATCCTTTGAGTGACTCAACACCCATACTCTATAGCTGCACTTCTTGCACTGTCAACACTCTTCTACTTAAAGCATCAGCAACCTTATTGGTTATTCCTTTCTTATGTTTGATGATGAAGGTGTAGGCTTGAAGACTTTCCACCCATTTCATGTTCTGATGACTAAGCTTTTCCTGTCCATTCAAAAAACTAAGAGCATGATTGTCAGTGTACACAATAAATTCCTTAGGAAGCAAGTAGTGCCTCCATTTCTTTAGAGCTTGTACCATAGCGTACAACTCTAGATCATAAGACGAGTATTTCCTCTTGGCTTCATTTAACTTTTCACTGAAGAAGGCTACTGGTCTGCTTTCTTGGCTCAATACTACTCCTATGGCCAATCCACTTGCATCACATTCAATTGTGAAAACCTTGTTAAAATCAAGTAACACCAAAATAGGGAATTCAACAACTTTCTATTTCAGACTTTCAAAACTCTGATCTACCTCTCTTGTCCACGCAAACTTCATCTTACCTCCACCCTTGATGGTCTCCAACATAGGTGCATAGATGTCACTGTAGTTCTTAATGAATTTCCTGTAAAATGTGGCCAAACCATGGAAACTTCTGACTGCTCCTGCTGTCCTGGGTGTAGGCCAATCCAAAATAGCTTCTACCTTCGAAGGATCTATTTTCAAATCACCCTTAGAGATGAGAAAACCTAGGTACATGAACTCTTGCTCCATGAAGTCACATTTTTCCAAATTTATCAGTAATTTCTGATCTTGCAGCCTTTTCAAGACTATATCCAAATGTTTCAAGTGCTCTTCCTTGCTCTTACTAAACACCAAAATATCATCAAGGTAGACTACCACAAATTTTCTGATGAAATCCTGCAACACCTCGTTCATCAACCTCATAAAGGTGCTAGGGGCATTTGAAAGTCCAAATGGCATCGCAAGCCACTCATACAACCCTTCATTAGTTTTGAAAGTTGTCTTCCACTCATCCCCCTCTCTTATCCTTATCTGATGGTACCCACTCTTCAAGTCTATCTTAGAGAAATAGGTAGCACCTCCCAAACAATCCATTAGATCTTCTATTCTAGGAATAGGAAACATATACCTGATGGTTATCCTATTTATAGCCCTAGAATTAGTACACAATCTCCATTTTCCATCTTTCTTTGGTGCTAAAACAGTGGGGACTGCACATGGACTCAAACTCTTTCTTATTAACCCCTTGTCTAAAAGTTCTTGAACTTGCCTGGCTATCTCCTCATTCTACTGAGGGGTCATTTTATATGCTGCCTTATTAGGAAGTACTGCTCCTAGTATGAGATCTATCTGATGACTAATGTCTCTAATTGGTGGTAGGGAATCAGGTATATTCTTTGCAATCACTCCTTTGTAACTTTCAAGCAAATTTCTAACCTCTTTAGGCCCTACTTCTCTCACACTTTGCTTTTTTTCCCCCTTAGGCTTCACAATCAAAGCAAAACCTACTCCATCACCTTCTTGTAATGTGTCCATGAATTCTTTTTCTCCTACCAGCATTACACTAGACCCTACATGTTGTGGATCCTCTTCTACCAATGACTGTATCCTACAAGTCATACCATCCTTTTGAAATGAGTAAGCATTCTTTTCTCTGTCATGATGAGCCTTTCTATCAAATTGCCATGGCCTACCTAACAAAAGATGGCAAGCATCCATTGGAAGGATGTCACACAAAATCTTGTCTATATACCCCCCAATACTAAATTCTACCCATGCTTGTTCATTGATGAGTATGTGCTGCCCCTTATTCAACCAACTAACTTTATATGGACTGCTATGGGGTATCTTTTCCAAATTCAACTTATTTACTGCTTCCTAAGATATGATATTATCCATAGAACTAGAGTCAATAATGACTTTACAAACTTTAGCTTGGATCTTGCAGTTGATCCTAATCAAAGCCCTTCTTTGTGATGGTTCTGCCTGCACTGGTTCCTTGAGTAGCGTCCTCTTGATCATCAAATTTTCTCCTACTTCTGATGCTAAATTCACTTTAGGAGATGTCACACTCCTTGCATCTTCTTGAGTCAAAGTGGTTCTCTTCTCACCACCATGAGAAGTTGAGGCCTTCTCTGGACACTTGTATGTTGGGTGCCCTATCTAATTATAGTTATAACATCTCATATTGAAGAATTTGGATCCTCTACCTGATCCATTTGTCCCACCTCTTCCATTAGGCCTTCTTCCTCGGTAGCCTCCTCTTCTACTTGAGTCCCCAATTTTCTCTTCTTGGCTAGACTCACCACTAGGCCTCTGGTTAGGATTTCTTCCTCCAAAAATGCCTCTACCTCTGAAATTCCTTCCACCTCTACCTCTATTGTTCTGCTCACTCTTCCTCTTTATCTTCTCTTCAGCCCTTAAGGCCATTTGGAAACACTTGTTCACTGTGTCTGGTGCTAAGATGTTGATCTCATCTTGAATGTTCATCCTTAGGCCATTCAAATACCTGGCCACCTTCTCTGACTCTTCTTCTTATCTCTTTGATCTGAGACTGAGTTTGTGAAACTCTTGTGTGTATGCATTCACATCAAGGTCCCTCTGTCTGAGGTTCTGCAATTTCTTATACATCTGCACATCATAGTCCAGGGGTAAGAATTGTGCCTTGATTTTGGTCTTCATCCTTTCCCAGGAGGTTATCATATTTTCCCCTCCTTGACTCTCTCCCCTTGCTCATAATTCCACCATGCAAGAGCAGATCCCTACAATCTTGCCTTTGCCAACTTAACCCTCTTATCATTAGGGATTTCTTTATATTCGAAATGATTGTTCAATGCCTCAATCTAATCAATCATCTCTTCAGCTTCCATACTTCCACTGTACATAGGCAACCCATCTATGGTGTCCCTATTGACTGACTTTAATGCATTTAAAAATGCTCTCTGGTCTGCTGCTATCTTCTCTGCCTTTTTACTGGTTTCCCTAATTTTTGTATTGCCTTCATCGCTATCACTTTCATCTTCCCTGTCTTTTCCTGTGGACTGCTTGAACTCTCCCAACTTGGATGCAAGCATCTCCTTGATCAACTTTTTAATGGCATCCTACAACATACTATTGGGAGGCATCCTCACTGCCTCTGTTTCACTGTCTCTATCTGACATAAACATTCACAGACAGCACCCAAATGTCAACACTCCTGCAAGTCCTCAATTTGACTTGCCACCCAAATCTTTTTCCTTACTCTGATACCAATATGATGGGTAGCGCACAGTGGATACCACAAATCAATGCCCTAATTTTTTGCAGTCAACAAACTAACAGCTGAGCTACTGATTCAACTCCATCAACCAAGTCTCTCATCCTTCTCTAAAGCCCGATGGCATTTGCTCTTAGTGAGGCTTGCAATCTTTTGTCGATTCACCAAAAATGTCGTCGCACAGTTTTCCTCCTACGAACCCTAGCACATGAAGATGCTAGGACGTCCTTACTACGCAAAACCCTCAGTTCAGAACATCTGCACTATCGAATAGGAAAACAAGATAGGAAACAAACATATATGGTACATTGAAGCCATTCCACTAATTTCAACAGATATCTCACCAGTGGAATGCTTCACGGCAACAGTGGGAAAATGCAAAAATGAATGGAAATCTACAGTTGCGCGATCTACAGTTACAGGAAATAGGAAACTAATTGACATAACATAATTGCTTTATTTCTCCTGAGCACAATGCAATCACATTTGATTTCCACTACTTCAATCTAATTACATTCGATGATCATTTGATCATCTCTTTGGGCATTTATCAACTCGCCCTTAGTAGTACCACAATAGCTCCAAGCGGCTGGGAGACAACCGACCAAAACTACCCTACTACCTTATTTTGGCATTATTACTATTTTTAGCATTATGCGATTACAGCTTGAGAAATGTCCCCTAAGTCACTTGGGACTTACAAAAATAGACCTAGCTACAACTAAAATGAAAATGCATTGGTCAAATAGACCTTATTACAAACAAAAACATGACTTTGTAGGTGCTCCGCACCAAGATCTCATGGGAGGAAGATGCTCTTCATGCCATGAGGAGATGGATGCCAAATCTGCAAATACAAACACAATAACAACACAAAATTTTGCTCTGCAACACAATGAATGCCTTGAATCACTTTTACATAAGCCACAAGTTCACAATTGCCATCTAGTTTACAAATGATAACCTAATCATGCTTATATATGCAAATACAAACATTCCCGCTAAGAATGTCATAATTCAAACTTAGGATGTCGGCATAGGACCTAAATAATGGTCATAAACTGACACCCAAAAATAGGTCCTGACCTAAAATAGGGCAGGACTACAGCACGGGCGCCCAAGTCCTCCCCCTATTTTAGGTACGGATCATGTTAAATACATCCCCTAAGTCCCATTTTCCATGAAACCTCAGGGTTTTCTCATTGGGAGTCATCAAAATCATGCAAGATGCTCTAAATGCATTCTAAAGGACATGGGAGCTAAACCTTAAGAAGAAAAAGCCCCCAAGGATACTTTTTCTGATGTAACTTTAATGTATGTATAAATACAAGGCCAATACATGCATCAAAGTATGGTCAACAAACACAGCAAACACGCCAAGCACGGAGAAGACATGCCAATCACAATGAAGACAATAACAGACACGTAAAACACAGAGAAGACAGTTACAGTCACACAAAACACGAAGAAGACAACATTGAAAACACACAAAACATAGTGAATACAGTGAATGCAGTGATTATATATTTTTTTTTCTCATATATGAAATGCAGATGTAAGTACAAGGAAAGTAAACACACAACCCAAAATGCAGGAGGGACTCATCGCCACCGGTCTTTAAACTACATATGGGGCAACAGACACGCCAAACAAATCTCAAAGTGTAGGAGGGACTCATCGTCACCAGTCTTTAAGACTGCACTTGAAAATAAACATGCCATACAAATCAAGCATGCCATATGAATCCCAAAGCATAGGAGGGACTCATCGCCACCAGTCTTTAGACTATGCTTGGGAATAAACATGCCATACACACACACATGGAAGACACGGAGAAAACACGGCAGGCAAGCGATGGAGTGTACCTATTTCTAGGTTCATCACCATCTCAGGCACATTACAGGCACACATCGATGATTGGGCTTCACCACAACAATCGTCGAAGACACGCTTGAGGGTTTGGATAGTCACAGATCTGCTCCCCGCCTCCATAAAGGACTTTTGAAAATGCAACCCCACTCGCATCACGGAGACACCTTATAGTGAAAAGGAAGCATGGCATACAACCCCACCCGCATCACGAAGATGCCTTACGGTGAAAAGTAGGTATACGCAATAGATTTTAAGATTGTTCAAACACACTTTACTAGCATCTAGAACAGACAGCTTACCTTATATATGCCCCCACCTTAAGGTGGTTGATATCATGTACCAATATCAAGCACATTAAGGTAGGTAGAAAACACACAAGGGAACACGGGCTCTTGCAAAGCCCATGCCCCCCGAAGGTGACATGTACTTTATGATCGCCAAATGTTCCCACAAACACATTCCTACAAGAAAAGTGTTAGCATCCATATAATCATGATAAACAACAATGCATATGATCATTCACATAAAGAGATGAGGTTATACTATGGATTCAGAGACCGAGTATAACCATGGGGCTATACCACAGAAATCTCAAAACTGAGTGTAACCAAGGCGAGATTCAAAGATAAACAAAGTGCATGGAACAACAGTATTGTTATGGTTTGTAAGTACGATAAGACAACATCAAGATCACACAGAGTGATTCTACTAGCCAAGCGTCGGATAATATATATCAACCCCATCGTCATGTATGGACTTGGTCCATTTTTTGATTTCTCGTTGAAGGGACACTAGGTCTATATCAGTATAATAAGTTTTTCGTCATCTACCTGCTAGATAGAAAAACTAGAGGAAGGGAAACAATAAATCAAGAGAGGAGAAACAAGTGCCTTAGGGATAGTCACATAGGAGGGTGCACCCAAGTCACCAACCGCAATGCTATGTCCATAAGACACAACACACAACAATGAAAATAGAGGAGAAGCAATATAGAAGAATGATGATACAAATAGAAGCTCACAATAGAGGCTGTCTCCCAGTATCCTTGACCTTACAAGAGAATCAAGGGTCATCCTAGGAGGCCTAAACAACACTTAACACATCACAGGGGAAACACAATACGAGAGGTAAAAGGGTTAGAAATACTTACCTATTGAGAAAAACCAATCTAGAATTTTGAACTTGCGAGCATCTTGGAGAGATGCTCTATGAAGTTTTGTGTGAAGCTTGAGTAGTTTTTATGAGAGTCTTGTTTGTTGCTGTGAAATCCATGTAATGCTTGTTTCTCAAATCCTTATGTATGTAAGACCTTTTGTTGCTTATGAGGAGGAGAACCACTATTATTTCCAATTGATGATAATCTTCTTACTCTTTTCTGATTTTTAGCTAGCTTTGTTTGTTGAGTTTGTCTAGCATAGCGACAAGGACTATCTTGTGCTATATCAATCTTTTCTTTCGTTATAGTCTCTTGTTTTAGTTGTTCTATTTGTTTTTCTGATGCATTTTGGTTACCTCCTAATCCTTGTAAAGATAACAGAGGAGGAGCCTTAGCATAAATACCTTTTCCCTATGGACGAGGTGGGTTATCCAACTTTTCCTTATCCACTTCTATCATACCCACAATGTCATCATAATCTAAATAGCCATCTTCTACTTCTACTATATTATGTTCCAACATGTTATCAGTATGCTTAGGGAAAGGATTAGTAAAGATTTGTAAATTTTTATTCGACGGAGCAATCGACTTGTTTCCATTGTCATTCACACCTGATACATGTATAATATTCGAGTCACTGAGGTCTTGTATTTCATGTTTAAGATGCATGCATTGTTCAGTATCATGTCCTTGTTGCCGATGATAATGAAAGAAGGCATTAGCATAGAAGTAAGGTCCTTGTATTTCATTAGGATCCATAGGTCTAATCAGGGGAAGCTTCATGAGATTGTTACTCACAGCTTTATTCATGATAGAATGATAGGACTCATATATCAGAGTAAACTTTCTTTGTTGATACGGTGCCTTCTTTGGATTAGTGATAGCAGACACTTGGGAAAAGTTGTTCGAATTTGGTCCATTAACCTTGATGAAACTCTTATTATTCCTCTTAAAGTTGTTTTGTGATGGTCCACCCGTGGATTGACCAACTTGAGCCGATGAGTTTTGATTTTCGTACTGACTAGATGAAAGTTGATAATCACGAAGGGCGGTACATAAATGTTGAAAGGAGTTATACTTCATCAACAGAATCTTATCACAGATGTTAGGTTATAGATTTGTAATAAACACCTTCCGAACATCCTCATCCTTCATTTCATATTGAATTTGTGCATAGAGAGATTGATACCAACTAATAAACTCAGTTAACTTCTCTTTTGAACCTTGTTTGCAATGGACTAAATTGATCAAAGAAACTTGAGGTCCAATGGTTGCTTGAAAATGTTGTAAAAATTGATCAACTAATTGCAAAAAAGAGTATTGAATTCGGAGGTAAAGAGCAAAACCATTATAAAGATGTACCTTTGAGAGATCAGGGAAAACTTTTTGCTAACAAATCCTCTTCAAAGTAGAAATCACTACACATAGCTGTGAATGCTACCACGAGTATTAGGATTACCTTTTCCACCATATTTTTCAAAGCGAGGGGTCTCAAACCTCTTGGGCATAGGAGTTCTCAAGATTGCATAAGATAGTGGATTATGGGCATGATAAGTTGGTATATTAGGTTGTGAAGAATTTGTCAAGTTTGTCATCTTTTATTGTAAAGAAGTCGTGCCTTGCAAAAGTTGGTTTAATATGGCATCATTGGGAGATGCAGTTTGATGCGAGGAATTAGAACCAAAGTGAGGAGGTGATTGAGCCTGAGTAGTGATAAGCGGAGGCTGTGAATAGTTCAGTGGTGGTTGAGCATAGTGATAGGTGGAAGGTGGTTGCGAATATGTAATAGGTGGTTGAGAATAAGTGGGATGGAGAGGTGCTTGAGAGTGATTATTCATAGAAGAGGTCCCCTTAGAAACCAAGTTCTGAAAATTAAATCCCATAGCTTTTTAATTTTGTGAATTAGCTCCATTGGATACTCCAATACCAGTGGTAGCATTACTACAAGCATTTGCATTAGTTGTTAAAATTGTCGATGTAAATGTAGGCATTCCAATGGTCGGTATAGGTGTCGAAACTTGCATATGAGACGGTGATGACATGTTGTTAATAAATTTTGCACATTCAGTCACCGTCATGACATTACTATTTACAATATGTGTTAAACCTTGAATAACGTTAATGCCATCTTGTCCTTCTTTTATCAATTCTCTTATGTGGTGGATCACAGGGACAACTTCTGCTATCCTTTCATTTCCCACGAATTCTTGAAAATTAGCTAAGTCTTTATCAAGTTTTTTTATTTGCTCATTAGGTACATGTGTGACCACCTCAATAGTGTCATCAACATCATGAAATACTTGATCTTCCATAGTGGTTGTATGAGGTGTAGTATCTTGCAAAATTTGTGTCTCTCCTTTTGTAAAGAAGGTATTCAATGGATTTTTAGAGGTAGGAATATCGTTTTCTTCGAAAGCACTAGATCCCATGAGTCTCCTAATTCTTCTTAAAGGGATATTTCTATTAGGGTAGTGGTTTATAATACTCATACAAAAGCAAGAAACTCTCAACGCACAAACTAATAGAACAGACCCTAGGAGAAAGATATATTTAAGATCCAAAATGCTTGATTTTTCAACTTTTTTCAATGCAAATAAGTGAAAGAAAAGGTGTTGTAAGGAAATTGATGAAGTTTAGAAAGTAATATGTTTGATATCAGTCTAATAAAGCAGTAATATCCTTCACAACACACTTTTGATGCAAACCTAGGGTGATGACAAGTCAAAACCTAGTGAAAATACACTAAAATATGCAAATTTTCACAAAGTTTCAATGCAAAGACCCAATAAAAAGGGTGTTGTAAATAATTTTAGGAGGAAAAGCAGATTATAACAGTAATATCAGTCACCTAAAGCCATAAAATTTGTCACAACACGCTTATAGTACCAATCTAAGTCAAACCCTAGTGAAAATATAGCCAAAATATGCAATTTTTCACCAAATTTCAATGCAAGTGCCTAATAAAAAGGGTGTGGTAAAGAATTTGAGGAGGGGAAATAGATAATAACCTTGATAAAATCCAATTAATGTAGACAAATCCTTCACAACACACCTATGATGCAATCTAGAGAGACGATAAGGCCAAATCTAGTGAAAATGCAAGGTTTTTAAACCCTAGACATGAAATTTTGCAAGGAAGCCACTATGATGCAACACTACAGTTAGAAATCAGTCCTAATGAGTGTTTTAAAAGGGTAGTAAAATATGAAACAATATTTTGACCACAAACCCTAGCTAATGCAAAACTAGGTTATATGAAAAAATGCACAATTTCAAGCAATTTTTATCAATTTAAGCATGAAAATACAATCTAAATGAATGATGGATGAAAATTTTCTATATTTTAAATCAGATATGATGATAATGATAGAAATTTTATGAAATTAAATTCAAACTAACTCAAATTATTTGAAAATGCAAGCTAAAAATGCTAATTTTTTCAAAAAATTTCTAATTTTTCAATTTTTTTGTAATTTTTTAAATGCAATAAGATGATCAATGAAATGAATGTAAATCTGAAGTACAACACTCAACAAGGTGCAAGAAAGTCCAAAAACATGGGTTCACCAAAATATTTAGGGTTGAAAATGAAGATGGATTGATTTTAATGGTTTGTATCGATCCTCCTTTCACCACTAAACATTCAAGGACATTCAATCGAGTAGAGAACTCTACTATAGATCTCTTGTCACTTGGAACATAGGGGAAGATTGGAATTGTGTGATTTTGCTGTTTAATTAAGCCCAATTATGCTCAAAACCCTAATTTCATAAATTTGTAAAAAAACAGACAAATCACGGAAAATGATTGCACACAGAGATATCAAATGACAATCAAATACATACGAGATTTTGAAGTTTGGTGTGCAAAAAAGTTAGGGACTAATGAGCAGGCGCCCTAGTCCAATGTCTCAGTTTTTGTCAAGATCTGGGAATGTTGTCTGCAACCTGTTCCTGTTGTTCTAGAGATTTTATAGTTGCGGGATCTAGAGGACTAATCAGCAGGTGCCCGAGTCCAGGTCCCTATTTTCTTCTTTGATCTACAATTCTGATAGTCTGCACTGCTCTCCTGCAACTCCACTTCTTTCACTTTCGCAACTTGTAACCTGCAATCACAGAAAAGTGGGTTGGGGGTTGTGGTGTTTAGAGGCTTGCCTCAGTCAAGCCCGGGAGAGACATTCAAGTCTTCTAAACACTGTTGTCAGATAAAGAGTGCATATCCCTGCAAGATAGAGGCAAAATCCAAATGATAAATGATAGAAAACACAATTGATATCACCTTGTAGTGTAGATCTCATAGGAGGAAGATGCTCTTAATGCCATGAGGAGATGGATGCCAAATCTGCAAATACAAACACAATAACAACACAAAATTCTGCTCTGCAACACAATGAATGCCTTGAATCACTTTCACATAAGCCACAAGTTCACAATTTCCATCTAGTTTACAAATGATAACCTAATCATGCTTATATATGCAAATACAAGCATTCCCGCTAAGAAGTTGATAATTCAAACTTAGGATGTTGGCATAGGACCTAAATAACAGTCATAAACTGACACCCAAAAATAGGTCCTGACCTAAAATAGGGTAGGACTACAGCGCGGGCACCCAAGTCCTCCCCCCTATTTTAGGCAGGGATCATGTTAAATACATCCCCTAAGTCCCATTTACCATGAAACATCAGGGTTTTCTCATCGAGAGACATCAAAATCATGTACAATGGTTTAAATACATTCTAAAGGACCTAGGAGCTAAACCTTAAGAGGAAAAAGCCCCCAAGGATACTTTTTCTGATGTAACATAACTAACCTGCAGTGAACTCCATCGCTGGGATATGTGCACAAGATCAATTATTCTTCCTCTTCTTCCAGCACCATGATAGAACAACCATCATCTTCCTCCCACAACTCCATCCACCACTCCTCTCTCCTCTCGTGGATTCACATCCACCATGTGCCATCCTCCTCTACCAAATTATCTCTTCTCTCCTCTCGTTTGTGGGATCCATCCCACTAGTAACCGGCATCCTCCGCCAAACTCTCATGTCACTCATAGCACAACCTGCAGCATATAAATCTTCATCGAAAACCTTATTGAAATTGAAGATTTCTATAGGTTGTTCTCCACACTCTTTAACTCTAGCTATCTCAAACGGAAATACAAAGCATCATCAAGATATGCAACAAGGTTTACCTCTTCATTCGCTACTACAAATTCATCATCGGCTACATTATTAAATCCTCTACTTTATTCGCTATGATGCTTGTCTTTTCGTCGTTAATCGCTGCAATCTTCTCCAACCATTCATTCTCCACCGCCAAAATCTATGACAACAAGTCGTCCTCTTCCTCATCCTTCACTGCAACCTCTTCACATTCCATCATTGCATCTTCATTTTTCTCCTCTACTGTAGGCTCTTCGCTATTCACTCCATCCTCATCCTGTTTTCTCATGTCTTTTTGTTTACTCAGTTGTGCCTCCAATTTTTCTAGCTTATCCAATTACTTGTTTATGTTTTTTATCATACTCCATGTTTTGTTTACTTCATACCATATCCATGCTTCCCAAATCACAAGCCTCTTCCTTATGACTATACCCGTCTTACTTGTTGCAATCTTCTGCAATCCACATCCCACTCCTCACAATCTTTCTGCAGCTTCAAGCTCTCTCGCTGCTCAGGACTTCTCCTACCTGCAACATCCCTCACACGAGCTTCTTCTCTACCGCCTTCTTGCTCTTCACTACCCACAGGTCTTGGCATAAGGTGGCTCATGTTCGGCGCTTTGCATACATTCTTAGGAACTCAAGCTCTGATACCATATGGCGCGGACACAAAAACCCATCTCACAAAAACAAATAACTACTCACACAATTTGAAAATTCAATTCAAAAGACAATATACCAAAGCATGAGTTGCCAACAAAAAATCTTCATCTCTTTTATTCAAATTAACTTGAAACTAATTTGCAACAAAAGTCTCAATTCTGGCCATCAATGGCCTCTCACACATATACAAAGACACTCAGTTTTCCTTCTCTTATCACAGCAACTTTGGGGCCTTCTCTGCTACACATCTATTATTCTCATGAATTTATTTCCTCTGTTTCAACTCACATCACTTAATTTTATGCTCCATTTTCTTCCTTATGGCAGTGAATAACATTTCCTTTCTACATTCAAACTTGCTTTCACGCAGCCTCTCCCTGTTTCATGTTCTTATTTTTTTATGCTCCATTCTATTCTGGCTGTTCACATTCCTTTTCCAACGCTGCTCACAAAGAGTAATGAAGATTATTTTATTTGCCTCCTATGAGGCATTTAAACTTGCCAAGAAAATGTTTAACTATTTTTTAAAAGCCTCATTAAAAAAAGGTGTTCTATTTCTTTGTTGCCACCAAAAGGAATAATAATGAATATTAAAACTAATTTTATAAGCCTCAAATGAGGCACCTCAAAAACATCACGCAACCTCCTTTTCACATGAGCAACTTTTCATTCTTGTTTTCTCTTTTTAAATGGTTTTCTACTTTTCAAATGAAAAGACAGCTAATGGAATTTGGAACATTAATTTTTTAAATGAATTTTCCCTTTTTAATTATTTGTATTATAAATTAAAACCTGTACATAGGCATTCAAATACATCCTTGCAAATCAATCTTGTATAATAATAATGTCTGGATCAACCCGAGCAACACTTCTCTTTTAGTGTCAAATGATATTGGATAACATGATCATGGCTATGCTCTTAAAATGTTCTTTTCAACATTAAACCAATCCCTTCAACTATGATTCATTCATTGATGAACAATATTGGAGAAGAAAATGTGACTTCGTCATAACGCATCGGGAGCTGAAAATCGACTTCAGCCATAACTTTTCACCAAAACCTCAGAATCTCACAAAAACAAATAGAGAAGTGTAACTCAGAATTCCTAAGACATCCTCCAAATCGTTTGGTCTCAAGTGCCACAAAACTTTAAATTTTGCATTTTCACCAAACTACCAGCACAAGTCATAAAACTTAAAAATCTCAAAAACTAGAAGGAATTCGACTGTCAAACCTTCACGTATAAATCTAGAATGCTCTCAAGATCCTTCTTATCAGAGGGTTTGTCACTAAACCTCATAGTTTTCTCTGAACAATTGTTTCATTGAGACCAGCCTATTATGCCTCGGAACCCAAACTGCGGAAAACTAAAAAATTTGCAATTCTACTCAATCCACCTACACTGTAAGGTTGAGAGATGCCATCAAAGCCACATGCACACCAAAATTGAAAGAAACACACTAAATTTTTTTAGGTGATGTCGATTGCACGTGCGCCTGGGTGCTCCTGCATTAAAGAGGGAAGCAGAGAAGCAGAGTAGGACAAGGGAGTCCTCACAACAAAGAGCAGGAGGGCCTGCAAAGTCTTAGGAGTGGGGTAAATGATGAGGTAAAAATTTACCTCATCATATATCTAACTAAATCACCTCCCTTAACAACTTAAGTAACCCTTCATGCTAATATTTGATTGATTTTATGATATATTATTACTTACCTAGTTAAGAATAATGTACACAATGCTTTGTTTTCTTTTCTAAGTTTAAAAGAACTCGAATACTAATATCTTGTGGCTGAAAAAGACCCTATTTTTTCCTCTAGGACCTTACAAAGCATCCGAAGGAACAACTTTGGAAGAAGAGGAAAGACTACAAATAGAGTGCTTTGAAATATTAGTGTCGGAAGCCATGTTCCATAAAGTAGGAAAAGTCTCAATATCTTTGTTTCTAAGGATCATCCTTGGAATATAGTGTACCTATTTTCCCTCGATACGCAGTAATGGATGTAGTTCATAAATGCTCTTCAAAAGACTCTTGCTCAGAGTCAATTTCAACAAAGACTTTAATTTCCTAGTTAATGATTATAAATTGAACATGATGTTATTTATGATTTTTGTTGACAAACTCTTATGTGGTGGTAATGCATGCACAACAACATACTAGATTATAGACGCACTCCTAAATTTAGCTTTGAATATATATAGTATTGTATTTTCTTGTTACATATAGAAAAAATAAATAATTTTTGGTGATATGATTTTAGCTAGTTGTGTATTACGATCTGTGAATTTCTATGTGATGTTAGTTTGAATTTCTACAAGTTTGGACTTTTGGAGAGTTAGCCACTTGTTCAGACAAAATAATTTTGTTTATAAATAAGTGTTCATTTATCAATGTTTTGTGAATTTCATGTAATGTTCAATTGAGGAGTATCATGAAATCTTTTGTTTCTATTATGTGTTAGTAACCAGTCTTTAACCTACAATTTTTATAGTTTTGTTTTAATATTGTGTGTTGTTTACTGTTCAAGTGAATTCATGTTATTCTAAAAAGTTATAATCTCAATTCACTCCTAAATCCTATTCATTGTAGTAATCTTAAAAGTTAATTGAATATTTTCTTATTTTAGAACTGAATAGTTTATTCTGTTTCCTTTTTGTACTTATTTTTGAATGTTAAATATTTTTACAATTAGCTTTCAAATGTTTTCCTAGTTAAAGTTTTCAATGCTTTAATATAATATTTTTTAAATGCTTTCATAGATTAGGGATATATTTCTACATAAGCATTTTTATTCTAAAAAGGCCTAAAAATTACCATTGTAATTAAGCTATTTAACTTCCTTTCACAAATAGCCATCAGACATCACACTGGTTGATAAACTAATTATTAAAGTAAAGTGTGATGTTTGATGATGCCTCATCAATAAACATAACCCCAATTGTTTTAAACAACACATACAAATCCTAAACAAATCCATGGTAGAGTGGAAGTCAAGAGGAACCCACTCCATTGAGGCTAAGAGGGAATTCACTTCATTAGAGAAATTAAATTATAAATTATATCTCCACAAAAGCCATCAACTCCCATTACCAGCATCTTTCAAAAAACCATCATAAATCTCATCTTCCATACACCCAATGCACCAGCACTAATAAAAACTCCATAACATCATACCAAATCACTGCCATAATACCCAAAATAAAACACATATGACACTCATGCCAAGATTTCCTTCTCAAGGAAATATAAATTTCCCCAAATGGAGGAACTCAACCTCTCACCAAAATACCACCCAACCACCGTAATACAAATACATATGGCACTCATTGCCATAAATTTATGTCTCAAAAAAATACACAAAAACACCCCAAAGGAGGCTCACCCTCTCTCAACCCCACATATGGGTTGCTCTTAATCAAACTTGGAGGGCTGGACCCAACACAAACTCCCATCCAAGCACTCATGCATCAAACACACATGGATATCATCGTAAAAAGTCCAACCACATTCAATCACATTTAAACAAAACTACATCTCAATCAACAATTAAATTTACAAAAGAACAAAAAAGTAAATCAAAGAAGCTACCTCTTTTTGCTTTTCAAATCTTCTTTCTTCAAACCTACACTTGTACCTCCCAAATCCAAGATCCAACAATCAAAAAACTAGAATTTTCTTTCTTCCTATAAAATCCTCCCAAAATCACCATTACCCCTTTCTTTATAAAAGAAAACTAGAATCTGGAAAATACTAGAAGACTCTTCCTCTTTCTATGAGGAGGTGACACTTGGCCTTCCCATTCAAAACCATTTTTGCCACTTTCTTCCTAAGGGACATAATACGGGTCAAGACATCATAAAAATAAAATCTATACATAAACAAGTTCCCATTCCATAGATAGACATACTAGGCACTTAATTTTACTAAAATAATAATAAAGAAGACTCTTTACACCACTTAAATTCATAATATAATATAAAAATTAACATTAAACTTAACACATTTTCCAATATAAAGACCTTAGTCCCCTCATGGGTCTAGGTCTAGGTGTCATAGGGAAATCACTATAAGGATTATTTTGAGAACCTCCAATATTTCTAATGACCTGGATAATACCTGCATACTTTAAACATTGTTAGTATATAATCAACATAATCTTTAAGAAATAAACAATAATATTTATTAATAATTTAAATCAAGTGCATACATGTGTTCTTACATATTTCACATAACAATACTATTTCATACAATTTCTTCCTAATTCCAACATAATAGAATCTATTCATGCTAATACAACGAGAATACTAAATTCTTTATAATTCATGCATACACAATTTATGTAAGTAAACCATAATCATAAATTAGTTAAATTATCATATTGATGTTATGGAAAGCAATTATCTAATCATAATATCGGAGTCTAATAATATACTAATAAAATATAAACATAACTAACATAAATAAGTTCAATAATAAAGTCAATAAAATAGGTAGGCCTTACAAACAATATACATTTATCCTCCTCATGAAGCTTAACATCTATGCTTCATAGTTGACTCAAAATAAGATTAAACACATTTAAATACTTGGCTATATAATCTCCTCCTTTCATTTTGAATGAATATAGTTTCTATTTTAAATGCAACTTATTAACAAGACTCTTAGTTTGGTAGATTCCACCTATCCTTCTCCATAGATTGTATGTCATAGTCTCTTTAGAGACATTCAAAAGGATGGAATCAAAGAGACATAGATATATTGTTCCTTGAGGCTTCTTCCAATCCTAATTTAATAACCTAGTAGGATTTTCCTTATCTATCATAGCTCTCCATTTATCCATTTCCTTTAATAGATCCTTCATTTTTAGTTTTCGTCGCTCATACTTGAAGGCATTGAACTTCTCAATGTCTAAATTAGGTGTATTTTCCATGGCTTCTCTAAAGACACTTGAATCTACAAAACCACTAAACAAAATGATCCCACTACAACCATAAAAAATACATAACAAGTTATAAGAAAGGTGTCCCCTTCTAAAATCAAGTTATAGCTCTAATACCCAGTGTTGATTAATAGGGTAAAAGACACAATGAAAATATTACCAAAATAGGGATTTAATTTGATAAAGCATGTGATTAAGCCAATAAAATTAATGTACCACTAAATAAGTAAATGTAACAAATGTGAACCATTTGAACACTAGATTTATGTGGTGTAATCCTCACAGGAAAAACTTAACCACCAAAGAGACCTGAGCTTGTATTGAACTCAATAGAGAGTATACACCAATACAATCACTTATCACTATAATAGTAAATTGGTATCATAATATTATCTACAAAAGAACCTTACAAACCTTTATCTAATGCCTTCAATATATAGAAAATTTGAAAACTAGGAACCATCGAGTGGTGTCCAAAACTTTGAGTCAAAACCATGAGCCATAGAAAAAATCCAGCATCTCCACAATCATGGTCAAGAAACCCAAAATAGTAACTCCTCTTGCACCTCTCTTGTGCATCATATATTTTTCCATAACAATCAAATTGACCACTTTCCTAAATCTAGGCACTCCATGAGGGCATTCAATGTTTGTGTCATAACCACCAAATTGTAAAGATGATCTCTAACTCTCAAGTTTGACCTTTTCAATGTAACCTGAACCTATCAATGCCTTAAAACACAATATCCAAGTATCCCAGAGAATAAATAATAAATAAATAATTTTCCCACCCTCATATGGGTGTCCCATTTTGCCCACTCCATGATGTTTAGAGATTATATACATTATTTATTGTTTACACCGTTAATACAATTTATAATACTTTGGATTTGCAAGGTTAATGGAATACCTAATCCTAACAAATGAGCATGAAAATATGTGTAAAAATGATTGATCCCAATATGGACAAGATGATAAGATGTATATGGCCCTAAAGGCAAGATAAGGATCATAAGAATATTAATGGGAGGTGTAGACACCTAAAATTAGCCTCACTTCCCGACTCAGTTATTCATCTGCCATACCTTCACATTAATTAAATAGTTCTTTATTATTTGATTAATTTCATCTATTATCACTTTACCTTATTCTTCCGCATTAATTAAATAATTATTAATTATTTAATTAATTTAAGTTTTTCATTTCCTAGCATTAATTAAATAATTTTACAATTATTTAATTAATCCTTCATTTCTTCTAATATTAATTAAATAAATAAATTAATTTCTAGTTTCTCCACCCCAAATAAATAAAATTAATATTTTATTTATTTTCCAATATTATCCATGTGCACCAAAAATTAAATAATTAAATTATTTAATTTCCTCTCACCATAATTTACTCTTGTCTCACCATGATTCTCTCTCATCGCTCCTTCAATCACTCTCAATCAGATCAGTTAACTAACCAATCAATTTAGATAATAGGTCAATCAATTCAATTGATTAATCAATCAATTCAGTTAACAAATTGATCAATTTAGTCAACTCACCAATCAAACTTGTTAACTCCCCCGATTCATGAGAGGACAAGGACACTTGTCACTCTCTCATTTGTTCAAATCCTCTCATCCAATTCTAGCCATTGATTTCTCTAATCATTTTCCACCATTGATCTTCATTTCTGAAGGTCTATAAATAAAACATCTTCTCTGTAAGGAAGTTAAAGTAGCAGTAACAACTTCCTATGCCAATCTTGAGGAAAGATATTATGCAAAACTTTAAATCTAATCTAATAGTCACAGAAATTCTAGAAACACATTCAAAGCATGAAATAAACAATAAAACACAAAACACCAAATATACGTGGGGAAAACCCTTTCGGGTGAAAAACCCCACACTCCAAAAGCTTGTTCAATGTATTCCAAATCCAACAACAAAATTACATACACTTGCAGAGCAAGTTTATTACATGAGTATCACTAGTAAACAAATCTGGAAGAATTACGGAAGCATTGCGACAACATAATAGTACCTACAAACTCACACATACAAACTACTCAAGCCTCCAATTTATAGACTTCTGGCTATACAAGAAACCATCTGTGGTTTTACAAAACCATGTGCTTAACTTCTCAACCAAGATTCTAGTCTAAAAATAAGCTCTCACATCCAAAATGATATCCCCTATTTTTGACCCTTATAATTGTCATAGAATCTGTCATAATAAATCTAAAAATAGTCCTTCCATGATATACTACCATGTGGGCATATTTTGACAACTAATATTTCAATTTTCAAGGCACTGACATGTGGCAAAGGTGCCAATTAAGAATTCAAATGCCCCTACATTATTTTGGCGCTAAATAAAAACAATAACTGACTGTGGGAAAATATTAAATACAAAATAATGCTATGGGAAATATGCAAGGTTGAGACACCTCATTTCCCAACATTCCCCCACTTATCGAATACCTTGCAAGAGCCAAGGGAATAACACCATCATGGGCCAACTGCTAGGGGCCAAAAGGCCCATAGACTCAGAACACCACCTAAACTTCATTGTGCTTACAGGCTTAGTTAATGCATCAACAACATTTGCCACTATCTATACCTTTTCCAGCTTCACCCTGCTATCCTCGACCATATCTCTCACGAAGTGATACTGAACATCAATGTATTTGGTCTTGGCATGAAAAATCAAGTTCTTCGCAAGGCAGATTGCAATTTGACTGTCACAATAAACTGTAACTGCACCCTGTTTCAATCCAATATCTAAACACAAATGCTTCAGCCAAATGGCTTCTTTGCAGGCATGAGTAGCTGCCATATACTTTGCCTCAATAATGAACAAAGCAACCACAGCCTGTTGCTTGCTCATCCAACTAATTGCACCACCATTAAGAGTAAATACATATGCACTGGTGGACCTTCTGCTATCAACATCACTAGCCCAGTCTGAATCCACAAAATTGTGAATACTCAAGGAATACAAATCTCCTGTACCATGAAAACATATAGAGTACTCTGTTGTACCTCACAAATATTTGAAGGCCCTCTTAACTACATCCCAATGCACTCTTCCAGGATTAGACATAAAACAAGAAAGAACTTCCACTGCTTGGGCAATGTTTGGTCTTCTACAGACCATAGCATACATTAAGCTTCCAACTGCACTCTGGTAAGGCACTTTGCTCATGTCTTCCATCTCTGATGCGGATTCATTCCCAAAGTAACAGGAACACAAAGTGGTTTACAATATTGCATGTTAAACCTTTGTAAAACTGAACAAACATACTTACTATGGCCAAGCCATAGCTTTCTGTTCCCACAATCTCTTATGATCTCCATCCCAAGTATGTGTTTTGTTGCACCAAGATCTTTCATTTCAAATTTCACAGAGAGCTGAGATTTCAATTCTGAAATCAAACTTTTGCCTTTCCCAATAAACAACATGTCATCAACATATAAAGCAATTATCATGAAACAATCACAATCAAATTTAAAATATACATAGTGATCAGATTTAGACCGCACAAATCCCAAACTCAACACATAAGTATCAAACTTCTAGTACCACATCCTAGGACTTTATTTAAGGCCATACAGAGATTTCTTTAACTTACAAACCAACTTGCTTTTATCTTTCACCACGTAGTGCTCTGGCTGTGTCATCTAGATTTCTTCCTCCAAATCACCATGAAGGAAAGCAATTTTCATATCCATTTGTTCGACCTCTAAGTCATAAGTTGTTGCAATAGATAATAAAAACCGAATGGATGTCATTTTTGCAACAGGAGAAAAGATCTCACCGTAATCAATACCCTCAACTTGAGAGTATCCCTTCGCAACCAACCGTGCCTTATACTTTTCAACATTTTCATCTGAACCAATCTTTTTATTAAACACCCATTTACATACAACAGGTTTCTGTCCTTTAGGCAATGGTACTAAGTCCCATGTATCATTTCTTTCAAGGGCTACCATTTCTTTATCCATGTCTATTTTCCACGACTCTGCATCATTCATACCCAAAGCCTCTTGCACAGATCTCAGTTCATCAATGTTAGTACTCAAAGAAAATATACACTTCCAATCATCAAGTGAATACCCATACCTTTTAAGTGGTTGCCTATGCCTTGTAGACCTTTGAACAAGATGAGGTAGAGGTTCTTCCACTTCTAAAGATTCAGAGCTTGATGAGCTCTCCTCAACGTCTGGTCTATCTTGGGGTCTCGATTCAACTTTCTCAGGCGTAGAAGGAAGTTGAATCACATCCTTTTTCTGTTTAATTTCTTTATGTTGTTCTAGTTGAAAAGTAACATGAGAACATTTAGTCTCTATAAAACTAACACTTTTGGAATAAATTACCTTATGTGCAACAGGGTCCCAAAGCTTGTATCCTTTCACACCATAGTTGTAGCCAATGAAGATACATTTGACAACCTTAGAATCAAACTTTGTTCTCTTCTCCTTAGGCACATGTGCATATGCCTCACAACAAAAAATCTCAGATGTCTAAGTGAAGGCTTTTTCCCTGACCACGCCTCCATTAGAATTTTATCAACAAGTGCTAATGTAGGAGATCTATTTGATAAAATAACAAGCAGTGGCAACAACTTTAGGCTAAAACTTTTGTTCTAGACCAGCTCCACTTTGTAAGCACAACAATCTCGCAAAGCCTCCACGAGAACCCCTAAGAGGATTCAAATCCTTATCACGTACATGTAAGCATGAAACAATGTCCTCTAAGCAACAAACCTCTTGATGACGTGTCTACTTTCTTGTCTTGTGTTATTTCCTCTTTGTCATTTTCTCTCTTCCTGTTTGCGACGCTTTTCAACACTTTTTGTGACACTTGTCGATTTGCATATTCTGAGCTTTCGACCTTGCTCCTAAGCCTTGTAAGCATCTTGTAGGTGAGTTTTCACCTTTCCCCTATGTTTTTCATTCTCTGCACCCCCTAAAAGCCCTCTAGAGGTCCCCCCTATCCATCTCCCACTTTCAGTTTTCAGTTCCGCTCAACCAATCCAAATCTCCCCCTATTATTTCCAGATCTCCCCTGGGAGATCTTGCAGGTGCAAGTGGAGATTTGGATTCTTGCACATGACTGACCTATTTCTAGAGGCAGAACCCCTCCTTTTCTTCTCTTCTTTCATTCCCCCCTGTAATTCTTCAAAAAACCCTGTCCAGCCCGGATCTCCCTCGAGCGACACTACTGGTAAAAGAGGCGACCCTGTCGTATTTCCAACTACAGAAACACTCTAGTTTCTTAGCTCTGTTTTCGCCCATTTTTCTTCCAGTTCGCATGATTTCTTATGCCTAATATAGAGTTGACTATTTCATGCACCCACACATGCATAAATAACTCCATTTGATCTAAAATTAACAACTCAATCAATCTCGTGCATTCTTCCAACTCCAATTCCTCTTCAGTGATAAGCTATTATTGATTTATCACTCCATAGTTAGCTGAGTTCACTGGGTAATCAACCTTGTTAACTCCCCAATCATCCTTGTTAACTCATCAATCAAATGAGTTAACTTCTCAATCAATCCCATTCCTCAAACCTATAAATACACCCCTCCCTCAGGCACAAAGGGATGCAAATTCATTGTGCACATAGCTCTTGCCATTTTTTGCTCTCCAACTTAGCATTCAAATGCTCTTAGAGGACGAAGGTGCCTTTTACTTTATTCATTGTTCAATCAAGCATCGTTGCGCTACTTCATTCAAAGGCATTGTGCTCAACCAAAGCTCTCATTGAGATCTTTCAAGCTTCTTTTTGCTTCTTTGTGTCGTTTTGTCATCAAGAGGTTCTCCCGCTACTTCAAAAGGACTCGAGGTTGCCACAATCAAGGATTTTTTAGGGTAGTGGAGTCACACAAATCTTCATTTCTTTCAGGTTCCTTCATTGCTTTATTCAATTCATAGTAATTAGAAAACCAAATATGCTCTTGGGAACAGTAAATCTTTGTTTTTTCCTTGATAGTTAGATCTTGCATGTTAGAATAATTGTTTTCATATTCCTAGATCTAGATTATTTGAAGAAGCAATTTCCCTTTTTAGATTAGATTACTTCAAAACAATCGAAAACCCAAAAACATAGATTAAACTTGCATTAAGAAGAATCATATTAGCTTGCATTATGTTGTTCTCAAAATCAGCTAAGCTCGTTTTTGCAGACAACCCCTATGAAACTTGTCCATTTCGTAGCCTACAATCTAAGTTCGCAAATCGAGACAAGTACTCTTGGCCTCATGCAAAGTCCTCTAACATCGTTGAAATGGTTTACGACATTCCCTTAGGTTGATTTCTCGAAAACTGTGAAAGTTGACTAGGTCATAAGCTTGTCAAAATATCAATTTTGACTATTTTGAGGGAGTTAGAAAAATTTGTCTTCACATGTAATAGCGGCAAAATTTACCGCTCTTGCATGTGCATTATTGTTAAATATGTAAGGTCAACCAAAATTCCCACCTCTACATGTTCTATTTGTCTTTTTTTTATAAACATGCACGAGCGGTAAATTTCGCTGCCCATGCATGTTTCTTGTTTCTTTTTCACATGTAATAGCGGTTGAAATTGCCACTAGAGCATGTCATTTAAAGTCTGATGCCGAATGCAGTGTCGGCATTTTTTGCCGCTCCGACATCCCACTAATCGCATGTGTTGTCGGTATTTTTTCACCACCCGAACGAATCCTACAAGATCGATAAATCGTAGTATGCATTAATGGCACCCGTGCCGTGTTTAATGCATGACTCTCGAACCTTTTAAAATATTATATCTCGTTCTAATTTTTTATTACTCATATTAGAAACCTCTAAACGAGATTAAGATATCTTTCACGCCAAATCTCTTCACAAAATTAGTGGGGATTCTGGATTTACTCGATCGAGATTTCTTCACTGCGTCTAGTGTTTTGTGGACCAGGTAGGTCATTGTAATTTTTGTCTTGTTTTCGTTTTGTTCTTCGTTATGCTAGGGTTTTTTGGTATGAATCGAATGCGTTGTTATAATATGGTGGCGTATTTTCTTTTCATAATTCTATTTAAAACCCTAGTTTTTCATTTAGGTTTTTTGCGTTATTAGAATGTGTCATTGTTTCTCTGCCTATACGAGACTTATGGTTCTTAGCCAGTGTTTTTCCTTTCAACTGAGAGGGTAGTGGGAACCGCTGCCTTCACATTTCCTTTGTGTTGATAGCCCATGTAGTGTCAGCATTTTCTGCCGCCCCTACATGGGCCTTGTATTGTTAGCTTCACATGTAATGGCGGTTAAAGCCGCCGCCATTACACAATCACTTACTTTCTAATATGCGTTAACGATAGCAAACCCCGCTCTCGCATACAGTGATTTCAAAGCATGCGTAATGGTGGCAAATTTCACCGACATTTCACATACATAAAAAAAATTGTTCCCAAACATGTAGAAGCGGTAGAAATCACTGCCAATTCAATTAGAAATTTTCAAACTACCTTACAATTCTCCCAAGTGCGATGTCAGCAAAATTCGCCGCTCGGACACAAAGAACTTGTTCCAACATGCAAAAGCAGTTAATTTTACTGCCAATACACTTGCATTTTTAGCCTGCTTGTAGGGTCGGCAAAATTGACCGCCCTGACACTTGCAATACATTCCTCAAATGCAAGGGCGGCAAATTTTGCCGCCCGTGCATTTGTTCTCTCAATTTTTTCTAATTCTGAGAGATTTTCAATTTTGCTTTCCCGAGCCTGCTTTCCTCCATTACTCAACCCGCTTGCACTCTAGTCCTTTCAAGCATATCCCTATAGTCGTGATCGTCAACATACAATTTTCCCAGATTACCAGTATTTCCCCTAATTGCATGATCATGGATTTTTGTTGCTGTTTCTTCTGTGGATTTTCTTTCTTCACCAACATCCTTCTAGTGATAGCTTTTTCAAATGACTGAGTTGTCTCCAAAGAAGTCGAAAGCGATGAAGTATAAGTATCAGAGTGTTTTTCCAATCACCTCGGTTACTTCCAATGTCAATGACATTTGGGATACAGAGATTGGCCATGTGGACATGGCTGAGTTTGTGGAAAGAACCAAGTCTAATAACCCTAGTTCTGCAATGAAGAAGATTATCGATAGCAACATTCATTTGGTGTCATCTTTCCCAGTGGCAGCTCATAATACAGAGTTTGTTCTTCAATGTGCTCAGTTCTACAACAGAGATACTAGGGCAGTGGTGGATACAAATTGCAATGTGATAATCAGATTGGATCCAGAATTCATTGATCAAGTTTTCATGTGTCCTGCGGTTACAGAAGCTATAATGCTAGATTTTGCTGAAGCCCAAAAAGAGTATGACAAAAATTCTGAGAAAGCTAAGAAGATAATCAACACTAAATGGCTCAAGACTTCAAGGTCAAACTTGTCTAGGTGGCCGAGGAGTTTTCCCAGAAGTGATTTTGTAGAAGAAGTTGGTGATCTTATAACTCTTCTTAGCAGGATAAGGGGGCTAGCCTCTTCCTCACTTTTTCATGAGTGGATGTACCCTTTTATCAAGGTTATACTTCAAGGCAAGCAGGCCATCTTTTAGGGTGAGCAAATCAGCAATGTTCTGCATGAGCAATTGACTAAGGTATCCACTACCTTCAAATTCTATATGACTTCTTACCTAGTGTATATAGCAGCCTCCATGAGGATCTTTCCAGGTTTGACATCAGAAGGAGATAGGAGAGTGGTTCCTATATATCAGTACTATTCTCAACTAACATTGAAGGGTTCTATTCACCATTTTAGGAGGGTAAATGATGCTTTCTTTGCAGTGTTCTTGTGTCTTTTTGACCCTCAGCTAGAGCAAAGAAGAGTTTCAGATGAAGCTTGGTCAGTGGTGAATGATTATGGATGCATGTTCTTACAATTTTCTTCTTTCTCATATTTAAGGGTTGGCTTTTTCCAAGGTTATCCTTATATATTGCCAAGGTTTCCTTCAGCCAAACTTGTTCTAATGGAATTATGTAGACAAATGATTGTCGTACATAATAAGCAAATAGAGCTCAAAAAGCCAGGATTCAGATTTCCAGTTGAAATTGGCAGGTTTTCAGTATCAACTGCTGCAAAGGCTAGAAACATGGAAATTGAAATGCAGCTAGTAACAACGAAATAATTCAAATGAAGACCAAGGTTTGATTACAGGGGTGTGAAAGACAGATCAAGAGGAAGACCCAGTTTCATGAACCAATGGTTGAAGACGTCTGGTAGACTTGAGGACAGAAGAAGAGATTAGAAAACTGGACTATAGCAAGTTATCTCTAGAACATATTGAATATATGGGAGTGGTTGATATTCCTAAAGACTTGGTGGGTGATGAAGTGTTGATTGATGATAGATATAACAATGAATAGGATGTTAGTTCTCCTCTTCCTCCTATTCAATGGTCTCAGAAGGAATTGTCTTCTCTGAGGAAAAGGTTTGAACCTATATTGGCTAACACCAACAATTGGTTAGCAGATAAGGGAATTGCTTTGAAAGAATTCCTTACAGGATCAGAGACTGAAATCCAAGAACAAATAGGTAAAAAGGCGGAAAATAGGATGAAGAACAAGAGTGCTATTCCCTATTCTTCTAAGCCACATAAGCCTAGGATCAAATTTGTGACGAAGAAGTCAAAGGCAGTAGAGAAAGAATCTGAGATAGAAGATATGGAAATTGAGAAATAGAATACTAAAGAGCTAGCTGCTGAGGAAATGGAGGTTGAAAATAGATCAACAGAAGGACAAGGAGATGAAGTTTTGTCTCCACAAGAGAAGGTACAACAGGAAATGGGAGTCTCTTCTCCTTTGTCTGACATACCTATTTCAGTCCCTCTGTCTATTTCACCCATTGACATCCCCTCTTCTAACTCTCTAGCACCTTCAAAAATAATTTTTGATAATCCTCAAACTACTTTTGATGATGTTCTTCTTTCCTCTGAGTCTATTCCTAGCTTTTCCTCCTCATCTTTTGATATTGGAGATGCTTCTATATTTGATCACTTCGTGATGAGTTCAGAACAGGTTTCTAATGTGAATGTGTCAAGTGCATTTTTTACTAATACCCCACCTATTGTTTCTACTTCCAGTGCTAGTGCAGTTCCAGTAACACCAACAATGGAAGCAGACCCTAATGTGAGTACTTATGTGCTTCCTCCATGGTTGTTAGCATATACACCTAAAAGGAAGAAACAAGCCACCTCTCTAGATGACTTTGATTTTAGTAAGCTGGTGCTTGCAAAGGCTAAGACCCCAAAGAAGCTAAAGATTCTTTTGAGAATGCTTGGGGACAAAGGGCACAAATTCCTGGAGATTGCAAGGCCTCCACAGGATGCAACCATAGAAAATTTTAGTATGAATGATTACTCTATCTCTAGGGTTGAGCTAGGCAAAATAACTTATGAAAGTGCAAAGACTGACATGCAGTCAACAATGGACATTCTGATTCAGAAGTTTGACAAAGAGAAAGATATGAAGGATCATTACAAAGCAATGGTTGAGCAATTGACTGCAGTGGTGAGGAAAATTACTTTGAATTCAGAATCAGTGACTTCTAAGGCCGTTTCTGTAGAAGATCCTATCATCCAGAAAGCTAAAAAACTCATCTTAAGGGAAGAGTACTTGAAGAATATTTGGAAAGGATGCACACACAAGGAATCTCTCTTCTTACAAAGCTAGCTGAGAAAATAGAGAAAATAGAGAAAATAAGGGCAAAACTTGATGAATTGATTGATGTTATTTCTCAGGATATTGAGCGTCTAGAACAGAATCATGATAAGTGCGTAGAGATGAGGAAGCTGAAAATAAGTGCTCTAATATCAATCGGTGTCATTCCAAATAGGGATTCATATACTAAGACCAAAGAGACATTGACATATCAGAGCCGTGTGCTCAAAGATCTGATCAAAGACCTAGAAACTGCAAGGAAACTAAGTGATCAAAGTGATGTTAGTCTCTTGCACAAGTTGGAGGAGCTGCCGTGCAATCTGCTGTCACAAGATAATCAATTTCTTTTTGTAGAAGAAATGATCCAGGAATTTGAAAATATGTTTCAGAAGGAGTTTGAGGACAAAACATTTTCAGTGGCCTCTGTGGATAATATTCTTGATAATCAGTTGACTTTGGATAATCTGAAGACCAAGTTAACCAATCATGCAAAATCAATTACCACAGTCAGAGATGTAATAGTTAGAGCCCGGATGATTTTCAAGAACACAGTTAGTCTGGACAGTCTTGGGATGCAAGCAACGTTCACCATGTATGATTGCCACATGAAGACAGAAGGCAATACAAGTTGAAGCAGCTTTTCCATTACTTAGTTTATTTTCTACTTTTTAGATGTACTTTTGAAATAATTTTGGACATATTTACATGTACTTTTCTCATATGTAATTACATGTAAAAACATAGGAAGTCCCAAATCAAAAAGGACTCCTTTGTTGAATAAGTCTGTTGTACCCAACCAAATTTTTTGCTTCATCAAGGCATTTTGAAACAAGTCTAGAAATTTTTTCGTCAAAAAGTCAAAAAAGCAAAATTTCTAAAAATAGAAATTTCTATTTTTAGAATTTTCTATTTTTAGAATTTTCTAAAAATAGACGTCGAGTTAGGTTTTCTGGGTTTCTTGAGATATGGATGTTGGCAAAACTTTCTAAAAATAGAATCTCCAAATCAGGTGTCGCGCTCGATTCTCATTGGTCGATTTTCCTTCACGATCGGCACGGTTCAAACGGAATCTTCAAACGACCAAGTTTTCTCTACTGGGTCATTTTTGCTTTTTCACAAGGTGAAGCATGAGCTCGAAAGTCATCAACACAGAAAAGTTCACCTGCCAAATCTCTTCGACGAGTTTCCAACGCTGTTTCAATGACGCAAAATCAACAAACGGTCGTCGACTCGATGATGCACGCAAAACGATGCAAGATGGATCCGAGGTGAAGTGAAAAGTTGGAAATTCAAAAAATTGGCTAAGTCTGGTGAAACTGGGTGCCCCAGGAGGCTAGGGGCGCCCATCCTCTCCAGTGTTAGTTTTTTTCATGTTTTTCGAGAAACGTCGAAAATGCTTCCGTCAGCTCCTTTCCGGTTGGCCAAACTTGGTCAAACTTGGTCAAAAGTCAGTCAAAGCTAGGATTTCATCATAGATATGTTTAGACTACTCAGATCACCCTCCGTCCCGCCTTGACAGTCGTCAGAACGACTGAAATCGAAGACCGAACAGGAGCCGTGGGCACAAAAATCGAGAAAAGGTACAAAATTGAAAATTTTTGCAAAAAATGGCTAAGTGTTGACAATATGGGCGCCCCAGGAGGCTAAGGGTGCCCATCCTCACTAGTGTTAGTTTATTTTTCATGTTTTTCTTGAGAAATGCAAATCTCCTTCCGTCTGCCCGCTCCAGTTCAGTGTTGATCAGTTTGGCACATTTTTTAAGGCAAACAGAAGGTACAATTAGCTCAGTTTTCATCAGGCTTGCATATTTACCAGATCATCAGACTCATTTCCATCCCAGTTGATAGAAATCGACAGCCAAACAAGGGTCCTGTGCCTCCGGAACGCACATGCAAACCAAGAAATTGAAAAAGTTGAAAAAACTGAAAAAATGGCTAAGTGTTGGGAAACTGGGCGCCCCAAGAGGCTTGGGGCGCCCATCTTGTGCAGTGTTAGAATATTTTTGTGTTTTCAGTGTTTTCTGACATGCCTTGTTACCAATCTTTGCCCGTTGGCAGTTTCGGGGAGGTCAAACTTGGTCAAACGATGTCAGATTGTCGAACGGAGGCAGGGGATGGAATCTCAGTTGATCAATCTTCAAAATGTCAGGATCAGTTAGCTTTTTCAATTCATGATGACATTTTTCCACCTTGTCAAAGTCGAAGACAGGCTATATTTGAGTCAAAATGAGTGTTGAAGTGTCGAAAATGAAGAAAATTTTGTTAACACTTCTTCCAACTTGCGCATTCGATGACATCATCAAAGAAGATATTTTTTTGTCATCTTGCACATGAAGCCATAGGCTCCTACAAAATAGGGATTCTTCCTATTCGAAGATTTTTGCTTTAAAAGTTGTTTTCTTCATGGATGAGGATGAAGTTTTCTTCTCACACAAGTAAAGCTGCTTTTTCGACCAAAAGATTTATAAAGACAAGCTTTGGACTTCTTTATTTCATTATTTTTTGCAAGTTGCATCCAGAGGAAAGATTTTATTTTTCTTTCAATGAAGATTCGAAGACCCAAACTAGGTGCTTTTTCAGTTTTCTTCATAGATTCGGGTTGAGGAAGAAGAGAGGCTTGCTTTTTCAAGGTCCTTGTTTCAAGGAGATCATTTTTCAGAAATCCAACCAGAGCTTTTTCAGTTTTCGTCGAGATGGGTCCATCCAGATTATCATCCTCTTGAAGATTGGGAGTTGTGCTTTTTTTCGGGAAACTACTTTTTTCCCGCTTTTTCGAGAAAATCTCTGCTTTTTCAAAATCCGACAATATGGGTTGCTTCAAAACAGAATTGCCTACAAAACCCATGTGCCAGCTTTTTTCGCTCAGAATCAACTTTTTTTAGAAGAAATCAGCAAACGAATATCAACGGATGACGTCACCAAAAAGCAAGAATGTTGATGAGGATGCATTTCAAAAGAAAGCAGCTTTAAAACATATGCTTTTTGTTTTAAAGCATGTGCTTTCATCCTAAGCTCATCCATTCTATATTTAGAAAGAAAGCACCTTGTGATAGTTGGAATCTTTTTGCTTTAAAGAAGATTGCTTTAAAGCATTTGTTTATTGTATCTTTGTCTTAGAATAGTAATAAAGCTTGCGAGTTGGCAAGTTAGGGTTAATCAAGGAGATTTTAGGGTTCCCTACTCCTTTGATTTTAGTATAAATAAGGGCATCCTTGCCCATTGTTTGTAATGGTAGTTGTGATAGCAAATTTGCTGTGCCTATTCTAGCCTGCAAACATTGTTATTCCAAGTGTCTGTTCATTTATGTTCAGTGTTCTCCGGTGTTTGATCACTTACTGTATGCCTACCTTTTGCTGCAGTCTGGCTGTCCTGGAGTTGTATTAAACTTTCTGATATTAAATAGAAATCTCATGCCTACTTTGCTCTGATATTCTATATCGATTCATCAAGTTTTCGTCATCAGATGTGTAGCTTCTGTGGCTTTCATTTTCAGCTTTCATCATTAAAGTACTCTTAGTCTTATGGTGTAAATCTGGAGGAAAACTACTTGAGTGTTTGTGTTTACAATCATTCCCCATTCACTTTCAACTTTCTTTGCTCTGAATTTACTCAGGAGGTTGAAAGCGTCATTAGTCTATGCTAGTTGTAGTAGAAGTTTTATTAAAAAGGAAAAACCTCTTCTGCAGCATTTAGAGTTTTATAACCTTGTGCTCTGCAGCTGAGAATCAAAAAGAAGATAGGTGAAGTTTCATTCAAGTTATCTTTTCAGCGAACATCAGTGAGAAAGGGAACTCCCCCTTCCAATAGGAGAGCAGTTTATCTGTGCATAGCTGTCCATTTCCAAATCGCATACCAGAGGTGCAAATTGAAATGCCAACAGTTTTCTGGCGCCCACCGTGGGGCACAAGGCATAAAACTTCAAGCAAGCTTAGGCTTATGACACGGTAATGACTCTCTGGCGTCCTTCTGCTCCAGTTCAACAACTAAATCTTACACCACCTGTCATTCAACCAAATCTTGTACGTGTAGAAGGAGAGCAAACGGACATCATTAGCAGCCTTAGAAGTTTCATATTTGCACAAAAGGAAAGTCCTGATCAGTGGAGAAACGCAGCTGCTATCCTTGACGAAGAAGAACACAAAGCAAATCTTGCAGTAGGAAGACCAGTACTACCACCTCCCGCGTGGCAATAGATAATCCTGGCTCACAGGGTTTATTCAAGAAAAGGAAAAGGTGGTGCTACGGATCCTTTCTTTCAAGATCTTGATTCTATAAAAGTTGGAGAAGCATCCAAAATAGCTCGAGAAATTCAGATAGTTCCTGAAGTCAAGCAGGAAGAATTACAAGAAGAACCAGTAATCCAGCCTAGAGCAATGGGTGATACAAATAACAACAATCACAATGATCCAAATCAAAGGTGACCGCCACCATTGCCTTGGGGTAATAACATTGGACCTTTGGCCCTACAAGCACATCATGATTTACCAAAGGGGTCCAGGAAGCACTTTCCTCGGTTCCATGGCGATGGAACTCAACATCTTGATGAACACATCTTTGCATTCACAACAGCTTGCGTTGTTTTGCATGTATCACATGAAGATTTTGCCGTGCGTCTCTTCGTTGAGACTCTCGTGAGAAATGCTGCTGATTGGTTTAGTCATGTGGAACCAGGAATCATTACAAGTTGGGCAACTATGAGCGAGAAATTCTTGGCAAGATTCAAGCCTACCGAAGATGGTCACAGATTGTTCGCCCAACTCTCAAATTCAAAGATGGAAAACAATGAACCAATGAGGGAGTTTGTGGCAAGGTTTAATCGCCTAGTTACATGTCTTTCTCATACTCTTAATCCATCTCTGCAAATTCTGTTGAACAGTTTCATTAACGCTCTTCCTTCTGAGATAGCCTTGTTTTTGAGACCGGCTAATGAAACAGAATTATCCAATGCACAAGAAAATGCCATCAAGTTAGAGGATGACATGATTACCTCTGGCAAGATGAAAATGGATTCAATCAGGCCTCTAGTTCAGAGCTCTGTAGATCCACTGCTGCATAAGGTAGCAAACGAAGTGACTATCATGAAGAGACAGTTGCCTACTCAGGGGCAACCCGCGCAACAACCGTATCAGTCATCGCAACAACAATACCAACCACAGCAACAGTATCAGCCTCAGCAACCATATCAGCCTAAGAGGAACAATTTTCAGCCTTTCAATAACTATAGGCCCAAGTTGCCAGCACCACCACCAAGGCAAGCAGTCGATGCTGCTCAAAATGCAGTGTTTTGTTCCTTTCATGAGACTGATGCACATACCGGAGCCACGTGTCCTAAAAATTTAAGGATGAATCAAATCATGGGATATGCTGATGCTGCACCTATTTCAAACATTGTTCCCTCCCCAAGTGCGAATGTTGTCTTACCACAGATGGACAACTTCGATGGCGACTCTACCACGGGATACTTCCAGAATGAACCCGTTATAATGAAGGAAGAACAAGACGATTTTCGTCAATATTCTCTTGCAGTGAATCATGAAAATCTTTCAACTCCTGTGTTTACACGTACTCAACATTTTAAAGCACAGAAGGAAGGAGAGGATAGACAAAGACCAAAAGAAAAGGAAAAGGAAGTGGCTTCCACTTCCAATGCTCAGCCATCACGTGAAAGTGTTCAAACTACACAAAATTCATCTTCAACAAATTTTGATATAGTCAATTCCATGATGAAGACAAAGGTGCAGATTTCTCAGCTGGAGTATCTTCAAGACCATCCAGATCAGCTAGATAGAATTGTCAAGTATGTCAAGAAAGATACTGTCATACAGCCCACATTGCTAGAATCTTCTGTTCCGGCAGTAGAGAAGCCAAAGCCTTTCTATATTTCTCTGTATATAGGAGGTTATAAATTGAGCAATTGTATCATTGATTCAGGAGCCTCAGACAATGTCATGTCTTTGCAGGTAATGAACGCTTTGGGACTCTCGTGCACCAAAACACATGACAAGTGTTATTCACTTGAGTCTAAATCAGTACCTTTGGTTGGACAATTGAAGGATGCTCAAGTTCGATTAGCGGCTTGCCCAGAGAAGAGAATAATGATGACTATCTTGGTAGCTGACATTCCAGCCAGCTATGGGATGCTGCTGAGTAGAAGTTTCTGCAAAGATCTTGGAGGAGAAATACAATTGGATTGGTCATTTGTGACCATTCCTTTAAAGAAAGGTAATTTCAAATTGGAACCAGAAACCAGGTCATGGTTTGCAGTGGTGAAATCTCAAGATCCTCAAGCACAAGTGCTATATCAAGAAACGGATTCTGGTACATATGTCATGTTGTCTGATATAACTAAAAAGAATCAAGAGGTTGTCTATGTGGTTGACGAATCAGAGGAAGTATCTGAAGAAATGTGCAATTTGCAAACTTTCTTTGAAGAAGAAGTGCAACAATCTTCTCAAGAGCAAAATTACAAGGAAGAGATCAAATATGTTGCGGAGAGCAATGAAGAATCTGATTTGTTCTTCTCATCTTTTGAAGGTTGGTTTGAAGAACCTGTGTCAGATATATCCAAAGAAGAGACCAAAGGAATGTTGCAATTGGAGAAAGAACATGATCTTCTTCATTTTGAAGATGATTCATCATTAGAAGAATTTATCAAAAATGGAGATCATATAGAAGATTCATCATTGGATCTCGACAGTTTTCTACATCACTTGGAGAGTGATTCTTCAGTAGAGGATACTGTAAATTTTCTTTTACAGTTTAGCCCATCTTCACCTGCATCTCGAGAATGTTTTGTACATACTAGTGAAGAGGACGATGTTGAATCCATCTATGAACCTGCACAGGAAAAAGACTTTACTGATACTATGCAACCAGTGTGGAATGCAACAAATGAAGAGGTTGATGGAGAAGAGCAGTTCATGGAATATTCAATTTTGGTCACTAAAGAAGATGATATTGAAAAATCAGAGATTCTTGACAAATGTCTTGTGAGATACGCCATATGTGAGATTGATCAAGAAGAAGAAGAGGAAACATATGACTCAGATGAATTTGTTTTTGGTTCTACTCCTTTTACAGAAGAAGAAAGATACATGAATGCTGAAGAAGAAGTGATGATGGATATTCGCATTGAAGAAGAGTACTCTACAGAGGATGACGAGATTCCAGGTAATGAATGGGAAAGTGAGCTATCAGGTGAAGATGTTCAGGAGTTTAAGCATTCAGATCTTGACGGTTCATCAGATTTTGGAGAGTGGATGGACGAAAACAAAACCGATGAAGAAGCCCCTGTAGCACTTGAAAAGTGGGCAACGACAGTTGTGGACCCTATAAGCCAGGAATCAGTGATGAGAGTCGTGTACGAGCAGCTTGCACCTTTTCTAGAAGATGATGCATTGACTGAATACAAAGTTGCATGTGTACAAGATATAAATGAAACTCATATTCAATATGTGGTGATGACCATTCCCACAGATGTACTTTGGCCACAAGACTTTCCTGTATATCTTTAGAAAGAAGTTCTGTATCTCCACATATTGCAGAGGTTGCTTGCATTGGAAGAAGATGCTCCACCTGATCACTGGCGTATCAATCAGTTTCTCAGAAACTTCTCATGGCCTGAACGTGAATACCCTCCTGAATCATGGCTCTTTGAGAGAGTGTTGCAGAGAAAGAAAAGTTTTGTGCTACCAAGGCAATCCTCACAGCTAAAGAGAGATGGTTCTTACTTTTCTGAGTCAATTGACGGTTTCATGTGATAGCCCTAATCTCTTCTCATCCTCGCTCAGGAGAAAGAGCACGTGAAACACTTTTTGTTCTCGTAATGTGTTTCCCCTTTCTGTGATGTGACCGTTATGTCGCAATGTTTTTCCCCTTTCTGTAATGTGACAATTGTGTTCCTTGTGTTGTGAAGTTCCAACTCCCTAGGTGATCTTAGGAAGTCCAGTTTTAGGTGATGTAGGAGAAATGTCTTGTTCTAGGTGATTAGGAATGTAACCTGACTCTATTGCCCAATGGATAAGGCACTGGTCGAACTTGCAAAAGTCCAGAGATTCTTGGTTCTCCTATGCCGTAAGTATCTGTCATGGTCCCCAGACAGAGCCAATTGTTGTACCCAACCAAATTTTTTGCTTCATCAAGGCATTTTGAAACAAGTCTAGAAAATTTTTCGTCAAAAAGTCAAAAAAGCAAAATTTCTAAAAATAGACGTCGAGTTAGGTTTTCTGGGTTTCTTGAGATATGGATGTTGGCAAAACTTTCTAAAAATAGAATCTCCAAATCAGGTGTCGCGCTCGATTCTCATTGGTCGATTTTCCTTCATGATCGGCACGGTTCAGACGGAATCTTCAAATGACCAAGTTTTCTCTACTGGGTCATTTTTGCTTTTTCACAAGGTGAAGCATGAGCTCAAAAGTCATCAACACAGAAAAGTTCACCTGCCAAATCTCTTCGACGAGTTTCCAACGCTGTTTCAACGACGTAAAACTGACAAACAGCCGTCGACTCGATGATGCACGCAAAATGATGCAAGATGGATCCGAGGTGAAGTGAAAAGTTGGAAAATCAAAAAATTGGCTAAGTCTGGTGAAACTGGGTGCCCCAGGAGGCTAGGGGTGCCCATCCTCTCCAGTGTTAGTTTTTTTTCATGTTTTTCGAGAAACGTCGAAAATGCTTCCGTCAGCTCCTTTCCAGTTGGTCAAACTTGGTCAAAAGTCAGTCAAAGCCAGGATTTCATCATAGATATGTTTAGACTACTTAGATCACCCTCCGTCCCGCCTCGACAGTCGTCAGAACGACCGAAATCGAAGACCAAACAGGAGCCGTGGGCACGAAAATTGAGAAAAGGTACAAAATTGAAAATTTTTGCAAAAAATGGCTAAGTGTTGACAAAATGGGTGCCCCAGGAGGCTAAAGGCGCCCATTCTCACCAGTGTTAGTTTATTTTTCATGTTTTTCTTGAAAAACACAAATCTCCTTCCGTCTGCCCACTCCGGTTCAATGTTGATCAGTTTGGCACATTTTTTGAGGCAAACAGAAGGTACAATCAGCTCAATTTTTATCAGGCTTGCATATTTACCAGATCATCAAACTCATTTCCATCCCAGTTGATAGAAATCGATAGCCAAACAGGGGTCCTGTGCCTCCAGAACGCGCATGCAAACCAAGAAATTGAAAAAGTTGAAAAAACTGAAAAAATGGCTAAGTGTTGGGAAACTGGGCGCCCCAGGAGGCTTGGGGTGCCCATCTTGTGCAGTGTTAGAATATTTTTGTGTTTTCAGTGTTTTCTGACATGCCTTGTTACCAATCTTCGCCCGTTGGCAGTTTTGGGGAGGTCAAACTTGGTCAAACGATGTCAGATCGTCGAACGGAGGCAGGGGATGGAATCTCAGTTGATCAATCTTTAAAATGTCAGGATCAGTTAGCTTTTTCAATTTATGATGATGTTTTTCCACCTTGTCAAAGTCAGAGACAAGCCATATTTGAGTCAAAACGAGTGTTGAAGTGTCGAAAATGAAGAAAATTTTGTTAACACTTCTTCCAACTCGCGCATTCGATGACATCATCAAAGAAGATATTTTTTTGTCATCTTGCACATGAAGCCATAGGCTCCTACAAAATAGGGATTCTTCCTATTCGAAGATTTTTGCTTTAAAAGTTGCTTTCTTCATGGATGAGGATGAAGTTTTCTTCTCACACAAGTAAAGCTGCTTTTTCGACCAAAAGATTTATAAAGACAAGCTTTGGGCTTCTTTATTTCATTATTTTTTGCAGGTTGCGTCCAGAGGAAAGATTTTATTTCTCTTTCAATGAAGATTCGAAGACCCAAACCAGGTGCTTTTTCAGTTTTCTTCATAGATTCGGGTTGAGGAAGAAGAGAGGCTTGCTTTTTCAAGGTCCTTGTTTCAAGGAGATCATTTTTCAGAAATCCAACCAGAGCTTTTTCAGTTTTTGTCGAGATGGGTCCATCCAGATTATCATCCTCTTGAAGATTGGGAGTTGTGCTTTTTTTTGGGAAACTACTTTTTTCCCGCTTTTTCAAAATTTGACAATATGGGTTGCTTCAAAACAGAATTGCCTACAAAACCCATGTGCCAGCTTTTTTCGCTCAGAATCAACTTTTTTTAGAAGAAATCAGCAAAAGAATATCAACGGATGACGTCACCAAAAAGCAAGAATGTTGATGAGGATGCATTTCAAAAGAAAGCAGCTTTAAAACATATGCTTTTTGTTTTAAAGCATGTGCTTTCATCCTAAGCTCATCCATTCTATATTTAGAAAGAAAGCACCTTGTGATAGTTGGAATCTTTTTGCTTTAAAGCAGATTGCTTTAAAGCATTTGTTTATTGTATCTTTGTCTTAGAATAGTAATAAAGCTTGCGAGTTGGCAAGTTAGGGTTAATCAAGGAGATTTTAGGGTTCCCTACTCCTTTGATTTTAGTATAAATAAGGGCATCCTTGCCCATTGTTTGTAATGGTAGTTGTGATAGCAAATTTGCTGTGCCTATTCTAGCCTGCAAACATTGTTATTCCAAGTGTCTGTTCATTTGTGTTCAGTGTTCTCCGGTGTTTGATCACTTACTGTATGCCTACCTTTTGCTGCAGTCTGGCTGTCCTGGAGTTGTATTAAACTTTCTAATATTGAATAGAAATCTCATGCCTACTTTGCTCTGATATTCTATATCGATTCATCAAGTTTTCGTCGTCAGATGTGTAGCTTCTGTGGCTTTCATTTTCAATTTTCATCATTAAAGTACTCTTAGTCTTGTGGTGTAAATCTGGAGGAAAACTACTTGAGTTTTTGTGTTTACAATCATTCTCCATTCACTTTCAACTTCCTTTGCTCTGAATTTACTCAGGAGGTTGAAAGCGTCATTAGTCTATGCTAGTTGTAGTAGAAGTTTTATTAAAAAGGAAAAACCTCTTCTGCAGTGTTTAGAGTTTTATAACCTTGTGCTCTGCAGCTAAGAATCAAAAAGAAGATAGGCGAAGTTTCATTCAAGTTATCTTTTCAGCGAACATCAGCGAGAAAGGGAACTCCCCCTTCCAATAGGAGGGCAGTTTATCTGTGCATAGCTGTCCGTTTCCAAATCGCATACCAGAGGTGCGAATTGAAACGCCAACAAAGTCATAGTTAACTTTTCTTTTCCTATTTTTGCTCTCGGATTCTCTTATAAATAAAGAGGACCTCCATTGTAATTAACTATCTTTTAGTTATTGAAGCGAAACTCTACCAAATTGAAGAGCATTTTGAGACTTTGTGTTCAAATTGTAAATCAAATTTTATCAAGTGAATAGAAAAGCAAGTGATCGTTCAATCTTTGTGTTGGAATAACTTATGGCATATTAGAAATTCTTCTTATGTCCTTTTCTTAATACTATCTTATCTGCTTGATCAAATTATAGTGTGAGTGTGAATAATCTAGGAGATGTTCTAAAGCTGATTGTGGAGACTTTGTGCTACAACAATTATCTTTAGTTTGTGATTTTGTGTTTTGAAGTAAAAGATATTGGAAAGACTTTGAGTTGCTATTATCTTTTGTGATCATATGTTTTATCATAGCATTCGATGAAGACTTTGAGCTGCATCTTATCCTACTTAGTTCTAAATTATAAATCAGTAAAAGGAGCAACGATAGACTTTGTGTTCTCGTGGGTTTCTTGGTTATTCAAATTTGTATCGAGAAAGTGCTCTTTCATTTTGTAAACATCATTTCTAAAAAAAGAGAAATGGATGATATGGTCTCACCCCTAAGTTAGTATTTAGTTTAAATAAGTTTGTGATAGTTGATAGGGAACCTCCCCTTGCTGAGAGGAGAGATTTATCTCATTACACTGTGGTTGATATAACCATTTTGCCTTTAGTTAGTTGAAGACAAAATATTCACCCAACACATTAATATTTCCCTTTCATAGATTAAAAATCACGTTTCATTTCCAAAATACTAAAAAAGCACAAAAACACGTTTTCATATCATTTAGCTTTGCATGCATATAGAAACCCTGGAAAAGATAGACAAACTTGCAAACCCTCAATACCATCACGAGGTAAACCATGATAAATTATTCAATCAAACCCTTGATCACATCACAAGGTAAACACAAGTCAAAACATAACCAAACCCTAGGTCAACTAAACGCTAGGTCGAAACCCTGAGTCTAGTTAAGGGTGATCATCACACATTTACCTCTATCTTGGCTCACGAATGTGCCTAGGAGTGAGGGGTGAGTGGGTAAGGGCTATCCTCAACAAGATTGAGGTAATCAGTTGACAACAACAATAGGAGATATTCACTTTACCACAACAAGACCCATTTGTCCTCTTATTGTTAGAAGAAACTAGACAACTCCAAATACAATGAGAACTCATTCAATGCATTGAAAGACAAGAGGACATAAATGAAAGAAACTGCTTACCCACACAAAGATGGAATAGAAGAAACCCCAATAGACGAAGAGAAACTAGTGACCCTTCGGGTCATAGGGTTATCTCAACAACAACTACGATCGAACGAAACATTCAACTTATCACACAACAACAAAGGCCACAGAACTTGTCGACCCCTCTCCGCGAAGTCCAGCTCTCCAACGAGCCAAACCCTCGCCATGTCTCATCTCCTCTCGACTAGCTACTTCCACGAGAGCGAGATTGACATGGCGGACTGCCCCATGGCAAGGAGGGAAGGGTTCGTGTGCGTGCCGAAATCTAACCTGACAGCCCTAGCCAATTGGAGTCACGATTTTGAGCGTACATATTTTGGTGAACCCAACGTGAATTACAAAATCTTTTAGTTTTGTATTTTGCGTTCCCATTTCAAAAACACTTCAAAACATTTAACAAAAGCTTCAAAACATTTTTGCGCCATTCTTCATAGTTGCTTTAGCTGTTTCAGCTTCTATCACCTACGCCGTCATCTGTTCCATTTGTTTTGTTGTGTCTATGACACCTCTAAATATGACAGAACCTAACTTAAACCAAGGAAATATTCCATCAAGAGAACCAGAAACTCCTTCCTTTGATAGGTATGTGTCACCACACCCTAATGCACCAATCACCAACTATTATGACTATGAAGATTCTGATTATGAACCAGATCAAAGAGAATCCAGGAGTTCTCTATCTTTTAACAACCTAGCTTGGGAAAACAACCTGGCCATACCAAATGCACCACATAAAGCTAGAAGGATAAGGTCAGAAATACATCGACCTGAGCAACCTTCCACAAGCACATCAAGTACTCATCTTGATGAGGAGGTCAAATGATTAGAAAAACATTTCCAAGAAGCCAAAGATGCTCAAGAAGCATTGAGGATTGCCTTGTGAGAAGAGCAAAGAGAAAATGTCGGACATGAAGAAGCGTATCAACATGAAAATACTCGATGAGAAAATCCTAGAAACGAAGAAACACCTAGAGTTGCTACTCCTGCAGATTTAATCGCAACTCTAGTACAAAGAATTAGAATCTTGGAAGTAGAGCAAGCTTCTCCAAAAAGAAGACAAAAATCTCATGAATAGGACCAGGGGGCATCTCAAAATCCCCCTACCTTAATTATTATTCTCAAAATGCTAGCAACGACACACGTCTGGATGAGAATCCTCTTGTTCAGAACAATCAAACAAATCCGACAATGGGTTATCAAAACCCACCTACATGGTTATTACTATCAACCCCACAATCTCAAAGTGCCTTTCTAGGAACATATCAAAATATAAGAAGCATGCAACTACCTCGACCATTGCTAGATCTCCTGAAGTTCAAAGGAGAAGGAGATCCAAACTCCCACATTAAAGCCTACACCATGGCCATAAGAGAACTCCTCCCTTGGGATGGGGTTGTAGCAAAAATCTTTCCAAAAACTCTTGAAGGCATTCCTCTGGATTGGTATTATCGCTTACCAGAAGCTTCAATCCACTCATTTAGACAACTAATTAGAGAGTTTGTCATGGCATTCAACATGAACAAACTCGTTAAAATAGGGATTAGAGAATTCCTCACAATGAAACAAGATCCAAAGGAATCCATAGCCCACTTTGTCACTCGATGGAGGCAAGTTCTTTACTCTTCGACTAGCACTCCAAACATGGATCACTGAGAATTGTGCGACCTCTTTTTACATGCCCTTAACAAGGACATGAGAGAAGATGTTCAAAAATTGTCATACAAATCCTATGAAGAGGCATTGGAAAGTGCTTTGAGGATTGACCAAGCTGCCATCAATAGCGGTTGGAAGACTTACGATACCAACAAAAAACTTAACACATCAAAAGGAACATAGAAGACTACATCTAATGTGCCTCAAGAGAAAGATGTTAATGTCATAAAAATAAATCCTAGTAATGACAAATGGTGACAAAAAGGAAATCAAGGATCAAACTGACCCTCATACGACCCTAATACTTATTGTTGGTTCCATGGGACAAAGGGTCATGAAACAAAAACTTGTTATGGATACAATAAAGCTATCTCCAAACTTACTCCAGATCAAAAAAATGAACTTCCTCAAACTTCTCCAATCCCAAAGAAAGGAGTAGGAACCTCAAATTGAGAAAGGGAAGGCCAATCAAAACAATTCCAATCACGTAGAACTAAACCAAGAAGTGTTTGTGATCCATGAGGAAGAACAAACAGATCAAACTAAAAATGTCTTCTCACAAGTGATAAATTTGTTGAGGGCCTCTCCCTCACATTGCAAGACATCCTGGAAGTATTGGAAGTAGGATGTTCAACACAGGAGGAATCGCCTCCTCTCACATTTGATGTTTCCAAACTACCCCAAAATGAAGGAAGTAAGAAAAAGGATTCGCCTCTATACATACAAGTTCAAGTGGAAGAGGTCACTATAAAAAGAGTACTGGTGGACGAAGGATCAACAGTAAATCTCTTGCCAATGTCATTCCTACAGAGAATGGGATATAACAAAATAAGAATCAAGCAACAAACTACCACATTAAGGATTTACGACAGTCATGACATCCAAACAGTTGGAAAAATCAACCTACCACTCACTCTGATGGGTAAAACCATCTCTGTGGATTTCTATGTTATCAACAGAGAAACCAACTACAATATGATCCTTGGAAGACCTTGGATTCGTGCCATGAAGGCCATCACTCCACTTTATTCCAAGAAATCCATTTCCATGACTTGGGAAAGGTCACCATCATTAATGCAGATCCTGATTCCTTCAGTATCTATAAAAAGGAACAGGAAGAAAAAAACAAGAAGTTGAAGGCGCAAGAGAAACAAAAAGAGGAAACTCAAGATGTCCAAACAAATACAAGCACTCACAACATATCCTATCAAAGAATGGATGATCTTAGGGAATTCCCTTTTGATCCACGTACAACCAAGTCCCATGTGTCATTTGGCTTAGCAGCTATTCCATGTATCAATGAATGGGATATCAAAAACCTCTTGGTTGGAACAATTGAAATCATCGAAGAAGGAGATGAAAAAGAGGAGAAGCGAGTGGAGAAACATCTCAATCACAAAACTGTCAAAGCTTGTGGACCCTACACTTTGATGGAGCTAGTTGCAAAATAGAGGCAGGGACAGGGATAATCTTGACATCTCCCGAAGGAAAAGTCCTCCCCTTCGCCTTCAGAGTAGATTTATTTTGCACCAATAACATAGCTGAGTACGAAGCCCTGTCCCTAGGAATCATGCTAGCCATGAGAATGGGGGTCAAAAAAATCTCTGCCTTCAGAGATTCTCAGTTAATAATCAACCAAGTCACGAAAAATTACGAGACAAAACCAGAACGATTGCAACCTGATAAAGAAACCATTAGGAAGTTGGTTCAATTCTTTGACTTCTTCTCTATCAAAGCCATACCTAGAGAAGAAAATCAAGTACCATATTCAATGGCCACGTCAGCTGCGTTATTCTTGCCACATGCCCAACTACAAAATTTAGAATACATTGTATCAGTATGCGGAGAACTGTTGTTAGAAAGTGAAGAATTACCAAATATCCTGAATTACGCCATGGGTCAAGAAGAAAGACCAACTCGAGACTACGCTGAGAATGACGAAGCTATCCTGGAATATCTACATGCTTATGATGGACTTCCAAGGGCACACCACAAAAAATGATACATGCTTCTCCCTCATCCAGAGGTTTATTGTGAGAACAAGAAAGAAATCCTCCAGATTGAAGCAAACTCAGATTTACCACTTGCCCCTTAAAAGTTTGAGGAAGGACACCCGTCCCTAACTAGGGATACTATCGACATCAATGTTGGAACACCTGAAAAACCTAGGATGTTAAAACTAGGAGGAGAACTAAATGACAAAGAACTAGAGGAGTACACGGAATTCTTCATCAAATATTCTGACCTATTCGCGTGGGCATACTCATACATGCTAGGACTAGATCCAAAAGTGGTGGTGCACAATTTAGTGACAAAACCAGATGGGAAACCCGTAAAACAAAAGCCAAGGCCCACAAAACCACAAGTAGCTGAAATGGTGAAGGAGGAACTAAAAAAATTGTTAAATGTTAGTTTCATCAATCCAATGGACTATTCAAATTGGGTGTCAAACATTGTCCCAGTTCTGAAGAAAAATGGAAAAACTTAGATATGCCTCGATTTTAGAGACATCAATCAAGCTTGTCCAAAGGATGATTTCCCTTTACCATCCATCGATCAGATTGTCGATTCAACGACAGGATACGAGATTCTCTCTCTCATGGATGGATTTTCAAGATATAACTAGATCAAAATCGTAGAAGTTGACCAAAACAAAACAACATTCATCACCCCTTGGGGGACTTTCTGTTGCATAGTCATGCCATTCAGGTTGAAGAACGCAGGAACAACCTACCAAAGGGCAATGACATATATCTTTCATGATTACATCCACAAGATAGTTGAAACATATGTTGATGACCTTCTGACTAAGTCGGAACAAAGGTCAAGACACGTGGAGGACCTTCAAAAAATCTTCAATAGACTTTGAGAGTATAAAGTAAGGTTGAATCTTGAAAAGTGTGTTTTCAGAGTCATGGTAGGAAAGTTGTTCGGATTCATTATTTCACAAAGGGGAATAGACGTCAACCCAGCTAAGGTTAGAGCAGTCTTAAATGCAACCCCACCAACAAGTGAGAAAGTAGTAAGAGCCTTTTTAGGACAATTAGGTGCAATTAGACGATTCATACCAGACATGACTTTCAAAATTCATCCAATCAATCAATTATTAAAAAATAAGTTGGCTTTACTTGGACAGTGGACTATTAAAATACATTTGAGCATGTGAAGAAATTCTTGTTGACCCCACCCACATTGATGCCACGAAGACATGACAAGCCTTTCACCTTATACTTCAGAGCAACCGATATCTCTATAGCATGCATGTTAGCTCAACAAGATGAAGGTGGAAGAGAAAGAGCCATCTATTTCATAAGTCGAATCTTGTTGGAATATGAGAAGAACTATACCCAAGCTGAAAAAGAATGTCTAGCCATAGTCTTTGCGACCCGAAGGCTATGACATTACATGTTGAATCAAGAAACTAAAGTCATGATACGATCCGAGCAATTGAGAACTTTCTTAAATCAACCCATGCTCTCAAGAAGAGCTGGCCGATTCATAACTTTGTTGATTGAGTTTGAGCTAACTTCCGTCAATCAAAAAGTAGTCAAAGGATAGATAATAGCAGATTGGTTAGCAGATAATCTGGTTCCCCCAAAGGAACCCATGAATGAAGATTTCCCTGATGAAGAAATTTGTGTGGTGGATCTCGAGAAGTATGCCGCCTCATATTGGTACAGAGATATCATGAATTATCTCGCAAACAAGACTTACCTGGAAAACATGACCCCTTTGGGAAAAAGATGATTATGCGTCCTCACTGCAAGATATGTTTTAATAGATGATGTGCTCTATCGAAGGGCCCTAGACGGAATGTTGCTTTGATGTTTTGATAAGGAAGAAACACAAAAAATCTTAGAGGAATGTCATAGCGGAATCTATGGAGGACACTTTGGTGGTCACACCATGGCACGGAAAATATAGAAAATGGGATACTTCTGGCCATGTTTAAAAGGGGATGCAATTAAGTTTGTAAAGAGGTGTCTAAAATGTCAAGCTTACACTCAAGTTCATCACACACCAACAAGAGATTTGCAACAGATCGTTACCCCTTGGCCCTTTTCCACCAGGGGGTTAGATCTGGTGGGGAAGATATATCCCCCTTCAACAGATGGACATTTGTTCATCATTATCAAGATAGAATATTTCACAAAATGGGTGGAGGCCATGCCTCTCACCACAGTCTCAGGGACTGTAATCACTAAATTCATACTGAACCAAATCATTTGTCGGTTTGACATTCACCAAGTGATAGTAACGGATAACGCATCATCATTTAAAAACCCACAAGTAAGAGAATTATGTGAGAGATTTCACATCAATCACAATTCTCCCTCAGTGTACTATCCTCAAGGAAACAAACAAGCAGAAGCTACCAACAAAACTTTGAAGGTAATATTGGTCAAAATCGTGAAAGATTCTAAGAGAGATTGGCATTTACAACTATATCTAGCTCTGTGGGCTTACAGAACAAGTGTCGGGACTCCAATTGGAACCACCCCTTATGCCCTCACTTTTGGGTCAGAGGTGGTATTACCATTGGAAGTAGAGTGGCCTAGTCTGAGAGTGTCATTACAAGGATTATTGGACAATGAAGAATATAGAGTAGTAAGATTGGCCGAATTAGAAATGATGGATGAAACACGCTTGAGAGTTGTTCAAAGACATGATTCTTACCTAGCAAGAATGAAAAATCAATATAACAAAAGGGTCATTCCAAGACCCTTTCAAGTGGGAGATCTAGTGCTCACGATAGACAATTTGATCGACAAAAGAGCTGGCGAAGGATGAAAATTCAGACCCAATTTGATAGGTCCTTACATGGTCAAAGAAGACGTCAGAAATGGTTCCTATCTCTTGTGCACAATGGAGGGAGAGGAATTTGGTGAAATAGTCAATGTCTTTCACCTCAAGAAATACTATGTCTAAAAAACCAAAAAAAAATCATAAAAACAAAAAAAACATAAAAATCAAAATGTCAAAAATAGTTTGTTTCTTGCATTTTAGCATCATTCTGTTCATCTTGCATTATTGTTAGTGACTTGCTCTTATACTATTTTCTCTTCAAAAGGAGTCTAAGGTTGCCTAGGTATACATCATCCTTTCAGGGCCTAGAGATCCCCCATTTTTCATAATTGCCATTATCCCCCTTCATTCCCAATGATTCTAATCAAGGGCTAGCTCTTAGCTCTACACTAATCCCAATCTTAATGAGTCAAGATGTTAGGTCTAAACAAAGTCAGTATTCAAACCTACAGTGTTCAAAGGAAGCTTGCAAGTAGACCTTCCCAATTCTTCCCTAGTATTAGAGAAGTCCAACCAGATTACGAAAACTTTAGGTGGCGCTCAGCCTCTTATCTGTCATGGCCAAAAACATCAGAAAGATCAAAACTCTGAAGGAAGCAATCTAAGATTTGAGTGAATAAAAAAAATGAGTGATCAAAATAAGAGTGTCAAAAAAGTGAGAATTGAGAGATCAAATTATTGCATATCAAAAGTCCAAAAAGCATTCATTTCTTGAAAAGTCAAAAATCCAAAAAAATGAGAAAAATCAAGTGAGGAAAATACAAAAATAGGTGAAAAAGCAAAAAAAGAGAGATACAAAAAAGAGTGAAAGAGAGAAGATTGTTGAATGTCCATACTCTTGGGTGGAGATCAATCTAAGCTCAAAGCCTCAAGGGTGACATTCTAATAGAGAAGGAAAGGTACAAAGCACACACACGCACTAGCTGAGCAAAGCCAAGAGTCTAGTAGTCTCTAGGATCATCTTCTATCTAGGGAGCCTTGTTCTTTCCTATTTATCCTTTACCCCAGGTCTACCTTGCTTTCCATTTATGATCTAAGTCTGGCAAACACCAATAAAATTTGCTACTTGTCTAAGTTAAAATCTTGTCAGATTGTCTTATCTAGATAAGGATCAGTGTCTAGCCTTTAGCAAAGACTAAAATTAGAAGCAATCTGTTTTCACTCCCACTCCCCACTTGAGTTTTTAAATCCTATCTCAGAGCCTTGAATAAGTCTCTTATATCAAGACAACTCGCAATCCCCTAAATCAAAAATCATTTAAGAGCAGTCACATTGTTTGTTCCACACTGCATTCATGCGAAAATCAGAAAAAGAGTCCAAAAGCAATAAAGGCCAATGTCATATCGTAAACTGCATCTCATATATATGCCACAAAAAAATTACAAAAACATGTCATCGTTATCATACTTGCATCGTTAAAGAGTTGAAAAGGTCAAATACTTAATCAAAAAGTTCCCAAACCTCTAAACATGCACAAGAGATGAGTACAAATTTGATAGGCAAAAGCCATAAAAGAATAAAATTTCATAGATACATCTGAAGTTTACATATACAAAGAGTATCAAAGAGCTAGGACAAAATGCTCTCAAGAGAAGTAGAGGCTCCCCGTGCAAGGGGGCATGATTTCAAGAAAGGAAGTCAAGGCCAGTTCCCCCCAATGAAACCCTCAAGACTTCGACTCCTTTGTCTACGAATACCACTAGTCGCTCCATGAGACCTATGGGAGTGAGGCACTCTACTGTGAGCATGTGACTGTGAAGGTCCCGCCACACTAGCATCACATCTTCCAAAACTAAGATGAGCCATCTCTCGGAGTACCTAATTCTCACCCTTAAGGGTGTGAACCTGGGTCTTCAAGTCAGCATTCACCTGACATCCATGATAGACAGGAGTGAAAATGTCAGTGTGTCGCCCAACAGCAAGGGACACACCAGGATCATCTAAAAGACGGTCACAAGTTATCCTAGTGAAGGGAGAAGCCAATCCAACATTAATCTCATGAACAAAATCCCTCCACTCTCTAACATTGCTTGAAAGAGTGAATCGAAAGAAAAACAAGTCAATTCCTCATGAAAAGAGAAAAGACAAAAGTATGAAAAGCAAATAAGCTAAACTTATGTTGATCACCAAGCTGCCAATCAGAGTCAAATTGCCACATCACCTCATATGAATGATTCGGTCAGGGAACAACAGGAGGACCCTCAGGGATATCAGGAGCATCATCTGAATCATCAATATCATCAAAACCCTCATCCTGCACATCCTCGGGAAAGACCTTGTCTGACGAACCATCATCATTTGGAACATAGTCGTCGTCAATAGACTCTGAATCTATAGCCACAATGAGAGATTGGGAAGGAGTCCCTCTCCCTCCCCTATGTCCTCTTCTGAAAACTCTAGTAATGAAGACTCCAGGAGTCAAGGGAGTCCAAACCACAGTCCTCTATCCCATCTCACCTATCTCCTGAACAGTCTTGTAGCATGTGGAAACTAGGGGCAACTCCTTGGGGATGTCCTCGCCAAACTGTTGTGATCACGATTAACCCGATGGGCCTCAACTAGACCATTACGGTCTAAAATCTCAGATACTCCATGACAGTACTCTCTGACCTCACCATCATGGGCCTAGGATCCCTCCATGTCACAATAAGGATCAAAGATCATGTCCTCATCTGTAAGAGTAGCAATAGTGGGTAAAGAAGCATCAAAGTGACCAACATCCATCCACCTCGCTGCTCTCGGTAAACATCTATCTGGAATCAGAATGAGCTTCTGATAAGGCCTCATGTGCTCAAATATCCATGTCATGATCAAAGAAGAGTGGCTAAAAGCTAGAGCCCCTCATGAAATATGATAGAAGTCTCTGCAAACCATGGCCAAGATGTCTGTTCCCCAAGCATAAATTGTGCCCTCCTCAATACCATGAATGATGGGTGCCCAACACCATCTCAGGCAAGCTGAGGCCTTATCTCCCGACAGCCTCGATGCAATTAAACCGATCAGGAATCTCCTCAAAAGTGGGATGCAAAGGCGAGGCACAAAAGTGAGCTGGACTCTTGTCTGATCCCCAAGGTGACTAACCCCATGAACTCTGCCCAAGATGCCTTGTCCTCGAAGGACTCGCTAATAGGAAGGACTAGAGGATGTCCTCTCACAGGAACCCCAAGTATATGATACACATCATACAGAGTGATGGTCCACTCTCCAGAGATCTGAGGGAACCTGAATGTGTTTATATCTACATCCTAGTAAGTTAGAATGTCACAGCATATACAAGACACGGGGTGAATAACAGGCATGTGATAAACTCTAGCTAGACTTGCCCTCCTCAAAATAGCACGATCCTCATTACTCAACGAAGCAAACATCCCTGAGAGCCATCCTTGCTCTCAGCAGGCATCCCATCAGATACGCATGTCCTACAAAATTAAAAGAGAACTTAGATTAGATCTCGTAAACTCGTACAAATCCTTAAAAATCATAAAACTGCAAAAAAAACTTACACAAAAAAGTGTATAACCCTTCAAAATTGCAATAAACAGGTGAATATAGTAGCCAAAACATGTCAGATCAGAGTGAAACAAGCATCAAATAACATGAAATTTTAGTCAAAATCAGCCCAACAGGGTCGCCCTCGGGAGACCCAAATGTTTTGTAGGATCTCCCCCAGGCGACCCTGATGTCAGACAAGATCTCCCCCAGGTGACCTGCCTGACAAAAGGGATGACCCTAGAGGGAGGTCCCTCGATCAAAAACTTCTCTAAAAACTTCATTTTTCGGTCGATTTCAAAAAATGAAAAACCTATCTTGCTCTAAACGATGAGACAAAGACAATGCAACAAGAAAAATTGACAAAAACAGACAATTTCAAGAGATTTTTTACAAGATTCAAACTAGAGTTTAGAGAAGGGTTTTTCACTACTTGCATACCTAATTCTCCATGGCTGAAGAAGAGGCAGCCATCTTTGCGATCTCTCGACGATACCTTTCCAATGACTACTCACACGATCGATTTTATTGTCGTTTTGCTCCGATATCACAATTTAGCTTGCTTTGTTTGTCCTTAGCTTAGTTTCATTTGTACATTTTAGATTATTTATTTGCTTTTATGCATCTTTTTCATGCATCATTTTGTGTGCATTCATTCCTACAGGTCCAAACTGAAACTAGTCGAACTTGAATGATCCATGGTAAGTTCGTCATTTCAGTTTTCATTATTTGTTTTGATATATTTAAAATTTCAGACTGATACTAGTTATTGCAGGTATAATTCTGGGAAAATTGACAAACAGGTAAAACCTAGTTCAAGAACGGTACCTACCTTTCATGTAGACTACCGTCCCTGAGGGGGCAAATATGTAAGCACAAAATCACGCATAGCCTCCACAAGGACCCCTAAGCAGAAAACCTCTTGAGGATGTGTCTTCTTTCTTGTCTTGTGTTATTAACTCTTTGTCGTTTTCTCTATGCCCGTTTGCGACGCTTTTCGACACTTTTTGCGACACTTGTCGATTTGCATTTTATGAGCTTTCGACCTTGCTCCTAAGCCTTGTAAGCGTCTTATAGGTGATTTTTCACCTTTCCCCTATGTTTTTCATCCTCTGCACCCCCTCGAAGCCCTCTAGAGGTCCCCCCTATCCATCTCCCACTTCTAGTTTTCAGTTCTACTCAACCAATCCAAATCTCCCCCTATTGTTTCTAGATCTCCCCTGGGAGATCCTGCAGATGCAAGTGGAGATTTGGATTCTTGCACATGACTGACCTGTTTGTGTAGGCAAAACCCCTCCTTTTCTTCTCTTCTTTCATTCTCCCCCTGCAATTCTTCAGAAAACCCTGTCCAGCCCAGATCTCCCCCAGGCGACCCTACTGGAAAAAGAGGCGACCCTGTCATATTTCCAGTCGTGGAAAAACTCAAGTTTCTCACTTGTTTTAGCACCATTTTTGCCCGTTTTTCTTCCAGTTTGCATGATTTTTTATGCCTAATGTGGAGTTGACTATTTCATACACCCACACATGCATAATTAACTGCATTTGATCTAAAATTAACAACTCAATCAATCTCATGCATTCTTCCAACTCCAATTCCTCTTCAATGATAAGTTATTATTGATTTATCACTCCATAGTTAGCTGAGTTCATTGGGTAATCAACCTTGTTAACTCCCCAATCATCCTTGTTAAATCATCAATCAAATGAGTTAACTTCTCAATCAATCCCATTCCTCAAACCTATAAATATACCCCTCCCTTAAGCACAAAGGGAGGCAAATTCATTGTGCACACAGGCCTTGCCAGTTTTTGCTCTCCAACTTAGCATTCAAATGCTCTTACAGGACAAAGGTGCCTTTTGATTTATTCATTGTTCAACCAAGCATCATTACGTTGCTTCATTCAATGCCATTGTGCTCAACCAAAGCTCTCGTTAAGCTCTTTCAAGCTTCAACAAGCTTCTTTTTGCTTCTTTGTGTTGTTTTGTCGTCAAGAGGTTCTCCCGCTGCTTCAAAAGGACTCAAGGTTGCCAATATCAAGAATTTATGAGGGTAGTGGAGTCACACAAATCTTCATTTCTTTCAGGTTCCTTCATTGCTTTATTCAATTCATAGTAATTAGAAAACCAAATTTGCTCTTGGGAACAATGAATCTTTGCTTTTTCCTTGATAGTTAGATCTTGCATGTTAGAATAATTGTTTTTATTCCTAGATCTAGATTATTTGAAGAACTAATTTTTGTTTTTAGATTAGATTACTTCAAAACAATCGAAAACCCAAAAACATAGATTAAACTTGCATTAGGAAGAATCATATTAGCTTGCATTCATATTTCCCTTTTATAGATTAAAAAACACTTTTCATTTCCAAAATACTAAAAAAGCACAAAAACACGTTTGCATGTCGTTTAGCTTTGCATGCATATAGAAACCCTAGAAAAGATAGGCAAACTTGCAAACCCTCGATACCCTCACGAGGTAAACCATGATAAACGATTCAATCAAACCCTTGATCACATCACAAGGTAAACACAAGTCAAAACATAACCAAACCCTAGGTCAACTAAACCTTAGGTTGAAACCCTAAGTCTAGTTAAGGGTGGTCATCACACATTTACCTCTATCTTGGCTCACAAATGTGCCTAGGAGTGAGGGGTGAGTGGGTAAGGGCTATCCTCAACGAGATTGAGGAAATCAATCCACGACAATAACAGGAGATGTAGGTATCACCAAATGTATGCATCAAATTATTATCATCATGTACATATAAGAATAATATAAAGATAAGAATGATCTAACATGTAACTGTTACCTAGATTTCACAACTAGCTCAATAAGGTAGAGCTTTCCAGTTTTGAAAGAGGAAAAGGTATATATATTTCTGCTGCATTAAACCCATGCATATTTGATACAAATTGAGATTCATTGTATTGTTGCATTCAGATGTTTTCAGAATTTAAGAGATTGTACAAATCTTTTAAAAGACCAGCAATTTGTATTAAAAAAAATAAATGTATAAGATCTCACACAAGCCGTGAGACTAGCTGTTTCATTGCAAAATGAAAAGACAAACAATACATTTATAAAATAGCTAAAAAAGCAAATATGCATAAGAGGTAGGGTGACTCGTCATTGCCTGAATGACGAGCCTTCATGCTGTTGCCACATTTTGTGTCGTCCTAGATGGTCTGTGTGTCCTACATCCAGCCGTTGTCTCCTTGCTACCCCTAGTCATCTGCATAAAATGTTGGAAAACTAATGTTAGAGCAATGACGAGGCATCATACATCATATGATATAATCTATAAACGTATAATTTGTGTTTTCAGATGCAGTAAACCAGTTAGCATCACAGAAGCTTTTGAGAAGACAAATCAAGAATATCGACTGCAAGCATGCATTTACTTTCTAACCAATTTGCTTCATGTGCAGATACAGGTGTAATTATGTTTCTATTTGATTCATCAGTTACATTATGAGTGGAGGAAATGTGGCTCCCACAAGGGTTGAGCCCAGCTCATAAACCTTACAAAAACATTTCATATGCCATCATCAAATGCAAGACAAACTGCAAGGAAGGTGAAGACATTCAGAGGGCTGATCTCAGCTTTCAAAAGGTTTCAGTCATACAAGGACAGCCAACTTTAGGACAACAAAACACAGGGGACTAATGACATTATTGACGGAGCAGCAAGATGATGGAATAACAATCATACACAATACGAGGAACAGTCATACTAAAAGGAGCATGGTAGAGCTACAGCTATAATAGACAGCCACAGGAACAATTTAAAGACAATTACATTGATTGATATAATCATCAAATGCGGAGATGTCTAAAGGCAAGTGAGATGATAAGGTTCTAAGTACCGCAGTCTTTAGCTATGTGGATTTCAATAAGAATATACATTTCGAAGGATACAGAAACGGTTTTCCAAGTGCATAGAAAATGGTTATACCTTCCAAATGAGATACAGAACATTTCCAAACTTGAATGCTACGAGGAGTTTCAGTAACACAGTGAGAAAAGTGCAGTAACAGTCATCAAAAGAATAGCAGTATATGCCTCAGCACAGCAGCAAAAAGACACAATCATATAATAAGAAAGAGACATCAATCATATCAGTCTGAATAGCAGCAAGCAAGGTACAACCATGCCAAATGGAATGTGGTATTTTCATGCACAGAAAAATACAAGAATGAGGTGCAGCTCAAAACACAAACATTAGGTTTTACATAACAGTCACCAATGAGGTCGATCAACAAAATAGTCATCTGAAAATCAATAAAGCAAGAGAGAGAGCAGCATTGTGAAGGTACAGCCATGTGACGGAGTTTATCATTGCCAGTGATTTCGTTCTCCAACTGTCTCAACCATTAGTAAAAAACATGAATTTTCCAATACATATATAGTCCTATGGAGCAACAATAGGTGCTAAGGAATGAAAGATAGAACAGCAACAATAGTTATAAGGAGGCCGGCATGCTTTATGACTGTTGTAGAAATGGTCTATCATAATGAATTATGGAGAATGAGCAATATAGAAGACTTATTCAATCTAGTGGAGATTTGTTGAGAAACTTTTGTCAAACACAAGGGTTTGTTATTACAATAGGCTGGGATAATACTCTTAGATCATGCATCAGTTTAAGGCTCTTGCCAAGTTGATAGAATTTCAAAGCCATGACAAGGTCACTCTCACACACCTCCAAGGGTCTTGTTCAATCACTATCACAGAAGATGTACCATTTTGACATGTTCAAAGACATGAAAAATGGAGATAAACAACCAGTGTAAACAGAGGAGCATCAAATACAGCAAGTTTGAACAGCAAGAGAATAATGCAGATGTAAGGGAAAAATACAAACTTCAACTCATTTGAAGCATTAATACTCAGAAAATATCCAAAATCGTGCCTTCTGGCAGCGATTTTCAGAGAAAATGAAAATTTTTCAAGATCATGCTACAGCCACACAAAAATATAGATTTCTAACAGCAGCAAGGCATACATGTCATGGTTCTAAGTGTTTTTGTTAAAACTGGGGCTGTTCACAGCCCAAAAAATGCAGATGGAGAGGAAAAATACATAGTTTCAACTCATTTCAAGCATTAATACTCAGAAAAGACCAAAATCGCACCTTCCAGCAGCGAGTATATAGAGAAAATTGCAAATTTTTCAAGTTCAAATGCCATAGAACTCGCCAACAATAGAAAATATAGTTTTTCGAGTTGCAGCAATACAGAGAAGTCTTTTTTTTCAAGTTTTGTCATAAGCTGGGGCTCGTTTCACAACCCAGAGATGCAGATATAAAGGAAAATGAAGGTTTTTTTTACTCATTTCAAGAAAAATGCTCATAGAATGTCCAAATCACGACCCAGTCAAAGGTCAGATGCAGTAAAAAACTCAGAAAATGGAGAAAGTTCGACAGGGAGAAGACTTACTTATGTTTCTACTGAGTGCTATGCTTGCGAACTCCTCAAATTTCCTCAGAATGCCTTTCATACGACGGCCTCACACAATAGAGGGTCGGCCACACAGAAAATGGTAGAAAATGCATCAAAAAATAGTCAAATCGCGGCCTGAAATCACCCAAAATCGGCTAAATAGAGTTTGAATCTCAGAAAAAATGCAACTTACCTTGCATCTTCCTTCGAAAAATGGCTAGAATCCTCTAAAAATTGACAGAGATAATACATATTTTGCCTTCAAACCCTCATAGCGGCAGCCAGCTCGAACAGTGAAGAATTGAATGCAAAATGAAAGTGTTTTTTAGGTTTTCTTTTCTTCTCTTCAAGGGGGTCGAATGACCTTTTTTTTTAGTATTTTGACCTTTTTGCAATAGTCATTTTCATCCATATGGCGACGTGGGGAGACACTTCATGTGTTAAAACCTAGCAATGATAAAATGGGGCCGTGGCATTTTTATGCCCTTTGTTTATGTTTAAAAGCCAAGCCACATGTGTTGTGGAAAATACCAAGTGTATCAATTAGCCAAGGCATGTTGGCTAGGAGTTACAAGGTGGGTTAAATAATGCATGTAGGATTCGGTGAATAAAAATGAATGTTGGGAGATACAAGGTGGATGAAATATGGCCAAGGCATGGTGGTGTTTGTTGGGAGTCATAAGGGTCTTTTTAAAATGAATTGCTTTGAACCTTGTAGGCATGGCTCGTGATATGGTGCATGTTGGAAAACGTGGGAATGGCTCGGGGTTATGAGATGTGTTGACATGGTCTTGAGATGCGAGTGAATATGTCATGGGTGCGAGTCATGTTATTGTGCCTAGGAGTCACAAATGTTTTTATGTCATTTTTTGCAGATCAGGGAATTAGATGATTATGTCATATTTGTCATTATCTTCTATTTTGAATTGTAAAACATTTACTAAGGTGGTATAATTATAAGCCTCTTAGTTAAATGTTAATTGAAATGTAGAAAATATGTCATTATGTCATGTATTTGGATAATATCAGTTATTTATGATGCTGCAGGAGATTATGACACAGATCTGACATATGTTAGAAGCCTCAGAGAGCATTTAAAGGCATTCTATGACATTTTTAGGTGCCTTTATGATAGTTGATGGCATGCCTTGACCATTTATGCCTTAGGAAACCTTTTTGGAGGATTTTAGAGAGATATTTTGTGGGCATTTATGAGATGCACGGGAATGGAGGTGGTGGATGTCTATCTGTTTACAGCTGTTTAGGAAGTATATAATCTTCTTCCTTATTCATTTTTTGGAGGTTCTGATTATTCACTACTCTATATATTGTAATTTTCTGAGTTCTTTTGTAGAAGTGAACAGTCTTGTAACCTATTTTTAGAGATATACAGTATTGTAACACCTTTTTGGCAGTAATAAGCAGTTTATACCTTCCTATTTCTTCTGATATTGTGTGTCCTCAGTGTTAGTACAGATCTTGGTGATGTTCTTTGTCCTTAGAGCTGTCTTTCATGTTGGTACCTTTATGCAGGGGTTACATAATTTTTTTGCAGGTTGTGAGATGTGCAAGGGATAACAATCAGTTTGTGGGTAGTGAGAAAACCTCTTTCTCCTTAACAAGACTGCTGTTATTTAGCCTCCTTACAAAACAATGATGCAAGGGTTATGATTTTTTCTAGGTTGTGTAAGGATTCTTATTATTATTGGTTCTGAAGTGTGTCATTTTTGTGTATTTTCTGATGATCTTTTGGTGCATCACCTTAGACAGTAGGTTTCATTTTCATGTAATCTTTCTTACCCTTTTCTCTGCAAAGACCTTAGTATAAGTAGTTTAGGTGGAGTATCAATAGGAAGTTGGCCTTCTCCGGAGGTTCTTTCCATCACAGGTGACCCCAAGACCTGGAAAGATCCCATGTTTCTCCAGATTGCCAAGTTCTACAACTCAGCAAGGGTGGAAATCTAAGAGACAACAGTAACTTTACACCTTCATTACCACTAAATGACTTTATCATTAGTGCATTAGAACAAAGTGCACCATAAATCACATCATTATGAAACAAAGAATCATCAACCACATCATGAGAAGATAAAGAACTGTCACTATCCTTGTCACTAAATATCATTAATAGACCACCAAGGTATACTTTAAGAAATGACATCTTAAAATTTTTATAAAAACCCTGGCAAATCCACTACAAAGAAGCATAATATCCTAGGCAAAAAAAATTTCATATTGAAAATCAAATTTTAGAGTGGGTGGCAATATTTTATCCTTGTACCATTCATTTTTTAATTTAGTGACTTTTTTATTAATATTTAACTTAAATGGTGATTTAATGTCTAAAACTCCTATCAATATATAATTGTTAAACAAATATGTTGAAATGGGGGAAGTATAAAAAATTAAAAATAGCTCCTGATAAACTAGGGAGATTAGAGCCCAAATTTTTATATACAATAGTGTGATATGTGTCTATATTAATAATTAATGTTTCTAACTCAAGGTGATTTTGTTTCAATATTAAGGAAAATCTATCAATTATGGGTGAATTGGACACTTCTAAGACCCTAAAAACAACCAAATTTGGGGGGTAGAAATTGAAAAATAGCCAAATGGCAACATATAGCCACTAAAAAATTCCTTGTAGACCATCATCCATAAGATATAGATGAAGGATTTTTATGAGCTGCGTGGTAGTTAAGGATCTCATGTGATGGTGAACATAAACAAGGTGTAAAAATATCATGGAGGATCAAGGAAAGTGTAACTTTGCCACATAAATTATCAGCCATAAGTGAATCACTAGAGGGTGCGTCATGAGTATCCACCACAAAACATGTATCATGAATCAAATCATGTGATAGAAAGGTGCTCAAAGGTAAAGTACCATTATGCTCGAGCACATCATTATCAGTAATAGTATCAATAGAAGTAGAAACACAACAATGCTTATGTATGAGTAAAGTGAGTATATATAAAAGAGAAGGAAAAGTAATGAATAAGTTGATAAAGGAGGAGAAAGTGCATACATGGTGAAATAATGCCTCCATAGACAATGTAATCTCATGCTTATGATAAAATGTCATGAGTAAATCAAGGATAATGGGATCAAATGACACAAATCATATAAATGTATCAAAATCTATAAGAGAAGCATGAATATAGATCAAAGATAATATGCTATGAAAATCCATGTTGAAAGATGAAGTAGTGAAGCACTATCCAAGGGTGGGTCGATTACAATAGAAAGAAGATTATACAATAAAATGTTCATACCCTAATTAAGGTGAATAAAGGATTTATGAGTGAGGTAGGGGTTGATATAATAAGAAAATAATTCAATAATCGTATGTAAAAATTAAACCCTAGAAGTGCAACAAGGTTAGGAAGAGTGTGTGAAAGTACGGTCACACTATGAACCATAAACCCCGAAAAAGATAAAGCCATGCAACACAAATAGGAAAGGGAGAGAAACCCCTAATCAAATATGAAAAATAAGATAAAATAGTCAAAGAAATTAGATCTAAAGTATCATCTATAAGTGAATCATTGGAGGGTTCATCATGAGTAACCGTGATAAAAAAGTATCATGAATAAAATCATGTGATGGAAAGGTGCTCAAAGGTAAAGTGCCATTATGCTCAAGCACATGATTGTCACTATCACTATCCATAGAAGAAGTAGAAACACAATGAGGCTTATGGGTGAGTAAAGTGAGAGTATTTAAAAGAGAAAGAAAAGCAGTAATTATGTTGCTAAGGGAGGATAAAGTGCATACATGGTGAAATAATGCCTCTGTAGACAATGTAATCCTGACCTTATGATAAAATGTCATGACTGAATCAAGGATAATGATATAAAATGGCAAATATCATATAAATGTATCAAAATTTGTAAGAGAAGCATAAATAGAAGTCAAAGATAATAGGCTATGAAAATCCATGGCGAAAGATGAATCAATGAAGCACTATCCAAGGGTGGGTTGAATATTATGAAAAGATCATACAATAAAAGGTCCAAACCTTAATAAAGGTGGATACATGATTTTTGGGTGAGGTAAGGGGTGTTATAAATTAGAAAATTAGTTAACAATTAGATGTAAAAATTAAACCTTAGAGGTGCAATAGGTTTGGGAAGGTTGGGTGAAAGCAATGTTGCACTATAAACCACAAACCTTATAAAAGACAAAACCATGCAACACAAATAGGAAAGGGCAATCAAACCCTAATCAAATATTGGAAATAAGATTAAAAACTTCGATCTAATAATTAAAATTTAGAAGGCAAAAGTCTAGGGGGTATGGGATAAGTAGGGTTCACAAAAAATGTGAAGGAACAAATCACATTACATAAATAATCTGAGATAATTAATTAAATACAATCAATAAGAAAATAATTAACCTAGAGTAATTAGAGCTAGGATAGATAATTACAATAAATACACAAAAATTAAATGTGAGGGGTAGGTGTACTTAGATCTAAAATTGATGATGGAACAATGATGCCAAATTTGTGCAAAGTCAACTCACCACTATCCAAAAATTAATGGCCCCAATTTGACAACTATCTTAGAATCCATAATATCTCAAAATCTTTGTGGTTTAATCCCAAGTCTTGCAAGTTCAATTCTAACATATGCAATCTTGATCTAACATGTCGAAATGATATGCTAGAATATATGCATGTAAAGTTGTTTTCCTTTGCCTTTGGATATCCAAATTTGTCAAAGGTGGTGTCTAGAGAGACCATTTAGAAGTTTTCCAAGTTGATAAGTGAATAGGTTCTTCGAGGTCAAACCCCTTGGTGGGCTCAATTAGCGAGGATGAATGATGATGATATAGATCTAATTCTTTATTCATGTTTAGAAATTAAAGTGTGATGTAATGCCTTTCTCTTTTCCTTGCATATGTAATTAACTTCACATTAAATGTCTTTAAATAACATGACATAACATGTTGTAAAAATGTGTGTTATGTTGGCTCTTGACGACTATTAAAAGTGGGAAAGAGACTTGAAATTTGAATTTCAAATTCTTTTCCATGTACCTTGGCATTAAACTAGGTCATCCACATGCTAACAAGGAATGTGGAAACATAAAGCTAAGAGAGAAAAAACATAAAAAAGGGTAATCAGTGAGAAAAATAGTTGAGGATATCTAAGGAATGAAGTCATCACCCATCATGTGTGTCTATGATGTGCTTATAATATGTGTCATTGTCAAATTCAATGTTGCCCATGGATCTATCCACATTATTATGAAGTGCACCTGCATGAACAAGAGTGGGATGGAGGGATGCCAAGTGTGATATATGCCATGAAATAGTTGAATTAGATGTTGTATTAAGTGGTTTCTCTTTAATTTCATGTGTAACTTCAACATACAATGTGCTATGGTGAACAAGATTAATCTTTTGATGGACATTATTTTCTTTCATATGATTAAACACATCAAAGTGATGGAATTGTGAGCTCATGAATATGCTCAGTGTTTATCTTCCCTTTGTCTATAAGTTCTTCAACTTTATATTTGAATGTAATGCATCTATCCATAGAATGTCTATGCATGCAATGATAGGCACAAAATTACTTAGCCTTGTGTGGTACAAGCTTAAAGTTGTCCATTTCTTTGAAAAGAGGTGAGGTAGCGCGATTATGTTTCAAAAATTGCTCTAGTACCACATGTGTAGGATCGATATATGATGTATAAGAATGTACTATATAATCACTTAAGGATACATCATAATAAAACATAAAATAACTAAAGAAAGGTCTCCATCAAAAGTTGTACATTGTCATGATGCATAAATGAATCACTAGAGGGTGCATCATGAGTATCCAATATAGAACATGTATCATGAATCAAATAAGGTGATGGAAAGATGCTCAAAGGTAAAGTACCATTATGCTTGAGCACATCACTATCACTATCACTATCCATATAAAAAGTAGAAACATAGCAAGGCTTGTGGATGAGTTAATTGTGGTTATCTAAAAGAGAATGAAAACTAATGAATAAGTTCATAAAGGAGGAGAAAGCGCATACAAAGTGAAACACAAGGTATACTTTAAGAAATGACATCTTGAAAATTTTATAAAAACCCTGGTGAATCCATTATAAAGAAGCATAATGTCCTAGGCAATTTTTTTTTCATATTGAAAATAAAATTTTAGAGTGGGTGGCAATATTTTATCTTTGTCCCATTTATTTTGCAATTCAGTGACTATATTTTTATTAATATTTAACTTTTATAGTGATTTAATGTCAAACTCCTATCAATAAATAATTGTTAAACAAAAATGTTGAAATAGGAGAAGTATAAAAAATTAAAAATAGCTCTTGTTAAACTAGGGAGATTAGAGCCCAAATTTTTATATACAATAGTGTGATGTGCGTCTATATTAAATAATTAGTGTTTCTAGCTCAAGGCGATCTTGTTTTAAGATTAAGGAAAATCTATCAAATATGGGTGAATTGGACACTTCTAAAGACCCTAAAAATAGCCAAATTTAGGGGGTAGAAATTGAAAAATAGCCAAATGGCGACATATAGACACTAAAAAATTCCTTGGTGAAATAATACATCCATAGACAATGTAATCCCATCCTTATGATAAAATATCACTAGCAAATCAAGGATAATAAGATTAAATGTCACAATTCATATAAATGTATCGAGATGCATGAATAGAGGTCAAAGATAGTGGGTTATGAAAATCCATGGTGAAAGATGAAGCACTATCCAATGGAGGATCAATTATACTGAAAAGAAGATCATACAATAAAAGGTCCACACCCTAGTAAAGGTGGATAAATTATTTATGAGTGATGTATGGGTGATATAAATAAAAAAATCAATTAATAATCTAATGTAAAAATTAAACCTTAGAGGTGCAATAAGGTTGGGAAGGATGGGTGAAAGCAAGGTTGCACTATGAATCACAAACCCTATAAAAAGGCAAAGCCATGCAACAAAAATAGGAAAGGGAAATCAAACCCTTATCAAATACTAGCAATAAGATAAAACACTTAGAGAAATTAGATCTAAAAACTAAAATTTAGAAGACAAAACTCTAGGGGATGTGGGATAAGTAGAATTCACAAAAAATGTGAAGGAACAAATCACATTACATAAATAATTTGGGCTAATTAATTAAATGAAATCAATAACAAAATAATCAACCTATATTAATTAGAGTTGGGATAGATAATTGCAATAAATACAAGATAATTAATTTGATGGTTAGTTGTACTTAACTCAAAAATTAATGATGGAAGAATGTGTTGATGGATGTTTTGACACACTTAGCAACTCAGGTAAGATACTAGTTGTACCCCACATCTCTTGAAAGGTGATCAATCCCCTAGAAGAAGATAAACAACCACAAGGTCTATATAACTAGGTTTTTAACCATGTAGGATGACTCATTGACTATGTAATTGTTGTTCCAAATCAAGGGGCCTATGGTGTTTCAGAAGCTATTTAGACAATTAGCTGGTTAGCATGCACAAAGATAATTGATGTTTCGAATTTAACAAGCATGCACAAATTGATTTAGCATTCATTGCATTTAAATATCTGTCTAATCACTCTAATCAATAATGAATTTATCCTTGATATCATAAGATATCAACATTACATCAATAATTTACAAGTTTAGATCCTAAAACTAAGCCTAACCTACTCAAATTTGTAAAAAATCACAAAAGATAAAAGGGTTTAGAGGGAGAGAATGAGCTTATTTTCCATGAACTGCATCCTAATCCTTTTTGAGAAAATAAAACCCCAAGTAAACTAGCTTTATGTAGTCAACCTTCCACATAATTAGGTACACAAAGTAGTGCAAGAGTTTGAGGAGCTTTGACAATGAGAGAGAATGCATGAAACTAATGTATTACGCACACATATCTCTCACTTGAACTCACAAAGTCATCACATTCATACAATCAACATTCAACACATATGGATTTCATCATTCTCGTGTGGATTAGTAAAAATAAGTTTCAAAACAACAAGCTTATTGTTTGGAGAACCTAGAGAAGTAAGAAAATAGCTTGAAAACTAGAGAAAATTAAATAATTTTATTAGAATATCAGGTCTCCAACCCCTTACAATGTCATTGAACTATCTATAAATAGATACCTTCTCCATAATATATTCCCCTAAAAATTACCATGTAATGGAAATTACAAACCCTAGATACCAATTGAAAGGATTTCATTGCAGAAACCACCCCAATGAGACTAAAATCCATGGCCAGGCAGGCTAGAGAAAACTCTAAGCCTGAGGAAGCAGTTATAGGGGAGGATAATAAGCTTGATTTTGAGACAAATAGTATGATCAATGCAAAAAAAGTTGAAGCAATGGTTATGGAGAAAGATTTAGACAATATGGGGGATGAATCGATGCCAAAGGAACATTCTCTCTGAATCAGGTAAAACCCTAGAAATACAGCTTCCTAAGGATGTTATAGATGCCATTTCAAAATGTCAAAATTAATTGTTATTCTATTTTTCTAAGAGGTATTCCTTTTGAAGCAAAGTTTTATAAATGGGCTAGATTGAACTAGGAAAATTAGGGATGGGAAATTGAAGCATTAAGAGGCCTTGGGAAAGGGTATGTTTCTTGTATGTTTAAGTTAGCAGATCATGCGCAAGAAATTCTGTAATATGGCACATGGGTAATTTGTGGGCAAGTCTACTATATTCAAGCTTAGAATTTTAATTTTCATCGTAAAGGTTCATCTAGCTCTCATTACTCCATGTGGGTAGACGGTTACCTTATCTTAATCTGGCTTTTAGACCATTTCTCAAGGATATTATGGCCCAGTTGGGCAAAGTGATCTAGTGTAAACATAACTCTGACAAATTTTTGAGTTTAAGAGTTCACCCAAGGGTTTGCATGGAAATAGACTTGAACATGACATTGCTTGAGAATATTAAACTTATAGGACCGTGTTTTGAACTAGATATGCCTCTAGTATATTCGAATAAACCAAATGCATATTTTTATTATTGACAAGGCTATCTAATTTGTGATTGTCTAGTTAAGAGGAGTAGATTCATTTAACCACCTGATGAGACCATAAACCATCTCATATTTAACCAAATAAAAGCATCTATTTCTTCTTAATAAATCAATTTTGAAGTGGATTTGAGTATGGTTTGAAAGATTTAGCTAAAACTCAAATAAACTCCCTGTTTAAAATGACACAATTAGTGCCATGCATGAGTTTCTTTAGATATTGCATGTTCACCTCTAGATCAATAGTTATTTTATTAGTAGACTAAATAATAAGTCAATTTTCAGTCAAGTTGGAGTGCCAAAAGATTTCCTAGAAAGAAGGAGAAAGTGAAGAGAAAAAGTAAAAAAATATAGCAGTAAAACAATGATATCTCCCTTGTTTCTCAATATAATTTATATTTTCAAAATGATCTAGAAATATAGAAATGGGGGGAACAAACCCCATAAACTGTTTGAGGAAATTCATTAAAATGAGCAAGTAGTTTGTGACAGAAAATGACTGACAGAAATGTGGTTGAGATTGAAGGAAATAATTGTAGTTTGTCTCCACAAGAATAGGATCTCAAATCCACATTCTTGGTGGTTTGACCTAGTAGATTAGGAATAAGTATTCTATAAATACATTGTAAAAAATCCATCAAAGGAACAAAAGAGAAAGAGTTTTTTTTTTTTGTATTTGTTAGATATTGTTTTATGAAATAATACAGTTCAACATTTTGGTAGCCATTGTGTAATTTGTTTCACCTTATTCTAAAGGGGAGGAAGAGTTTGCTCAGCTTAAGGAAGACGGCTAATTGTTTGTAATTTCATTGCTTAGTTTGATTTCCAATAGTTTTTCCATTCCCTTGTTTTTAGTTGTATTTCTAGAATTTCCATTTGCAAGCTTTATTAGGATAAATTTGATTGCAACAAAGTTACACTTTAGTTTGTTTCATACATTTGTTGTCAATTCTATTTGTAGAAAGTATTTTCATGCAAATTATCTCTTCTCCCTCTTTCATATAGCCATGGACACCGTCTTGGATTGGCATTCATTAAATTAAATGATGAGGACTACAACGACCCTTGTCATTTTTGGCCCCGTTGTTGGGAATAGGTGTCATTAGGGAATTGTTGTTGAGCTAGTTTTTGTGGGGGAATACTAGTAAGTTTCCACTTAGATTCATATCTAGATAAGAAGTTTCCTATAGTGATAGCAGTTCAAGCTTCACGTGCCATTAGGGTAGTTGGAATTGGGTTTTCTCATAACATTCTAGTTGAAAGGGAAAATTAGTGTGGCAGTCTTTTTAGGTTTATCATTTTGAAGTTTTACTTTTTAGCATAGATAGATAAAAGAAGTTCCTCAAGAGAGATCTGTCTGCCGAAACACCCCTAAATAATAGATCTAAAGGACAAGGTTCTTGCATGCAAAGAAGGTGAAAGATCTTGTTGTTTTCTATTTTTAGCTCTTGTGCAACCTCTTCAACTAGAGGACCATGACTCCAAGTCCCAACAAGGAAAGCCTTAAAGAAGGAGACATTAATGGCCTACTGTTTGCAATAGGTGATGATTACAATGAAGAAATCTTGTCTCCATTGGAGGAGCTTGTATGGTAGAGTATTATTTGGACACCTTCAAAGTCCAAGGATGGCTACCCGATCATATATTTGAAGAGCAATAAGGAGTTGTCTCTAGTTATGCATGCACCAGAACATGAGGAAGGGTTGCAAGATCTCTCCAATCAACCCATGAACAACAAGGATTTGCCTCTAATCATGCATGCACTAGAACATGAGGAAGGCTTGCAAGATCTCTACAATCAGCCCATGCATTTACTAGAATTAGAAAATATGGAGAAGGCTGCCATTTCAAAGGAAGGTGGAGCATCAAAGTTTAAAATTTTAGTCATCTTCTTCTTATGGTTTTCCTCTTCTTTCAAAATTTGAATGCATGGACCCATATTTTGAGGAAAGGAAGTTATTTTCCATAACCAATTAATGGTTTTGTGTAACCTATCTCTACATCACTAAGTAAAGTAGGTTAGGGTAGGTTTCTTTTCTGTAAATAAGTTCTTTGCACATGATATTTCCTCTTCTCTAAAGCTTTAAACATGCACTCTTGTAGATATTCTATCATTTTAAGGCATCTTGGATGACTTGTTATTACAAATTTAGGATCTAGCTAGAGCATTAGAACTTCAATAACATGGAAGCAAGGACAACGAGGAAGCAACCTGAGGTGCTTATCCTATACTTCTATTTTTTATTTAGTTATAAATGTTAATTTACAAAAGTCCACTTTTGACCCAAATCTCTGAAATAGCCACCTATCTACATCTTCTAATCATTTACACTAAGAAGTGACCAAAACTATTTTTTTGTATGGGAAACAACACCGAACTAGCTATAGAGGAAGATACATAACTTAAAATGAAAACTTGAGAGAGGTTTTTGTTCTTCTTAGTCATATGATGAAAAACCTCTCTCCATTTTAACACAACAACAAACAGTAAAAAAATATCTTCATTTGAAATTTTCAGCAGCATGAAGCCTAGGAAATCAAATTTTGAAATAGGTTTTTGTTCTTCTTAGCCATTTGATGAAAAACCTCTCTCTATTTTTACACAACAACAACCATTAAAAATATATCCTCATTTGAAATTTTTAGCATCATAAAACTTAAAAAAATGTCCAAAATTTTAAAATGCTCCAAATACAAATTTTGAAAGAGGTTTTGTTCTTCTTAACCATATGATGAAAAACCTCTCTCCATTTTTATACAACAGCGATGGTTAAGGAGATATAAGTGTTTTAAGTTCTCAACTCTATGTGAAAATTTAAATGGAGAAAGAAGAAATTAGCTTGTAAAAGGTCCTGCAAGGACATAAGTGTGGGTGAGATTATGAAGCAATTTTTTTATCATGTAAACCTAAAAGTAACACCCTTTTTCCCCCTCTTCATTCATTATATTTAGAGTGGACTGTATGTAATTTAAGGATTTATAACTTAATTGAAAGCAGAATGTAAGATAATGCTTGGTTTATTCTTTGGGATTTGTTTTGCTCCAAAATGTTGTTATGTTCTAATGTTCTTGAGAAGCATTTATTTTCAAGGAAGGTTTTCAAAATTTTACTAAAACAAAGTTGATAGAGTTGATATTCAACATAAAGGACCATGTTATAGCTCCCAAAAGTTGAAGACCTCTCTACATGTATCATGGAAAATATGGGCTAAAATTGATGCATGATGGTTGCATGGAAAACTAAGATAGACTCAAAACTCTGTAGCATCTCCAATGCCTTTTTAGATCATAACTCTAAAGCATCTTTGATGCCTTTTCAAAACAAAAATTAGAACTCTGGACCATCTCTGGTGCCTTTTTAGAATAAAAATAAACCTTTGGAGCATCCCCAGCACCTTTTCAGAACAAAGAATAACTTTAGAGGATCTCCCATGCCTTTTCAGAATAAAAATTAGAAATCTGGAGCATCTCTAGTGCTTTTTCAGAACAAAAATCACAACTTTGGAGCATCTCCAGTGCCTTTTCAGAACAAAAATCAGAATTCTGGAGAATCTCCGATGCCTTTTCAAAACAAAAACATAATTTTGGAGTATCTTCGATGCCTTTTCAGAATAAAAATTAGAACTCTGGAGCATCTCTGGTACCTTTTCAAAACATAAATAAGATGGAACCTTTTCAAAACAAAAATTAGAACTTTGGAACATCTCTGGCATCTTTTTTAGAGCAACAACTATAGAACTCCGGAGCATCTCTGGCACCTCTCAGAATAGCAAATCGTCTTTGGAGCAACTGCAATAAAAGTGAAGAGATTAACTCCAAAAGATCACTATGAAGTGCAGGAGGACCTACAACATATTAAGTGTGGGGGAGATGATGAGACCATAAACCGTCTCATCTTCAGCCAAATAAAAGCATCTATTTATTTCTTAATAAATCAATTTTGAAGTGGATTTGAGTATGGTTTGAAAGATTTAGTTAAAACTCAAATAAACTCTTTGTTTAAGATGGCACAATCAGTGTCATGAATGAGTTTCTTTAGATATTGCATGTTCACCTCTAGATCAACAGTTAAATTTATCAGTAGACTGAAGAATAAGTCAATTTTCAGTCAATTTGGAGCGCTAGGAGATTTCCTAGAAAGAAGGACGAAGTGAAGAGAAAAAGTGAAAAACATAGTTTCAGTAAAACAATAATATCTCCCTCATTTCTCAATGAAATTTATATTTTCAAAATGATCTATAAAAGTTAGAAATGAGGGGAACAAAACCCAGAAACCGTTTGAGGAAATTTGTTAAAATGAGTGAGCAGTTCGTGACAAAAAAATGACTAATAGAAATGTGGCCGAGATTGGAGAAATTAGTTATAGTTTGTCTCTACAAGAATAGGATATCAAACCCACATTCTTGGTAAATTGACTTAGTAAATTAGGAATAAGTATTCTATAAATACATTCTAGAAAATCCATCAAAGGAAGAAAAGAGAGTTTTTTTGTTTTTGTCATAGATTATTTTATGAAATAATATAGTTCAATATTTTGGCAGCCATTGTGTAATTTGTTTCACCTTATTCCAAAGGGGAGTAAGGGCCCTCTCAGTCTGAGGAATAAGGTTAATTGTTTATAGTTTCATTGCTTAGTTTGATTTCTAATAGTTTTTCCATTCCCCTATTTTTAGTTGTCTTTCCAGAATTTCCATTTGCAAGCTTTATTAGGATAAATTTGATTGCAGCAAAGTTAAACTTTAGCTTGTTTCATGCATTTGTTGTCAATTCTATTTGTAGAAAGGATTGTCATGCAAATTATCTCTTCTCCCTCTTGCATATAGCCACGAACACCACCCTGGATTGACATTTATTAAATTAAATGATGAAGACCACAACGACCCTCGACACCACCCCTGAATCCTACTCCATCAAGTAGTCATGTTGTCCCTCCCAGCCGAGCATCCATTCATTCTAACACCTAATATTCTCCCCTTTCATCGCCTGCTCCTAAGCATCTTCCCCCATTTTCTTGTACTGCTAAAAATCCATATATTAATCATGATGCTTCTACCCCTTCTTTTAAAGATGCGATTATGGCAGATGGTGAATGGTTAGGAAGAGGAAAGAACCATCTAGCTTTTCTTATTAGTGTGAAAAGTGCTTTTACCTATCTAGCTTGACTAGGTCCTATTCCCACTATCCTTAAGCTCACTTAGAGGTTATTTAGACTTTTGTCTCACCTCATTTGCACACAACATGTGTTCTCACACTTGTCTCAAGTGAGTTCACATGTGTCACACCTTTGGAGGGGTAGTCAGACTTTCAATCCTACCATCTCACCTCCTTATCCTTGCCTTTATATTTAAGGTCTCTATTATACTTTTGTATGCTCCACATTTTTATTATTGTATGATAGTTATTTGGCTTGTTTTTGTACAATTAATTTTTGTGGAAATTCTTGGCTTCTTGTAAGTGATCTTGGCTGCTCCAACATGATATCAAAGAAAGCTTGCAAGTCCCTTCTCATTTTTGGTTGAATTCGGCACTTAGCCCTATCAATGGTGCATCATGGAGCCAAATGGACCTCACCATTAGGTCTAGAAGGCCCAAATTTGTAAAGATTGACTGTCCAAAAATTGATTTTGGACACAGGGATTTTTTTGTTTTTTGGGCCATGTACTTCTATAGTTAGTATAGTACAAATTTTGTATGTCGTGCCTGTACTCTTTAAAATGTGACAACACAAAAGCGTAAATGAGTTAGCCTCGACACAAGCACATGGACCCTCTCGTTGCCTTGGGCGACCTCCAAGTCACTCTCACTCTCATGGCAGGAGCTAGTCGAGTGGAGGCGAGATCTGAGGGTGGTTCTATTCTTTTGGGAGCAAAACATAATGAAGAGCAGTTGACTGGTCCTGGGCTTGTTGTGGTTTCCTACATGTTGTTCTATGATTGTTGTGGTGGAGATAATGATATGACCCAAAGGGTCACTAGTTATTAATCTCCTATTTGGGTTTCTAGGATTCCAACGTCTTGATGGATGTCCGTTGTAGTTATTGATAAGCCTAGTTTGTTGTAAACTTTCTTTGATGTCTTGAACACATTGTTGTATTTGTTCTCTGTGTTGAATCAGCCTAAGCACATGATCTTGTTCTTCTTGTGTTTGTTGCACTAGTTGTGGCCTAGGATGTAATTCTTTAATCTCCTCAAGGATTGCCCTCACCCACTCATCTCTAATTCCAGGGCACATTCGAATGCTTGAATAGAGAGAATAGACTTGAGTTGACCAAGAGTTGTCTTTTGACTTAGTGATGTTATCTAAGGTTTTATGTGAGTTCTCTTGACTTTTGTTGACCTCATGATGAAATCAAGGAGTTTGTGAATGCTTGTTTTGTTAAATCCTAGCTCGTTATCGAATTGAGGGTTTGACTTTTCTAAGTTCTAATGTTTTTGTATTTTTGGGTTTTCAATATGTATGCAACTAGTATGTATGCAAATGATTTTTTTGGTTTTTTTTGGAATTGAAATTTGAGATGAACTAATTAACTAGGAAATCAAACGATGAATGCATATTAATATAAGATTTACCTAATGCAATTATGCTATGTTTTTCGTATTTTCGAAGAGATTTTTGGACTAAGAATTGAAAATGTGAAACAATAAATTTAATCTAGGATTGCAATTTAAACTACTCAAGCAAACTAATCTAATCAACTTTTAAATGAATCTATCAAGAAAATTGCAACACAAGATTACTATTCCCAAGAGCAAATTATGATCTAATTATCTAAGAAAGCATGAAAAACTTGGATTGTGGTCAATGCATGAGTCTCTGCACTACCCTTAGGAATCCTTGTTTCGGCAACCTCTTTTTCCTCTTGCAGCAGCAGGGTCCTCCTCTTGGAGGCAATTGGGAAGAGAGCAAATGAGCTTGAGAAAGCTATGAATTGGGAGAGCTTTTGAAAGCTTTGAAGCACTTGGGCTTGGGAATTTCACTAGCATAACAATGTTGTATGAATCCTTTGAAGGCTTGGGAAACAAAATATTAAAGCAAAAGGCACCTACGTCCTACAAGAGCATAAGAATGATAATTGGAGAGCAAAAGCAAATCTTGAGAATTAGCTACAATAGTGGATTTGAATCTCTTATTTCTCGAAGGAGGGGTGTATTTATATCTTGGAAGAGCACATGAAGAGTGGGATGATTGAGGAGTTAACTCCCTTGATTAGAGAGTTAAGTTATTAGATTAGAGAGAAGACTAGGCTGAAAGAGGAGTGTTAGATTATGATAGCTTATCACAGGCTACAAAAATAGAGTTAGCATTAGTTAGAGGGGTGACAAGAATAGATCATATGAGCTAATTATGCATGATTAGAGGTGGTAGATGAGCTAAGAATAGTTCACTCTATGTTTAGGTCGAATCCTCATGCAAATTGGAGCAAAAACAAAGATTTTTGGGGCTCAAACTGAAAGAGAATTCAAAGATGAAAACATGGCAGGGTTGCTAGTTTCACCAGGTCAGGTCACCAAGTGGAGACCCAGGGTTGCCAAGTGGTGACCCACAGAGGAAGGGGTCTGGATGAAAATCAAGAGTTAGAGAGGGGTCTTGGAGGGAGAAGGAAGCCATCTATTATTGGAGCTAAGCCAAATAGATGAGTTAAACAAGATATCCACTTGCACTAGTAGGGTTGCCAGGTGGGGATATGGAAATAATAAGTGGGGATCTGGAATCGACAAAAGTTAAGTCAATTCTGAAATATGGGTTTGGTCTGGGAGGTCATTTTAAGGCTTTTAGGAGTTGGAGTGAGATGAAATGAATGTGGGAAAGGTGAAATTAGCTCACTAATACTAAAATTGGCTATGTACACAAGGTCAAAATATAGAAGATTGGTCAACAAGGGTGAAAGTGAAGAAAAGTTAGGATTGAGAAGAATCGATGGAGCAAGAAATTGATGTTGACATGCCACCAAGAGAAGCACTACTGAGAGGGTGTTATATTCACACTTCCATGTATGTGATTAGGATTATACATTATCATAGGGTCCTCATGGAAGCTCATGCACGTTTTTAATGCTTATAGTGCCTTGTATGAATTTTCATTTGAAATACATTTTTTTTGAAAAATCAAGTTTTGTTTGAAGATCAGTTTGATTACAGGTATTATTGGACATTTTGAGTCGAGGGTTTGCATCTAGGTCATTTTTTCCCAATGGGAGAGATCACCTGGTAGTTGGTGTTGGTTTGACCACCATTTTTTGGCCTCTCAGACTCATTTCTCCTCACAAGCATTTTCACTAGTTTTGTGGATCCATTTTTGGGTCAATGGGCCTTCTCGCGGCCATGCATCAACCTTCATTGGTTGATCTTTGGTGGAGCCTTATAATCCTTACCATGAGTTTGTGAGCACCTAGATCTCTGCCACCAAACCGCCACCATTTCATGAGCACTCGACACATTGCCTGCTTGCACATGAGTTACCACTTTTAAACCACCACTTTTGGTGTGTGGTTCAAACCTTTTTTTGTTGTGTGTAGGCTCGATCTGGTTCAACCAAGCATCCAAATTCCACCACCACTCGTAGCTTCAATTCATGCCATCTCTTTGGCCACCTCGAGCTTGTGATCGGTGGACAATGCAATAGAGTTGTTATGGTTTGAAGACTATGCTTTTAGTGGTTTTATTTATAGTGAGCAAATTCATTTTTTTGTATAGTGGTTTGTGTTTAATCTTTGTGAACTCTCCAAATTGTTATCACTTTGTTCGACCTTTTTTTGGGCATTTTTTTGTAACAAACCATTTTGTGAAATCATTGTAAATAAAATTGGCATTGACATGAAATGGTTGTTATTCACATACCACCAATGCCATGCATTGACCAAGCTAGGTGCCAATAGTTCTGGTTTCCAGCAGTTACGGTGGCCTCCAACCTGTGAAACCCTTTACAACTTTGCCAACATCATTGCTAGAATTTACTGTATCCATTGGTCACTTTTTTGTTAACTGTCATGGTCTATGTTACCACAACATTTATTGTTACAGTTAAGCATGTTGTTAACCTCTAGCAGTTTATAAGTAAACTGCTAGTTTTTTTATGTTAACTACAACATTGTATGTAATTGTAACATTTAATGTTACACCTAGCAGATACACTAACCACCATATTAACCTCTAGTGGTTACAATTATTGTTAATTTTATTGTAGCATTTTATGCTAAGAGTTACCATTCACCCCCAAGCCTTCTTTTAATGTTTGTAAGGAGACTATTTTTTTCTTTTCACCATAACTTGCACCTGGGAAGTCAATTTTTCAACTTCTTAGAGTCGATGGAAAGTTGGTTTTGTCTAGTTTCTTATGGTGTAATTTGTTTTTCCCTGACTTGTATTTTTTCAATATTTTCCACCAAAGTCAAGTTTTGCTCTATTTTTTCAACATTTTTCAACAAGGCATATCTTTTGCCCACGATGTCGAAATCAAGCAAATTTTTTCTTGAAACTTATCAAAAAAATGCAAGGAATCTATTGGTATATGTAGTTTTTTCTTTGTAATGCCTATTTTCTTTAAAATTTGTAAAATCACCGTGTGTTATAAATGATTGATTTAGGCTTCCAACTTATCAAAATTATACTCAATCTTGTAATTTTTCTAGGGGCATCTTTTACAACAATATTTGTTTTGGGGGCTTAAATTTTGTAGTTTTTGTCATTTATTCAAGGTTTGTAAGGCATACTTGGTCTATGTCTTCATTGTCCACCTTATGATATTAACTCATTTCGTTCTTCTTTTGGACACTTGTAAGCACTCCAATTCTACACCTATGTTTGTAAACGCACTGATATAAAGTGCCAAAAACTAATTTTATGTTCCATTTTGGGGGGATTTTTACACATATCTAGTGGCTCTTTTGTACATGCAATAATGTATAAAGTGCCATGTGGGTTGTGTTAGTACCTCATTATTTGCCATCACAATCTTGTCCTGTGAGCATACCTCCACGACAACATTCTAGCCTCATGCATGCGTGTCTTTTTTTGCACACCCTCTTCCTGTTGCTTGTACATCATATTAGACCTGATGCTACATCTCCATCTACTTACACACATTTCAGTTAATCTACCAATACCTCTTTCTATCAGCATTATGAGGGTATCACATGGTCATGTTAATGCTCCTTGGTTTTAGTGAAGTATTGGACACCTCACCTCTCTCATTTTCAATTGATTAGTATTTGTGAGACTCTGGTATCTTTGTAGAGCACCACACATGCAAATTTTAGTAGTGTAGATGGGGTCACTCATGCAGTGTTGTTTGTGCCTCTTTGATCATTGTACCATATGTACTTTCAACTTCACAGATTTTTTTGTCTTGTTGCCTTCTACGCACATATATATAGTTGAGTATTTTTTTTAGGGCACTCATGCATAGTTTTGTGTATCTCTCATCCTGATATATATTCTTGGAGGGTTCATCGATTCCAACAGACATTGGTTCTTCTTCAGCAGAGTTTACAACTTCTGCATGTTTCAGGAGTTCATGTTCCTATCTTTCAGGGACATCCTTCAGGAGGTTTATTTGTCCTTCTCATTCTCTCTTCTGGAGAGGAGTTTTATTTCCCACTAGGTTTTCTCCATTTCTCTGATTATGAGAGACTTTTATTATACATGGGTACCTCATCATGCCTTGTTGTTAGGACCCATCTATGCATCTTTACATTTTTTCAGTGTTGATCTTACTCTCTAAGTATCACTTAAGGGGAGGTGTTACTGTGAACAGTGTGTTTACCTATCTAGCTTGACTAGGTCCTATTCAAACTAAGATTAAGCTCACTTAGAGGTTATTTAGACTTTTGTCTCACCTCATTTGCACACAACATGTGTCCTCACACTTGTCTCAAGTGAGTCCGCATGTGTCACACCTTTGGAGGGGTATTCAAACTTTCAGTCCTACCATCTCACCTCCTCATCATTGCCTTTATATGCAAGGTCTATATTAGATTTTTGTATGCTCCACGTTTTGATCATTGTATGATAGTTTTTTGGCTTGTTATTTGTGCATTTTAGATTTGTGGAAGTTCTTGGCTTCTTGCAAGTGATCTTGGCTACTCCAACACTTCTCCTCCTCTAATCATTCACTCTCCATATTGGGACTGTTCTCCCTCTCCTCACCTTTCCTCTCCTAAACCTTTGGTTCATGAATCCATCTCCCCTCCCCCCAACTCCCATCACAGATCTCAATCCCCTTCTATTACCCTCAAAGATAGAAATTAGAGGTCAAGAAGTTATTCTTTCTAATAGTCTCAATGTGTTGATGCAGGATGTTGATTCTATGAATCCTCATCATGATTTATAGATTACTCTCTTGGAATGTATGAGGGTTTTCGCTCCATCATCATAAGTTTAAGGTAAAAGAGGTAATTATGAAATGTAAGCCTAATTTTTTATTCCTTCAAGAGGTTAAACTCAACAACATTAGAATTGAGGTGTCTTTATATAATGTATGGAGAGATGTTGCTTTTATGTATACATCTCGTATAGATGGTAAAGGAGGAGTTGTAATTGGACTCTTGCCATGGGTCTCAAAGTATGTCATTGATAAGGGTGAGGACCCTTCACATAGTTGTGTGTGGGCCCTTGCTATTATCAATGGACAACCCATTGTATTTTTTTTCTATTTATGCTTCTAATATTGCTAAAGAACAGACTGAGCTTTGGGGTTGGATGTCTAAAAACTTCCATGATGTAGGTTGGATCCTAAGCGGGGATTTCAACATGGTGGAATATCATCAAGACCATAGTTGGTCTAAGCAGTTTAATCTCAACAATGATGAGTTTGATAATTGGTTGTTTTGTCAAAATTTATTGGGCTTAGTTGATCCTATTCATGATAAATTTATCAACCATTCTAAAAATTGGTTTACATGGTCCAATTATAGAACAAGAGGTGATAGAAAATTAAGTAGGTTGGACAGATTTTATATATCTCCTGTCCTATCGCTGGTCCATGATTTGATGGGTTTGTGTTTAGGCGGATTATTCTACTATGCTTTTAGATCATTATCCCCTTTTTTGCCCCATTTCATTGTCCCAAAAGCAAAATTTTCCAATTCTCTCCCCTTCAAACTCAATATTTCTCATTCAAAGAACACGGTTTGTATGGCAGCCCTTAAAGGGATTTGGAACTCTATTCCCAAACAATAAGAAAGGGATTTGTGGATTGACCAGTGGTGTGCAACCATTTCTCAATGCACCAATTTCCTTCATTCATTTGGCAAAAGAATGGCTTGGCAACAAAAATGTAAGGAAAAATCCCTCCAAGGGAATATTACACATGCTAGAAACAACTTAATGTTGATCCAAGTAATATTAGGCTCTAAACCTCCATTGTTGCAACATAGGCTCAATTACACAAAATTAACAATTCTACAGGACAAGGGGCAAATGTTAGGTCTAGATTACATTGGATAAAAGAAGGGAATAAGGGATCTAAGTATTTTTTAATTATCTAGGCTACAAACATAAAAAGGAAAAAATTGGTGCTATAAGGGATGAATTTGACATCCTTCAAACTAACCCTTCTGATATATGTAATTTATTTAAAAAAATTTATGAGGAAATTTTTAAAGACGACTAATGGAACCTTGGATATTCAACAAGCCCTTGAGTATATTGTCAACATACATATTCCTAACAAAATAGGTTATGATTATAGTCAATTTTTGGATAGAATTCTTTCTTTGGAGGAGTTGGAACATGCTTTTTTCTCCATGGCCTTGTATAAAAGTCTAATCCGTGATTGGCTTCCAGTAGAATTTTACCAGGCTATGTGGCATCTTATTAAGGATGATTTTTATTGCTTATATCTAGAGGCATTCAAGAAAGGATCATTAGGAATGATCATTAATAGAGACTTAATTAAACTCCTTCCTAAAGGAAAAAAGAAAGATACAATTTATGGTTAGCACCCTATCACATTGCATAACACCTCCTATAAAAACATTGCAAAATACTTGGCTATTAGAATTAAACTAGTGGTGCAAGGTATTGTATGAGCTAAAAAAACTAAGTTTCTTGCTGGCAGATATATCCTTGATAATCTAATTTTGGCATGGGAAACTTGTGAATGGGCCCAACAAACAAGACAAAATGTTATTTTGATCAAACTTGATTTTGATAAGGCTTATGATAGAATACGTTGGAGCTTTGTTCTTAATATGCTACAGTAGCTAGGATTCGGTCCCAAAAATTGAGCACATGTGTAAATGTTGTTTCAAGATGCTAATGCTAAGATTATTATTAATAATATGATGATAGACACATTTCCATTACAAAGATCCAGTAGACAAGGATGTCCTTTGGCTTCATTTCTCTATGTTCTTATGGAAAATACCTTGGGTTATCTGCTTCAATATACCAATCAAATGAAGCGTATTTCAAGAATCTCCATCCCTAACAATGTAGTTGTCATTAATTTACATTATGTTGATGACAGTTTGTTGTTTTTACAAAATTCTGATAAAGCTATAACTACTACCATGTATATTTTAGAGTTGTATTGTGTGGTTTCAGGGTCTAAATTAGCTCAGGATAAAACTGAATATCTAATGATTCAAGATGGGCCTATTCCTTAGTCGATACCTTGAGAATGGAGACAACTTGAAAGCATAGGAACTTTGATAATTGGTTGTTTTGTTGAAATTCATTAGGTGTAGTTGACCCCATTCATGATAAATTTATCAATCATTCTAAAATTTGGTTTACATGGTCCAACTATAGAACAAGAGGTGATAGGAAATTAAGTAGGTTGGATAGATTCTATATATCTCCTATCCTACCATTGGTCCATGATCTGATGGGTTTGTGTGTTCAGGTGGACTATTCTACTATGCTTTTAGATCATTATCCCCTTTTTTGCACCATTTCATTGTCCTAAAAGCAAAATTTTGCCAATTCTCCCCCCCTTCAAACTCAATATTTCTCATTTAAAGAACATGGTTTGTATGGCAGCCCCTGAAGGTGTTGAAGCAATCAACCACCCAAGATCAAATCTGCAACACCAAATAACCTTCTACACAAGAGAGAGACAAACAACAAATAATGTTATTATGCCAAGAATAAAATAAAATATACAAGATACATAATAGAAGAGAAGCCTTGCTTATAAAGGAAAGGTTGAGAGGTAGGACTAACTAGGATGATGACAAGTGTCTTAATCCTATGACATGAGACAACTGGAGGATGAGATGCCAACTAGAGGATAAGATCACATGTGTAGGATAAGATCACATGATAACTCAAAACATCTAGAAAGCTACCTAAGTCAACTTAACATGTGAACATGTGTGAATAGGTTCTAACATAATAACTAGTTAGATAATGTGCCTAGTTCACACTACAAGGGGGAACTGTTAGGTAATGCCCCTGTTCACGCCAACACCCCCCTTAAGTGTAACTTAGGGAGAAGTAAACAAATACAAAGATGCATTGATGGGTCTTGACAATAAGGCATGATGAGGTGCCTATGGACAAATAAATCTCTCACAAGTGTAGAAAAAGAGAAAACCTCATGGGAAAAAAATCCTCCCCAAAAGAGAGAAAACATGCAAAGAAGTATATAAAAGTGAAGGAAGGAAGGAGGACTCAACATGACCCCCTAAGGACTACTTCCATCACAAAGATACAAAAGATATCCCCCAATGGGAGATAAAAGGACTAAGAAGCCTCCACAAAGGATGCCCTAGAAAGATTGGGAACATGAAGAACTCCATTGAAGCACAAAAAAGATGCAAACAACTACCAAAGAACAACTGCTACATTGTTGAAGAACCTCCGCTGAAATTAGGATGAAGATCATGATCAAAGAGACAGAAATTTGCATGAGTGACCCCAACAACACTACTCAACCAATCTGATAGTTGAAGATGCAAATAGCACATAAATATGTATGAGTGAACCCAACAACACTACTCAACCAATGTGATAGTTGAAAATATAAATGCCAATAGTCTCAAGAAATCTGATCATTTGAATAAGGTAGAAGGTTGCCTCCATAAACAGGAATGCAAGAGTGTCTATATGGTATGTGTTCCACCTCACTGAAATGCATGGGTAACTAGTCGCTGCATCCACCTAGTATATAGGAACAAAAAATAGATACATAGCTCACTCCTAGTGAAACCAAGGAAACATTAGCACAAGTAGCATGATACCCCCATAATGCTGACAAGGGAGAGGGATGCCAACTCCACTCAAATTGTGTGTCATAATTGATGGTAAGAGTTGTCATTGATGTCAAAAGTGTGTTTAGTTGATGCAAAGTTGCCACAGTTATTGCAGGACATCAGGAGGAGATAGTTGTTCATGTTCATATTCATGGCTTGATTTGATCAGGGTATCTTCAAAGTTGTCTCAGGATGTCATGTTATTGAAGTCTACAAATGTTCACTTTGAAAACATGCTTGATGTTTGTTTATATTTCATATGGTTTATGGTTCTTCAGGACTTGTTTGAACAGTGGTACTTACAGAGAATATTTCAGGGATACAGAGTGTTTGATTAAGTTATGGTTGATCTTGTGCATAGATCTTCAAGGTTGGGTCAGGTGACAGAGGTTCAATGCAGAGACAATATATTGTTTGTAATGCTAACTTGTTCTTGTTTGGCATATTGGTTTTCTCAGGATGTGTTTATTTCATGACATTTGGTTGGCATCATGAGTGGTCTTCATACTTGGTTCATGCAATGAGTGTTCTCTGCAATCTGAGACAAATCAAGCTTATGTCATCTTTATTCAAAGTCTATGTATTTATGTTCAAGAGTTAAGCATGTTCAAGATCACTTCATCTTTCAATGATCTCTTTGAAGCATTTATTGTATCAAACTTTCACAGTATTAAGGATCAGTGTTAAGAGTTCTGATGTTAGGGCTCTGATGTTAGCTATGGTGCTTGTCTCAAGATGGTGATTTCATTCTTGCCTTTGCAGAGTTCAAATGGTTAAAAACCCTAGTTAATACCCTAGGTTAAGTGCTTAATAGATATTGTGATTAACCTTCTCTGCCCGTCACAATAGAAATTACCTTTTTGTTTTAATGCACTATTGACCTGTTATCATAGGTCAGTCACTTAAAGTGACCTGTCAAAGGGTGGCAAGCACGTTGAAAAATCGGCCCCTTCAACTATGCTTACTTATTATACCGGTCTTCTACAATGAAGTTTGGGCGCCAACGGTCATATTTAAATTTATGGTGGGCGCGAAGAGCTTGAGCGGACATTTAGATCAATGTTTCTTTTTAATATGTGGAGCGCCAAAAGAATGTTTAAATGTGAAGTGCTAAAAGTTTATGCCTTAAGCAAAATGGGCACGGGTTTAAGGAGAGCTCGTTGAAAGTGTATTATTCCTCATTCAAATTTTTTATGAAAAGCACTTTTAAAAGAAGAAATTTCATGTAAAGGAGTGCTCGACATAACTTGGAATAAATTGGTCTTATTTTTAAAAGGAAAAGGCATATTTTCGTTGGAATGTTTTAGTTACATAAAGCATATGGGTGGCACGATTTATGCTTATCCTTAAAAGAATTTTTTAGGAAATTTGTTTAAATTTCTATTTTTTAAAAGGCTTGAATTCAATATAGAATGTATATTGAGTTTTTCAAGGAGCCTTTATAGGAGATAGTTGATTTTTAAAAAAGCAATATTTTTGGGAAATTATTTCTAAAATGCCATTGAAGATTTTAGTGAAGGTGAAAGGTTTTCTGAGGAAGATTAAAGGATTGAATGATGTGAGAAAATCAAGGATTTTATTGCAAAGAGAATATGAATTATTTTTTGTTTATACACAGATGTTTGCAGATTGAAGAGTCCTGAGGAATATGAAGGTTCATACATGAAGGCAGATTTATTGAAGACATTTTTAGAAAAGAATTTGAAGAAAATATTTCCAGAAAGATTTTTTGAGAAGAAGAAGAAGTTCAATGGATTTAAATGAAAAAGATTCAATGGATTAAATGAAGGAGTTTTTCTTCTTGCACATGGAGATTAGATTTGAAAGAGATTTTATTTTCTCTTTCAAGAGCAACTTTTTTTTTATACAGGGAAGTTGGATTTTGTATATGAAGAGTCATTTGCAGACAAAAATGAAATATTATAATGTGAAGTTTTTGAAAAGAATTTCCAGGTGCTTCAACAAGACTGAGGAAGATGAAATAATAGGATTTTATTTCAGATGCAAAGTCAAATTAATTTTCTTACAGGAGATTGATTTTCTTTTGGAGAATATGAAAGGTCATTTCAATTTAATGGTATTGCAGATGGATTGATAAGGGTGTGTAGGGTTGCAGATCAATGATGAAGACAATTTTATGAAAATTCTGTATAAAATGTGAAAAACCAATTTGTAATGATTTTTTATATATATTTCCTGAACAGGTGAATTAGATGATTTTGAAAAATAAAATATCAGAGGATTGGAATGATGGAATGAATGTTGCAGATGAGTTGATTTGAATGGTGCAAATCAGATTGAGTAGCAATCACTTCTTGCACATGAGATTTTTAGTTCTGATTGATTAAGAAATGCCAGCGAGGCTTGTAGGTCAGTAAGACCATTTGTCAGTGAGACACTTACATCAGCCAGTGAGGCTTGTAAAGATATTTTCAAGGTTAAGCCAGTGAGGCAGTTTTGGAGTGGTTTTTATACCCCAGGAGGGTTTTCCACTCGTGCAAATTTGTGTTATGTGTCATATTGTTTTCATCTGTATGTGTGTATGTTAATATGTTGCTTATAAGGTTTTGTTCTCCTTCTTCATTCTTAGTTTTGTGCATATGTGTTTGACAAATCAATGATAGCTTTCTCTCCTTTGTGCTCTGCAAGTTAAAGTTTGAAAAAGATTTGAAAATTCACACAACACTGATTCACCCCCCCTCTCAGTGTTGTCCTTGACTCCTATAATAATGTAGTGCAAGAAGGTGAAGAAGCAACATCAGAAGATGGACAAAGTAGTACCTGCAACTAGAAAAGGGTGTGCAAAAACAAGGCACACTTGCACGAAGGTAGACAAGGTTGTGATTGCAAATAACAAGGCACACACAACATACCCTCGAGGCACTTTATAAAGTAGTGCGAGTACAAAAAAAAGCGCAACATGATGTGTAAGATCCCTAAACTATAAGTACAATATGTGGCACTTTATCTCAATGCGTTTACAAATTAAAAAGTGTATTCAATAGATGCTTACAATGTCTAAAAAAGGCCACATGCTAAAAATACAATTCTGCTAAAGATGAGAGGAAACTAAGGGCTCCAGTGTGAAGTATGTGGAAAAATACACACTTTAAGAAAAAATTGACCCAAAAAGGAGTCTGTATGCAGAAGTTATGGCCCATCAAAGTTCCCAAAACAAGAACTACACAACAAGATCACCAAGAAAACTCAAATTCTGCAAAAACCATAAGTCCAATCTAAAAAATACCACCACCATTGCGAAGAACATGAAATTTTGCCCGATATAAAAAAAATTGCATGGAAAAAGACATTTGCATGACCAAGATATTGTCGTCCGAAGATCAGATGCAAAAAGGAAAACTCCATTGGAGAGGGGGCAAAAACTTTAAAATCTACATGCCTCTAAATTTAGCACAACTTCCACCAAATCTGATGGAACCACCAGATGTAGAAGTTTGCTAGCTAAATCTGGTACCCCACCAAAGCTGGAAGAGCTACTAACAAATCTATAACCCTGCCAGATCTAGCAAACCTACCAAAAATCTTGCCAAATCTAAAGGGACTGCTAAATCTAAAGAAGACCCAAAAATGGCGAAATTGCCAAATGTGGTGGAGGTCACCAAAAATTTCTGCCATATTTACTGCCAAATATAGTGGATTTGGTAAAGGGGCCGCAAAAATAAAGTGTGACATAATTTCTTTTATTTAAAAAACTATTAAAAAACTGTTGTTTTAAAAATATATATTAAAAAATTTAAATGAGGTAGAGGGGGTTGGAAATACCCCCACACCGCCCCCTATGTTGGGGGCGAGGTCCATGGGCCTCCACCTTGCCATGACCTATGCCGTGGATAGGGGGCAATACCCCCCCCAGACTGTCGGCGGGGCCCGAGGGCATGCTGCCCTATCACGACAGAGTCATGGTAGGGGCAAGTACCCTACGCCTTGTAGGGAGGGGACAAGGTAAAAACCCTCGTCCCCCAAAACAAATCGCTCCTTTTTTTAATCATTTTTTAAAAATCAAATCTTTTAAAAAATAGTCATAGAAAATAACAAACCAACTATTTTTCTGACCGACGGTATTGCTGATGCCAGCGACTGTGCAAGCGTACAGACAGTGGTACGACGGATAGGAGGGCCAGAAAATACCAGATTTGACTGTAATGAAAATATATTGAGTTTACAGTTGATCCTAATTGATTTGGCCTTTCTGAGCTCAACCGTGTGGTCAGATCTAGGCCAGGATGCTCCTACTGAAAGTAAATGGTAGGATCTCTCCAAATCGAGAAGGGGCTTGCAAGATTAAGGCTCTAATATCATGTTGAAGCAATCAACCACCCAAGATCAAATCTGCAATACCAAATAACCTTCTACACAAGAGAGACAAACAACAAATAATGTTATTATGTAAACAATAAAATAAAATATACATGATACATAATACAAGAGAACCCTTGCTTATAAAGGCAAGGTTGAGAGGTAGGACTAACTAGGATGATGACAAGTATCTTAATCCTATGACATGAGACAACTAGAGGATAAGATGCCAACTAGAGGATAAGTTCACATATGTAGGATAAGATCACATGACAACTAGAAACATCTAGAAAGCTACCTAAGGCAACTTAACATGTGAACATGTGTGAATAGGTTCTAATAGAATAACTAGTTAGATAATGTGCCTAGTTCACACTACAAGGGGGAACCGGTTAGGTAATACCCCTGCTCACACCAACAAAAGGGATTTGGAACTCTATTCCCAAACTGCAAGAAGGGGACTTGTGGATTGACTGGTGGTGTGCAGTCATTTCTCAATGCACTAATTTCCTTCATTCATTTGGCAAAAGAATGGCTTGGCAATGAAAATGCAAGGAAAAATCCCTCTAAGGGAAGCTTGCACATGCTAGAAAACAACTTAATGCTAATCCAAGTAATATCATGCTCCAAACCTCCATTGCTGCAACAGAGGCTCAATTACACAAAATTGACAATTCTACAAGACAAGGGGCAAAATTTAGATCTAGATTACATTGGATAAAAGAAGGGAATAAGGGATCTAAATATTTTTTTAATTATCTAGGCTACAAACATAAAAAGGAAAAAATTGGTGCTATAAAGGATGAATTTGACGTCCTTCAAACTGACCCTTCTGATATATGTAATTTATTAAAAAAGTTCTATGAGGAAATTTTTAAAGACAACTAATGGAAGGATATTCAACAAGCCCTTGAGTATATTGTCAACATACATATTCCTAACAAGATAGATTATGATTATAGTCAATTTTTGGATAGAATTCTTTCTTTGGAGGAGTTGGAACATGCTCTTTTCTCCATGGCCTCATATAAAAGTCTGATCTGTGATTGGCTTCCAGTAGAATTTTACCAGGCTGTGTGGCATCTTATTAAGGATGGTTTTTATTGCTTATATTTGCAGGCATTCAAGAAAGGATCATTAGGAATGATCATTAATAGAGGCTTAATTAAACTCCTTCCTAAAGGAAAAAAGAAAGATACAATTTATGGTTGACACCCTATCACATTGCATAACACCTCCTATAAAAACATTGCAAAAGCTTTGTCTATTATAATTAAACTAGTGGTGCAAGGTATTATACGAGCTAAACAAACTAAGTTTCTTGCTGGCAGATATATCCTTGATAATCTAATTTTGGCATGGGAAACTTGTGAATGGGCCCAACAAACAAGACAAAATATTATTTTGATCAAACTTGATTTTGATAAGGTTTATGATAGAATACGTTGGAGCTTTGTTCTTAATATGTTATAAAAATTCGAGCACATGTCCAAATGCTGTTTCAAGATGCTAATGCTCAGATTATTATTAATAACATGATGATAGACACATTTCCATTACAAATATCCAATAGACAAAGATGTCCTTTGGCTCCATTTCTCTATGTTCTTACGACAAATGCCTTGGTATCTGTTTCAATATACCAATCAAATGAAGCTTATTTCAAGAATCTTTATCCCTAACAATGTAGTTGTCATTAATTCTTATTATGTCGATGACAGTTTTTTGTTTTTACAAAATTCTAAAAAAGTTATAACTAATACCATGTATATTTTAGAGCTGTATTGTGCAATTTCAGGGTCTAAATTAGCTCATGATAAAACTAAATATCTAATGATTCAAGATGGGTCTATTCCTCAATGGATACCTCGAGAATGGAGACAACTCAAGCATGGGGAGATTACTAGGTATCTCAAGATACCTTTTGGTCTTGGGTTTTCTCTCTTTGATATGTGGAATTGGTTCCTTAACAAAGTCAAGAACAAACTCTTTAGTTGGGGGAACAAATTCCTTTCTTTGGAAGGTAAAATTCAAATAGCTAATAAAATATTCCTTGCGACACATGTATATTACTTATCCTGCTGGATGCCTTCCAAAAAAGGATATGAGGATTTAATTAAAATTATTCGATAACTTCTCTGGGCTAAATGGGATGATAATGTTAGTTTTATATCCACTTCGTGGGTTCACTGCATTTAGCCTAAACACAAAGGTGCTTTGAGAATCATAGGTCCAAAGACACAAGGGGTTTTGGTTTAGTTGCTAAATGGATAACTAAAGCTATTAGAGGTGAAGAACCATGGAAGATTCTAATACTAAATAGAATTAGCCTTGCTTCGATTAAAGGTAAATGGCAGCCAGTGGGATGACTGGACAAGATTCTTCTTGCTTCATTTTTCTCAATTAAATCTTCACTGCCCCTACAATCTATTTGGAAGGTCTGGCAACACATCTACCACTTCTAAAAATGGAGAGAAGCCTCTCTTCAACATGGCTTCTTTTGCTTCTTCGTCTATTTGGTAGAATAAACATTTACAATATCAGGGTGAGCCCCTCGCTATAAGTTTTCCTAAACAAGCTTGTTTTTTGTTTAAAAAAGGTGTTTATAATGTTGGAGACCTCTAGGATTTTTCAACATCGAGCTGGTTACCATGGCATGTTTCTAAATCTCATTTTGGTTTGAGTCAAAAGTTTGAGCAATTTCTTATTTTTGTGCAGTCCTTGGTGCCATTGGATATATCTATGAAGCTATGCACCCATGTTCAATGTGATTTCTTCAAAGACTGGTTATGGTTGTCATCTTATCCTTTCACTTTTTTTGCTTAAAAAAAATAATCTGTAGTTGCTTCCTGGTCTACCTCTAAAGCCACGCTTGAACATTAAATGGAATTGTAGGTTTAGTGAAAAGTTTTGTTCAGAGCTAAGTGTGCATATCTAGAGATCTAAAGTTGACTTTCATGCTAAAGTGATGGCTTGGAAGATACATTGCAAACTACCCATTGGGGACAAGTTGAAATCTATTATGATCTAGCCAGTAAATTGTCCTTTTTGTCATTTGCAAGAAAATATGAGGCATGTTTTTTAGGGATGTTTGTTTGTTAAAAAGTAATGGGAGACCATGTTTAATGATTTACCTACCATTTTTTAACATAAGTTGAAGTGGAAAGAGGCCTTACTAGGGGTGGGATTACATAAAAATGTGATAGCTAATATTGTTAGCCACGCTATTTTGTTGCATTTATGGAAAATAGGTGTAAAGTGGTATTTGCTAATCATAATTGTACTCTGACATATTTTTTGACTTGCTTCCTTATTCTCACAACTTCAAGAGTCAAAAAAATAATATGAAGGTGGATTTATAAATTCAACAAATCCAACACCAATTGAAAGAGTTGTTGAGTAAGAAGATGTTATGTGTAGCACAAGGGCTGAGGTCTCTTCTGTAGGACTAATGTTTGGCAGGTTGATGGTTATAATTCTAGGACTCACTTTGGGCTGCCTTTTTGGTTTCTCGAAAAGGGTTTCAGCCTTGGCCTTGAGCTCTCTCTACATATACTGTTATTGGTGTCGGGGGTGAATACAATGTGTTACTTGTAGGCTTTTCTTTCGTATTTTTTTCAGTCGTGCAGTCACTCTTTTTCTATTTCATGGATTAACTTATAGTTTGCAGGTAGGGGTGTTATGTTATTGGCATTCATGCTCTTTGGTACTTTTCATGGTGATTGACTCAATGCAACTGCTGCCATTGTTATGTTGGCTCAATTTGACTTCACAAGAGGGGCTCTATTAGACTTCATGATTGCTAGATCTCTTGTTTGTCAAACTAATTGGTTGTTTATGGATGATGTAAGTTGAGGATTGTACCTATTGTCTTTGACTGTCAGTGGTAACAGCCCATGTCTATATCCTTGTGAGTTTTCCTTGCCGATCGTCATGCTCTGTTTGACTTGGCTGATTGACAGTCAGTTGTTTTAAAGCATGTTCTGCTGCTATTTCTGTGTGTTTGTATACAAATACTATTTCTGTGTGTTTGTAGGGGGTAGCTCCCTTAATTGATCGGAAAAGAAATTTACATATGTACTCATTTGTAGGTCTTCCCACACTCGAACTCGCCGGCAATGTGAGCCAAAACACTGCCAACAAAGATCACACTCAACCCACACTCGAATCCTCAAAAATTACCTCGTTCAAACCATCCCATCGTTCAGTCAAAGTGTCAACAATCTCAACTGCGTTGCATTCAGCACCCACATTGGCCAAAAGGTTAGCAATTCGATTTGCCTCCCTATAGACATGTCGAATCGTGAAATCTAAACTTTCCAGAACCTCCCAAGCCTTGCAAACCCCTCTCATTAGTTTCCAATTAGGCGTAGAGTGATTTCTGATTGCGTTAACACAAATCTTTGAATCTCCCTCAATATCAACCACCTTATTCCCCCTCCTGCATTCTTCCAATCCACGGATTAAAGCCCCCATTTCTGCTTCACTGTTCGTTGCTTCCCCAAAATGGCCTGAAATTGCCCATTCCAATTTTCCTTGTGAGTCCCTTGCAATGCACCCATAGCCAGCTCGCCTGAGATTACCCTTCGTGGCCCCGTCAAAATTTAGTTTTAATATGCCCGCCTGGGGAGCAACCCATTTGATCTAATCTCTATTAGCCTTTTTCCTTCCAAGTCCATTCTCATTTGGTATCTTAAGATCAACCCATATCTTATTGATTTCTCCATCCCATAGAGTGAACTACGAAGTACTCTTGATGACTACTTTCCTGTTCAGAGTTTCTATCAGACCGTGTTCCATTTTATTTATAACTTCCTCCAGTTTTGTTTCTATGCCATTAAAGATTCAATTGTTTCATTCCCACCACAAATGCCACATGATCATCGACGGTAGGACAATCCATATACCACCCCCCCCAAAACACCTTTCCAAGTCAATTGAGGCTAGCATATCAGAATATCCACTATACTTTCATTCTTCAGACTTATCCAATTCAATTTGTTTTCAAACCAATTCCAGCACTTCTCAGAGAATGGGCAATGAAGCATTAAGTGATCTAGACTTTCCTCTGCTTTCTTACACAACACACACATGCTTGTTCCAGCTATCCTAATCTTCTTCAATCGATCTCCAGATAGAATTCCACAGTGAAGCACTGACCAGGTGAATGCACCTGCCTTTGGAAGTACTTGCCTGCCCCAACACAGGGCCTTTGGCCACATTCCTTCATTCTGCACTGTTCTAATCGCCTTCTCTACCTGATAGCCCATCCGCACAATGTAATTCCTGGACTTAGCTTCGCACCATACTATCTCATCATTCCTTGAATTCAATAGCGGCCGCCTACAGTTCAGTTCAGTTCTGAATTTGTCCTTAATTCTGCTGTCCACCTAGGTAAAACGATGTCGATCCAAACTTCTCTCCTGTTTTCGTCCACCTTTTGAATATAATCCGCCACTATCAATCCTCTTGTCTAAAGATAAAGCTCTTTTAGAACACTGAATTCAGGATCTGCATCTAACGGCTTGAAGCCGTCCCATGAATTGGGCGAAAAGTTTGCCAATTTCCCATTATTAATGCACCATGACAAATGATTAGTTATCAACAGGTGACACTCCCACATGAACCACCACACCGCAGAACCTCCACCATAGAATGCAAGTGTTAGTATTCTGCTCAGATCCATATTATCTAGATATTTACTTTGAATTATTCTGCACCACAACTTATTTGTAGGATTTGTACATTTTCCAAATTAGTTTGGCACCTGGCGCCTTGTTTTGCAGCTTTACATCCTTCATCCCACTCCTCCATACTCAAGCGGCCTTGTGACTTTCTCCCAACGCACCAGCGGAAAATGTTTATTCTCATTGGCACCTTCCCAGAGGAATTTCTTCCATGACCCTTCTAGAATGGAAGCTGCCTTTCCAGAAAGAGACATACAAGACATGACGAAGATTGGGACAACACTCAATACTGCTTTTAACATTGTAATCCTCCCTGAAAGAGTCAGCCACCGACCTCTCTAAGCCTCGGCTATATATATATGTGTGTGTGTGTGCATATTGCTTTTGCTATTTATCTTAACAAAACTTTTCGAGATTCTATTCAATTCCAAATAAGGTTTAGAAGACGTTTTTAATTTTCTTATCAAACTACATTCATGTTCAAAGTAAACATATTAATACCTTTTCATTCTTACAATATGACTTATCTAGTCTTTCATTTACATAAAAGTACAATATGCAATAATCAATGTACGAATCAAAATATCTCAATATACAAATGTGTCTCTAAGTAATAACCCTGTGGCATACTAAGTTGTTGCGTGGAGGGAGAGCATCATTTGGGTGCTTTACCTCTATTTGCAGATTGGTGATCCCCTGTACACCTTCCTAATGGAAGTGAACCTACCCTTCACGAGGGTAGCAAATAAAGAGATCCGCGAGCATACCGTGCCAACCGAGAACTGAGTGTGAAGTATCGACTCTATCACCTACAACTTGCCATACAACCCTAGATACCGTTTAGCTAAGTATGACCTCTGGTTAACATGCAACCTATCAAGTACTGTGAACTGACAATGCACGCAACTTATGCATCACTTTGGCCAGTATTGTATAACATAAACACATCCCTAAACAAAATTGTGGATCATTTGTCCACCACACCTATCTCATCTTGACTCAACACAATCAAGATAAAACTACTCAATTCACACAAAACATAGTAAACTCGAGTGATGATATGATTTGACTATACAGTTTTGATTTAACCAAAAAAATCCATAACTTGACAAAACACTGGTTTAGATTTGATGAAAATTCAGAGGGTTTAGATTTTATCAATCACGCTTATCTAGCTTCAAGTGTGGGTAACCCAAATAAGTTTTTCCATCAATAAACCAACCTCTTTTCTTTTACAAGACCAAACACATTATAACTCAGATATTTTAGGTCTTTTTTTTGCACACTCAATTGAGAACAAATCACATATCTGACTATTATTTTACACTTCCATAAGCCCATACTAATAAATACATGTTAATATGTGTGTGTGTGTACCTGAAAATCATCCTCTACATGCTTATATATATTTATATTTATAAACATTTTCAAAATCAATCAAATTGAAATAACTACTGTTGAATCCTTGATTTGACTGTATTTGAGTTATCATCTAGGAATGTTGATTTAATATCAACGTTTTCTCATAATGACTTACAGAACTATCCTTATTAGAATGGAATGACTATGCTCTATATATGTTTTAAAATTCAGACATACTAAATTGGTAGATTTTTGGAATAATCACTAAATATTCATCTTAGATGCACATACTTATGAGTATGAATATGGGATGATAAGCCCTGAAGATTTTCAACTCATCTTCATACCCATAAGTTATAAACTTTGTTCTAATTTGAACTTCTGTTGTTAAAGCAATTGTTAATGAGCAACCATGGAATGAGTTTTGTTTTGATTTTTCCCCGATTCTAAAGTTATTTATAAAGGAACATGTAACAACTTTATTTTCAGTGTTCCCATATTCCAAACCTTTGTTTTCTACGCAATTTCTGCATAAGGATTTAAACTTCCATGTGTTATCTTTCCTTAATGCTGAACAGTGGTTTAACTTCCCAATTTTCCTTTTGGTAATATGCAAACTATTATTGGTCATTGTGAAATGGATTTCCAATGTCTTTGAATTTGTTTGTAGGCAATATAAAAGAAGGGTATATTTAGCTATTATAAATAATCTAAAACCTATTCAATATGATAGAGAATTTCAAGTTTATGTGGAAGCTAAGGCTTCAATATGACGGTTGTTTGAAGAGATTTACAACAGTCGAATAATGGTGTCGATCATAACATGTAACTTCATACCTGTAGTTACAAACCCTAGCCTCATAAGAATTGACCCATTAAACGCTTTAAACACAATAATAATAATTATTTTTGGCTAGATTTATATCGACCTAAGAAACTTCTAACACAACTTCATACTACTGCTAAAAGGCAATACTAATGCCCTGAAATATGGTTAGTTTACTTCCTGAATTGACCATGAAATATAATGTTTTGACATTTTTATACATATACATATATATATGTATACGCTCAGTATACACTTATAATCTCATAAGTAAAACTAAGAGATTATCTAATATATGTATCCACGAGAATTTCAAACTAAAACCAACCTAGCTTGGTTTTCTTTTAAACAAAGCAAGAGGTAAAGAAAGTGTCTAATTCAAATCCAAAAATCCCTAAGTAGATCTGGAGAATAATCGAAGTCTTCTACTAAAGATTAAATGTCCACAAAGAATTCAATATTAAATTTTGACCTAGGGAGAAGTTTAAAATGCCTTATGCATCATAGAATCATCAGGGTTTTGAATTCAAATACATATACTTGTTCTCATTCCTATAGGAAGAATTAATCAACTGTGCCCATGAATTACCCAAATTGAAAAAGAAAATAGCCGCTTAGAAAACCATTTGACCTGAAATGTTTTTCTTTTGTCCTTTTCCTTTTCTAAACTCCTTCCTTCTTCTCTGCTACACACCTTCTTTTCTCCTGCCAAAAAAATAAAAATAATGATGCCTTCTCTCCTTGCATTTTGCCTTTTTCTTCATAGTTCCATGCCCCCTCATTTTTCTCTTTATCTGCTAACAAACTCGCATGCATTTTACTTCCATTACACTCACTCCAGCTCGTTGGAGAGATCTTAGACATCCAAGGAGAGAATGGGGAGAGTGGCGACATTTTGGCCAACTCAGTTCAGTCAAATTCCCCACTCTTCGAAATAGAACTAAACAATTTTCTCATGCCTCCTCATTAAATTATCAAAAAGTGAACTTAATTTTTCTCTATTATTGTTTTCAAACTAAAATATATTTCTTTTGAAACCAAAGGACTTATTGATTTTTTCAAAAATTCTAAGTTCATACCAAAACATGCTCAACAAACACAAAAAGAGGAAATACTTTTAAACGCATGGCGGAGAGAGTTATTCCAATCTTGACTCGACGCTAAGGAATTCATAAAATAAGATACTATTCTATCAAGTCTATTTGCAGTCGAGGTGACAACAATAATGACCTTGACATTTATGCAAACACAAGACCAATACACCCATAGAATGGAACACAACAAGGCTAGACCATAACATAAAATGTTATACGTGACTAACCAACAAAAGATGTAACATTTAGACCAGTGGTGTGAGCGTAAATAAGTTCTTAGCACATGGTATAGAATGTCGATTTTGCTCAATCTGCGATTCTCTCCCTGATGATGCTCTCCCTCTTTAACCGGGAGGGGGATTGAATTTTATCCTACTTTCATCTCATTGCAACAACAAAGTAGTTAGTCTAACCAGATATAAACACATATTTATATAAAATCGATAACCATCCCATATAAATTAACAACATCATAATATGAAACATAGAGTCTTGCGAATCATTTATATTCATTCATGCATATCATTTATCTATCAACTATTTCTAATAATGTTATCAATCAAAGGTTAAATTTGATTAATCATTTATATTTATTCATGCATATCTTTTATCTATCAATTGCTTTTAATAACGTTATTAGTCAAAGGATAAATTTCACAATTATATTAAATTTTACATTCACATGAGTGCATGAAAGAACAATCATCACATTATAACCATTTCTATCCGAAATATAAAAGAAAAATCACGTCTTTCAAAGCATCATCTAAATACTAAAATTTACGTAATTAAAATATATCTTCAATAGTTATTCCAAAAACAAAGTGTAACATAAATAAACCACCATACAACTAGCACAAAATTCAAGGAGTCCCATTTTGTTGCCCTCTCCTCCATCATTGGCTTCTTCAACAAATGATCACCTTATCCAAGGCCTTCTACTTCCTTCTTTACTCCATGAAAGTTGTCCAAAAGATTCATTTATTGCCTCCATATCTGGCCCTTCTATAAACTTGGATCTGAAACAATGTATCATGAACACTAGAAAGTTGATATGACATTACACAACAAGAAGAACGAAGAAAGGAGTGGGAAAAAGTGAAAAAAACAAGGGAGGATGGAAAATGGGCAGGGCTGAAAAATGGAAAAGCTCAAATCAGCGAGCATTCTTTCCACAAAAAATAGGAATTCGGGGCCCCACGAGAGTCTCTGCACATGATAAGTTGGAATTGCAGAGGATACCCTTAGAGAAGAGGACCGGGGTTGGGGCCCATAGCAGAAGGGAAAGACATTATTATTTTAACCGAAACACATGAACATGTTGGATGCAAAGTCCCAGACTTTGTAGGGTACAAGAAAATCTTAGTATGGAACGAAGGGACGGAGACAGGTAAAGGTCATGGGGGGGTCACCGTGCTAATAAAAGAAGTGTGGGCTGGTACAGTGAAAATAGAGAAAGAGGATCCCAATAAACAATACATTTGGCTGAAAATAACAGACAATAAGGACATAATCAGGTTGGTTGCTTGCTACTTTGCTCCGAAAGGGTCAAAGTTCTAAAAAAAGAGAAACTTGGACAGGGAAGACCCGTATGTGGCACTAAAGAAAGATATCTCTGTTTTTAGCACATCAGGGGAAATTGTTTTAATAGGAGACTTCAATGCTAGAACAACCAACAATCAATCTCTTCAAATGGGAGGAGAAGATAGAGGGAATAGAAGTCCCTTATGGCTAGAAGAGGGTGGGGACCAACTTTGGGAAAGAATGCCACAAGATGGTAAAGGCAGTGTGACACACTTTGGTGCCGAACTTTTGGGTCTTTGTAGTTTGTATGACATGGTTATATGTAACGGTACAAGATCTTGGCCAAGATCTGGGGGTATTACATGCAAAACCTACAATGGTCAAAGTGTGGTTGATTATGTCATCTGCTCTAAAAATTTGACTGCTAGATTGTTGGAGTTTGTTATAGGGGATTGTCCTATGGAGATGAAGTCTGACCATATGCCCCTCTTGGTTAAATTTGGCTTTCTCACAAACAAGCAAAGTGAAAGGCAAGCTCAACGCAAGGTTAGGACAACTAATCCGCATGGTAAAATCATTTTGAATCAAAAAAACTAGGAAATCTTTACTGCTGCCCTTGGGCAGCACATTCACATTGAGATGACCAAAAACAATGTTGGGCTTAAGGAAAACAATATTACGAGGAAACACATTGAAAACAGTTTGTTGGTCCCTTTGATTCACAAGGCTCTAAATGTTTGCAAGAAATCCAGGCCTCGGAAAGGAGTCTCTAACACTTTCCCGGCTAACCCTTGGTATGATGAAGAGTGCAAAGCGGCAAAAAGATCCTACAAAGAGAGTGAGCCAAACAAAGAAAACAAGAAAAACTATGAGAAGTTGTTAAAAGCTAAGAAAGAAAATTTTGTTATACTAAGAAGGAAGGAGCTAATAGCATTAGGTAAGCACAATCCCAAAGGTTTTTGGAGGGAGCTGCAGCAAGAGAAGAAACATACAGAAAATAATATCACAAAAACTCAATGGTTAGAGTATGCAAAAATGCTTTATGAGTGCGACCATGAGGAAGCCTTCCCTCCCAATGTTAGCACGTCAATCGAGCTCTTCTCGAATGAGGAGATCAAACAGGGTATAAAGAAATTAGCAAATGGTAAAGCACAGGGCATTGACGGGCTGCAAGTTGAATTCTTAAAGTGGGGAGTTGAACACCTTGCTCCGCACATCAAAAGAATTTTTAATGAGGTCACGCAATGGGGATTTCCAGTGGAGTGGACGACTAGTGTCGTTATCCCTCTCTTCAAGAGTGGGGATATCAATAATCCCTCTAACTATCGTACTATCATGGTCAACCCTCTTCTTGGAAAGTTGTTTGGGCGCTTGATCGAACATAGAATCAACAGTTGGGTAGAAAAAGAAGGGAAAAGAGCAACTGGACAGGCTGACTTTAGACCAAGGCACTCTACCATTGATCACTGCATTACTCTTAGGCATTTGATTGAAAAAACTTGGAACACCCAAGGTGGGGAAGCTTATTGTTGTTTTGTGGATTTTAAAAAAACTTTTGACATAGTTCCCAGAGACAAACTCTGGAAAAGGATGGAAGAATTGGGGGTCCCTGATGAGTTTAGAGTAGGTGTTCACAAACTTTATGAGCGTATTAGAGCAAAAATCAGAACTAGAGAAGGCATGTCTGAATGCTTCGGCAGCAACATCGGGGTCAAGCAGGGGTGCCCACTCTCCCCCACCTTGTTTGGTCTTTACATTGACAAACTTGACGAATGGATAGATAAAATTGAAGGGGGTGGCATCCAGTTGACCAGTTTTGTGGTAAAGCTACTTTTATATGCGGATGATCTTATCCTTATAGCAAAAATAGCCCATGGTTTGAGGGGTCATTTGAAGGCTTTAGAGCTATTTTGCCAAGATGTCGGGATGCAAGTGAACATTAGCAAGACCAAAGTCATGATCTTCTCTCTAAAAAGGAAACAATAGCAAACTAATTTTATGTTCGAAGGTAGCCCGTTGGAAATCATCGAAGAATACAAGTATCTTGGCATTGTTTTTCATAATAGGCTCAGTTGGGAAACCTGCAGGGCGAAAAGGATACAAGGAGGTTGGAGAGCTTCTTACCTTCTTCAGAACAGGTGTAGGAAAGCAGAACTTTGGGACTAGAAAACCAAGAAAACCCTTTTTGGTTTGTTGGTCACGTCGGTTGTCCTCTATGGTTGTGAGGTTTGGGGAAGCAGCATGTCAAATCACAGATGGAGACAGTTGGAAAGAATTCAAAAACATCTTATCACCAGTAGTCTTAAAGTTAAAGCAACTATTCCATATGAGATTTTCTTAGCGGAGGCTGGTACTTTCCCAATGGAAGCTGTTGCGATATCACGGTTACTAAGTTACCTAAAAAAGGTTGAAAACATGGGGAATCACTGGTGGCCCAAAGTGGTGGTGAACGAGGTGTTAGATCGAAGGAAGAAGACGTGGATGAAGCAAAACATCAAGTGGTTGGAAAAATGGGACATTAAGTTGCATGAGTGTCCTAACACCAAAGAGGAAATAAAAAAGTTTGTGTTAGAAAAATTTAGGACTGCCATGTGGACAAATCAGATTGGGCGTAAAAAAACGCATTATATTAAAGAGTTCAATCCCACTTGGGAGCATGGGGATAAAGCATACCTAAGTGCCGATCTTAAAGGTAAGGCTAGGCTCCTAGTGGCACAATTGAGGACCGGTTCACACCATCTTAGGTGCGAAACTGGTAGATGGACGGTTCCCAAGGAAAGGTGGGAAGATAGGACTTGCATTTTCTGCAGCGATAGAGCGGTTGAAACTGAACGACACTTCATTAGGGAGTGCGATGCGTACAAGGATATCCGTATGCAGCAGAATAACAACGTGAATGTGGGCAGTTTTAGTGAATTATTTGAGGAAGAGAGGCTTCACAACACGGGCCCGACTGTTGGTAAAGATTCATAGGAGGTGGGATGACATCGAAAGGACTCTGAAGAATTACCAGTGATCTTGACACTTGGTCCCATAGACTATTTGGTCTCGTGGACGTTATTAAAACTCATTCATTCACACTCCCTGGTCCTATTTTTCATTCCTGGTCGTATTTTTCAAAATCTTACCCTCATTAATTTGTCAATAGAACCATTCCCCGAAAACACGAAAATATACCCACAGAAATATAAGTATACCCCCAGTTTATATGTTATTGCATTAAACCATCCACCGAAAACTAAACGGGAAATGCTAATTTCAAGAGTGCAGTTGCAAAGCCGCGTCGCTTAAACCAACAGCGCCCATTTCTTCAGATTGCAATTGGCCCACCGATTTTGAACGCCTTCAGCCGAACAGTATTTGCTCATTCTGATGATAGTCGCATTTTTCCCATCATAAATCATCACAAAACCAACTCTAAACTGATACAGATATATCCGAATTCGTTCAAGCTCACCAACATAAGCTTTCAGTTTCAGGGACCTATTTGATGTGGGTATTCATTACTAACAAGGCTCTGCAAAGATATAGACATTCTAAATGGCAAGAGCGTCCGGCGAAAAACATGTGCGGAGATACATTGTAGTGGGGACATGTGTGGGACTTCTTGCAGCTATGTTGCTCACCAACATCTTGTGGGCATCTTCATATCGATCTCTTCTCTCCAGATGGACATCTCACGACTCCTCCCATTCAGTAATTCCACTGCCGTTGGTCAGTACTGATAATCATTTTTCTTCCTGTCCAGAGAAAGCACAAATTATTTTTAATATTAACTCTTATAAAACAGTGCAGCATTAGGAGTGTTTCACAGTGCATACGGTTCCTTTTTTTAAGCATTTAAGGGTAGAGTGCATTCATAGATCAATGAATGCTTATTTAGTGCAAATTTGGAATTGTAGTACTAGTAACTTTGCCCCTTTTTCTGCAACCTTATTATTGGCTTCAAAAAAATTGCGGCAAATTGAGCCCTTTCTCTCCAAAAGTTTGTACCGAGAATACGACCATCTAGAACTTGCACCAGGAAGCTTATCTACTTTGCCCACCATTTTACATTATTAAAAGACAAGGCTTTGTTGCTGTTTTTTCTGATGCTTCTAGAAGTACACCCTGAGTAGCTGCATTGCATAGCACAGACATTGTCTGGGCTTAGATGACAGGTCTGAGGGGTATCAATTCTACCAAAGATTCCTGGAGCTTGGAATTACATCCATTCGGATCCCTTATAATTACTCATTATTTGGTTGATGCAGACCATGACATACCATGTAATTTGTTTTCTTTAGTATTTCTTTTGAATTCTCATATTCCAATTTGTCGTTTGGCTTGGCCATGGCCTTAAAAACGACCTTTACTCCTGTATGTATACACAGTCCCCAAACAAAATATTTTGTATATAACCAGTCTTCTAAACATATGCAGCACTATACTGACAGAAACAGGGTGGCTTCTTAAATAACAATGGTTACCTTCCTACAACACAGAAGTGGTCCTAGTTAAGTTAGTGGCATATATCATGACTACCATAACATGTTTAGAAGTTGTAACATATGCAGAAGATTAAAATCTGGAACACAGGCACAACCAATTATGGGTTCCCGGAAATTGATCCACAGACCAATAGACTAGCCAGCTAATCTTAAGATATTGCGCTCTCATCCATCAACAGTCTCAATATTATTTATGAATTTTAGGGGCCAAAATCCATCTAGGTGATTATATCCAATATTTATTGGAATAAAATTTTTCATTCTGAAAAATTGAGATCTGCTTCCTTTCATTCACTCAAAATTACTTGTAACGGGTTATAGGTGAGCCCATTTAATGCGGGGAACCTTCTATAAGAGATCAGAGTCAGGAAACTTGAGATGTGATCAACGATCCATCTCTAAGAAAAATTGTTGAAGCCTCTTCCTTCTTGGAAGCCCTGCTTGTCCATTGTCTTGAAAGACTATTCTTTATGTGAGGAGACAAGTGGTTTTCTTGCTTACATCTCCTTTCTCATTAAGGAATGCCTCTAAATTAAAGTGCTAAACTACTATCCTTGCCCTTTGAGATCCATAAGAAGTTTCTTAGCATCTATTATCATGTTTCATGATTGCCTTATTCAGGAAAGAACATTCAAACTAGTATAGAAACTGATTCTGCTGAGACACTCACTGCAATGTTGTTAGTTGTTACAAACTCAATTGCCTAGAAATGATCCCAGGGTGCTTGGAAGACACTATTTTACTGTTTGACTGTGGACCTTACCCGTAAAATCTCTCTAATGTAGCAGATTTTTACAAACGCTAGTTGTTCTATGCAAGTAATTTCAAATTTTACAGAAACTGCCGGAAATTGAAGGAATATTATTCCAAGGCAAATTACAAAGCAAATTTAGAGATTCATCCACAAAAAACTTTGTATTTACTGGAAAATGTATATCAGGTTTAGGAGAGACCCTCTGGCCATTCACGAGGTTCACATCCCAGCTGGAGTTCCTTGGAACCCACTTCCCAATTCTAAGATCATAACATGACAAGGATGAATGGATGTCCATAGAGTTTTATGGTAACATAAAAAGATAATCCCTCTGCAAAATAACCCCGCTTCCAAAATACTGAACTGAACTGGCTATCCCTCTGTGAGCAGAAAACCCTCCAGACTACTACAGAAGGTCTTCTAAATCTGCCAAGTTCAGTTAAGATCTTGCTGCCAAATGGTCAGCAGAGTAAACACCCTCTGTTTTAAAACACTGGATTACCCTCTTTAACTCTTCAGAATTGTCAGCTAATATCTTTCAGAAATTTCAAGATAACTCTTAAATAAGCTACAGTCTGACTATAAATTACAGGCAGCAGGTTCATAAATAGTAGGTTTGTAAGTTCTTCCTCACATAGCTCAACTTGACAGAAGGGATTTTCATCATTTATATGCTGGATGGAGGGGTGATGAAGTGGAATGCTTGCATGAGGCCTGTTTGCATGAAGAACTAGTGGCATGGATACTATTCCTCACTTGTCATGTCATAATTCCCCATTCAACCTTGTTTGAGCATTTGGATTTTCTTTGTCGCTATATGTTAGTGAACAAATTTTTCACCCGAAACCTCTGTATATTTGTCCAACTCGGAGTGGCAAATGCACTAACAGTTGCACAAATCACAAATGAATTTTGCAATTGTTCTCTGCATTCTTTAAAAAGGTGCAGCTTCCTTTATATGATATTAATTAAAATGGGATATGCTTTTAACCTGAAAAAAGAAAAGGATAGTTTTTTTGGAATGTAAAACTGTAATAAAACTACAATACTCAGGGTACTGTAGGCAAGAAATCAACTTTTCCTCCTAGACACACAAAAAGGAGAATGACAATGATCAAATCAAAATAATTGAATCACCATATACAACACTGAAATCTAACATACGAAAGAAAGGTACTCTATTGATTACACAATTATTGAAGAAGCAAGCTGTCAATACTTTAAACAAAGCAATTGGATACCATAATTTCATCACACCATAAATCCAACATATGAAAGACGAATGGCTATACAAAAAGGAACGATAGACGCACTGTCAATATATCCCTTGTATTAATGAAATATCAGCAGAACAAAATACTTTGCCCCCTTTGAAAATGACATCACATATGCTGCACAAAATAATTTTCCCTTCCTTCTTCCTTCCTGACGATACTTTTCTGGAAAAGAGAGGAACCCTTTTACCATCCAGTAAATTCCATTTTAAAGATTTACTGCCACACAAAAAGGTTGGTAACTACCCGTAACCCCTTTTTACCTAATTCCCATTTCTTGAATTATTTTTCCACTTTTCCGCTCACGGGAATCTTTTCTCACTTCACATATCAATTAATTCTAAAAAGAATTAACCCCACTTACCCTCATTTTAATATTTCCCTTTTACAATTCATTGGGAATCATTGATATCCTCTTTACAAAACAAATTACCCTTTACCCACTTTACCATAGTGCACTATTTGATTTTTTTTTTTGCACATTATGGTAATTTATTTAATTCTTTTAGAATTAAATAATTATGTTAGTGAAAAGCTAATTTTTTTTTACCTTGAGATTAAATCAATTAATTCAACAAGAATCAATATGATTTAATTTAATCCAACCGTATTCAATTTTTATCGTGGGTAATAATGTCACCAAAGTATCCTGCAAATGACCAACTCGATTCCTTCGTGATTCCCGATGAAGCACAATAAAGAAGTTTCCCTGGATTGTCAAAATTCTAGGTAACACTATACTTATTGTATTAGTTTGATTATTATATCTGCATCAAATGTTCAACCTGAACCTCATTGTTTTATCCGAACTGACCCGGCCACAATGTGTTTTCTATGCTCTGTTTCTATCCAGTTCTGATCTTATTGCTTCCATCTTATTTTAGTGGAGACCTGTTTTCTGTAATAGTATTTTCAATGAGAAATTAAATAAAACATTTGAGGACAAAAACAATAAAGAAAAAATTCCCATATGGTATAAATTGTAATGGTACAAGTGCAACTGGTATTTATTAGTATATTGGTGAAATTGTGTAGAGGATTTAAATCTTATAATGTCTATAATTCAGTAGTTTGTAGATGTCTGGAAGGATATAGCATGAGCTGTGCAAATTGATATGTAGCACCAGGTCAGTTGGTAGTGGTCAAGTGCCTACATGGAAAGGATAATGAATTCAATAGAATCAATGTGGGAGATAAATGTGCAATCATTTAAAATGAAGTTTATTTATATAATCTCTTATCTAGATTTACCAAAGGGCATCCAATATAAATTGCATGTATGCATGCACAAACACATGCACACAAATTAATACACTGTCAGATACAGGAGGGGTTGATAAACTGACTTTTTTCTCTCTTGGATCCAAGCTTAGTTTGAAAACGTCAAAGGAGGAAAAATATCCAAGTTCAAGGTTGAAAACATAAAATATCTGGAAGAGAACGGGCCTGAACTGGAGTGGGAGGAGATGGCAGAGGCTCCTGTTCCACGTCTCGATGGAGCAGCAATACAAATTGAAAATCTTTTTTATGTTTTTTCCGGATATGAAACAATTAATAATGTAAGTTTTACAAGCTTATGACCTGAGTAAATTTGATCAAAATTTTCAGCTAGAAATTGTTTCTATGATTTAGTTGAATGCAGTGCAATTAAGTAATAAAGATTTCAATAGCTTATACGTTTTGCATTAGCTATATAATTTGCAGCTTTATTCCTATGACTACCTCTGTTGAATATTTGCCCATCATACTTTTAATGACAGTTATGGTAAAAGATTACTCTGAATTTAAATTAGGTTTGATGTTTTGTTTTTACTGGAAGTTCTTTCAATCTATGTCCAATGTCTTTTTTTTAGATTTAAGTCTTTTGATTTAATTACAGTCAGTCTTTTACAAGCAAAGATATTTCTTTCATTCATGGCCATTAATTAATAGTTATAGATCTTGAAAGCAATCATTGAATCATTTTTGCCAATGATGAAATTGTCCAACTGAAAGTGACTCATGTACAGAACTTTCAAAAATTGCTCTATCATTCTGATTTCCCTGGTGACTAAGAAGAGATGAGAATTTTTTGTCATATGTAACAGCCCTGACACCTACCTTTTTGTGGGAAATGGGAATATAATTGTTATTTGTAATGTCCCCTTTTGGGTATTCTTATTTTTTCTCCTTGCACACAAATATAACCTCTTAAAAGGAACATTAGTAAATTAATAATAAAATCAAAACATTAATTTGGATTAGTAATAACATGAATATTAATGAACAATTATATATAATTCATACTCATTTCCTCTTTCTTAGTCATATGGAGCCTCATAGTGTACTTCGGAAATGATGGTGCCTGGTCACTAATAGTAATCTAATCTAGCCCTAGTGAAGGATAGGTGTATGTTTATTAAGGTACGGGATAATAATACCCAAGGGCTTCATTGCACGCCCGACAATACTTCACCTCTTGGCTCAAGAGCTTCATTGCATGTCCGGCAATACTTCTCTACTTGAGGATCGCACCCCACTGACATAGGCCCAAGGGTTTCATGCTCGACCGGCATACTTCACCACTTGGCTCAAAAAGGCTTCATGCTCGCCCAACATACTTCACCATTTGAGAGTCACCTACCGCGTAAGTCATCTCCATAGGTATAGGCCCAAGTGCTTCATTGCATGCCCAACAATACTTCACTACTTGGCTCAAGGGACTTCATTACACGCCCGGTAATACTTCATCCACTTGAGAGACACCTACCCTATGCGAGATTGATCATAATAATCTGCACTTTCTTACTTAACCGTCCTCCTAGGGAAATAGATAAGATTAAGGACGTGGCATGACTTGTTTGTCCCTAGTACAATATGAGTAAGGTTAGAGAATGCATACCAATAAGGAGCTCGTCCTCTCGATTAGTGATCTATGGATCACAAGGTTAATTATCATCTTAGGATATCATTCCTCTATGGGAACTATTGCAATACCATCATTCTAGATGGGTGAACGTAAGGCTAATATGCCTCTCATAGATACAATGTTATTGGTATGTGTTTATGCACAACTCTTTTGGTATATGCGGATATGATCATTGTTTGTAATGATAAGGAAGTACCTTTGGACTATAGTTGCTGATTGATCCTTGATGATGATAGTGATTTCCTCTCAAGATATGAAGGCACTTCGTAAACTGCTGAATGAGTGATGAATCTGTAATAAACTGAAGATACACTCCAACTTATATTGCAGTTGAATATATAATGTATGTGCTGATCAGTGATTGATGCTATAGACTTGATATTTGCAGATATATATGTAGTGAATGCTGTGCTTGTTGTGAGTGCTGGATCGATGATGTATTGATCTGTATTGATGCTGCTTCCCCCTTTCACACCACTTGTCTAATTCCTCTTATACGGTGAAGGAAGAGCAATAGTCACGTCTCTCCAAGAGTCGCCCTTTGTGAAGAGACGTCTCCTAATAATCCACGTCTTTTTCTTAATCGTTTGCTAAGGACAGCGATAACTATGATGGATTGGAGTAAGATCGCCGAATATCATCTACATGTTGGCAACTTTTGTCTTTTGCTAGTTTTGTCTTATCTGTCTAACATCGATTCTTACTTTGTTTGTCTTTATCTTCTTTTGAGTTATTATTGGATAGTTTTCTTTATCACTTAATCGATCTTGCACAATCGTGGGACGGCTGTTGGTGTTTATTTAGTTTGAGTCGATCTCATGAAGGAGACTGTTTCATGTATTATGATCTAGAATGGTTGCCTTCTCTGTTACCGCTTGGAGGGAACATCACATTATTACTTTACAAACATTGAAAATTGTCATTTTTTTGATCCGTAATCCACTTGGATATTCCAATGTTTTTATTCATCACCACAGATTTATTATTTATATTCACTTATGTGCTAATCCAATGCAATATGCTGCTGAAACAAACATATATAAGGGCAGGAAATTGATGTTTGTTATAGTTGTTGGCTGTCATGTACTTTTATCACTCAGTTTCCAATATGTACATGCTCAAATACAATGCCTTCATTGCTATAAATAAGACTTCATACCCCTTTTTTGCTACTACCAATATTTGACTACTTCGATCTGCAAAATCAATGGTGTAACAATTTACATGGAGATACCCAATGTGGGAAAACTCCAGAAGGGTGGGGTTGTTTGTCCTTATGTCCAATATTATCATGCAAAATTTACAAGCCAATTGCTCAAGTTGAACCTTCAAGAACATCGTGAGTCTTTTACAGCACTTGTACAATATTCTACAAGCTTGGGGTGCTCTGAAAACATGCTCAAACAATATGCTTCGCTACTGCACTCAGCTGTTCAATCATCCAACAATTTTAGAATGATCTAGAGTCAACTATTGATTGCCAATCCATTACCTCAAGGGTATGTTTATATCCCAGAGCCATGGACAGACTTCAAATGCCATTTCTCACAAAAGCACATTGGATAACATAAGCAAATGAACCATGGAGAGACTCCAAATGTCATTTATCACAGGAGGATATTGGAGGAAATGTTTCAGCTATTGTTTTTGGTGGTTATTTTAATTTTTGTCTTTTAATGGGAAAATTTGACATGTGATGAATATACACAAAAATTGAGAAATATTTGGCATGCGCTGAATTTGTACAGAAAATGCGGCATCTTGGTTTATTCTGAATTTGTACATACCTTTTTATCTTTTTTTTGTGGGCACTAGGATATCTGGATCATCCTTAGAACTTTTCTGAACCTGCTCTGCTGGTGACCATTCTTTGTTTGTTCAATTGTCTATCATGTATTGAGTGGAAAGATGTTTTAACTTTTAAGCAATTATTAGCTATACAAACTACAAGCAAAGCTGATTATCTCAACCAACTGGTTTGTGTTATAGTTTCATGATCAAATTCAGATCATTTCTTCTCATAGGTTGATAGACCTGATTGCCATCGATGCAGTTCACTTTGATATTTGACATTCACAAATCTCTAACCTCCTATTTCCTTGAACCTCTCTGCTGCTGAGTTCTGCTCACAATGTGGATCTCAGTAATCTGAAAAATCGAGGCAACATCCTTCATGTTTTTACCCCAATATATGAAACAGGAATTGGATTTACCAGTGACTTACATTGTATCTCACTGGAACTACTACCAAAAAGTAAATATAATTTCCACCTTTACCATGTTGAAAAGCATAGACCGTTTAAGACACAAACCTAGGACATCCCATAGGCATGCTGGGATGCTCTAACACTGAGCTATCAGCCCCTCAGGTCTCATTTTCCTGGAGTGTGCATTTTTCTTCCAACACCCCCACTCAAGCCATGCATCGTCTTGAGCTCACCTAGTGCAGCTTCTTTAGTATGTTGAGAAGTATCTAGCGAGGCCACTAACCTAGGTGCCTAACCCACCATGGGCATGAAGGTGCACTCTACCACTGAGTTGCTAACCACTCACAGCTTGTATTTTTCTGGGAATCTGGATTGACCTTCCAACATATTAGGTATTCCATTATATTTGACATCCTCGTAGAAGTACTAGTGACTAACGTTGGATCTCACTGGAACTGCTACCTAAATACAGTTTCCACTTTTACTAATCATTCCATTGTATTTGCTTGAACCTCTTTGCTGCCTAGTTCTGGTCAGAAGATGATCTCAGTAATCCTGTTGTGACCCCAGCTGTAGCTGGATGTTGCTGCAAAATTTGGGTTGACAACCTATGTCCAAAATTGACAAGACTGTACTAGAAATTTTCTGCTATTAATCCTAGATCTCAAAACTTCAAAATCTGAACACGAAATCTGTGTTGCAGGGTGCAGCATGTTCTGGGGACGAACCTCTCTTTAACAGGTTTTGGTATGGGTCCCAGCTTGGGTATGCCTAGGATGCAGCACTGGGACTGGGGGTATTCCTCGGGTATGTCTGACATGATCTCCTTTGCTTCCTGCTACTATGGATAGGGGTGAGGGCTCCAATCCACCAAAAGGCTGGTGCTGATAGGCCAAGGAAGTCAATTGATTATACAAGTAACATGAGATGAATGATGTTAACTATCTAGAGTAGGGTGTATCAATAGATGGATGATGCGGCCCCCCCTTTTCTATCCTAATGTACTCGAGGCGCACCCATTGTTAGGCTTGGGAATGAAATGTAGAAAAGATTCATAGATATAATGGATGGGATAATATTTAATGAAGTTCATTCATCCATTAATGCATTCATTGCATTTATTGATTCAAAAATGTGATACAATGTACATTTTTAACAATATGAAAATGACTGTTCAGTTCATCTTCTAGATGACTATTCAACTTCGAGTGTAGCTAGGAAATACAAAATATAAAATGTTATCTTACTACTTCTAGGATTATGTACATTATTGTTATATTCCCACCTTAATTTGCAGGGGTAGTGGTAAAACCATTATTTGTGTTGCACATTGGGCAACTTGTTTATGGTGCCTCTTTTTCTTGATAGGAGCTCTAGTGTTCTGCAAAAGCTTTTGGCTGTGTGATAGCTTGTTCCCTTTTGCAGTTTTTCAAGAACCAAGATATGGACTTGGTAAAGACCCGATTTTCTCAAGTTGAGTTAGCATGCTATGATGCTATATCCCATTTTGAGTGAATACTGTACTCGTTTTCTGTGAAATTTTTCACCACCATTTTTTGTGCTGTTTGAAAACTTAGCATTACTTTTGAGTGGTGAAATTTGCAAAAGAATGTTGTTCACCTTCTGTCTCTGTCACTTTTGACTCCAGGCTGATTGCGCCCGTGTGATCATTAAACTGGATAACCCAGGTTGATTGTGCCTGTAAGTAACCTAAAAGTGTGTCAACTACATTGTGTGACCTAAAAATTGAATAACCCAGGCTGATTGAGCCCATGAGTAACCCAAAAGTGTGCTGAAGCATGCACCGAATGACTTAACTTTTTGTCAAGTTGAAAATGTGAACCACTTGTCCACAATGTTGTCAAATGAAGACTCATGTTGACACATAAAAAACTACTCTTGTGGTAGGAAAAATTGCATCAAAAATGAAGGCATATGATGATCTCACTTCATGCATAGTCATCAAAAACCAAAATGTAGTGTGCAATCTCAGGTGTTCAGGTGCTAAGTTGAAAAGTACTTGCTGAGATGTTGTAGTGATAAGCGACAATATGTTGTAATTTGCAATATGTTGCAATGACAAACCCTCAATGGATGATGTGAGCAATCTCCATGTATCATGCTAGAAGAACTCAAAATCTGAATCTTGGTGTTTCTCTAAGTATTATGCTCGAAGAACTCAAAATTTGAATCCTGATGTTAACCCTTGTAAGATGAGAATGGAGAGCTGCTGCAAAGGCCCCCTTGGAAAAAGAACAAAATACATAAACATGTGTATAGAAATGCACAACTCAATGATGCCTCTTGGGTTTTCATCACGAGTCTCCATTAAGTCACCCTTTCAAGTTTTCAACTTAATGTGAAGAGTTTGTAAGCCGCCCCTTTGAGTTTTCAACTTACAACTCAAGTGCAAAAGTATGATAAAACAAGGGGTAGTATCCATAGCCTCAAAACAATTTGTATTGAGCTGCATATTTGGTGGTCTTAGGGTGTTCATTATCAATATCCCAATCAAAATGGGAAATCATAGGTACAAAAGTAATTGCTCCTGTTAACACCATAGAAATTGAGTGCATAATTAATAATTGTCCTTTGTGGGTATTGAGTGCAACTCTACAATTTTCTTTGTAGGTTGTCACTCAATAGTACAAGTATCAACATCTGCAATGCTTAGTTCATCATCAACTAGATTGACATCGACATTTGCATCAAGAGTCAACAAGCTCAATAGGCCTTCATACCATTGCTCAACAATATTTGTAAATCTTGAGTTTATTATCAATTGGATTGACAACATCATCCACATCAGGCATAGATGAGTCATCATCTAAAATGATGGATTGGACTCTCCTATAGGATTTTAACAAAAGGTGAGTCTCAATTTGCCATCAAGAATGACCTATCCATCCAAAATACATATGCCTCATTGATTTGGTCGCTTGTTCTTTGACATAACATTGTTTTGCAGAATGTAGATCAAAACAATCACTGGAGGTATGGCCTCAACATCCACAATGACAACATGTTTGGACTTGATGGGTTTTAGTGCAAGTTGATTTTGATTGACTTGACATTTGTCAATTTCACAAGGTTGACTAACAAGTGAAGACTCAACTTGACTGTTGTTTTGAATGCCTTCGTACACAAAGTTGATAGGTTTGGAATATTCTGGTATGTGGAAATTCACAACAGTTGTATACCATTGACTAATACGATATTGTTGGGTTTTATTGTCTCCTAGACATGCACAATAGGTGGAGATTCAACAATAGGAGGACTAACAAGTATTATATCCATGATGGGTTTTGACAACACACTTTTTGACTTAGAATCAGCAATATTGTTTTGTGACACATGAGGAGGCTCAACATTGCTTGAACAAGGAACATGAACATTTTTCTTCTTTGCAACACTTTTCTATGACACAAGAGGGGGATTAACATTCTTCTTCAAGAACCTTTTGTCTTTAGCAGCCTTTTGAGTTGAATTGCTTGAAGAAGGAACATTGTTGTTGATAGTATCTTTCTTCTTTGTTGAGGCATTGGGTGTCTGATCTTGTAGTTGATCTTGCAACCTATTGATTTTTTGTCGCAACATCTTGTATTGGTTGCAAAATTGCATGAACAGGGGCTTGTACTAAAGCCAACATTTTGATATTACCTCGGCATCTTGTTTGTTGCTGACATTAATTTGCAAAGATAACATGCCATTGGTGTATAATGTGGACATTTTTAAAAAAATTATACACACTTTCAAGTGAGGTTTCATTGATAGTGCTTAAAGACAATATAATTTACTTTATGGGTTTTGTCGTCAAGTGGAGATGAATTGGTTTCTTATCACTCCAAAAGGTTTCCTTTTCTATATACCGTCACACTGATATACCAAGCCTCTCAATATGCTTGCCTTTTCGATATACCCATTGATACATGGAAGAAGCCCATCCTTTCGATGTACCCGTTAGTATGTGAACTAGATGTTAAAGCATGTGAGAGCAGAGAGGTGGTACATGGGCAGCATGTGGAGAAGACTCATCCAATCAATACACATGCTGAGAAAGAAAATCAAAATTTCTTTCAGTTAGGATTTATGTCTTACGATAGCAACAAATGGGTAACAGAGGGAAATAAAAATAAAAATGACAATGTTGTTTTTTCTCCCAGGCAATTTATATGGATGAAGGCACATAAGCCATTGTTGCAGCTACATTAGGTGTTGTGTATGGTAGTTCAATCACGACGGCTGACTCGTAAACGTGAACCAAAGATACCTTCATTACCAAATGCTGCGATTGTTCTAAATTTTGCTAAATTTATTTTAAATTTTGAATTTTGTGCACTAAAAATAAAAGACTACTTATTGCTTGAGATATTCAGTGCCCCCCAAAAGTGGAAAAATGATAAACATGACTCTTGAATGAATTTTCCCTCACTTTTTTAAAACACACCTCTAAACATAGATTTGGTTTTAAATTAAAACACCCACCTATATGAGTATAATTAAAAATTGCCCCCAAATTTTAAAAACACGCAACCATGGTTTTAAATCATCCCCAAACTAAAACCATCAGACTATATTATACTCCATCGGACTATATTATATGCTCCACTGTAAACAGCCAGCACGTTGTCGTGTCCGTTGTTTACAATTTTTTCGACCTCTGCTGATTTCGACAGATCTCTTCGACATGTTTGACTGACACCATTCGACAGTTTCAATCCTTCAATTTTTGAATATGGTCGATTTGTATGTTCCAATCGGTCAAATTTCGACTGTTGCTATGTTTTCAACGTACTGGCTGTTTAAGCTTTACCATATTATACTCTCTCAAAACACCTTAATCTAAAATTCTCCCATTAAAAAAGTTGTGAACTCTAAAATTGTGCGCAAGAAAGAAGAAATAAACAAATCGAATGGTGTATTCTAGAGGATTGAAGTGAGGAACACCCTGAAGAGTAATTCCAAGAGGCAGCGAGGTCTCTTCATTAAAAGTCTGAGCCAGGCACTAACAAGCTTTGAGCACCTTGGATTGCGGCTTGTAAGTTTCCGGAATTGTGAATGAAGATTCTGTGGCTTGTCTCCTACAAATGTCCCACACAAATTCTTAACTTTCTCCATGGGCTTTACATCTCCCTGAGGTTTTAACGGTCCCTATTCGCCATTTGTAATGTTCCACCCCAAATTTAAACCCATTTTTTCGAACACCCACAAAGAATTCTGTCTTATATCATGCAGGCATTCCGTCAGACACTTTGCATAGTAATTGTTTCAATGTATTTTCAATGTGTTTGGGTATGGGATCATTCAAAATGCAATTTGAGACAATATTTGCTCAGATAGTAAATCCACAATGCATAGAAATATCATGGGCATTTCAACAAACACTTAGCATGCATTAAAGAAATAACTAATAATGACAATCTAACCTCAAACTCCAGCAATGTATTGATCTTCAATGTTATACAAGCTCAGATTGCAATAGCTGTTATATAATGCCCAAAAGATGATGATTTACAAGATAATAAGCTGTTGTCATACAAAGCACTCTGCTGTAGCATAACACAATGAATCCTGTAGCTGATAATACTCAGAAATTTGCGTGAAGACCACTCCAAACTGCTGTCAAAACTTGTGTATCAAAGCTGAATAATGGTGAACTGTTGTAGCTGTAGATAACTCCTTCAGAAACAAACCAAATCTGATTGAAAACTTATCAAAATGCAATGCTTATGGATCACACCCACCATATACCAAGACAAGGGTTTAGGAACCCATAAAATCCCACGGCTGATATAGAAGAACTCACTGCAAATCGCCTATCAAATCCATCATACTATTCTCAAGGAAATTAGCATTAGTCTCCACAAATTTATTATTTATCAAATCTCCAATAAATTTGTAAAACCTTTAGCATTGGAAAAATATAGATATTCAACACAAATACCATTACCGGCCAACATTCAGCACAAGCATAGATTTTGAATAAATCTACCAAGAAACCTTTCCTCCACAAACTGTAACTCTCAATGAGTCACACTGTAATAACCTAGGTGGATCTTTCACCACCACAACTATTCTTCTCCAAGAGGGTTTTCATCCTCAAGAAGACTGAGATGAACCAAGTTCAATATCTCAGAACCACGAGGGTTTCATCAGAGGAAAATATAATAATATGTATAATCCAAATGAGCTCTCACAACCTCCTTTTATACTTTTCCGCCGAACTCTCCAGAAATTTATATTTTAAAATTCACTTTTTAATTTAAACTCCCTTTTAGCTTTGAAAAAGACCTTTTTATTAAAATAATGATAATTTGACACACAAGGTGCCTGTTTTATGCATCCATGATTTAAAACATTTCATCCCAGTTCCAATGAGCTATAACACTTAGGTGCTTTTTAAATATTTTAAATAATATTTGGCGACCTTAGTAAAATAATTAAAATAAAGCCATTAATACAACATTTTGTAGAAATTGTCGGAATGCATCGGAATCGAAAACTGATTGCACTAGAGTGATCCCAATGAAGAATAATGATAAGCGAAGCCAACCGAGCGACTTACTACAAATAGACGCCCTCTCCAAGATTCTTGGAGAGCACACTAGAAGCCGAAAATCACCCCAGAAAGTGGCATATGAGTCCTCCAGACCACCTGAGCTCATTGGAATCATCAAATAACTCCTCTAATAAGGTTGACACACATCCACAAGGTTAGTTCCAATTGCACTACGAGGGAACCCGAAAATGGGTTCATTAGAGTCCACCCTCTCGAAAGATTGCTTGTCCTCAAGCAATACCTGCACAACACCAGAAACACCAAATTGAACCGAACTACAACCACATGTGATCCCAGGGTCCCACTTCAATCTCAAAAAGGAACCACCATGCTGACGCTGTGCCACTTTGATCATAATAGTAAAACCATCGTGCCAAAATTGCACTCTCCTTTCCTGGAACCCCCAAAAGTAACCATCATCAAAACCCAAACTGAAATACCTGTAAGGGCTGAAACCTATACCATGAAACATCTCCTGCCAAGGCATCTCAGTGAGGTCCATAATTGCAATCCCTATACCTGACACGATCCTGGGTAACAGGAAAGATAACCTGCTCAACCAAAAAAACATAAACTTTAGCATCTCTCCTCATGAAGTCCCCAAAGTGAGACAGATCAATCCCTGACAAGTGGCTGGTATAGAAGATGCTAGCAAAACCGACGCTGAAATCAGCTATCCTGGGAATGCCTCTGCGGTCACAAACTGATAACACATCATCGACACTTAATCTCCAAGTGTCAAAGGGGTGAATCTTTGCACTCTAACGCACCCAACCCACTGCAAACATCGAAGCATCATCTAAAGATATACATACCAACACCATGAAATATATGCAGTGACCATCACTCACCAAGGTGGGAGCAACAAATAACTGAATTATATCTATAAAAACTCCCACAACCAACTGCCCTAAAGCCTGCAAGAACTCCAAATCTATCTGCTCATAAAATGATGTCACCATAATCAATGCTGAAATGTGAGGGCAGCAGCTAACAATGTAGAATACACTCGATAACGTAGGAGATGTGAGCATGAAGATAGCTAAATAGTCTTCTCCCGAAGCTAGATCACCTCTACCAACCGATCTCAACCACATAATGCTCAACTGTTGGGCTGGAAAAACATGCCAACTCATCTGTGTGCAAAGAATCGTAACTCCATGTAAACTGATTGGAGAGTGGACAGCAGTACCAACTCTGAATTTTTGCCCATGACTCCAATCATGATTCAACACCTCACCGCTGGAAACTGCACCCGGGTTCCAAATCTTGTGATCATCATATAACCTGAAGGTGGAGTGAGCATCCCTCAACAAGTCATCAACATAAATTATCCGGCTCAAAATTAATGTTGGTAACAAAATTCTAAATTGCTCCTCCACGAAAGAACACAAATAAGCCTGAATGCAAGCTGTAAATAACCCTGAGCAACCATGAATTACTTGGTTCTCAAACTCAAATGAAGCAATGTTAGCTGAAATACTTGCTCTTTCCAGCTTTATCCTTTTGTCCTCCAAAGGGCCCAAGTCTACAAAAGAAACAACCTTGCTGCTATTAAAGCTTGAAATTATCATTTGAAAGTCTGATTTCCATAATCTGAAAGTGGGACAACAGCTACAAATCTGAAATCTTTTAGAAATAGCAAGAGATTTGGGCATCTAATAGTAGGACATGCCTTTATCATGGCTGTAAATTCCTCCACCAAAGTTATCAATGGGAACATGCTCCAATTCATGACTAAAATTTTTCTCCAAACTACTTGTAAGTATGCACAAGGAATCATATGATGGCTGATTAAATTGAGGACAACATTATTAAGATTGAAAATTTGTTCCATAGTCCTCTCTGATACATTATTTCCAACATCGTTAACCTCCAACAACCCCTGTGGATACCCCTTGTATACTTACTCAACAGAGAAATAACACCATCATGCTCATGCTGAGCTACTCCGATTTCCATTTGTGCTTCAACAAGAGAACTTCTAGTGGTGCTTAAAGCCTCAATACAATCTCTCACCTCCCAATAGTGGTAGTGTTCCCTACTACTTGGAAAGCTCAAACTTGAAAATTTAAACACCATGCAAGGAAAATACAAAGTAGAACAAGCTCCATTATGAAGATGTGCCTTAATTGGATTCAAAACTTTGCATACCATGTTTTCATACCGTAAGTCAATCAAAGGTGGAGTCTTCAAGATGTTGAAGTTTTCATGTATCAAAACATCCCATGGGCATATTTCATCAGGATCCCATAATCTATTGGAATCAAGATAATGCTCAACACCCTGTGGCAGTCCTGAGATTGCAACTCCCACTGCTCTATCATTTTGTTCCAACATACCATCATATGAAAATTCTTCTTCATGATTCAAGAGTTCACACTCTTGTTGTTTGTCCTTTTTACCACCTGTATTCTGAAATTCCTTGGTATGTGGAATGCTGAAATCGTCATGCAATCTTTTATCCCTATGGAGTTCATCAATTTCTTCCACCATTTGCTTGATCTCTATAATCCTTGTATTATCTTCTTGTTTCTTGATGTGGCTGCCATAGTTGACTGATTTGCCAAACTTAGCTCTAAGAAAAGTTCATCAACCTTTGTTTCCTTTTCTTCCGCAAATTTGATAACATGATCCCTATCATTAAGCAATTGCAAGTAATCAGATTTTACCATTTCTAATGTCTCTTTGACCGTGTGCAATTGTGTAAGAGTGACTCCTCTTTCAACTCCTTTTTGTCTCTCCTCAATTTGGGCTTTCCAAATGAGGTCTCCACTGAATGCGTGAGTGCTATCAACCCTCGTTAACATTTGCACAATTTTCTCTTTCGTAACCACAAGTTTATCCTTCAAATCTTGCAATGCTAAATGTTTTTGATCAAATTCACCAAAGTGACTTGGGATGCCACACAACAAATTTTCTGATTTGCTTACAATGGTAGGAACAATATCACCATTCAAATCAGCAATCCCATTACTTGATGCCTTGCAATCTTCATGTGTGAATGGTGGGACAACATCATGATTAATCAAAATATCGTCAAAAGATTTCACCCCTTCAATATTCAACTCTAAATCAGCATACCTGTCAATCTCATGTCTACTCTCTTCCTCTAAGTATGGCATCAGTTTTTGCTCACATTGTTTGAGAACATTGTCAACCAATTCATATGCAGCTGAAGTAACATCCTGTTCTTGCCTCAAAACAGCCAATAGAGAAGGTAAGAGTGATTTATCTCTCTCATTAATAATCGAAGTCATAATGGTTTGAATAGAGGATATAACATTTTTCATTTGATTCTCACAAACAACAGCCAAGAAATGTTGAAACATTTCAAGAATAAGATCTTCACAACCCAAATCCAACATAATGGCACAAGATCTGATTTTTGCAACAGTTTTTAGAATTAAGATTCTTTTGGCCAAAGCTGGACTATTAAAATCATGCAAACCTTTGAAACTTTCTACAATCAACTGAAAAACCTTCTTCATAGTACTGCTGTTATAAGGTTCCTGTGGAGCTGTTACTTTTATAATTTCATTAACATAAAAAGTAACTGCAAGTCTTACCTCCTCATTTGGATGTCTCATGAGCTCTTGCTTAACCAAAGAATTCACTTATGGAGCCATAGCATATTGCAGCCTCTTAGAATCTTGCTGATCTATCATGAATAAGCACATCTCCACTTCTTCCAAAATACAAAGTAGATCATTCCTGGACTGCGGCAAGTGTTCAAGTTTTTTACTTGCTCTATAAAGCTTCTTTCCCACATCTTCTTCACTGAATGATGCCATAATTCATACCCTAGAAGAATCAACCTTTGACAATCCTCTGAATGATAACTCACTGCTGAAACTGATATACCAACTACCCAACAGGCTGGCAAGTAGTGGTGGATAACATCGGATCCGAATGGACAGCTGCCTAATAACAGTTTCGTCTTTACCAAGTATTCCATTGTTTTTGCCATACTTATAGATCAAGAGTTTAGGCATGCATGCATGCTATTTTCTAATTGTTTGTACAATGCCTCTGTGAAACATCTTTTGGGCATATCTGGACCAGAATGCTTAAGGATATAGCAATAGAAGGCTATCTGTATGAAACCATAAGGCGTACAAGTTCGTATTTTAAACAAAGTCAAATATCTGTTACCCCAACTTTCTATTTGCAATAAAATTTTACATTAATTACTGGTATACAGTGTACTGGGTCACATGCATCTCTTGGAAGCTGAAAATTTCTTTCTTGCTGCCATTTTATTGTTGAGTTGTTTTGAATTTCCTTTTTACTTATGCATTTGTGTTGGTACATGTGGTATCAAAGTCATTCTGGTCTCTAGAAGTTTTGCCAGTTCCAGCTAAAGCAATAAACTGTATCCTCCAGGGCAGATGTACGACGGAGTTAATTTTCCATGTCTTCTGTGAGCATTGTCACCATGTTTCCTTTTCTATCTTATGTTTTTTCCCTTTCCAGGAAGCAATAGATTGTCATCACAGTCCTGAGGCAATGAACAGTTTAGGCTTTGAAATCATGTTTGCAATTCTCTCCTTCAAATCAGATATGGTTACAGTATATGTGAGACAAATCTTAGCATATTTTGAAAATAATTCCAGCCCAACACTAAATACAAATAATTTTGTTCAGACTAGAGAAACTGATATTTTAGAGCAAATAAATTTCTCTATTGGAAGTCAGCGATTCCTAATGAGGATAGCCAAACGTTTGTTGCTCTCATAATGATTTTTTTTTTCTGCTTAGCTTCAGTGCTTCTTTGTTTTTGGTTTGATAGGATCGAGCCTCGATTCAGCTAGCACAATTTGGTGCCTTTGGAGTTTTTAGTGATTTGAGGAAATATTTGATTAGGATTTAATAAATTTTCATAAGCAGTTTATTTTGGTTTTCGAATGGTAAAAGATTACTGATGTTGTAGTGCAGGTCAATTCCCATGTTGATGTCTATAATTTGACAGACAATACATGGGGAGGAAAATTCGACACACCAAAGGAAATGGCACATTCACATTTGGGAATGGCAACAGATGGACGCTATATATATGCTGTAACTGGACAATATGGGCCACAGTGTAGGGGACCAACAGCCTCGAACTTTGTCTTGGATACAAAAACCAAGAAATGGTCTAAGCTGCCTCCACTCCCTGTACCAAGGTACACAGGGTGTTTGATTTATTTATTTTTGTAAACCTCCTAATTTGTTAGTTGAAGGGAATTTTCAGGCCACAGAATGATTTACCTCTGTCAGTTTGATAATTTGACCTGTCTTTGTTTATAACTGAAAGTTTAGAAGAATATATCTAATATTTTGTTTCAAATTGTAATGGATGTACTTGGTAGCTATGTTCTTTGAATTTGTAAATCTGAATGGTTTTTAAAATCTTGGGAGTTTTATTTATTTATAGTTAAGCAGTAGTGTTTGGCCATCATTTCTAAGTGAAGCTACATGCCATGTATAACAAAAGGACATCATACTGGGTACTATATTTTGTTTCAGTTTCCTGCATACGAACTTGCCATGCATGATCTCTTCCTCTATTCCGATCTCTGGAGGCAAATCAATAGGCTTTAAGTATTTCTTTAAATTTATTCAGTTTGCTTTGATTTATCTTGATGTAGAATTCAGGGAAAAAGTCTCGAGTCTTTTGTTTCAGTTCAACAACAAAGAATGCCAATTTTAAGCTGGTAACCCTTGAGGGAACGGAGTTTTTTCTACAAATATAACATAGATGGAAAAACTGTTATCATGCTAGGTTGTATTTTGCGAAAAGTAGAGTTATATATTTCATTTGTATTAGTAAGGGTATGCAATTATTTGTCTCAGGACAAGACCATTTATGTATCATGAGAATGCCATAGCAGTTACAAAGAACCTTATCATAGAGATCGTAAGAAATGAGTTACATGGAATCTTGTCATAGGGAGTTACAAATAATAATGGTATCACAAAGCATTTCAGGCAAGGATTTATAAAAAATGATTGAGTTACAAACCATCTAAAGGTTTCTTCAAAGGAAGAACCTGCAGGGAACTTGGGTTGCCTGGGCCAAACCTTGGGCGAACCTGAGAGAACCTTGACGTGCACGTGATAGAGATGGCCCAAAAAGCGTCCAAAATAACTTTTTAAAGCATTTTTTTAACTTAAAAATCCCAAAATCACTCTAATTTGCCCTAAAATTGAAACTTATAACATCTTTTACCTCCATTCATTAAAAAAAAAGAGTAAAACTGCATTTTTTGTCTCCAAGCTGCCATTGTTGATTGTCGAAGTTTGTTGCATTTTTCTTCAGCGGTGAAGGCTATGGGAGTGAAATAGCTACACCAATAGGAGAGAAAGAGCTGCATGAGGAAGATTTATCTACCAAAGGTGAGTGAATCTTGTATTTTGTTTCAAGTTTTCATGAATTTTTTCAAGTTTTTTAAAAAATGTTTTAAATATTATTTAAAATCTTTTATAGATAATGTTGGGTCCCAAAACCACAACTCCACTTCCTAGAACGGAATCACACTCGCAAGGCCAGGGTTGTCATCATGCAAGCATAATCGGTCCATCAACAGAACATGGATGATTGAAGGTCAACTCTATGGGAGTGGGTTTCATCCCCTACACTTAGAGCTTAGCTAACTCTAGAGGGACATTCCAAGGTGTATACCTTAACATGTATTGAGTTCAAACAACATGAACAACTAAAAACCAATGAACAACCAAACCAACTTGTTATCTTGATCCCAAAACTGTCATTGAACCAAGAACAACTGGTTGTCACAAAACCCTTATATAGTTGATACAAACTGCGCAAGTATACATGCACAGGAACGATTGTCCTTCCCCTAAACCACTGGTAAATATTTATTCGTTTTAAATGGTGTGAGATTGGTCTGATGGAGCCAAGACTGGTGCCAATTCGACTGGGCCACAAAGTCTCAGGTAACAGATAAGAAAACAATGGAAAGGAAACAAAGAAAATTCAATCTAAGCATATGCCGTATCAGATTGCAAGTTTTGTGCTTCAAACATACTTAGTTATACAGAATGAACTACATGCATTCAAATGGAGAGAACAAATGACAATTATAAAGCTTGTAATATATTTAAAATGCTGTCACTTTTTCAAATGTCTAATACAAACTTATCAACAAATGTGATAAGAGGAAAACTCTAAATGCATACAAACAAACATGGAGACACTATTTGCACAACCCTTGTAGCATACTATCCTTCGTTTGTGTCATTGCTCAATTACTTAACTGCAATTGGACATGGCATGATTTGGAGCCCTAGAAACTTTATTGAACCTGCACAGCCTCCAGTATCCACTAGAGAACCCACCCTTTGAAATGAGTTTCAATTTTCCATTTATAACATTAACAACTTAGATCTGATGATGAAATGGGTGGGAAAACCCTAACAACCCCAACAATTGCAGTAAATATATCATTTTCAACCACCCATTTTGCATTAATGGTGACCTGGCAAGTTTTTGCGTCATTTTGGAAGTTGTTGGGACATTGTTTTCCATTTTACGCCCTTTTCGTGGATTGCAAGAATTTCGAGGGGATATTGGATGCGGGACTTTTCGGGGGTTTTAGATATATCCGCATCTGCACCAAAACTCCATAGAAGACAAGGAAAGAAAGTTGGTGGAACTTAGAAGGAAGTCTGGACAGGTGTTGGAAAAGGATGTGAAGGCAGAAGTTTAAGAGGGAATAGGAGGTAGAAATTTGAGGGGTATGTGGATGTGGAGTTGATGAAGGGTTTAGGATATCCTAAACAAAACTGAGGACCCGCCATAACGGACAAGAAGAGTGGATGGAGGAATGAAGGAGTTAACGAGGCAAAAGTTTAAGGAGATGTGGAAAAACGGAACATCAGGGGGGATGGGATATGTCCAGAACCATGTGAAACTTCTGCAACATCCAGAAGGGGGAGAAACTTCCGCAATTCCTGAAGTGGTCCAAACTTATGCCAGGAACAGGAAAACTTAGGATTTTTTCAAGATTTTAACATAGATATATACATGAAGTATAACATTTAAGTATAAGTTGACATTTACCTTTTGACATTTACTTGTTATATTTCATGTATACATTGTCATGATGTTTGAGAGTGGTTTTGGATCCATAGGAGTTAAACTGCAGATTCTAGAATTTGGAGGATCACGCAGATTTCAGACTTAGCCAAATTTTAGGGGGTGATAACACCAGACACATAAAACAAGGTAAATACACAGGAACTCCCTTAGGAAAATTTTGATGAATTTGGCATGATTTTGTAATTATGAAGCTATAGGAGTCCCAACGGATAATATAAGGGTTATAATGCCGATTTTTTTTTTTAAAGTTGTAGGGTTGTAAAATTGAAATGTTTGTTTTGTTTTGTTTTATTTATATAGAATGGGTGGTAGTTCTAGTCTAGTTGCTCCACCTGTAGAGAGCTCGTTTAAATTTGATGCAACATTATCGCTTTGGTGACATACAACCATGATCGAACAAATACTTGGTTATGGGGGTTATTGTTGGCATTGTATCAAATGTTCAAAAAAATATAAGAGCTTGTATAGTTGAGTGAAAGCTCACTTTTGAGCTATTCTCGGCTTAGGAATAAGAGTTTGTCCCAGGCTGAATAAAAAAGGGTTGCCAAAGCAACAAATAATGGGATATATCAAGGAACAAGAGGATGCCAACATGGTAAGTAGCAGATCAAAGGAAATAGTACTTCCTCTTTCCAAGAGAGGATTGCACAAACCTAGTGGCTTAACAGAACCAGCTAGACCACATCCTTTCATGCCACCACCATCTTCTGGAGAAGACACTACTCTTTACCGTAAAAGAGGCCCATTGGAAAATGCCTTCAAGAATGAGGCAAAGCAGCTTGTAGATGAAAGCATTGCTCGTTGCATTTATAGCAACAGACTTCCTTTCAGCCTTGTTAAATCACCATATTGGTGGGATATGGTGACCACAATTGCCAGGGTACTTACTGATTACGTTAGTCCTTGGTATGAAAAGGTGCGCACCACCTTATTGGGCAAGGAAGAAGTTTTCGTAGAGGCATCATTGAGAGCAATCAAGGATGCATGGCTCAAAACATGAGTGCCCATCATTTCTGATGGCTGGAAGGATTGCAAAAATGAGCCACTAATGAATGTCATTACACTGACCCCTAAAGGGGCTATGTTTTGGAAAGTAGTTGATTATGAGGAGCAAGTAGAGGATTTAAACCTCATTGCCAATATCCACATACAAGCCATTGAGATGGTGGTCTCTGAAAACATTGTCCAAGTTGTAACGGACAATGCTAAAAATTGTAGGGTAGATGTTTCAATAGTGGAGGGTACATATGGAATTATTTTTTGGAGACCATGTGTTGTTCACTCTCTCAACTTGATATTGCAAAAGATTGGCACACAGATCGAGTGGGTCAAGGAAATCTACATGGAGGCCGAGGAGATTGAAATGTTTGTGACAAATCATCATATGTCACAAGCCATCTTAAGGACCTCCAAATTGGAGTTGTTGAAGGTAATTTTTTTTTTTTTTTACTTTTAGCATATTTATTATTATAAAATTTTTGCTAAGTTAACTTTTTTATCTTTTAATTTGTTTTTTTACAACATGTTAGGTTGTCAAAACTCATTTCGCATCACACAATCGTCTTGAGATGACTTGTGAAGGTGCGAGAGGCATTGAGAGCCATGGTAATCAACACTCTTTGGAGTGTATGGAGGCAATCACGGTTAGAGAAAGTCCAAAAAATCAAAGCATTGATCCTAGATGATGAGTGGTGGGCTAGTGTGGAATATGTTTTGAGTTTCACCAAGCCTATCGTGAGTATGATTAGGTGTGCAGATACGAATCAACCATGCTTGGGTGAAATATATGAGGGCATGGACTCCATGATTGAAAAAATAAGGACCATAATAGAAGCCAAGGAGTAGGACACCATAGAAGCATTTTTCAAAACAGTGCAAAGGATCATTGATGAGCATTGGAACAAGATGACCACACCCTTGCATCTCTTAGCATTTGCTTTGTCTCCAAAGTATTATAGCAAAGAGATACTTTCCTTGTCGAGGAGGGTGGCACCATATAGAGATAAAGAGGTTGTTGTTGGGTACAAGAGTGCATTCCGAAGGATATTCCTAGATGAAGATATATAGACTATTGTCTCAAGTGAGTTTGGTGAGTTCATATCTTCAAAGAATCATGATGTTTGCACTCTTCAAGATAAGTACAAGAAAGATGCTCATGAATGGTGGTATTTACGTGGCCAAGACTATTTTCACCTGCAACCTCTTGCAATAAAAATTCTATCTCAAGTACGCATCTTTTTATTTTTTAAATTTAACTTTCTCATTTTTCTTTGGCTGCTATATATTATAATTTATAATTTAAGTTTAATAATTTATGTTTTATAATTGTAAAATTTAAATGTTGTATGGTATGCAAATTCAGAAGGTTGCAAGTTCTTTTTTAGGTGAGCGGAATTGGAGTACATACTCCTTTATCCACTCAGTTAAACGCAACCGATTGGGTGCAAAAAAAAGTTGAGGATTTGGTCTTTGTGCATGCCAACTTGTGTCTCTTGTCACATAAGGACCCTGATTATAAGGAGGGGTAACAAGGAATTGGGATCTAACTCCTGAGTGTGCTGATTTAGATGCTACTGTTGCATAACTTGCCAAAGTCTAGATCGATGAGGCAACATCTACATATGACACGTACGTGGCTAGTGGGAGTGGCGTTCTAGTTGATTTTGGTTCAAATGAAATTGAACCAAATGTTGACTTTGATGCTTTCGATGAAGAGCCATATGAAGATTATTGAATATTGATTGTAACTTTCATTTTGTGTTGACATTTGAGAAATCACTAAATTATGAATTTCAATTCATGAGTATTTTCCTTATTGCAAGTTATGAGGTATTTAGATATTTTATTATTTTGTTTGATGGCAGTTATGAGTATTACTGTTTTAACTTCTAGTTTTTTTAGAGTTATATATATATATATGTTGCCGTACTCATACCTAGGCCAAAAAAAAAGCCGTACTCAAACCCCAAACCTGCACCCATCCCTGGTACTATATATATATGTTGCTGTACCCACACCTAGGCCAAAAAAAGCCGTACCCTAACCCCAAACCCACACCCATCCCCGTACCATGATGGGCAACTTAGCCTAAGATTAGTATTTACATTAATGTTACATTTCCCCTTAATCTGCAAGGGTTGTTGTGAGACCAAGCATATTAAAGTATTATTGTAATTTATAATGGTCAATTAGTCTTTAGGATAGACTTTATGAATATTCTTTATTCTTTTAGTTAAGCTCTTATCCTTTTGCTTTATTAGCTGTCACTTAGTTGTCGCTCTTATCCTTTCCGGATAAAGCATTTGTAAACTCTTATTTAAGGATGCTTTCACTCCTTAGTAAATATCGAATATCTTGGTAATCATTCTGTGTTTAATAATATGTTATGGTATCAGAGCCCAAGTCGATTGGGATCAACAAGCTCGTGGAGATCGGACTGTTGTTGGTAGTGACGAATCTCATGCTTGTGACACAGAAAGTACCAAAAGATTGCCGTACGGAATAGTAAGATATTGTACGATTTCATACAAGGGGTTTTGGCTGCTTTTTCCACAAAATCATGCATCCATTTCTGGTGGTATTTTTTTGGCCTTTTTTTTGCAAAAATTTGTGGATTTTTTTTTATCTCTGCAAAATTGCGTCTATTCTCTTCTAGAATTCGCAAAATATTTCAGGTCACAAGGGCAGATTTTGTGAGGAAAAATTGCACCTCTTTTTCAAGATTTCTGGGCGGAATAACATGCTCAAAATCCCAAGTTTGTTTTGGGTAGACTTTTGCTTCAAATCACGGCTATTTATGTGTCCTAGAGTTGCGGATTTTTATGTGCAAGGTAAAAAATGCATCTAATATTTGGAGAAATCGTCCTTGAGAATCACATTTTTTTAGGGTCGCGGCCAGAGACGAGTTTTTCTTCTTTTTTTGGATGATTTTACTACAAATTGTTGTGCGGGGCAGAAGTTTCGATCAAAATTGTGCCTGACATTTTTAATAAAAACGTGGCCATTTTCAAAAGAAATCGTGGGTTTTTGAATGTTTTATTCCAAAATATAGTTGTTTTCTGCATCCATTTTTTGGCGATTTTTTCAATAAAATTGTGTGTGATCATTTTTTGGGCAGATTTTCCCAGGCCGCACCCAGAACAAGAGGCTTTTTTAGACGATTTCTAATCAAAATTTGGGATTTTGCTTTTTTTTGAACTTTTTCACAAAACATGAGATACCTAGGGTTTCTATATCTATATTTTGGTGATTTTTAAAAAAAATCATGGCTGTTTGGTGCTGGCTAGTGTTTTGACCAAAAAAAATCAGTGCAACAGCAGGTCTATATTTTTTCTGTGATTTTGAATTGCGGGAGGGATGACTTTCTATACTTTCACGGCCAAACGACCAGCAGATCAGTCGAAGTCATCTGCGTGGTACATAGATTCTGGAGCGTCTCGACATTTCACTCATAGAAATGATTGGTTCACAGAGTACACGACTTGCTCAAATTCAGCGATCTTCGATGGTGGTGAGTACACAATTGTTGGAAAAGGGAGTGTGCAGATATCTTCTAGAGGGAAAAATCTCATTTTCCTCAATGTGTACTATGTGTCGGGAATGGAGCTTAATTTGCTTTCGGTTTGTCAGATTATATGACATAGTCCCAATTTGGATGTCATATTTAGCAAACATAAATGCTCTATAGTTGACAAGGAGTCCAAGAAAACCATCGTAGTTGGCATCGAAGATCATGGGTTGTATCGGCTGATTGATACTGGAGAGGTTCAGGAGTGTGCATTGGCAACCAAGAGTGCATTTGCTATCAGTACACTTTGGCATCAACGTTATGGGCACCTCAACCTATCTTATCTCTATCATTTGGATCGAGATAATTTGGTAGAGGGTTTGCCTGAGATCCAACAGTAGATACAGGGTGTTTGTGGAGTTTGCCAAGCAGGGAAGCAATACAAAACTCCGTTCGAGGAAGGATAGGCTTGGAGAGCATAGAGAGTCCTTCAATTGGTTCATGTAGATGTTTGTGGACCAATGAACACGACATTGGTCATTGGTGCCAGGTATTTTTTTCTGTGTAGATGATTTCAGTAGGAAAATGTGGGTGCTTTTCCAAAAATAAAAATCAGATGTGTTTAAGGAATTTCGAAAGTTCAAACATTAGTAGAAAGAGTTTGGTTGTTCAATAATCACTCTTAGGCCTGATAATGGAGGTGAATTCTGCTCAAATGAATTCAATGGCTTTTGTGCTAAACACGTAATAAAATGGCAATTTACAACACCCTACACTCCTCAACAAAATGGAGTACTTGAGAGAAGAAACCGTACTATTACAGAGATGGCCCGATGTATGTTGGAGAATAGGAGTGTTCCCAAGAAGTTTTGGGCTGAGGTAGTCTACATTGTAGTTTACCTACTCAACAAGTCTCCAACACAGACAGTGAAGGAGAAGACCCCAGAGGAAGCTTGGTTTAGGAGGAAACCATAGATAAGTCATCTTAAGGTTTTTGGTTCTATTGCATACACCTGGATTCTAGATGCAAAGAGAACTAAATTAGACCTTAAGAGTAAGAAGTTAATGCTTATAGGGTACAATGAGAATCATAAAGCCTACAGGTTCATTGATGTTGACACTGATCACTTGACATTTAGTAGAGATGTGGTGATTGATGAAGAAGATGGGCCTTTTGAGCTCTCTTCAAAGATCAAGATTATTGCAGATCAGCCAGTTAAGGCTAAAGATTCAGGTGTCCAGCTTCACTTAGCTCCACCTGAAAGGGGCGATTCTTAGCACTCTGAGCATGCAGAGTCCCCCAAGTAGGTAATTGTACTTGAATTTCTTGATGATAACCTGGATCAACATCTAGAAGAGAACTAAATTAGACCTTAAGAGTAAGAAGTTAATGCTTATAGGGTACAATGAGAATCATAAAGCCTATAGGTTCATTGATGTTGACATTGATCACTTGACATTTAGTAGAGATGTGGTGATTGATGAAGAAGATGGGCCTTTTGAGCTCTCTTCAAAGATCAAGATTATTGCAGATCAGCCAGTTAAGGCTAAAGATTCAGGTGTCCAGCTTCACTTAGCTCCACCTAAAAGGGGTGATTCTTAGCACTCTGAGCATGCAGAGTCCCCCAAGTAGGTAATTGTACTTGAATTTCTTGATGATAACCTGGATCAGCATCCAGATGACATAGAAGTAGGCAGCCCAAGTCATGCACACAACTGTGATTTGCATGGAGAGGTTCCTAAGAAGAGGCCAAAGTGGTGGGAAAGCACCATTGGTGATGTTCGGGTTAGTGAAATGATCGAGGGCAGATCATCTAGAGGCAAGAGCAAGCATAACACTGTAAACTTTGCTCTTATGGCTAACATTCAGGGAGTTTATGAGCCACAGGTGTTTGTAGAGGCAAAAGGAAAACCTGAATGGGAAAAGGCCATGGCAGCTAAACATGAAAATCTTATGAAAATAAGACTTGGGAACTCTCAGATCTTCCACTAGGGAAGAAACACATTGCCTACTAATGGGTGTACAAAGTCAAGTACAAAGCAAATGGTACTCTTGACAAGTACAAAGCACGGCTGGTCGCAAAAGGGTTCTCTCAAAGAGAACGCATTGACTATGAGGAGACCTTTGCTCTTACAACAAAGATGAGCACCATTCGTTTAGTTCTAGCCATGGCAACAGAGTTTGGTTGGAACGCCCATCAAATGGACGTAAAAAGTGCTTTCCTCAATGGCAACTTGGAGGAAGAAGTGTGCATGTCATAGCCTCAGGGTTTTCAGGTTGCAGGAAAGGAGCATCAAGTTTGTAGATTGAAGAAAGCTCTATATTGCCCAGAGCCACCCGGGGTTTGGTATATCAAAATTGACAGGTAGTTGGTTGAGCAAGGATTCCAACAGAGTCCTTTAGACCCAAACCTGTACGTCAAAAGCGTAGGCAATTAGATCATGTTACTGGTCATTTATCTAGATGATATCATTATTACATGTAGTGAGGCACACTTGATTGAACAAACCAAATGTAATTTAAGTAAAGCTTTTGACATGATTGATTTAGGCCTCCTACATTACTGTCTAGGTGTAGAGGTTTGGTAGATAGGTGGCGGTATTTTTATTTATCAATCTAAATATGCCAAGAGACTACAAAATCTCGTCTACATCTATGCAGAAAGGGCTAAAGCTTTCAGCCAAAACAGACTCAAAAGGTAGTCAATAAATCTACATTCAGGCAACTAGTGGGCAACCTTATATACCTTACAGCCACTAGACCTGACTTGAGCTATGCTGTGAGTTTCATTTCCAGATTCATGACAACACCAAAGGCAGAACATTGGGTTGCAGCGAAGAGGGCGCTGAGATATGTGAAAGGGACACTTGACTTTGACATTATGTACAACAGAAGAAAATATCCTAGGCTGGTTGGGTTCACAGATTCAGATTGGGTAGGTTTTGTTGATGATAGAAAATCCACCTCTGGATATGTTTTCAGTCTTGGCACGGTGTAGTCACATGGACCAACAAGAAGCAGTAGGCAGTAGCTCTTTCCTCGACAGAAGCAGAGTATCGAGGAACAATCAAAGCAAGATGTGAGGCAGTATGGCTCCAGAGGATGCTTTTAGTCATGCAGATGTCTCAAGCAGGGCCTTCACCCTTGTATTGTGACAATCAAGGGGCGCTAAAGCTTGCCGAAAATCCAGTCTTCCACGAGCATACCAAACATGTGGAGCTACATTGTCATTTCATCAGACAACTTGTAGAAGATGGATCAGTGATGTTCTAGTATTGTCATTCTGAGGATCAAATTGTAGACGTTCTTACCAAGTCTTTGGGTCTTGACAAATTTGTAAAATTTCGGGATAAGCTTGATGTAGTTAGTAGATTGACCATTAAGGGAGGGTATTAAAGTATTATTGTAATATTTAATGGTCAATTAGTCTTTAGGAATATTCTTTATTCTTTTAGTTAAGTTCTTATCCTTTTGCTTTATTAGCTGTCGCTTAGTTGTCGCTCTTATCCTTTTTGGATAAAGCGTTTGTAAACTCTTATTTAAGGATGCTTTCACTCCTCAGTAAATATCGAATATCTTGGTAATCATTCTGTGTTTTATATTATTTTAAAGTATGACTTTGGATTTTTCAAATTTCTCTCTTCTAAGTGCTTTGGTGAGGATGTTGGTTGGTTGATTTGTAGTTGGAAAATATTTGAGATGTACATTGCCGTCTTTTACATGATGCCAAATCATATGGAATTTGGTGTTAATGTGCTTGGTTTGGTTGTGAAAGATTGAGTTTCTTGTCATTTTGATTGGAGAAGTATTGTCAACCATGAGAGGTGTAGAAGAAACATGTTTCTCTTGCACATTTCAAGAATCCTTTTGATCCATAATACTTTCTTAGTTGCCTTAGAAGCTGCCATATATTTTGCTTCTGCTGATGAGAGAGTTGGCACTGATTGTTTCTTAAGAATTCTAAGAGATGGCTCTCGATCCTAGATGCATTAGGAATTGTGTTCCATGGGGAGGTGCCCCCTGCCGAAATAGACCCCACTCCCATTTTTTAGAATTTGAGGAAACATCTCGGGGACATACAAAATTTTTTACGGGACACCAATTGTCCTGGGGATAGCTAGCTGTCCCCTATGGCCCAACAAGATTTGCTTTAGTTTAAAAAAAAGGGTGGGGGGGGCCACAATGACCCCCACGCCCCTTTAAACATAACCTAAACATATCTCACTTATCTTGTAACCCAAACTATGTTCTTTGCCATCACATTCTTCAACATTCTGCAATCTTTAACTTAACACTAGATGACAGTTTATCTGCCTGCCAAGACTCTCTTAACTAGAGTGTGCTGGAAAACAAACACATAAACCTCCAAATTGTGAACCAACTCAAAATCTAAATTGTAAATAGACCCCCTTCCAATCTGGAGATTATTCACAGAACTGTTTAAATGTGAAAAATGCCAAGAGACATTCATTAGGGGATGGTGTCGTGCATTATGGTACCAAGGCAGTTGTCAACAACTGCAATGAATTCAGACAGTCTCATAGATCAATATATGCATGAACTTTGACTAACCCAAACTATACACATGCAAGTAATAAATTTTGAATTTGAAGCACACACAGTTGGAACAACAAATTTAACTTTTCATGGATATTGTAGCAGAAAAATTCATTTCAGGTTTAGTTTGAGTTCTTTAGAGATGGTTATGTATGGGCATTGGGGTGATTGATAGTAGAGGATGGCAACAAATATGTTAGCTGCTCACCAAGAGCATGCTTTGCTTCTTTTAAAGTGAATACCGTTTGCATACAACAGCTCATATTAGGCCAGACCAGGAACTGGTTTAGACAAAATCACAAAACTTGAGTTGTAGAAAAAAAATTAAAAATGTAAGACACCACCCAATAGGTGATATGTAAAACAAAAACCCTAGGTTAAAACATAACAGTATCAAATGGCATGCCATCCATTAACCCATTTTTTTTAAGGTTCTATAATGTCTATGATGAATGCCTTATGAATGTTCATATAAATATTTGAAATTTCCTTATATTTTAAAATTTTCTTTATTTTTTTAATAGCCGTCCCTTGTTGTCCCCATCCCGGAAACTTGGGGGAGCATAGATTAGGAAACTTGAAGCATATTTCCCATTTTCCAAGTTGCCTGCATAGTCTGAATCAGAATACTCAACTAATTTGAAATCTATTGCCTTGGAGTATTTGAATCTATAATTCTAAGTTCCCTTCAGATATCGAAGAACTCTATTTGCTGCTACCTAGTGATTTTCTTGGGTTTGCTGCATGAAGCTCGAGAGGACTCCAACACCAAAATAAATGTTTGGTCTTGTTGTTGCATACATCAGACTTCCAACAAATTATTTGTATTTAGTTGCATCTACAAACTTTTTAGAATCATTTGATTTTAGTTTCAAATTTTGCTCCATAGGAAAATTGAGAAGTTTGCAATCTAACATTCCAAAATTGCTTAGAATTTCATCAACATATATGGGTTTTTGAATCACTTCAATAACCAAAAGTAGTGAAGGTGTCCCAAGTCAATTATCTTAAACACTTTCTTCAGTTCTTCTTTCATAGTTGCATCGTACCTTTCATTGTTACATGTTATGAACAAGTCATCCACATATACAACTAGGCGTAATACCATCCTATCTTTAAGAGGTGCTCGATGCATTTTTCATACATGCCCTTAGGGCTTGCTTCAAACCATAAAACAATTTTATAAGCTTGCACACTTTTGTTATTGACCCTTGACCGCAAATCTTTTTGGTTGAGTCATACACTGTCTCTTTGAGATCATCATTTAGAAATGCAATTTTCACATCCATTTGATGAACTTTCCACCCGTTTTGTGTTGACAGAGCAAACAAAGGATGAATGGTAGTCCACTTCATTGTAGGTGCAAAGATTTTCTCATAATCTATGCTTTTTTTTAGCATACCCCTTTGTGACAAGTCTTGCTTTATGTTTGTCAAGTGAGCCATCTATTTTGTCCTTGTTCTGAAAGACCCACATGCAACCAATAGGTTTACAATTGAGTTGAGCATCCACCAACTCCCAAGTTCCATTCTTCAACAAAGCATCATATTCAATTTTCAATGCTTTCCTTCACACATCAACCTTCTTAGCTTCTTTGAAGAAAGTTGGTTCTGAATCAAATGAGATATTGATTTCTTCATTGGGATACCAGCTCAAGGTCTGTAGTGTATCTTAAATCTCATTAATGGGATTTTCTTGTTGTTTTGCTTTGTATTTGTCTTCCCTACTTCATCAGGTCTTACATCTTTTGAGTGTTTGTGTAGTCGATTTTGGCAACTTTTTCAATGGTTTAGGTAGTGCAATTGGTGGGTCATCTTCCTGGTCTAAAGCTCCTTTCTGCTTAGAAGTCTCCTAAAACCTGTTCACATCTGCTGATGAAGTCTAGATTCTTGCTTGGGAGGGAATTCTTATTTCAACTGTTGGAGGCAATGGTTTCAAAGTTGGTTCCAAACTGTATATCCCCTCTTCAATGTTCGGAATCTTGCAAATTTTCTTCTCATTCTCCTTGGAAACATCAAACTTCTCAAAAATTTCAAATCAGCTCAGTTGCTGATCAATGTCGGCTATATCTTTTGTGGTTTCACAAAATATGTCCCTAGCAATGACGAATTTCTTATCATGCTCATCATACAACCTATAAGCTTTTGAGGATTTTGAATACACTGAAAAGATGCATTTGCGACTCCCGTGGTCCAACTTGTTCTTGTTCTCCTTGGGAATCAATGCACAACATGTGGATTCAAAGATCTTGAGTAGTTGCATTGATCGAGGATGACCACACCAAACTTCAGTCGATAATATATATATATATATACCTTGACCCATCTCCGACCCCCTGGGTTGCGTCTCGGAGACTGGTACACGTCTCCCATCTCAGAGACTTGTCTGGGTAGGTCTCCCTTCGCAGAAGACTTTTGGTCGCGTCTCCCACTCGTCTCCAAGTACTTTGCGTCAATAATAAGGCATCTCCACTTTTTTTCTTTGTCTACCTTTCATTTTTTCCACTGTTTTTTCACAAGATCAGTGGATTCTTGCTCCTATGGACTTCAAACCTCAATACTAGTGTCTACAGTAATAGATATACATTAAGCTATATTAAATTGTTACAAGTAAGCTATAAGCCTATAAGTAATATATATACAGTAAGCTATATTAAATTGTTACAAGTAAGCTATAAACTTAAACTTTACCAGTTCTCTTGTTTTGAAAGTTCAATGTCATGATATTTTCAATTTTAATGTTAGCATATTAATAAATTAATAAAATTATTAAATTATATTTAAAAAAAAAGGTGTCTCCAAGTACCCTTGTCTCCTATTTTTTAAAAACAAACGTATCGGTACCGGTACCAGTCTCCCATACCAGTACCAGTCTCCATGCAACCTTGATATATATATATATAAAGAGCTGTTGAAGGAGACCTGTTGCAAAGATATACAGCCGCCTTTGCTGCTTCTCCCCAGAAATGCAGCTTTATTCTTTTGAAATACAACATTGCCTGAACCATATTCATGACAATTTTGTTCATCCTTTCAACTACTCCATTTTTTTGAGGAGTGCAAGGGGCTATGAGATGATGCTTGATCCCACTTTTTTGGAGGCAGTCTTTAAACACCTTTAACGTGAATTGACCACCATTGTCAATCCTCAATGTACCATTATGAGACTGAGTATCATTTTGAACCATTGCACAAAACTTTGGAAAATTTTGAAGGCTTCAAATTTTTGGTTTAATAGGTAGATCCAGGTCATTCTGCTATAATCATCAATGAACAACATGAAGTACTTACTACCACCAGTACAAGGGTTTGGTAATGGGCCACACAAATCAGGATGAATCAGTTGCAACTTCTTTTCAGCTTTTAAGTTTGATTTTGCAAAAGACTCTCCTTATTGTTTCCCCAAAATGCAGGCTGCACACTTTTCAATTGTTTTGGGCAGAGTGGGCAGGCCTACAACACCATTCTTTTGCATTGTTCGAATGCTGTCATGATTCACATACCCAAATCTTGCATGCCACAAACGACTTGATGAAATACCTCCTCCGTTGAGATGGGCAAAATTTCTTGAAATGAAAGAACCACCTTTGTTTTAACAATTTTCCTTCCTCATAAGTTTGATTTTGCAAAAGACTCCTTATTGTTTCCTCAAAATGCAGGCTGCACACTTTTCAATTGTTTTGGGCAGAGTGGGCAGGCCTACAACACTATTCTTTTGCATTGTTCGAATGCTGTCATGATTCACATACCCAAATCTTGCATGCCACAAACGACTTGATGAAATACCTCCTCCGTTGAGGTGGGCAAAATTTCTTGAAATGAAAGAACCACCTTTGTTTTAACAATTTTCCTTCCTCACACCCTGTCAAGGCAACTTAATTATCAGATTTCCTTTTGATTACTACCTCTCTATTATCCAACAAGATGGTGTGGCCTTGTTGCTGAATGAGCACTAGAGACCAGAAGTTTTGTTGCAATTGAGGAAGGTAAAATCCATTGTGGAGAAAGAAATCTTGAAGTCCTGCAGATTGAGTTGAATTATTATTTTTCTTTCTGTTGCAGACTTGTTTTGTCTGTCAAATATACAGGACAGCAACTTTCTTCATGAAATTTCTCAAAGAAATCCCTTTGGAAAGTTGTGTGTTGCATTGTCCAGATAGGGGCTATGAAATGTGATGTTGACAGAACATGTGGGTCTCTGGCTTGCAATCTTGAACAGGTTTGTCCTTGATGCTTTTCCACCAAAAATCATTTTGAATTAAATTAGTGAGATATCCAAATGTTGTTGCTTCCAAAGTCCATTGGTTTACTTGTTTAGCATAGGTGACTCCATGGGGCATTCATAAATTGAGGGCATTACTGAAAAGCATAGAAAATTGCTAGAAACCTGTGTTTATTCATTGGTCCACACTAATTTTGTTGTAATTGGAGTTGGAACTGAAGATATGCAAATGAGGTACTTTTGAAATTTTATGAAAAAGCTCATAGATCTATTAAACCCATAGTTTCGAGACTCGGACTCGGCACGGACTCGGCTCGGGACTCGGCGCAGACTCGACAAATTGAAAAACCCAAGAAATTTAGAGATTTTTAAGGATTTATAACTTGTTTCATGCACCCTTTATTAAATAAACCTTAAAGACACAATAACATCATCAAATAGAAGCTAATTCGATCACAAACACAAGTATACATTGATCACTGTCTTTGGGAGGACTCTGTTTGGAAGAGGTTCCCACCAAAACAAAAGTTAAATTTTCATCCTCAATATTTTTTTGTTTGTCATCATTAGGATTACAGGTAGCTTTCTTGATCCATTTCAACATTTTTTGAGGAGGCTTGTATAGACAATCTTTTCTCAGATGATTTCTCAATTTGCAATTAGCACAATACAAACTTTTACCTGCCAATTCAATTGATTGCTTCCACACTCCAGATTCAGATTCCAGAAGGATGTAACTCGGTAGTGAAACAGAGAATTTTTTCTTGATGCAAAGAAGGATGTAACCCCTAGATTCTCCATTCCATAGTTGGAAAACTCGACTCGCCAAAAAACTCGCCAAGCCCAAAATTGACGAGTCAACAAAAACTCGGAGAAAACTCGGCAAATCAATAGGATCTATCTCATCCAAATCAATAGGATCCAGTGATTTGTCCTCTACTCTTTTTGTGCGCAACCGAAACCCTGAATTTGGCTAAGTCTGAAACCCCGAAACCCTGAAAAATTGGTTAAGTCTGAAATCTGATGGATCCTCCAAAATCTAGAATCTGCATGTTAAATCCCATGGATCCGGGACCTATCTCAAACATCCTGACAGTATATTTTAAAATATTTAAAGTATAATATACAAACTTATACTTAAATGCATTTTGAAATATATTGTCACTGTGTTCCTGATTTTTTAAGAGATTGAAACGCCCCAATATACTTTTGGCAAATTATATACTTAATGGCCGAGTCCGAGTCCGAGCCACCTAGACTCGGTAGGGGAGACTTGACCCGGGACTTGCCGAGTCTGGGCGAGTCTCGGAACTTTGATTAAACCCCAAAATTGATGACATGTACATGAAATTGGCAAAATGCAAGCAATTGATCTTTGTTAAAGGGTTTAAAATTTTAAATCTAGCACAAAGAATCTGATCTCAACAAAGAAAGTGGTTAAATAATTTGCTAAATAGTAAAAGTGTATTTCAGGGCCTGCCCTATGGACTGCCACTATATTGAGGCAAACAAATAACTGCTATTTCTTTGGGTGAAAAACAGTGCAAGGAGAAGACATTTTTATTATCCCAGTTTGTGGTTAGAATCGAAGGTAGAGTTTTTGTTAAAATTTGAGTCATGGGTCAAGGACAAATCTGTGTTATGAAAATGTCATAGGTGTTACCACTAATCTTACGGCAGAGTTTATGATGGAGAGTTTACTATGAACCTTGTCATAGATAGTTGCAAAGCATAATAAGGTTTTTACAAAGCATCTTAGGTGTTGTGAGAAGTTACAATAAGCATAGAGTAAAAAAATTATTTAGTGCATCTAATGGGGAGTTGCATGGATCTACTATAGCATGTTCTAAAACAAGGATTTAAGCCTCCAAGGAGTATATATGTCTGTGAGGTGTTGAAATGATTGTATGGATGGTAGGGAAAGATTAGGCTTCGACCCACTACAGTGGTTATTCTACTTTGGAGGTCAGTTTGATTTGGCATTCGTACCTTCTGAGGAAAATTCCTTCTCATATGTTGTTTTGCTAGGATGGAGACTAATGGGCTCCAATTCCATTTTTGTGAGATGTCCACCTTACTCCAACAAGAGTAGCCCAGGAGGCCTGCATTAAAATGGGTGCTACAAGGGAGCTTATCCCAACAGGGTTTGAACACTAGCCTACACTTTGGTAATCACTGTGCCTTACACTTGACCGAGCCTGCTGGACTAATCAGGTGTCTTTTTATATCTTATCTTCTAGCCAAAAATGCTATTTGGATTGTTAAGTCCTGTTTGGGTCATTTTCCAGGTTGCGGTTTTGGTTTACTTTGCTATCCAAATTACTGTAAATCCTTTTAAAAAATCTCAGATTTCAATCTTAAAAATTTGAAAACCAGAATTTCAGATTTTTAGATTTTATTTCAGCTAAGTTTTCAAAATTTCAGATTTAGATGAGTTTTTCCTGCTGTAACAATAGTTGGCCGTTATGGACAGAACAAAAACCTTATAATTTTATAGAACAAGAAATATTTGTGAATGGTTATACAAAAAGTTCTAGAAAACTTATTTGTATAAATTGTTATCTAATATGTCACATGCAAATCTAGTTTTGAGAGTATAATGTGATACCATCTACCACTATACTGTCTCATATAGTATCTAAATGGGTGCATTACATATTGCAACAGTCATTTAAAACAGAGAAACATTTCTAGTTCATTTTTCAGTTATAAATGAAAAGAGAAAAGAGATGAGTATTTTTCAGGAGTTTAGTTGGTTTTTATTTTCTTAAAGCATCTTGTCCATTATCCGTTTACACCAATAGCCCTCTTTGTGATATGATATACTATGTTCCTTTATCATGAAATCCATGGTGAATTTGTAAGCTGTTTTCTCTAGTGGGTTGAAGTCGGAAACATTATGTTTTTCCATATCATGTGAGTTTAGATGAATCTATGCATATGCAAGTACTTATTAGCAAGCATCCGAGTGCCATGGCAGTCTAAAATGTTGTTTGCAGGCAAATCATAATTAGTTAACCAAGCATTTAGCTATCACATGTTTGTATCTTCTTTCTGATAGCCACAAGCATGCTGAAATAATTGTAAGAATGATTAATTATATATAATACAGATAAAGCATTTATTATGTTTGGTGTTTGAAGCTTTATCACATTGTATCTGCAGTAAAAATTCAATCTTATAGTTCATAGCCACAGTCAAGCATATATTTTCTCTATAGGTCACTTGTTTCTATTACCATATTCCATTTGTAGATGTGGTGAAAGGCCTAGCAAACCTACTTATCAACAACTAGCCAGACAAACATCATAAAATGTCTCCAATATAGACTGACACACCCCTTTCCTAATGGGGTATTTGCGCTTAAACTTCCTTTTCACAAGATTGGGTTGTAGCAAAGTGAGGCTTAATAAGAGAGATCTCATCTGTTACATTATTGCTAGATCTTGGGGACAGTCAAGAGCAAGTACTTTGTTTGGAAGGCATTGTTCATGACTTGCACAAGAGTGCAAGGATTATCTTGTAAGAATTGTTAAGAGTTCTTTCCACAAGTTCACCTTCTGTCTCTCACTCTCTTTCTCCCTCCATAGATGGGGTATTTTGGCACATAATGTAAAGGAGTAAAACCTTTTCAAGGTGAACACCAAGTCCTCCTGCATGCACATTTCTCCATTTTCTAACTCATTGGCTCATTTGCAATTACATCCTGGTTTTTTGTTTTTTTTGACTCATCTCCATTTTGAAAGCTGATGATTATCTCAATTCAGCATTTACTAATCTGCACTTTTTGATTCAGAGAGATTCTCTTATTATTTTCTTAGGCCTTGAGCAACAGCTACATAGAAGTCTCCTATTGCACATTGTTTCAGATTCTTAGTTTGTTGGTTTGTTTTATTCATATTGACTCTATTATTTTGCTTTGGCTGTTTCACATCTCGACTTCTTGTCCTAAATCTCTTCAGTATCTTTTGCAATTTAGTGCTTTAAGAAATATGCTGGGATAATCTCACTTTTTATTTATTTATAATAAAATTCTACATTGGAACTAACAGATATGCTCCAGCAACACAGCTCTGGAAAGGAAGATTGCATGTCATGGGAGGTAGCAAGGAGGATCGTCATGAACCTGGTTTAGAGCACTGGAGTATTGCAGTCGAGGATGGGAAAGCTTTAGAATCAGATTGGCGACCTGAGGTACCAATTCCTCGTGGTGGGCCTCACAGGTATTTAGCTTCCTTTTCATTATATTAGTATGGAATCAAAGCAAAGAGATTACTGTAGACTATAAATTCTCTGAGTTGTGGTTGATGTACTCACGTTTGCATAAAAAATAATGCTGTTGAATTGGTAAATGGAGTTCTGTTTATAATTTATTTTTGATAATTAAAGAAGGGTTTTACAAGGTTCCCCGCCTGAAAAAAAAACAAAATCAAGCCAAATTACACTGAACTTGGTTCGAAACAGAGTTTCACATTAAAATAATGTCTGAAATATAATGTTTTTGCAACCATAAACAACTGCAGTTTAAACTATTAACCAACACTTCATATTCTAAAGATCAAAGCTTCAAAAACCTGGACATGGACAAAACAATAAAGCAAAATTAATAGAGCTAAGTCTTTTCCATAATCAGTAGCAGAATTTGAATACAAAGTAGTCAGACAACCAAATGCTCCTCTCTCAGTGTGATGTTATGCACCCTGTTCGACTTCTCAAGTGTTATGTTCTCATTGGGAATGGGCATGAGCTAAGTCACAAGGTTCGGCAAATTTTTTGGTTTGGTGTTCGAAATTCGCCGAACCTATGAACAGCGCATGAAATTTGCTAAAAATTCGTGAGTGTACAAGTGTTCTTTTTTTTTAAAATAAAATATTAATTTGTCAACGGCTTTTTAGTGGTTTCTGCGGTGCGGCGTTGGCTTCTGCGAGTCGCGAAAAGAGGTTTTTGTTTTTTTAAGGTTTTTTTTATTTAATCATTTATATGTGAGCATTATAGTGCTCGGGATGTCTCAAGCTGTAAATAAAAATCACGCCGGGAAATTTTTTAAATTCGCCAGTTGTACCTATCGGTGTATTCCTTGAACCTCCTATGGGTGCAAGTGTTAGTATATAATATATATTATAATATTAAATGATTATCATATATTTTGTTTTTTACATTATATAATATATATTATATGATACAAATATATTATAATAATTATATGATATATGATATATCATAATATATATTATATATCAATGGATTTTAAATAAAATTTAATATTAATAATATTTTCATAAATAAAAAATAAAAATATAATATATAATTTTTATCTATTTTATAATAAACTTATTAATTTTTTTATTTTATTGTTTATTTATTTAAAGTTAAAATATAAATTTAATAATATTTAGTAATGTTAAAGTTTAAACTACTTATATTTTAAAAAAATCCAAATTTATATAGGCAAATTTAATGGCGAATTGTTTTTCCCCTTGCCGAACATCATCCGAATTTTATAGTTGCCGAACACGAACTCGAACTCGAACCTTGTGACTTAGGGCATGAGCCAAGTGGCCTGATCCTTGTTGACCAATCTTGCACATGGTACTGGCATATGGAGGTCTTGCTTGGGGAGATGCAGGGGGTTGCAAAGCATCTCTCCTCCTTTGTAACAGCCTACTGCCACCCACTCTCATTGCACTATACCTCAAAGCCTGCTCAAGAATGTGTGCTGGGCCACCTGAATTCCATTCCACTTAAACCTGAGCTGATTTACTGCCAGGACCTTCCACCTTAGACCCCACCACCTCCTTCTCATGTATCCTCATCCAAGAGTTGTGGATAAACTTTACCTTACTGCAATAGTCTATCTCCATGGCCTCAGTATTAACAGGCTCTTCAATGACTACTCCTTTACCTTTAGCCCTGATTCCTATGGGTTGGCTTAGTGTAACACTAGGAGAGTTGAGGAGTGGCACCACCTCCACTGCCCTGCATTTCTTTTCTCCAAAGATTAAGTTATTCACATTAGGCTGTTGGTGAAATCTTATTTGTCATTCACAAAACTTTCCAACCCAAAGCATATGGGCCGTGAGTGCACAATCAAGAGAAGAAACCAAAGCCCACACCGAGCCTGTTTCTCTTATTCTTCAAAGACACAAGCAGACAACTTATCACTAAATCTTTTCCTAATTGGTTTTTCTGTTTGAACAACCGAGCTATCAAAATTCACATCTCCTAGTAATTTCTGTAGATATTCTACTATAAATGGAGAGGAGGTTTCACAAATTTCACACAGCTGACTATCAGAGAGGTGTTATCTTTGTATTCCTTCCTTGGAGTGTGCTAGCGAGCTTGCACCTGACACCTTCTTGCCTTCATGAGCATTTGGCACCATAGCCATGACAGGTAAACCTAAATAAGAGGAGAGAGCCTAGCAAAATGTAGATTGTTTTAGGTAGGTGACAAAGGTGACTAAGGGATGGTGAAGGAGGTTGGCAAAATAAGTTATTTTCATCATTGAATCCATCACTTCACTATGACTGGTAGGTGAGGATCAAGGAGCCAATCTTCTTAAAGTCCATTTCACTGCCCCTTGCCAATAAGATTGGTTGATTGATTAATAAATTGATTAATGAATTGAATTGTTAATTAATTAACATATTAATGTGAACCCCAATCAAAATTGAATTGAGCTTTTATGTTGCTTTTTGGCAATATAAAAATGCACTTTCTGTTCTGCCTCTCTGCTCATGATGATCAATGGTTAAAATAATGAGGAAAATAGAACGAAAAGTTTTTTTCAATTTTTAAGTCTAGTTTCTTTCTAATGAAGTGGGGTCTTGTATGGTTCTTGCATGTTCAAATCTAAGTTTCAAGTTAAAAACTACTCAGCTTAGGTGATAAAATCAAAATGAGAACAAGAGATAACTAGAGTTCCATTTTCTAGTGGCTTGTTGGGTTAACAACCTTTTGAACAATGTCTTATGCCATTGTTTTTAACAATGACTTATACATTAATTATGACTAATACCATAATTGACTTACAAAATGTAAGATACAACAGATGTAACTTCCTCCCTCATTAATTAATGCCGAGAGGCATTCAACAATGGCAGTACTGGGTGGAGTGTAATGGCGTGAGTGTGTTAAAAAAAATATTACCTTTTACCTTAAAATTGACAACCATTTACATGTCAAATTATTAATATTTAGTATAGTCAATTTGGATAATCATCATTCTTCTCATTTTCAAAGTGTAAAAAGAAAGTAAAATAAAACTCAAGAAAAATGTTAGAAAATCAAATATTATTAAATGAAATCAATTTTTTTAAAAATTTATGGGTTAAGAAAGAAAATATTTTGATTTGTTAATTTGAGATTTTTTTTAATTTGTTAATTATAGTTGAGAAATAAAACAAAATAACTTAAAGTAAATAAAACAACTTCAAATTAATATCTGTTGGCATTTAATATTAATATTTAGTAATAAACATAATATGGAGGTAAAACAAAGATATTACTTTGTATATATTAAATGAAAGAAAAGGGCTGTAATTTTTTTTTGTGTATTGTTAGAAATAATTTCAACCAAAATTTTATACATGTTTTAGGTTTGAATCTTAATTAATTTATATAAAAAAATGTAGTAGTAATTTAATCAATAAAAAGTTTAAATTTGATTTGTTAATTAATTTGATGGGAAAGATATAAACATTAAATAATTAAATAATTAAGCAAAATTATGTATGTAGTAAATAAAATGGTTCTAACGTGAAGTAAATAAAATAACTTCAAAATGATATCTCTCGGCATTTCTTTAGATAGATGTATTTAAGATATCTATACTAATAAAGTTTTTTTTTTTTTTTAATCTAATGCGCTTGGTAAACTTTTTAATGTGACCGGCGACGCTGGTGCGACACACCCTCCGGCTCCACGCGAATGCTTTTGCCTGGAGCAATGAACCGGTGAGGCCACAACATGGGGGACCTCATCCCCTAGCAAGAACACTTTAAACCCGCGAGCTCGTTGGCCCAGTGAAGGCGTAAAGCCTTGTGAGCTCGTTGGTCCAGCGAGGGTTTGAACTCTGGTGGCCGCCACTACAACCGAGCGACTTAACCACCGAACCATGCTGTCATCGGCATCTATACTAGTAAATAAACATGCACACACATTCCAATTTTTTTAAGAGAAATGCCACTTTTGCTGTTATATTTTAAAAAATTGTTTTTCCACAAAGATAACAGGAGGGGTTTGTTGTTTGAAACCCTGCTTTTAGGTTGAAATGCCTAAGTGACTAGTTATTTGCTATGAACAAACCGGTAGATGACGAAGACATAGTTGCCTTGATGATGGACATTTTGCCTCCTTATAAGACATTAACCTTTGAGCAAGTTAGTACATATTTCGTGTAGAAGGAAAGATGACAAACACAGTGGGGGAAATCCATGTCTGGATAGATGGAGAGTGCTTTTGCAACATAACACAAAGGCAAAGGGTTGGCACATTCTAGGAAACAATTTGTATAAACTTCATCAAAACCCAAAATGAAATTTTTCTATTGCCGTAACTTAAAGTCTTAAACTATTTTAAGAAGGAATGCCGGAATCAACCTTATGATTTGGCTAATAAAAAGTCAAAAACTCAAGCAAATGTGGTCACTTATAAAGATGGATAGGATTCTAGAGAGACATGCTTTTGTTGTATCCCAAGATGACAAAGAAGCCATTAGGCTTTGATATTTTGATTTAGGTGCATTGTGGCATTTCCTTTGCTACAAGGACTGAAATGCAAATTTTACCACAGCCAATACTAATTATGAATCGATATCTTTAGGAGATGGTTGGTCTCATGCAGTAGAAGTTAGAGGTGATGTTTGTGTGGTTTTTAGTGATAGTTTTCAGTAGGTGTTTTGGATGTTTGATGTAATAAGCTGCCCTCATTTTTTTTTTTTGAAAACCAGACAACAATACTAAAAGTTAAGTGCAACAATGTCTTCCACACTCTTCTGATCACCCAGATCCCGATGTGGGCAAGGTGAGAGCATACAAGTGCTTTAGAGTTAGCATTCAAAACCCAAAACCAACAATTAGAAACAACTTCTACTAATTCAATGGGCATCCGCTTATGTAGTGGGCATCCACTTAATCGTGGGAATGAAACTGAAAGGAAACATCCACTTATGCAGTGGGCAACCACTTATTCAGTGGGGTGCTGAAAGTAAACCAGGTGCATCTACTTATCCAGCGGGAACCTAAACATGAAATACTGAAATGGAAATAGGCACATCCACTTATTCAGCGGGAAGCCATTACAAAGAACTAAACATATCTATCCTCACCGGTGGTTGAGCCATCCAGGTGTTACAATAATCCAATAGAGAAATTATGAGTATTTATCACAAATGATAGCAAGCTGCAACATAAGTAATATAAATCTGATTTCAGTGAAATAAACCTTGGTGGAGCAATAAAATCAGATTGAAGCTGTTATAGAAGTCACACAAACAACATAGGGAATTATACTCACAAAGCTCTACTACTGAAGATGATGAAAGAAGCTCAAACTACCACTGTAAACCCTCATAAATCACTGTATCAGCCGATATGCAAGTCTGATATGCATGATCAGCAAACTGAAATTGCCCAGAAAACTCACTAATAACTCCAAACTCCTCACAACTGGAAAGGTTCACTTCACAAACTCCTGCAAACTGATTATAAGGGCTGGGCCTCACCATACAGCCCAAGAGATTCTAGGAAAAGGAGGCGTTTCAGCCTCAAAGACTCCCATGCAGCCTACTAGGGTTGATATGGCCTGCAGCAGCAAGATATTTCACCTTCAAAAATCACCAATCAACATACAAACTTACAAAATCAGCGCCCAACCATGAAGTCTGATTTCAATCTGCATTATTCAATTTAAATCTTGAAAAAAGCTTCACATTCAGATAGCCAAAAAGCTACAGCAGCTGAATGAAATCGTGGGACAGCTCTAGGGTTCTCACAACATCCTCTTATGCAAACATAACATCATTCCACAAAGAAATCTTATCAAATCACATCAAAATCCATTGTAGCACAAGTGTGATTTCTGTATGAAATCACTACAACCAGCTAGGGTGGATCTTTCACCACCGAAATTAGTTTTCCTTAAGAGGGTTTTCGTCCTCAAAAAGAAATGGAAGAACACAGGTTCAATCCAGCAGCATAACAATAACAAATCAATAGTATAACCCTCCAAATGAGCTCTCATCCTCTTTTTATAACCTTTTGAGGGAAATAGAATATTATTTTCTTTTTACCTCTTCATATTTCTTCTCGAAATAATAATATTTCTCCTCTCCAAAAGACCTTTTTTGAAATAATATTGATATTTCATGTGCAAGGCCCCTTATATAAGTGTATCTTTTAAAACATTTAATTACCTTTCCAAAGAGCTATTATACTTAAGTTATCTTTTAATAATCCCAACTTTACATAACTTAAGCAAATATATTAATTAAATGGCTTAATAATTCACCCAACTTACGGAAAATCCCCAACTTAAGCCAATTGCAAAATAAATCATACCATCGCCCTCCATGATTGGGATGAAGAATGGCACCCTCTGGGTGACTTTCTAAAAATAGACGGCTTCTCCAAGAAGTTTGGAGAGCAATCCGGAAAGCCAAAAAACTTCTGAAAGCATCATAGGATTCCTGAACACCAACTGTGCTCAATGTCATAGAAAATAATCCACTTCAAGAAGGGGATGCCACTTTATAATTAATATTACACTAAGTTGCTAATAATTATTCCCAACCTTAGGCAACCTTAGTGAAATTTTAATGAAATTGCCAGATAATAGTCGCAAGCTATGGAAAGCATAGAAATGCACTAATCGAACAACTCTGACCATACCAACATGTAAAAGAAGACTTGGGACAAATAAAATATAGGCTGTTAGGTGATTGTCTAAAAATAGTAAGTGCGACACAAAGTCTGAAAACACTTTTGAAAGTGTCACCACAAAACCCCTGACAACTCTAAGCTCGATGCACACTTGAGATAGCCAACGACTGATTGCCAAATCACCAAAAACAGTGCCAGACTGACACTTACTATAAATAGTAGTGTTCTCTGAGGACCAAAGAGAACAAACCTAGAAAAACCCAAAAAGATTGTCGCCATGCAAGCACTTACTATAAATAGTAAGTATGGACAAGTTGTTCGAAATCCCTCCGGAAAGTGTCATACAGCTCCATTGGATCACCTGAGCATACTGGTGACATCAAAATACTCCTCTGATCAAATTGTCACAAACCCAAAAAGTCAGCTCTAACTGTGCTGCAAGAGAACCTGAAAATGGGGACATTACATTTGACAACTGGTTGGTAATGAGCATATTTGTCTTCATTATTGTGCCACACTAAAGCAGACCGCCTATATTATGACTAAACTGCCTAGGTGTGATAAATTTGTAAACTTTTGAGACAAGCTTAGGGCTGTCTCTGGTCTAGTCATTAAGGGGTATGAAACATAATATATAGACATATGGTATTAATGTATGAGATAAGATATTAATGTTTAGATTATTGTAATGATCTAAATATTAATCGCATCCAATCCATAATTAACTTACATAATGGGGTATGACAAAATTTTAATGTATGGCATAGGATATTAAGATTGATAATGTTGTAAGGACATACATTGATCATGTTTAATACTATAATCATTTCAAGGACCTTGACTCTTTTCTGGATCAACTTTTACTACTTCCTTTCTAATAATGTGGCCTAGGTAGATGAATTCCCTTGCAAATAAAAAGTAGATTTGCAATATATCTGAAACAACCTTCAAATGGTGCCAATGCTCTTCCATAGACTTGGTGTAAATTAGAATGTTATCAAAGAAAACAAGAACAATTTTTCTCAAAGAATGTTGAAAAATTTGATGCATTGTACCTTAAAAGGTTGTTCGAATTTGCATCACTTGAAATTCATGTTGGTCATGATGAGTGCAAAACGCCTTCTTGGACTGATCACTTTACTTCAACTTACTAGACCTCAAATCTATCTTGGTGAACATGGCTGCCCCTTGTAATTTAGCAAGTAGCTTATCCATGTGTGGAATAGGATAGCTGTTTTTAATATTTCTTTTCTTCAACTCCCAATAGTAATATGCATATAGAAGGAGCCAGCCTTTCTCCTGATCAATACCACTTGGTACTATATGAATCAACTCTAGTAGCTCTTAAACCACTTTCTCTATTTAAAAAAATTGGGGTATAGGTTTGGTAGAAAAATGACAGGCTTGGATCTTGGTTCCAATTCAATGATTTGTTCATGTCATCTATTTGGTGGAATTGAGCAAGGTGATTCCTTAGGCACATTTGCAATACAATCAACTCTTTTCTGCACCTTTTTTTGGTCTTTTTGGGTCTTGTGTTGTGGGCAACACATATACACAATGTGACTAATTCACATATACACAATGTGAATAGATGGTGTAGGCATCATAAGCACATCATAGGTATACATCGTGATCAGGTAGCAAAAAGGAATGGTTGCGACCATATTGCAAGCATCTTCCCATTTGCCTGATTCACTAGCTCTTAAGTTCTCAACTATATCCCAACCCGAAAAAGGAATGTTGGTATATCTAATGGTACACCATGGGATCTATCATTTTCCTGTTTTACAGCCAACTATGATGACAAACAAGCATCCCATACTACTTGCGATCATCACTGGCAAGGGCTTAAGTGTGATAATGCACACCACATAGGGTCTTTAATACAGGTGCACATTGGGATTGACTCACACATACATAGTGACCAACTAGTAATAGAAAGTGGATGTAACCTACTACATGCACCTTCACATTACCTGGTTCACTAACACAAGTTTCCATCCTTTTCCCGGCTCACAACCAACTGTGATGACAAGAAAGCATCCCATACTACTTATTGTCAACACTGGCTAAGGACCAGGTGTAACAACATACACATTCACAACTAACTGTGATGACAAGCAAGCATCCCATACTACTTGTTGTCATCACTGGCTAAGGAGTAGGTGTAACAACATACATCACATGTGGCTATTATGAAGATTTCCACAGCTCGCTGAACCATCGAGTCGGTGGATCCTGACATCTATCGCCTCCATGCCATTGGCGAAAGTCGGTCCAACCTGGTATGGGGTAGCTCTTGGCATCTATCACCTACATGGTACTGTATGCTTGGAATTGTGACTTCGGTTGCCTGGGGGCTGTCGGGTCGAATTTCGACACGCATACAGACCCTTTCCCTCCTTGCCACAGGGTGATCCGCCACGTCACTCTCGCTCACATGGGAGTAGCCAGTCGAGAGGAGGCGAGACACGACGGGGGTCTGGCTCGTTTGAGAGCTAGACTTCGCGAAGGGGGGTCGGCAAGATCTGTGGCCTTTGTTGTTGTGCGTTTTGTTGTATGTTTCGTTCAATTGCTGTGGTAGTTGAGATAACCCTATGACCTGAAGGGTCACTAGTTTCTCTCCTTCTATTTGGGTTCCTTGAATTCCACCTTTGTGTGGGTAATCTGTTGTTCTCGTTAATGGATTCTGTTGTTTCTATGTCTCTGAGAAACGCTGTGTAGTTGCAATTGCCTAATTTCTTCAACCAACAATAGAACAAATGGGTCTCCTTGTGTAATGTGTCTGTTGTTGAATTTGCAGATGAATCTCCTCGATCTCGTCTTGGATAGCCCTTACCCACTCTCCTCTTACTCCTAAACACATTTGTGAATCAGGATAGAGAAAGTAGTGTAATTGCTAACTCTAACCATATCTAGGGTTTCGACCTAGGGTTTTGTTGACCTAGGGTTTGTTTGTGAATACCTCGTGATGGAATCGAGGGTTTTGCAAGCTAAATGATAATATGCAAAGCGTCTTTTTGATATTTTTTAGAGTATTTTTTGGAAAGGAAAATGCTTCTAATCTATGAAATAAATGTGCATGCAATCCTATATGAAAAGTTGAATCTATGTTTTTTGTGGGGTTTTGGTGTTTTCAATGCAATCTAATCTAATGAAAAGGGAAGATGCTTTTTCTATCAAAGTAGATCTATGAATGTAAAAACGATTAATCTAGTATGCAAGATCTAATCCTATCAAGGAAAAAGCACAATGTTACTATTCCCAAGAGCAAAGTGTGATGATCTAATTACTATGAAAGCAATGAAAAGAACCTGAAAGAGATGAAGATTTGAAGACTCCACTACCCTCAGTATCCTTGTGTAGGCAATCTCGAATCCTTTTGTGATAGCAGTTGGTTCTCTCGACGACAAAAAGACTCAAAGAAGCGAAAAGAAGCTTTTGCGAAGCTTGTGTGGGCTCGATGCGAGCTTGGATTGAGCACAATGGCATAGAAAAAAGAAGCAGCGTAGCATTGCTTGTCTGAACAATACAAATAAAAGGCACTTTCGTCCTGTATGAGCATATGAATGCTAGATTTGGAGAGCAAAATTGGCAAGAGCTGTGTGCACAATGAATTTGCCTCCTTGGAAGAGCGTTGAAGCTATGCAACAATGAAAGCTTTGAAGCTTTGAAGAAATAAAGAAAGAAATGAAGAAAGAGGCTCAAGGGCCTATGAAGAAGCTTGAAAAAGCTTGTGAAGATGAGAAGAGTATTCTCCAACTTGCTCAACTTGGAAAATAATGAAGAGGTGAGGGGTATTTATAGGTTTGAGGAATGGAATGGATTGGAGAGTTAACTCATTTGATTGATGAGTTAACAGGAATAGATTGGGGAGTTAACAAGGTTGATTACCCAGTGAACTCAGCTAATTAGGGAGTGATGAAGCAATGATAGCTTATCATTGAAGAAGAAATGGAGGTGAGGGAATGCATGAGATTGATTAGAGAGTTAATTTGAGATCAAATAGAGATAATTATGTATGTGTGGGTGCATGAAATAGTTAACTCTATATCAAGGATCAAAAATATGCAAATAGAAGGAAAAACGGGTGAAAACAGAGCTAAAACGCGAGAGAAACTTCAGTTTTTCCATGGGTCAAAAGATGGCAGGGTCGCCACCTTCATCAGATAGGGTCGCCTAGGGAGATCCTGGGTCGCCCAGGGGCGACCCTGGATCAGGAGTGTAGAATGCAGAAATCAGGATGGCAGAAGGCAAGGGGGAAGAAAAGGATGGATTCTGCATTAGAAAACAGGTCAATCATGTGGAAGAATCCAAATCTACACTTGTGTCCCCAGGATCCCCAGTGGGGATTTGGAAATAATAGGGGGAGATTTGGATTGGATGGTTGAACTCGAAAACGGAAAGCGGGAGATGGATTGGGGGACCTCTAGAAGGTTTCTATGAGGAGCACTAGACGAAATACATAGGGGAGAGGTGAAAACTCACCTACAAGACACTCATAAGGCTTAGTAGGATCAAGGTTGAAAGCCAGAAACCGCAAGTCGACAAGTGTCGAAAAGCGTCGCGAACGGGGACGAAAAGAAATCGACAAAGCAGAAACGACACAAGACAAGAAGAAAGGACACGTCATCAAGAGGCCTGCTGCCCAAAGGATTTATTTTCACGCTTACATGTACATGACAAGGATTTGAATCATCATAGGGGTCCTCGTGAAGGGAGTGCGTGATTTTGGTTCTTACAGGTACTAGTGAAAGCCAGCTAAGCCCTATCATACCAAAGGGTATCTCCTGGCATCTGTCACCTCCGTGGTACTGGGGACAGTTGACTAACCCTAAGATATAGTGGATAGCACCTGGTATTTGTCACCTCCACGGTACTGGTGACAACTGGCTAAACCGCACTTGTATCATTACTTGGATGGCTCCTGGTATCTATCACCTCTGTGGTATTTGTGACAACCGGCTCATCCTATGATATGGTGGATAACTTCCGTCACCTTCACGGTATTGGTGACAGCCGACTATCCACATCTGTATCAGACTGGGTTTCGACATGTGGGTCATCTTATGGCCAGGTACACACACAATAAGGATATCACAAGGATTCACCAACACTAGTCATGTTGACTCAGGTACATACCACATATAGGTCCATAAACCAATACACCTAGTCTTATATGTCCAAGGGTCTAAATGATAGGTCAACAGTCAATAAATATATATTGAACCCACATGAATTGGACTCTATCTGGTCACATATGCATAAACATATACAAACTCAATGTAATATCAATGGCCATTCTATACATTCAATTGTCACTTGGAAACACGGTATGCATCATACACAACTCAAACTCACAATAGTAATTTTAAACATAACTCTATTTCTGAGTGCATATCTTTTGCATATTAACAATCACAAGCTCAGTAAAGGATAAATACCACACTTAGTAATTCCCACCATCAATTGCCCATAGTGTTCAACATGCAAAACACTGATTATATTAATCCAGACAAGTCCAAAGGCACCTTCATACATTACATTAGAGACAATCTATAAAGTTGGCGATTCTAAAAGTTCATCCAAGATTTGGGCAGCTTAAGAGAACCTGACTCAACAACCTTAGAGTGGAGGAGCATAGTGCTGATAGAGTGCCTTTTACTGGCTCAGGCCTATATAGTGGGGACTTATTAATTAAATGGTGGGTTCACAATCATATAATGTAGTTTCAGCCTCGAGCTGAAACATATCAAAGAGGGAAGGTTGATCAATTTTAGGAACACCCCATACCTCGGAGTCATTCCCTAAACCCCTTCCCTATGGACTTGAGGTCCAGGGGCATCCTTCGCCTAATAACTGCCTATATACTTGCTTCCAAACGGGATCGAAGTCACATGTAGTTCTCCTCACATAATCTCTCAAGGATTACCCATGTAGGTTCCTACACTTAGGGTTGCATTGTCCTCCCAATTCAATATCAACACTTACTATTATCTCATAAACAAATTCATACACTGAAATAAGCATAGTATATTCAACATAAAATAAGTTTTTCATATCCAAACACAAGAGAAAAGTAATCAAAATATCTTTAGATGCAGCAATAGTTAGGCGGAGCCTTGACATGGCCCCAAATGAGGTCCTACCATAGAGGATTCAATGATATCAAGTATTATAATCATAATCTAGGAAGGCATCCCTTGTAATTGGAACACATCATGCCAGGGTACCCAAGCCTATCATACATGGTTCCTTAATATATATAATTGCCAAACACTTGGGACTCATGTTTGAGAACTCATCTATTGATCTTATGCTTATGCCTTGTCCTATGAAACTGTTCACTTCATGCCATTTATCATGGTCCTATAAATATTACTAGTAATCCTGGTAATGGATGATTATGGTAGTCTTTAGGACTATCTTCTTCAAGATGAATACATCATATACACTATAGGGTATTGCTCAACTATATGAAAAACATTCTTCTCTCTAGTTCATTAGACCATAGCGAAAACATAAACAAGGAGTTGCATTATTCTAATCTTGATTGCCACTGCTAATAGTTAGACTAGATGCATGCCTTGTAAGGTTTTACCCTTCTAGATCAATAAGACTAAACAACACCCTTAAGATACAATGTTACATGTGTAGAGACTTAATTGCTCCCATCAGATGCACCTTTCTCACCATTATTGGCTAGAACAACTAAAGCCGACCCATCAACCAATAACCATTCAATAATAGTGTGCATTTCTAAGAGGGTAATGATCTAATAGCTTCCATATAGTCAAAATGTAGGCACATCATACTATAGCTTCCTTACCAAAACCATTCCCTATCTATGGGAAATTATAGTGATATATAGACTATATCTTGCAAACAGGCATGTGAAACATTTACCTTTCACCATGCGTGGTAAAGCAATATCATTCATACCCGTACAAAGATGTCTTTATCATACCTTTTATAGATACTAATAATTCTTATATATAATCATATTACATAAGATGATCAAAAGATGGTACAATTTAATGTTGTGTTCATATAGTGATAAAGAATCATAATAGTCGTACTCTGACTGTAGGATGAAATCACATCCTATATCGACTTAGATTCTTGATTATTAATAAAAAAACACATCTCAACTAGATGTTAGAGTATGTCATTTAATAATATATATATTCCAAGAAATTGTCTACGATTGCTCCTACTCAGTGTTTTAGTACTAGTAGCATGCTCATGGTCGACATTACAGGTGTTCCAATATGAAGGACATTTAATTACATAATCAGAATAATTGATACCAAAGTCATAAATACTTGCAAGATTTTAAGGGGCAAAGACCAATACAAGTATGTTATATAATCTAATAAATTTCTACTTTACTTTCCATCCATATGCATACTATTGTTCACATGCATAGTGATATCATGTGTACCACAACTTATCCAAGTAAAAATATGAATATCACCATTCGTATATGTTATAATATGCTTATCATCCTTCACAATTATGATAGGTTAAAATGGCCTAATAACACCTACCAAGTCTTTCTAAACTCAAATATAACTAATATAATTAAAACAACACAAATAAGACTTCAGAACATAGCTAATAAACCCTTTTGGAAAGTCTTTGTGTAAGTAAATCAATCCATAGGCCACCACCTGAAGCTCTGCTCTAATACCCACAAGAAAACGAAGCCTAGCTCTACACAAAATATCAAAATCCATGGTACATATTCTTTAGTTACCATGGACATGGTAATATATATAAGCCAAAATATACACCTGTATAAGCTCTACTTAACTTTGCAACAGAATTTGCTACTATGGTGTAAAGAGGGGAGTCTATGGACGACGACTCCTTCATTCAATTCAATTGTTGATTCCATAAAAATAATTTATAACATTTTTCAACCAATAAAAACAAAGTATAACAACTTGGTTACCAGACTTAGCAGCGAAAGTTACCTGATTCGGTAGCTTGTTTTTGCTGCTCCTGCTCCTTAAATTCTATTGAATGTGCTCTCCTTCGCCCTTGTTCTTCTTTTGCTTCTTGGTTGTGATCACAATTTTGCACTGGCTATTTTCCCCTTGGAAGGCCAAGTGTAGATATCAAGTTATCTTCCTCAGTTTCCCTCCACACATTTTCCAGCACAATGAGAGACCTTGTGCTTGCTAAACGCTCATGAATCGACTCTCTTGCCTGCATCTCACCTACCCCATTAACTACCTCATTCAACTTTATTTCTGTGGCCAGGTTAGCTTGCAACTTTCTAAAGGAGTGAGTCTGAGCAATATCAAGCCAGACTGACTTCTCAAACTTGTCTTTTGTTTTGTTGAAATCATGTTGCAGTAGAAATGTCTGCCCAATGCCACACATTCCAATGACGACAATGACAAGAGCAACATGGTCATCGAGTAGGCGGAGGACTTCTTTAACCTTGGGTTCAATAACCACTAGTCTTGAATCGCTATCCATTAGACTTGTTCTCTTCCACTTTACATTTCCAAACTTGTGGAGGGTTGATCTGAATGAGTCAGATCTATAAAAAAAGCTTCAGCTCCACTACATCTTCCACAGTGGACTTCATTCTATATTTCACGTCCTTAATCTAAAAGGAAAGACTAATTGAGAGAAACTGAAGGCAAAAACACAAGACAATTGGGAGATTTCATTATTAGTACCATTAGATTCAACATCACATTTATCCAGTATGCCCTCTGCATCCAAAGCAATCTCTGCAACATCCAGTAGCTAGCTTTTTCACGGACTCATTGTGTGTACTTTGGATATCTGCTCCTCCAAAATCCCCCTTCCAGAAATGTCACAATATCTCCTTTCTTGCCTCCGCCTCTGTTCTCCTCAACTTCGTTCAAAGAATCCTTCTTTTCAAAACGAAATTCCTCTATCCTTAATGCATTGATGAATGTCCATTCCTGCGCCTGTTTTTCTCCTTTCCCCCCCCCATCGGTGTGGTAGATATCTCATTTTAATAGCCTCAACTACAGGCCCATACTGTAGTAATTGAGGTTGCAGGTCCTTGTTTCTTTGCCCATGCCTCCCATGCCTCCTTTAATGGCTTGCAAGAGACCCCTCTCTCCATCGCGACACCCATACTGGTGCCATTACTTTGTCTATTCCGTAGAAAAATACTCTTCCTCCCATTTATTTCACCCTCATCGGTCACTTTAAAGATATACCTTTTTCATTTATTTATTTATTTTATTGTTGTCCTTGCTACGTATTTTCCATGGCAAGTCTCTGTCCACCGGGGATGTGACAGTTTGGAGGATTCACCCATCTAGGGTTTGCAAACAAGACAGCATTTCCCATCATTTTGGCATGTATAAACCTATGTTTAGGTCTGATTTGTAACAGTAGAGATTTGGGCTATGTTTGGGCATGTTTGAGCCTAGAAACTTGATGTAATTTCAAATCAGATTAATCTGATTTGTAGCAGCAGACATTTATATTCAGAAATCAGAATTATGTCATTTGTTTTGCATTTGGATGGTTATATTATGTGGTTGAATTCATAGTTGATGTAATCTTCATAGGGGTACATAATTGGCATGTTTATTTGAGCAATTGGCATACATTGTTCGCTGTCCAAAACTATTTATAATTCAGAAAAAGAAAAAAAATCTGATTTCAGACCTAGGGTTTGAGAAGAAGAAAAATCAGAAATTTAGGGCAGATCTAATTAAGGATCTTCTATCCCTAAGTCTACCACTAAGCCAAAAGCCCAGAGTAGTGGTGAATGGCGCCCATTGGCATAAGGGTGAGATTTTCGTCCCACCAGAGCGCCACATAGGCGAACCCCCTCGTGGACATGTGGATGCCCAATCGTGGGTGGGTCCTAGCCCTAGGTACACGTCCAACGGGAATCCCCACCACCGCAGCATTTAGGCGGGACATCACAACCCACCACGCTCTGCAGGGCTCTACCTCGAGACCTTGGCTCTGATACCAAGCTAGACAACCACTACGCCAAAAGCCTGGATTGGTGGTGAATGGCGGCCATTGGTGTTAAGGGTGAGGTTTTTGTCCCACTAGAGTGCCACTTAGACGAACCCTCTTGTGGACACATGGTTGCTCGATCGTGGGTGGGTCCCAACCCTTGGTTTTTCTCATTTTATTTGGTCGCTTTTCTCATTTTGACATCATTATATGTAAACATTTATAAACTTATGATGTTGTTACTTGTTATACATTTGAAAGTTTGAAACTATGAGTATGAATTGTATGATTATGGTTCATGAATGATGAAATTTCAAATATTGAGTGTTTGAAGATCATATGACATGTGTAATGTTTGAATTATGGCTCTTATGTTCTCTAAATGCATTAATTTTTTTTTTTTTTTTTTTGTAAAACTATGGTTTTCTTCTTTGCCAAGTCCTAGCCGAGTTTTTTGCCGAGTCCTGAGTACAAGTCCTATTTTGGGCTGCCGAGTCCGCGGCGAGTCCGAGTTTTCCAACTATGATTTAAATCATGTAAGATATATATATATATATTTCAGATCTACATAAACTACACAATATCTATAGTGCATGATAGAAGATCAGCCATAATGCATGGAGGAAATTTAATCATGATAGGACTTGGATGAGGAACATAATAAGTCTGCTCGAAGCTATCCATACCAAGCCCAAGAGCACGAGTGTCTCAGGCAACCCACCCCTTGGCCCAAGCGACGAGAATATCCAAACTAAGACAATTCCACCCTTGGGTTGGCATACTTGGTGGATAAACTTGTATTTGCTTTCCCTATCCATGTTGCCCTTTCCGTCCTCCTTATGATTTAAACTACTTGAATCCATCCTATTAACTAGTCATAGTTCGGCTTGAAAGGAAAGCCTTGAAAGGGGTGCTTGTAAACTACTCACCTGCCTAAGCCCAAGAGCACGAGTGTCTTAGACAACCCACCCCTTGGCCCCGAGCGGCAGGAATGTCCAACTAAGACCATTCCACCCTCGGAGTGGCGTGCTTAGCATGAGAGGTCTGTAAATAGCATCCTCCTAACTTGCTTCCTTCAACCTTACATTTGATTGATCACATTCATATATATATATATAATCTATTTCTTTTAAAGGAATATAATCTAAGCATTGATCCATCATAGCAGTACTATGAAATATGCATGTATGAGAAATCAGATTTATTCATAAATTAATTATTGCACACTAACTCTATAGTTCGTACTAGTATGCTTGCAATTTCTTATATTAACCTTGATTGATATATCAGACTTGCAGATGGTGGCTGATTTAATATTCAGGAGATATTAATATTTGCTGATGATTTGATGCCTCTTCATCTTTTGTTGATTTCCTTTTTTATACCTTCCTTAGAAGGGAGTCACATCCCTTTACTCATATCGCTTCTCTTTAAGGAGACGCCACCCTTCCCTAATAACTGCCGCTGCTTGTAATTAATTTTAATTAACTTACTCTGAAACTGCTAGCACCACCTACATTTTAATGTTAATAAGGAAGTTGGCCTAATTTATCTTAGGGAAGTCGGCCTCCATTAAATCTTTAATTTATTTTAACTCCTTATTATCGAATGATGTCTTTATCAGGCAGGGATATCACATCGCAACTGACGTATCCAAAGGTATTAATCTTCTTGTTTTGCAACTGATGTTGGGAAATTCTGGAACAGGTATCTGAACTTTTTGTGTTTGTTCTCCTCTCGAAGAAACACTGTGAGAGCACTAGCTACAGAAGCATGAAGAAAGTCTCCCAGACATATTTCCAGCGTTTGGCGTAGTCAATGCTTTTAAGTTTTAAACAATATATATAGCCCAGACATATTTCCAGCATTTCGCGTAGTCAATGCTTTTAAGTTTTTAACAATATATATATATATTCCGATTTAACTTTTCAGGAAGACAAACTGCAAGTTCTTCTAGCAACCAATTAGATTGCTGACACACAGAATTTGCTGTTATAATATTTGGAATGAACTCGGAGGAATTTCAAATTTACAAACTCAACCATAAGTGGTAACACATCAAGGCTTATTTAGGACCCGGAGCCTTTTTCTTTCCTGCTACTGCAAACTTCTTCCCTTTTAATGTCCAACAATTGTTTTTAGTTTGTTGCCCTCTGCAAGGCAGACCTTCTTGATGCTGCTGTCCTCTATAGCATCAAATTTAGTTAGTCTCCTGATAGCAAGATTGTTGAATCGACGCAGGTCTCCTTCAATCATGTACTTGTAGTGATCTTGTTCTCCATACCCAAATCATGCAATACCTGCCTAGGTGTTTTACACCCTATACCATGAATGTATTGTAGAGAATACTCTATTTCTTTGTTGTTGGGGATTTCTACTCCTAATATGAGCACAAATAAGGTGAAGGTGAGTTCAAAGTAATGATATTATATGTTCGGGGCTTTGAACTTTGAAGAGCTTTTGATGGTTTCCATATCATAGTAGTTTGCAATTGCGTTTGTAGCTATTTCCTTCTGTGTTCTCATCTTTGTCTCCAAGGCAAGAGATTAAAATACAACCACTTGTAAGGCAACGAGCCGTGTGAGGATATGCAGGCCCAATCTCGGTGTAAATAATTTCAATCTCAACAACCTTGTAAATGGTTGGTGTTCTTGGACCCTTTCATCAATTGCGTAAATATGGCTTGATACTAGTGATGGTTGAATAAAGTGATGTTGTGTGTAGAAGCGTTATCATGGCAAGAGATACATACATTTCATATAGAATGATATATCACCTAAATGAGTCACAAGAAAGCGGTGTACGACCTTTGAACAAGTTGGGGATTCTGGATCTACATCTACTATGGCCAAATAGTGTAATATCCCAAATGGGGATATTTTCTACTATTTTGGATTTACGGGCTTTCCAAATGAATCTTGTTTGGAATTTCTGATTTTTCTTACCTGGAATTCTGCCCTAATTTCTGATTTTTCTTACTTGGAATTCTGCCCTAATTTCTGTACTTTAGATTTCTGCCCAGAATCCTAATTTCTGATTTGGTTTTCTGCTCATAAACATGTAATCACAACGCACAAATATGCATCCAAACATAGCACATAATTATGGCAAATGACACTAAACATTAATATTCACATCTCCCATGAATTACACCATGAAATACATATTTTAGGGCAATCAAAACCAACATCCAAATCTGATTAAACTCTGCTGCTACAACTGAAAGTTCTGATCTGATTTTTCAATGGATCCTAGGGCAAAACAAACCAAACATTGCCCAGAATTTCTGCATTACAAATTAGTTTTATAACATATGAATGTACATACCAATGTCATGCAAATAGGAAGCCAAGTGATAAACCCTAGCTGGCGAATTACATCAGCTAGGCATAGATGTCCAAACACATACAAATGGATATGAATGATGTTCAACAACCTCTCCAAGGATGGCGCTCCAAAGCTAGGGTTGAGACCCTAATACAATGTGATAGAAAACCACCACGAAAAGCTACTACAAAGAGGCGATTAGGTCTGAAGTTGTTGCTCCAGAATTATGCTCCAAGAGTATTACAATTCTGCTCCACAATGATCATGAAAATGCTGCTCCAAAAGATATAAAATCTGCTCTGAAAATCTGATATAATTCTGCTCTGAAAATGATTAGATTTCTGGTCCAAAGGTGATGAAATGCAGGCCCAAATGATATTCTTTGAAAGCCTTGACTCCTCAAATGGTGGCGCACCTAGTTAGGGTTTGTAGGAGTTCAGGACAACACTGAGAGGGGGGGTGAATCAGTGTTGAATTAGTTTTCAAATCTTTTATAACTTTTTGCAAACTTTATTTTTCAGAACAAAGAAAGAGGAATACATTAATGATTTGTGCACAAGATTAATAATGAAGGATGTGAACAAAACTTAATAAGCAAAGCACTAATATACACACATACAGATAAAAACTCCATGAAACTTAACACATGCTTTTCACGAGTGGAAAACCCATCTGGGGTAGAAAAACCACTCCAAAATTGCCTCACTGGCTTTATCAGAAATCTCATTGATTACAATGTTTAGAAGCACCAACTTCAAGGAGCACCAACCCCTAATACTTTTAGAAGCACCAACTTCAAGGAGCACCAACCCCTAATACAGAACAAATTACAAACAAGAATTCAGAGGGTTTCTCTGTTTCAATACAAAACATTTCTTCTCTCTCATGTGTCTGTCAAATGGCCATTATTTTCATCAACCCAAATCATATGCAAACTCAGATATTCAAAATCAATCTTGTATCTTGATTCACTCAACAACACTGCATCATTTTGTATGTTTCATCTCTATCATTCAAGACCCCCATCAATGCACCTGAAAAAACATTTTTATACAAGTTGAATGTCTTTTCACCTTTCATCTTCTGTATGTTTCATCTCTATCCAAATATGAAGTTGCATCAAAATAACCCTTAATATTCTATGATCTGAAGAAAATGATTTATGTTTGAGACCTTTCAATTTCCTTTTCTTCATTTCCCCTGCAAATAAACTCTTCATCTCCACAAATCCTTTTCTTAAAGAAAATTAAAACAATCACAAAATATTTCTCCAATCTCTTCATATCCACCGTGTTTATAACCTGCAAGTAATCTTGAACCAAACAAATTACATCTCTGCAAAATAAAATCACTTTCTTTTCATTTTACATCTTGAATATTCTTTTTGTATTTTCCAATCTGCAAAAATAAATCATCTAAAACTTGTTCAAAAATCTCCAACCCTTTCTCCTTCTCTGCAAAAATATCTTTAAATCATTTTGCATTTTTTTAACTTCCATCTGCAAAAAATCTCTGTCTTCTCTCAAAAAATCATCTTCAATAATGTCAATCTTCTTACAAAATTATCTTCCTGAAAAACTCATATGCATTCTATAATGGATCTCATGCCTTTTTTAAAAAAGCAAATAAAATAGAAATTAAAAATAATTTCTAAACTTTAAATACATAGCCTTTTATGGCTAATCCACATACTAAAAAAAATTACCAAAGTTTATAAATTTTAAACAAAAATCATGCCCATTCGTATGTGCATTTTCAAACTTTATATAAATAAAGCTTTTAAAAGCCGTTTCCTTTGAAAGAAAATGTCAAGACATGCATTCCTTAAGTTGAGCTCCCCTTTTTAGTCGGCATAAACAAATTTGCTATTTATAAAAATTGTGGTTTCACTTACCACCCATGCACTCACCCTTAAATGAAATTCATTACTTTGTGTGGTTTATGCCTTAAAGCATGGTCTATGAAACTCAAGCTCCACTTTGCCGCTTCACTTTAAGATATTTGAAAGTCTTCATTCGCGCCCAATGCACTTTCAAAAAGAAACATTAATTTCAAAAACAACTCCCATCTCACATAAGAAGTAACCGGTGAAAGTGGTAAGAAACTCAAAGGGGCCGGTCCTCCAATGTTACTTATACCCTTCTGCAGGTCAACTTTAGTTGTATGACTTGCACTAACAAGTCACTGACCAATTAGAACAAAAGGTATCTTCTTTATGTGACAGTCTTAAACAAAATTGTTCTAGGGTTTTTAAGACAAATGAACACCACACAATGGAACATCACACCCTTCAGATGAAGAGTTATACACCATCTTTTGATATTCCAACTTATACTATGAACAAGCTTAGCATATGTGCCATCAAAGACACATCCATATAATTGCTTGCAAACAAGAATATCATTATCTTCTGAGGAATAAAGAATTTTGTCCCAAGTATGAACCTCATAAAAATCCTGCAATATCATAGCCTCTTTGACAGAAGATAAAATCAATTTATTCCAAGATGAAACATGACAAGCACAAGAATCTTGAAGAAGACAATCATATGATGAAGTGCAACATTACATATGTTAGAAAGATATTAAAATCCATCACCTGTATCAACAACAACACAATTGATAATCATGAAGATGCACACTAACTCAACTGATATCTGCATTGTAGAGATCACTTCAAACAAAGATTATTTCAGTGCTCTGTCTTGATATGATGTCATAAACTTATCCTTGTTCCAACCTTGATGACCAAGCATTCATATTGACCAAGCTCCTGATTAGTGACCTTAATATCGACCCAAGATCTTGCAAGACCTTTTTGACATCAATGACAATCTGACACCATCAGGGTTAAACCCTAGTGAAATCCACACCAAATGCCACCAAAACTGCTGCTCTAATCTGATCCAAAATCTGAATATGCAATCTGCCCAAAAACTTCGTAAATCTCCAATGAAGTGCAAGTAGACCTGCGTTATGAAGTCTTCCCAGGATGAGTTAGGTTTTCCTCCAACTCACGTTATATTCTCAAGGGTTTTCATCCTTGGAATATGCTGCTCTCAAGTGCAGTCCAAAAAGGAATAAAATGACAAGCTGATTGATGATTTGAAATGCCACACCAAACCTTGTATTTATTTATACATAATTTCACCTTTTTCTCCTGCTGGCCAACCTAGGCAAAATTTCTATTATTTTATCATTTTTCTTTCCTCACAAGGCCGACCTACCTTATGCCAAGCGCTCAAGTGAACCTACACTTTGGGCCAACCCAACTTAACATTCACTTATTTAGTGACCTTCAATTTGGCCGACCACAAGGTATCTTCTTCTTGATTTTATCTTCCTCTTTGGCGCCCAAATGGAAAAATATCAAGTTATCAAGCTGTCCTTCAAAAGGGCCCATGTCCACACTTAATTCTCCTCCAAGGCAAACAACAAAATATATGAAAATATATCAAATTCGCCTTCACCAAAATATCCCTCAAAAGACCCATTTCCACGCTCCCCTCATCTCCAAGATGGTTCGCTCCATGTGTATACAAATTATTTAATTCAAGATAAATGCATCAAGGACATCAGAAAAATATAACAAGTCATCTCCAAAACTCAAAATGCCTTCCAAAAATCACGGGGTGTGGAAATGTGCCCATCAGGTCTTCTCTTGTGATCACTCCGAAAATGGGGACATTACAAATAGTCATTGATTCCTCCACCAGTCCCTGTAAATATAGCTGCGACGCAAAGAGGCCTTTGAGGACTATTTATTGCATCTTTAGGAGTTGCATATCCATGTCCACTTCCAACACAATACCCAAATTTAATCTTCTCCTTAGCTTTAGTTACAAGAGATTGAATTGTTGAGGTTGCTTCTGTAATATACTAATCACAGTCAACTCTGCTTTGCATTGATCTTGGTCACCTTCTTGCATTTTCAGATACCATTGCAGATATGAGTCGAACATTGTGACTCCAACTTGATCATGCGATTTAAATTTAGTTGAATGAAATTGAAGTTGGAAATCAATGTGACCTAATGAAAATCACCAAAATGTGAAGTGTGATTCCCGAAAAGCGAACTATCAACTGCATTTAAATTTTGAAACTTTGCTGATTTGTGCATTGCTTGACTTCAATTGGATGGGGCTGGATTAAAATATTACCATGAACTAACTGTCAACCTTTCCAAGAAGCCTATATTTCTGCTATTGCGATTGTTTAGTCATCTTGCATGGATCATCATATTGACAAGATTATTGACATCAATTAAGATGGGCTTGCGATGCTTTGAGGGGGTTGAACTTTACTGTAAATGACTTGCGACTATGATCACAACTAATGACTCTGCTTTTGCGACCAAGGCTAATTGGCACAGGTATCAACTTTTCGACTTGAACAAGCCGAAGCAACAGAGAGATCTCACATGCGACTCAAAAAACCAACACGACTTTTAGGGAATTGACTTGGCGACACATGCTGATTGACGAACATGAAAAAGTTAAAAATTGGTCAAGGTCAAAAACATGGACAACAGGCCCCTTTATTAAAATTGTTTTTCTATCCTTATTGGGAAAATAAGGATTGGGCCCACACATGGAGAGTTAATTAAAAGGGGACATTACATTTTGAGAGAGACTTTGATGGCTATTTATTGGCCCTTAATTCTTCCCACGAAACCATTACATCCTTGAGTGTCTTGACTAAGAATTTGATGGGCTCTTTTGTGCAAATAAACAACTTCAAATCTCTGAACTTGTGAACCATACATATCTGTGCTTTATGAATATGATTGAAGGATCATATTTGCCATGGATTGGTGGCTGACCCTTGGAACTGTATGTCTGAAGTTTCAACGTGGATTTTGAGAAGTAAATAAGTTGATTGTTGGCTCCTTGAATACATGCCAAAATTTACAAAACCCTGAAAAATTGACCACAGATATGACTTTCTGTTTGTGCCATTCATTTGAAACTTCAACCTTCCAGGCCTAAGCCCCCTTACAGATGTACATGCACCAGCCTTTGTCTGTACGTCTTCCTTACCACATGGTGTTTAAGATTCTTTAGATAAGAAAATAAATTTTCTATTGCAAATGCAGTCTGATCTTGAGTTTGTGTCTTTTGATACTGGGCCCTGGTCTTGGTTTGGTGTATGTATGGGTATGCCCTGGGGGTCTGTCTGAGACAACTTGGAGTGTACCTGGGCAGCATCCCATACTCAGGCCATACCCGGGGCAAATCTGGGCCCTCCCAACCCCGATTTTAAAAAATAAATTCATAATGAAAAGAAATAAATTTATCTGCACTAACCATAAGATCAACTAGCTACACGAATAACACTAACTAATTTGTAGATTTTGAGCAAATTCTGCCTATTTTTTGTTTTTAATATTTATATATTTTTTGTATGCCCGTCCTCAAGATGTACTGAACCTGGTTAAAACTAACACGGCGAACTGCCATACAGAATTCCAAATCCAAACTCCAAATCCAACTGGAATCTGAACCTGAAGCAGCAACTTAGGTTTGTGTCAAAGTGTATGAAAATCCGTAATGGTTTTAAAATAATCTATCTACCTATGCGTGGCATGACTAACTTCTAATTCCCCAAGTCAGTCAGTAGACATATAGACACATTCTATGGGCTACTAGAAAATAGGATATCTACTCAACTACTCAATGTAGAAACAACAATAAGCTATTTATAATTGCATAATGCTTAATCATAGAATATTATAATGGGAATATCTATCTACATATCTACATTGGAAGTTTTGTTGAGTAGATATCCTATCTACATATTCCCATTGATCTCACAATATTTGCTACAGATACAAAACTTTCAGATGGCTAAAGTAGTGAAGCTGATTATTATTTCACACATACAACAGGGAATATTCCACTGAACAAAGTCCTTTTTATAAAGCAATCCTTTTATACCTTAACACGAGAGTCAAGAAATTTTTTAGGCAAATCTTCTCTAAAAAATCACAGAAAAGCAACTTCAAAGTCTACAGTAATTGATATTAGTATGTTTCATTTTCATTATTAGTTTGCTGCACATCGTTCACAATTATGTTGTAATTTCAGGGCATGTATTGTGGTAGACGATCGACTCTATGTTATTGGAGGTCAAGAGGGAGATTTTATGGCTAAACCAGGATCTCCTATTTTTAAATGTTCTAGGAGGCATGAGGTAATTATTTCTTATTTCAGTTTCACTCTTGAATATTACCTAGTCGCATGGCATGCAATTGTTTGGTTGAAGTTATCTGATGTTAGATTCCTGATCTGTATTATAGAAAATTTCTGGATAAAACTGCGTGAATGTTGTAGATAGAACATATATGCATTTTTATACGTAACATTCTAGACTGTGGAAATGTGTTTCATTTGAGGACTTCACTATATCGCATAAGATACATGAAGGCTCTGAAACTTGGACTCTTCCTACATTACTGCATGCTCTATAAGATATTAATTTTTGACAAATTGGTCCTAAATCAATATCATGTATTAAGCAAGTTTGATGCATTGTATTTCTTTGCATCAGAGTATAAGCCATTGATGGTGTGGTTGAGGGTTGAATGAACAACTATCAACTACACAAGCAATTTAGAGTATATGGACACAATAGAAGTAGTGCCAATTCAGAGTATAGAGGGTTCATGTTTGTGTTTGGCAAAAGAAATTTTGGAACAAGTTTGTCAATGGATAAATTTGAGAAAAAAATGGATATAATTACAGTGGCAGCAAGGGGTGGAGTATAATGGCATGAGTGTGTTAACAAAAATTATTAAACTGCCGCATATAAAAGTAATTACACCAAAAGAAGTTATCCAGTGGCATTAAGGGGATTGTGAAGGCAAATTGTTTTTTTTTTAAAGAAAAGGGGTAAAAATTTATTATAAAGAAACCATGCACTATGCAAACATGCATTATGCAACCATTTATTATTAAAAACAGAGCAAATTGAATTGGTAAGGGCACTATGCAACCATTTTTTTGGTATTTTTCTTACAAAATGAATTTATGAAGCGATGCAATGCTGAAAATTAAGGGGAGGGTAAATTATTTACTTTAGTTTAATGAGAGCTAGGGTTAGGGTTCTTCAATATATAAAAGCCACAAAGAAAATTAATATTTAGTTTAATAACCTTTGTTTTAGATTTTTAATATGTGAGCATTAAAGTGCTTCCACCCGCTAAAAAAACACTCTATATATTGTAATAAATTAATAAAATTATTAAACTAGCATAGATATTTTAAATACATCTATCTAAATGACACTGAGAGATATCAGTCTTGAGGTGCCTCGGTGTCTTTTAGATAGATGTATTTAAGATATCTATGCTAGTTATATATTTTTTGTTATTTTAATTTTTAATAATATAAATGTATTTTTTATTATTGAAAAATTAAATTATTGTTAATAAATTAAAATAAGATTATCAAAAAAATCTGAAAAAGCCTAAAATGGAGCAACACATTAAACATTTTTTTTTTTTGATTCGTAAGAGGAGAGTTTTGTATTGATGTCGGAATTTAGCCTGGCCCGCACCAGGTGAGATCACAGAAGAGGGATCTCATCCTCATGGATTCGAAGTTACATTTGATTAAATCATCCATTGACATACAGACCCATGCAAAATTTCTACCTACTTGGTTCTGTCACTACAATCTGAACCAGAACTCCCTAAGGTAAAGGCTACAAATAACAAACTGCCAAAAAACAAACCGCACACAGGGCCTTGTGCAACCATCCAAGAACAACCAAGTAATATAAAGCCCTGGCAGTAGTTGCTTACTGAGTATTGATGCCAAAATTACCTTGAGAGAGTAATTTATTTCTGCACTCTATTAGCTTGCGGATAGCATTCTCCTCTTTTTGTGCTTTGAGCCGTTCATCATCCCCCCAAACATTTGTTTCTCTGGGCCTGAAATGGTGGAAGACCAAAGTGTTAGGAATTGCAAGCAGAAGATATCAATTAAATGCAAATAAAGATTAAACAGAGGAATCGAAATACACAGAAATAATAATAGCGAGAGACAAGTTTTAACGTGGTTCACCCAAACCTGAGCTACATCCACCAACAGAGAGTCCAATATTATTATCCTGTAAATCAAACCGATTATAACCAGCAATCCTTGCAACTCAATACCGCTGCAAAATGCTACAATACAATATCAACGGAAACCCTAACCCTTAGTCGTTTTTATCAAGACTTATGTCGGTTACAAATTTTTTTTTTTTTTATGTCGGCCAGTAGAAAAAAAAATCTCGACGCCTTTATAAAATAATAAAAACCGTTTGAGGTTTTAGGGGCGTTGCCCCTCGACCTTGCCCTGTATCGAGACAGGGAGCGCGCTAGGGGCACTGCACCTTGGCCCCGTTAGATAATTTGGGGGGAAACCACGTTGATAAAAGTGGGGTAAATTTAACCTCGGAGTTTGATTAGGCTGCATATAACAACACAAAGCTGTGATTCATTGCAGCGAACCTTTCTTTGACTGTTGATCTGTTTCTTTTTCCTAACTGTTTGCCAATTATCTTCCCCATCCCCATCAATAGGATCTTTTAATGCATGTGAAGGTGCTTGAAAGAGGGAATTTTCAGTCACTGTTGTCCGTGCATCCTCAATCGCAACAGTAGATTTTGTGCGTTGTTTGACTGATGGAGCAACAACACTACCCACATCACAAACAAGGTCACAAGGTTCAATCATAGAAGGCAATTTTGGCTTAGATTAGAATCTGGAGAAGGCTCATGAAACTTCTCATTCTTTGTGCTGATATCATTTTTTGATGAACCACAGCTTTTGGGTGAGTTCGAGACGAAAAAGTGCTTGGGGGAGGCATCTTTCCACCAAGACACCTCCCATTTTGCTTGAGTTTTCACCTTCGGACAATCTGCTGCAATGTGACCAATTTTGTAACATCTTCTGCATCTGAATATTAAACCTTCGTAGTCCAAAGTTTTCAACCAGCTGTTACCATTTGCATTCAGGATGATTTCTGCTGGGAGGGCTTTGGAGGTGTCCACCTCAACCAGAATCCTCGCAAAGGTTGTGTGAATGAAATTTTTTGAATTTGCATATGTGCTTATGAAACTACTAAAAGAATTACTAATCGTTGCAAAGCATGACTCAAACCAATAGTGTAGGGGAAGATTTGGGAGGCGAACTCAGATCGGCATAACAACAAATGATTAGGTGGCCAGATCAAAGTTTGGATGCCAAGATTTTAGAAACAGTGTGCTTTCACCCTGCAGCGATATGTGATTGAGAATGACATTTTTCTTTTGCTTGTCAAAAACCACTGTGAAAAAACCATTTGCACTAAGATAAATTTCCAAGTTTTTTTCCATTAGGGGACCCCATCATTTTGAAATCCATTCATGTAATACAGGGAGGCTAGGCCAAAATTGACTAAACCTACCAATCAGCACATTCTCAAAAAAAATTCTTCATTTTCACGCATTTCCTTTAATGAAATGGTGCTAAAATTCACTTCCAAAGGTTTGTTTAAGCATTGAACCGACCTCTTAATGGTTATACCTGAGAATCGTGGATTTGAAGAGACCCAGGTGAACCAGACTTGGAGCGCCCACCACAGAGGTATTTGCAAGTCACACATCATTGCTATGCCCACATTTAACCGTCTCTACAAAGGTAGGCACAGTTGTAGGCACAGTCTCCCAAGGGAAAAGACTTGGAAGATAGTGGAGAAAAGCCAACTGTGCGAGGGCCGTTTCCAAATCAGCCTGAGCTCCAGAGTTGTCGGAGGAAGGTGCCACTGGGATTGAACCCTGACCATCATCATGCACAGAAGCTCCCTTATTGTGTCCATCAACCAAGGAAACCAGAGCAAATGTATCTCCAACACCCTGAATATCACCATTGACGCCAGAAACCCTCGCCTCACCTGCAGCTGAAGCCCTAGCATTTGGTAATTTCGAAGACCCAAACCCTTTCTGTAGGGACATCATTTTTTAATATCACTACGTATTTTCCACCATTCGTATTAAACATTACTAATTACACATTACTAATTACGCCGACAGGGGTTTCTACAGTCACAGCAGGGTGGAGTTGAAGAGCGCAAAGATTCCAAGATTCCGTGTAATTTTATAGGATTCTAAAACTAAAAAAAAAAATATAAGATTCTATGTCTAATAATAATAAATGTCGCTGCAATGACAGATGGTATGGCAATAAGGCCTCTATACATGGACAAGAATGATAGCAAATAAAAAAAGAAATTAAAAAACAGCAAGTGCACAAAACCTTTCATTTTATTAAAAAAATAGCTCAATAATAATAGTAGTAGTTGTTTTAATTTGAATTTAATTTAATAAAAACAATTATGCACAATAAGTTAAGATTTAATTTTTAAGAAAATTATTAAGTTAAACAATATTAAAGAAAAGTCAAAATAAAAACAATGGCTAAAAATAAAAGAAAGCATGCCAAAACCACATCATAATCCTAACAAAAAGAAATAAAAAATTATTAAATATAAAAACAACAAATAAAAATTGATAATTTTTTATAAATAAAAAAATTAACAAAGAATTATATATATATTTTTAAAATCAAGGAAAACCTTAAAATAAAAAGAGAAACAATAATGGTTAAAAATAAAAGAAAGCATATCAAAATAAAAAGGAAAACATCAATATGGATTTCTATAATGCAACCAACTTGACTTAATTATAGTAACTATTGTTTAAAGTTGATTTTTTTTAAAGGAATGTAATCATATTGTGTGCTAAATGAAAATTAGGATTTGAAATTACTAAGACTTAAATTTCAAGTTAACTTATTTAACTTTTTATTTTAAATTTAAGAATTTTATTTTTATTTTTTTAATTTATTGTTTAATTTTATATAAAATATTAATTATATTTAAGATATTGGAAATTGCATGTGATAATAGTTTAAAACAAAAAAAATTGTTTCCTTTTAGGTACAGTTTAAAAAAATCAAATCAAATCAAATATGTAGTAAACCTTTTTGTTTTTAAAACAAGAAATAAATATTAATGTTAAATTTTTATTTTGTATTGATCCATTCTTACAAAAGAAACAAGAGAGATTTCAAAATATTGTTATTTGAAGACATACATATTTAAATCTTCTTCTTCTTCCTCTGGTCTATCACCATGCACATAGCTGTTTATATAAAAAAACATGTGAATTTATCTTTGTAGACCATTTTTGCATCATGCAACACTTGAAAGCTTCATATATGTGATCTTAACACAGAACAAGATAATTCAAAGGCAGGGTTTCAAAACAAAAAATAATGTAAATTAATTAACACAAACAAGGAGTGACAAAAAAATATAACTCTGAGAATGGGGTAAGGAGGTGAGAAGAGGGCATTTCAACATTGTTCCAAAAGCTTCTCCTCCATTGTGCATGCAGAGATAAATGAAACATAAAAGAAATTGAGAAAAATGAAAAAGAATTGAGTAGGAGATATGTTTTATATGCCTCTTAACTAATTCTATTTCTTTTCCTTAAATCTAGCTTCATATATTTATTCCATGAATTTAGGTTACCAATTTATTTATTTAGTAGTGTTTTTTTTAGAAAGGCTGCCTTTAAATTTAAATTTATTATTTTTAGTGCTATTTTTATTATTTCTTTTTAATAATTTTTTTTTTCAAAATTACATTTAAGTGAGAAAGTTATTTAATTGTAATTAAATTATTTAAATTAAAATTAAATTAAGTAATTAATTTGATTGTAGAATTAATATAAGTGGAATCAAATGAGATTATTGGTTTATTTAAATTAATTTATGAGTGTATTATATTTAAATTAATGTATGCAAATAATTGTAAAAAGGTGATTATTATTTTATTTAATGCAAACAATATTAGGGGTAAGTCACCATTGAGTGCAAATGAAATGAGTATCTAAATTTATTTTGGGTTGATATAATATATTAATTGGTATTTCTTTTTATTAAAATAGAGCAAAGTAGAGTATGGAAGGCACTATTTTAATTAAGGTTAGGGTTAGCCTGCAAATTAGGGTTAAGGCTAAAATTAGAGTTAGAAATAGGGTTAGGGTTAGTGTTAGAATTAGGGTTAGGGTTAGGGTTAAATTAGGGTTAGGGTTACAGCTATAATTAGGGTTAATGTTAGAATTAGAGTTAGGGTTGGGGTTACAATTAGGGTTAAGGTTAGTATTAGGGTTAGGGGTTGAATTATGGTCAGGGGTAGGATTAGAGTTAGGGTTAAAATTAAAGCTATGTTTAGGGTTAGAATTAAGGTTAGGGTTAGAGTTAGAATTAGGGTTAGGGTCATAATTATGGTTAAGGTTAGGGTTAAATTAGGGTTAGGCTTACGAATATAATTAGGGTTAATGTTAGAATTAGGGTTAGGGTTAGGGTCAAAATTAGAGTTAGGGTTGGAATTGTAGTTATAATGAGGGCTAGGATAGAGGTTAGAATTACAATTACAATTAGGGTTACAGTCAAAACAGGGAGAAAATTAAAATGAGAATTAGAGTCAAAAGTACGACTAGGGTTATAATAAGGGTTAGGGTTAGGGTGAGAATTAGGGTTAGAGTTATAACTAAGGTTAGGGTTAGGGTTTGAATTAGAATTACCTGGTGAAGGTTAGAATTATGGTTAGGGTTAGGGTTAGGATTAGGGTTACGACTATAATTAGGATTATTTTTAGAATTAGAGTTAAGGTTAATGTTACAATTAGGGTTAAGGTTAGTATTAAGGTTAGGTTTAGAATTTGAATTATGGTCATTGTTAGGGTTAGAGTTATGGTTAGGGTTAAAATTAGAGCCATGTTTAGGGTTACAGTTAAAAATAGGGTGACAATTACAATGAGAATTAGGGTCAAAAGTAGGTTTAGGGTTATAATAAGGATTAGGGTTAGGGTGAGAATTAGGGTTAGGGTTAGAAATAAGGTTAAGGTTAGGGTTAGGGTTAGGGTTAGGGTTTCAATTATGATTAGGATTAGGGTTAGAGTTAGGGTTAGGGTTAACATCAGAGCTATTTTTAGGGTTACAATTAAAAATAACATGAGAATTAGAATAAGAATTAGGGTTAAAAGTAGGGTTAGGGTGATAATTAGTGTTAGGGTTAGAACTAAGGTTAGGGTAAGTGTTAGGGTTCAAATCAGTGTTAGAGTTAAAATTATGGTTAGAATCAATTTCATGGTTGGGCTTAGAATTAGGATTAGCTTTAGGTTTAGGTTTAGGTTTAGAATTAGGGATACAATTATGGTTAGAATTATAGATAGGGTTAGAACTGGGTTGCATATAGGCTTATGATTAGGGTTAGAATTAGGGTCAAGATTCATGTTGGGATTATAATTATAATTACAGTAAGAATTAAAATCAGGGTTACTAATAGGGTTAGGGTTATTATTATAATAAGGATTAGAGTTAGGGTGAGAATTAGGGCTAGGGTTCAAATCAATGTTAGAATTAAATTTGTGGTTAGAATCAAGTTTATGGTGAGGGTTAGAATTAGGATTAGTGTTAGGGTTAGAGCTAGAGTTAGAATTAGGGTTAGGGTTATAATAAGGGTTAAAATTAGAATTAATGTTAGGGTTAGGCTTAGAAATAGGATTAGAGATAAAATTAGAATTAGAAATAAGGTTAGGATTAGTGTTAGAATTAGGGTTAGGGTTAGAGTTACAGTTAGAATTAGGGTTAGGGTTAGAGTTAGAATTAAGGTTACTATTAGAATTAGGGTAAGAATTAGACTTACAATTAGGATTAGGGATAGAATTCAAGTTAGTGATAGACTTAGGGATATGAATAGAATTAGAGTAATGCTTAGGGTTAAATTTAGGCTTAGGGTCAGGGTTACAATTAGAATTAGGATTAGGGTTATGATTAGACTTAGAATTAGGGTTATTATTAGAATTAGGGTAAGAACTAGACTTATAATTAGGGTTAGGGATAGAATTCGGGTTAGTGATAGACTTAGGGATAAGAATAGAATTAGAGTAATGGTTAGGGTTAAATTTAGGCTTAGGGTTAGAGTAAGAATTAGGGTTATGACTATAATTAGAATTAATGTTAGAATTAGGGTTAGGGTTAGAATTAGGGTTATGACTATAATTATGATTAATGTTAGAATTAGAGTTAGGGTTAATGTTACAATCAAGGTTAAGGTTACTATTAGAATTAGGGTAAGACTTAGACTTATAATTAGGGTTAGGGATAGAATTCGGGTTAGTGATAGACTTAAGGATAAGAATAGAATTAGAGTAATGGTTAGGGTTAAATTTAGGCTTAGGGTTAGAGTAAGAATTAGGGTTAGGGTTAGAATTAGGGTTACGACTATAATTAGGATTAATGTTAGAATTAGAGTCAGGTTTAATGTTACAATCAAAGTTAAGGTTAGTATTAAGGTTAGGGTTTAGGTTTCAATTATGGTCAAGGTTAGGGTTAGAGTTAAAATTATAGCTATTTTTAGGGTTACAATTAAAAAGAGCATGAGAATTAGAATAAGAATTAGGGTCAAAAGTAGGGTTAGGGTGATAATTAGTGTTAGGGTTAGAATTAAGGTTAGGATTAGGGTTAGGGTTCAAAAAAGTGTTAGAATTAAAATTATGGTTAGAAACAATTTCATGGTTGGGGTTAGAATTAGGATTAGTGTTAGGGCTAGGGTTAGGTTTATAATTAGCGATATAGTTATGGTTAGAATTATAGATAGAGTTAGAACTAGGGTTGCATATAGGATTATGATTAGGGTTAGAATTAGGGTCAAGATTCATGTTAGGATTATAATAGGGTTAGGGTTATTATTATAATTATTAATCTAACCCTAATTCTTACCATAACTTTAAGATTACACTCAGCATTATTTTATAAGCCCCAAAACCCTCAATTTAAAAATCTATCCCTATTTAACATAATTCTAACCATAATTTTGGTCGTAATTCTAATACTAATACTAACCCTAACCCTAATTTTAACCCATAACTCTAATCCTAAATATAATATATAATATAATAATTTTTTTTAATTATTAATATAATAATAATAATTTTTATAAATATTATATATAAATATTATATAATATATTATAATAATATATCTAATCTATATTATAATTAATTATAATAATTCTTATAATTATATAATATAGTTAGAATTAGGTTTGCCGTTCGGGATGCTACTAGAAGGATATCTCTCCGCATACTTTAGATATATTTTTTAAATATAGGTATGCTAGTTTTAAATTAATTAGAGAACTTAATTGTTTTATAATCATAAAACCTAAGAAAACTAAAATTTAATAAAAATATTATAAATTATTAATAATTTTAAATCAATCCTAAAGTTTGAAAATAATTATATTATAAAAATTAAATTTAAATTATAAGTGCTATTAATGATAAAACTCATAAAAAATATAAAAAATCGAACTTAACGAAATGTCTTAAAAATAAATTTAATAAATTTTCTGAGTATAAAACGAAATTTAAATACTAGTAATTTGCACCCGTAGGAGGTTCAAGGAATACGCCGATAGGAACAACCGGAGAGTTTAGAAAATTTTCCGGGGTGAATTTTTTACGGCGTGAGACAATTCCAAGCACCATAATGCTCACATATAAAAGCCTATCGGCTAATTACAAATAAAAATAATAAAAAGCAAATAAAGGTTCTATATATAATAAAAGACAAAAAAAAATTAAAATTTTAGTTGTGTTGTGAAATGGTTCTAGCTTCAACCTCGGTTGTAGATGGAGCGGTGTCTGATCTAATGGCGGTTCATTTTCCACTGAATTTACAGGATTTGGCAATTCCCCTGCCCTATACCCTAACTCCGCCTCTTCCAAATCTTTTCTGGCCGCTCTTTGCAGCACTAATTCAAACTCTAAGATTTCTCTCCTCGTAGAAGAATCAAATTTCGCTGCGACAAGGACCCCTCTTTTATAATGGGGTTTGATCAGAGCCTAATAAAATCCTGGAATTTGGGGCGGAAGTTCTGGAGAAAGAAGAAAGCCATATGGAGCATACTCTGATTTGTAGATTTCATAATTTCTAGCCAAGCCTGGTTGATATAAATGATTGGATTTTGAAAACTTGGAAGCCCGTTCTCGCAGGGAGCTCTTAATCTGTCCATGCGCTAAAGGTTTTTTCATTGTGATCTGTGAATCAACAAAGGATAGGGAAATGCTACTTCAGGGCAGTAGTCTTGGGGCAAAGCTTCCCTATTATTAAAACCAGGGTATCTTGAGTTTATCTTACAGAGCCTTTTTCAGTAACTCCGGTGCGGCTTACGTTGAATCAAGTAAGCAGTGGCTCTCCCTGATTTAAGGAGGATCTTTTCCTTGACTAGACTATTTAGCAGTTATAGAAGTTTGCTCGTGACAAGTTGATGTAAGGCATTGATGTAATTCTCTTTCGACAGTTGATTAAAGGGAGAGAGACCCCCTTTTAACAAATCAAAAAATAAATTAAAATCTACAAATTTCATTTAAGTGTTAATAAATTTAACTATGATAAAAATCTTAGCAACCTGTCTTTAAGATCTTATTGAAGGTTGTGAATTGGGAGGAATAAAATGGCGGCAGCAGTGGAACGCGAGGAAAAAATGACAGTGGTAGCAGTGGAGGAAATGAAAATCTGTTTGACAGCACCTTGCCAAGTACCCAAGCCACGATCAAAAATCACTGGCAGACGTCCAAACCCAAACAATGGCATTTAAATTTGAACCGGAGCCCAAACTCTGAGAACAAACTGTAGCAAATGGCACTGAACTTCTTGAATCTTTGGCACGATCTGATAAGAGCAGCAAAGTCTTATTATGCAAATAATGACTCCTCATGGATTTAAATAATATGCCCTAGCAGAAACCCTAGTGAAATTATTTATAATAAAAGTCAACCCCCTAACATTATGTATGAATTTTAGGGCGTTTTTGAACAACTATTTGTTTGAAGTTTGCCGGATTTAGAATTTGTATTTAAAAAATGGGCAATTTGACTTAGGGACACAGACACAATAAAAGCACAATTGATCACAGAAACAAGTTTCAATGCATTAATTTGCAAGAACATATACGAGATAGTTTACCAGGAAGACATACTTTAACATTTCTTCCCAATTCTAGCTGAAACTACATCCTAAATAGGCCTGCACGGGCCATTTTGCATAAAAAACCTTTCTTATACAAAACCTCTATTGTATCTTTCTAAGCTAACCAACTTCCTCCCTTTTCTCTTTTGGACTATTTTCTCCCCTATATCTTCTTCCTTTTTATCTATTTAAGTTCTTCCAATGCATTGTAGGAGGAACCTTCATGATGGAGGCAAGCCCGTTTAACTTCTGCACATTACAAGACTTGCATTTTCATCAAATGAGTTCAGAAGTCTTCACAATCTGTCGAGAGATCTCAAACATGTCATCTATTCAATTTGTAACTCCTTAAGTTATTTTGCATTGCCTGTAACTTCATTGTTATGATCAACAGTTAACAAGTATTAGCAATTACAGTTATTACAGTTAATCATCTTGGTCTTTATGGTCAGAAACTGATAATGTAACATCTTTTAAGAAAACCTTCTGTTGGCATATTGATCCATGTGACATTCTAACTGCCATTGATCCAAGATGAATTGACAGTCCTCAAGTCTTTTCAGGCGCAAAATGGTCCGCACACAAAATCTGCCACAAAAAGTTGTGAAAGTATTTCTTCACTGTCGATCTTATTCACATTCAATTGCTCAAATGGGTTTCTTTAATCTTGCTGGGCCCCAAACTTTATTTATTCCTTTAAAACCTTATGCTCAATCTTAGCTGTTGAAGATCTAATGGTTATATAGATATCTAATAGTTATTTTATTTTCTTAATTCTTCTCCCATTAGCAGCTTCAAAAGCCCTATCTTAAGAGAGAGAAACATGAATGATGAGACAAGGAAATCCTCATTGCAATGCAAGAAATAAACTAGATGAATTTTAGACTAACCAAAGAGAATTGAACTTTGTCTTGGTTGGGTGGCCTGCAATCAATGCCACAAATCCTAATAGACCTTGCTAATCCATTTTATTTCTTTTTCTGGGGGAGAAATGCATCTTATATTACATGAAGGAAGATAATTACACTGGTTGAGCAACATGATTACAGGGACAAGTTTGCCCCATAAAAGCTGACATCTGAGCTTTTATCCCAAGAGGCAAGGAGTTATCTTTCTCGAAGAAAGTTTTGCTTTGAGAAGCATAGACAAATCCTTAAAAAACCCTACTTCCCTCTGTAGAGTTGGGAAATGTCCTCACGGAAAGTTGCCTTGCATCTTGTATTCCATAGGAAACCAATGGTACTGAGCTGTATTATATGCTATTTTTTTTGCATCTATGTGCAATCATCATTGTGTCATTTTAAAGATGAATTCACCAAAAGATAAGGACAATGAATAAGTAGTTTAATACAGCTTGTAAACATGCTCAAATAGTCCCCACATTCTTCAAAAAACATAACAATGCTATTTTTAATGGGCTGTTTTTTTGTCAATTGGCTAATTATTTTCACATTTTTTTTTAAAGTTAGATTCTCCAATTAGCAAGTTTTTATAAATATATTCAGCAAGTTTGCTATAAAATTTACATAAAGTCGTTGAAATTGCTAATGTATACACAATTTAATAGTAAATCATGTGTTTCAGCAGAATTTAGCCTTTAAAACATTTTCTTTGAATAAGAAAGATTTGCCAAACAGTGCATGAATATTCTCCAACATTCTATACTCGTAAAATATTTTCCAGTAAAATTCTTTGGACATGGCCATCCAATTCTCTCTCTCGCATATGTAACAATAAGAATATGGTATGCCAAACTATGGTATGCCAAACTTGTGAAGCTTTGATTTGATTTCCAAGCCTTGGGGAAGCACTAGCCATTGCAAGACATTTGAACAAGACCTTGATTTCCTAATATAATGGTAGGGTCTTTGCTATTGTGCTTCTGCACTTCAGGATCAGTGCCCACAACTGCTTGTTCAACGGTGGAGCAATAGAAGTAGTGTTTCACTTGTTCATATAACTTTTGTCACATTGATTTATGAAGCCTTCCCATTTCTCTTCTTCCAACCTCTTCGTTAAGGGCCCGATCCTTGAAGTTGCAATTTGGAAAGACAACTATCAGGGATGATTTTGCAGAACTCTTGATGAGGTGGTTTATAGAAGAAATCAAGATTGTGGTTTTAAAAGCTCATGCACTCTTGCTTTCCAAACATACAATCATTGGAAATAATCCATGATTATATTGATGCTATATGCAAGAGATATAGAAAGACAAACATCTCTTGACTTGTCACATTTACACTGCTATAAATGCATGTGTAAGATACCACATCGGTATATGAATGAGATACATAGGAATTGCATATTCAAATATGTATCTATAGAAAATAGAATAGAGTTTTGAAAGGATGAATAGCTGGTTAGATGTGCATATGAGGGAAGGGAGACATAAAATAGGTGACATCCCTTAGAAGTGAAAGATATATCATACTATCAGTGGCATAGATCTATCCTCAATGTAATATGATCCGCTAGACCTTAGTCTGGCCTTATTATTGCTTTGGCAGCAGTGAGATAGGCGTGCTCTTTGTATCTGTATATAATATTTTGTAAGTATCATAAGTATCTTTCTAGGTTAAAAAGGAATATGTAGATAAATGAACACCAAAAGTACAAATAAATTAGAAACTTTACAATGTAAATTTGAATATGAACTACATCAAAAGCTCCACGGTGAAAACAGAAATAAAATCTATGCAAGCCCAGCGGTCTCTGATGGTCTGATGATTAAGATGAAATACTGCCGAAGTTCTCAGAAAGTACCTAACATGCAATTATTTATGGAAAAACAGCCACATGGTGAAGAATAACATTCTCAAACAGCAATAGAAGCTTTGTTAGGGCACCTCATTGCAGTGATCTTGGATCGGAGAGCCTGTGTGTAAAAGGCTACATAAAATGATATTATTGCCAATAGACTAATGAGATTATTGTGGATAAGAAGTAAATCTAAAAAATGTGATTTGTGTGGGAAAGAAATAATGCTAAAAAGTAATCCCGATGGCAGTTTGAATGTGAAGTTGCAAGTCCATGTTTGTGATAGAAAAAAATGACACTTATTTCATTGTCAGTTGAGTAAATCTTTGGCAATCACAATCACAGAGTTTGGGTCATGTAGCAATTTTGTGCAATCTCTAACGAACAGTTTCTTAATGTAAACTTGTTTCAAGAAAATTTGTTTTTCGCAAGTTACTGATTGCATTTAGTCTAGATGGTATGCTTGTCCCACATCATATGAAAGTTTATAGGTCTTACCTTTATTTGGTTTACATCACCACGTTTTTGTAACTAACCTATTTTTTAACTGTTTTGTTTCAGATTTTTAATGAGAATGATTCTTTTCTATAATGGACAATATATATCGTTAATGTTTCACAAGTTTTCATAACTCTTCTGTTCATGAATGGTTTCTCCAACTACATTTTGAATATTCCTTCATGTAATAAGCAATATAAGTTTTTTAATGGCACAGGTGGTTTATGGTGATGTTTATATGCTTGAAGATGGATCTGGATGGAAGCAGTTGCCTCCAATGCCAAAACCAGATTCTCATATAGAGTTTGCATGGGTGGTTGTAAACAATTCTATTGTGATTGTAGGAGGCACAACAGAGAAACATCCCATCACAAAACGAATGATATTGCTTGGGGAAGTGTTCCAGTTTGATTTGAATGCGATGGTATTGTCTCTCTTTCTATCAATAGACATACTTTTGTGGTGCTTCAATTACTTCATATTCTAGGAAACCGGCTTAAGTAGAGGTTGCTTCATTCAGAATGCAATTTATTTTAGTTTTGATCATTCACATGCGAAGGACCATTCGGGATGATACATAGTTTCTTTTAATTTTTCATAGAATGTTTTCAAGTACAGTCATAATCGATTGTGGTACATGCTATATGCTCAATGTGGTATTATCTTATTCATAATGGTTCATTTTGTTATAGAGTCATTGGGACTCAAATAATCACAACGTTGCCCTTCCTCCACAAGTACTTGACTATCTTGCACAAGGGCACGTACCTAGAAGCTCAACAAGGTTGAAAGAGACAACAATTGCAGTTACATGTCTTTATTACATACATAAATCTAATCTTGTGGGATGAAAATCCGGTATAGGAGATATCTATTGTAGACTGTAGTAGGCCAATGGAGAAACCATCAATCTTAAGATTAAGTTGACATCTATCCTTCGCTAGACCCCATCAATGCATTCCAATAAAGATTGTCAAGGAAGAAATGTCATTCATGTGTATCTTGTAGCTCTTGGTGTCTGTAGCATAAGAGCCGGTCTCTTTGATTGGCAAATTTTGGGTTCATCTTCCTCTGTCCTCTCCTCTGACATAATGGCTGATTCCTTCAGAACATACATTTTGTGGAATGAGAGGTAAGCTTGCAGTTTGCATCTGACCCACTAGCACGCGTGAAAGATATGCACAGTGTACACAGATTATTGTGACCAAGTCATGGCAAATTTTGCTGTTAAATTGTGTTTTGAGTTTTTAATGGCTGAATATTTTTGTATAAGATTATTTTATCTAACCACCTCCCTATGCTATTATTGTTTCCTAAGGTTCTGTATTACTGAATCTGTTTGATTTATATGCAGGAATGGAGAACAATTGGAAAGATGCCTTTCCGCGTAAAAACAACTCTTGTTGCGTTTTGGGATGGTTGGCTCTATTTCACATCAGGTCAACGTGATAGAGGAGTAGATGATCCGTCTCCAAGAAAAGTGATTGGAAGGACTTTTAGGACAAAGTTAACGCTACCATCTTAGTGACCATATTATCTAGATGTATGATGATTTCAATTCTTTATATAATTCATTTTGTTCTATTATTTTCTCAGAACTGATAACTACTGGTTTTCCTCCTTATCTGGCTTAAATTTATTCTGTCAATTGGAATAAATACTATTCTTTTTTCTCTAGCTAGTATTTTTCATTTGAGGCTGATGCTTCATAGACGAGCTGGAGAATTTGCCTGGAAGGTTTAATGCTATTTGCGTTATTGATGTTTATCGAGAGGTTTTAATGAGATAAGCAAATTATGCGCATCTTTGCTGGCCCCATCATTTCAAATTTGTACATAATATTTGGAAAGAAAACCAAGCGTTGGGCATTTCACTCTTAAGAGCACATTTTAATAGCTGCTGAGAATGAGTGCATGTTGGTTTATTTCCACACTTTCACAGGACCGAGTTGCTCTACAAATGGTAGAAGAGGATATTATTCATTTGAGGTGCTAGGTTTACACATGGGTATTGCACTTATGTATAAGTAAGCAAGAAAATCTGATCAGTCGTGGCATTGATAAAAACTCGCTATTAATAAAGAATAAATAAGTTTCTGGAATGAATGTTATAATCTGTAGTAACAGTATAACATGTATAGAGACAAAGAAGCAACATGTGGAAAAAACATGCAATCTCCAAACTAGCAACAGTCCCTTTATGTGCTATGGATACCTTGAAAGGATTTGTTTCTTGGCAATTCAGGAGTTGTAGAACTAAATAATAGTTATACTTTGCAAAAATAAACACCAATTAATTATCTGACTTTGACTCGAACTTGGCAATTACATGGCTGACCCATTTTTTAAAAAAAAATCGGCACTCCAAAAACTTGACAATAATTGGGAAATTTATCGAGTATTAAAAATACATAAATTAAAAAAAATATTTTTAAAAAACACATATTATTAAGCTTATGGCACATATTACTGATTTCCTTCATATATAGATCAAAATTAGAGTTCAATACACTTCATAAACTGAAAAAGGAGTTCAAATTTTCAATACGCATAAACCTCAAGTTTTAATTTCAATAAAAATCACAAATCTTAAAATTCTTTTACGACTATATCTGAGAAAAGTTTGTTGCCTCTATGTAGGTGTCATTGAAGTGAATGGTATAGTTACAATATTCTCAACAAGAGTCTCAACATGGGCCTCATGCATAGAATCAAGTTGTGTATGTGGTGAACCCACCCTTAAAGGCTCACTGACCTCTCCTTATATTTCCTCATAACTTTCCATATTCGCTTGTCATTCGATTGCATCCCTCTCCAAAGCAACTATGTCATCATCTGTGAACAATGTATCTACATCGACATCTTCAACAATCCAATTCGAATATGGATCAATGTCATCAAGGTCAAGCACATGATGTGTATCATGCATTTTTACTCTTTCATGCAACTAAAGGTTGTACTACACAAATACAAGGTCATTCAAATGCTTTTAAGTCAATCTATTGCGTTTTTTGTGTGAATGACTTAAAAAACACTTAAGTTGTCTTCACAACTAGAAGTATTACAAGGCTAGAATAAAATGTAGATGGCAAGCTTTTCAAAATTAGGCGTTGTGGCACCAAAATCTTCCTACCATAAATTTGCAAGGACAACATTTATGATTTTGTAAGGATTTTAGTAAATTAAAATGTTTAAATAAATAAACTAAAATTAGACTTATATGTTTTTTAATTTAGTTATAGAGTGTCTCTTCTATGAATGCATAACGCTGAAGAAAATAATAGCCCCTCCACCCTTTTATAACCTTATATCTCATTGTGTATGAGGTCTCGAAGGTTGTTATTAGGGACCAACCTCTCAATACATGCGTTGAGGCCAAGCATAATTTCTGCATCTGCATTGAATGAAGAGGAGAATAAAAATTTGGGGTTTAAATAGTAGGTAGCAACATTAATATGTTGGTGGAGTTGTTGGTTCTATCTCCGATCAGTAATGCACCATATGGGTTCATATTTAGTTCCATTCGACCCATATTAATGTTGAGTTACTCTTTTGGCCTGAATGGCTTCATATAAATACCTCGTGGGGTTTTCATCACCATTCACCAAATGCAGAACCTTAATGGTTTTTGAAACCTAAACTATCAATAGTGAATAAAAAATGAAATTAGATAATTATACCAAATCAAAAAGAAAAATATTAAAATTTTATAAAAACAACAAATTGTAACATTACAAAATAAAAAATAGAAATTAAAGATCAAAATCTTACCTTGATGATCTCCTCCATGACTTTGATAAATCTATCATAAAAATTGGTCTTCATAAACCTCTTTGCTTTAACTTTTTCTGTAATAAGGACTCTCCAACCACCTTTTGCTCACAAACCCAAAAGTTAAAAAAAAAAAAGATTAAACACATACTTGTGTTGCAACCCTATTTATTTTATTACAACTAGAGCAAACATGTTAGCAAACCGTCGTTAGTGTTCAATAGTAGCATGGAGTTTTTTACTGTTTCATTATTAGTAGCAGTGTGGAGTTTCATAGGTCCTAAAGTAAAAATAAACCTGTATCTAAAGCATTCATTGTTAAAAATCTATTTGTTGTATGAAATTGTGTTTTAACTTTTTAGTTGGTGGTTGAGTTTTACCATCGTCATGAGTCACTGTAAGCACAAAAATCACGCACAACCTCCACGAGGACCCCTATGATGATATATGATCCTTGTCACGTACATGTAAGCGTGAAATACTGTCCTCAAAGTAACAAACCTCTTGATGACATGTCTTCTTTCTTGTCTTGTGTTGTTTCCTCTTTGTTGTTTTCTCTCTTTGTTTTCGATGCTTTTCGACACTTTTGCGACACTTGTTGATTTGCATTTTCTGAGCTTTCGACCTTATTCCTAAGCCTTGTAAGCGTCTTGTAGGTGAGTTTTCACCTTTCCTATATGTTTTTCATCATCTCCACCCCCTAGAAGCCTTCTAGAGGCCCCCCTTATCCATCTCCAACTTTTGGTTTTCAGTTTCACTCAACCAATCCAAATCTCCCCCAATTATTTCCAAATCTCCTTCAGGAGATCCTATAGGTGCAAGTGGACATTTGGATTCTTGCACATGACTGACCTATTTCCGGAGGTAGATCACCTCCTTTTTCTCTCTTCTATCATCTCCCTTTTGCAGTTCCTCCAAAAACCTTGTTTTGCCCGGATCTCCCTTGGGCGACCCATGGTCGCTTAGGGGCGACCCTACTGGCAAAAGGGGCGACCCTGTCGCATTTCTAGCCGCGAAAAAACTCGAGTTTCTCACTTAAAAAAGCTTCATTTTTGCCCATTTTTCTTTTAGTTCGCATGATTTTTGATGCCTAATATGGAGTTGACTATTTCATGCACCCACACATGCATAATTAGCTCCATTTGATCTAAAATTAACAACTCAATCAATCTCATGCATTCTTCCAACTCCAATCCTTCTTCAATGATAAGCTATTCTTGATTGATCACTCCCTAGTTAGATGAGTTCACTAGGTAATCAACCTAGTTCACTCCCTAATCAATCCTTGTTAACTTCTCAATCAATTCCACCTTTCATGACCTCTTCCAACCTATAAATACCTCTCACCTCTTCATTATTTTCCAAGTTGAGCAAGTTGGAGAATACTCTTCTCATCTTCACAAGCTTTTTCAAGCTTTTTCATAGGCCTTGGAGCCTCTTCATTTCTTTCTTTATTTTTTCAAAGCTTCAAAGCTTTCATTGTTGCATAGCTTCAAAGCTCTTCCACGGAGGCAAATTCATTGTGCACACAACTCTTGCCAGTTTTTGCTCTCTAAATCAGCATTCTAATGCTCTCACAGGATGAAGGTGCCTTTTATTTTATTCATTGTTCAATCAAGCATCGTAACACTGCTTCAATCAATGCCATTGTGCTCATCAAAAGCTCTCATTGAGCTCTTTCAAGCTTCAACAAGCTTCTTTTGCTTCTTTTTGTCGTCTTGTTGTCAAGAGGTCTTCCGCTGCTTCAAGAGGTTTCAAGGTTGCTAACATCAAAGATTTCTGAGGGTAGTGGAGTCACATAAATATTCATTCTTTCAGGTTCCTTTATTACTTTATTCAATTGATAGTAATTAGAAAATCAAAATTGTTCTTGGAAATAGTAAATCTTTGCTTTTTCCTTGATAGATTAGATCTTGCATGAATGTTAGAATAATTGTTTTCATATTCCTAGATCTAGATTATTTGGAAAAGCAATTTCCCTTCATAGATTAGATTATTTCAAAACAATTAAAAACCCAAAAACATAGATTAAACTTTCATTAGGAAAAGTTGTACTAGCTTGCATCCATATTTCCCTTTCATAGATTAAAAAGCACTTTTCATTTCCAAAATACTAAAAAAACACAAAAACACATTTGCATTTCATTTAGCTTTGCATGCATATAAAAATCCTAGAAAAGATAGAAAACTTGCAAACCCTCAATACCATCACGAGGTAAACCACGATAAATGATTCAATCAAACCCTTGATCACATCACAAGGTAAACACAAGTCAAAACATAACCAAACTCTAGGTTAACTAAACCCTAGGTCAAAACCCTAAGTCTAATTAAGGTTGTCATTACACATTTACCTCTATCTTGGCTCACGAATGTGCTTGGGAGTAAGAGGTGAGTGGGTAAGAGCTATCCTCAACGAGATCGAGGAAATCAATCTACAACAACGGCAAGAGGCATTTACTTTACCACAACAAGATCCATTTGTCCTCTTATTAACAGAAGAACAAAGACAACTCCAAATACAACGAGAAGTCATTCAATGAATTGAGAGAGAAGAGGACATAAATGAAAGAAATCGCTTACCCACACAAAGGTGGAATAGAAGAAACCCCAACAGGAGAAGAGAAACTAGTGACCCTTTGGGTCATAGGGTTATCTCAACAATAACTACCATTGAATGAAACATTCAACTTAGCACATAACAATAAAGGCCACAAAACTTGCCGACCCCTCTTCGCGAAGTCCAGCTCTCCAACGAGCTAGACCCTCGCCGTGTCTCGCCTCCTCTCGACTGGCTACTTCCACGAGAGCGAGAGTGACATGGCGGATTGCCCCATGGCAAGGAGGGAAGGGTCCGTGTGCGTGCCGAAATTTGACCTAACAGCTTGAGGCAATTGGAGTCGTGATTTTAAGCGTACATATTTTGGTGAACCCGACGTGAGAAGTAAAATCTTTTTGGTTGAGCTTTCTACGTTTCATTGCAAGATCCCACTTTGATCATCATTCAACGAATCCTTTTGGGATGGATTCTTTCACATTTTTTCACGTTTCACAATGTTTAATGCAAAAAATTGAAGGGAATCTCCCCTCGAGTGAAATTACAAATTCAAAACAGATCCAAAGAGATCTTGACAACATTGACCAAATCAAAACACAAGTGAACAATCAATCTCAGATCCATAAAGATGATCAACCCATAACAAGCCATAAAAAAAGACCACCGTAATGGACAATGAAATATGTTGTCAAGAAAAGAACTTACAAGAAGGTCAGGAGGTACAAAAACCTCTCCACATGGTACATCAAGATAAAAAGTCCACAACATGTGAAATGTCATCAGAAAGAACAAATAGGGACACTCAAACCCCAATGCATAGGCCTCACTCACAGACCTTATAGAAAGTTTGGTCCAACGAATTGAGACCCTTGAGGCTAGGAGTGTTGAACAATCTCACCAAAACAACATTATAGAAAAACCTAGGGCACAGGGAAATCATTTCATTGATGAAATCAAATCAAACCAGGGGCAACAAAAAATACCCATCATTTAAACTCCCATTTGTATGACACACATAACAAAGCATTTAGGCCTCCCTTACCCTCACAATCCAACATGACAAGTCTCAATCAAATAGGTGGGATTCCTATGACATAAGATCAACCACAAATGATCCCACCCAAACTTCAAAACATAAACATGACACCATCTAGTCATCTAACTTTTTCAGGATATCAACAATCTAGCATACCCTTTCAACAAACACAACAAGCTCCACTTGAAGGGCTAATGTTTGGAGGAGCAAAATCCTCTACGCATAACTCCCTCCTAGGAACATACCTCGAGTATTTAAAGGGGCCTCTTGATTGCAACATCCGTCAAGTAATACTACCACGACCTCTCCCTGAGCTTCCAAAATTTAAAGGAGAGGGTGATCCCAACTCTCATATCAAGGTTTATATCATGGTAGTGCAAGAACTCCTTCTTTGGGATGGGATTGTAGCAAAGATTTTTCCAAAAACTTTAGAGGGTATCGCTCTAGATTGGTACTATCAACTTCTAGAAGCATCAATCAACTCTTTTAGGCAACTCATTGATCAATTTGTGGTTGCCTTTGACATAAACAAATTGGTCAAGACATGAATACGAGAATTTTTAACAATCAAACAAGAAGCCAATGAGTCAGTTGCACATTTTATCACACGATGGAGGAAAGTTCTCTATTCTTCAACTAGCACACCAAACATGGATCATAGAGAACTTTATGATCTCTTCTTACATGCTCTCAACAATGACATACAAGAACAAGTCCAAAAACTCCCTTACAAATCATATGGACTTGAAAGTGCCCTTAGAATTGACCAAGTCGCTATTTATAGTGAAAGAAGGGAGTATGATTCTAATGGAAGGTTGATAAACCACGATACACATCAACAAACATCTTACTATCAGGGAACTACAATTGTGACTATGATAGTCATACAAATTTGGGGAACTAAAATGTCAACAACTATCCCCCAAAAATCAACCAACATTCATACAACAATCGCCATAAACCTTAAGATCACAATCATGATAAATATTGCTCATTTCACAAGAGAAGGGGGCATGATATCAAGTCATGTCGGGGGTATCATTGCTTCATATCAAACCTCCCAAAACGTCAACAAAAAGCATTCATGGACACATTCTCACAAGATGAAGAACTTAGTCCCAAAATCCATCAAAACACCTTTGATCAAAACACCTTAGGCCTAGTGGAATTAGATAAAAATCAAGGAATTTGTGTCATACAAGGACCAGAAAAACCAGATGACACCAACAATTCAAAATTTTCTCACATGCCAGAGCTTATCAAGAGTTCTCCTACACACAAAAACGCTCTCCTCAGAGCTCTAGATCTAGGCCATATAGTTCAAAACACTCCAAACGAAAAGTGTTCTTCAACATTTGACTTTGAAAAGTTACCCTTAGACAATGACATAGCCAAACAAGGTGACGTCCCCCTCCATTTGATAGTCCAAGTCCAAGACTGTTCCATTAAATGTGTAATGATCGATGATGGGTCTGCAATCAACATAGTCTCCTTTTTGCTTCTTCAAAGAATGGGATACGATGAAACACAAATCACAAAACAAACTTCCATCCTTAGAATTCATGATAACCCAAACACTCAAACCATGGGTAAGGTCAACTTCAAATCACATTGGGCCCCAAAACCATCCCAACTGAATTTTATGTCATCAATGAAGAAACCACTTACATGATCCTAGGAAGGCCTTGGATCCATAGGATGAGGGCCATTCCCTCCACATTATTTCAAGAATTACACTTCTTGTACATGGGACAAACCCACGTCATCAAAGGTGATCCTGATCCTTTCAGCCTTTATAGAGTTGAACAAGTTAAAAAGAAGGGAAAGTCCATGGAAACCACTAGTGACACAAAAATAACACTTTTGAAAAAGGAGAGACATCAAAACAAATTGCAAACATAGACAAGACCTCAAAATGTATATGGAAGGGGGCAACAAGAGAATTCCCCTTCGATCCCAACTCAACAAAGACTTATGCTCCATTCAACTTAGTGGCCATTTCAGTTGAACCAGACATAAACATCCTTATGGTTGAAATCATGACTGAAGAAGAACCATAATCCACACAAAAATTAGGAGAGTCAATACCAACCTCATTTGCCCCTCAAAAGTTCAAAACAAAATTGGGAACTCAACAAGAGCAGAAAATGGTAAAGTTGGGGGCAAATCATCAAACATTCAAACATGTGAGTACACAAAACTCCTCGATCAATACAAAGACATTTTTACACCAAGTCTTCGAGTTTCCTTGCAGACTTTCAAATGAAGTTCATACCAAATTGGATAGGTTCACACATAGTTAAGGACGACGTCAAAAACAACGCTACCTCTTGTGCATTATGGAAGGAGTAGATTTTAGCATCTCATAAAAATAAAAAATCATAAAACACAAAAATACAAAAAATTATTAAAAAAAATATCAAAAATAATTTGTTTCTTGCATTTCAGTATCATTCTGTTCATCTTGCATTATAGCCAGTGACTTGCTCTTGTACCATTTTCTTTTCAGTAAGGAGTCTAAGGTTGCCTAGGTATATATGATCCTTTCAGGACCTAGAGATTCCCCATTTTCACAATCACCATTATCCCCTTTTTCATTCTCAATGATTCTAATCAAAGCCTAGCTCTTAGCTTTACGCTGATCCTAGTCTTAATAAGTCAAGATGTTAGGTCTAAACAAAGTTAGTATTCAAACCTATAGCGTTCAAAGGAAGCTTGCAAGTAGACCTTCCCAATTCTTCCCTAGTAGTAGAGAAGTTTGACTAGATTACAAAAACTTTAGGTGGCGCTCAGCTCCTTATCTTTCCTGGCCAAAAACGTCAGGGGGATCAAAACTCTAGAGGAAGTGATCTAAAATTCAAGTGAATAAAAAAATAGTGATCAAAATAAGAGCATTGAGAGATCAAAATTGTTGCACATCAAAAGCATTCATTTCTTGAAAAGTCAAAAAATCCAAAAAAATAAAAAAATCAAGTGAGGCATTATGAAAAATACAAAAAAAGTGAAAAAGAAAAAAAAGAGAGATACAAAAAAAGAGTGAACGAGAAGATTGTTGAATGTCCGTACTCTTGGGTGGAGATCAGTTTAAGCTTGAAGCCTCAAGGGTGACATTCTAACGGAGAAAGTAAAAAGAAAGGTACAAAGCACACACATGTGCACTAGCTGAGCAAAGCTGAGAGTCTAGTAGTCTCTAGGATCATCTTCTATCTAGGGACCCTTGTTTTTCCCTACTTATCCTTTACCCCAGGTCTATCTTGCTTGCCATCTATGATCTAAGTCTAGCGAACATCAACAAAATTTGTTACTTGTCTAAAGTTGAAAGCTTGTCAAATTGTCTTATGTAGATAAGGATCAGTGTCTAGCCTTTAGCAAAGCCTAAAATTAGAAGCACTCCATTTTCACTCCCGCTCCCCACTTGAGTTCTAAATCCCATCTCACAACCTTGAATATGTCTTTTATATCAAGACGACTTGCAATCCTTTGGATTGAAAATCATATTAAAGACTAGTCATGTTGTTTGTTCCACAATGCATTCATACCAATATCAGAAAAAGAGTTCCAAAGCAATAAAGTCAATGTCATAACTCATGACATTCTATAGCAGTAAAAGTTTCATGTCAATATCACTTGTGTTATTGCATCTGCATATTGTCACCTGCATTCATATATATATATATGCTCAAAAAGACAAACAAAACAAATCACATCATCCATATGTGATAATTGTAGGTAGGCATTCTCCTAAGAAAAATAAAATCTCTATCCAACCATATCCACAAAAGGGAAAGTGAAGTACAAGATGTCAACTAAAGCTCTGTATAGATCTCATCTAATCAGGTCTTGTAACAATAAGTGTAAAATAATGTCTGAGCACAAGTCACTCCTCTAATAAGTCAAAAAAGAAAAACCGTGCACTCAAGTGTGTAAGTCTCCCTATGCAAGGGGGCAATGGTAGAGATCCCTTCAATAAATGTAGGTCTCTCAAAGACCTCAAGGAGTATCAAACCAAACCTTAAAATCTTCACAAAAACCATAAAAATTAGAAAAATAAAAAAAACCTAAAAAATTGTAAAACCTAAAAAATCCCTAAAAATCAAATATGTTCTTCAAAATCTACAATAAAAGGAGAATCTATTCTCCTCTCTAGCTTAGCATGTGTTATATTTCTTTTATGAATTTTAGACGAATTTTTACTTTTATGCATCTCTCGTGAGTTCGTTTTGCATGCATTCATTCTAATAGGTCTCAATGACAAAGGCAAACAACTAGTCAAACTTGAACGATCTATGGTAAGTTCATCATTTCAGTTTTCATTATTCGTTTTGATTTATTTAGATGCAAGACTAATAATAGTTATTGTAGATACAATTGTGAGAAAATTGACAACAGGTAAGGCCTAGTCCAGGAACGGTACCTTCCTTTCATGTAGACTATTGTCCTCGAGGGGGCAAATATGTAAGCACAAAAATCACACACAACCTCTACAAGGACTCTTGTGATGATATATGATCCTTGTCACGTACATGTAAGTGTGAAATAATGTCCTCTAAGTAGCAAACCTCTTGATAACATGTCTTCTTTCTTGGCTTGTGTTGTTTCTTCTTTGTTGTTTTTTCTCTATTTTCAACGCTTTTCGACACTTGTCGATTTACATTTTCTGAGCTTTCGACCTTGTTTTTAAGCCTTGTAAGTATCTTGTAGGTGAGTTTTCACCTTTCCTCTATGTTTTTCATCCTCTCCACCCCCTAGAAGCCTTCTAAAGGTCCCCCTTATCCATCTCTAACTTTTGGTTTTCAGTTTCACTAAACCAATCCAAGTCTCCCCTGATTATTTTTAGATCTCCCCTGGGAGATCCTATAGGTGCAAGTGGAGATTTGGATTCTTGCACATGATTGACCTGTTTCTGGAGGTAGATCACCTCCTTTTTCTCTCTTCTACCATCTCCCTTTTGTTGTTCCTCCAAAAACCCTGTTTTGCCTGGATCTCCCTCGGGTGACCCCAGGGGTGACCCTATTGGCAAAAGGGGCGACCCTGTCACATTTCCAATCGCGAAAAAACTTGAGTTTCTCACTCAAAAAAGATCTATTTTTGCCCGTTTTTCTTCTAGTTCGCACGATTTTTGATTCCTAATATGGAGTTGACTATTTCATGCACCCACACATGCATAATTAGCTCCATTTGATCTAAAATTAACAACTCAATCAATCTAATGCATTCTTCCAACTCCAATCCTTCTTCAATGATAAGCTATTATTGATTTATCACTCCCTAGTTAGCTGAGTTCACTAGGTAATCAACCTAGTTCACTCCGTAATCAATCATTGTTAACTCTTCAATCAATTGAGTTAACTTCTTAATCAATTCCACCCTTTATGACCTCTTCCAACCTATAAATACTCCTCACCTCTTCATTATTTTCCAAGTTGAGCAAGTTGGAGAATACTCTTCTCATTTTCACAAGGTTTTTCAAGCTTCTTCACAAGCTGTTGAATCTCTTTCTTCATTTCTTTCTTTAGTTTTCCAAAGTTTCAAAGATTTCATTGTTGCATAGCTTCAAAGCTCTTCCACGGAGGCAAATTCATTGTGCACATAGCTCTTGCCAGTTTTTCTCTTCAAATCAACATTCTAATGCTTTTATAGGATGAAGGTGCCTTTTATTTTATTCATTGTTCAATCAAGCATCGTTGTGCTGCTTCAATCAATGCCATTGTGCTCATCAAAAGCTCTCATTGAGCTCCTTCAAGCTTCAACAAGCTTCTTTTGCTTCTTTGTGTCGTCTTGTCGTCAAGAGGTCTTCCCGTTGCTTTAAGAGGATTCAAGGTTGCCAACATCAAGGATTTTTGAGGGTAGTGGAGTCACACAAATCTTCATTCTTTCAGGTTCCTTTATTGCTTTATTCAATTGATAGTAATTATAAAATTAAAATTGCTCTTAGGAATAGTAAATCTTTGCTTTTCCCTTGATGAATGTTAGAATAATTGTTTTCATATTCCTAGATCTAGATTATTTGGAGAAGCAATTTCCCTTCATAGATGAGATTATTTCAAAACAATTAAAAACCCAAAAACATAGATTAAAATTTCATTAGGAAAAGTTGTACTAGCTTGCATCCATATTTCCCTTTCATAGATTAAAAAGCACTTTTCATTTCCAAAATACTAAAAAAACACAAAAACACATTTGCATTTCATTTAGCTTTGCATGCATATAAAAATCCTAGAAAAGATAGAAAACTTGCAAACCCTCAATACCATCACGAGGTAAACCACGATAAATGATTCAATCAAACCCTTGATCACATCACAAGGTAAACACAAGTCAAAACATAACCAAACTCTAGGTTAACTAAACCCTAGGTCAAAACCCTAAGTCTAATTAAGGTTGTCATTACACATTTACCTCTATCTTGGCTCACGAATGTGCTTGGGAGTAAGAGGTGAGTGGGTAAGAGCTATCCTCAACGAGATCGAGGAAATCAATCTACAACAACGACAAGAGGCATTTACTTTACCACAAAAGATCCATTTGTCCTCTTATTAACAGAAGAACAAAGACAACTCCAAATACAACGAGAACTCATTCAACAAATTGAGAGACAAGAGGACATAAACGAAAGAAATTGCTTACCCACACAAAGGTGGAATAGAAGAAACCCCAACAGGAGAAGAGAAACTAGCGACCCTTCGGGTCATAGGGTTATCTCAACAACAACTGCCATCAAATGAAAAATTCAACTTAGCACACAACAACAAAGGCCATAGAACTTGCCGACCCCTCTCTCTGAAGTCCATCTCTCCAACGAGCTAGACCCCCACCATGTCTCGCCTCCACTCAATTGGCTACTTCAATGAGAGCGAGAGTGATGTGGCGGATCACCCCGTGGCAAGGAGGGAAGGGTCCATGTGTGTGCCAAAATCTGACCTGACAGCCCTAGGCAACCGAATTCGCGATTTTGAGTGTGCAACCATGACAGATTTAAATATACTTTGGCAAGGTTTTTTTAAATAAAAATTGCAACAAGTTTTACTAAAAACTTATAGCAAAACTACTCGTGGTTGAGTTTTGCTACGAGTTACTCAATAACCATTTGCACTTGTGACTACTCCCAATTTATACAAGTAATCACTGTATACACCTAAAAATGACATGACTCTACCTAAATAAATATTTTAAATATTTATTTCATCTTAATATTCCTCTATCAATAAATAAATAAATCAATTTATTTATTTGATTCATTTTCTCCCATTAATTAAATAAATTACATTTATTTAATTAACTTAATCAATATCAACTTTATTCTTCTAAAAACAATTAAATAATTTTAATTATTTAATTAAATCTTTCATTCTTCCAAATTTAAATAAAATGCAAATTTATTTAAATTAAATCTTAATCTCCAAAAATAAAATATAATAAAATATTTTATTTATTCTTTCAAATCATGTGTAAATAATTAAATAAATTTATTTATTTAATTACGCTTTCTTATCTTCTAAAAAATCTTCAAAATCTTCGAAAAATAAATTCTTCTTGTCATGCAAAAGCAAAAGTTGAGTTAACTGATTTAAAGCAACTTTGTTTTTATCAACAAAACTCTTAAATTAGAAAAATATATTCTAAATTAGGAAATAAAATTTCATCCTCATCAAGAAAGCAGTTAACTCAATAAAGCATCCTTTTGAATGACACATGTCCTTCTATTCGTGCACGTTCTCTCGAACATCCTCTACCATTGATCTTCTCATTTCTTCTACACCGTTGATCTTCTCTCACACAATTCTATAAATACTCTTCTATTCTTCCATTTTCAGAGAACAGGCTTTCAAGTAAACTTATGCTGTAGAATCCTTAGTGCGCCATTGGCACCCCCACTTCCATACCATTCATTATCCATTCCATATTGTGTTGAAGCTCATCTTCAACACAACAAGTATCCGAGCCATTTCTCTTTGTCATCTTGAGAAATCTAAGCAAGGAAGCAAGCTTCCTGAGGGCTACATTCATCACCAAAAGATCAAAAGAGAATAGGCGAACAATGAAAATCACGAGGTAAAAAGGTTGTGAGTATCACTTTCTTATTTTAATCCTTTTACTTGCATATTTCATTGATGTTTTTGGGTTTTTGTAATTCATTTGATTATCCCATTTTACCCATTACAATCACAATTTTTTTTAACTATGATATAATCAATTATTAGGATAAATGAGTATCAATTTAGTTAAATGTAACTATCAAGAAGCTGTCTTTGATGGTTAGTTTTTTCAAAGAAAGGACACAAAGTGGCTAGTTAAACAAGGGACACCAATGCAAGATGGTATATAGTATATTGTATTGTACTAATGTAAAAAAGTCTTTTTTTATTGAAGTTGAGACATGGAAGTATCAAAGAGGGTAGTTTGTAATTAATCATATTTTTCATATTTTGCATTCAACAGTAAACACATACTAGCATATATAATTACTAGCAGTTACATGAAGTTTACACGCAACATATTTACTGATAGGTTATTAGTAATGGAAGCAATAAATTGTGGAATAAAATATAGGAAAAAAATCACATATATTGCAAAGCAAGACAATGGTGTTTATTTTTTGTAACATATAGTAAGCATTTTTATTTACATTTAAAATATATGGTATTTACAGTAAATGTTCCTTGTATGAATTGGAGTAACATAATGTTTTTAGGTAATAGAGTAGGAATTTGGGTTTTCATCACTAATATAGGCATTCTCTTGTGTTATAGAATTTAGGGTAGTGTCAAATGCATGTGTATTGAAGGACAAAACATTAGTATGATGCTGCAGATGAGTACATAATGTAGAGATTTTTTAAATTTTAATGCAATAAAAGCCATTTGAAGTTGTAGTGAGTTCTCCATGGTGGTGTGACAAACTCTGTAGATTATGATAAGGAGGAACCTTGCCAATATGACCAAATTCAATAGGGTAAATATGTCCATGATTATTTTTATAATTCTAAATGCTATAACTAACACAATCTCCCAGAACTCATCTTAAGACAAACAATTATAATTGCATAAATAATAAGAAATAAGAGATCGACAACACAATTGTTGGAAATATGCAACCATAAAGGCTAATTCCTTATAACCCAATAAGAGATTAATGTGCAACAATAACTAGAAATCCACATGCAAAAGAAATAGATAATCATACCATCAATGGGTGACACAAGATATACCCCGGGAAAACCCTCCATTAGGGAAAAACTTGGCCTCCAAAAGCATCCATCTCTCATGTATTATTCAACAATAAAGATTACAATACATATACAAAGATCACCTTTGAAACATAAAGCTCTCTCTACTTGCACTCCATGTGAACAAGCGTGTAACCATACATCAAATGCCATGCTTCAAACCCTCTCAAATGAAACCTGCTAGAGATGCTCAAACAAGTTAAACCCAACCAACAAGGTCACAAGCTGAAACAACCAAAACAACCCACCTCTCCAACTACCCATGTGTTTGCTTTTATAAAGATAAGCTCACACAAATACAACATGTGGTATGGTAAAAAACCATGTTCCCCAAAACCATGATTCTACAAAACTATTGACCCCACATTTAATTATTGGTACTAAGTTTTCCCAATAATTAAATAATTACAAATAAATAATTAATTACTCTATGTGTCCCAAACACATAAAATAATTAACCCAATGTTACATTCAACTTTTACAAGTGGCACCAAATAAATATTTAATGTGGATAAACACATCACATGGATATACCACAAATAAATATTTATTTTACATAATAAAATAATATCAATGTTATGCAAGGTGTACAACACACCTACTCCAACATTCTCCTACTTGTTGTATACATTGCATAAGGGATCGACATGTAAACTCAAAACATCAAGGGAAACCATCCATGTGCCCAACATGTACCATATAAAAAACCATGTGCTCCAGGATACCTGCAACAATAATCAAGGTGTCCACCATCTAGGCATGATAAGTGTTGTCATTGATGGCAACCAAGTCTCTCTACAGATCTGCATTACATAATTTGCCTAGACTGGAAATCAGATTGAAGATTTGTCTAAGTCCGAGAAGTCAAGAACAGAGTGTGTGACAGGGTCCGGTATCTTGGTCCGGATCTCCTCGGGAGTAGATCAGAGTTTGCTGCAGATCTGAGGGAGTCATAAGCATTGTTAGGAAAATCTAAATCCAAAATTTTGGCCTCTGGAGATGGAGTCAATAGTTATTAGCATTTGAGTATCAGGTTAACAGTTTGACAGAATAGACAGAAGAAGAACAGGCTGACATTGTAATTGATCTTGGTTCCAGATGTATGGAAGTTGTTGGTTGGACAAGTTGTGTTGATTAGTGATAGTAGCTGACCTGACTAATGATTTGTGAGTGCAAGTTTTGGTCCACATCTCAAGTTATGCATGGATCTAGCCGATATAGTAGAGTATTCAATAAAGTTCCAAGTGTTCTTGAAGCCGACTAAAAAGTAATTAAAGATCAAGATGCAGATATATATATAGCTAATGGATTTGGATGATTTTGGTGCGTGTGTGTTGCGGTTATGGAGTAATTGTGAAAAGAGAAGAGATCAAAGGTTCAAATGTTAGCAGAACATAAGAGGGGTAGAGTAAGGATGAAGTGTGTGAAGTCAGTTTTCTATGCTTAACCGGAACTGAACTCCAGCATTGATAGACGCTAAATATCAGTTCAAACTCATTGTAATTCTCTTTCTGTAGGTAGTGAGCCTTCTTTTTGAGTAGTGAGCTATGGGTAGTAAGCCCGAATGCATGTGCATTCCTTTTGTAAAATACTTTTAACAGAGTACAATCTTTGTGGGTTAACCCCCACTGTGGTTTTTCCCTTAACTGGGTTTCCATGTCAAAAATCTTGTGTCTAGTGTGTTATTTCTATTTCTACTCATATGTTAATTGATTGATACTCAAATGTTTATATCATTAATTTGATCATAAGTGGTAAAAAGAGATTAAAGACAGAAAAGGTTAAAATTGTGTGACAACTGATTTACCCACCTCTTAGTTGTCCAGGCCAATTCCAACAATTCGTATCAGAGCGAGGTTCCTTTGAAAAATATTAACTTAAGGAAGATTTGGGAAGGTAGTAAAATAGATGAATATAACCTTCAAGGGAAACTTAATCTTGCCCTAGAAGATCTTGAGCAGTCTAGAGCAGAAGTCCAAGAGCTGCAAGATAACCTCAAAAAAGTTGAAGACTTCATTGAGATTTTAAAAGGAAAATCAAGCAAATCTAATGTAAAAGGAAATAAGCAACCTCTTCAACTAGGAAATCATTATAAAGACAAGGCCTTGAAAGAGAGGACAAAGGAATGTGAAAAGTTAGCTAAAGAAGTTGTCCTAAAACATGAGATGGAATTGGGGTAATGAGACTAACCAAGGAAATTGAAGATATGAAGAAAACTGAAGAAGAGATGAATCAAAATTTAAAAGAGAGAACTGAAGAATGCTATAGATTGGATGGAATAGCTGGTCTTCTATAATCTAATCTACAAGAAAGCAGAAATAATGAGAGAGAACTTGAGAGACAAATTATCACTTTCAGACATGATCTAGAAATTGCAAATGAGTATAGGGAGAAGTTCAAGATAAGCTCAGCTAAACTTGAAGCACTAATTAAAGGACAGAAAAAAGGATGATGACAAGCATGATCTTGGATATGAAAAAGGTGAAAGCTCTGGATTTGGAGAAAGAATTCTTCAACCAAGGAATGGGAGAAATAGAACTAGAAAACCTCTGGTAAGACAACCTAATGCTCAAAGATATCCATCATTCAATGGAAATTGTTTCAATTGCAATAAATCTGGTCACAGAGCCACTCAGTGCAGAAGCAGAGTAAATCAAAATGGTGCATCCTTCTCCGGTCAATTCTTCAAGTGTAAGAGGTATGGTCATAGATCAAATGAATGCAGAAGTATGATAATAAATAATGCTAACAATAGAGGAATTGCCAATTTTTCAATGGTTACTATTTTGCTTGCAATGGGTTTGGACACATGGCTAATCAATGCAGAGCAAGAAGAAATCAAGTTCATAAGCAAGGAAATTTTGTGTTCTTTAATTGCAATAAATCTGGTCATATTGCAAGATTCTGCAGAAGTAGGAACAATGAAAAAAGAGGTCCAGTAAATAGAAAATTGAATGAGCAGAGACAAGACAAAGGCAAAAGAAAAATTGATGTGAATGAGATACAAAGTGAAATGAACAAGACTTGGGTAAAGAAAGATATAATAAATAATTGTGATAGGTCCGTACCGGAATCCGATGCTGATAATTCCTCTGAGAATTAAGTCAGGAGCTCTGGCTCAGGGGGAGCTGCATTGAACATCAAATTCCCCTAGTCAATAAGTGGGTGCCTAAATTTGGCACAATAAAAGAGGATATTTTGAATTGGTTTAGAACCTTTGGAAGGATTTCTGGAAGAAAAGATGTTGATATGAAAACTTGTGGAGTGATTCATGAAGAACTGTAAAAAATAGAGTAACCAGACAAAGTTAGGGCAACACATTTATTACAAAGCCAAATTAGGTTTTGCAAAGGATAAAAGGTCACTTGGTCACACATTTGAATCACTTTGCATTCAGAGGAAACAAGAAGAAGAGCATCCGAGTTGCAAATCCAAAGATTGAAGCACAAAGAACGATTCAACCAGTAATTGATTAACCTTAACCCCATAGAAGAAAAAGGTACTTCTTTGTAAAGCTTTGAATCTGAAATCTGTTGAGATTGCTACTTCTCATATTGTTGACATTACTGAAAGGCCTCAACCCAAATTTAAGAAGCATCCTCACAAATCAATAGAAGTCGACCTGTTAGGTGCGTTTTCGAGTCTTTCGTATGGTGTGCTGCATGTTGAAGACATTAGGGTTTATATTCATGCAAACATAGATGAGTTTGGAGATTCAAGGTATATAGACTTTTTTGAGAATCATCTCAGGGATGAAAATCACCAACTTAAACCCGAGTATAAGGCATACAGGATAAACATTTTATACAGATTATGGGGTTTCCAACATTTGATGAAGATGAATGGGTCTGATATGTTTTGAGTCGAATGCATGATGAATTCATTTGGTTGTTAAAACTATTCAAGATTACCAAGGATGTTATTAGAATTGTAACCGGGTTAAACTCAACCGGTGGATTACCCATGTTAAAATCTGTGAAAAACTAAACTATTACTAATGCAACTAGTGTGAAATTCGATAGGAGGGCTATGACTATAAATGACATTACAGAACTAGATGTGAAGTTTTCTTCCATGGTGATTGACTACAAGATATACCACTCCAACAGGGAGAATTCTGTCTCCGGAACTGCCATATATGCAGCATATTAAATGTTAAAGGAGAATGTAGATTATGACCTTTGTGAGCTATTACAAAACCAGCTGATTGAAAAATTGAACAAAATCAAAAGGGATAAGAATTTTTTTAAAATATGGTACATTGGTTCTATGCTTGTTTTTCTACTATATGAATGAAGTACCTGTAGTAAAGGGTGTTCACTGGACTAATGATGAACTAATTGCCATTCAGATAAGAGATCATTTTCGTTGCATTGGTGACTTCAAAGCATAGAAAACTACAATATGGGGTTACTTCAAGAATTTTTTAGAGTATGATGCATTTAAGGGAAATAATCCCTAAATCAATTGTTGAGAAGTACAAAAATAAAATATGCTTTATGGTTGACACTAATCAGTGTCTAATGGAAGCTGTGGAACCTAGAACTGTATGGCTTATGCCTATGGGCTATGACGTGGATGAGAAAATTTTGAATATATATGCTCAACACCTATTGAGCAAGTCTAAAGACACAACAGTTGAAAGATTTGGAACATATGAGGAGCTAAATTTAAAACTGCATATTGAGCTCAGAGAACCTGAAACCAATAGGAAAGTAAGAAAAGAAGTTGAGTAGTTGGCTGAAAATCTGGACCTAACGAAGGAGGCTATGAGGAAATTCAGGGAAAGAACTAAAAAGGCTGAGAAAGAGAAACAAGATAAGAAACAAACAAGTGCTCCAGTGGAACCCTCTTTCACTTCAAGAACTACTAGGAGCTCTACTGCTGCCCCTGTTCCTCCTAAGACTATAGAACCGGAAACAAAATCATCCAGAAAAAGGGATAAAGGAAGAAAACAAAAGCATCTTGGACCTATGAAAGCACAAGACAAGAAGTAGAAGACACAAATTTTGACATTGAGATCAAAGAACTAAAAGCCATAGGCACAAAAGCGGCCAAGATATCCAAGGAGATGTCCTTTGGAAGCAAAAGCAAAAGCAAGAGGCAAAAGATAGAGGAATATGTAGATAAGCCTACCCTTTCAGTAGATGACATCATTAAATCTATTACTGTGGATGAAAACTTGGCTCCAATGACATAATTCTATGAGGACTATAGATAGTGATGCTGACAAAAGAGTACTTGAGGAAGCAACGGTAAGATATTTGAATATCTACAACAAGGCTCTTATTGAGATATGTTCATTAATACCAAAAAGCCTTGAGAAAGTTTTGGAACTGAGAAAAGACAATGCAAAAAGCAAGGATCTTGAGATCCAAGAACAAATATTAATACAATTATGCCCCCAAATTACTCCAAAGAAAATGAATTTGATATTCAAAGAAGCTGAGGATGAGTTTCAAAGTAAAAAATGAATGAATAAGCTTATGCTAGGGGAGATAGACAAGATTACAGAGGAAACCAAAGAGATTCTTTGGTGTGCTTTGAAAAAGCACAATCTTCCTGTTGTAGAGGAGGTAAATGTAGAGATTGAATCCTCAGACATGGATGTTGAAGGATTAAAGGGAAATAAGCAACAGACTGAAACTCTAGACTTCTCTGTTCCTGAAGAGGAAGTGCAAAAGGAAGAAGAGGAAGTATTGATAGAAGAAGCAAATGTTGGATATTATCCTTCGAATCCTCATGCTACTGATGACTCCAAAAAGGACAAAGAGAAAGAAGAAGAAAAAGAGAAAGAGAAGGAAGAGGAAGAGGCAAAGGGAAAAGAAGAACTAGTAGAAGGGGATGGTGCTAATGCACCAAAGCAAGATAGTTTGATTGCTGTCTTTGACCAAGCACAAGGGAAGGAAACTGAAATAGCAAGTGTGGCAAGAGACACTACGAGTGCAGTGCAAAGTTTTCTCAGCAAGGAGATGCTAGAGTTAGATGAGCCGGAACTGATACAAGGACCAATCAATTATGACACTCTCTCTCTGGATCAAATGCTGAAGATATCATCATTCACACAGGCCAAGGCAAGGGAGAAATTACTAAAGTCTCACATAGAAGACAATGAGGTGATAAGCCTAGCATCCAGAGTACTGGAGAAGATCATGCCCACATATCAGAAGAATACATCTGATTCTCCTTCAGGTAATTTAAAAAATCTTGTGCATTCTGTAAATACAAATTTTGAGTCCTTTGAGAAGTCAGCCGAAGTAAAGGTCCGAAAATAATTTTTGGATAAGAGGTTTAGTGAACTAAAAATCCTTATAGATAATGATAGAAAAACACTCGACATTGGTATAAAGAGTATTGAAAATGCTCTTAAGGATGGTGGTGATGTATATAAGTTTTTCTTATCATGGCCCAAAATAGTAGAGGATATTGAGAAAAAGATAAAGGAGCAGGAGAAAAAGCTGCTAGACCTATCTCAAAGTTTTGATCCTTTAACAGTATCTTCGGTGAGCCAAGAATGTCAAGCAATTAGCCTAACAAATGAAATAAAGAAGTTTATCAAGGAAAAGAAGAATATTATGGAAAGAATGGGTGAGATTTGGGGACTGATTACCCCTAAGTTGGAAACAATGTTTAATACCTTGTCAGAGGCTCAAAGTATTGCTCATACAAGTGATCCGTTAGATCAAAGGAAAGCAGAAGCATATGAATTTCTGTTGAGAGGACACACTTCAATTTTGGATAGTATGAAGAGAAGCTGGGCCACCAAATTTGTATAGTTAAAGAGTACTTTTGCAGATATCCTTAAATATATGTAAATATAACATATGGACTATTTGTACATATGCGGTCATATATACAAAGTTTTTGCATCATTAGTGATTGCAGATCCCACCCTTTTCCATTGATGTCAAAGGGGGAGTGAAGAGTAGTGAAAAATGAGGAATCTGACAAAGGGGGAGCATCGAAAAGTAGTGTGAACAACAATATGGAGCACAAGCAAAGGGGGAGTTATTTCGACGCTTAGTCATTTTTCACTAAGTGTTGCCATCAATGCCAAAGGGAGAGATTGTTGGCAAGAGACGTTGCTAGGCATGATAACTGTTGTCATTGATGGCAAGAAAGTCTCTCTACACATCAGCATTACATAATTTGCCTAGATTGGAAATCAGATTGAAGATCTGTCTACGTCCGGGAAGTCAAGAACAAAGTGTGTGACAGGGTTCGATATCTTGGTCCGGATCTCCTCAGGAGTAGATTAGAGTTTGTTGTGGATCTGAGGGAGTCATAAACATTGTCAGGAAAATCTAAATCCAGAATTTTGGCCTCTGGTGATGAAGTCGTCAATAGTTATTAGCATTTGAGTATCGGGTTAACAGTTTGACAGAACAGACAGAAGCAGAACAAGCCGACATTGTAATTGATCTTGGTTCCAGATGTATGGAAGTTGTTGGTTGGACAAGTTGTGTTGATCAGTCATAGCAGTTGACCTGACTAATGATTTGTGAGTGCAAGTTTTGGTCTGCGTCTCAAGTTATGCATGGATCTAGCTGACAGAGCAAAGTATTCAATAAAGTTCCAAGTGTTCTTGAAGCTGACTGAAAAGTAATTAAAGATCAGGATGCAGATATATATAGCTGATGGATTTGGATGATTTTGGTGTGTGTGTTGTGGTTATGGAGTAATTGCGAAAAGAGCAGAGATCAAAGGTTCAAATGTTAGCAGAACAATAAGAGGGGCAAAGTAAGGATGAAGTGTGTGAAGTCAGTTTTCTATGCTTAACTGGAACTAAACTCCAGCATTGATAGATGCTAAATATCAGTTCAAACTCATTGTAATTCTCTTTCTGTAGGCAATGAACCTTCTTTTTGAGTAGTGAACTCTGGGCAGTGAGCCCGAATGCATGTGCATTCCTTTTGTAAAATATTTTAACAGAGTATAATCTTTGTGGGTTAACCCCCACCTTGGTTTTTCCCTTAACTGGGTTTCCACGTCAAAAATCTTGTGTCTAGTGTGTTATTTCTATTTCTGCTCATATGTTAATTGATTAATGCTCAAATGTTTATATCATTAATTTGATCATAAGTGGTAAAAAAAGATTAAAGGCATAAAAGGTTAAAATTGTGTGACAACTGATTCACCCCCCCTTTCAGTTGTCCGGGCCAATTCCAACATATTTTACATAATAAAATAATATCAATGTTATGCAAGGTGTACAACACATCTACTCCAACATTCTCCCACTTGTTGTATACATTGCATAAGGGATCAACATGTAAACTCAAAACATCAAGGGAAACCATCCATGTGCCCAACATGTACCATATAAAAAACCATGTGCTCCATGTACTCCAGGATACCTACAACAATAATCAAGGCATCTACCATCTCAAACAAGAATCCCCCCATCCTCTATCATTCCAAACCATGAAGGATAAGATCCTCCAAAGAGATGCCACACTAAACTATCACATAGAAGCAAGAAACTTGCATCAACTGATATCTAAACACAAGCACCAAATCCAATGGTAACAAATAGGCTTGAGTAGATGACACGAATCAATCATCATAGCTGAAATAGCAACCATAGCTAGTTGCTAATGCATCAACTAACCATACCTCCAAACCAAGGTATACAAAAGATAACAAGTAGGCCTTATGCCATCAACATATCCAAATCAAATCACAATGATAACAAGTCCTTGTATATACTCAATTCTGCATAAAGAAGTCCTTCAAGGTAACAACACAAAGCATGTGATAGCAAATCTCAAGACCCTCCATACTACAGCATAATGAGAGCATCCAACAATTTACATCTTGGAACTCCTACTGCATGAGTAAATGTCAAATCTTAAAATAGATCAAGGCATCCAAAGATCCACTAATAGCACTCACATATAAGATGTGGCAAAATCCTCTATCACATAGTGACAAAGAACACACACATAGATCTGCAAAATCTGCAAACTAAAAAGCTGCAACATAATTCTCACCTTAAGTCCATATCTCTCCCAAATCCTCCACATCATAAGAGAAATAAGTAAAAGAGACTCAAAAGCTCCATACACATCTCAACTCCAATGTCATGTGAACACAAACATCTAGGAAGAAACATAAGACCAACAAGAGAGAACCTACAAATCATAACCATGTCCTTCTATCCACACTAATGTGCTATAGCTGTAAAAAGTGTGATCTCCTTTACAACCCAAAAACAAGAAGCCTCCTCAACATCCAAAAAATCAAGATGCAAGCCTCTCAAACCAAAGGTAGGTCAAACTCATAACCATCCCAAAATCAGGAATAAACCCAAAGCCACTAACCATCTCCATTACACACAATGATCTCATAACAACTCAGGGTCAAACATAATGAGATAACTAATCATAACCATGCATCTACTCCTCAAACAAGTTCTCACAACCATAATCCATATCTCAAGACTCAAGCATGAGAAAATAAGATACAAAGAAAATAATGTATTTGAATAACAGGTGGGCATACCTATCAAATCATTCACTGTTGAGTGGACCAAGAGTGGGGATGAGATTGCTCCTTCAAGATGCACCAAGCCTCAAAGGCTCTCTCCAAGAACAATCTCCTCAATAGGTCCATGTTGAACTCACGTCCAACCAAGGTGTAGGCTCCTCGGTCTTGCTACTGAAATCCTCATGAAAGAGTAACCAACTCAACACATGTCTCTAATCCCAAGATAACTCAAGCCTCACCCAAGTCTCCAAGTATCCATGAGTACCTCCATGATCAATCCATGCTAAACTTCAAATGCAAAACCACACCATCATGAAGTTTCCTAGCACATGACCAATGTAACCAATACCAAGAGAACCAACAAGATCATAATCAAAGCTCCCACTGCACGTCTGCATAACCTAGGAACACATCATGACATCATGATCTAATCATCTCCTCAAAGGAAGATCTATGTCTCATAAGAACATATCCTTCTCTAAAGAGCACCTGTATCATGTCAAAACTCTAATGCGCAATCAAGAGTAAACAAAGACACAATACCAACCATCTTGTAAGAAAGGATCAACTATCAAAACTAACAAACCATAACCAACAACTCAACCAAAGACTCCAAGAGTCCTCCATGGTACCACGATGTCAACAGCTCCAAATCACATGAAGATAACCATATCCTACCAAATCTCCCACTAAACCGTGATACCAAGCTATACATGGCAACAAGAAAAACATCAAACCATCACTGTCAAAATCTCCCACTAAAACATGTAACCAAGTTATCCATGACATCATGATAACCATCTCCTACATGAAGATCATCCATGGCCCCAACACAATCAAATAATCCCACTGTAATGACAGAACTCTCAAAAGGTTGAGTAAAACATAATCTCTAAACCAAGAAGATGAACAAAACCTATAAACCAAACATCAATCCAACACCACCAAAATTGCACCTGTAAAACAATCATGTCATGCCAAAGTCCCAACCAAACAAGGAATATCCATGACACTATGATCACCACCCAAAGTACCTGCACCAAACTCCCATCAAGTCTCACACAACTGTACCATATAGTCATCAAACATAGGTCCCTATCATGATTGTATTAGGTAATACCATCTCTCTCTATATCTCATAATGACAAGCAAACCAATGCAACATGTGACTAACCTAATCCACAAATCAGAATATGCATCAACACTGAAATATCTATGGGCATAGACTACCCACATCCAAGCCATATATGCAACATGTAAGCATAGAGAACCTACAACACTACATAACCTGTAGATCTCACAATGCATCATGCACACTCAACAATACATGTATAAAGCTATCAACAAAGGATAATCAGAGATAAACCTGTAAGTATGCAATGACTTAAACACCAAATCATCCCAGATTTGATTTGCCATCAAATCACAAATGCACCATAAGTCAAAGGAACCAAAACGAGATCAAATTGATACAAACTAAACAAACTTTAGAATATCATCTCCAAACCTACTCCATTGCATAGTGCTCAGAAATACCTTTCTAACGCCTATAAGAAGTCTAAAATCTGACTCCGTATGCACAAGTTATGCCTCATCAAAACTCAAAATGCATATCTAGCTTCCAACTGGCAAAAACTGGTCAAAATATAAAAATCTCTATCATCATAGCATAGAACACGGAAAGAGCTTTCCGTCGACTATAAAAAGTTGAAATTTTGATATACTGGGCGAAAGTTATGCCCCCTAGAAAAAATCTACCCATCATGCCTTGGTGGCCCTCTAGTGGTGATAGGGTGGCTGGCTGATGGCCCAATGGTGGCGGTGGCATGCTGGCGGTACCAAGGTGGTGCCCTGGTGGTGGAGGTGGCAGCGGACCTGAAATATGATTTAAATGGTTTAATTTTGAATTTGGTTTGAAATATTTTAATTATTTTAAGGGTTTAAAAAACCTGCTTGGGGCTGGGCTTCGACCCTCCCAATCGGGAGCCAGTGATTGGAGGCTTTAAGCCTTGCCAGCCGCAGGTTGCTGCTTGCCTACAGTGCTTGGTGTTGACAACATTGTATGGCCTGTCAGGGCTACTGCAGGCCTGGAGTTTGCAAGTGCAGGGGGGTACAATCCCCCCCTTTTAAATCTTAATTTTTTTATTATAAAAAAACAAGATTTTAAAGAAAAAATGCAGGAAATAATTTTTTTTCTCTAACCTCTGTAGACGCCTTCCCGATCATACAGCTAGGGCTTGGGGCAAAAAATTTGTATTTTTCTCCAGTGGCCAAAATAGGCCAAATTTTATGTCAATCTTTATGTCTCGGGCCTCCTGGACTCAATGACAAGGTTCGTTGTGTCCCAGGAGGTCATCTATGAAAGCTCCTTCTCAAAACCCTCTTGGTGAAAACTCAAATCAAGCCCTTTTATCCATGATTTTTCAACACCTAGATTTGAAAAAAAATAACCACAATTCTACAACCCCAAAACCCTCAATCTACAAAAATAAAACCTCCACAAAATCCTCATATCTTTCAATGTCTTCATTCTTTCCTGCAAGGCCATGGATTCCACTATACACAAAAAATCCACTCATGGCTAGGGTTATCAAACATGGATTTCCTCCCACAACCAAGCAACAAAGCTTTGATACCAAATGTTGGAAATATGCAGCCATAAAGACTAATTCCTCATAACCCAATAAGAGATTAATGTGCAACAATAACCAGAAATCCACATGTAAAAGAAATAGACAATCATACCATCAATGGGTGACACAAGATATTCCCTAGGAAAACCCTCCATGAGGGGAAAACCCAGCCTCTAAAAGTATCCATCTCTCATATATTATTCAAAAATAAAAAATACAATACATATGCAAAGATCACCTCTGAAACATCAAGCTCTCTCTACTTGCACTCCATGTGAACAAGCATGTAACCATACATCAAATACCATGCTTCAAACCCTCACAAATGCAACCTACAAGAGATGCTCAAACAAGCTAAACCCAACCAACAAACTCACAAGCTAAAACAACCAAAACAACCCAGCTCTCCAACTACTAATGTGTTTGTTTTTATAAAGATAAGCTCACACAAATACATGTGGTATGGTAAAAAACTATTTTCCCCAAAACCATGAGTCTACAAAACCATTGACCCCACATTTAATTATTGGTACTAACTTTTCCCAATTATTAAATAATTACAAATAAATCATTAATTACTCTATGTGTCCCACACACATAAAATAATTAACCCAATGTTATATACAACTTTTACAAGTGATAATAAATAAATATTTAATGTGGATAAACACATCACATGGATGTACCACAAACAAATATTTATTTTACATAATAAAATCATATCAATGTTATGCAAGGTGTACAACACACCTACTCCAACAACAATCACTCAAGTTAATTTTCTAGGAGATTTTCTTGTCCATGAAATATTTGGAGATTTAATATTGTAGAGCTAATTCAACTTTGCAGAGAGCAACTCAACAGGGGGAAAGCTTAAGAAAAAAATAAATATTTGCATGCTTGACCTCAGAGTATTTGAACTCCCATAGAAACTCTTCTTTAATTTTTTCCAAATTAGTCTTAAGACCATATAGATAATACTTTGTGCACCAATCCTATGTATGTCCTCCCAAAGTAGCTGCAAAGAGTATTTTATGTGTAGGGTCTATAACATTCTTTTATCACCATCCTATCTTGTAGGATTTCTAGTGACGAGGGGCATCTCCCTCTCTCATAATTGTTTTAACCATTATTGTCACTGGCTCTACCACTACTAAATGAACCATTCCTTACTATTCAACCTATCTATTATGCTTAAATTAATTGTTTATTATATGCTTCTCTATTTCCTTCCTTTTATACCTACCCTTTAGTTGTTCCTGTAATGATAATGAATCAGTGATGGTTGGTGGTGTCAAGTCAATGGTTGGCTCATCTGCCTTTTGATTATGAATTATTGATGATTCTTGACCATCAGAAAGTAGGTGGTATTCTTTTATTGCAACATCTCCTCTTTGTGTTTATGATCTCTATTATACATTCCTCTATCTGTGTGTTGTCACTCTAGTGCACATTGTGCCTTCATGGATCACTCCTTTTGCATGGTCATGGTTGTAACTCTTCTTTCTCTAACCCACCTCTTGTTACTTCCCAAATAGCTCACACTTAAACTAGTATCTTCCTTTCTTGTACTCAATTATACCTTACTTACAATATGGTCACCTCTTTATCACACATCCTGATGTGCAGGGAGTGACTACTTCATGGCAAGGGATTCAACGTGCTTCTTTACCAACATCTTCACCCAAAGTGTTATTTGTTATAATAGCTTCTTCTTGAGTAGCATGGGGAACTTTTACAAGGCATCATCAATTGAACTGAATGTCATGACCACAAACTAAAACACAACTATTTATAGCTCCTTGTACAAAAGTATTGACAACTCTTGTCCAAATAGTATCCAAGCATTGTAGATGCATGTGTTTGTCATTCATCCATTCTATCTAGCCTTGATATTCCTTTATCCTTTGTTATAGCCATATAGCTAATCAATTGAAGAGTTGTACCAATAGGTCTACCTCAAATTCTTCATAACGGTCATAAAAAAGATCTTAGTCACACCACTATCTAATCTCAACTCTTGCTAGGATCTATCATTACAACTTGTGTCACTTCTTCATCCACCAACAATTTCAATCTCCACAAATACAATCTACCAAACCATGATTATCAAGAAATGCACAGAGTTTGAGAGGGTCTCAATAAGAGAACCAAAATGTTAGCCATAATCTAGTTGTGTAGTTTAGGCCAATGTTTAAGCACTTAGACTACTTATGCACTAATACAAATATTTTTGTCTCACTTAAAGCATGTTGAGTCCATTACCCTTTGCTTTGCTCTAGACACAACTTGTTGCAAATCCTAAGCATACTCATGATTAATATACGAGATTATACATGCACACAAATAACACTTATTAAAATACTAGAATGTAGATAGATCCAACATTAACATCTTTGTATATTCACTTCTTCATCGTAGTCTCTTTAGCATTATAGTATTAGAAGTAGATGTAGGTGCCTATCCCCTAGTGTTGCCCAGACTTATTATAGATGCATGCATAATCTATGACTTACATGATGTGCAAGCATATTCATAAATACATTGCATGCATATTCCCTATATAACACATGCATGTTTATAAAATGATGTGCAAGCTATCTATTAATTAGGCATTAATTATACATGACACTTAAACTAAATTGTTTACAATTGGGAACCAACAAGGAGACATTGGAGACTTGATAGTGAGTAATTAGAGAAATCAAAAGTTGTATCTAATCTTTGTACTTGTTCTTTCTTATCAATAGTTATATTTGGTAGATGTACAATTGCCTCTACCAACTTGTTTTTCAACTTCTTGTGAGTTTTTATGTTCAATTCTCTTTGCTTTTGAATTTATTTTTTCTAAATTGCACAACAATTTATTGTCTAAGATTGTTGATTTGCTTGAACAAGTATCAAAATAATTTTAATTGGTGATTTAGTAGTTTTTACAAGCATTTATTAGAAATTATGAATAAAAAGGGAGGATTAGAACTATGTTTATGAATAGGGTAGTCTTTGATGAGGTTTCTTTACTTTTGACAAAAACACAAGTGTTTGGTTTATTAAGGTAGTTTGTGGGTTGATTGATCTCAAATGCAGGACCAAAGAGATTAGTGGTGTTTGAAAGTGGTCATGTAAGATCTAATCTAATATAGGACCTAGATTGCAAACCAAGACTAGCGAATTCTTCTGCATTACTTTTGCACTATATAACCCTACCTAATTTTATAACTATGTCTCTGATAAAGTATTTGAAGGCAAGTTTGAGATAGGGTAATTTGACCCACATTGACTATTTGGATTTGGAGGTTCCCTCAAAATAAAAATCAAAATCTTAGGCTTGTAAATATATAATATGCTTACAAATCACCCATGTGCCATATTGAAGCATAGCTTGGGCATGTTCTACACAACCAAACATACATAACACGTATCCCTTTCCTAGACCCCAAATGGCTTCAATAATCCACCCTTTTTTAATTAGTTATGTTAAAATGAAATTCCTCCAATAAAATAAAGGACTATAGTTCTTTGCATGCATTTTGAAATAACATCTAATATATCATTAAGAAGATGACATTTGAAGTCATTGCTCTTTAAAAATAAATAATGGATTGTTATTTGTTCAAGTTGTAAAGAAGAATAAAAATCATGTAGCTAGACCATGTAACACAAAATTAACCAGTATACTCATGTGCTTGAAGTGGATAGACTCCTAGGCTAATCTAGTTTGTTTTCATACATTTTTTAAAAACTAGTGTAGATTGCAAAAATTAAAGGCCTAGTCTATTGTTTTCTATTTTCTTGAAAATACAGAAAATTAAAACAAAGTGAATACCAATTCCTTTTTGAATGATTCTTGGTCAACAATCAATTTTATTAAAATTCATTATATTATGTAACTAACTTTTTCCAAGATTTTCCTTTGTTTTTATCACATTCTTGATTTATAAGGGGCTTGTTCCTTTCCCTGATTGACACCTTCCCATTTGGATTGAATTTATTTAAATACCTCTTTCAACAAACTTTGAATACCTCTCAACTTCAAGCATAACATCTAAATTTTGGTTAGGAACCCAGTACAACCCTCAACTTCTTTTCTAGGTGTAAATATCTCCATGATTATTATTATTGCACCATCTATGGTTATAAAAGGTTGTGACAGCATGAATATTCATGTTCTTTCTTTATTTGAATTTTATTTTGAAATAAAATGTTTATATGAAATTGGGAAGATCATTTTGGTAAATTCTAAAATCTTGAATAGCTAGAATAGTGACAATCCTTTAGAGACATCGATAGAATAAGAAGATAAGAAATCTGACCTTAGAATGGAGTATGAAAGGAATGTTTTGAATCAAGAATGAAATGCAATTCTCAGGAGCTTTATATCTCTAATCTTTCCTTTCCTTAACATGAAAAAATATTTTCTTCCACATACCCTAATAGGGTGTATCTATGCCAAAGGATGCGTACACAATTCAATTAAGAGGTTCCTCCCACATAAAAATTTGGAAGGAGAACCACTTCAATTTCTTAGATCAACTTTGGTTATATTGTTATGTCCTATATGAGATTAATTTGTCTATAGTTGAAATGATTACTTCCATCCTGTGTCCATCATGACAAATTCATCCATAATCAGAACAATTTGACAATTTCTTATGTGGTTAAACATGTCATCTACAAATATTATTCTAGTTCTTGACCTTTTTTCATCCAACTTTTCTCAATAATCTTCTCACATGACAGTTGTTCTCTCAACCATCTAATTATGAGTGTTAATCTGAACATTTTTAGATAATGGAATTTGTTTAGGGTTATTGTTACAAAGTTCAAGAACATTCACAAATAATGCTTCCAAATATAGATGAGAACTCAACAACTAAGTCAAGCCAACAAAATTTAATACAAGAACATTTTAAGAACTATTCAATCTTCATTAATAAGGATTAAAAGAAGATTAAACCTTAATAATTCAAGGAAAAGTGAGAAGGGTAATGAATAAAGTAAAGAAACAAAAAAAGAGTATCATGAGAAAATAGAAACCAATGAGAAAGATGTAAGAAGTCATAATAAAGATAGTGATGAAAACCATAAGAATCAAAAAAAGAACATTAGAAAGAAATTGAAGACAAATAAGAATTGAAATGTTTAGAGAAGAGTAGAAGCAAGGTGAAGCCAATAATGAGAGTACAAGAGATTGTGATAGAAATTAGAAAGGATTGCATGAAGCATATTTAAGGAGTCAAAGAAACTACTAAGTCCTTTCACCTAGAAGGATTCAAAGAAGAAAATATGAACAATGTGAATAGAAGTGCAATCAATGATTTGAATAATCTAAATCAATAAGTGAAATTTGAAGAGAAGAGTATGTTTAAGAATTTGAAAATAAGAACAAGATTTGAGTACTCTTGAAGAAATCATAAGACCCTAATTTATTCCCAAAAAAAGGAAGCAAAATGAAGACAAGGGTGAAGAGTTGAAAAAGAGAAGATATGCCAAAACCAAAACTACCATGAGAGACAAGAAACACAGAATCATAGCATTGGACATGCAAATAAAAATGCACATGGTTGTGCAAGGATTCCATGAAGTAACCACAAATGATATTGTAACATCCCAACTGGAATATTAAATAACATTAAACACAAATAATGCAAAAATCTCATTTCTCTTTTTTTTTATATAACAAATTCCAATAATATTACATTTACAATTTCCAAGTACAATACATAATTTCAAAAGATAGTCCCTTCACATGCAACTAGCAACTTTCACATTTTTATCATGAACATATAATAGATGGTCGCATTCCTTGCGACTTACAATATTTATCAATTTGATTTACATAATAAGTAATGTTTCTTGTTCACAAGTCTTCAACAATCAACTATAGGAGAGAGAGAGAGAGTATCACCCTGGTGCTTTTCCTCCAACCACAGACCAACGGTCCCCCACACACCTTCATTTTGGAAATGGCCCTTCCATTCACAAGGGTGTAGATAATGAGAATCAACTAATTCTGTATGTCATAGATGAGAACTATTGAAGTGTCCTAGATAATAACAATCGGGCTTACAACTCTAGTCTAGCTCTAGCTATGTATAACCCACTCTGACTGTTCAACTATCTAGTACACAGTGAACTAACAATGCAAGAAGTGACTTTTGCATTACTTTGGTAAAAGTTCCACATAAATAAAGTCGTATGTTCACTCACTCTTTTCTCGACTTGGAGACAACATTCTTATAATTTAGTATATAACATATATATGACAACACTATTTGACTTGTTTATACAATATCAATCTTAAATACATACAATATTCCTTTATCTACTAGTTAACTAGACAAGTATAAGGTGAGAGCTTAGGTGACTTATGAAACATACATTGAGTCCCTCTTTGCATCCTTGAAATCACAAGTCTATGGTGGCCTGTCATCTACTCAATGACTTGTCAACCCATTTCCGTGCTCTAAACATACATTCTCGAGATATACTTGATTCTATCAAATAGTCAATACATTTGACATCTATAGACTTCTAAGACTCTTACCACTAAGATATATTTGCCTTAGTCTATGAAAATATATTCGACTATTTACTGTCAAAGTAAACATATACTATCACCATGTTAAGATAAAAAAAATGGTTTCCTCTTAACTAGATTAAAAGTAGTGTATGAGAACTCTCAGTTAATCAAAATAGTCTAAGTGATAATACATATGTTTTATGGTATAAGTATAATAGATTCTTGTGTATATCACCTGATTATAGAATCTTTTCAAGTTAAAGTCTAATAATCAAATCATTGATCTTTCATAAACTACAATATTTAATAATAAACATAGAGTAATGATTCCTTCAAAACTTTGAACTGTTTAACTCCTTTTTAAAGATATTAATATCTCTAACACATATGAGTCTCAGTCCATTCAAGACTGACTAGACTTCTCAGTCTATTTTAGGCTAGCTAAGCTCTCGATCTTTTCTAGACTAATCTAAGCTCTCGGTCTTTACTAGACTAATCTGAGCTCTCAGTCTATTCTAGACTGATTTGAGCTCTTAATCTATTCTAGACTAATATGAGCTCTCAGTCTATTCTAGACTGGCTAAAAAGTTTGATTCCTTAACTATATAGGTTTAGCATGTTTATAATTGGTCGACCTTGTGTAGTCGACCACACCAAGCCATTCGGTCTTATATTAGTTTATATCCAATGTTCATATAACATATATACATAGATAATATCCCACTTATAGTATCGTTCATAAAAGAACATGGATATCTTCAAGTTTAAAAGATTGGCCATGATTTTATTGCTTGACCTTTACACAGGTTTCATTTACATTCTAACTTTCTTTTAACAAGATTCATGCCTATTGGCTTTGCATCTATGTCCATAATGTTTATATGGATATGGACACCTATCAACCAAGTATCAAAAGACAATAAAGAATAGGTTTAACATAATTGCCAATCAAATTTTTAACTTAGACATTCTTATCAATCTATAGGTCGATTCTAAGAAAAAAGACTACTATTTAAATTCATTATACTCTACTAGAACGACATACTATAGATGTATATCCTCAATGGAATGCCATACCAATGGTTTTCGCTTACCAATATCATTACTTGTTAATATATACAAAATGATTCATTTATCCATAGAATTATCATTGTTTCCTTTAATGTCTGCGGCCTCTTGACATACAAAAATACAGTATACGAATACATAGGATAAACTTATTATCATCTAAACAATACTATTATTGACATACCTGTCACTTATTATGCAGTCGATATACTTTCTTTGAGTTCCTTATATCCTCTCTAATCTGCTGATCCAAAAGAGATATCTTTTTCTCTCTAATCTCTACTATTAAAACATACTCCCTATCAATTACAAACAAAACAATTGCATTAACTATTCCCTACCTTTTCTCAGCCATGCACGGTCTTGATAGCTCAAAAGTAGGATTTATTGAGCTATTGCTCCCTCCCACTCGTCCTAGCATATAAGGGAGAATATGATGGGAGTCTTTCAAGACTTAACCATCTTAACTTTATACTGAGTTTTTAAAGTTAACCACATCAAAGTTATTAAATAAATAATAATATAAAAAATAATATACTTATTATTTAAATGCCACTATTGTATTCTTTTGATTGCTTCAATTATGCTATTTTCAAGCACAATTATTGACATTAAAGCTTAGCAAAACTGACTTTGATCTTGACAATAAGGTTCGACTTGTTTGGTCAATTACTCATGTAGACTTGACATTTATAGATGTATACAAACTTTCTAATTATCGATGCAAAAGACTAAGCCATCAACAAGAAGACAATATTATCAATCTAGTACAAAAAGATCACAACATTCAACAATATTACTGAGACGACTAATCCACATATAGATAAAGTCTTAATTCAATATTGAATTAACCTCTAATGTGAGTGTGCGTGTGTTTCCAGATAGCACAATGATCATTGTATTCAAGTGATCTAGTACCCTCTCCACGGTGATACTCTCTCGCCTCATGTCAGAGGGAAAAACACTGTTCCTACATCCACCTTAGTCACACAATGATAGTTAGTGCATCACATTATTAAATCACATGCATATTAATAACGTCATAGACAATTATTCTTTACATATAAGCTAATATAAATCAATGCATTCTCTATTCTAACACAACATTACTTTCTTCATATTAATTTCACTGACTAACTATCTGTTCTCTTGAAATAAAATGATAAGTAAGTTAGTTTAAAAATAGGGTGTGACATATCTCCCCCCTAGAGATCATCATCCTCGATGATTGTGTCCAAAACAAAATAAATGTTAGCATTAAGGTGGCATCAACCTTCTAAATCCTATGAAATTAATTACTCCTAATATTGTTTGTAAATCATCGATAATGGATGAAAGGTTTCACCAGCAGCGGTCTTGTTTCAGCTACATGTTTATATTCAGTCCTCGACACTAATTCATCTGCGATGGGGGTCGCAGGGGGAGTTTCCCCCTGTGAGGGGTTTGGGGGGATCATCCCCCCGACTGGGGGTTTGGGGGCTGTGCGCCCCGGCTGGGGTTCAAGGGCAACGCCCCTAAAACACATTTTATTTATATTTTATCATTGTAAATTTGGACCATTCATCTTTAGGTCACAGATCTGACGGTGGAGATTTTGTTGGTTTGTCTTGCCCTAGAAGCAACCTGTTTATAAGGATATGGTATTATGGTTGTGTAATATGTATTACAGGCACTGCTGGATTGAAGGACTGAAGAAATAAAGGAAGTGCATGTATTGTAATCTCATATTTGAAGATAATACAACTTGAAGCCTCTTTTCTTAGTGGAGTTTTTTACCCAAAATGGTTTTCTCCATGTTACATACTGTGTTATGTGTTCAGTTCTTGATGCATGTTATTTTTGTGTAATGGGTTTTATTTCTGTTGCAATCTCCATTGATTCTACATTGTTTAGAGGATAATAAGGTTTAAATTAGATTTTCGTTGTGTGGTTTGCACCTTCATTTCTAACAATAAATATATCAAATATGTTCTTTTACATCATGCTTGCATAAAAAGATGTAGAAACTTTTGATAAAAATCATTGTAATCCTCCCAGGTAGCATTTTCCTTCGAATACTGGTCCCACTGGACCTTGCACTAAGTAACCTCTCTGTTACGCAGGCGGAGCTTGCGTACCTCAAGAACTTTGACAAGCTCGATCATGACCACCCCTGTGTCATGTACCTAGAGAGTATTCCAATCAAGTATATGATTAGATCCTGATATATATTTCTTTAAGTAAGATACATGGAAAACATCATGCATTCTAGCAAGTTCTAGTGGTAGAGCTATCCTGTAAGCAACCGGATTAACTATTTCTAGGACTTTAAAAGGTCCCACATATCTAGGTGCTAATTTGGAAAACTTCCCAAACTTAAGAGGGCTTTTATGAGGTTTCACTCTCAAGAGAACTTTATCTCCTACTGAGAATACTAGTGGAGTACGTTTGGCATCAACATAGCTTTTTTGTCTGTCATTCACTTCTGCTAATCTTTTCTTGATTAGCTTAACTTGCTCTTCCATTTCAGTTAGTAATTCTGGTCCAAGTTGAACCCTATCTTCTAGCTTATTCTAGCTTATAGGAGTTCGACACTTTCTACCATATAATGCTTCAAAAGGAGCTAATTTTATTTTTTGAATGATATGAATTATTATAGCAAAACTCAACAAGTGGAAGGTACTCTTCCCATTTATATTGTTGATCCATGCAGTACATCCTCAACAAGTCTTGTAGTACTTGGTTAACTCTCTTTGTTTTTCCATCTATTTCTGGATGATAGGATGAGCTTATGTTTATTTGAGTCCCAAGCACTGAGAACAATGTATGCCAAAACCTTGAGGTCATTCACGTATCTCTATCTAAGATAATATTTTTTGAAACTCCATGCAATCTAAAGACCTATTGAATGAATTTGTTCACAATTATATGTGCCTCATCAGTAAGATTCTGGCTATAAAATGATTTTTTTTTACATGTGGATTTATATATAGTTGTACATATCTATAATCACTAATGCAAATAGACACACTATACTTTTTTAGGATATGACCTTGCTAAACTTTTAAGTACCTAAAATTGTATGGGTCAAGTATGACAAGTCTGATGATGATTTGGTAGTCAAACTCATGACCCATGTGGCATGCTTCTCCTCACAAATTTGTCCATTTTGATGGAAGTCCTCCTAGTGTCTTTAGAACCTCCCCCCATGTGATTTCCATTCTTGCTAGTTTCATACTTATATTGTGCATCATTTTCTTCCTCCGAAATTGACATTCTACACCTTTGGTTGTAGAGTTGCGCAAGAGGCCTTAAGGTCACCTAGATGACCCATGTTAAGCTGTAGGGTCACTTTAAGCACTAAAAAAGTGCATGAACCTACATGGTAATTTGATGATGAGTTGTAGTCCTAAACATATACATGCAAGCATGTAAATATGATCTCTCAACAATATTCCTCTTGGCATGTGGATTGATGTTCTTCACTTTGTACCTCCCTTGTCTCCTAGCTAACCTTCTAAGGTCCCACATCTTCACCAATTACCCTATGTCGACAATTCATTTTTGTTGCTTTCTAACCTTGTTGACTTAACCTACCGATGTCACAAGATGAGAAATTCACATTTCCTAAGCTCCTTTCAACCATTTCAACCCTCTAGAGGCCTCTAATTAACCTCCCATACCATCTCCCACCATCAGTTTGATAACCCAATTCTTCTATTCTAGGTCAACCATATTGGTTTTTGGATCCCCCAAGGGCAACCTTACCTTTATAGTGGATCCCATAGGGGTGACCCACTCCCTTGAAGTCCAATGACTTGTTTCCAAGTCCTAAAGTCATCTTTAGCCCCCTAGTTCTGATCTCAACCCCTAAAACCACCTGTAGAACCAATTCCTTGTGGGTGACTCAGTTTGACTTCTAAACACCCTTGAATGACCTTGCATTTTAAGTGAATCCCCTTGGGTGACATGCCCTGGCAAACTGGGTGACCCTATTTTGTTTTGACATGCACGTTTCTCTTAAGTTTGGGCCCAAATTAGCTCTATTTTTGCTCTAGTTTGCATGGCTCTTCGACCCTAACTGAGCATAGTCTATTTCTAACTCTCAATCACTTTATTCTTATGTCCAACTAAGTTATTATTATCTCCCTATCCATCTCATTATACCTCCATGCTTCATCTAGTGATAAGCTTTCAAAGCTTGTTCACTCTCTAATTATCCCAGTTCATTGTCTAATCAACTTTGTTAACCCTTCAATCAAGAGAGTTGAATATCCATTCAAATTAACCATTAATGAGCTTCTCAAACTTATAAATACCCCCTCCTATATGCATTATGGGAGGCAAATTCATTGTTGCACATATATTCCATCTTTGTTTTTTTTCTCTCCATAGCATTCTTATACTCATTGTAGGACCTTATGAGCCTTTTTATCTTCTTAGCTTAGTTTCCCAAGCTTCAATAGCTTCATAGCATTTTTATGCTTATCAATTGCTTTCAAAAGCCCAAGCCATAGTGCTCTCATAGCTTCAATAGATCAATTAATCTCATCAAAGCATCATTGCTCAAATCATATTCAGTCAATTGCTTCTATCTTTGTACTTGTTGCCTAGAGGAGAACCCCGCCACTGTAGAGGAGAGGAGGTTGCCACAAAAAGGACTTCTAAGGATACACTAGGATCATGCACCAAAGTCATACCAAGTTTTCCATGCTTTCAATTAGTAGTGCACATGTTACCGTAAAAGTCCTATGAGGAAGCATTAGAGAGTTCTTTACAAATTGATCAAGCCGCTATCGATAACGAGTGAAAGACTTATGATACAAATGGGAAACTAATGACTCAAAAAAATTATGAAAATGTTTCCCTAAAAAATGTGAAACACAATTAAAATTCAATGGACAAAGATGTTGATGCTATTGGAAATTCGTCAAACAATGAAAATTTTCACCATAAATCTCAAAAGGGGTATAAAGGATCAAGTTGCTTTCCTTATGACCCTAACACCTACTATTTATTTCATGGAACAAAAGGTCATGACACAAAAACCTATTATGACTTCAACAAGGCTATCTCAAAACTTTCTAACAAGCAACAACAAAAGTTCATGATTTTAATCCAATCTCAACAAAGAGATAAAGAATTGCTAAGTAACAAAAACACTCTTGATCAAGGTACCTTGAGCCACGATGAATTATATCAAAATCTAGAAGTTTATGTCATCCAAGGAACAAAACAATTAGATCAAATTGAGAACACTTTTACACAAGTAGTGGGATTACTTAAAACCTCACCCACACATCAAATTTTTTTTAGATGTGTTGGAAGTAGGATATTCAACTCAAGAAAATCTTGGTACCTTCATCTTTGATCCTAAAAAACTTCTATCAAATGATGAAGCAACCCAAAAGGGGGATTCTCCTCTCTTCTTACAAGTGCAAGTTAACAAACTCATCATCAAACAAGTTATCATAGATGAGGGGATAGCTACTAGTATCCTCCCACTTTCTCTTCTCCAAAGAATGAATAATGGCAAGACGAATATTATACAAGGCAGTAAAACCCTAAGGGTCTACGATAATCAAAACATTCAAGCTATGGGGAAGATAAGTCTCTTAGTCACTATGGGGCCCAAGACCTTCCTAACAGAGTTTTATGTGATCAATAGAGAAACTATCTATAACATGATCCTTGGAAGACCTTGGGTATACAAAATGAGAGCCATCACTTCTACCCCATTTTAAGAGATATATTTTAGTCACATGGAAAAAATTCATGTCATCAAAGCAGATCCTTGTCCTTTTAGTATCTACAAGATGGAACAAGAAAAAAAGGAAAAGGAGAAGCAAACAAATATAGGAATAAAGATCATAGGAGAAAGTGAAGCCTCTAAAAAAATTGTGAATGTCCTTGACATTTCATATGAAGATTCATGTAATGCCCCGCCAGGAAACTGTAGAGAACAACTCAACTATGCTATACAAAAAGGACATTTTTTTTAATGAAAGAAATAACAAAGAAATGTAAATCATATTTATTCATAACATTTAAATTAAGCTTTATCCTCTAGGGTTCCACGGCTGCATTACTAACAAACTATTAACAAGATCTAACCAACATTATGAATTAACTAACAACCATAGTTCATTCTAAATCTAATTGCATCAATTGAATAGACACATACATTTCCATATTATAACATCAGATAAGTAATCATTGAGGATCTTGTATAAAGGATTACAAGTACATATACAATTCCCTTTACACGAGGGTACACCATTACATTGCTTACAATATCGCTTTCCAGATTACATTGGAGTACATACATCAAGATAATAGTACATGATTCTACTGATATACCAAACTGGAACATGAACACAAGTTTCTGTCTCCTCAAGCTAGATCAAGATCTAAAATCTGCCACATAAGGTACATCCTTCTCACACATGAACAATAGCAAGGGGAACCAATGGAGATAAAACCACAACCACCTGACCATGTGAAACCCTAAGGTCCACCCCCGTGCTAGGAGATAACAATAAGCTCCCACTAAGCAAACAACCAAGAAGACAATAGGCTAATAGGTGCAAGGACTACACACGACTCAATTACTACACTGGTCAACAAAGACATCACAAGCAACTTAAACATCACTTCCAGAGGCATTCACAAAACAAATGGGAAAACACAACTAGAGAATGCTAGACTAGAGTAGGGATGAGTGTCATCACATGGTCCTAGCATGGTTTACCTTGATAGTCTCTAGCTAGACGCCGACCCCCATCCATGGGTTACCCTGACAGTCTCTCATTAGGCGCCGACCCCCATCTATGGTTACCCTGACAGTCTCTCACTAGACGCCAACCCCATAGGGTGACACATGCAGAACCAACATTCCTTTTGTGAGGACAAGGAAGTTGATTTTGCCAACCATAACCTTCTCATCTCATCCTTAGTTTGAACGAGCACTACAGGCATGAGTGAGGCATCCAATTATCTTTATTAGTGTGAAAACTACCCAACCCTCTAAATTTATTATTATATTATCATTGGATTAACAATTTCCAATGGGTTACCCTGACAAGCCACTTTGGGTGCCCGTCCCACATTAAAAGCCACTCCCCCTTCACTACATCTAGATTATCAAAACCCAAAACAAAACCCAAGCATGAACTATCACATTTCTCATCATGATACATTTACAACACAAAATATACATCATTTCACATTACACAGAGCAAGGCATTACCCATCTTGCATAGTTATCATAACCACATGAATAGGTACATTGAGCAAGGCATTATCCATCTTGCACAGTCATCATAACCAACATGAATAGGAGGCAATATTTCAAGAATGCATTTCATTCAACTCACATGATGCACACATAGCCAACCCCCACACAATCACACCCTCCTAGGCCTCTGGAAACCATTTCCCCAAATGACACAAACACTTGACACCATTAAAACACAATAGTCACACATCACATTCACTTTCCAATGCACGTCATAAACCAAGATCCCACAAATGCAACATATGATCTAATGCACTAATAATGGGTCTTAAAGAATGCAACATTAATTCCAATCATGGTCAATCATCCAACAAACATAAAGTGAATCTATCTCAACAATGTAGAACAATATTATTTGAACTACTAGTAGCAGTTACTAATATGATCAAATGATATAAGTGCCATAAGTAACAATATTTAATCCATTCCTATGCTATTGACAATAGATAATATTAAGAGTCTTAGACTAATTGCAAGGTTAACATTTAGTAGTTGAAAGTGATGGACTATTATCAACGAATCATCATTGATTGATTTCTAATTAAAACCCAAAATTGATACTTCTACCTTAAATTAGAACTAGGTTGATTCTATTCCCTTCAAACACAATAAGTCTCAAAAATTATCATCTAATTTAATTTGTTTTCCTTCTATCATAATCTAATTTTTAGATAAAAGATATAACTTGATAAACGTTATGTTATTTTTAATGCATTTAAGAAAATATAATTCAATTCCAACATAAACATTTTCATAATCACTACCCCATGTATGATTTCCAAAATCTTTTAAGTTATGTTTCTATTATTAAATCCAGATTAGACTATATTGCTAATTTCAAATCCTAAGAAAAGAAATTAAAAATAAGAACCGGTCTTCAAATAACAAAATATCATGTTCAAAGGCACTAAAATAAACCACTAAGAAAGAAACATAGTAATATGATCGATTAAGATATGCAAGAACATATACTATATCAGAAAGAATATAAATATAGAATGTTTTGATAATAATAAGAGATTTCGAAAAGGAAATGCTCTAGTAGACATGTATGCAAAAGTGAGAGCACATACAAAGTGCATTAACTGTTCAACAAACAACCTCAAAGAGATGTCAAACTATGGAATGCAATGATTAAAGGATATGCACAGAATGGATTTATAGATTTAATAACAACCAAGATGGCATAGGAATGTCTATCATTAATTGATACATATATCTGAATTGACAAACTGGGTATTGCTAATTTTTGGATATGATTTTTATAGATAAGAGTTAAGTCTTATATAAAGTTTTTAGAGAAACCCAATTCAGAAATAAAGAGTTATTGGTGATGCAACTAATTGTTTTAACAAAGACAAAACAGGTGAGAGGTAGACAGTCACAAAATATTCATATCTCCAAAATGACAAACTGGGTAAGGTTGATTTTCGGATATGATTTAGATACCAAGTCATGCACCATAAATAAAAAATTTAGAGGAACCCAGTTCATAAAAATAAAGTTATGGCTGACGCAATAGACTATAAAAATAAAGATGAAATGGGTGAGAGATAGACAGTCACAAAATATTCACATCTCTAAAATGACAAACTGGGTAAGGCTAATTTTCAGATATGATTTAGATAACCAGGTCATGCACCATATATAAATAATTTAGAGGAACCTAGTTCGTAAAAATAAAGTTATGGATGACGCAATAGAATATAAAAACATAGATGAAATAGGTGAGATAGACAGTCACAAAATATTCATATCTCCAAAATGACAAACTAGGTAAGGTTGATTTTTGGATATGATTTAGATAACTAGGTTGTGCACCATATATAAAAAAAATTAGAGGAACCCAATTCATAAAAATAAAGTTATGGCTGACACAACAGATTAAAAAAACAAAGATGAAATGGGTGAGAGATAGATAGTCACTTCAATTAGTGATTCCCAGAAATGCAATGATACAGACATGCACAATTGGATATGATAACAAGGCTTCTAACCTCTCAAGAAAATTACAATCGACATGAAAAATCATAAATCAAACATTTTCTTCAACAGAAAACTAAGACAGAAATTAGAACCAAAGAAACCTGATTTCGCTTGCTTGACTGGGCTGAAGATTCGATGCTGGGTTCAACTACTGCAGCCACAAACCAGTCTCTCCCATCTCCTCTCCCCCCAAAAGTTCCATCTACTGAAGATTATTATGAGAGAGAAATCCCCCCAATATCTTCCACAAGATTCCCCCCATTAAAGGCAATAAATTCTGCCTAAATCCCTTTCTTACAATTTGCTATTTTTTTATCATTTACAACCAGACCAGACAATATATATATTTTTATCTTATTTATTTTCTTTAGAACTAGACAAGAATCATTTTTATTCTTATTTATTTAGTATTTACTATATATGAGTTTTATAACAACTCATAACTATTATCTATTTTTATTGCCACTTAACACAACATTTAATTATACTAATTAATTTATTTATCTTTAGCTAGCATTTACATTTATTATTATTATTTTATTATTATTTATTTCCATAAACTCAAATTCTCATAAAGGCATATATATATATATATATTTATTTAACAAAAATGCTTTCATAACTAATAATATTATTTTAATGCAACAATTAACCAAAGAAACAATTAAACAATGCCAAACTAAATAACCCAAATGCTGAACAATACCTGACACAATGCACGATCAAAAGCATGACCACAATGACCATGACTGACCATTACGCCCATAAAGACAACACTGATTGGGTGCAAAACTGGATAGTCATCCTTTTCAAGGATGATGGCTAACTAGGGGACCATATGTCATCTCTGTTCAACAATTTCCATTGGGTTTAAGGCACGCTCAGACCTGTCAATTTAGGTGGAGTCTATGCCTAATACCTACAACTTGCAACAACCAAAAAAATGGTCGAACATATAGATGTATATATAATCCTACAATAAAACACACCGTCAAAGGAAATCACAATGCAACAGGGTACTCACGCATGAGTAATGCGACACTATTCCTCTCACAAACACACATCAAACAAGTAACCACATCATGCATAATAATCAGTAGTTGATCAACCAGATAAGAAACATCATCAGATAATCGTGTGATGTACATAATAAGATTGATCCACATAATCAATTAAGTCCATAAAGTTGTCATAACATATGCATAACTCAAGTAAATATTAGTGTTGCAACAAAGATTATTGATAAAACATACTAACTGTCATATGAAACCACATGAGGATAACTAGGAATGTCACCAACATGAATGTAGCATCTACCAACATCATATAACATACAACACCAACTGTCTAACATACCCTAAATATTCCTATTATTTTACCTCCACCTTCATGCTCCTTAGCCAGACCACCTGCACATCTAATGTGAGAATGGAGGGGCACTACAATTTAAACATAATAAAGGAGTCTCTTTTTGACCCACTATCAAAAAAGCCATACACACCATTTAGCCTAGTAGCCATCCCTTGTGATGATAATGCAAACAAATGTCATATCAAAAGTTTTCCCATCAGTATAGTTAAATTCATTGAGGAAGGACAAGAAGTCAAAGAGAAATTAGAAGAAACAAAATTGACTTATCAATTAGGAGAAATGTCAAAATCCCCAAAGGTTGATGATTTATGGACTTTTCATTTTAATGGAGCAAGTTGTAAAAAAGGAGTGGGGGTAGGAGTAATCCTCACCTCCTTTAAATGTAATGTTCTTCCCTTCACCTTTAGGTTAGACTTTTTCTGCACTAATAACATCACCAAATACTAAGCTCTATCTCTAGGAGTTATGCTTGATATATGAAGATTGGAGCCAAGGACATCCCCATCTTTGGAGACTCCTAATTAATAATCAATCAAGTGGTAGAAAATTATGAAATGAATTCAGAATGATTACACCGCTATAAATTTTCCATTCGAAAGTTAATCCAATTCTTTGATTTCTTCACCATGAAAACCATATCAAGAGAAGAGAACCAAATGGAAGATTCAATGGCTACTTTAGCCACAATGTTCATAACTCATGCTCAACTTAAAAGTTCTAAATTAATCACATCGATACAAGGTGGTCTTCTATTGGAGAGTGAAGACCTACCAAGTATCCAGGACTACACAAAAGATAGAACCAAAATACCAATCAAGGATTACACTGAAAATGATGAGGCTAGCTTAGAGTACCTGCATGCTTATGATGGTCTCCAAAGAGTTGATCACAAAAAGGGATACATACTCCTTCCTCATATTGATGATTACTTAGGGCTGAGTTTGAAATCTTGCAAGTGGACAAAAATCTAGAGTTACCACTAGCTCCCTAAATGCTCGAAGGATACCCTTCGCTGATTGGTCAGACCATCGACCTTAACATAGGAACTCTTGATAAATGAAGAATGTTGAAGCTTGGGGTATATTTGGATGATTAAGAATCAGAAGAGTATACCAAGTTCTCATTGAGTTCTCTAACATTTTTTCTTGGACATACATGGACATGTCTAGCTTAGATCCAAAAATCATTGTGCACAACCTAGTGATGAAACTAGATCCAAAATTGATAAAACAAAAACTAAAGGCCCATAAAATCCCAAGTCATAGAAATGTTAAAAGAAGAGTTGATGAAATTGTTAAATTTCAGGTTCATCAAACTTGTAGACTATTCAAATTGGGTATCAAACATTGTTCCAATCTTGAAGAAAAAATGGAAAATATGAATATGTCTCAATTTCAAAGATATCAATCAAGCCTATCCTAAAGATGACTTTCCTTTGCCATCCATAGATCAAATTGTATATTCAACCATGGGATATGAAATGATTTCCCTTATGGATGGATTTTTTGGATACAATCAAATTAAAATTATAGAAGCCAAACAAAATAAAACAACATTCACAACTCCTTGGGGAACCTTCTATTATGTGGTTATGCCATTCAGATTTAAGAATGCAAGGGACACTTATCAAAGATCTATGAATCACATTTTTCATGATCTCATCCATAAGGTAGTAGAAACATATGTAGATGATATACTCACTGATTCTAATAAATGACCAATACATATTGAGGACCGTCACAAGATTTCACACAGTGGAATTTTGGTGGTCACGCCACTGCAAGAAAGATACATCGACTAGGATACTTTTGGACTTTCCTAGAATGAGATGTCATTAAGTTTGTAAAAAGATGTCCAAAGTGTCAAATCTATGCAACCTATAGTCACACCTTGGCCCTTCTCCACATGGGGACTAGACCTAGTGGGAAAAATCTCTCCACCTTTGATTGACAGACACCTATACATTATCACACCAACATAATATTTCACCAAATTGGTGGAAGCAATGTCTTTAATGATTATTTTAGGAGAAGTGGTTTCTAAGTTCATTTTGAATCAAATCATATGTAGATTTGGAATCCCTCAAGTGATAGTAACATATAACTCCTCTTCACTAAAGAATCCACAAGTGTGTGAGTTATATGAAAGATTCCACATTTATCACAATTCTGCATCGGTATACCATCCTCAAGGAAATGGACAAGATGAAGTGACCAATAAAACATTAAAAGTAATTCTAGTAAAGATCATGAAAGAATCTAAGAGAGATTGACACTTACAATTATACTCTACTCTTTGGGCCTATAGGACTAGTATACATATGCCTATTAGAACAACACCATATGACCTCACTTTTGGGTTAGAAGGAGTCCTACCTTTAGAGGTTGAATTACCAAGTTTAAGGGTATCTTTCCAAGGTTTGTTAGATAATGAAGAGTACCATGCAGTTAGATTGGCAAAACTAGAAATGATAGATGAAAAGTGGGGGGTTGTACATAGACATGATTCCTATCTTGCACAAATAAAGAAGCAATACAATAAGAAAGTTATTCCAAGGCCCTTCCAAGTTGCAGATTTGGTACTCAAAATTGATAATTTAATTGACAAAAGGGCCGGAGTAGGACACAAATTTAGGCCAAATTGGATAGGTCCCTACATGGTCAAAGAAGATGTTGGAAATGATGCATATCTTTTGTGCATTATGGAAGGTGAAGAATTTGGTAAGATGGTTAATGCCTTTCACCTCAAGCAATATTATGTCTGAAAATACAAAAAAAATATATAAAGAAATAGAAAAATAAAAAAAATCAAATAACTCAAAAAATCATAAAAAACGCTTGATAAAGCGTCAGTTAGATTCCTCTGGAATGGATATTGTCTTACTTCAAGAGTCAAAATTATCAACTTCCCAAGCTGATCTTATTTTTTCAAGTTGGTTGAAATGGAAGTATCTTCATTCTCCCTCCCAAGGGGCCTCAGGAGGACTGGCTGTTCTATGGGACAGCAAAGTGTGTGTAGTAGAATTAATTTGCTATGTTTCTAATTTTATTCTAGTTAGGATCACTTCTCCATCTTTAAACTTTTGGTTATTTAATATTTATGGCCCTACTTCAACCAGGGAAAAAAAACATTGTTGGGAAACTTTAGCAGCACTTCTAGGGCAATTATCTGGAGAGAAAGTTATTTTAGGAGGGGATTTTAATGCTATTACCTGTCTAACAGAAAAGTCAGGTGGAATCTCTCCTCCTCAGAGGGTAATAGAGGATTTTAAAGGGTTCATAACAGATAATGCTTTGATTGATAGCCCGCTACTTAATGGGACCTTCACCTGGTCAAACCGGAGGAAAGATTTTTTAAACATAGCAGAAAGATTGGATAGGTTTCTTTTTTCGTCTGAATGGTGTCTTGAGGCAAATATTGTTGGTACTTCTATTATCCCTTTTACAGCTTCAGATCATTTTCCTATTTCAATTCAACTTGGTGCCTCTTTTGGGAAAAAAACCACTAGGACTCATTTAAATTTGAAGCTATGTGGTTTAGAGATAAAAATTTCTTATCCCTATTGGAATCCTGGTGGAAGAATGCTCCTTTTGTAAAAGGTTCTCGTATGTTTTGGGTTAACGAAAGATTAAAATATATAAAGAAACAACTTATGGAATGGAATAAATCCTCTTTTGGTAACATTTTTTCACAAAAAGCTACCCTCCAACTACAATTACAACAGTTAAATGAAGCCATAATTTCTAATGGCATGGATAATGTATCTTTTGAACTTGTAAAATCACTTCAATACCAATTAGAGGAAATTTTGTCTAGGGAAGAGATCTTCTAGAAACAGAAATCAAGGGAAGTATGGCTAAAGGAAGGGGATCGTAATACAAAGTTTTTTCATGTATCAACCATGTTAAGAAGACACAGAAATTCTATTTTCTCCATAAAAGATTCTATGGGAAATATTATACAAGATGACTCCCTTATTCAAAAAGAAGGTATTAATTTTTTTCAGAAATTACTCTCTAAAGATTCAACTCAGATTCCTAGCACAACTGTTTTTGAAGTTCTTAATCATATTCCTAATCTGATTTCCCATGATGATAACCTGGAATTGATGACAAAGTTTACCATAGAAGAAATTAAGGCAGTAGTCTTCTCTCTAGAGCCAAATAAATCTCTTGGCCCAGATGGTTTTACTCCAATTTTCTTTCAAAAATGTTGGGAGTTTGTGGGTAAGGATATTTGGCTGGCTGTAGAAGAAGCTTGGAGAAATAGAACTGTTTTAAAAGAGATTAATTCAACATTTATTGCTCTAATTCCTAAAGTCACTTCTCCTTCATCTTTTGCTGATTTTAGACCCATTTCTTTATGCAATACTTTTTATAAGATCATATCCAAAGCAATAACGTTAAGATTAGCTACATTAATCCCCAAAATTGTCACTGATGAACAAGGAGGTTTTGTCCCAGGCAAGGAAACTTTAGAAGGTGCTTTGATTGCTCATGAGGTAATTCATTCAATCCATCAACACAAACTCCCTGCAATGTTGATTAAACTAGATATGCTAAAAGCATATGATAGAGTGTCCTGGGATTTTTTGTTCCATGTTCTTCTTAAGTTTGGTTTCTCTCCAAAATGGTGTAAATGGATCCAGTCTTGTATTACTGGTGTAAGTTTTTCAGTACTGATTAATGGTACTCAATCTGAATTTTTTAAGTCTTCTCAAGGCATAAGACAGGGAGACCCTCTCTCCCCTTTTCTTTTTATTTTAATGGTTGAAGGCTTGAGTAGGCTAATTCTGAGTCAGAATTCTTTGGGCTATTGGAAAGGGATTAATATACCTAGAATTCCTTTTTCTATTACTCATGCTTTGTTTGCAGATGATACTTTGTTGTTTGGGCAACCTGTGATGAAGGAAGCTAGAGTTTTGAAGGAAGTCATTTCTAAATATTGTTTAGTATCTGGTCAAAAAGTGAATCATAGCAAGTCTAAAATTTTCTTTTTCTTTTCTTCTGTATTGGTGCAAAATAGGATAGCCAAGTATCTTGGTTTTCAAATTGCCATTCTGCCATCAAGGTATTTGGGAATCCCTCTTTTCTTAGGGTCAATTAAAAACATGTTCTGGGACAAGCTTATCACAAGCATCAAATCTAAAATATCTTCTTGGAAAGGAAAATGGCTTACTTTGGCAGGTAAACTTCTGATGATTAAAACAATCTTATTAGCTATCCTAGTTTATTTTCTATCGGTATTAAAGGTCCCGAAAACTATTCTTACCTATATTGTGAACATGTTACAAAAATTTCTTTGGAATGGCACTAATTTACATGGGCGAAAGATTTCCCTCCTCTCTTGGGACAATATCTGTATTCCTAAACAATTAGGTGGAGCTGGAATTCATAATATTGCAGCTCAAAATAAAGCTCTAGGAGCTAAACTTGTTTGGAACTTATATGAAAAAGCAAATTCTAAATGGGGAAAGATAATGTATGCCAAGTATCTAGATTCTTTTAATCCTGAAAGATTATTTACTACCTTAAATCCAAGGGAAGGTTCTCACATGTGGAATTTTTTGATCCATTATCGAGAAGTTATTTCTTCTTATTTAACTTGGGTCATCCAGGATGGAAACTCTACCCATTTCTAGGATGACTCTTGGAACAATCATCCCCCTCTAGCTGAAATTGAAGGTCTTCACGAGATAAAGTCTTTGCTATGTTAGGTTTGGGGAATAAAAGTTAAATATTATTATGAAATTGATCCTACTTCAGAAATTAATTCAGTCAAATGGAAAACTTTTGATGAGTTCTTGGTCCCTCAAGAGCAAAAGACCCTTCTTAAGAATATTTTGAAGGATCGTAGACTATTTATCTCAGGAGAAAAGGATAAATTAGTTTGGGTTCCTTCAAAATTAGGTCGTTACATAGTTAAACAAGGTTACCTAAGTATCACTAGTAAGGATTCCAATTCAAATCCTTCTTGGCCTTATAAGCTATGTTGGAGTGATTCATGCCTGCCCAAAGCAGGAGCTTTTACATGGTTAGCTTTACATTCCCGAATCCTTACTAGCGATAGATTAGTTAAACTTGGGGTTGCAAATTCCTTTTTATGCCCCCTATGCCAGGAAGTGGAGGAGACAGTGGATCATCTTTTGTTGAATTGTGTTTTCTCTTCACAAGTTTGGTCTTGGCTTCTTTCTAGACTAAACTGGTTGGGTCCTCTTTCTTGTTCTTTGCTTCAAGTCTTTCAAAGCTGGCCTATACTATTCTCCAAGTCTACTTTTTCTGCTTTGTGGATTGTTTCTCCAAGCATTGTCATCTGGTCTCTTTGGCTAGAAAAAAATAGTAGAATATTTAAAAAATTTAGCAATCCTCTTCATATTGTGCTGAGCAAAATTGAATCTACAATTTTAGAAGTGGTTTTAGCATCTTTGTTAACTAAGAAGGCAGGTTCTCTAATTTTTACAAGTTGGGATGATATGATTTTAAAGACTTGGAAGCGGTTAAGGGTGCCTGATAATAGTTGCTTCAAGTCTGAAATTGTAATTGATCGATCCTCCATCAAATGGATCCCTCCGCCTGAATCCTTTGTCAAGCTTAATTTTGATGGTGCGAGAGAGGCAATCCAGGAATCTCCAATGCAAGTTGTGTTATTAGAAATCATCAGGGAACTATTCTAAGAGCTTTGTCAATTAATCTTGGTATAAAAATAAATAATGAGGTCGAGGCTTTGGCTTTAATAGTAGGTTTGAAACTAGCATTAAAATTTGGTTTTACTAATCTCATTGTGGAAGGGGATTCACTGAATATTGTTAGAGCCTTCTCCAATAACTCCTCTCTGAATTGGAAAATAGAATATATCTTAAAATCTGGCAGGGATCTTTTAAAACATTTTCATTCATTTCAGATAAGGCATACTTATCGTGAAGGTAACCTTTTAGCCGATTTTTTGGCAAATTTTGTGTTTTGTTCTAATGAGTTGGCAATCGAATGGAACTCTGAATCTTTCCTTCAAATTCCTGGCATTAGTTATATTTTGGCTAAGGATTCCAATGTTTAAGTTATGTTATTTCGGTACTACTATTTAGATTTTAATCTGTCTTTTCGTATTACTTTCTGATGTTAAGCTGACACAGTTCAAAGTGTTGTGTACTTTGTTTTCGGTGGGCGGATTGTACCTTGAGGCTTACTTCTCATGACGGCTGGCAGAACTTGCACAAGGATTGGCATTTCATTACTTTTTATCATTTATGAGTAATACGAAGCATTCATTCTATTCATTTAACTTGGTATTTTGCTTATCATCTACTATAGCAATTGTTACTATATCTCGCTTCTTATTTTATGTGGTAATATGCTTAGAGTCTTTTTTCAGCAGCTGTTAGTATTTTCTATTTTTTGTTTCATGACAGAGTTGAGTAGTTAGGATGGGTTCTATTCACCAGAATACTCAAATATCCTGGTCTATTCAGAATTGGGAACGCCCCCTTCTTGGCTGTTTAAATCCTAACTCTTTGCAGGAAATTTTTAAAGTCTATGAGGCGTCTGTGGGCACAGCAATTATCCAGGTCTGTAACTTACCAGCTCTTCATTCTCTAGTTGCTATTTATCCTTCTCAGGTTGCTTCACATTTTCTATCCAATGCAATGGATCTCTTGCAATCTGGTGATAGGGTAAGGGATTTGGGGTTAACGTTTATTCAGAATGATCATTTTTCTGTCGACTTGTTTAATTCTGCCTTAAATGATTATGATCTGCATGAAGATATTGCTCCAGTGGGAGGATTGTTTGATTGCAGGTGTTTATTTCGTACGCCTAGTCTACATTGCCTTTTTAGTGCGTTCTCTCATGGCATCCGCAACAATTGTGTTATTTCTTTTCAAAATTCAATTCATTGTCACAGGCTTGAATTGGGTAATTAGCTGGCAAATAAGGCTTTGGAAGTGTTTCATGCTCTACTGTTTCTGTTGAATTATGTGCCTCCTCCACCGCCCCCTCCTCCTTAGCTTGTAGAAGATGATGATCGTGTTGAGGATCATGCCCTGCAGGTTATAGAGATAGCAGATTAATGGGGATCTTCTTCATTTTTTTGCCTCCAGCGGTTTCTTTTTTGGTTTTTGTATATGCCAATTGCTCTGTAATTTCATTTTAAAAAATACTAGAAACTCTCTGGCAAGATTTTAGTCATATTTTTCGATTGGACTGATTCATGTTTTTGAGTTGATTATGTATATTCTCAATAAATTCAAGCTATAACCAGAGGTTTTCTTTGCCGATTCTTTCCTACCGGTATGCCTCTTCTGAATCTGGCATTTTGTAACTTTCTTTTTATTAATCAATTTTAGTGGTTCTGCCACTTTTTGTTGAAAAAAAAATCATAAAAAACATAAAAATTATGAAAAATAAAAAATATAAAAATGTTTGTGTTATTCATTCTGTTTTATCATGCATTTGTGAGTGACACACTCTTGTTTGATTTTTGTCCTAGTAAGGAGTCTAAGGTTGCTTAGGTATAGGTTGACCTTTTTGAGCCTTTGAGATTCCTTATGGTCATGTTTACTACTTATCATTTTTCCCCCATTCATTTCCCAATAAGTTTTAATTAAATCATATCTCTTAGCTTCACATTGATCCTGGTCTTAACAAATCATGATGTTAAGTTCAAACAAAATTAGTAATCAAACCTACAATCCTTAATAGAAACTTAAAAGTAGACCTTGTCCATTCCTCCTTAGTAGAAGGGGAATTCTATTAGATAGTGAAAACCCTTGGTGGTGCTGAGTGCCTTATCTTTCCTGGCCAAAAACATCAGGGGAATCATAAATCCATAGGAAGCAATAAAAAAATATGAGAGATAAAAAAAAAGAGTGAATAAAAAAAAAGAGAAAAAATAAGAGTGCAAAAAGAGAGATCATAAAAGAGGGAAGACAAAAGCAAAAAGAGAAAATACCAAACAAAATGAGAGAATCAAAAAGGACATTGTGAAATATAAAAGAAAGAGAGAAAATAAAAATAAAATAGAGGGTTGCTGATGTTCGTACTCTCGAGTGGAGATAAATCTAAGCTCGAAGCTACGAGAGTGACATCTATCAGAGAAAACAAAAAAAAGAGAAAGGTACAAAGTACACACACTAGCTAAGCAAAATCTAGAGTCTAATTGTCTTTAGCACAATATTTAGCTCTAGAGTATTTCCTTTACCCCATGTCAATCTTGTTGGCCATCTTTGATCTAAGTCTAGAAGGTACTAATAAAATTTGTTGCTTGTCTAAGTTGAAATCTTGTCAAAGTGTTTTGTCTAGGTAAGGATTAATGTCTTTGCTTCATCGCATGAACTGGTCTCATAATAGGAACCCTAGGAGTCAAAGGAGTCCAAAGGGATATCCTATGCTAAGCATATACCATCTCCTACACAAATCTATAACAAGTATGAACAGGGGGAAATCCCTCTTAAAAGTCCTCTCCCAACTGATGAAGCACTTTGGCAATGTGATGAGCCTCAACTAAACTATTTCTATCAGTAAGGTCAACCACTCCTTTGCAATAGTCTCACACTTGCCTGTCACCTGGCCATAGACCCTCCATGTCAATGTAAGGATCAATATTAAAATCTGCATTAGTAAGAGTGGCCACTGTGCATGTACTAACATCAAAGGAACTAATTTGACCCCACCACAGGGCTCTCAATAATCTAGGATTTGGGAGTGGCACACCTCTCTAAAATGGTATGTGTGCTCATGTATCCATGACATAATGAGTGAAGGATGACTAAAGGCAAGGGCCCCTCACATCAAAATATGATATAAGTCTTGGTAAACCATAGCAAGGATGCCTATCCCCCAAGCAAAAACTATGCCCTACTCTAGTTGCTAAATGATCGGTCTCCAATACCACCTGAGCTTGGCTCATGCCTTATCTTCTGACAATCTAGATGCAATCAACCTAATGAGAAACTTTCACAGAGGTGAAATGGTAAGGCTAGGAACAAAGTTAAGCTGGACACCAAGATGATCTCTAGGATCAGTAACCCCCATAATAATAGACCAATACAATTGTTCAATCTCAGACTCACTCTTGGGAAGGTGAAGATGCTCTCCTCTCACAAGAACATGTGCAATATGTGGTAAACAATATTTAAAGTGATAGTCCACTTTCCTAAAACTTGAGGGAACCCGAAGGTGTTCGTATCCACATACTAGTAAGTCAAGATATCACAACAAATCTGAGAAGGGTAAACAATCAAAATTTTAGCCACCTTGTCCAAACCTGTCCTCTTCAGAATAGCATGATCTCCAGTAGAAAAGGCCTCATAGGTATCCACAAATGAAATTTGATCATGATTTGTATTCCATTGAATGCGTGCATCCTGCTAGACATAAGGAGCATCGTATTAGATCTCCAAAACTTAGAAAATTACCAAAAAAAGCATAAAACATGACAAATTTTCACAAAAAGTGTTTATTGTTAAAATAATTGCAATAAAATAAAGAGGTTAGAATCAAGAAATAGATAAAACTAAGCATCAAACATATTACATGACATAAGATTTCATCCATAAGCTTTCTGGGTGGGTCACCCAATTTACTAGGGTCTCCAGGGGTGACCCACAAAGTCAGGCAGATCTCCCATGGGTGATTTTCCATGGAAAAAGGGGTGACCCTACCCCACACCTTGGCATGATTCAAACAACCCCAATAACATAAAAATGACTGAATTTCAACAAACGATAAGCTACAAATAGACTAAAATAGGAAAACAAATGCGACAACAAAATTCAAAAACTGTGGATTCTTTCAAGAAAAATTGATAAAACAAAATCTTGGGTTTCAAGAGGGTTTTTTCACATTTTTGTACCTGGTTGTCAGTAGGAGGAAGGTTAGCTACCATCTTCTCATTCTCTTCGTTGATAGCTTTAAATCAATTACTTCTTTGTGTGATTCCATCACTATTTGACCTCTTTGCCTCTGATTTCTCCTCGTTCCTCTTCTCTTAGCTTAGTTTCATTTGAATGCATTTAGGGTCATTTTATCTCTTGTAATTATTTTGCACCCTCATTTTGTGTGCTTTCATTCTTGTAGGTCTCCACAGTGAAGTGGGGCAACTTAGGTACACTTACAACTCAAACATTATGTTTCCTCGTTTATGTTGTAGTGCACATTATTGAACATCATAATATCAAACTAATACTTATTATTTTAGGTACAATGGTAGGATAACAACAATAGGTAACACCTAGTCCAGGAATAGTACCTACCTTTCATGTAGACTACCTTCCCTGAGGGGACAAATATGTAAGCACTAAAAAAGTGCATGAGCCTACATGGTAATTTGATGATGAGCTATAGTCCTAAACATGGACATGTAAGCATGTAATTATGAGCTCTCAATAGTATTCCTAATTTTGACATGTGGATTGATGTTCTTAACTTTGATTATACCTCCCCTATCTCCTAGATAACCTTTTAAGGTCCCGCATCTTCACCAATCACCCTGTGTCGACAGTTCATTTATGTTGCTTTCTAACCCTATCAACTTGAGCTACCAACATCACAAGATGGGAAATTCACTTTCCCTAATCCCCTTCCAACCATTTCAACCCTCTAGAGGTCTCCAATTGACCTCCTAGACCATCTCTCACCATCAATTTGATCACGCATTTCTTCCATTCTAGGTTGACCATATTGATTTATGGATCCCCCAGGTACTAGTAGAAATATGGCAAATAAATGACCAGGTGACCAAAACTTTTTGCAACATAGCTATAAATGACTAATTTAGTCATCAGTTGAAATGACTAAATAAATGACCAAATAAATGACTAAATAAATGACTAATTTGATCATCGGGCAAAAAACACAACTAATAATTGGTCAGACAAATAAAAATGACTAATTAAATGACTATTACTCTATTCCTTTTTCTTTCAAATTTGATCATAATCCATGAATTCAAAGACAATTAAGGCAAGGCAATAAATGTCTGCTTAGACCCAATAATTATATTGTAATATAATTTCATTATTTTATAATTAAAACTATGATAGCTATATTTTAAAAAAATTATATCTAAAGTATGCCGAGATGGATCCAATGTGTCATTTAATTAAATTATTTTAAGTTAAAATTGTAATAATTGTATACTTTAATAATTTTAATCAAAATAATTTATGAAATTAGAATAAATAGATATTTTTTAATGACAATAAATAATTTAAATATATATAAATATTTGAAAGTAAAAAAATATAGCTATATTTAAAAAATATATCTAAATTACGCCGAGATGGATCCAATGCATCATTTAATTAAATTATTTTAAGTTAAAATTGTAATAATTGTATACTTTAATAATTTTAATCAAAATAATATATGAAATTAAAATAAATAGATATTTTTTAATGACAATAAATAATTTAAATATATATAAATATTTGAAAGGAAAAAATATAGCTATTTGTAATTTTTTAGGCCAAGATAAGAAGGGGCAACTGGTTTTCCCCACACCGAGGCTCCCAACTTAAAGGTTCTCGCATCAATTTTGTTGTGGTTAGTCATTCTTCAATGTTTCATGATTGATTTATTCTGATTTCTATAGCTACAATTTGTTTTAAATTCCAATACCGTAAGAAGAGGGATTTAAACACATGTATGCATTCTAATTATAAATTTATTTTATAATTAAAATTATAATATAAGTTTTTGCCTTGTGGTGCATGAGTTTAGTTCACTTTAGTAATGGAGAGAAATAATGGAGGGAATGTGCGTTTATGTGTTTTGAACAAAAAGTGAAACCTGTGAAGAAGCAAATCATGGGTCTAGCAGGAGAAGATTGTTCATGGGCGCTAAGAATAGGGTATGAGTAGTTGAAAAGGAGAAGATTGTTCATGGCCGCAATTCTTTGAGATCATCATGTGAGATTGTTCATGGCCATAGTTCTTCGAGATCATCGTGTGAGATTGTTCATGGCCGCAGTTCCTTGAGATCATCTTGTGAGATTGCTCATGGCCGCAGTTAGTTGAAATAGTTTTGAGATCATCATGTGAATGAAGAAAGGGATTTCCAGCTACAGACAACAGATCAAAGGAGCAGCAATAATAATGAGATAACAAATGGTTTTATGAAGCAGAGGTAGGGTTTTCCACGTACCTCTATTCTTCTCTAGGCCTGCTCTAAAGTTTTGTATCTTTGAAAGCTTGGTGCTCTGTCATGAGTGGCTGTTCTATCTCTTTCAATGATTGTATGAAGAGGTCTCATGGTTCTTTATTGATAAAGTTCTACTTTTTCCATTCATGATTTATGCTTAGAATACCTTGGCATGAAGGAATTTGATGGTCTTCAACTTGTGACTCAGACATTGCCCCTGTGTGTGTGATTCAACCTTTTAAAGATGATTGTATTTTCAAAATAATTATCACAAAACAGAGAATGAAAGATTGTTGTTGAGAATGCAAGACTATTCCATGATTTGTTTCATTCCTTAAATCTGCTCTTCACTATCTTTACTGTCTCTTACTGCTATCTTGATAGTAACCTTTGTCATGAAAACCTTGTTCATTGCTTCATACATGAATTGATCTTTGTTGTCCTATCACAAACTTGCCTACAAATTCCTTAATACAAAGATATAATTGATGATGACTGTCCTTTGTATGCAAAAATCTGTCAAAGTCACATTCCCTTTGTCCATCTGCTACTATGACTATCATATAGCTTATTAGCTTGATTTTGATAAACTTGAAGATTCTATTCATAGAATTTTGACTGTAAAAAATCCTCTCTATTACTTTTTTTATTGATATATGACATAGTTTTCACATAATTTGCATTTGGATGCAAAAAGACTGTCAATATTCCACTGTCTTTTCTCTGCTATTGTAGCCCACTTTGGTGACTGTGATTAGGGCATCTCTTTGAATGGATAATGATCTCCTCTTTTCTTCTGTAGTGTTGTGCATTACTCTTTTTGATGACTAATTTCACTGCCAGTTTGATGACATGACTGCCATCACTTTCAAAGGCACGTGTGTCACTATTTTAGCATCTATATAATGACTATCTTTACCTGATAAAATCTTCAAGGATCAGTTAACTAATTAGGTAAGGGTTTGTATTTTGACAAAAGTGTTTGGCTTCATGGATTTTGTATTTCATATTTTCAATGTTGCTACAGACTGTAATATCTGCCCCCTCCTTTGCAATCAAAGCATGACTGTATTCTCTATGCTGTTTTTCCTATTGTCATGATTGTCAATTGAAATGGTTGACATCTTGAGTCCTTTATTTGGTGACTTTGCCTATGATTTTGGCAAGTGATTTTCTACTATGAATACTTCATCACAATAGTTATTTAATTGGGGTTTTAAAGTGTAATCTTGATAAATTGTTTAGTATTTATTCTAAATGCTATTTATCTATTGGTTTACATAGCTTGTCTATATTTCTAAGTCAGATAACTTGTAAAATGTATAATTGTCGGCATGGGAATGAAATTGAATTGCTGTTGATGTTTGTTATTCTCATGGACACGTATTGAAGCACTTACTCTATCTGATGCGTGTACCTGAAAAAATGTTTTAGGTGCAAATAAGTGTAGCAGCTACTTGAATGGGTGATAAAGCTTGTATTGAGAGGACTTGGAGACTTTTGAAAAGGTGGGCAAGGAATTTGGAGTTTACTATAACAAATTTAAAGTTGGCGAGGTCCTCCGCAACAAAGTGGAATTTGGGGATGCACTCTGTAGCAAATTCAAAGGTAATTCAAAACCCTCATTACCAAAAGTGAACTGATATTTTTTCATGATTGAAGCTTGAAAACTCAAAAGAAAATGTTATCTTTAGTATTTGTGAAGTTGATCCTTAACTGATCCTTGAACTCAAATAAAACCACACCTCTACTCTGCATGATCTCCTTGCATGATGACTAGCCCAAACTGAAGGAAAGGTTATCCTAGCTTGACCATATGCATGATTGATGGTTACCTTTTAATATTTCAAATTTAAAGGCCTTCTAGGTGTAGGATAGCTTATTATACTAAATTAATACTAGAATGCACAATATTACAGATAGATCAGCGTCGAAGGTTGACTACGGATCAATATCATGCATATGATGAGAGAGTAGCCAATGAGAGGGAAATAGAAAAATATCCATGTCCATGTAATAACTATCTTGGTGGAAAGGTGAGAAAAAGAAATACAATTTATTGACATATGATAAGATATGGGCATAGTGGTATAAGCCCTTGGGCTTACAATTATTATGAAGATATGATAGAATTGCAGACTATGAGAGATGAAGAGGCAACAAACATGGATGAAGTGGCACCAAACATAGATGAAGAGGCATAAATGTTAGACGAAGGGTTTGAAGTTGAAAGAATGTTGAATGAGGGTCTAAACGATGATTGGGCTAAGTCAATGGAGGATGTTTTAAAGCCTGTGTATGCTAATTGCAAGTTAAGTCATTTGAAAACAATCCTTCAAATTCTTAACTTGCAAGTGGTGCATGGTTGGACAAATGAGAGTGTAGATTAGTTATTGGCATTATTAAGTTTGTTGTTACCAGTTAACTCCACACTGCCAACAAAACGAAGCCAATGTAAAAAGTAGATCAGTAAGCTCAGCTTGGGGTATGAAAACATCCACACATGTGTTAATGGTTGTGTATTATTTCACAAAAATCTTGCAAGTGAGACTAAATGTCTGAAATGTCATGAAGTAAGGTATAGATAAGGGTTGAAATTAGTTGTGGTTCCTAGAAAGGTTCTTCACCACTTTCTGATTACCCCACGATTACTCCGAATGTATAGATGCAAAGACATTGCTAAACTTATGCAGTGGCATGCCCAAAATAAGAGCATTGATGGAAAACAATGACATGTGCCTGATTCTAAGATGTGGATGGAATTTGATAACAGATGGCCTAATTTTTCTCAAGATCATCGTAATATAAGGTTGGGTTTGGCTCTAGATGGGGTGAACCCATTCTTAGATCAAAGTACTAAATGGTCAACTTGGCCAGTGTTTTTAATAAATTATAACTTGCCTCCATGGTTAGCAACTAAACCATTTTTCTTAATGCTATTGTTGATTATACCAGGAAAGAAAAGTGTGACTTCAGATACAATAGATGCCTATCTAGAGCCATTATATGATGAGCTAATGGAATTGTGGAAAGGAATTGAAGCAATTCAATCTTTAAGTGATGGTCATTCAATCAAATTCACTTTAAGAGCTTCCTTATTAGTTATGATTCATGATCTTCTTGCATATTGTACATTGTCTGGTATCACTATTCATGGATACCATGGCTATCTTGCTTGCAACTTTAAGGATTTTGCCAGGCACTCAAGAAGTTTGCATAAGTTTATTTATTGTGGACATCGTGCTTACTTTAAAGTGGGTCATCCATACTATCAACAAAAAACACGTTTCAATGGTCAAGAAAAGAATCGTGAAGCACCTTTGCTAATAACAGGTGATTACATTATTGAGAATGGTCAAAAAAGAATGTCATTTATTGAAAATGGTGGGATTATTGGTAGTAGATATGATCCATGTAATGAAAGTGGTGTAAAACGATTGTGCATATTCTATAAGTTGCCATACTTTAAGGATATAGCCATTAGGCATATTGTTGACTTTATGCATACTAAGAAAAATATAGCCTATGCTATTATAGAAACTCTTTTTGGTGCTTTTGATACTATTTCATCACGTGAAGACTTTTGAGAAATAAAGATTCATCAAAATCTTTGGGTTGAAAAATATGATGATGCAAAATATAGAAAACCAGTGCTCCTTATGTCTGGACAAAGGAACAATGTGTACAATTCTTACAGTTGATGCCTCAGACTCACTTTCCCACTGGATATGTAAGTAGTACTATCAGAAGCCAAACTGACATTAATAGCTTAAGAGGCCTAAAGACCCATGACTATCATGTTATAATTGAGAATATTTTACCTATTGTGGTAAATATATCAGGTTTGGCAAAGGGGCTAAGATTGACAATTATAAGGTTGGGCCTAATATTAAAGAGAATGAGTTCACATGTATTAGATCCTTCAAACTTTGATAGTTTGAGGGAGGAGGTTGTTGAAGTCCTTTGTCTATTAGAATGGGAATTTCCAACAATAATCTTTAACATTTCTATGCATCTTTTGATACATCTAGAATATGAACTAGAGCACTGTGGTCTAGTAAGAATGAGATGGATGTATCCTATAGAATGATATATGAAGCTTTTGAAAAAAAATGTTCATACTAGGGCAAAACCAGAAGGCAACATGTCTGAGGGATATTCAATGTAAGAGGTCATTGGATTTTGTATAGAACATATGAAGGATTTTAAAAATGTCAATCGACATGTATGGGATGATGATGAAGATGAGAGAGTTGCAGGTGAAGTATTAGAAGGCAATGGATGTCGCTTCAAGCTATCACATCAAGAAAGCAGTGCGATACATGCCTTTATTCTTCAAAACACATCTTTGTTTGATAAGTGGCACAGGTTAAAAAAATTACACAATTATTTATTTACATAGTTATATTATTAATCTTACTCAATTGAATTTACACATTTATATTACTAATCTTACTATTTGCACATTAATATTCTATGTAGAAAATATGAAGAAGAGAATCAAAGTTGGATGCAACATTGACCTCAAAAGCGCAGACGTCATGATTTGGTTAGAGGTGATTCTTTTCCAAAATTTGAAGAATGGATTGCTAATGTAGTTAGTGAAGCAAAAGAAGAAGGTCAAGAAATAACAATGGAGGAAAGTGAGCTTTCACAACCTCCACATTTATGGGCTATGCGTTTTAGTGGAATGTGGGCCTATGGTAACCATTTAAGAGTGGAGGAAAAAGACAAAGGAAAGACAAATTATGATTGTGTTGTAAGTGCTGAATTTCTTCACAAAACTGAGAATAAATTCTATCTTGGATTCATCCAAGAAATTATTCAAGTCGATTTTGGTGAAAATAGTCCTATTTTATTAAATTGTAAGTGGATCCAACCATCTGTAGTACATTTTGATGAGTATGGATTTGTACGTGCAAATACAGGACACTTTTTATCAAAGAGGGATGAGCCCTATGTTTTCCCTTTTCAAATTAACCAATCATTTCTAATTGATGATGTAATAAGCCCAGGATGGTCATATGTCATTCAAACAGAGTCTCATTTGAAACAAAAATTCATGGAAGTTGTTGATAAAATGCCTGATGGGCAATATGTTAATTTAAAAGAAACATTCGAAGAAGTGGATGAAGATGATGATGGAGTGTTTGGAGAAGATATTTTGATGACCAATGAAGAGATTGGGAGAGAGAATGTATTGCATGACATAGATGAGGATGAGGAAGAAAATCAAGCAGATGCAGACACGAGTGATCAAGATTTTGATCTTGCTGGCAATGTAGATGATTAGTGATGAGCCCCATGTGATCATGATTCTGATCTTGTTGGCAATGCAAATGATTAGTGATGAGCCCCATGTGATCAGGATTCTAATCTTGCTAGCAATGTAGAACTATTTTTTAACAATTACACAACACTGCAAATGTTATGGTACTGTTGTTATGTTGTTTCATGTCATTGAAGGCATCAAGAAAATAGTGAGCTTGTAAAATGTAGTAGAGAAGCAGTAAGATAAGAAAGGGCATTAGTGTATAGGAATTTCTTCCACTTTGGGTTTTTGTTATTTTTCTAGTTCTTGTCTTGTTACAGGTCATGCATATAACTAACTATATTTGTTCCAAAAATAAATTACTCATTTTTAAAGCACATATTGACTATTTTTGTTTACTTACATTTTTGTGTTTAGAATTTATGCAGAATTATATAAGTAGAAATAATGAGGATTTTATAAGTAGAAATAATGAGGATTCACACTATCAGAAAGGCAATTAGTTTCTTCTCAAATAGAAGGATAAATAAGTAGAGTTTCCTTTGGGTTTCAATCTGTGTGCCACATTTACTTACTAAATTTTTGCTCCTCCATATAATGCATCTTATATGCTATCATCCTATGTCATGTCACTTGTCATAGACTATCTCCTCTAATTTCTAAGAATGCATCTTATATGCTTTGTGAATGTATTTCATATGGGGATTGTCCTTATATACTGTATCATTCAAATGGAAATGAATTCCTTATATACTATGACTACATTTGTTTATATGCTCTAGTTGACTGAAAATAATGGCTTTGTTTATATTCCACTCTTGTTCTATTGATTCAAGTTGTTGATTTGTATATTATTGTTGGACTTCAGGAAATGAGGAAAAAGACTTTGAGGCACAATTTAGATGATAGTGATCATATTGCTCAAGTTCCACTGATAGATTTTGAGCACTTTTGTAGAGAACGTGTGGAAAAGAATAGTGAATATTTATCACATCTTGGTTTGACAAATAGGCAAGTTGTAAATCCATTAAGTAGTATATTATTTGTTTAATTGTGTTTATGAAATTTTATAGGCAAGAAGTTTATGTATATAAGACCTAATATGATATTTTTTTGTTTTATAGAAAAGAAAAAGAGCGCAAAGAAAATGTAGAGAAAAAACAAAAGGAAAGTAAAGATATAGTGCCACCAACTCATAGAAGCTGACATATTTGGGATTCAAGTACAAATGCAATTGGTGAAAAGAATAGTTGTGATGATGTGCAACCTGATATAACACATAGTGATATGCAGCCTGATATAGTACATGGTGATGTGCAACGTTGTGATGATATCTTAGCACAGAGTCTAATAGAGATTATTGAAAATAATGAGAGCAAAGGAACAGTAAGTCTATAGATGATTTATTCAAGATTAAAGGATGTGTTTGAAGTGAAATCTAAAGAGACTGGTACTAATCTACTTACTCGTGACACACTTGATGTGGCCAAGGATGATAAAGTTCCAGTTAATGAAAGTCATGAAGAGAGGCCACTTGCATTTGATGTGCCTACTACAACTTTTGATGGAACTAGTGGATTAGCCAAAAATATTGGTAGTGGTTTAATAGAAGATGTGCCTGCTTTTGTCAAAAGAAAAAGATTGAGTCAAGATTTATATAGATCTACAGAGAGGAATGCAAAAGAAGAAAATTAGAAGGCAAGAAGCCATTCTTGGTTGAGGTATCGAGAGATGGTGAGCCCATTGAGAAAAATGCTACAAGGTGGGCCTCTGAGTTGGGTGTAAGATGTAGGGCCCATTTGGATATTTGCAAATCAAATTTTGTAGATCAAGGTCCACAAAATGTGGAAAATGTTATACAAAAAATAGAAAATGCTTTTGAGACTACTGGCGAACAAATCCCTAGAAGATATTACAAGCAAAAGATGAGACTTTTGATGAACAATTTTAGATACAATTGTAGAAAATAATCTTCAAGGGAAAAGAGAGGTTAGAATCCTCTCTATCTCCCAAACAATGGGAGGCATTGAAAAAAAATATACATTTTGAAGAATATTTGACAAAGAGTTATAAAGGAAAGAGGGCAAGAGATAATGTGACAATTGGATATACATTTGGCTGAGGGGGGTTGTAGGCCAAAATGGACAAACTTGGAGTAAGTGTATGGTTTTTTGGTTTAATTTACGTTGGTTATTTATTTTGATTTTTTATTGAACTAACTATATGTTGATATTGGCATTTTATTTTAGGTGGAAAATAGTAATAGAGAAGCAGGTGTGGGAGATATTGTTGATTATATGGCAGCACTACATCCTAGTAAATCTAATAGTAGTATGAAGTGGAAATCTAGTTTGTCAACAAAGATTTCACAACCATATGTTAGATGCCCAGTAAGAGCCTCTACAAATGATGTCAACTCAAATGAAGGGTACCAACATATAATGAGTTTCTTACATGGTCTCACTAAGAAAGTGTCGCAGTTGGCTTCCTCCGTTAAGCCTATAGTTTCTACATGGAATGACTATAATATTATGGATGCAGATGAGGTAAAAGGCTCTATTACACTATCCTTTCATTTTGTGTGCTTGTTATTGGGTAAAATTATACCATGTTTTTGTTATACTTCCTTGTGATTGCATTTTTTGGATACTTCAATAGTTATCATAGCTCTTGGATACTGTAAACAAAGAATGAACCTACCCTCAACGTGCAATACTACAATTCTAGCCATTATAACCTTTACATAAATGTGTTATCATGAATTGTCTCACTGTTCTACTTATAGAACCAAAAGAAATGTGCAATACTGCAATTTACCAAGTTCTACTTCAAACACCCAAAAGAAACCTCTTTATTACTGTGATCTTTTAAGAGGGAAATTTTAACCTTCCCAAGAAGACCTAATTAATCAACCACACAAAGTAAGGAAATTACTTTGACAAATTAGAAACATAAAACCAATTTTAATAATAAAGATATTCCAAGTTGGAGACAACCTGAGCAAATTATAACCATTCACATTAATCACAATAATTGAATAATCATAAAATTGGGCACCAAACTTAAAGCTTTGTTTCCATTGATTGTTTCAGAAAAAGCTTCACAAAATGATTCTTTCTCCCATATTTCGAATATCAAAATATCACTATTCAACCTTGCATTACCCCTTACCCATGGTCGTGGTTTCCTTCTTATAGAAAATGAAGGAAGCAACAAGCTTCAGACTGTTCACATTCAAAACTTTTGAATTATCCCCAGCAAAATATTATGACAATTCATTTGCCAATTTTCTATTAAAAATACAACATATATAATGTTTGAAAATATTATATGCAAGTACATACACAAGACAAGAAAATAAAAGAAAGAGGGAACAAAAGTGATTGTGCTTAATCAACTCGATTGTGCTTAATCAACAAAAGAAAATATATGATGATGGTCTCTCTATTTTATGACATAAATATTGCTCTTTCACTACAATGATGGTTGATCCTACTAACAATTAAACCACATGTAGAGCACTTTTATCAAAGCATCACGAAAATGAAAACGCCTTGATGTCAACAAAGCTGCCAATATTGATAGTGATCATGATGAACTAGTGGACAAGAATGTGCAACACAGTCATAGTTGTACTGAAGTTGAGGTGGAAGAATCTCACAACATACCTTGACTTAGTCATTTAAGAGTGGAAGAAAAATATTATTTTGAACAAAAAATTATAGTTTTTGCATTCTTTACTTGACTTATATTAATTTTTGCATGATGATTAAATTGCATGCAGAGAAATTATATGAAAGAAGAACAAAAAGAAAAATGCCTTGTCAATAGAGCTCTCTACAAAGCTGCACAACTTGAGGACAATGATGATAGTGATTATGTTGAATGTCTTCATGAGAATCTACATGATATTTAGAGTAGTAGTACTGGTGCTGGAATTGAGGTGAGTGCTATTTATTGTTTTTATGTCTTTCATGGTAGTCATTGTTGCTTTAACACACACATGCAAGTAAGTACTATTCAAGTAAGTTGTTAGGTTAGAATGTAGATAATAAAACAACTTATGAAGACAATCAAACAACTTATGAACTTGAATATTAACAAAGAATCAGAACACCATACATATCCACAAATTTAACCATCCTTGCCCATTATAATATTAAATTATCATAGAAGTGTAATGTCTTGAATATGAAATATGATTGGATAGATAATATTGGAATATATAAATTGTCTTGCTAAAAGATGATGATTGGCTAGGCCTTGGATAGATAATTAAAAAACATAATTAAGAAACATAAAGCATGGGGTTAACAATTTGACTAAGATTTGGCTCCATTAATCAACGTAGAACACTTTTGACCATAGGCCTGGCAAGGTGTTCCTCTCCATGTTGCAATATCTATTAGATGTGCTCTATCCATCCTTATTGCTAAAGCAATACATTGATTTATATATTACCAAAAGTATCAAAACTTCATTCAATCTTCCATGCTTCTTTTCACACTGTTATGGCAATAAATAGGTTTACCTTGGCAATGTGATTGATGTATTCTTGAGATATACAAGTATTAGTGGAAATTATTTCTTCCATGATAGATTCTAGCCTAAAGAATTTGTCCATCTGTTTATGAACATTCTCTATCACTTTGTCTTCATCGTTGGCTTTCTCCAAAGCTATGGGTAATAACTGTACCAACACTTTCCATAGATCTTTATCCCATATACTTGATCATTGTGTTTCATCATCTCCTCAAATCTTCTTTTTATCAATTCAGAAGCCATCTGATACTTAACAACTTTTATGTCACTTTCCAGTTTATCACTTTTCTTTTGAAATTTCTCCGCTTTAACTTTCTAATAATTTTTATTTGCTATGGCTTCCATCACCTCTTTATCTAGTTCTTGATAAGACAGTCGATTATTGGATGATGATATTTTATCCTTATATATAGAAATCTCTTGTTTTAATTTTGCATTTTCTGCTATATATGCATTGTTATTCCTGACCAGTTTCTCTATCTGGGCTTTTGTAAATTTGGCAACATTGATATTCAGGTCGGTAGTATCCAGTGGGTCAGTATCTTCAACTCTTTATATTACGAGATGAGCAAATGCTTTGTTTGGATCATCAACAATTTGATGCCTCTGATGTGGGGGGGAAAGTGCCCATATCAGCAGAGCTGCCTTATCAGGGTCATACCAAGAACCTTTCCAGATTTTATCCAAATCTTCAATACTTAACTGCATCTTCTTATCCTGATTTCTTTTGAAGGTATCAAAAACAATGGCTGAGGTCATATCCCAACCTGGGACTATCATCACCCCTGCTTCTTCTAGCAAATTTCTTCCCTTTTCTGGGGTCATGTCATTCATTGCTTTGTCAATTTCAATTTGAAGTTGATGTAATACCTCAACTTGTATCTCAGGGGAAACATCTTTCATCTTCTCCCTGGCTTGTCTACCTTTGAATTCATAAAGAAATGCTTTAAACTCAGGGGTTTTTATAAAGTCTTTATCTGAGACAAAATTTTTGTGAGCCAGGTGTCTCATATCTTCTGATAGTTCATCAGGGGATTCTATATCAACTGCTTCTTTGTCCATAGGTGGCTCATAGATATCAATCACAGGTTCAAAACCCTATACATTTTCATCCTCACCCTCTTGTTCCTCATCATCTACAATGCTAGTATCCATAGAAAAACAAATATCAGGTGTAGGTTGAGGAGAAAGACGACTCAGAGGAGCCTCATATCTAGCTTGCGTTTCCCTAATATTTCTGCCTCTTCTTTCAAAGATCTCAGGTGGGACATCCGTAATCAATTCTGATGCCTTTGAAACTAACATGTTCAATCTGTCTATTGGATCAATAATTTATGGAAAATCTCCCTTATAGTTGGGGTTTTGGGCTACCCTCCAAGCCTCGAATAACATTACTTTATGAAACAGTTCTCTCCTCTCAATGGCAGAAGCTTCATCAACATTTCTAATCAAATCCTCATCCATGAATAATACATGTTGATACCTTTTCAACTTTTGACTTGTACTGACATGATTGATGAAATGCTCAGGGTCAAAAATTTCCCTAGCATTTTCTTTAGGCATCTCAAAGTAATCTAATCTCTTTTCAATTTCTTCATATCCTTTCTCAGAAAAAGAAGTAAAATCTCCAAAACATAGGGTGCCTGGCATAAATGATTTCTTATTGTGTCTCTTTAAATGCATGAAATCAGATGAAGCTAATTGCCTAACAATTTCCAGATATGCAATTCTATCAGGGCAAGTCTTCGGGAGTATAAATGGTGCTCCTTCATACCCAAAAACTTTGATCTTTGTGCAGTCCATGTATACGTACCAATCACCCCAATTGTGATTGATCTTTTTGTTCTTATCCATATCATTTGGCTTGAGAAATCTTTGTACATTGGGTGACCAATTGTAATTGCATGGATTACCAAATTTAGCATATAAAGGCTTTACAAAATACTCTTTGAAATACAAATAATGTGACCTATCACACCTGCTATCCCAAATGGTAGACCACATTTGTACTGGCTTAATGTCTCCATTTTTATCTAGATCTCTAACCTTGAGAGATTCATCCCATAGGCCTATGTTTTTCCCTTCATATAAAACTGGATGCATAAATAAGGAATAATGCATAAATCTAAAGCCTTTCTTGTTATTCTTTATAGCCTTTAAATCGTTGTGAAGATCATTCAAGAGATATTCATCATAATCAGATGTTCTGGCATCAGGGCTTTGTATATCTGCAGCTAGAACCATTGGTGCTATATCCATAAATTCAAGGGCATCCACACCTAATACCTGATAGACTGAGTAATAAGTATATCTAAAATATGGTTCAAATAGATCAACTGAATAAGGGGGATCCTCCACCCCTGAGAACACTCTAAGCTGATTGTTTTCATCCCTAGGTTTATGAAACGGTAGCCTCCACCTTTTATAAGTGTTACTCAGATTTTGATACTCATTCAATAAGTCCTTAATCCTGAATACCATATCAAAGCTTGAATCTAACTAAAAGACCATTGATATATAATCCCGGGTAATATGAATAAACCTAGACCCATATTTAAGCTCAATCATACGAGTTCGTGGATTATAATGATTTGCCAATATTTTAAGCAATTCTATATTCAGAAACACATTGGGTACTACTAATTTCCCCAAATTTAACTTCCAAGGATTTGAGATTGGTTTGTGTTTGTGCATTTTCCTATAATGGTACATGAACAGGTCATATCCCCTTATAGGGGTCCATGAATCCCCTACATGTCTGTTAGCATCTTCCAATTTCTCAGCATGTGGATTTAGTTGAGCATTTCTTCTGGACCTTTGTCTAGACCCCGGGCATTTTTCTATCAGGTCTTGGTTTAAAGTTCTATCCTTAGTTTTTTGCCTTTTCTTAGGGTTTTCATTCTTAATTTCCATAGTTTTATGTGTTTATGACTTCTAGAACTTTCTGTAAATTCAAATTTAGGCTTGGAGTACTTACTTGAACAAGCTTCCCCCAATTTACAACTTTACCATTTCTAATCTCTAATCTCCTCAATTTTCTCCATCTACTCAAAAATCTTTTAGAAATCACTTCTTTCAGCTCTGGCTCATTGATGGCATATCTGTGGAAAATTAAATATCTTATACATAAATAATTAATTCTTTCAAACATGAGCCATCTAATTCATGTCAAATAGTCATGTCACTGATTTATCAGGATGGTCACTTTTTCTTTCTTCGACATTATTTCATCATTCTTCGGGTTATCAGGATGACTTTGAATAGTGTTACACCAATATCATTATGTCCCATTGATATCTTTTATGTGTTATATGATCCCTTTTATTTATTAACTTCCTTCAAAATGCCCTTTAATAAGCATTATCGGTGTATCGGCGGAACCTAAAAGTATGTCACTTTGATATCCTTGAGTCCCTCGATATGCTTTTATTGATAAATATCGATGTATCGGTGTGACACATTTAGGTGTCACACCGATATGCATTGGTCCCATCAATATGTTTGGTATTATCGGCATATCGAAGAGATATGCGATCGAGTCATCTCGATACCCTTTAGTCTCCTTGAAATGTTTTATTCTCTTTAATTTTTCTAACTTCAGCCTTACATGCAAGACGAGGTTTATTTACTACTTTGGGCTATCGAAGAGACACTACGTTGAGTCCTCTCGACATAGCATTCTCCCAATGATATCCCTTTGTATGGTCTTTTTATTTAAGAGATTTTTTTGGCTTAACTTTATTGATTTTATTCCTTTTGGGTATCGGTGGGATGTCGTGGGATTATTAAGGCTAGGATATAAGCTGATTGGATTTATTGTTTCGAATGCATTTTTTTTTAAATGTGCCCGGTAAACTTTTTAACGTGACCAGCGATGCTGGTGCAACACAGCCCTTGACTCTACGCGAATGCTTTTGCCTGGAGTAATTAACCAGTGAGGCCACAACATGGGGGACCTCATCCCCTAGCAAGAACACTTCAAACCCGCGAGATCGTTGGCCCAGCGAAGGCATAAAGCCTGCGAGCTCGTTGGCCCAGTGGGGGTTTAAACTTTGGTGGTCGCCACTACAACCGAGTGACTTAACCACCGAACCACACCTTTATCGGTGTTTTGAATGAAAAATTAAAATAACATTGTGAGAATAGTTTATTTGGAATAATGGTAGGAATTAACAAAATTTTATGGTTTTAAAATTTTGTTCCAACATAAGTAATGGTTGTTTTATTATGTAAATAAGGGTAATCATTACCTATGTAATAATTATTATGTATTTCAATATGTGTATTTTTTTTTTTTTTGTAGAAATGTATTGATAAACTTGAAGAAGGCGATAAAGTTAGGTTGTTGGATCCGTTTGATGGTGTACCTGTGGGCATTGGGCGGATTCACTCACTATCTATTATACATGGAGTCAACTTGAAAGGAACAAGAGATGCAAATGTAAATATTTTAAAGGTCACAACTAACATATGCCTTTCTTATGAAGACAAAATAGATGGAGTTGTCCATCTAAAAGAGAAAGAAGGAACCTTCACACCGTGGCCACTAGAATATTTGCAAAAAATGGCATAGTTGATGTTTATCATGTACTAGTTGTTAGACATCTTGGCCCATTGCTTTATGCAGTATTTTGAATGTGTTGTTTAGGGATCTTAATTTTCATGGTGTATTTGAAAGAGTTGGAAACTCTTAGACAACTTTGACATTTTTGATTATATTTATATATATACTCTTAGACAATTTTGATATCTTATAACTTGATATATATATTTACATTATATTTTTTTTATTGCAGATTACCTTTCTTTATCATGATGTTGAATCAATCTTTTAATTCTAGCATGTTGTAGCTTGTTCGTGTATGTAATTTTTTTATTTGCTTTTATGTTTTAATTCATATTTAATAATATGTTTTTTCTGCATTATAAAATTTATGGTATTTAATAAATTATTCATATCATGACTAAATTAACTACCAATTAATGGAAACTAGTGAATAAAAATGACTACCATGACTAAATAAATGACCAGTTAACAACAATCAATGACTAAATTAATTACTATATATATTACCAAATTGATGACTAAATATACTACCAAATTGATGACTAAATATACTACCAAATTAATGACTAAATATACTACCAAATTGATGATTACAATGACTAAATAAATGACCAGTTAACAACAATCAATGACTAAATATACTACCAAATTGATGACTAAATATGCTACCAAATTAAAGACTAAATATACTACCAAATTAATGATTACAATGACAAAATAGATGACCAATTAACAACAATCAATGACTAAATTAATGACTAAATATACCACTAAATTCATGACTAAATATACTACCAAATTCATGACTAAATATACTACCAAATTACCAAATATACTACCAAATTTATGACTAAATGTATTATCAAATTGATGACTAAATATACTACCAAATTAATGACTAAATATACTACCAAATTAATGACTAAAATTTGTTTGGTCATAAATTTGGTAGCAAGATAAATGACCGGCAATAAACTACCAATGATCATGTGACCAAACTACTGGTCACATGACCAAATTTTGGTAGTTTATTTAGTCATTTATTTATGTTTTTCTACTAGTGAGGGGTGACCTACCTTGGTGAATTAGGTGACCCACTCCCTTGAATTATTATGACTTGTTTCTAGGTCCTGAAGTCATCTTTAGGCCCCTAGGTCTAATCTCAGCCCCTGAAACCACTTACAGAACCAATTCCTTGTGGGTCAACCAGTTTGACTTTTAAATCACCCTAGGTGACCCTACATTTTAAGTGAATCCCCCTAGGTGAACTGCCTTGGAAAACTGGATGACCGTGTCATGTTTTGACATGCGTGTTTCTCTTCAGTTTGGGCCCAAATTAGCTCTATTTTTTCTCCAATTTGCATGGCTCTTCGATCCTAACTAAGACTAATCTATTTATAACTCTAAATCACTATAATATTAGCTCCAAGTGAGATATTCTTATCTCCCTATCCATTTCATGCTAACTCCATTCTTCTTTTAGTGATAAGATTTCAAAGCCTATTCACTCTCTAATCAACCCACTTCATTGTCTAATCAACTTTATTAACTCTTCAATCAAGAGAGTTGACTCTCCAATCAACTCCACCATTCATGAGCTTCTAAAACTTATAAATAAGCCCTCCTAAATGCATTATGGTAGGTAAATTTATTGTTGTACAGTCATTCTAGCTTTGCTTTTTACTCTCCATAGCATTCTTATGCTCATTGTAGGACCTTGTGAGCCTTTTTATCTTCTTAGATTAGTTACCCAAGTTCAATAGCTTCATAGCATTCTTATGCTTGTTAATTTATTTCGAAAGCCCAATCCATAGTGCTCTCATAGATTCAATAGCTCAATTTATCTCATCAAATCATCATTGTCCAAATCATAATCAATCAATTGCTTCTATCTTTGTTCCTATTTCCAAGAGGAGAACCTTGCTATTGTAGAGGAGAGGAGGTTGCCACAAAAAGGACTATTGAGGATATGCTAGGCTTATGCACCAAAGTCATATCAAGTTTTTCATGCTTTCAATTAGTAATTAGCTCACACTTTGGCTCTTGGGAAAATAATCTTTGTGTTGCTCTTTACTTGATAGGATTTACTTTCATGCAATTAGATTAGTGTTTCTTTACTTTAGTTTCATTTCATTGATTAGAACACATTTCAATTCAAGTAATTTCAATTTCTAGAATAGACTCAAAATTGTTTCACAAAAACACAAAAACCATAGGATTAGATTGCATTTGGGAAAACACATATAGTTTCATTCATATTTCCATTTTTAGTTAATTAGATAACTTCTTATTTAATTTGGAAAAAAGAAACAAAAGTTATTTTTCATTCATTTAATTACATGTCATAGAAAAACACAAAAACATTAGGAAACTTAGAGAGCTAAACCTATGATCATATCACAAGGTAGACATTGACAGTACACACATTCAATGAACAAACATTAACCCCTATTTTCCAATGTGCCCAGGCATTAGGGAAGATTGGATTAAATCCATCCTAGATGAGATTGAGGAAAACCTTCCCCATCCAATTGAACAACTGAACATAGAACAATTAAGGGAAGAAATAGAGCACTGACAAAAAATTAGAGATCAACAACCCTTAATTCAATAGATCTTAAGAAAGGAAGAAAGAAGACTAGAAAACATTAGACTCGTCAATGAAGAAAATAGTCTTAGCACTAGCGTTGGAACTTATGAAACCCCAACATGAGACTTAGAACTAGTGACCCTTCGGGTCATATAGTTATCTCCACCACAATGGTCATATAATGTATCCATCAAGGTTTAATACATATTCAGCCCATAGACCAACCAACTTCCCTCTATGACGTTCTTCTTCCACATGAATAGAACCACCCCAGGTTACACCTCCACTCAACTAGCATCTGCCATGAGAGTGAGAGTAACTTGGAGGTCACCCATTGCAAGGAGGTGGTTCATGTGTGTGATACTGGAAGTGACTCATTTGCGTTGTGCTTGAGTTACACTTCAGAGAATACAGTCACTAGGGTGACTATCCCTATTAAAATGGGTGACCCACCTTTAGAAAGGGACAACCCTGTCGTGTTTGGGTGGCATGTGAATCTTCCAATTTCAGTGGTTTTTGTTCTAGTTTTATGTCTAATTAATAGTATTCTTAAGTCTTGATCACACCATTCACTTCTATTGACTGTTGATCCTCTCCTCTTAACTATTTGTCATCTCTCCTCTGATTGCTAGTTCATCTTCTTATGTTAACCACCCATCTCTCATTCATCTGGAACCCAATTTTTGAAAAACAAATTGCCATTCTTTCTAAACATAAGTGTCAACAATTTTGTGAAGTATATAGTAGAAGGAATTTGGTTCCCTCTACAAGATTTTTCTAGAAGATCTACATCCTTTCCTTGAGGAATAAGATCACCTTTAGAAATTTTCAAGCCACTTTACAAAGCCAATTCCCAGATCTTTCACAATTAGGTTCTATTCGCCCTGTACAATATCAAGAAGCTTCTAAAGCTTCCACTTTTTCCAATCAATTCCCTAATATTAGATCTTCTCTTCCATGAAATGGAGCACTCCAAATCTAGAGAGAAGAAAATACAAAATACAAGTTCGATCCTCTGAGGACACCATTCATGTCAGCTCCAAAGAAGCTTCACTAAAGCTTGAAACAAATTTTCTTGTGTTAAATTTCATAGAAGCTTTGATTTTATATAGTAGCTTAGAAGTATTAATTAGATAATTGAAAAATGCCTAAGAATAGTAACAATCTACTATTTCTTTTTAGTTAGATTAGATTTTATTATTGCTTCATTAAATTAATTAGACTTAGATTTAATTTTGTAATTGTTTTGAGAATCCTTCGATAACAACACAAGGCAATTCAATCTAATGCTTTAACATATTCAAATAATAAAAATAATTTAAATTGTATTCAAATCATATAGAATTAATTAATGGCAAGTATTTAATTAGAGAACTTTTCATTTTGGGAGAATACGAAAAGATAGAGTAAATTTATTTTTTGTTAGATTGCAAACATATGAAAATGAAAAATATGCAAACAAAAGCCCTTGATAACATCACGAGGCACCCAAAAAACATCAAACCAACAATTTAGCATCAGATAAATTGAAGCAAACTCAAAAAACCAAACATCAAACATCAAACATCAAAACAAAGCAAGTCAAACAAAACATACAAACACACTACAGTTACTCTATTGAATTTTCCATTCCTCACTTGAATTTTTATGCCCGATGTGTCCTAGAATCAAAGAGGACTAGATTGAGGTAGTATTAGACAATATTAGAACAAACTTGCCCATATAAAAAACTCCAATAGAAGAATAAGCTTGAGAAGAAATAAAAATACTTAGAGAAACTTAGGAAGTCAACTTTAGGAGGTGTACAAGAGAAGAATTCCATGTGAGAGAACTTGTTCTCTTAGAGGAATTGATTGAATTAAAAGAGTGAAGGCTCAATACCTTCAAACTCTTTATAGAAAATGAACTCGATAGGATTAGAGCCAGTGATCCACCTGACCACACTAGAATCACAACACCTCCTCTTTATAGGTTTGCACAACAAAACTCCATAACTATAAACATTCAAACATTGATTCCAATTCTGATAAACATCATAGTCCTCCATCAGTTTCTCCTTACTTGTGAGTTCAGTAAATAGACTGGTGTAACTCCTATTCAAAGCTATACCACTATTACTCACCAAACTCTTCTTCCCTGTGAAGAGAGTAGTTAGTTGGATACACCCCCACTTGATTGGATTTTTCCACGATAGTAGGAGTAGTTTGGTACATGCCATCAATAAAGGTACACTACATGTGCCATTTTGAGTCCACCTCATCCCCATTTGTGGTGAGATGATTTAGAATATCACATATTTTGGTGAACTTGATGTGAAGGGAAAATCCTTCTAGATAAGCTCTTTTCTTTCCATTTCTTCCATATTTTGCCTTTCTCTCCTTGTCATCCCATTTATTTTTTGGTACCTATGGTACCCCCAAATATGTTAAGATTGACAGTTCCTTAGGGACAATGTATATCAAATGAAGCTAGTTCTCGATCATTCTGCTAGTATATCCTTGTTAATCCCATGACACCTATTACAAATAGGTATGATTACAATGACACCAACTTAGATGGTGGATGACTAGGCCATGATAACACCACTCATAGGGCCCATGAGTTTACAACTTTTAGAAAACCTACACTAGGGTGATTATCAAGGGTTCATAATACATCCAAATTTGGGATAGTGAGAGCCCATTGTTGGCTATCAGAAGATAGGAGCATGCCTACGAGGACACAACTTTGCATATTGACAATGAGGTTGGTTTCTTTAAAAGAGACTTAATAGAAGCTTGAGCAGATCTCACAACCTTAAACATGATTTTTCAAAATGATGATGTTTCCACCTAGAGGGGGAGACTCAAAAATCAAACTGAGACAACAATGAACATGGATACTTGACTCCCACATAGTGAAAAAACCCACCTCATGGTGGAGAAACACAGAACATAGGATAAACAACCCTACAATGCTTATAGCCATTCTGGTCTAATGGACCAGTACTCTTGAAGATAGGGGTGCTAAGAAGTTGATGCACAATCTAACCCAAATAATTGAAAATCTAAAGTCTTCAAGGTGTCAGCCTCACACTAACCCTTTTTCTACAAAAATGATTGAAATTAACTTCTACTCACACAACACAAGTAGCTTTCATGCCTCCTCTACCCTTGCCACTTAACATGGTGAGCTTAAACCACCCAAGTGGGGTACCTATCTTGCAGAGTCAAACTCAAACAACACCACATAGTTTCCAAAGCTTAAATAGAATGTTGACTACCCAATTTTGTTGGGGTACCAATAACCTAGCATAAAAATGCAACAAGCTCCATCCATAGGGATTATGTTTGGAGTAACTACTCCTTCCACATATAACTCCTTTTCAGGGACGAACCTAGAATATTTCAAGAAGTCATTAGACCATGTGATTTACAACATCATACTGGTCGTGACCTCTCCCCAAACTTCCTAGGTTCAAAGGGATAGGAGACTCCAATTCACACATCAAATCTTACACCACAACATTGCAGCAAATCCTTCCTTGGGATGGGGTGGTCGCAAGATTTATTTTGAAAACCTTGGAGAGTATCACTTTGGATTGGTATTACCAACTATTAAAAGCATCAATCCATTCATTCTGACAACTCATTGGTGAGTTTGACATTGCCTTCGAAATGAACAAACCTTTAAAATAGGAATTTGAGAATTCTTGACCATTAAGAAACAAGTGAATGACTCGGTTGCACATTTTATCATACAATGGAGGAAATTCCTCTATTCATTGACTAGTGCACCAACAAGGAATTATGTGATCTCTTCCTACATACCCTCAATAGGGACACACATGAAGAGGTTCAAAATATTTCCTTTAAATCATACAAAGAGGCTCTTAGAATAGATTATGCCACTTTTTATAGTGGAAGAAAGGAGTATGGTGCCAATGGAAGGTTAGTTATCGAAGACAACAACAATAACAATAACAACCTTTTAATGTCAAAGATTTTAAATAACAACAACCACAATACTACCATTGATGGGGTTACAGACATACCACCACCTAAGAGAAACAAAAATAATTGATATAATTATGGTGGAGGTTACAATTACACAAATATGGGGAATCAAGATAACACCACCATTGAATATCCCTAAAGAAATAGCTATGAGCAAAGGAATAGACAAAATGAGTGATCATACAACAATAATCAATATAACCCATATCAAAAACCTCAAGAATATGACCTAGAAAAATATTGCTCATTTCATAGAAGAAGTGTGCATGATACTGAATCATGTTGGGAGTACCAATGCTTCATATTAGATATCTTAGAGGAACAAAAACATATATTTATAGATACATTCCTCAATCCTCAAGACAAATTTGGTCACACCATGGATGTAAACATTATTGACCATTTCCAACCAAGACATATATGTTGTATTGAGAGTTTCATCAATGTATTCTGTGATTCTTGTGTTATGAGTTGTTGCACCAAACTTTTCGATGAGGTCTATTGTACCATTGAGGTGTTCTAATGTTGTGTTATGGATGCTTTTGTGGAGATGTTTTGTATGATCATCAAGGTGTTTTTGATGAGGTTTTGTATCCATCATCCTCTTCCTGATGATGAATCACTGAGTGTGATCTGAAACGTTGAAGCAAAAACATACACAGTTTTATCCAGAAGCACTATCACAATTATTAGATTTTTTACTATGCATTATGGAATGCATATAGTGTGCCTTTATATGCTAGATCATTATAGTGTTTCAACTTCACTATTTTCACTATATTTAACATAGTTGTGATGATTATGCATGCTTCAATATTATGAATTATTGTTAATTATGCATCTTGTTTCTTGGATCATGCTATTCGTAATTTACAGTTAGATGTGATAATTTTATATCATGTTAGGCTTTATATCATGTTGGGTGGGTTATGTTGCTTTGACTATTATTGTGGAGAAAGTATGCTTGATGTTTGACCTGAGTGTGTAGGTACAAGGTTATTCCCCAACAATAGTTATATTGGAGATGGTTGTCTTTGGGTAAGACGTGTGTATTAACCTCTATCTCACTTGGTTTGAGTATGAGATGAGCCTTGTGAATCCCTATGCAAACATGGATCTGAATCAATGGCAATTTTGGAGTCCACATGTTGTAGAAACTTGTAAAATGTGTATGAATCCTTTGCATGTGTTTATATTTTTGCATTGTATTTAAATTTAATTTGAAATATATTTTTCATAGTTGTAGAATATTTAATGCTTGCATCAAAAAATATTAATTGAGCTTTAGAGAAAAAGGTTTATGGCATTATTTCCTTTTAAGTGAATTTAATTTCCCTTTCTAGAAATAAATTATTTTGTGCAAGGAATAGAAATTACATTTTAGTGGAAAATATTATTAAGCTATTTGAATGCATTAGCTTTATTTAAATATGTATATTTGTAAATTGTCAAGTGCTTGAAAGAAAATAATTAATTCACATGTTTTATTTGGAATATTTATTTCCTTCAAAAAGACATTTTTTAAAATATCTTGCAAATAGAAAATGGAAAAAGGGTAAAAAGAGACCCAGAGGCTTATTTTTCCTCACTTTTGCATTTTTGCATTTTTGTTTGTTCAAAACCTCTTTCTTCCCCTTTTCAATAAAATGATTTGGAGAGAAATAATGGATGAAATTGTTGGAAGTTGGACTTAGATTGCTTGTTATTGGAGTGGGAATATGATGTAGGAGCACCTGGGTTCATGGGTAAATCATGCACACACACACACACAAAAAATGATGTCATAATTTTGTTTAGTTTTCTCAACACCTAGTTTTGTACTCTCTTTTTAATTTTATTTTATTGGTGGTGGTTTGAGTCTTTCTCTTCCCATGGTGTTCTGTGGCTTCATAAAGTTACTAGATGATTTGCCTCTACTTATTTTGCTCTTCGGGGTCAAAAATAATTTGCCATTTAAAAAATATCATATCATGTTACTACTTAGCGAGAATGGTACAGAGGAAACATGATAATTGTTTGACAAAATGCCTTAAGGAATTTATCAAAATATTTGTTCTCATAAATATTTTCTCTGCGGAATATGGAATGCCATGTTTGGGTTTGTGTTTATGAAAATAATATTGTTTTCCTCCAATAGTGAGAAGTTATAGGCATGTTGGAAAGATACACAGAAATAAAATTGAAGAATAAAATTAATGTGTGTAAGACAAGGCGCCAGGGAAGAAGGCGTAGGAAATTTTTCAAGAGAAAAAAATTTAAGTTGGAAAGAGGGAAAACTGGCATGGAATTTGAGAAGGAGAGATGAGGCACAACAAAGAAGAAAACTGAAAATTCTTTGAATTAGAGTTTTAAGTCGCCAAGGATAGAGAAGAGTCACTAAAAAAAATAGAGAAGAAAAAAGGAGAGGGAATAGCTATCCCCTTTGTTGCTGTTGAAGTTGCTTGTGAAAGAAGGAGAAGCGTGGAAGATTTGTGTGTGACAAAGAGAATAGGAAAAATATAGAGGCACGGTTGAGAGACAATCTAACATGAAAATTATGAGTCAAAGGAATGTAGATGAGAGTATATGCATCAAGGCATGGAAGTTTTTGACTAATCCATAGTGAAAGAAAGAAGAGATAGAAAATAGAAGAAGACACTGGAGGACATTTAAAGTTGCCATTAACAAGATTAATGTTGATGTGTAGTGAAATAATAATATTGTGATAATTTCTAAAGTTTTGAATTAATAAAATAAACCTCTCTATGTTTATGCTATTTATTCCAATATACTGTGTGAGAAATTAAAAATTTTGGGAAATATTTAGATCTAAAATAGTTTATAGTTTATTGAATTAACAGTTTGATAAAGCTCTCAATTCTCAATCTACACTAATTGGTATTAGAATAGGTTAACCATGTCACGGAGAAGTCCTAGGATTTTTTGTTGTGGGCAAGTAAGTAGAGAGAAGGCCTACAAGTGCAGAGGGTTTGTGAAGACATGGCAAACAGGGGATAACTCAAGGCACTAAAAATGGGTGAAATTGTACAGATACTGGGAGGGATAATAACAAGATTGGATGCAATGGAGGGAACATAGAAAAGAGGAGTACGCGCAGAGAATATTAGTGAAGATGAAAATGAAATTGAAGAACAAGAAATTGGGATAGAAAATGAAATGGATGAACTAGAAGGATGATTCTTGAAAGCTATGTCCAAGATCAATACAAAACCAAGATTGGATCCACCAAGTTACCATGGAAATTTGAATCTGGAAGAACTCATAGACTGGATTTTAGAAATGGAGAAGTATTTGAATTTCAAATCCATAGAAGATTTGAAGAGGGAAAAGTTTGCTTGTACAAAATTGAAAGGACATGCATCCCTATGGTGGGATCATGTGCAAATAGAGAGACAAAGAAAAGGAAAGGAGAAAATAAAGTCATGGGACATAATGGTAATGAAGTTGAAGGCTAATTTTTTTTATAAGACTATCACCTCAACCTATTTAGAAAATTACAAAATTTGAAACAAAAGGAGATGAATGTCAAGGAGTATACCGAAGAATTCTAGAGGCTAAGTATTCAAGCTGGGCATGTTGAAGATGATGAAGAGAAGGTTTCAAGGTACATTAATGGCCTACTAATATCAATTCAAGATGTTCAATTAGCCTAGTTAGAATAAGAACAATTGAAGAAGCTTACTAGTATGCTTTAAAGGTAGAAGAAAAATTGGCCTAAAATAGCAAATTAATTTCAGATGTAAAGGAAAATTTTTACATGGTAGAGGAAAATCAAGTAGTGGAAGAATGAAACCAATAAAAGAAGGTGAATCAAGTACCACATAGAACAACTATAGTCAGAGTACAAGAGGAAGAGGAGAATTTTTCAAAGGAAGAGGAGATTTCTCAAGAGGAAGCGGGGATTTTTCAAGAGGAATAGGCTACTACGGAAGAGGTAGAGGAAGAGGAGACTTTTTAAAAGGAAGAGGAGATTTCTCAAGAGGAAGAGGGGATTTTTCAAGAGGAAGAGGCTACTATGGAAGAGGTAGAGGAAGATGATTTACACATGCATGTTATAATTATGAAGAGGTTGGTCACCAAGCCTTTGAATACCCTCAAGTACCACAAAATAGTGGAAAAGCTAGTGATGCAAGAAACTATGCTACACAAGCTAATGAAGAAAGTGTAGCTTCACCAAAACATATAGAAGAACCTAAACAAGAGTCATTGATTTTGAAAAGAGTTCTTTTGAAACCAGAAAAAGAAAGATAAAAACTAGTACAAAGGAATAATTTAGTCAGAACTATTTGTACCTTAAATTAAGTGGAAAATGTTGCAAAGTAATTGTGGAAAATAGTAGCACGAATAATTTGGTGTTACAAGAAATGGTGGAGAAGATAAAATTGAAGAAGACAAAGTATCCCAATCCATACAAAGTCTCTTGGCTATAAAGAGGCCATCAACTCTTTGTGAGTGAATAGTGTTTAGTTAATTTTTAGGTTGGTAATTATAAAGATGAGGTGATGTGTGATGTAATGCCCATGGACACATGTCATGTCCTATTGGGCAGATTATGGAAATATGGTAGAAGAGTTGTGCATGATGGTAGGTTGAATACCTACACAATAATAAAAGATGGAAATGAATATATTTTGAGTCCATTGAAGGATAGGGAAGAAGAAGTGGACAATAGTCCAATAGTGTGTATAGTCTTTGGGAAATAATTTTTGAAAGAAATGAAGGAGAAGGCATGTTTTGTTTTCATTCCTAGGCCTAAGGAGGTTGGGACAATAGATAAGGAGCAATAAATTCCATTGGAAATCAAAGAAATGTTGGAGGAATATGTTGATATATTAAGGAATTACTGGATGAGCTGCCATCTATGAGGAGTATAACCCATTGTATGGATTTGATTATGGAAATAAGATTTTTGAATAAGGCATATTATAGGATGACTCCCATGGAGCATGAGGAGATAAATAGACAAGTGCAGGAATTCTTGGATAAGGGTTTGATAAGGGAAAGTCTAAGCCCATGTGCAGTACTAGTAGTGTTGACACCTAAAAAGGATGGGTGATGCAGGAGCATCCAGTGGTGTAAGGGCAATTTTGCATCACCCAAAAAAAGATGTGTTTCAAAATTGTTGATGTTCTTTCCATTCTTTTCAAAATTTGTGGTTCTGGTTCCATAATCGCTTGAATAATGATGTAGGACTTTCAGTTTTTCCAAACTGCTAAAAATAGTAACCTGATATTTTTAGAAAGTTTGCATTTGGGCACGGATTGAAGTAAAAATTTACAGTAAGTTACATAACAAAAATATAAGACCTTTGGCGAAGGAATCACACAAAAATCATTTGCGAGTTGAAAGATATTAAAGTTTTTGTTTCCTGAAAATTATTCAAACTCAGGTTTGAGGCACTAAATGGCCTTGTACAGGCCCAAAAATGGCCTAAACTGATAGAGTAGGTTCTTAGAATGTAGAGTACTTCACGATCTTTCCGACGCATAAAACGGTTCGTCAATTGGACATTCGAATCAAAAGTTATGGCTCTTAGAAGTTGACCTATTTTTGGAGGGAGATGCAAATTTTGAAATTAGGTTGTTGGCCACCAAAAAGGCTATTAATAACCATTTTTGGGAACCCTGGGTAGTAGGAGAGTTAAGGGGGGAAAGTGTGGAGTCAAGAATAGGCGGGAAAATAGAAACCCTAGCTGATTTGGGGGTTACAGAAGGCAAAAGATTCCAAAGCCTGGTGAGGTGTAGCTGTAGTGTGTTGCAACCTATGGAGGATTAATTCCTCAGATTGTAATTGAACTTTTGTAATGTAATGAGTTGCCCAGATCAATAAAGAAATACTCTATTTTCTGTATTCTATTTCTATTGTTGTGTGTTTTATGATTTACCCCCTTCATCAATGGGGAACAACATATGTGCACTGATTCAAGAGCCATCAATAAGATATCAATTAAGTACAGGTTTCCATTGTGTAAAATGGATGATTTGATGGATTATTTAAGTGGGGCCAAGTATTTCACCAAAATTGGTCTAAAGAGTGGTATCATCAAATAAGAACTAGAGAAGGGGATGAGTGGAAGACTACCTTCAAAACAAAGGATGGATTATATGAGTGGTTGGTCATGACATTTGGCTTGATGAATGCACTGAGTACATTCATGAGGATGATGAATGTTCAGTGCTGAAAGCATTCCTTGGTAAGTTTGTTATTATATATATTCGAATGATATCTTGATTTTTAGTAGACAAAGGAAGAACATTTGATGCATGTGAAAGCTGTTTTACAAAGATTAAAAGAGAAGTTTCTAGTCAGTCTTAAGAAGTGCAAATTTATGAAAAAGGAGCTAGTTTATTTGGGTTTTGTAATTTCACAAGATGGTTTACAAATGGATCTGGAAAAAGTCAAGGCTATTGTGGATCTAAAAAAACAATAAAAAATTTCAATGGTATTTGTGTTCCCATTACTAAAATAATTAAGAGTGGAAGAAAAGAATTCAAGTGGACCGCTACAGTAGATAAAAGTTTTAAAGTGTTGAAGGAAAAGTGACCGAATAACCGGTATTGTCATTGTCGGATTTTAACAAAGTGTTCCAAGTTGATTGTGATGCAAGTGGGACAATGATATGAGGGGTTCTAAGTCAAGAGGGAAGACCAATAGCCTACTTCAATGAGAAATTAAATGAAGCCAAAAAGAAGTATTCTGAGTATGACCAAGAGTTTTATGCTATTATGCAAGCACTCAAAAATGGAGACATTATTTGCTACCCAAGGAGTTTGTATTGTACACCGATCATCATACACTATGGTTTATAAACAACTAAGGTAAGTTGAGTCAGAAACATATGAAGTGGGTTGAGTTTCTTCAAAGCTATTTTTATTTTAAAACATAGGTTTCGTAAATCTAATTGGTTAGTTGATGCATTAAGATGGAGGTGTTTGTTGTTGAATGAGTTGAGGATAAATGTATTGGGGTTTGATTCAATGAAGGAATTGTATGAACACGATTTAGATTTTAGAGAGGCATGGGTAACTTGTAAAAATTCAATTAAAAAGGGTAGGACACTAGGGCTGGAATATTTTATTCAAGGATGTTTTTTATTTAAGTGACAATGGTTATGAATACCTCAAGGTTCAATGAGGCAGAATTTAACAAGAGAAAAACATAGTGGAGGTCTTGGAGGGCATTTTGGGGTGGATAAAACATTGGCACAACTGAATGAAGGATACTATTGGCCAAGGATGAGTGTGGATGTGAAGAACATAGTGCAAAGTTGTCAAATATGGTAGCATGCAACAGGATCAAGTTAAAATACATGTTTATATCAGCCCTTGAATAAATTGAAAAGACCATGGGAGGAGGTGAGGATGGACTTTGTTCTTGGGTTACTGAAGACTTAACGAGGTAATGATTCTATTTTTGTTGTGGTAGATAGATTTTCAAAAATGGCGCATTTCATTCCATGCAAGAAGTCAAATGATGCAACACATATTGCTACTTTATTCTTTAAGGAGGTGGTTAGATTACATGGTTTTCCAAAAGGCATTGTTTCAGATAGAGATACCAAATTTGTTGGGCATTTTTGGCATACTTTGTGGAGGAATTTGGATACAAAGTTGGCATTTAGTTCAACCTATCATCCACAAATCAATGGGAAAATAAAGGTTGTTAATAGAAGTATTGGAAATTTTTTGAGATGCTTTACTAGAGGTAAGCCAAATCAGTGGGATGTGGTATTGGCACAAGATGAATTTTCCTACAATAATTTAGTCAATAGGAGTACAAGTAAGAGTCCTTTTCAAATTGTTTATGGATTCAACTCAAGGGGTGTTGATGAATTAAGGGATACTACATATTTGGGAATAAAGAGTGTTATTGTAGAAGATATTACTAAATATCTATAGGAATTGCATAAACAAGTGAAGAAGAATTTAGAAAAGAGTGCCATAAAATATAAAGAGCATGCTAATATGAAGAGGAGACAACAAGAATTACAAGGAACATACAATAAATTGAAATGGAATAAGTAGGGTTGTGCAAGGTGTTAAGAAAACTTTCATCAAATGCATATGAAATTGAGCTACCAGATGGTGTAGATATTTCTCCAATTTTCAATCTTACCAATTTATATCATTACTATGAAGGAGAAACAAGTGGGAAGGAGAGTATAGTTTCAAATTTACCAGAGAAATATGATTGGATACATCAATTGCCAGAAAAATGAATTGAAGAAATTGATGCTATGATAGCTTTTGAGTGGTCACGAACACAAGGGGAAAAAAAGTATAGAGAATATCTAGTATAGTTGAAGGATAGGAAGGAAAATGAAGCAACATGGATGGGAGCATAAAAAATTGCAAAGTATGGAATTGCCACTCTAGATTTTGATAAATGTTTATGAGATTCAATTCATGAAACATTTCTTCTTACTTGGTGTGTTTGATGTAGGAGCATTTAGGTTCACGGGAAATCCTCCACACACACAAAAAAATTATTTCATAATTTTGTTTAGTTTTCTCAGCACCTAGTTTTGTACTCTCTATTTCATTTTATTTTATTGGTGGTGGTTTGAGTCTTTCTCTTCCTAGGGCAATCTATGGATTCATAAACTTACTAGATGATTTGCCTCTGCTTATTTTACTCTTTGAGGTCAAAAAATAATTTTCCATTAAAAAAATCAAATCATGTCACAACTCAGTGGGAATGGTATAGAGGAAACATGATAACTATTTTATAAAATGTCTCAAAGTGTTAGGTCTCAAAAATGCAAGTTGTAAACCTTAAGAGGATTCCAAGCTCTTTGGTAATGTTTTTGGCTAACGAAACATGGTTAATTGATATGGTTGAGAACCACCTACACTTTAGGCTCTACCAGACCTAGGCGGGTGAACCTTGATAACTGATGCAGATTTAAAGGTTGTGTGACTTAGTTGAACTTAAGTATCCATCCATAGTGGCATGTAAATGTGAGATAGATGTAAAATTAATAACTACTCCTACTCCTAATGTATGAATAGGGTTTTTTATAAAGTATTGTGGTGAAATGAATGTGACTGGTGTCTAATCCTATTGTGTAAATGGAGTCAAGATGTGTAAAATGTGTGGATCCTTTTTCTTGGCTTAACTCTAACTATTTGACACTTTTGAATGTCTATACCTTGTATAAACGTGCAAGTTTGTCGGTTACTTGTGCCCTTCTTACAAATCCTAGTGATATCTTCCTAAGTTACTGTGATGTTTGAAAGGAATTTTAATTCTGGTGTGAAGGAAACCAATTAAGATAATCAATTCAAAAAGGAATTTAATTTTGGGCAGAAACCTATTTAAATTTGATTCCTTAAAAGGATTTCAATTCTCTCCTCACAGAGACCAATCAAAGGATCACATAGAGGTAGCAAATGTGCCTTGACAAATTAGATATATTTTTGATACACTTAATTTGAATAACAAAGAAAGACCACTCCAGAGACAGCCAAGTAACATATAAGAATTAATATTAACATAATAGTTGAACCTTAGAAATTGGACCACCAATTCAATTTTTTCTCCTCCATTATTTTGCTTCAAATGATAATATAATTCACACTGGAAGTCTTTTATATTCTGGTATCTACTACCTAATATCTAATTCCTACTGACTGCTGCTACCGTTGATGATTCTTTTTTTCCAACTTACTTTTATTTCCCATTTATACTTTGTATTTTTAGGGTTATGACCCTTCAAATATCCATCAGAGGCAACCTTTCATTAGATTAGATTTAATTTTTGTTTTTTTGCTTCACAAATATTTAATTTTAATCTCCCTTTTGTCTTCACATCCCATGAAAATAATCTTGGAAATTTTCACTTTGCTTTTACTTGTATATATTTTCACTCGTAAAATGTCCTTTGGGTAAAAATAATTCCTCACTTTGAAACCCCTTTAGTGAAAATGTGAAATTCATCTTACTATAGTCAAAATTTTATTTAATCTTTTATTTGCACTTTTTTGGATTGAGAATCAAGCACAAATATTATTAAAAAATTAACCAAGTATTACATCATAGTGGTTGAAGATACCACAACAAAAAAGACTGCTCATACATCAATCCAAAAACAACTTTTTTCCTAATACATACTAAAAGTTTTATTGATAAAAAACTAGAGTATATATTAGAAAATATAATCCACTTCTATTGACTACTTATATAACTAACTATTAAGGCCACCTGTTGCTTTTGAATTCCCTAATTTTCTTTTTGTCTTAATTTTTAGCATGAGAGCTTTTTGTGTTTCTGTCCTTGAAGGTCTTCACATGAGAGGTCTATCCCTCTTCACTGCCTTTGAATTCCTCATTCATGATATCCTCCATTGAAAGTCTGGTTTGATCTACTACCTGTGAACCTCTTGTTGCTTCCATATATTGGTAATACATACCCTGACTATCATCAAGTTCAGTTCCATGTCTGGAATCTTCCATCTCAACTTTCTTAAATTCTGGATCCTTGGGTCATCATGCCACTTATTTTCTTTGTCCCATACGTGCATCCTGTTATCACTACTGTCATATGAATCTAAACCTAGAATAGCCCCAATTTTGGGTGAGATTTTGAGTTGATTTGTGTTGAGGCTATAATTTTGACCTAACATTTCTAATTGTTTGTAAAGTTCACTTTCTTCTTTCTCCATTTTTTTCAATTTACTGTATAGATTTTGGAAATCTGTGTATGAATTAAAGAACTTCTCATCAAATTTCCTGGAGCTTCTTGCACAAAAGTCTGTTTCTTTGATATTCCATCTTTATAAAACATTCCACCTATTTCAACTAGTTCTTTGAATCTGCCAAGGGACATCTCCATAGTTACAGTAACTTGTTCAAAGAAGTTAAAGTTTGTGAGATCCTAGAGAATCCCAGTGAGTCCTCTTTCCTTGCCAAGAAATCTTTCTTCGTTCCTTTTTTCCACAGGAAACACAATGTTTCAGATGACAAGACAAACCAAAAACAATTAGCTTATGCATTCAGACCATTTACTATACCACTTAATATTTATTTCTTAATCATAGTGACTGTAGGAATCCACTTTTCAACATTACCCATAAAAAAGACCAGACATATTTGGCATATAAGCATTCAAAGAAAACATGAGACATAGACTCAGAAATATTGTATAATGGACAAACCATAGCCTCAATTCATAGACTCAGTTTGTTAAGTAATAACAACCATTTGAAGGAAGCTTTTTTTGGTTCTAGAACTTTAGACCACAACAACTTAAAAGTTCTAATGAGTTCCTCATTAGTTCTGGTGTCAGCCCAAGTAAGCTTGATATGATGGAGAATGTCTTGCGATTTAGTCATGATTTTACAGATCAACTTTGGTTTTATCTAGACAAAAGGAGTGCCGTCTTTCCGTTTCACATCTCCTATTCTTTCTTCCCCTATTAATTCAATCTTGTTATTTAGTTTACTTAACATTGCCTTATGAATGGTGGAGAAGGTTCTATAATATTTGTCATCTAATTGAAACTAGCATTCAATTTGCTTCTAGTCTTTTGACATTCCTTGATCAAACAGATCTGTTAATTTGGAGAAGCCTTTTTCATTGCATTTTCTTGCTGAGCAACCTTGTAGCAATGCTAAAGGTTTATTCTTGTGTATGACATTCCACCATATTGATCTTTGTTTCCAAATGATAGATTCTCTATCCAAAATAAAAGGTTTCACCACTTCCCAAGTCTTCCATATACTTTTGAACACCATAGATCCCCCCAGCTTAAACTGATACTCCCCTAACAAGGCATCGTAAAAACCAATCTTGCCCTAGTTTTTCTTTTTCAAAGGAGTAGCATTATCAATATTATGTCTTACTAGAACCTTCCAAGGTTCCCCCCCTATCAGGGCATGAGTGATTCATTTAGTGACTAGGGCCACACCTTGGATTTGCAGATTTTTAAGACCCAAGCTGCCTAGTTCTTTACTAACACAACACCAATCCCACTTTATAAGATGCTTTTCTGATTTTCCTTTACCATCAGACCACAAGAAGTTTTTGATCAATTTATGAATGACATCAAACTGGTAATTAGAAAATAGCCACGTAGATGAATAGAAGATAGCATATGTAGAGAGGATTTTTTAACAGACTTGTGTTCTCCCAGCTAAAGACAAATGCAATCTATTCCAATTTTTTAATTTTTTTTCAATCTTAGTAAAGAGCCAATGCCACATTACATTGAGAGAGGGGCACACAACAAAGGGGATACCAAGGAATTTGACTTTCTTTGATAGTCCTCCCCACTGCCATTTGTCCTTCATGATCCAATTAGGAATAATATCATCCTGTTCATAAACAGATTTGTCACCGCGAAATAACCTTTAAAAATGACCCGTTGCCCTTAGAGCGGTGACTAAATTGTCCCAACAGTTAGAGAGATCACGATAGAGCAATGATCTTCCTTTGCATTTGAGAGGGGCAACTCCCTCGTATGATGGGGGTATTTCTGATTTTTGTGTACTTTTATCTTGAAAGTACAAAAAGAAAGAAAAGCAAAAATAATAGGAGAATTGGGCATGTAGAAACCCTTGTGGTAGACGTACGAAAACCAACAGGAGTTTCACAATCTTATTGAAAAGTATGAGGGGGTTTCACCACAAAGCTAGAATCCACTTTCTTAAACTCCATGATGAATTTCATGACATATGTGCAACAATGATGAAGAAAGATGGCAAATCTCAACATACGAAGAGATAATTTATCTTGACACTTTCAAATTAGGATACTGAGACATGATTGTGCTTCATCACTCCAATTGCATGCTTCAATGGATAACTTTGATTTACACAAATACATAGAAAGATCACCAATTTGACATACAAGAAACTAGTAATCATAACTCAGAAATACATCAAGAACATATGAACTGAAATGCATTCTTCATTATCTTTTCAAAATTATACAATTCCAAAAGTAAACTATGCAATGTGTAAAACCAAAAATGTTCCAAGAAGTTTCTTCATAAGTTCCCCCTACAAAAGTTCTCTCTCCAGAGACCACCCCTTTACATTTGAAATAGCCTCATATTTATAGGCTTTTTCCCATAACCACTTTGCAACTACCTTACAACTACCTAATAACTACCTTTTTGAAATACAAAAATATAATGAACCTTATTTTTGGTTATATTTTATACCACTTTTTTTTGGAAATAAAGTTCATTTTTTAACTTGTGAATTACAATAAGTGACAAAAGTCACTCTTCCAAAAAGGTAACCTAACACTCATAAATTGTGAGTTGTGAATTTCACTAAGTCCTTTCCATCTTCATCCGCTCCTTTTTGAAAATCAACTTGGCTAGATCTGGACAAACCCTCTGAATACCTGAATCTTAGACTCCTTTAGAAGGATAAATGGCACTGCAATCATTCCCCAATGCTTGATCTTCGTAAAAATCACTACATATGCTACATAGTTTCTAAAACCCTTTCAACAAATTTATTTTTGTCCATATCTGGCAGTCTTCGCATACCATGAGATTTCATCTCTTTAAGGCGTTGTGTCAAACAGTTTATATGCCTTTTTCTTGCTTCCATTGTAGTCTACAAGACAACATTTCTCTGAGTTTCTTTCAAACCATGCATGCATTGAATTTGCGGAGGTTACATTGCTTTGGAACATTATGTCAAACTGTTCGCGTGCTTTGTCTGGTTTTACAATGTTTTGCATGTGTTATCTGCCAGGGTTATAGTAACCACATCTGACAAAAGTCCACTTTCAACTGTGTTTTTATGAATGTCCATACCATCCTCGAAAGCTCCCATTTTGGCATGGATTGGGAGGAAGTTGGTGAAGGTCATGTAATCTGGTTTTACACCTACAACTTGCATTTGCTTGAGAGTTTCAAAGGGCTTTAATAAACCCATTTTTTGAGTATCCTACCATTATCGCATTGTATGAGATTTATTTGAGGCCGACAGTTAAGGTTTCATAAACCTTGCTAGTGCTTTCAGTTATGGCAGCCTATAGGTCATGAAAGATAGCTTTACACCTGTCAGTAGCATTTTCTTGAAAGTTTCAAAAAGCCTTTTGATCAAAGCCATTATGTGCACATCCTCCTTATCATTGCATTCCAAAAGACCACATTTCATTGAAGTGTTTTGTCAAATAGTCTACATGCCTTGTATATGCTTCCAAAATTTGCAAACATGTCTTTGAGGGTGCTAGCAACTATTTTTAGCGTTCTTATTTTATCACAGACCAGGAGGATCCTCGTAAAGGTTGTGTAATTTATCTTCACACTTGCCAATATTTTCTTGCAAAACATTCTAAAGATTTTTCAGAGAACCCAATTTGGCACATCTACAACTATTATGTTCTTGCCTTATTTCTCAGCCCGGGCATGTAGAAATCATCACTTGCTTTACCATATTATCTTCTTGATAAGATAATACTAAATGATAGTTATGGTCCTTGAATATAGGCGGTTCCTAAGGATGTGCACAGAAATTGGAGTTAGTTGTTTTATTATACAAGGATATTTATTTATGACTTCTCTATCAGCCTTTTGAAGGGTTATCAAAACATTATTGGCCATCAAAGACATTTTCACAAGTATTTACTTTCTTCAAGAATAGAAGTGGCTTGTTTTAGTCGGCTAATGAAAACTCATTAAAATGCCTGACACAATGGATTTCCAGAGTTGGATGAAGTTTCATAACTTTATTTCACAAGTTAGCCAAATCTAGAAGTTAAAATAACGAACTCTACGCATTCCTTGATTTTAACTTGTGATAATTTCTAAGTGGCTTCAAATTAGTTAGCCAAATTCACAAGTTAGCAAAACTAACTTCTCCTTTTGCAAGTTTGTTTTGAAGTTAGCCAAAACTAAAAGTAGACATTCAATTAGGTGAAACTGGAAGTGCACGCAAACTTTGCAAAAAGTGAAAGTTGGTGTTGACTTAGCCGAATTCAAAAGGGGACTCCAACTTAAGCTTGACTTGAATTAATTTCTCTTTTTCCACAGCTTGCCTTGAATCTTTATTGTTTTTGTGATTTTTTGCGTACCAGAACCACTTTCAAGACTTTGACTAAAACAGATGAACAATTTCTCCTTCAAACTAGAAAGCAACTTGAAACTTTAGGAGAATTTGTGACTAGGGCGACTCAACATAGAAAATTTTGACATCAAAGTTTGAAATTTGGAAAGTTGAAAATGAGGCCAACACATCCCAAGTCAAAAGAATGGATTTGGGGAAAGAGATTTTTGCCCTTGAGGCTAAGAAGAATATGTCAAGTCTTTTCTCTAGGTTTTCTATCTCTTTTTTCTCTGTTATTGGAAAGAGGGTAGTATCATCTGCAAACTAAACATTCAGAAACCTATCCCCATTGGGCAATATTATACCTTCAATTTTGCCTTCCACTGCATCTAATCTCAAAATGTAATGAATGGCCTCTAAGGCAATTACAAAAAGGGAGGGGGTAAGGGGACATCCCAGCTTGATTGATCTTCCCATCATAAATGGAGAAGAGAGTTCTCCATTCGCTTCCACTTGAGCTGTAACATCCACAAAGAGCATCATAACAATCTTGCTAAAGAATTGTAACGCCCCGACCGAACACCTTAGAGAACAACACATCTACGCTATGCAAAAACGGGATAAATTTTTTTTTAAAAGAATAAAGTAACACAGTAATGTTTAACACATCACTACACATCAATAAACTATCAACTAGTCCTCTAAGATATCATGGGAGCATTACTTGTCAAATCAAACAACATAATATGACATACATCCTTAACTAACATTAATAGATCATTCAGAACTTTTGAAATCAATAAACATTTACATTTCCATAACATCAAATAAATAATCATTAGGATCTAGTACATAGTTACAATTTCTTTTCACACATGAGTACATCATTGCATTGTTACTTAACACCTTCTGACCACATACATTATAAATCAACTGATACACAAACAAGTATATGATTACAAATCACTTACTTCATATCTAGTACAAGATCTGACGGCTGATACACGAGATACAACATTCTCGCACATGAACAAAAGCAAGAGGACAAACCAATGGATAAAAGCTCTTCCACCCAACCATGTGGAACCCTAAGGTCCACCCCCCGAGCTAGGAGTTAACATAAGGTTCCCACTACAACATCCAGTCAGGTAGACAACAGACTATAAGAACAAGACAACACATAACTCCAACAACACAAGTCATTAACACAAACAACTTAACAACACTTCCAGAGGCAACCAAATAATGAATGGGGAGAGTACAACTAGGGAAAGCTAGGCTGCAGTAGGGAGGAGTGTCATCACATGGCTTGTCATTTCAAAGAATAAGTCCCAGTTTTGTTTTAAGAGAGATTGCTGCTGAAGAAAGGAGAAGACTGATCAAACCAAAGACAATGATTAAAAGGCTAATGCAGAATTTTAGAGTGTGTCATTGGTGTTGATAAGTTGCAAATATGAGGTATTTGATAGAAAGGATAGAGTTCGCTGTCACTGCAGTTTTTGGATTCCATATATAGCTGTCTAAGGAAAAGAAGGAAATATATACATTTTCATTATAGAAGTTGATTGCGTGGTTACATTTTATGGTATTTCTTTTTTTAGAACTAGCAGATCCATCGTCAGTAAAGTCATCTGTGTGACGGCAGCCAAAGGAAAAGGTTCAAGGGCATAGCTCAAAATCTGCCAAAGGCGAATTCACAAGGAAGATAATAGTGAAGTGTAGCAGATCACTAAAAAAGGAGTCCAGATCATAGGCATATAAAGATCCCAGTCCACAGGTATGTTAAAAGATCTTTATTTGTTGAACAAACCGCTGTTAAAGAGATAAGGTAGTTTTTTTGTGAGCCGTTGAGATTACACGAGGGTTTTTTTGAGTCAAAATAGATCGCTGAATTTCCAAATTGCTAAAAATAAGGATCAAGGCGATACCTATTAAATCTGTAGGGCATTTTCTGCAGATCACAAATGAATATCGGCCTAGGCTCGTATTTACAGCGAGCCTTCCTTTTGACTACACAAACTATGCTCTTTTCTCAGACATCTACGCAGAAGAGGCCTAGTGCGGTGCGTTTCAATTGATGAAAGATAGAGGAATTGATAAGATCACTGTGTGCAGTTGGATTTTTAGGTCGTAGAATGGTTCACACTTTTCATGTGGCAGACGTATCACATCCAAAGGCGCAGGAAGTTTTGCATAGTTGGGAAAATTAGCACGGAAAAAGAAGGCAGCCGTGATCTAAATGTCATCATATGGAATGCAATAAATGCAGGATATACACCTAATAAATTCATTGCAAAGGCTTAAACATCCATCAACACATACTTGGAGAACAAATAATTGCTATTCTGGCCTTACAAACTTTCAAGCAAATGCACTCAGCAGGAATGAATTGGATAATACGGAAATTCAGAGTATAATGACCAAAGAATAACTTAAAAATGCTTTGAATGAGTAGAGGAATGTGCAGAATAAAAACCCTAGATATAATCTTTGATTGCAAGATGAGAAAATAATATTAACACAATTGAAAGAACCTGTATACGCTGCAATGTCCTCAATCTATTCTTTGCAGCTCCGTCTTTCTTCCCGGATCTCCAATTCCCGTCCTTTTTTCCCTTCCTTCTCTCTGCTCATTATATAGAATTTCCTACCCTGATTGCTTGTACTCCACCTCACGATCCAATGCAAACCGAAAATACCGCTTACTTTCATTTAATTTTTAATACCATTACAATATAACCCCGATTCCTTTATTTACTCAAGGGTAACTTTCATTTAATAAAAAACAACTTATAATTTTTACTTTATTTAATTTAGTATTTTATATTGATATTAATATATAACAACTCATAAATATTTATTACTTTATTTAATCATTTATTTACTTGGCCACATATATTTACTTCATGTTGATTTTATTAATTATAGAACAATTCCCCAACTATAATAACACTTTATAACTAATTTATCTCCTTAATTATTTATTTTTATTTATTTAATATTTAATATACATTTGTTATATAACAACTAATAATTATTTATAAATCTATTTAATAAACATTAATCAAATTTATCTATTTGTATACCACAATTAACCAATCATAATCATGCAATTACTCGACCATCAATCGTGCAGGGAAAGCAAGACGACAACCCATGAAGACAAACGAAACTGAGAACAATGACTAGATGCAAAACTGAAGACTTATCCTCTACAAGGATGACGGACAACTAGGGAACCTTATGTTAACTCCCATCAATAATTCCATTGGCTAGGGCACGCTCAGACCTGCTAGTTCAGGTGGAGTCAATGTCCGGTACCTGCATCCTGCAGCAAACCTCAAGGTTAAACATATATATACAACATGAAGTCATGCACACAGTAAACAGAAATCGCAGCGTGGCAGGGTACTCGAACACGAGTAATGCGACACTGTTCTGTTCACATACATCCACAATTAAATATTCAGTTGTCTACAAGAACATAGAACAATCAATACGATATGATCTAGTAAAACAATTATTGTTAGAGCATCATAACCCTAATTAAATATCACATTAAACTCAGAAATAGCATTAATCCATTATATCAAATATGTCCATCAAACTATGAAACATAAAATATCAATAATCCAATCTCATCAATCGTCATCAAAGAAATAGGTCCATAAACAACTCAACGTAATAACAAGGAATCCATGTCATGATATCTAATCCTACTAGGAGTACTATCAGTCTGACGGAAGCAAGGTGAGGGGCACTACAATTCAGGGAAACAAATAGCTCTAAGAATCTTAAAGATAAATGACCACTCCACTCGGTCATAGGCTTTTTCAAAGTCCAGTAATTGGATACCCGCATTTTGTTTGGAGTCCTTAGACCATTGAAGGGCTTCCCAACTTGTTATAAGGTTTTCAAGAATGTATCTTCCCTTAATAAAACTAGTTTGAGTTGGACTAATTATTTCTGGTAGAATATCTCTGAGTCTCAGAGTCAATACTTTAGCAATAATTTTATATGAGACATTTAAAAGCATTATGGGTCTCCAATTCTTCATTTCTGTCCTATCTCTTTCTTTTGGTAGAAGTTTTATTATGCCCTTATTTATATCTTTTCCTAAAGTCCCTTTCTCTATTGCTTCATTATAAAGCTCAAAGAGGTCATTAACTATCCAGTCAATATTAGTCTTGTAAAATTCTACTGGCAACCCATCAGCCCTGGGGGACTTATCATTGCTCATGGATTTGATTGCATGTTTTATTTCTTCCTTATTGATTTTTTGATCTAGCTTCTTACTCATGTCAGGGGTCAATTTAGTCTTACAGACTTTGCAGCATAAGTCTTGAGCCTCCCCATAAACTTCCCTACTATCATCTTGTAGAAGTTAAGGACAACACTGAGAGGGGGGGTGAATCAGTGTTGTGTGAATTTTTGAATCTTTTTCAAACTTTAACTTTCAGAGCACAAGGAGTGAAAGATACCTTTGATTTGTCAAATACATATGCACATGACTGTGAATGCAGAAAGAGAATAAAACTTCATACGTAAATTAAACACACACAAGGAAGATCAATATGAATCATAACACAAGATATGCACGAGTGGAAAACCCATCAGGGTAGAAAAACCACTCCAAAATTGCCTCACTGGCTTAACTGATAAAACATGCCTCACTGGCTACAATATGCGTCTCAGTGACAAAAGTTAAGGTCACACTGACCTATAAGCCTCACTGGCATATTGTTTAGAAGCACCAGCTTCAAGGAGCACCAACCCCTAATACAGAACAAACTGAAAACAAGAATTCAGAGGGTTTCTCTGTTTCAATACAAAACATTTCTTCTCTTTCTTGTGTCTGTGAAATGTCCATTCTATTCAAAAAACAATCCTACATCCGGATATACTCAACTACACTTCACACAAATATGTTTCATCATTGTCTGTTTTTATATTTGCATCAATGCACCTGAAAAACCATTGTATACAAATTTGATGTCCTTTCACCTTCAGAACATATTTTCATTATCCTTTTATCAAAACCTTTCATCTTCTCTGAAGAAAATAATATCTGATTGCCTCAAATAGATCTCCATTCTGCAAAAACAATTCATCATAATATATTTTGAATCTGCCCCTGTAATAAAATCTCTGTCCTCATTTTCATCTTCTATCAAAAAAACTTTCATGCATGATCCTTCATATTCCTGCAAAAGAATCTCCAACATTGCCCTTGTCAAAAATAAAATCATTTTGCCCTTGCAAAATAATTCATCTAAAACTTGTTCAAAAATCTCCAACCCTTTCTCCTTCTCTGCAAAAAAATATTCTGTGATTGCAAAATAAAATCTTCTTCAAATCCTTTTCTCAATAATGTCTTCAATAAATCATATTGCCCCTGTTTATTTTTCTCCTCAGATCCAAAAGAAATTTGTCAATTTGCCTCAAATAAAATAAACTTTGAGATCATAAACTCTTCATAAAAAAAAATTGACATGATCCTTCATCACAAATCTTCCATAAAAATCTTCAATAGACTTTTAATCTTCTCAAAAAAAATTATATCCACAAAGAAATTTTCTTCAAGGTTTTGTATCAATCTGCCATAAAAAATTATCTTTCATTCTTTTCACTTCTCAAAAATCATCTTAAAAAAAATATCTTTCCTTAACAAAATAGAAAGAAAATTAAAAACTTTCTCTTTTAATTCTTTTGCCACGAGAAGATATAGAAATAAATCCTCTTCTAACAGCAACTATAGGAATTAAAAATTCCTTTCCAATCGGACATAAACTGCACCTGTTAAAAGAAACTTTCTAACATACAAATCATAACTTTCAATAGTAAATACGTTCTCTGGAACGTCAAAATAAACCACGGGAGTCAGACTGTTTGATTTACCTTGCGCACCTTTTGCAAATTCAAACTTAACCTTTGATTTAGACTTTGCCACCCGATCACTTGTGAGAGAGACCGATGAAGTCGGTAAGGGATATGAAGTGGGCCGGTCACCACCATGTCTAAGGACCCCTCCAAATGGTGAAACTTAAGTTGCAAACCTTCCATTGTAAGTCACTTTTCAAACATAAGAAAAGTGTAATATGCACTAGACGAGCAGAGAAGGTAAACAAAGAGTATGCTTTAGATACATAATAATTATCTTCTAAGCCTTCAACTTCAACCATACCTCCTTCTTGCATAGTGTATAAACTTCCATTTCATAAGAATGAAATCCAAAAGATTAACAATGCTTTACCATCTGAACATTATGAACCAATCTTACTTTGATCATCGGTGACAATACATATGAACTAGTATAACTCCTGTGATCACTTCTATCAATCCTTGATATGCCACACAAAATGAAACCAATCCTTACTATAGAGAAAGTCAGACAACATGATGAAGACTACTGAGATCAAATGACCAAGTCACTACCACAACAAGTCATTTGTAAAGATCATGACAACAACAACACACAAGATGATGTAATCAACAACATATAAGATGATATAAACTCTACAGGATGATGTGAACTTTTGCTCCTTCTGATCCTTTAACAAGTATGTACCTCTACACTACATAACTAAACATGATATGAACTTGCCAACCATATTGAAGATCAAAACTATGTCTTGTCATGACCAACAGATGATGAGGATGATCATGAACTCGATGAACAACAACCTCCTTCAACTTCATCAAACTATATCTATATCATGAATGATCAACATCCATCTGATCAACCCTCAATAACATAATCATTTACTAGTCCAAAACACTATCAACCACTTTATATGAAGTATGAAGCAACCCAACACACATCCATTAACATTCTATCAACTCTAGCACAATAACAACACACAAGAAGATAGACTCCTGATGATGTACTCCTGCAACAACTTCACACATCTCTTGAAGATATACACTAATCAAGCCAAACCAACTGACAACACTTATTCTGTCCAAATGAACAACCCCTGAATGATCTTCCTAATAGAGTGAACAATGTGAGAGACATGATCTTGATCAACATGTGTCAACAGTGCAGGCCACCCTGATGATACCTTATGAAGATGCACACTAACTCAACTGATAGATCACTTCAAACAAAGATCATCATTGTTCCAACCTTGATAACCAAGCATTCACATTTACCAAGCTCCTGAGTAGTGACCTTCAGATGTTTACTAAGATCAACCCAAGATCCTGCAATACCTTTTTGACATCAATGACAATCTGACACCATCACATCTGCCTTAAACAAAATTTCATAGTACCTTCTGAATGCCTCCAGTATTTGCTCTTGAGAATTTAGGCTGACACCATTTTCCATTATTAACTGAATATTTTCTTTTATATTTTTCTACTTTAGCAAGTTAAAGAAGTACTTAGTACATATGTCACCATCTTGCAGCCAATTAAGTTTAGCTCTAATTCTAGCTCCTTATGCTTTCCCTAATTGTATTTTCCTTAGCTTATGCTTTACTTCCCCCAATTTGATATTTAGCAATTCATCCTTTGGGATGTCTTGAAGTTTTTCTTCAACTAGGAGGAATTTTTCCTACAATAAGAGTTCTTCTTTCTTTCTGTCTAAGGCATACTTTTTCCCAACTATTTGGAAAACTGCTTTGCAAGCTTCAGTGAGTTTAGACCAATAATATGTATGTCCTTGGCCTCCATACTTAAATTTGCATATGTTTATGAGTGTCTTGATTCCTTCATTGCAATATTCATCTTTTAGTAATTCACAGTTCAGTTTAAACAAGGATCCCTTTGGAGTTCTTATGAATTGCTTTTTCTCCTTGATTGACACTATAGTTTTAATAGGGTGGTGATTAGATAGTGGGTTTGGGATGACTTGGGTTTTGTTTGTGTCTCTTTTGTGAATGAGAGAGATGTAGTCCTTATCCAAATAGAATCTATCAAGTCTACAATATATTCTTTTGTTTTCTTTCTGACAATTTGACCAAGAGAACCAAATACCTTTGCTGTTCTTTTTTCCCCCTTCTAGTGGGTCTGCAAGATTGAATGATTTTTTAAATCTTAGCCAAAAGAATTTCTCATCCCCCCTCCATTCTAGAGGGTTCCCACCTTTTTTATCCTTTGAATATTCAATCATATTGAAGTCTCCTCCAAAAATCCAGGAGACCTTGGGAAGATCTGAGGTTAACCATTTCTATAATTTAGTTTTGTTCAAATAGTCATTGGGGGCATAGATTGAGCATAGCCCAATGTACACAACCCCCAATATTTAGAGTGATCCATGCACTCCTGTTGCCAGGAGAATGACCATATTCTTTAAGATATTTTTCTAGTTTTTTACTCAAAAGAATAGCATTCCCCTTGCCTTTCTCATGTCTAGATGTAAAGGCAATTGAATCTTTCCATACGAATCTCAAAGTATTTTCTAAAGTGAAACCTACAACCTTAACTTCTTGAATGAACAACACATCCATATCTTTGTTCTTATTACAAAAGTCTCTCACTACATATTTTTTGTTAGTGGACTCCAGACCCCTTAGATTCCAACTACAATAGTGAATGGATCTCATTACTCTAGAGATTGAAGGGGTGGAGGATCAATTTACTAATTTTTGTTATCCAACAGAGACTTTTGGATAGAGTCATCTTTCCCCTTCTTACCAAGCTTGATGTTACTAATGGTTCTACTCATTTTTTTTCTTTTTATACCTTCATCCTCAATTTTCATGATGCCTTGTTTAAGGATGCTCTGCTCTAGTCTAGAGGGATCTTCCTCCCTTCTTTTCAAAAACTCCTCTTTAAGTTGGTCAAGTTTATTCCTTTGCTCTGCAACTTCTTTTATTTTGTCTAGTGCAAGTTGCTGTGCACTTTTTTTTCCTCACCGAAATAAATCCATTATCAGAGGTGTATCCCAAAGGAATGCCACCATGATTATCCTCAAGATCTAATTTGGGAGGGGCACTATTCCTCAGGGTATTAGGGTTATTATTACATTGCATCTGAGTGTCAGCAATTTGTGATACTAGTGTCGGGTCTTCTTCCATCCATCCCTCAGATTCCCTATCCTCTAAAGAGAAAATGCTGAGGGTTCCATCTTGGGTGCTTTTTGAATCATCTCCATCTAGATGATCTTCCTCTATGGCCTCCGAGTCCAATCCATCATCAATAGACATAGACTTATTCATGGCCTCTTCTACTAATGATGAGTTGACACCCAAGTCTATATTAGGGGTTGAGATCTTATTTCTTGTGGTTTTCTCATCATTTGGTGGGTGACCCACACTCTTACTCTCTTGGGGGGCACCGACACACAACCCCCAGATTCTAACCCCTTTTCATCAATGTTAGTTTTTGCAAACCCCATCTTGCCTTTGTTTAAATTCTTATTGAGGACCGAGCAATTTTTTTTATGCCCGTCCTATTTACACATGAAACATGAGTTGAGCCCACCCATGCTTATTAACTCACACTAAAATTTCTTTCCCTCCTAGTTAATTTCTAAAAATTCTAGAATTTGTACCCCTGTATCAAAGGAGACATTTTCGCATCGAGATGGGGTAAGGTGGCTCTTGTTTTATCAAATTTTAAGATTTTCCCAAAGGGTTCAAAAATCTAAGGTAGAAAGTTCCAGAATTGGACCGGAACATCCCTTAGTAGTATCCACCTTGGTACTGAGTAGAATTGAACTTCTTTATGAGGGGTATCTAACTTCCAAGGAAATGCCTTGAAGAGAGCCAACCCAAGGTTCCAATAGGCCTTTTCAACCACCCTTTTCTGCATACTATGTGATTTAAAGAATATTACAAAAATTTTGGGTTGAATCATACGATAGAAAGAGTAGTGAATACCCAATTTTTTTGTCCACACTGTAATCAGCCAATTATCAAAGAACTTTCTAGATGGTATTTTTTCCATATTAACACATGTAAAAAAAGCTACTACATTCATTAGCCTTAATTCTTCGTTCTTAATAGCTTTTTCTAGTTCTTCATTAGGTTTTAAAGAAACCTTTCTTTCCAGTGAAAGAGGCTCACCTTGTCTTCGTCTTAGGGCTTCGCCTCCTTTAGCTTCCTCCTCAACACTTGCATTATGTCTTCTGACATTATACATGATTGTGAAGCAAGCATTTTTGGGTGCAACTTCAGGATCTTCTGCATTCACAACTTCCTTGAAGGATTTTGACAGTTCCTTAACTTCTTGTGTGTGCCCACCCAAATTATCTTCCATGGGTACTAAATGCACTGCAAGCAGAAATTAAAACCTTCCTCCACCCCATACTTCACTCGCCGACACCCATCCACCCTGGGTTGACACCAAGATGACGCAACGAGGAGGGTGGGAAAGACCAAAGGAGGAATTTGAAATTTTGAAAAAAAGCAATCAAACAACAATGGATTCTATAATCAAAACCAAGACAAGACACATGATAGAAAATGTAGCAAAAGGAACAAGGAATTTGAAAGATTTCTTAGCAGGAAGCACATGGAGGATTTGCAGACAAACCCTCATGCAACCCCTGGGAGCCTCTCTAATTTACTTTTTTTAAAATAAATTTTATTTGCACTTTGCTCTATCTGCCAATATTTATATCTTTCACGCCTTGCATATATTTTTCATGTGTTTTAGAATTTTGAATGGACTGAATAAATGGTTAGTTTGATATCAAAAGTCCCTTCGATGGATTTCTCCATGGATCTTTAGACTAGAAACCCTAATTGCTTTTCCTCCTTTTGCATGAGTTGTGAGGTACAAGTTGGCATCTGTGAAATGCATAAACATTTTATCAAATCGATTCTTTATACATACCCCACGATTATTGAAATCCATGAGATCTCGTTTCCCTCGATATTCTCTGAAAAGTCTCCAAGGCTGCATCCAAACACCAGATTTAGTCATATCCTATAATCATGTGCCTTATTTATGCTTCCACATTCTACATACATATCACCAGAGTAATTGCAACTATTGAGTGCCACTACATCTCTTCGAGGTGTTTTCCAAACAGTTCACATTTCTTGTATATACTTCCACATTTTCAGGCTGCATACTCCATCGTAGCACTGCACCGGTTCTAGGGTTTCCTACTTTGGTTCCAAAACTATAATAATCATGCCATTCTGTACAATATTACATATATACTCTGTCAACTGAACTATAAACCCCTTATGAACCCTTCCTGATTTGACATATTCATTAAGTTGTGTAGCAAACTTTACTTTCTGCACATGCATCCCATCTGAGAGAACTATTTCTGAGAAGTTTGTGGCCTGATTCACTTAATATCTAAAACTTGACCAGTGGCTTAAGATCCATACTTTCATTATTCATTGCAAAAATGGCATTTATAGTCAAAATTGGCTCTATGGCTTGAAATTTGTTCTCTCATAGATTAATCCTTTTGAACTTCAACAGTACACTGAGAAGACAATTGTAGGTGCATGGCCATGTACATGAGGTAGAAATCCTGCCACGTTCTCATACTCCCAAGCAGAAAGTATAGTTGCAGTTGAGGCATATTCAGTAACAAACTCCTCAACCTCCTTTGTAAACCCATCTGCAGTAATAACAAAAACCTCCTTGTTATTTCCAACTTGTGGTTTGTACAAAATATATTCAGGAAACTTGAGATCACAAGCAATCTTATGGTGTTTTATTACCTGGCCACATAAAATAATTTTGAAATTATCTAGGATCTAAAGATACAATACAGAAGAATATACATGTAAAGAATAGCGTAATTAGTTTGTGATATGTTGTTAAATTTTCAATAGTTTATCAGTGGGTTCTCCCCTCAGAAGCTATTTCCTTAGCAATTTGAAGTGTTTCTAAAGCTGCATCTCTTATCGGTCTATCAAAGAAACCCATCAACTATTTCTCTCGATACAGTAATGTCTCTTTGATATCAAGTAAGGCCTTTTATCCTCTCGACTTTTACTTGTCCACTCGATGAGGCTTTACATAACTTTATTGGAGGGATAACAAAAATTGTTACTCTAATATAGAAGAGTCTTTTTGATAACTGCATATATCCATCTTTTGGCTTATCGAAGGGACTATTATATATGTCCCGCCGATATATGTGAGTATCTTCGATACTTTTACCCTTAGCATGTATTTGTCCATTTGAACTGTAGCTAATATCTTAACTGATATTTATAAACACTAGATCCAAGTTCTAATCTTTGTTTCAAATGATTCCCATAACAGTTTCTACAAATACTCTTTTGAGAACTTCTCAACTCCACACTTTAGGAGAGTCTGATTAAGACTGGATAACCTGATTTCTCTGTAGATATTGGTACATTGTTGGTAGTGCCTAGAATTAATCATGTACTTGCTAGAGAAAAAATCAAGTATTTTTTGGAGCTTATCAACTGCAATAAGAAATCCACTCAAATCATCATTTAGTCTCCCATTATCTTTGCCTCTATCTAACAAGAGACATCATAATGCATTAGAAACAACTCTACCACTCTCAGTGTCTTTTTAATATTTTCTTGTGCCTTTTATGATGTCAACCATTTGAACCTGTGTGGGATGCATTGCAGAATTCAAGGAAGGTATTCGTCTATCGAATGAAAATGTCAGACTTCTATATGTAGGTAGTATTATATTCTCAGCCAAAGAACATATTTTGGATCTTGATGCATATACATCCATTGATGATATTGACACTTTGTTCTCCATGCTTCTATAACCTATGAGTAGCTTTATTGACTTTCATCTCAACAATGTACTAGATGTCTTTAAACATAAGAGACAAAAAGAGGAACATTTATCTTAACTGATATGTCTTTAGCATCATGGGGTGCAAGTTCAGACCATGTTCCTTCTAATTTGAACAATAAAGAAAGTTTGTTCTTGATACTACACATTGCTTCCCTATGATTGATCTTTCCTTCATGTCCATAATCATATCCAAAGAATTGCCGTTGATGAATGCTATTGTAGAAGAACGAAGAAAATGTGAAGCAACCTATAATGTAATTTGCAAGGTAGAAGCATGCTAATGTCCCATAGTGACTAACAGTTTGTATGAGAACATATGCAACTCTTGACAACTCTTGAGTGATTGAATGATATGGGAGATAATGCATCAGATTCACACCCCTTAATAACCTTATCTCTATAAAAATTTGAGATGTATCTTAAATTCAAGTGGGTATTCACCAGAATTTACTTCTTGCACTGTGACAAAAACAAGTCAGGTGGCCTCCAAAATCACCTTGGAAAACTGATCAAAATTTCTCTTGGAGCCATGAAAATGCACTGAAATGTTGATTTTGATAGGAGAACATGGTTGTCAAATGGATTGGCATGAAGTTATCAAGATTGTGAACTATTAACGCTCAAAGTTGCTTACTTATCCTTTTCTGAAATTGCACCTGTCAAAACTCAATTGGAACTCACCAACTCTCCATCTTGGAAAATACCAAATCTGATTCTGGGAAGTTGCAACTTGGGGGATTAGCTCATCTATGTCCAATAAACATGTGTGCAAAAGGGTTTTTATGAAATCCACTTCTTCACCAAATATTGAGTGTCAAAGTTGACCTCCCTAGCGAATTTAATAGTGTGCAAACAACAGACCCTTCCAGAACCCTTCAACTTGGCACTTCAAAACTTTATCAAATCTGATCATAGGAAATTGAAATCTACTATACACACTTACATATGGTAGATAAACATGTTTGCAAAGTTATTTGGAAAGAAACTAAATGGGCTTTCAGTTATGATTTTTCAAAGTAGGCTCCTAGGACAAATTGTACAGGTGCATTTCTAAGTGCTGCAATCAAATTTTTCATCATGGGAACCTAAAATTTTGCCAAAAATTGTAGGAAATTTTAGGTCCTAATAGAAGGAATTTATCAAAGTATTTTATCTCATAAATATCTTCTCTGCAGAATATGGAACACCATGTTTGTGTTTGTGTTTATGAAAATAATATTTTTTTCCTATAATAATAGTGAGAAGTTGCAGGCATGTTGGAAAGATACACAAAAATAAAATTAATGTGTGTAAGACAAGGCACCGGGGAAGGAGACATAGGAATTTTTCAAGAGAAAAAAATTAAGTTGAAAATAATTCATATGCTAGCTGCTCAAAAATAGGGAAAATTGGTGTGGAACTTGACAAGGAGAGAGGAAGCACAACAAAGAAGAAAACTAAAAAGTCTTTGAAGTAGAGTTTGAAGTTGCCAATGGATAGAGAAGAGTCACTCACAAAAAAGAGAAGAAAAAAAGAGATAGGGAATAGCCATCCCCTTTGTTGTTATTGAAGTCACTCGTAAAAGAAGGAGAAGTGTGGCAGATTTGTGTCTGACAAAATAAAGAGGATAGGAAAAACATAGAGGCGTAGTTGAGAAAGACAAGAACATGAAAATTATGAGTAAAGGAATGCAGATGAGAGGATATGCATCAAGGCATGGAAGATTGTGACTAATCCATAGTGAAAGAAAGAAGAGATAGCAAACAAAAGGTGTTTGGAGGAGAGTTGAAGCCACCATCAACAAGGTTAATGTTTTTGTGTAGTGAAATAATAATATTGTGATGATTTCTGAAGTTTTGAATTAATAAAATAAACCTCTCTGTGTTTATGCTGTTCATTCCAATATCTTGTGTGAGAAATTAAAAATTTTGGAAAATATTTGAAGCTGAAATAATTTATAGCTTCTTGAATTGATAGTTTGATGAAGCTCCCAATTCTTGATCTACACCAGAATGATTGAAAGTGGAAGGAGTGTTTGCTTGTGTATGTGTTTACTTAAGAGGAGGATTTCCTCCATTGCAGCAAGTTTGGGAAGAGGTAATATTCTTGTTTAAATTTACTTTTAAAATGAAATACTTTCCTTTTGTCATGCCCATAATAGGTGGATCCATACAACATTCATTTCATAGGAATGATTTATATTTCAATTTGTAAGTTAAAATTTGTGAAAATATGTATTTTGAGACCAAGTTATGGCAATCTTTTCTAAAATCCTAAATTCTCAATATTTGGAAAATTTGATTACATAGAAGTGTTGTTGTGCATTTTAGGATAAAAAGGGCACTCTTGAAATTTAGAAATTTTTTATAATTTAAAATTTAACTATTTAAAAAAAATTTAAGGGTTGCATCCCAATTCCATAAATGAAGAATTTGGGGATTTTTATGGTTTTGACAATTTTGAAAATATAGGAAAATTGCAATTTAGACCTTAAATAGATTTTTTATTTTGTGGAAAGATTATTCTCCTTCATGAAATGGAGTTTTGCATCTTTTAGCATGATGCCATGAAAATTTGTTGCATTGATTTCCATGCCACGACCAAATTGTAAATTTGGAGTGTTGTATTTTTAGGATCGAGGTATTGAGTAGAAGAGGAGTGGGCTCTCACTACTTGCCACAATCTAGAGTGATATATGAAGATTGAGTAGGGGAGAGTTTAAAATAAATGATAATGTAATCCATATTGGGGTAATAAAATGATTAATTAAGATGCCCACGCTGAAAGGAAGCAAGGTATGTGGAAAACACATCCTACACTGATCTACTGAGGAAACATTTATGCAAATTTTTAACTTTTATAGTTACAGATTAAGATGCACATTAACAAAAAGGTAATAACAACATTCAAATGCAAAAATCACAACACAAGATATACGTGGGGAAAACCCTTTCAAGTAAAAAACCCCACTCCAAAGCAGCCCAATATATTATTCATGAATCAAGAAGATTACAATATACTTGCAGAGCAAGCTTTCATAAGAGTATAACAAACTAGAGATCTAGGAGGTAACTCAACATCTATAAGACTCTTACACACAACCTCCATCTCAAGCTCCTGATATATAGGAGTTACAATAAAGTAAATCATCAATGGTAATTACAAAACCATGAGCCAAAACCACCCAAAAGTGGCGCCCAAATTATCTCTAGTCAAAGATGCCTTATGAGGTGCCAAATCACACACCAACACATGTAACTCTCCCATTTACAGATCTTTTAATTGTCCAACATGTTTTCACATTTCCCAAAAATAGGAGGTCCAACTTCCGGAGGTCATAACTTTTGATCCGGGTGTCTAGTTGACGAACCGTTTAATGCGTCAAAAATATCATGAAGATATCTATCAAGATATAACCCATTTCATCTATTATGACAACTTTTAGGGCATTTAGGGACTTCTAAGTGCCTGAAAATTGAGTTCAATTTTTTTTTTTCTAGTTGTTTCAAAATATAAAAACTTTAATATCTCGCAATCCAAACATGATCTTGAGTCGAAACTCACTCGAGATGTTTTACTTAGAAGTTCTGCACCTTTTGGGAAAAGAATTGGGTCAATCTGAGATCAAATGTAGAGTTACTAAAAATAGTAAGTCCCACCATTTTTAGCCCTTTTGGAAACTTTGAAAGTTCTAGACCATTCTTCAAGATAAAGGGTATTCGAAAAGACCAATTCTGGGAAGAATAGTAACCTTTCGCAGTTGCAAGGTTGAGACACTTTTCCTAACATTCTCCCACTTATCAAACACCTTGCAAGAGCAAAGGGAGTATCAATACCATGATTTAATTGCTAGGGACCGAGAGGCCCATAGACACTGAACACCATTTGAACTTCTCTGTGCTCACAAGTTTTGTCAAGGAATCTACAACATTCATCAAAGTGTCAACTTTCTCCAAGTTTACCTTCCCATCCTCTACCATGTCACAAACAAAATGGTACTGGACATCAATATGCTTAGTCCTCACGTGGAAAGGAGGATTCTTCGCCAAACATATGGCACTCTCACTGTCACAACAAATAGTAATCTTCCTTGCATCAAACCCAACATTAGAACACATTCTCTTAAGCCAAATGGCTTCTTTACAAGCATGAGTTGCTGACATGTACTCAGCTTCAATAGTGGACAAAGCAACCATAGGTTGCCACTTACTCATCCAAATAATAGTGTTGGCCACCAAACATAGTGAACACATAAGCACTAGTGGATCTCCTGCTGTCAATGTCACCTGCCCCATCTGAATCTACAAATTCATGAATACTTATAGAATGCTAAGATTTAGTATGATAACCATGATAGCATAAGGAATACTCAGAAGTACCTTTCAAATATATGAACACTCTCTTCACTACATCCCAATGTACTCATCCAAGATTAGCCATAAATTGACTAAGGACTCCCACTGCTTGGGAAATGTTTGGTCTAGTATAGACCATCACATACATTAAACTACCAACTGCACTAGCATAAGGAACTCTACTCATATCCTCCATCTCAGAAGGAGACTTTGGAGAATTTGCAACAGATAACTTTGTCCCCTTCGTAATAGGAACAGTCAAAGGTCTGCAATCTACCATGCTGAATCTCTCCAACACAGTGTTAACATACTTACTCTTGCCTAACCAAACTTTTCTGTTTACTCTCTCTTCTGATCTCCATCCCCAGAATGTACCAAGTTGCCCCTAGATTTTTTATCTCAAACTATGTTGACAACTGAGACTTCAAATCAGAAGTCAAACTTTTACCATTCCCAATGAGTAACATATCATTGACATACAATGCAATAATGAGAATGCGATCATTGTCAAACTTGTAATAAACACAATGATCTAATTTCAATCTCATAAATCTAATACTCAACACAACGGCATTGAACTTTTAGTACCACATCCTAGGAGACTGTTTCAAATCATACAAAGAATTTTCAACTTGCAAACCAAATTTTATTTACCTTTCACCAAGTAGTGCTCTAGCTGTGACATATATATTTCCTCCTCCAAGTCACCATGAAGGAATGTTGTCTTCACATCCATCTATTCCACTTCTAGATCATACACTACTGCAAGAGATAACAAGAACTAAATAGATGTCAACTTTGCAATGGGAGAGAAAATCTCACCATAGTCAATTCCCTCCATGTGAGAATACCCCTTGGCAACCAATCTAGCCTTACATTTCTCAACACTGCCATCTACACCAAATTTCTTTTTGAACGCCCATTTGCATCTAACAAGTTTTCTTCCTTCAGGCAAAGGCACCAAGTCCCAAGTACTATTCTTTCCCAAGAATCCATCTCCTCTTCCATGGTCTCCTTCCACGAACCTGCATCTTTCATACCCATAACCTGTTTCATAGTTTTAGGCTCATCAGTGTTAGAAATCAAAGAAAAAATACAACTGGAATCATGCAATGAATAACCAAACCTAGCAGGTTGCCGCCTTATCTGCATGGACCTTATCGAAGGATGAGATTGAGGTTCTTCATCTTCTTTTGAACTTTCAGAGCTACTAGAATTCTCCTCATTATTAGGTCCACTAGATGTTTTTGGTTCAACTTTCTCAGGGGTGGAAGGAAGCTGAACCACATCCTCTTTCTTCTCTTCTTTCTTTGGTTGCAAGACAATGGAAGAAGGATTGAGCTCTCTAAAGATCACACTTTTACTATATAGAACTTTCTCAGCCATTGGATCCCAAAGTTTGTACCCTTTCACACCGATGCCATAACCGAAGAAGATACACTTCACATCCTTGTTCTTCAATTTAGACCTCTTCTCCTTAGGCACATGTGCATATGCCTCACAACCAAATACTCAAATGTGTCTCGAAGGATTTTTACTAGACCACACCTCCATAGGTGTCTTATCAATGAGCACTGATGTAGGAGACCTATTAACCAAGTAACAAGTGGTAGAAATAGCTTCAACCCAGAACTTTTGTTTAAGGACAACTCCACTTAATATACTCCTTTTTCTCTCCATCAACATTCTATTCATCCTGTCTAGAAATCCATTTTGCTGAGGGATATATGGAGTTGTCTTGTGCCTCTCAATCCCTTGTTCTTTATAGAACTTGTTGAAATCAATTGAACAAAACTCATCACTGTTGTCAATCCTCAAACACTTAGTCTTTCTATCCTTTTGAGTCCCTACAAGATCTTTGAACTCTTTGAATCTATTAAAGACTTTAGATTTACTTCTAAGGAAATACACCCATGTCCTTCTACTATAGTCATCAATGAATGAAACAAAGTAAACAAATTTTGAAATTGAAGGAACATTAACTGGACCAAACACATCAGAATAAATTAAGTCCAACACCTTAGAAGATTTGTGAGAACCAAAATAAAATCGAACATTATTTTGTTTACCATAGATGCAATGTTCACAAAAATTAAACTCAATATTACAATCATTTATACCATCAATGATGTTTTTATTTTTCTAGGTCCTCAAACTCTTTTCACCAATGTGACCAAGCCTTTGGTGTCATAACATTGTCTTCTTAGCTAGAATTTTCATCTCCATAGAATGAGCACCCTTAGGTACCCAGAAAGCATGACCATCAGAAGTAGATGCAACAATCCTCTTTGTTGCTGGTTCCAATGGTGAGGATGAAGACTCTGAAGCTCTCTTCTTCAAAATAGAGGCACTATTACACTGAACCATGCATGCATAAAGCTGAAACAAAGTGCGAATCTAAACACCCTTAGCCAACACCATAGATCCTCTAGTCATCTTGCATCCTCCATTTGAGAAAATAACCCACACACACATCATTCAACTTACTTACAAAAAGAAGGTTTCATGCCAAACTAGGGATATGCAGAACACCATTGATCCCCTTCAATTGTCCATCAGGGAATCGAGTCAAGACTCTTCCATGGCCAACAATCTTCAAGTGAGAACCATCACTCAAGTACACATTTCCACCATTGTATTTTTCATACTTCAAAAACCAACCCTGATGTGAGGTAATGTGAAAAGATGTACTAGAGTTAATAAGCCACACATCCTCATATGCATATGTTTCCAAGGTAGCGACAAATGCTTCTCCTTAATCCTGAGATGACTTGTCAGAGTCTAAATCATAGTTCTTCTTTTTCTTTTTCTCTTCCTTGCACTCCTTGCGGAAGTGACCAAGTTTTCTACAGTTCCAACAAAGAGCCTTGGACTTTTTGAGAGACATAGATCTCCCATGAGATTTGGATCTTCCTTTTTCTTCCTTCTTATCCTTTTTCTTTCCCTTCTATTTAGATCTACCATGAATTGCAAGAGCCTCCTTAGCTGATTCAGAATACTTTCTTGACATCTCTTCAGACAACAATGAAGAAGCACTTCATCCATCTTGAAGGTGGTAGTGGTACTCCCAATGGACATAAAAAGGTGATCCCACAAATTTGGTAAGGAACACAGTAATGTCATACATCGATCCTTCTCCTCCATCTTCACACCAATAGAGGTAAACTGGGTAACAAGCATATTGAATGTATTTAGGTGATCAGTGATAGATCCTCCATCTTCCATCCTTAGAGAATATAATTTCCTTCGCAGGAATGACTTGTTCACCAGGGATTTAGCCTGATAAACATCTCTAAGCTTCTTCCAAAGATCTTTTGTATTCTTCTCTTCATGGATATTCAAGAGCACTGAATTAGCCAAATAGAGTCTTATCAAACCCTTAGCCTTCCGATCCATCAGATCCCAATCTTCTTGTTTCATGCTTGATGGCATGGTTTTGGATAGTGTTTTCCATAGATCTCTATCCATAATAAGTCCTCCATTTTGAGTTTCCAAAACTTAAAGTTGCCTCCATTAAACTTCTCTATATCAAACCTCCTAGATGTGCTCACCATCTCTTTCCTACAACAAGGATTTCAAAATCCTCTACACAAGCTCCCACTCAAATGAAGATCAACTCAAAAAACCCTCTATCCAACAACTAGAACCAAAGGTGATCATGCTCTGATACCAACTGAAAGGAAGTAAGGTATGCAAAAAATACTTCCTACACTAATCTACTGAGGAAAGATTTATGCAAATTTTTAAGTTTTATAGTTATAGATTAAGATGCACATTAACAAAAAGGTAATAACAATATTCAAATGCAAAACTCACAACACAAGATATACGTGGGGAAAACCCTTTCATGTAAAAAACTCCACACTCCAAAACCACCCAATATATTATTCATGAATCAAGAAGATTACAATATACTTGCAGAGCAAGATTTCATAGGAGTATAACAAACCAGTGATCTAGGAGGTAACTCAACATTTATAAGACTCTTACACACAACCTCCATCTCAAGCTCCTGATAAATAGGAGATACAATACAATGAACCATCAACAATAATTACAAAACCATGAGCCCAAACCACCCAAAAGTGGTGTCTAAATTATCTCTAGTCAAAGATGCCTTGTGATATGCTAAATCACACACCAACATGTGTAACTCTCCCCTTTACAACTCTTTTGAGTGTCTAACACATTTTCACATTTCTAAAAAATAGGAGGTCCAACTTTCAGAGGTCATAACTTTTGATTTGGGTCTCTGATTGATGAACTGTTTAATGCGTCGAAAAGATCATGAAGAGATCTATCAAGCTATAACCCAATTTGTAAGTTATGACAAATTTCAAGGCATTTAGGGACCTCTAATTGTCTCAAAACTAAGTTTGAATTTTTTTTTTGGCAAAAAACAAAAACTTTAATATCTCGCAATCTAGATATGATCTTGAGTGAAAACTCACTCGAGATGTTTTACTTAGCAGTTCTACACCTTTTGGGAAAATTTTTGGGTGAATCCGAGATCAAATGTAGAGTTAATAAAAATAATAAGTCCCTCCATTTTTAGCCCTTTTGGAAAATTTAAAAGTTCTATACCAGTCTTCAAGATAAAGGGTATTCAAAAAGACCAATTCTGGGAAGAATAGTAACATTTCGTAGGTGCAAGGTTGAAACACTTTTCCTAACACATGCCATGATTGAATGCCATGGATGGATTTGATCTCAATCATGAAGGATATTTCAGAACTCTTGAAAGTTGGTGAATATCATTGAGTAGCTTCATGTGAGGAAATGCTACTCCCAGAATCTACATGACCATCATGCTATTGTGATAACACTCCTAGTCTTATCTCTATGATCCTTGTCCTTTCCTTTAATCAAATTTGGTATTTGATGCGCTAGTGATTGGTGATCATTTCCATATGCTTATGCCACTTGTGTATTTTGGTGCATTCATGTGGACATGTGTTTTATTTTATACATGATTGTTTTGCATATGTACCACTTGTTATCTAATATTCTTTGACTTGGCATGAGTTTCCACTTGTGATGTTGTATGCTTGATTAGTGTGAGTGTTGCCTCTCTCCTTGTTGTATGAGTATGTTTATACCCAATTTGATCATCTCCTAGGAGAGTGGGGTGGGCCTGAGGGTATCACATGGTTGGGCGATGCTAAACCACCATTAGGTATAAGTGATCTTGGAGAATGCTCATTGGAGAGCATGCCATAATCTCTCTTGATATTATGCTCTTATATCTCCTAATAATTGCATATTGCTATCATTGTTTAAATAGGTTCCATGAGACCTTTGTATTAAGTGCATTTGTTGGTCTTGATGTAATCTCATGTGTGGGATATGATCCATCCATGTTGGGATTGTTGGGAATTAAGGTGTCTCAACCTTGGTAATTCTTTGCATTTGTAATGTTTGTATTTATTATTTAATTGCCTATGTTGTAAATATTTGAAAAATCCATATTTTCATATTGTGGGATGTGGCATGGTGATGTGTCAATCCTACATGGATTATGAGAACTTGTATTTTTGTCCTCACAGGAGGAGATAGGCATCCCACTTAGTGGTAGGAATATTCTGCCATGTGTCGGCATCCTCCATGTTGTGTAAGGAATGTTTGACCGAAACGGTTATGACATATTCCTATGATGAATCTATGACATGTAAGAGTCAGAAATAGAAGGTCATAAGACAGGTGATGACATGTGTCATGAAGCATCTTTGAATAAGGCATATTTGGGTGCCTCGAGGTGGAATATGACATGTTGTAAGAGAATATGCTATTTATAGCATGTATATGACAGATTCTCTTACAACTGTAAGTTGTAACCGCTATGACAGATTCTATGACGGTCATAAGTGTCGTAAGAGCATGTCATAGCCCATTTTGGAAATAGGTGACCTCTTTGGGATGGGAGCTATGGACAAGTGTCAGGCACATTCTACAATGTTGACCAAGTGTCCTTAGGCATGGGTTTTGGTCCAAGATGCTATGTTCGACGCCCATTCCAAGATAGGTCCAATATTGCCTTGTATTACCTTTATATACAAGTTCTTGGAGATGGAGTTTGTATCACAGGTTCACAGGTACTATTATGCTTCCGGATTGACTCCAGACATGAGTGTCGAAGACCATTGAAGCTTGCATTGCAAGTGTATTGTAAACATTCTTTCAGATTTGTTAATACATTGTGCAGGTTTCTGAGTGTGTGGTTTTTCACCTGATAAGGGTTTTCCCCACCGTAAATATTTTTCTCTCTTCTTCTGTCAGCTTTCTAGTTCTTGTGTTTTGCTACAATATCTCATGTTAATGGTTTAACATTGCTGTAATAGTTAGGATACATTTGAATTTGCATAGCCCTCTCCTCATTAGATTAGTGTAGGAAGCATTTTCCACACACCTAGCTTCCTTTCAGTTGGTATCAGAGCTTGATCACCTTTGGTCCTAGTTGTTGGGTAGGGGTTTTTTGAGCTAATATTAGGTTGAGTAGGAGTATGTGCAGAGGATTCTGTATCTTATTGCAGCAAGGAGATGGCAGGCACATCAGGAAGGTTTGAAGTAGAGAAGTTCAATGGCAGTAATTCAAGCTATGGAAGCTCAAGATGGAAGACATGTTAGTTGACCGAGACCTTTGGGATAGTGTGAATAGAACTAAACCAGCTGCAATGTCACAAGCTGACTGGGATCTCAAGGATCAGAAGGCTAAGGGTCTCATAAGACTTAGTCTTGTCGATTCTATGTTGTTAAATGTCCATGAGGAGACTACTGTAAAATAACTTTGGAAGAAGTTGGGGGATGTGTATCAAGCCAAATCCCTAGTTAATAAACTTTTTCTGAGAAAGAAGTTGTATTCTCTTTGAATGGATGATGGAGGATCCGTTGCTGAACATATGAATGCTTTCAACATGCTGGTTGCACAATTGACATCTATTGGTGTAAACATGGAGGAGGAGGATCGGTGTATGACCCTGCTTTGTTCTCTACCAGACTCATGGGATCATCTTGTTATGGCAATCAGAAGTACCACATCCACATTCAAAATGGAAGAGGTGGTTTCTTCGCTATTGTCTGAAGAGATGCGGAGAAAGTCTTTTGAGGCAGCCAAAGAAGCCCTTGCAGTTCATGGAAGACCCAAGGAGAAAGGGAAGAAGAAGGACAAGAAAACTAAGAAGGGTAGATCCAAATGCCATGGGAGATCCCAATCTCCTGGAAAGTCCAAGGCTCTTTGTTGGAACTATGGAAAGGCCAGGCACTTCCGAAAGGAATGCAAGGAGGAGAAGAAGAAAAAGAAGAAAGCTCCTGATTTAGATTCTGACAAGTCACAAGACAACAGTGATGATTTCATCGCAGCACTGGAAACCCATGCATCTGATGATGTGTGGCTAATTGACTCTGGTGCATCATTCCAAATGACCTCGCATCGAGACTGGTTCACTAAGTATGAGGAGTTCGATGGTGGAAAGGTGTATCTGGGTGACGACTCTCATCTGAAGATCGTTGGTCGTGGAAGAGTCTCTATCCGATTCCCTAATGGTCGAGTGAAGGGGATCTCTTAGGTTATGCACATCCTAGGCTTAGTAGGAAACCTACTTTCTGTAAGTAGTTTGAATGATGCAGGTGTGCAGGTTGTCTTTTTGAAAGAAGGATGCAAGATGACTAGAGGATCTATGGTGCTTGCTAAGGGTACTTGGAGAGGTACTCTGTTTCAGCTGGAAGCATGCATTGCACAATGCAATAGTTCTTTTGACTCAAGGAAGAGGGCAGAAGTCACTTCATGCCCACCATTTGAACAAGTAGTGAAGAAATCTATTGTTTCTAATCTTGATGGTCATAATCGTGCATTAGAAGTTAAACTTCCTGCAGAAAAGACAATGTTATGGCATAAGAGATTTGGCCACATTGGTGAGAAGGGTCTGCATACCCTAAAAAATAAGAACCTCATTGAGGGGTTAGATGATTTTAATCTTGATTTTGACTTTTACGAACATTGTATTTATGGAAAACAAAATCGTGTTCAGTTTTACTCGAGTTTTCATAAGTCTTCTGGTGTGTTGGACCTTATTCAATATGATGTGTTTGGTCCTATTAATGTTCCTTCATTATCAAAATCTGTATACTTTGTATCTTTTATATATGATTACAGTAGAAGGACATGGATTTATTTTCTCATAAGTAAATCTGAAGTCTATAGAAAGTTTAAGGAGTTTAAAGCCTTTGCTAAAAATCAGACTGGTAAAAAGATTAAATGTTTGAGAACTGACAATGGTGGTGAGTTCTATTCTACAGAATTTGATAAGTATCGCAAGGAACTTGGGATTGAAAGGCACAAGACAACTCCATACACCCCGCAGCAAAATGAAGTTGCAGAGAGGATGAACAGGACACTGATGGAGAAGGCTAGGAGTATGCTTAGTGGAGCTGGTCTAGAACAAAAGATTTGGGTTGAAGCTGTTGCGACTGCTTTCTATCTGGTAAATAGATCTACATCAGCTCTTGTTGGAAAGACACCCATGGAGGTGTGGTCTGGTAGAAAGCCTTCAGTAAGGCATCTTCATGTTTTTGGTTGTGAGGTATATGCACATGTGCCTAGGGAGAAGCAGTCAAAGTTAGACAACAAAGCTGTTAAGTGTATCCTCATCGGCTATGGTGTTGGTGTGAAAGGATACAAGCTTTGGGACCCTGTGGCTGAAAAAGTGTTGTATAACAGAAGTGTCATCTTTAGAGAGCTTACACCTTCTTCCACTATTTTGTAGCCAAAAGAAAAAGAAAAGAAAGAGGATGTTGTTCAGTTTCCTCTCACCCCTGAGAAGACTGAACAGAAAGACAACGTTGGACCTGATGATGAGGAGAGCTCTAGCAGCTCTAAAAGCTCAGATGAAGAAGTTGAACCTCAACGTCAACTCTTGAGGAGGTCTGCATGGATAAGAAATCGACCTGAAAGGTTTGGTTTTACATTGCTTGATTCTAGTTGTGCTTATGCTTTGATTACTAACAATGATGAACCTAGAACTATATCAGAGGCTTTGGATATGAAGGATGAAGGTTCCTGGAAGGAGGCCATGGAGGAAGAAATGGCTTCTTTGGAAAAGAATCAAACTTGGGACTTGGTGCCTTTGCCTCCTGGATGGAAACCTGTTGGATGCAAATGGGTGTTCAAGAAGAAAATTGGTGCAGATGGCAGTGTTGAGAAGTATAAGGCCAGATTGGTTGCGAAGGCATATTCACAAGTGGAGGGTATAGATTATGGTGAGATCTTCTCTCCCCTTGGAAAGCTGACATCCATTTGATTCTTCCTATTGTCTCACGCAACAACTTATGACTTAGAGGTAGAACAGATGGATGTGAAGACAGCTTTCCTTCATGGTGACTTGGAGGAAGAAATCTACATGTCATAGCTAGAGCATTACATGGTGAAAGGTAAAGAAAATTTGGTTTGCAAACTTAAAAAGTCTTTGTATGGTTTGAAGCAATCACCTAGGAGATGGTACTTGAAGTTTGATGCCTTTGTTTTGTCAATTGGATTTGTGAGATCGAAATCGGATCACTTTGTGTATTATAAATTTGATAGTGATTGTATTCTCATTGTTACACTGTATGTTGATGATATGTTGCTCATTAGGAAGGGTAATAATATGATTTCTAATTTTAAATCTTAGTTGTTAGCATAGTTTGAAATGAAAGATTTAAGGGCAGCTAGGTACATTCTAGGAATGGAAATCAGAAGAGACAAAACCAATAGAAGACTTTGGTTAAGCTAGAGTAAGTATGTGAAGTCCATGTTGGACAGATTCAACATGGTAGATTGTAGACCATTGCGTGTTCCCATTTCCTTGGGGACAAAGTTGTCTATTGAGGATTGTCCAAAATCTCCTAGTGAGGTGGAGGACATGAGCAGAGTACCTTATGCTAGTGCTGTTGGTAGTTTGATGTATGCTATGGTCTGCACAAGACTAGACATAGCCCAAGCAGTGGGAGTCCTTGATTGATTTATGGCTAATCCTAGACGGGTTCATTGGGATGCAGTTAAGCGAGTTTTTAGATATTTGAGGGGTACTTCTGAGTATTCCATTTTCTATCATGGTAATGTTTCAGGACCTCTGCATTCTATTGTTATTCATGGATTTGTGGATTCAGATTGGGTAGGTGACATTGATAGCAGGAGATCTGCTAGTGCTTATGTGTTTACACTGTTTGGTGGTGGTATTAGTTGGATGAGTAAGCGACAACCTGTTGTTTCTTTATCCATGACAGAAGCTGAGTACATGGCAGAAACTCATACTTGTAAGGAAGCCATTTAGCTTAAGAGATTATGTTCCAATATTGGTGTTGATGCAGGTTAGATCACGATCAGTTGTGACAGTCAGAGTGTAATTTGCCTTACAAAGAATCTAACTTTCCATGCTATAACCAAGCACATTGATATTCAGTTTCACTTCATGAGGGACATGGTTGAGGATGGAAAGGTAAATTTGGAGAAGGTAGATACTTTGAAGAATGTTGGAGATGCATTGATGAAACTAGTGAGCACAGAGAAGTTTAGATGGTGCTCAGATTCTATGGGCCTCTCAGCCTATAGTAGTTAAATCCTATTTTTCTATTGGCTCTTACAAGGTGTGCAACAAGTGGGAGAATTTTGGGAATTAATGTGTCTCAACCTTAGTAATTCTCTGGATTTGTAATGTTTGTATTTATTATTTGATTGCCTATGTTTTAAATATTTGAAAAATCCATATTGTCATATTGTGGGATGTGGCATGGTGATGTGTCAATCCTACATGGATTATGACAACTTGTATTTTTGTCCTCATATGAGGAGATAGGAATCCCACTTAGTGGTAGGAATATTCTACCATGTGTCGGCATCCTCCATGTTGTGTAAGGAATGTTTGACCGAAACGGTTATGACGGATTCCTATGATGAATCTATGACATGTAAGAGTCAGAAATAGAAGGTTGTAAGACAGGTGATGACATGTGTCATGAAGCATCTTTGAATAAGGCATATTTGGGCACCCCAAGGTAGAATATGGCATGTAAGAGAATATGCTATTTATAGCATGTATATGATAGATTCTCTTACAGGTGTAAGTTGTAACCACTATGACAGATTCTATGACGGTCGTAAGTGTCGTAAGAGCATCTATCATAGCCCATTTTGGAAATAGGCAACCTCTTTGGGATGGGAGGTGTGGACAAGTGTCAGGCACATTCTACAATGTTGACCAAGTGTCCTTAGGCATGGATTTGGTCCAAGATGCTATGTTGGACACCCATACCAAGATAGGTCCAATATTGCCTTATATTTCCTTTACATACAGGTGCTTGGAGATGGAGTTTGTATCATAGGTTCATAGGTACTGTTATGCTGCTGGATTGACTCCAGACACAAGTGTCAAAGACCATTGAAGCTTGCATTGCAAGTGTATTGTAAACATTCTTTCAGATTTGTTAATACATTGTGCAAGTTTCTGAGTGTGGGGGTTTTCACCTGATAAGGGTTTTCCCCACCGTAAATCTTTGTCTCTCTTCTTCTATCTACTTTTTGGTTCTTGTTTTTTGCTGCAATATCTCATGTTAATGGTTTAACATTACTATAATAGTTAGGATAAATTTGAATTTGCAAATCCCTCTCCTCATTAGATTAGTGTAGGAAGAGTTTTCCGCACACCTAGCTTCCTTTCAGGTATGAGACTCATTTAATGCAATAATTTATTGATGTCATTTTAGATAATTTCGCACCTCATCTTATGAGGGTGTTAGCATGTTTGGAATGTTGAAATCATAATATATTGGCAAGTTTGAATTAAATTAATTAATGTTTTATTTATGTTTATGGATGCCATAATGTTGTATTATAATATTCCACCCATATAGGTGGCGATGATCATATCCTTGTTTTGGCACATGTCAATGTTGGTGTCAAACTGTATAGCATTTTGAAATGCTTTTATCATATTTAGTAAGATAGTTTCCCTTGTGTTTTGGGAGCAAGTATCACTTTTCTCCTTGTTCCTTAGGAACTGCACCTTGTAGGAGGTCCCTATGTGTCCACATTGGAGCTCACAATCCCTTGAACATTTGGTCCAAATCGTTTTCAAAGAACATGAAAATTGAGGAAGTTATGCCTCCACGAGTGAGAAAAATGAACTTGTCTTCTTTTCCTTAAGTGTTTTTCTACTCTGTATTAAATGCAAGTTAGAAAAATAGTCTAAAACTACATGAAAAATGGGATTACTATTTTGAAGTTGCAAGTTGCAATCGATATCTAAAACCAAAGATTGCAAACCATCTAGAGTTTGGAGTTCAATTGCACATTACTTGTTGTATATTGCAATTAGCCTCAAAAGTTTGAGTTGTCTAGGGGGTTAGGGTTTGGAGTCATCCTGCCACTTGCATGTTGCAAATGTAAGAGAGACCCTGGAGCTCAAACTGTTGAAGGTGTCCTATTCTAGACTTTCATTGGGTGTTTACATATTGTAAGTTGCTTTCCAAACCCAAAGTCTAAAACGCATGTTGCAGTCAAACCTTAAAGTCTGCTATTGACTTGAGCCTTGAGGATCAAAGTTTCTTTCCACCTTGGAGAATGTAAACTACAAATGTTTTCTAGAATTTTAAACTTGAGTGAGTATTAAAAGTTACAAGTGCAAGCTTGCTTCTAAAGTCTGAGGTAGTGTTTGTATTAGCTATAGGTTAGGAAAGAAACCTAAAATGCAAGTATGAACTACAAATTCAAGTTGAAAGGCTGGGGGAAATTTCAAACTTTTGCAAGTCATTTTTGAAACATGAACTTGGGTAGTTTTGACCTTTTTTCTTTCCATAACTCTAAGATATTAGATGGGTGATCTTGTAGGGATGTTGTAAGAGTTTTTCAGTGACCTTGTAAATCCTAATTCTCCTCCTTGTCTCATTTTCCATGTTGGCCATGGTGTTTTTAAGTCTTCTGTTAGTGCCACCTTGTATTGTGCATTAGTGTGCATATCAAGTTGTAATGATACCTTGGGAATGTAAGAGTGTAGTGTGGCTCGCTTAATGCCACTTTTGGGTGATCCCACATTACTATGTCCCACTTTTTGGCCAAAGTAGGACATTGAAATCAACATTTTAAACCAAATTTTCACCTTTTGACACCTATAGCAACTAAATTGTTAAGAATTTGAAGATGATGTGAACTAGTGATTTTTGAGATTTTGTGTGTAGATTCTAAATATATGTTTTTCAAAATTTTAAAAAAATTGTGATTTTTGAAAGTAACTTTTAATAATTTGTTTTTTATAGTTAATAATATTTTTAAAAAGTGACATTTATACCATAGTGTAACTTTTTTTTATAGAAAAGATAAAATTCTAAATTTCTAAATATAGATTTGTAACACCAATATCTAGTGCGTAGATTTTTTTTTATAATTTTTTGATGCATATTTTTTATTAATTTTTTAAGTGAGCTTATTATAATTTAGACACCGGTTTATACCATATAGTGTAACTTTTTTTGTATGTATCCAAATTCACTTTTTTTCTTTTGTTGAAACAAAGACATAAATATCTACTATGTAGATATTTTTCATATTTTTTTCACAATTTTACTATTTTTCCATATGTGTAGAACATAGAGCTTGATGTTCAGTGAAAAACCTATGTTCAATAAAAATAGAAAATAAATATAACAATCAAATTAAATATATTCAAAATTATACTTGTTGGAAAGCTCATTTTGAGGGCTACAATCCTGCAAATTATCATGTCAATTTCATTCCATTTGGAGGTCTAATTGGGGGTTTGAAACTCAAAATTCTGAAGAAATCTTGAGGTATAGAGTGGGAGAGGCCATCCAAGGACCTTTTTTTGAAGGTACCTTCGCACAAAGGTAGGACCTTTGTTCAAAGAGACATTTGCACAAAGGTCCTTTCAGTTGCTTAAAAGAATAAAAAATTCATAGTTGTCCACCTTCATACAAAGGTCACTGAGTAAAAAATTAATTAAAAAATTCATAACAAAAGACCTTTGTTTGAAGGTTATGAAGCCAATTATTTTTCTAAAAAACTTAAGCGAACTGCATATATAAATAAGAGGTCAAATATTTTGTAAAAGTAAAAAATATATGTCCTAATTTATTTGCATTTTTCAAATTTAGAAGTTTTTTAAAGAAAAAATATTTGGTGAAGGAGTTTTCGACTGATATTTTTTGAAGGAGTAAATGGGAGATAAAAGAACAAGGCAAAATAAAGCTATGCAATCATATTCCACATAAAAGGAAATAAAATATCTCAAGAAAGGACACAAAGATATTTAAAAAAAAGGTATGTATTTTTTAAGTTGTATAAAAATATTTCAAAAATATTAGATTCCTACATGTTCAAAGTAGTTTCCAATAGTCTAGAATTAGCTTAAAAAATATAGTTTTCAATCTAGTTTGTAGTTTTAGATTTAGTTTTAAACTAGAATTAGATTCCTACAGGTTCTACATTCATCTAAATCTAGGTTAAATTCACTAGATTCCCTAGCTTCTCTCTAGGGTTTGTATCTCTTTCCACTACTTCCTCAAATCTAGGGTTTGAGTACAATATCTAATTTTAGATTAAATTTTAATACAAATTAGATTCCTACATGTTCTACATTCATATAAATTTCTAAACCTAGCAACCACCACAAAGAGACATCCATGCGCATTTTTTTGTCATAGGTAAATCACCTACAAAATCTCACTATATTTTCTCATGTGATAGTGTTTGGATTTGAAGTGGTTGATATAGTCCTAGTTTCCAATTACTCAAGCCAAGTAATAAAATCTCACCTCAAGTACAATGTTAAATATAATTAGCATCATCAAGTCTAATTAATGTAATACTACAAATTATCTATATGGCTTAGTGTCCCCAAAGTTCCCATCCACCTTAGGGGTACATGTCACTTTCATCACATTCTGCTGATCTCAAATTTTGTGTAGGCACTATCTGATCTATAATTCATTGTCTAGTAAAATGTTTTTCCTACTGCTTTCATCACATTCTTTTCAACCTATGGATAAGAAAGTTAAATAACCATTAGTACATAAAAGGCCACTAAATTGGTTCAACCTGAAGAAATAGGAAGAGAAAGCACTAAAACATTGGACTTCATTTTTCATTAAATGAAATAGCCATGACAATTTAGATTATCCAAGGTTGGATAGGTGGAATCAAATAGATATATCTCTATTTAAATGCTCAAACCCTAATCAAGATATGATAGGAAAAGATAAACAAGGATGAATACAAACCCTAGAGTAAATCTAAAAGAAAAAGATAAAAGAGAGAAATCAGATAGATAAGAACCATTTAATTAAAATAAAGGCCAAACCCTACTATAAAATCCTAGGTCATGATGGAATGTTAGGTTCACTGATAAATGTAAAGGAAAACCACTTGACTATTACCATGGACAATTGATACAACTTACACAAAATGAACCCCTAGTCAATGATCATAGTGTCTTAAAAGAAGATGATTGGGATCCATTAGACTTTATATCTTATAGTTTTGGCGAGTATCATGTGGATCTTAAAAGGATTATGGTATTCCATTATTATACATGTGACCAAATAACATTATATTTCAATATGGACCCTTAAATAATGTTCTCTTGCATAGGAATGGAAAGAATACAAGTTCAATGTAGTTTGTGTTAAGATTAAGGTGCCATCAACCTTGTAAATCCTATGTAATTTATTTTTCATATTATTGTTTGTAAATCACCCATAAGGGATGAAAGGTTTCATTGAGTAGTGATCATGTTTTAGTGACATGATTGATCCTAATACTTGACAGATGTTGGTTATGGAGCACACTTAATTCCAAGGGGGGGTCTGAGGGGACCATGCCCCTGGTGGGGGGTCCGGGGGCTGCATGTCCAGGTAGGGGTTCAGGGTAGCACCCCCAAAAGCCATATTATATATATATATATATATATATATATATAATTTAGTAGATAAAAGGGGGATGAATGCAAGTATGTAAGTACACTAGATCAAACCCTCTTTCACTACAACATTCAAGGACAAGATTGAGCCAAGTCACTACAAAATGAAAGAGGACTTGGTTATTGATTTTGTGCTCCTATTTGTTAAGGAAATATGTGATTCAACCATGCTTTTTATGAAACCCTAGGTTAAATATGAGAAAACCCTATATATTAGATAATCATCTTATAATAGAAAAACAACAAAAAGCCAGGATCTGAAAGTACGAGGATGATTAGTGAGATGTCATAACCTGTTTCATGGAAGCTAAAATGTTAGAGGACTCTAGGGTGGGTGCCCAAGTCTAGAAAGTTAGAATCTTCAAGAACATAGAACTGTAGAATTGTTGTAAATGATGTCCTGATGCTGTATCTAGTGTCTGATTTAGAAAGAGGATGCCAGGATAGGTGCCCAAATCTTCTGCAGAGGAATTTTTGCACTCTGTTTTCAGATCTTAAAACTCTATCCCTTGAACAACCTCCCTGTACCTTCACTTCTTCAATCCTCGTACCTATAACCTTAACACAAGAAGAAAAGGGGTTTGGGGGTTGTGGTGTTTAGGGATTTGCCTCAATCAAATCTTGGGTTAGCATTCAAGCTTTCCTAACACTGTTGTTAGAGAGAGAGCATGTCCTTTCAGGATAGAGGATAAAGATAATCCAAATGATGATGAAATGATTCAAACAATGATGATGTCACCTTAGAGGTGAAGTACTTAGGAGGATGAAAAGTCTTCAACTCATAAGGATGTTGATGATGATTCCAAATCTACAACAAATATGTACAACACAAACATAAATTTGTAACAATAACACACTGAATGCCTTGAATGCTCTTTTGCCCAATATCATAACCTTTCTATCACCAACTTGTCTTAGAATGAATTCAAACACTCACTTATATATGCTTTCTCATTACACATTCATAAATTAATTGAAGATGACAAGGAGAGACCCATTTAAAGGTCCTTTGCTAACATGATTTAAATTTTATCACAACCAATCAGGGTGGACTTGGGCGTAGGTGCCAAAGTCCGTAGGTGCCTTTTTGGTTAGGACTTAAGCATTAAATGGGTCCCTATTTCCCATTTGACATGGGTTTTGGGGGATTTCTCATTGGGATGAATATTTTGCTTGTAGAGTGTTAACACGGGGACCTAGGAGCTCAACCAGGAGGTAAAAAGGCATGTGTCCACTTTTTAATCCATAACATTTAGCCCCCACTTTAATGTGTGTACGATCTTACAATTCAGCACATGCATTAAAGTATGGTCGAAGCATATCAAAACACAATAATGAAGACACACCCTAAGTTTGAAAGATTATTTCTAGCCCCCAAGCTTAGGCAAACATAAGAAAACACTTGACAATCACATAAGACACAATGAATACAGTAAGGAAGCACACAATACATGAAGAAGATAGTGAAAGTATGTAATACACAATGAAGACATGAAGAGAACACATGCTTAAGCAATTATATATATATAATTCTAACTAAAGTAAATAAAACACACAACATGGGGGGCTCATTGCCACACTTCTTTAGACCATGCAAAAACACACAAAACACATATAACGTGGGGGCTCATCACCACATGTCTTTAGACCACGCCACAAGAACACAAGACATGCAAGGAAGACACATAAAACACATGGAAGACACACGTAATACATGAGCACCATATAGTATGTCATCGACAAACTATATGTCTTATACACGACAAACACGAGCAATAGGAAGGAGCTCATCACTGCATTCCACTATCTAAAACATACCAAACACACCTAATAGTTGAGCTATGCTACCATAACTACCAAAGGCATGCTTAAGGGTGAATGACAAGATCCAACCCTGCATTGTGATAAGGACTTTGTTTAAAAGGATGTGCACTAGCTCAAGAGATACACCATCCCACCTTCCACATAAGGGATTTTAAAATGCAAGCCCACACACATCATGGAGACACCTTACAGTGAAAAGGAAGCATGTGCTCAAGGTATACAACCCCACCCACATCATAGAGACACCTTACAGTGAATAGGAGATATATGTAATAGATCAATGTATGCAAACACACTTTGTCAATGTAAAAAGTAATCAAGTAGCTACCATTATATATGCCCCCACCTTAAAGTGGTTGATCCTGCTTGCTGGTATCAAGTACATTAAGGTAAAGTGAAAACATGCAAGGGAACAAGAGATTTCTCAATGCCCATGCCCCAAAGTGACATGTGCCACGATTACTGAATGTTCCCACAAACACATCGATATCATTTGCTAGGATAATCAACAAGATATAAGATTTGGTTAGAAAATATTACTCTAAGATAATAACCAAATCAATTCATGAAAGCTATATAGAAATCATTTATCAAATCACATAATAGACTGAGGCTACACTATCAGATTCAGAACTGAGTATAGTCGTTAAGTTGTATTGCAGGTATCTTAGAACCGAGTGTAGCAACAAGGTGAGATACAAAATAATCCAAAGTGCATAGAAGTAGATTTAGAGTATTGCAAAGGTTTGTTATATCAAATATTACAATATGAATCACAACGCAGAGTGATTCTACTAGTCAAGCGTCGGTAATATATATCAACCCCATCATATATGGACTAGGTCTATTTTTACTTTTCTTGCTAAAGGGACACATAGTCCTTATCAATTTTTGTTTGTTTTTGTCATCCGCTGACTAGTAGAGCCACTGAAGAATGTAAACACTAAAAACAAGATAGAAGACAAAAGTGACTTGGGTTTACAACATGGAAAGATGCCCCGAAGACATCCTCCACAACGTTATGCCCCAAGGCACAAACACACAACAATAAAATAGAGGAGAGGAATAGAAGAATAAAGAAACAAATAGAAGAATGGTCACAACAAAGGTGGTCTCCTTGTATCCTTGACCTTATAAGAGTATCAAAAGTCACCCAAAGAGACCTAAACAACATATAACACAACACATAAGAGGAGGCCATGTAAGCGAGCAACTCAAAGAGGTGCTACATCAAAGGTGGCTAAAAAGGGTCAGAAATACTTACCTGTGAGAAGATACAACCGCACTAATAGTTGAAATCAAGAAAATCATCTTCCTCCCAATCTTGAATGCAAGATGAAATAGATACATAAGGTACTATTTCCCAACTTGAATCATTGTCCTTTAACTCTTCAACCTTTAGCTCTTCCTTGTTTGATTCAATATCAGTTGGTGGAATGTTTTCTTGTAGAGGTGTTGCTTGTTGAACTAAGGCTTGTCTCTTCTTACTTCTTTCTCTTGCTTGCCTATTCCTTCGCATTTTAATAGTGATTTTTGCAAATGGATTTTCATGATTTTCCATAGCCTTTGACATTTTAGAAGAAGAAGCCTATACAAAATTTATCTTTTTGTTTAAAATGCTTTGCTCTTTACAGTTATCTCTTGATCCTTGTAAGGATGGAGGAGGAGGAACCTTGGAAAATACTCCTTTACCTTGTGGTCAATGGGGTTCTTTTGGTTCGGGTTGCTCTTCACTTTCTATTTGTTCAATAGGAGGTCCAGCTAATTTTGTTATTAGCTTTGCCTTGTATCTTTGGTATGCTAAGAAGAATTGATCTTCTCTTGGTTGAGAAGACTCAGTAGGCTAAAGCCAAAAGTAGTCTAGGCTGAAGTTTCTACAAGTAACCATAGGTTTCCATCGAATATGGTGGAGAACATGCACTCTACTTTGATAAAGGAATTTTAAACATTTATGAGTTGTAGAGGGAACCGCTTTCATAGACTTGAGCCATGGATGGCCTAGTTTCACATGAAATAGGTCAGAGGTAGGAATGATATCAAATGATTGTTCTAGAGCTTTCTCAATTACTTTAATCAATAATGTAATCTTCCCCATAGGAAGAAATATCCATTATGTGTCTTAACCATCATATGTGTGGGTTCATAAGTGTCTTGTACCAAATCATGCATGCAGAGGAACTCCTTAGTAATCACATTCATTATGCAATTAGGATCGATAAGGACTCGTCTTGTAGGATATCCATTATACATATGGTAATGTAAAGATGTCCCTCAATATCTATAATTGTAGTGTCATGTGGTGTAAATTTATTTCAAGTTCAGGAGTCTTCTTCTTCCTATAAACTTAAGGAGGGACCATACCACCCTTATTGTGATGAGAGGCCATGTATGTGAGATTGTTACACACCAAGGCACTAGTTTGAGAAAATTAGGTTTTTGAAAATAAAAAACACACTAATTTCACTAAAAACAAAGTAAGTATGATGTAAATAGTGCTACACAACAAGGCAATGTGAATGATTTAAAAATTTTCTTAACTTAGTGTGAAAAGAGTGTGAAAAGCCCTTGATGTTGAAATACACACTGTGTAATTGCAAAATTTGAAATTTGAATGCAAAGATGCCAAATGATGCAACACTACAACTCAAAATCAGATTTGAATGAATATTTAAAGAGAGCAGCAAAATCTGAAATAATATTTTAACTATCAACCCTAGCTTTTGCAAAGAAAACTAGGGTATATGAAAGATGCAAGTTTTTAACAAAACCCTAACAAATGAGATATACAAATGCAAGATGTGATATCATGAAATGATTAATTGCTATAATTTGTTTTAGATATAATATAAAAATCAGAAAATCCAATGATTTCCAATGATATGCAATGAAAACAATGCAAAACTATGCCCTTATGCAAGCATAGAATGCTTATTTTATTTCAATTTTTTCAAAATGTACGCAAGATTTTTCAAAGTATGATATGAATTAATGCAAGATCTGATTTCAACACTCAAAAAGATGCAAATTATTCAAACACGAGTTCACCAAAATGTTTAGTAGATAAAAGGGGGATGAATGCAAGCACGTAAGTACACTAGATCAAACCCACTTTCACTACAACATTCAAGGACAAAACTGAGCTAAGTCACTACAAAATGAAAGAACAATCAACTATTGATTTTGTACTCTTGTTTGTTAAGGAAAGATGTAATTCAACCAATATTTTTATCAAACCCTAGGTTAAATATGAGCAAAATCCTATATATGAGATAATCAACTTATAAAAAACAAACAACAACTGAAAGCCAGGATCTAAAAGTACCAGGATGATCAATGAGATGTTCGTAACCTATTTCACATAAGCTAAAATATTAGAGGACTCTGGGGCGGGTGCCCAAACCTAGAAATTTAGAATCTTTGGGAACTCAAAACTGGAGAATTGCTATAAATGATGTCTTGATGATGTATCCAGTGTTTGCTTCAGCAGGAGGATGTTAGGATGGGTGCCTAAGTCTTCTGCAGAGGAATTTCTGCACTCTATTTTTAGATCTTGAAACTCTTTCCCTTGAACAACCTCCTTGTACCTTCACTTCTTCAATCCTCACACTTGTAACCTACACACAAGAAGAAAAGGGGTTTGGGGGTTGTGGTGTTTAGGAATTTGCCTTAGTCAAATCCTGGGTTAGCATTCAAGCTTTCCCAACATTATTGTTAGAGAGAGCATGTCCTTGTAGGATAAAGGCTAAAGATAATCCAAATTATGATGAAATGATTTAAACAATGATGATGTCACCTTGGAAGTGAAGTCCTTAGGAGGATGAAACATCTTCAACTCATAAGGATGTTGATGATGATTCCAAATCTACAACAAACATGTACAACACAAACACAAATCTGCAACAATAACACAATGAATGCCCTAAATGCTCTTTTGGCCAATATCATAGCCTTTCTATCATCAACCTATCTTAAAATGAATTCAGACACTCACTTATATATGATCTTTTCTATTAAACATTCACAAATTAATTGAAAGAGCTGACAAGGAGAGACCCATTTAAAGGTCCTATGCTGTCATGATTTAAATTTTATCCTGACCAATTAGGGTGGACTTAGGCATGGGTACCTAAGTCCCTAGGTGCTTTTTTGGTCAGGACTTAAGCATTAAATGGCCCCTAGTTCCCATTTGACATGGGTTTCAGGGGATTTCTCATCAGGATGAATATTTTGCTTGTAGAGTGTTAACACGGGGACCTAGGAGCTAAACTAGGAGGTAAAAAGGCATGTGTCCACTTTTTACTCCATAACACACACACATATTTTTATTATAAATATGGACCATTAATCATTAGGTCACATATCTGACGGTAGAGGTTATGTTGGATTTTATTTCCTTAAAAAACAATCCCTTTATGAGGATATTGTATTATGGTTGTGAATGAGAGAGTAGAAAGTTGAGACTTTATTGAATTTAATGCAGATTAGTGCATCTTTTCTTGTGTGGAGTTTTTTTTTTTTTCTAAAAGGGTTTCTCCATGTAAAAACTGTGTTATGTGTTTGATCTTCTATTCCATTATTCCTTTGTGTTGATTTCATACTATATCCATTTTGGTTCTGCACGGTTAAATATCTATATTACAGTTGTAATCATATTTTCATTGATAGTTGTTTACCTTTATTTCTAACAATATGCATGTATGTAAAAAAAATTCAACAATATAGTTAAATAATACCTTCTCTAAGTGTTCAACAATTTCCTCATGTATTTTTAGCTAAAAATGAGAATTTTGATCCAAGTATTAAAAACCTATCACATAATCTTAAAACATGAGTGTGTAGAACTTTAATCATAAGCCTCATCAAGGTTGTGAATACTAAATTTAATTCTTGGTTGAATCTGATGCTAAATCTTGTTCTCTAGATCTCTAGAAAATCTTGTTACTTATTTTGCGACAAAACTCCTTCAAATCTTCTCAAAGTTTAATTGTTTAAAAATTGTGTGACGTATAATGATTTTTAAGGTTCTCAAGATGTTTGTAACATAGTTCTATAATTTAATACTAGAGATCATGTACACTAGAAATTAGATTTAATTTTAATTTACTAAAATTAGATTGGACTACATGTCCTACATTCATCTTTCATATATGCACATGAACAAGTAATATATGCACATGGACAGGTACAATATTTCATATATGCATGGAGTTGAGTAATATTTCTTTCCCACATCATGGGAACCACATCTTGGATTCAATCAAGTGTACATTATCTAAATAATTTAAAATTATATGCTTGAGTCACCTCAAACTATCTTTGTGCACCTAATTTATGCTACTATTATAGGCAATTGTATATATAGATCTATGTATGAGGAAAATGATAGAATTTTACATGTATGCTCAATTTTATAGTGATTTGAGATTAAATGGAAAAATAATGTTATACGTTTAAGCTTATAATTAATATTATATAATATGTAGAGAATGATAAAATATCAAAATGTTAAAACTTACATCTAGTTTTTTGAAAATGAGTTTATATATCCATCCCTTAAATATATTCTAAAATCTTCTTTCTTTCATATGATATGTGTAGGGGCTCAACATACAGAAACTGGAGAATAAGTCAAAACTAATTTAGATATTAGAGCAAAGAAGGCCCAACCACACATAGTTGATGTCAAGAAGGAGGCCCGACCACACACAGTTGATGTCAGGGAGGAGGTCCAACCACACATAATTGATGTCAAGGAGGAGGCCCAAACAAACTTTGATGTTGGAGAGGGGTTGGGGTCACTTCCTTCTACAGATATGCATATGAATATAATCAAATAGGTTAAGAGAAAAATTTCTTATAGAAATATAGATCATTTACTTGAAATAGATGTAGAGATATTGAAATTTTATGTTGGACAACCTACTTATGTTAGTAAGAGATCATTGAGTAGAATTTCAAAGGAAATAATTGATAAGCATTTTGATCATTGTGATACACTTGGTCAAGCCTAAATATTATCAAGTATGCTTCTTTGTGATGAGCTAAAAGAGCCATTAAAATGGTTTGTGTAGATTTCACAAATTAGAGGAAAAGACACATAGAAAAAGACATTGTTCAAAATGTTACAAAAGGATTGAATTTAATTGGGTAAAAGTTGTTGTAAATATGTGTCTAAGCGGTGTTGTCATTAATGTCAACATATTCTTGTTGTCATTGGTGTCAACTGTGCCTTATTTTGCTGCCTGTTTAGGAGACTGGAATGTTGAGGATATTGAGAAAATTAATGAAGACTCAAGGTTCGCGGACCTTATTGCTGTATAGAGGATTGTCAGAGGCTGCTCCAATTAAGAATTGAGAAGTCCGCATGAAGACTTGAGGAAGTTATGGCCATCTGAATAGAACCAGATATTGTAGTATTCAGAAGAGACAGAGTGATAGTAAGTTTGTCCATATTGCTCCATAGTGAAATATTATGATCTGCAGATTTGAAGGCATGATTGGGAAGTCAGTGTGTATCATCAACTCTAGTGGTTCATGGTTTGGAAGTCCACAAGCCATCCTTCTAGTTTGATAGTCATGGCAGACAGTGTTCTTGAGGTTCTAGAGGAAGATACAAATGATTCTGGTAATTTGGTTTAGAGTGGATGTCATTAGTGAGTTCAATGCGCTTGTGGAAGTCTCTGGATTGTGTGGCTATTATGTTGGAGGTCTGCATTGGAGTTTGAGATTGTTATTGAAGATTTCCTCTTTGAAGTTGTTCTTCCCAGCCTTGGCAGACCGGATGTTCCTAGCGTGTTGTGGATGATCTAAAGATCATTTTATGAAGCATGGCATGTTAGTAGAGGAAGATTCAAGTCTTAGCTATGATTGGCTAATAGTGTAAAGATCCGCGTTAAGTTTGGCCGACCTTGTTGATCATTCCAAGATTGATGAAGTGTATATATACTTTTTAAAGAGTTGTTAAACATCATCCTTGAGTAAAACAGATTAAATCTAAATAAAGGATCAAAAGTAGAGTAGAGAAGAAAAGGAGCGAGGGCAGTATAGAGTGTGAAGTTAGTAAAGAAGAATTTTGGGGCAAATCAGAAGTTTTTGAGCATTCATTGAAACTAAACCAAGCATGAAGTAGAAGCTATTTCTTAGTTAATTCTTTTTGTTCTAAATAAATTTTGTAGGCAGTGAGCCTCTCCTTTTGAGCAGTGAGCTCTGGGCAGTGTGCCTAAAGGCATGTGCCTTCTATTTTTCTAAACTACTTTTAATAGGGTACAAATATTTGTGGGTTAACCCCCATCGTGGTTTTTCCCTTAACCAGGTTTCCACGTCAAATCTTGGTGTCAAGTGTGTTGATTATGATTCTTCTCATATGTTGTTGATCTATGCTTTAATTTTTACATCATTAATCTGGTAGTAAGATAATAAAGAAGGTTAAAAGTAGAAAATTTTTATATTGTGTGACAACTGATTCATCCCCCCTCTCAGTTGTTCGGTCTAATTCCAACAATTGGTATCAAAGCCAAATCCTCTTATAAAAGCTTGACCACTTGAGGAGATCCAGGATGTCAACCTACAAGAAGGATAATCTAAGATTTGATGGAACAAATTATTCTATTTGGAAGAATCGCATGGAGTGCCTTTGTAATGCATGGGCGGTGCCTATTGGGTGATAACTAGTGTTGAGTATAAACCTTTGAAGAAAGGTCCTTCAACTCTAGATCAAGTCAAAGATGCTGAAAATAACCTTCAAGCTAAAGAAGCCTTGTTGAGTGCCTTGACTGATTTAGAAATGACAAATGTCTTTGGTCTAAAAATTGCTTATGAAATCTAGAAAAAGTTGGAGTATCTATGTGAAGGTGATAAATATGTCAAATGTGCCAAGCTACAAAGTATGAGAGGAAAATTTGAAACTATGAGGATGAGTGAAGATGAAAACATCACAATCTACATGCAAAAGATAAATGAACTTGTGTGTGGTATTAGGTGTACTGGTGGAACTTTGGAAGAATCAGAGATTGTATCAAAAGTGCTTGGATCTTTACCTGATTCATACAAACATAAGGTTACTGGTATAGAGGAAATTAGGACTATCTCAGAAGTTACAAGAGATCATCTCGTTGGCCAAATTTTAGCTGTTGAATTAAGTGAGTTTAGTGATTCTCTTCCCAAGTCTAAATCTGCATTTAAGGCCAGTGTATATGGAAAACAAAGATATGATCCATGTGAAATCTCTTCTACAAGATCAAACAGATTTGTGAAGACAAGGAAGGATCTTGAAGATGTTGAAATTGAAACTGCTGATCTTGAAACTCTTCTTGCCAAAAGATTGCCAAGAGGATCTAGTAAGTATGAAGGAAAATTGCCACTCAAATGTTTTGCTTGTAATAAGATTGGTCATTTTGCCTCTAGATGTCCAGAGAGGTTTTCAAAACCAAATACTAACAGATACAAAAATTAGAACAAATGTTACTATGTCTAAGAAACTGGAGGAGTCATAGATGATGAATCTGATCATGGAGGTTCCTCTGAAAAAGATTAGGTTTTCATTGCCATCAAAGAAGAAGATCCGGTGTCTACTGAATCTGCTAGCTATGCAAATATGGAAAGTGCCTTGGCTTCTCAGGTTATTGAGAAAGATGAATGGGTGATTGATAGTGGATGTTCTCATCATATGACTAGAGACAAGAGTAAGTTTGTGAATTTCAAAAATTATGAAGGTGGGCTTGTGAAATTTGGAGATAACTTAGCTGGTAGAATCTGTGGCAGAGGATCCATCTCTTTTGATGGTAAGAATATCACCAATGATGTTCTGTATGTGGAAGGACTGAAACATAATCTTCTTAGTGTTGGACAGTTGGTTGATAAAGGTTATGATCTTCGATTCAAGGATGCAAAGTGCAGAATCTTGGAGAGTTCCAAAACTTAAATTGCATCCGGTACTCAAACTAGAGGTAGTATTTTTCATTTAAGTAGCTCTAGTAAACGTTGTTTTATTGCTCAGATATATCAAAGTTGGTTATGGCATAGGAGGACGTGTCATGTGAATTTTGATAACATTGTTAAAATAAGTACCACTTAGAAATAATTTTTAGACCACTTCTAGTTCATCTACTTCCACCGACAATTTTTGACTAGCACTTGGGTTTGTCAGTGCTATGGCATCGGCCACATTATGATCCGACAATAGGATGCAACCCTGTCATAAAAAGTGAGATCCCCATATCTACTTTTGGATGTAAAGAAGGCTGTCTTCGCTTACAGTGTGACTAAAGCAATTGTCTTTATTCTTTCACTGTTGTTAATGCTTGCGGACTTGACTACTTAACAGTTGTCCACTTCTACAGTGATTTCTACGTGTTAGTTTTGTTTGGATGGACTCCTAGGTTGGTTTCTAGATTTTGAGTTCCGCCAGCTATAAATAAGGGCTTTTAGCCCCATTGTAGGCATTCAGAGTTTAGAAATCTAGAGTCTAATAAAGTCTTAGAAAGAGTCTTAGGATCACAAGAGTATGCTCTTGTTCTACACGTAATTTGAACTAAAAAATCAGAAATTGTATAGAAAGGTCTCATAGTATAATAATCCATATCAGATATTGCGCTTATCCTCCATTGTAATCATTTTTACATGTAATAAATCTTCTGCTATAATTGGTATCGGAGCCATTGTTCAAATTGATCGTTATAATTGCCTTGTATGAGCTTGATTTTCTGAACATTTTGCTAGTAGCATGCATAGTACCTGTGGAAGTTGTGGTCATAAGACCTGTGTGAAGGCCCGGAGCCATGTTAAGGGCATTCGTAAGTCGACCAAAGTAGTAGGGAATATCACGAAAGAAATTTAGTAAGTTAATTCATCTCATTATGGCTCTTAAAAGATTAGTGAATGCTAGTTCTGCTTTATCAAAAGTATTGCATAATTATTTTCAAGATGGGGATGATCATGTTGTTGATGACAAAGGAAATTTTATGTTTCCAGATATTAAGATTTCTACACTTTACCCTGAAAAGGGAGTTAAAGAAAAAATTTGTGATTCTGTGCGACAGTTTGACATAAATTTGTTAGTCTCTGGAGTAGGAATTTGTCTGATCTATCTTCCATTTCTCCTTCCCGAAGATGTTTCTCACTGGAGAGAAAAGGGATATTTCCATGTCCATTTTCCCCATGTTGATATCATAGTTCATCCACATTTTAACTATGATATAGGTGCTGAATTTTTTGCCACCCTTGTTGACACCCACTGTAGAATTTGGGAACAAGCTATTATTGCCTAATTCTGAGGAATTCTAAGTGCTAAGAAAGGGGATGGAGTACTTTCTGTGTCACCAAATTTTACTTTGTCCTTATCTGATAAGTTCATATTTGCAGCCTTTTGTCTTCACCTCCAAATCAAAGGTGTCTCCCTCATGCATGGATCTGTTTATGTAACTATAGGAGGTCGTTGTGTCTATAGAATTATGAATACTGTGTCACCACCAATTTTTTCACCCATGGGGGTGATTTTCCCACAAGGATCCTCTAACTTGCTTGACTATGGAAGGACCATTGATCACACTAGTTTTGATATAAGATTCCCAATTATTGAGAAACTCCTAAATCAGCAAAAGCCTTAATTCATAAATCTCCAAGTACAAAGAAATAGGTTCTCAAATAGGCCTTTATTTTAGACTAGGAGAGTAGCCAATGCCACCCTTCAATCTGTTCTAGATCAGACTATTTTGGAGCAACCCATTGTGGATAAAACCAAAAGAAGACTACAACCCTTGAAAAGAAGCTTCTCAATGGCTCATGCCTATCTGCACTCACAAAATAAGCCATATGTTGATTATAATCCTGAAGAATGTTCCTCATCTTCCACTCATCCAACTTCAAAAGGTTTCCAGTTAGTTAATCCTTATCCTTCTCATGCTTCTTTTGCCTCAACTTTAGATTTAAGTAGAGATCCTTCCTAATGGATAAGTTAGTGAAACAAGTAAGCTCTAGGCTACACTTGACTCCTAAAGAAGGAGAAGAAAAGAAGGATAGGAAACAAAAAGGAATAAAGATCATAAAGTTAGACAAACCAACATGCATGATGAGAGAATCACTCCCAAGATATGGTTTAGAGAAGAGAGTGAAGCACCAAATTTAGGTAGATCCAACAACAGTTGTAGAGGTTACTAGATATGTCCTTGGAAGATGGCCAACCCAAGAAAGTTTCACAATATTAAATCTAGATGAAAAGATTTGGGGAAAATATGAATCCAGGCTTCATACTAAAGTAGGAACCAAACAAAAAAACTCTGAAGCACAAATAAATTGGTAGTCACAATGGATGTTAGCAACACAAGTTAATATTGATGGCATGGCCATTGATGTTAAACAAGGGATCAATAGAACACTATCGGTATATGATAATTTACTCCAGGTTCAAAATGTTGTATATAAGCTAGAAACTAGTATTGCTAGATTAGATAAACAATCTACATCTATGTTAAATGATTTTGTTGGAATGTCCTACCAAGTCAAAAACACTCAAGATGCTATTACTAATATTCAAATGAATACTCAGTGATTGGATATAGTTTCTACCGAAATATATGACTACATATCTACCTCAAAAACTAGGAGAGACAATCAGACCCAAAAAAAAAGGTTCTATTAGAACATGTGGTAAGAAACTTAGAAAAAATTAGAAGATATACAAAGAAAATTAGTCTCTCAGAAAGGCAAAGATAGCTCTGAGGAAGAACAAGACGAATCAAAATCCCATAAGTCTGAACCAGTATAGAAACCAAGACCAAAATTTTAGAGAAGAAAATGCATTCTCATAACAGAAGAATCTACAGAGGAAGAGACACCTATTACTTCTGTTAGAAGTAAAGCAGCTCCTATGCCCAGAAAATTAGTTTTCCCTAAAAAAAAGAGCACCCAATGCAACATGCTGAAGACTTGAAAGATTGGCTACAACTTCAAATTGAAGTAATGAGCCTACATATTTGGATAAGCCTGCTACTACTCATATAGATACTGCATCTGATGAAGAAGTTTTTCTGGAAGCAGAATCTCCTCATGTATTTGATGAAGAAACCTCTCAAATAAGTGATACAGAAGCTGTACAAATAAATGAGATGAAAGATTGGAAAAATTATCTAGCTAGTCATGAATCCATAAGGAGCCAAATTGATATAGAAATGAAGGATGCTATCTCTAAAAACTCCAGACCAGAACAGTTAAGAGCTTATGCAACATCAAGATACATACTAAACATTGATAAAATTGTTGATCCTTATGATTTTTATTTGTACCTAGTGTGATACTTTAGAAAATTTCTTTGACACTAAAGGGTCTATTTGGTCTGAGTCTAACAAGGTTTTGTATGTTGTTAGATTGATGTCTAGAAAGTTAAGAAATTGGTGGAATAGTCTACCTGATAACGACATAATAACTACAAATCCTGACACAGGTGAAGAATATGTCAAAGAAATTGATATGGGTAGAAATGATGTGTCTTCTGAAGGATTTGCAATGCTCAAACTCATGCTAATTGGGCTTTTTAGTGGGAATAAAAAGAATGATATCTTAGAAGCCGAAAAAATATTGTATTCCCTACAACTCAGAGATTTAGGAAAGTTACACAAATATAATCTTGTGTTTGAAAAATATATGATTGCAGCTCAAAAGCTTCATGATCCGACTACTAAAAAGTATTATCTTAATTCACTTCCTTGTGGATTAGGAGAATATGCAGAAGACTACATAATGACTAAGTATAAATGCAAAATTGAAAATTTTGGATTCTTTGAGTTAAGGACTCTTTTCACATATAAATTGGATAAGAGCTGTCTCCTCAAAGCCCTCAGTGACAATAAAGAGTGGTTTAATTCCTCATGTAATATGAAGGAATATTGTAATTTACCACCAATTAGTTAGCTCAAAGATTTCAAACAAGTCAAAAAATTCCACAAAACATCTTGTGGCAAACATTGTAAATGCAAAAATTGCAAAAGAGCATATGATGATGACAACATGGAAAGATCAATCCACCCTAAATATAGGAGACACAAGAAAAAATATAGATTTGCTCCTATAAATAAGAATTATTTTAAGGAGAGAAAACCTCCCAAATACTTGTTCAAGAAGAACAAACACCTAGGAAATAGGCCTGTAAAATGTTTCATCTATAAAGGACCTCATTATGCTACCAACTGCCCAAAGAAATACAATCCTGAGGATAAGGTCTATGCTCTTTTCTGTGACCAAGATGTACATAATACATGGGAGATTATAGATACTTTTGATGCCTTTGCACATTTTGTTGATGATCAGTTTTTTGAACTAGTTGAGGTTCTGCCAGAACAATTTTCTATGGCTAAAGATAAGCATAGGAAAGTTTGTTTATCTACTTCAAAGGATGAAGACAGTTCTGGATCTTCTGATTCATCTAAATCTTCTTCTGATGTTACAAAGGTTGTCAAACAAGCAATCAAGAATCTTGATTTTAAGATTAGCATGGCTAAGGCAAAAGATCCCTGTAGGATGTCTGGATCCATTGAAGAAAGGAAAACTATAGCAAGACAACAATTAAAAGAGATTAGAGCATGGGAAGCTAAATGAGATTCTCTTCAAAAGCAAATCAGATGTACAAAACCTTCTTCATCTAGCCGCTTTAGGAAATCCAATACCTCTCATGGGTATATCCATCCAAAATGGAAAAAGAACCCTATCCATTCTCCTTCTCCTTCTCCACCTCCATACCATGATTAGATTAATCCTATTAATATCCTTTTCTCAAAAGTTGATCACTTCCATGAAGAATTGTAGATCCTTTCCTGTCAAATTTACCTCCAACAGAAAGAACATTCCAAACTTACTTCTGCAGTGGGGGAAATTAGAGATATTTTGTACAAAGTTGATAAAATAGACAATAGAGAAGAAGAATGTTCTAGCAGTGCCCCATCAGAACCAGCCAATGCTTTGTATCTAGCTAAAAATTGTACATATATAAGAATGAGTTTTTTCTTTCTAGGATATAAGCCCATACCAATGGATGCTTTTGTAGGCTCAGGTTCTTCAAGAAGATTTGCCAAAATAGAAGCCATTTCACCAGAATTCTGGAAACCTAGACTAGACCTTCCTTAAGGATATGCAATCAATGACCAGCAAGTTAAAATGGGTAGATATTCTCAAGATGTAACTATTGAGATTTAGGGGAAAAAGTTTGTCACTAATTTCATTGAACTAGAGGGCCTAAGAGGTGATGTCTTATTAGGGTTCATGTTCTTAACCAAATACCAACCTTTTGTGCTCAGAACCCATGAAATATCACTTCGACATGAAGATGGTCATATTAAAATTCCTTCCTTAAAGGTAGTTAATTATAAATTTGATAAGAAGACTGTTAAGCTAGGAAAAAAAGAAAGTGCAAATCTCCAAGCCTAGAAACTACCATTGTTGCTGGAACCTATCAAAGCTAAATTTGAACAAGACTGTTGCAGCCTGAATCCTCTCCAATTTTGTTCAAAAGATCATGAAGAATGTGAAATTAAGATCAAACCAGAGTGCTAGTCTTTAATTCATTTTGAACCTACATATCTAACGAGTCCAATAGAAGTAAAAGAAATGGATGAACATTTAGAAGAATTACTCCAAGGTAATTTCATCAGAGAGAGCAAGAGTCCATTTACCTGTCTGACCTTCTTAGTGAACAAAAGAGTAGAAAGAGAAAGAGGTAAAAAATGATTTTGTATTAATTATAAACCTCTTAATGACATTATTTTTCCATTCAACTATCCAATCCCATTTAGCACTGACTTTATTATGAGAGCAACCTCAAAAAGAATCTTCTCAAAGTTTGATTGCAAGTTGGGCTTCTGGCAAATCAAAGTCAAAGAAGAAGACATGTATAAAACTACTTTCTCAGTTCCTCAGGGGTTATATGAATGGAATGTTATGCCATTTGGCCTTAAAACTACTCTTGCGTATTTTCAAAGAAGGATGGATAAAGCTTTAAGAAATTTAAAAGAATTTTGTGCAGCATATATAGATGATATTATTGTTTTCTCTAAAGATGAGTCCAAGCATTTGAAGCATTTGGAAATGTTATACACCACCATAAGAACTCATGGAATTTTTTTGTCTGGTAAAAAGATGGTGATTGGTTAGAAAGAGATTGATTTTCTTGGTCTAATCCTCTCTGAAGGGAAAGTGAAATTACAGCCTCATATCTTAAAGCATATTAATGAGTTTCTTGATGTTCTGGTGGGGGAAAAATAGATCCAAATATCTCTAGGATGCTTAAACTATGTTTCTCCATTCTATAATGGCTTAGCAAAGGATAGAAAAAATATTTAGAATCAGCTGAAGGAAGGAGCGGGACCATGGACAAATGAATTAATTGATATAGTGCAAAGAATCAAAGAAAAATGCCAATATTTGCCTACATTACATTTTCCTCAAGAAGGTTATCCTCTGTTACTTGACATTCATGCTTCTGATGAAGTCTGGGGTGCTATGTTGTTACAAGAGATTCCTCTCAAAGGAACTTAGGTATGTGGCTATCAGTCAGGAACTTTTACTAATACAGAATGCAGATATACAATTTATGAGAAAGAAATTCTTGCTATTAAAAAGGGTATCTAGAAGTTTAAAATTTTCCTGAAGCCAAATCACTTCATTGTAAGAATAGATAGCCAGCCAATGAGGTCTCTTCTCAAGTAAAACCAGACAAGGACATAACACATGGAAGAATAGCAAGATGGTATCTTGATTTCATCAGTTATGACTTTGACATCGAATGGATCCAAGGGGCTAATAATCCTCTAGCTGATAGTCTCACTAGAGAAATGTCAAAGTTAGCAGAACATGCTTCTATGTTAATAGAACCAGGTGAAACCTTCCTTCGAGAAGATGGAACAGAGGTATTTGAGGGTATAAATGAAGAAGGAGAAAAAATATTAATTCCTCAACTTCCTCCTAAAATAATTGAACCAATTCTCCATGTCCAAATTTGCTTAATAAATCGCTACAAGACTTAAGGAATGTGATTTCTACTGGATATGATAAAGGGATTCTTGAACCTGTAGAACAAGTAGCTTTTATGGAGAATTTTGGATTAGAGGAGGCTAGCTTAGCCTTTTCAATCAAAAATGGCTTTTCATTTGATTTATGCATAACTTCTTTATTGTCTATGAACTGGGATATCAAGACCAAAAATAATCTGCTTAAATGTGTTAAATTTGGATTTATAAATAGCATAACCATTCTCCAAAATGAATTTGAAGATTTTGCAGATTTTTTCATGGGATATAATGATAGGGTATTACCGCCTGATATGGAAGAGTTTTTTAATTATATCCAAGGAAATTTTTCATGGGAAATGTCAGAAGGAATGTCTGGACCATTAGGATGTCATGTATATCCTCATTGTTATTGTCTACCTCGGGTAGAATACTATCCTTAGGTTCATGATTGGTTTGCTAAAGCGGTCATCCAAGATATGGAACCCTCTCTACTACCAGCCATTGTAGCAGCCCGAACAGAGATAGATATGGCTTACATTGAAGAAGTTGAAAAAATAATTTATGCTTTCAAAAGGAGAGATGATGACTTAGAAATAAATTTCAGACCACTTCCAGTTCATCTACTTCCACCGACAATTTTTGACTAGCACTTGGGTATGTATGATGAGAACATTTCATCTAGTTCCAAGCCCACCTTCATAATGAAACTTACTCTTGTCTCCAGTCATAGTTTCAAATTTTCCTAATTTTCTGAAGCCATCTATGTATGATGAGAATTATGTGAAATTTTTGATTGGCACTTGGGTAGCATTTTTGATACAATCTCTGATTCTTCCAACATTCCACCAGCACACTTGATACCACACACAAGTTCATTTATCTTTTGCATGTAGATTGTGATGTTTTCATCTTCACTCATCCTCATAGTTTCAAATTTTCCTAATTTCTGATATAGTGAAACCATAATGAATGTGAACCAATTATATAATATATCCTAAAATATATATAGATATAGTATAATTATCTTATTAACAGTCTTTATAATAATCTCTATAATCAATAAGTGATATTGATCTTAATAATGCATTATTTAATATACTTTTGATAGGGGCTTCATTAGACTTTTTTTATGCCTTATTGGAATCCTCTTTATAACCAAGTCTTGTCTTATTGAAAGGTGATCTTTGGTCATTTAATATCTCATCTAAACATTCAGTGCTCTTTTCAAATTGAAGGTTCTTGTGCAACTTGGAAGATGTCTTTTCTAGTTCCTTTCTCAAGGAAACTATCTCTAACTCATACCTTTCACAATCTACCTCTTTTGTCTTAAACTGATTTATTACTTCTTCTTCTATTTTCTTAACTTCTTCAACTTGTACCTTTAAATCCATGATCAATTTTTCTGCTTCTTTAAGAGATGAAAGTGCTTTGGCCTTGGATTCTTTTTCTTCTTGAAGTTGCAACTTTAGTCTAGAGTTTTCTTTTTTAAGTTTTCAACCATATTGTAAGCATAATAGAGTTCTTCTTCAAGATCTACTTCTTCTTCATCCTCTAGATTAGTTTTGACCTCTTCTTCTTCACACAAATGTCTCCCTTCTTTGTCATTTTTGCCAACCACAAGGTTGTCCTTTCTTTCAGATACATCACCTTGATAAATTCTAACCAATTTCTTCCAAACATCTTGTGCATTTTCATAGTGCATAACTTTAACAAAACATTTTTAGACAGATCACAAAGAATAGCACTCTTTGCCTTGGCATTACATTCATAAGCCTTTTTATCATTTGCAATAGTATGTGGTTGAGAAGGTATAGTATACCCATTCTCTATTGTTGCCCACACATCAAATCCTAAAGAGGATAAGTAAGATTCCATTCTAATACACCAAAATTAATTTCATTAACTTAATTAATATAATTGTAATCAAACCAGATATTCAAACTAGAGTGTCTAAGTATTAATAATATTATTGGTAATTATTACATTAAGGACATGAACCCTAATAATTTATCTTACTTATATAATATTATATAAATATATAATAATTAACTAATTACATGTTCTAGATACTTATAGTTGATTAATATATAATATTATATATTTTGAATATATTATTATACTATATTTATATTAATAGAAAGATTAGCTTATAACTAGAATAATATATAATAGCCATATTTATAACATGTAAATTAATATATAATAGTTGATTGTATATCCTGAAGGAAGGTCTGGTCTGGGTTTCTAGAGTTCTGGTGGAATGGCTTTTGTTTTGGTAAAGCTTCTTGAAGAACCTGAGTCTATAAAAGCATCCATTGGTATGGGCTTATATCGTGGAAAGCAAAAACAGAAGCTTATGAAAGACTAATTATAGAGATTACAATAATTATACAATATATTCCATTGTATAATTACTAGAATAATTTAGCTTATAATTATCAATATCATGTGGTTAATCCTAGTTTCTGATATATAATATATATATATATATATAATTAATTAGTTTAATATATATAGCTAAGAATTTATAAGTATAATATATTTATTTTGACCATATTGCATTATTTAATTAATTATTGAGAGTCACATGACTTGCACAAAAATCAAACTAACTTTACATCTCCACCACTCATTTCATACTACATCTCTCAATCTCAATCATTCACCTAAATAATTCCCTAGAAGCTTCCATCCTCCACCTCTTAATATCTTCCATCCATTTCATATTGCACCTCTTAATCTCATCCATCTATTTCACCTCTTAATCTTAGCCCTCCATTCCTCACATCATGAATCTATAAATTGAGGATCAATGAATTCATCAACATCACATCTTTTGCTATCAAGTACATGCTATCATTTTGCTATCACAGTATCCTCCATTATACCAAGGTTATGCTGGTTTAGTTAGCAATCCACATATATGCATACAAGCATTTCATCAAGAGTGAATCTAGGGGAGCTTGGGTGCACTCCATTTTCACTCTATCAGAGGAGAAAAAATGGTTTGAGGTGAAGGTATATTGTTTATTGCATTTATCCTTATGTTATTTCCTCATATCATTTTATGTTCTTCACTTACAACAATACTTATAAACTTTCTTTAAGCATTATCAAGACCTAAGTCATACTCAAGATAGTTGGCCACCCCATATTCGTTATATCATCATCTAATGGTATAAACTCAATAATATTCCTAACCTTTTGATTTTATTTACCTTATGGAGCAACCCCGTATTCTTATAATAATATAATAGTTTACTATCTAAATAATATGTGTACTTACCACACATAGCTAAATATGATCCTAAGGGTCAACAATAAGTGATCTCATATGACAACAATATAAATTATAAAATCAAAACTTATATTCATATTTCAATGGAGTTGACCTTACCATTAGTTACCTAGAACACCATGCAATCGTACTAAGGAATCTGCTTATGCTTAAGAAAAACATAGTTCTTATCACTTAAAGGGACCCATAACATAACTACCCTTCATTGAGCTTCTCAAAGGCTTAAAGTGTCTAGTAAGTAAGGCATGCTATCTCTACTTGATCAACAACTTCTATTTTCTGCTTTGTGAATCATGCAATACTATAGCGGCAACTGGATACCTAAATTAAACATTTCCTAAAAGGGTACACCTTGACTTCTATTCTCTCAAGAACCAATAAATTCTTAACTGTATCTTGAAGATACATGAAATATCTAATTGGATTCCATGACAATAAACATCTCAGCTATGATTTACAAAGAACAATCCCCTACCCTTGAGCTTTCACTGTAATATTCTTCATACAAGATGTTATGGTCATAGTACTAGGATAGGGTATAACTAAACCCCAACCCTTATATATTCCACTAAAATATATCATACTCAACCCCATCTATAGTATAGAATTCTCTTTAATTACACTTTATTTCTAGGTTCAAAATTGAGCAATCCTTCTACCCAGTGTAGTTGCATCCATATTACCCTATAAGAGAATAATAATCACTATGTGCTCAACCATAAATCCTACGACCAATAATAATAGCACAGGTACAACTTCAACCTTTAGACTAAATGAATACTTTTTTGTTCATCACATTCAAACCCAACAAACAAACCATGACATAAAGTGTAAAGGAAATGAGCATAAATGAACAAATTTTGTAACATTAATAAAATGGTAAAGTTTAATACACCTCTTAAAGTCATGGACATCATTGGGAATAAGAACATCCTAGATGCCACTGGTGATTATCTCATTAGGCAGATTATCATTGCTCGAGGGTGTCATGCAAACATTGAAGCTCATAGATAAGATTGGGAAATCAAAGCGCCATCCAGAAGCCCACAAACCCACCATAGTTGTGGCCAACCATCATCACGCTTTCCACTTGCAATTACTATAAATGTGCCCTTCACACACTCACATGGAATATCTTTGAATGTTTATAGATGCTTGTGGTGGAGTCCTCTAAAGAAAAAGATCTAGAATGTAAAAGGTGAAATGCTTTCCTAGAGCCTCCATTTACTTCTGCAACATTCAAATCAAATTTCCCATGATATAAATTAGGAATGGGAGTCTTATAACTAGAATCTAGTTTAGCTATATTATCCACATGATTCTTAGTCTCAGAGTCAACTTCCCACTACTTCTTATCAAACCTATATAATATATCCAAAGTTGCTCAATAATTGGAAATCCTATATCAAAACCAATATGATCAATGATCCTTCCAATAGCTCTGATACCAATTATAGCAGAAGATTTATTGCATGTAAAAATGATTACAATGGAGGATAAGCACAATAAATGATATGGATTATTACACTATGAGACCTTTCTACACAATTTCTGATTTTCAGTTCACAATTACGCGCAGAACAAGAGTATACTCTTGTGATCCTAAGACTCTTTCTAAGACTTTATCAGACTCTAGATTTCTAAACTCCAAATAACTTCCAAATGCCTGAATGGGGCTAAAAGCCCTTATTTATAGCTGGCAGAACTCAAAATCTATAAACCAACCTAGGAGTCCATCCATACAAAACTGACACGTAGAAATCACTATAGAAGTGAACAACTGTTAAGCAGTCATGTTCGCAAGCATTAACAATAGTGAAAGAGTAAAGACAATTGCTTTAGTCACACTGTAAGTGAAGATGACCTGCTTTACACCCAAAAGCAGATATGGAGATCTTGGTTTTTGTGACAGGGTTACATCCTGCTATCAGATCATAACGTGGCTGATGTTACGACATTGACAAACCCAAGTGCTAGTCAAAAATTGTCGGTGGAAGTAGATGAACTAGAAGTTGTCTAAAAATTATTTCTAAGTCATCATCTCTCCTTTTGAAAGCATAAATGATTTTTTCAACTTCTTCAATGTAAGCCATATCTATCTCTGTTTAGGCTGCTACAATGGCTGGTAGTAGAGAGGGTTTCCATATCTTGGATGACCACTTTAGCAAACCAATCATGAACCAAAGGATAGTATTCTACCTAAGGTAGACAATAACAATGAGGATTTACATGATATCCTGATGGTCCAGACATTCCTTCTGATATTGCCCATGAAAAATTTCCTTGGATATAATTAAAAAACTCTTCCATATTAGGCGGTAACACCCTGTCATTATATCCCATGAAAAAATCTGCAAAATCTTCAAATTCATTTAGGAGAATGGTTATGCTATTTATAAATCCAAATTTAGCACATTTAAGCAGATTCTTTTTGGTCCTGATATCCCAGTTCATAGGCAATAAAGAAGTTATGCATAAATCAAATGAAAATCCATTTCTGATTGAAAAGGCTAAGTTGGCCTCCTCTAATCCAAAATTCTCCATAAAAGCTACTTGTTCTGCAGGTTCAAGAATCCCTTTATCATATCCAACAGAAATCACATTCCTTAAGTCTTGTAGCCATTTATCAAGCAAATGGACATGGAGAATTGGTTCTATTATTTCAAAGGAAGTTGAGGAATTATTATTTTTTCTCCTTCATTTATACCCTCAAATACCTCTGTTCCATCTTCTTGAAGGAAGGTTTCACTTGGCTCTATTAACATAGAAGCATGTTCTGCTAACTTTGACATTTCTCTAGTGAGACTGTCAACTAGAGGATTATTATCCCCTTGGATCCATTCGATGTCAAAGTCATAACTGATGAAATAAAGATACCATCTTGCTATTCTTCCATGTGCTATGTCCTTGTCTGGTTTTTTCTTGAGAAGAGACATCATTGGCTACCTATCTATTCTTACAATGAAGTGATTTAGCTTCAGGAAAATTTTAAACTTCTGGATACCCTTTTTAACAACAAGAATTTCTTTCTCATAAATTGTATATCTGCATTATGTATTAGTAAAAGTTCCTAAACGATAACCACATACCTAAGTTCCTTTTAGAGGAATCTCTTGTAACAACACAACACCTTAGACTTCATTAGAAGCATCAGTGTAGAGTACTAGAGGATAACCTTCTTGAGGCAAATGCAATGTATGCAGATATTGGCATTTTTCTTTGATTCTCTGCACTATCTCAGTTAATTTATTTGTCCATGGTCCCGCTCCTTCCTTTAGCTAATTCTGAATCTTTTTTTTGTCCTTTGCTAAGCCATTATAGAATAGATAAACATAGTTTAAGCATCCTAGAAATCTTTGGATCTATTTTTTCCCCACCAGAACATCAGGAAACTCATTAATATGCTTTAAGATATGAGGCTGTAATTTCACTTTCCCTTCAGAGAGGATTAGACCAAGAAAATCAATCTCTTTTTGACCAATCACCATCTTTTTAGCAGACAAAAAAATTCCATGAGTTCTTATGGTGGTGTATAACATTTCCAAATGCTTCAAATGCTTGGACTCATCTTTAGAGAAAACAATAATATCATCTATATATACTACACAAAATTCTTTTAAATTTCTTAAAGCTTTATCCATCCTTCTTTGAAAATACGCAGGAGCAATTTTAAGGCCAAATGGAATAACATTCCATTCATATAACCCCTGAGGAACTGAGAAAGCAGTTTTATATCTGTCTTCTTCTTTGACTTTGATTTTCCAGAAGCCCGACTTGCAATCAAACTTTGAGAAGATTCTTTTTGAGGCTTCTCTCATAATTAAATCAGTGCTAAATGGGATTGGATAGTTGAATGGAAGAATAATGTCATTCAGAGGTTTATAATTAATACAAAATCATTTTTTACCTCTTTCTCGTACTGTTCTTTTGTTCACCAAGAAGGCCAGACAATTGAATGGACTCTTGCTCTCTCTAATGAAATTGCCTTGGAGTAATTCTTCTAAATGTTCATCCATTTCTTTTACTTTTGTTGGACTAATCAGATATGCAGGTTCAAAAGGAATTACTGACTGGCACTTTGGTTTGATCTTAATTTCACATTCTTCATGATCTTTTGACCAAAACTAGAGAGGATTTAGGCTGCAATAGTCTTGTTCAAATTTAGCTTTGACAAGTTCCAGCAACAATGGTAGTTTTTGGGCTTGGAGATTTGCACTTTCTTTCTTTCCTGGCTTAATAGTCTTCTTATCAAATTTATAATTAACTACCTTTAAGGCAGGAATTTTGATATGACCATCTTTATGTTGAAGTGATATTTCATGGGTTCTGAGCACAAAAGGTTGGTATTTGGTTAAGAACATGAACCCTAATAAGACATCACCTCGTAGGCCATCTAGTTCAATGAAATTAGTGACAAACTTTTTCCCCTGAATCTCAATAGTTACATATTGAGCATATCTACCCATTTTAACTTGCTGGCCATTGATTGCATATCTTGAAGGAAGGTCTAGTATGGGTTTCCAAAATTTTGGTGGAATGGCTTTTGTTTTGGTAAAACTTCTTGAAGAACCTGAGTCTACAAAATTATCCATTAGTATGGGCTTATATCCTGGAAAGAAAAAAATTCATTCTTATATATGTACAATTTTTAGCCATATACAAAGCATTGGCTGGTTTTGACGGAGCACTGCTAGAAGATTCTTCTTCTGTGTTGTCTATTTTATCAGCTTTGTACAAAATATCTCTAATTTCTGCCACTACAGAAGTAAGTTTGGAAAGTTCTTTCTATTGGAGGTAAATTTGGAGGGAAAGGATCTACAATTCTTCATGGAAGCGATCAACTTTTGAGCAAAGGATATCAATAGGCTCAATCTGATCATGGTAAGGAGGTGGAGAAGGAGAATGAGAATGGATAGGGTTCTTTTTCCATTTTGGATGGATATACCCATGAGAGGTATTGGATTTCCTAAAGCGACTAGATGAAGAAGCTTTTGTACCTCTGAGTTGCTTTTGAAGAGAATCTTGTTTAGATTTCCATGCTTTAATCTCTTTTAATTGTTGTCTTGCTGCAGTTTTCCTTTCTTCAATGGATCTAGCCATCCTATAGGGATCTTTTACCTTGGCCATGCTAATCTTAAAATCAAGATTCTTGATTGCTTTTTTGACAACCTTTGTAACAACAGAAGAAGATTTAGATGAATCAAAAGATGCAGAACTGTCTTTATCCTCAGAAGTAGATAAAGAAACTTTCCAATGCTTATCTTTAGCCATAGAAAATTGTTCTGGCAGAACCTCAGCTAGTTCAAAAAACTGATCATCAACAAAATGTGCAAAGGCATCAAAAGTATCTATAATCTCCCATGTATTATGTACATCTTGTTCATAGAAAAGAGCATAGATCTTATTCTTAGGATTGTATTTCTTTGGGCAATTGGTAGCATAATGAGGTCCTTTACAGATGAAACATTTCACAGGCCTATTTCCTGGGTGTTTGTTCTTCTTGAACAAGTATTTGGGAGGTTTTCTCTTCTTAAAAGAATTCTTATTTATAGGAGCAAATCTATATTTTTTTTCTTGTGACTCCTATATTTAGGGTGGAATGATCTTTCCATGTTGTCATCATCATATGCCCTTCTACAATTTTTGCATTTACAATGTTTGCCACAAGATGTTTTGTGGAATTTTCTAACTTGTCTGAAATCTTTGAGCTGATTAATTGGTGGTAAATTACAATATTCCTTCATATTGCATGAGGAATTAAACTGCTCTTTATTGTCATTGAGGGCTTTGAGGAGACATCTCTTATCCAATTTATATGTGACAAGAGTCCTTAACTCAGAGAATCCAAATTTTTCAATTTTGGATTTATACTTAGTCATTATGTAGTCTTCTACATATTCTCCTAATCCACAAGGAAGTGAATTAAGATAATACTTTTTAGTAGTTGGATCATGAAGCTTTTGAGCTGCAATCATATATTTTTCAAACACAAGATTATATTTGTGCAACTTTCCTAAATCTCTGAGTTGTAGGGAATACAATATTTTTTCGGCTTCTAAGATATCATTCTTTCTATTCCCACTAAAAAGCCCAATTAGCATGAGTTTGAGAATTAGAAATCCTTCAGCAGACACATCATTTCTACCCATATCAATTTCTTTGACATATTCTTCACTTGTGTCAGGATTTGTAGTTATTATGCCGTTATTAGGTAGACTATTCCACCAATTTCTTAACTTTCCAGACATCAGTCAGACAACATACAAAACCTTGTTAGACTCAGACCAAATAGACCCTCTAGTATCAAAGAAATTTTCTATAGTATCAAAGAAATTTTCTAAAGTATCACACCAGGTACAAATAGCATCATAAGGATCAACAATTTTATCAATGTTTAGTATGTATCCTGATGTTGCATAAGCTCTTAACTGTTCTGGTCTGGAGTTTTCAGAGATAGCATCCTTCATTTCTATATCAATTTGGCTCCCTATGGATTCATGACTAACTAGGTAATTTTCCCAATCTTCCATCTCATTTATTTGTACAAATTCTGTATCACTTATTTGAGAGTCTTCTTCATCAGATACATGAGGAGATTCTACTTCCATAAAAACTTCTTCATCATATGCAATATCTATATGAGCAGCAGCAGGCTCATCCAAATATATAGGCTCATTATCTTCAATTTGAAGTGTTTGTAGCCAGTCTTTCAAGTCTTTAGCATGTTGCATTACGTGCTCTTTTTGTTTAGGGAAAACTAATTTTGTGGGCATAGGAGCTGCTTTACTTCTAACAAAAGCAATAGGTGTCTCTTTCTCTGCAGATTCTTCTATTATGAGAATGCCTTTTCTTCTCTAAACTTTTGGTTTTGGTTTCTGTACTGGTTCAGACTTATGGGATTTGGATTCTTCTTGTTCTTCCTCAAAGCTATCTTTGCCTTTTTGAGAGACTGTAATTTTCTTCATATATCTTCTGATTTTTTCTAAGTTTCTGGCCACATGTTCTAATAGAACTTTGTTTTCTTGGGCCTGATTGTCTCTTCTATTTTCTGAGGTAGATATGTAGTCATATATTTGGGTAGAAACTGTATCCAATCGCTGAGTATTCATCTGAATATTAGTAATAGCAGCTTGAGTTCTTTTGACTTGGTAGGACATTCTAGCAAAATTATTTAACATAGATGTAGATTGTTTATCTAATCTAGCAGTACTGGTTTCTAACTTATATACAACATTTTGAACCTGGAGTAAATTATCATATACTGATAGTGTTCTATTGATACCTTGTTTAACATCAATGGCCATGTCATCAATATTATCTTGTGCTTCTAACATCCATTGTGACTGCCAATTTCTCTGTTCTTCAGAGTTTTTTTGTTTGGTTCCTACTTTAGTATGAAGCATGGCTTCATATTTTCTCCAAATCTTTTCATCTGGATTTACTATTGTGAAACTTTCTTGGGTTGGCCATCTTCTAGGGACATATCCAATAACCTCTACAACTGTTGTTGGATCTACCTGAATTTGGTGCTTCACTCTCTTCTCTGAACCATATCTTGGGAGTGATTCTCTCATCATGCATGCTAGTTTGTCCAACTTTATGATCTTTATTCCTTTTTGTTTCATAGCCTTCTTTTCTTCTTCTTCTTTAGGAGTCAAGTGTCGCGTAGAGCTTACTTGTTTCACTAACTTATCCATTAGGATAGAATGTCTACTTAAATTTGAAGTTGAGGCAAAAGAAGCATGAGAAGGATAAGGATTAACTGGCTAGAAATCTTTTGAAGTCAGATGAGTGGAAGATGAGGAACATTCTTCAGGATTATAATCAACATATGGCTTATTTTTTGAGTGCGGATAGGCATGAGCCATTGAGAAGCTTCTTTTTAAGGGTTGTAGTCTTGTTTTGGTTTTATCCACAATGGGTTGCTCCAAAATAGTTTGATTTGGAACAGATTGAAGGGTGACATTGGCGACTCTCCTGGTCTGAAATAAAGGCCTATTTGAGAACCTATTTCTTTGTACTGGGAGGTTTATGAATTGAGGCTTTTGCCAATTTAGGAGTTGCTCAATAATTGGGAATCCTATATCAAAACTAGTATGATCAATGATCCTTCCATAGTCAAGCAAGTTAGAGGATGCTTGTGGGAAACTCACCCCTGTGGGCAAAGAAACTGGTGGTGACACATTATTTATAATTCTATAGACGCAACGACCTCCTATGGTTGCATAAACAAATCCAGGCATGCGAACAACTTTTGAGTTAATATATTAATAATACTAGATTAATATATAATAATACTAATAAAACTTAAAATATATAAAGGTATAGTATAGTTATCTTATTAACAGTCTTCATAATAATCTCTATAATCAATAAGTGATTTTGATCTTAATAATGCATTATTTAATATACTTTTGATAGGGGCTTCATTAGATATTTTTAATACCTTATTGGAATCCTTTTTATAACCAAGTCTTGTCTTATTGAAAGGTGATCTTTGCTCATTTAATATCTCATCTAAACATTAAGTGTTGTTTTCAAATTGAAGGTTCTTGTGCAACTTGGAAGATGTCTTTTCTAGTTCCTTTCTCAAGGAAACTATCTCTAATTCATACCTTTCACAATCTACCTCTTTTGTCTTAAACTGATTTATTACTTCTTCTTCTATTTTCTTAACTTCTTCAAATTGTACCTTTAAATCCATGATCAATTTTTCTGCTTCTTCAAGAGCTGAAAGTGCTTTAGCCTTGGATTCTTTTTTTTCTTGAAGCTGCAACTTTAGTCTTGAGTTTTCTTTTTTAAGTTTTTCAACCATATTGTAAGCATAATAGAGTTATATATCAGTATTATATATTAAGCTAATTTTCCACATACCTTAATTATATATTATTATTCTATTATTAATCTACTTCCAAGAGTAATTTATATAATATATTAATCTAGTATTATATGGTTCAGTATATATTATTATTATATTAGATTAATATATATATATATATATATATAAATAAATATATATACCTTAATTATTAATAGGTAGATATTTAATAAGTAGAGATACTCTTATTATTTTGAATATATTATTATACTAGTTAAAGATCTTTCATATTATAGGCCATATTATTAATACATAGATTAGTATAAGATAATTATGTTCTATTTTCTAATTATATTGTTAATTTATTTATTTATTGTATATTAGTGACTATAATATAGAGATGATAATTATAATTTCTTTATATATATATAGCAATAAGTGATATAATTGTAATCCTATGTAGATTAATTATATTATACTGATATAATATATCAAATAGATTTATTATAATAATAAAATAATAAATATATCAAATAGATTAATTATTGATATATAGTTATAATAAATTGTAACCCCTACAACTGTTGTTGGATCTACCTAAATTTGGTGCTTCACTCTCTTCTCTGAACCATATCTTGGGAGTGATTCTCTCATCATGCATGCTAGTTCGTCCAACTTTATGATCTTTATTCCTTTTTGTTTCCTATTCTTCTTTTCTTATATAATCTTAATAATATATAAATTATATCAGTTGTAATTCATTAAGTATATTAGATAGTATATTAATCTAATATAATTATAAATTAGTCAATGTATCTTAGATCTAAGTTGTAGGGAATACAATATTTTTTTGGCTTCTAAGATATCATTCTTTCTATTCCCACTAAAAATCCCAATTAGCATGAGTTTGAGCATTGCAAATCCTTTAGCAGACACATCATTTCTACCCATATCAATTTCTTTGACATATTCTTCTTATGTGTTGTCTGTTTTATCAGCTTTGTACAAAATATCTCTAATTTCCCCTACTGCAAAAGTAAGTTTGGAAAGTTATAATATATTGATAGTTATAATTTAATAGTTATAAATTATATTATAACTAAATTGGTATATCTGATCTTAGAAATCTATTAGAATGTGAAATTAAGATCAAACAAAGTGCCAGTTAGTAATTCCTTTTGAACCTGCATATCTGATGAGTCCAACGGAAGTAAAAGAAATGGATGAACATTTAGAAGAATTACTTCAAGGTAATTTGAATAATATTATAAGGTGTATACTTAATTGATTACAAAGGCGTCTCCCTCCAAATCAAATTATATTATATAGTATAATAAAATACTATTATATTCTAGTATATATATAATTATCTATTGCATATATCATCTATATTAAATCTATATAATTATATTAGATTAATCAGTATTTTGAACAAGACTTAAGGAATGTGATTTCTGCTGGATGTGATAAAGGGATTCTTGAACCTGTAGAACAAGTAGCTTTTATGGAGAATTTTGGATTAGAGGAGGCTAGCTTAGCCTTTTCAATCAGAAATGGCTTTTCATTTGATTTACGCATAACTTCTTTATTGCCTATGAACTAGATATCATGACTAGAAAAACAAAGTTCTATTAGAACATGTGGCCAGAAACTTAGAAAAAATTAGAAGATATATATAATTGTATATATCTTCTGATATATTATTGATAATATTGATTATATAATTATCAATACTCTAATTATAATATATCTTAAAAGAATAATATAATTATTTATAGGTTCAAAATATTATTCTAATTATAAGCTAATCTTTAACTAATAAAAAATGGCCTGTATAGGTTCAAAATATTATTCTAATTATAATTCTGATACCAATTATAGCGGAGATATAATTATATCCATAAATTATTAGTCTAAGTTAATATATCCATAATAATAGTTATAACTATTGTTATATTATAATAATATATTTATTGTTAACATCAAAATATATAATAGTTAATTTACTATCTATATTTAGTGAATCTATACTATTTATAATATAATCAAAATATATAATTTATTATACATATATATATATATATATTCTAAATTATATATATTTTAAATTACCAATTATATATAATTAGATTAATGTATACTATATCTCTATAATTATATCATACTGATTATTATATTGATTAATTTAAATTAATCTAGTATAATGGTTATAGATTGAATATATAATATTAATCTATACTATATATAATATAATTGGTATATTATGAAGACTGTTAATAAGATAATTATACTATACCTATATATATTTTAGGATATATTATATAATTGGTTCACATTCATTATGGTTTCACTATATCAGAAATTAGGAAAATTTGAAACTATGAGGATGAGCGAAGATGAAAACATCACAATCTACATGCAAAAGATAAATGAACTTATATATAATTAGATTAATCTATACTATATCTCTATAATTATATCATACTGATTAATTTAAATTAATCTAGTATAATGGTTATAGATTGAATATATAATATTAATCTATACTATATATAATATAATTGGTATATTATGAAGACTATTAATAAGATAATTATACTATACTTATATATATTTTAGGATATATTATATAATTGGTTCACATTCATTGTGGTTTCACTATATCGGAAATTAGGAAAATTTGAAACTATGAGGATGAGCGAAGATGAAAACATCACAATCTACATGCAAAAGATAAATGAACTTGTGTGTGGTATCAGGTGTGCTAGTGGAACTTTGGAAGAATCAGAGATTGTATCAAAAGTGCTACCCAAGTGCCAGTCAAAGGGGCATGCATGGTGTGTGGTGGCCTAGTATCGCTACCCAAGTGCTAGTCAAAAATTTCACAAGCCCACCTTCATAATTTTCAAAATTCACAAACTTACTATTATCTCCAATCATATGATGAGAACATCCACTATCAATCACCAATTCATCTATATCAATAACCTTACTCTTGTCTCTAGTCATAGATATTAATTGGTTTCCAAAAATTTCATTATGGTTTCACTATATCAGAAATTAGGAAAATTTGAAACTATGAGGATGAGCAAAGATGAAAACATCACAATCTACATGCAAAAGATAAATGAACTTGTGTGTGGTATCAGATGTGTTGGTGGAACTTTGGAAGAATCAGAGATTGTATCAAAAGTGCTACCCAAGTGCCAGTAAAAAATTTTACATAATTCTCATCATGCATGCCCCTTTGTAGGCATTTAGAAGTTATTCGGAGTTTAGAAATCTAGACTCTGATAAAGTCTTAGAAAGAGTCTTAAGATCACAAGAGTATGCTCTTGTTTTGCGCGTAATTGCAAATTGAACAATCAGAAATTGTGTAGAAAGGTCTCATAGTGTAATAATACATATCGGTTATTGCACTTATCCTCCATTGTAATCATTTGTACATGCAATAAATCTTCTGCTATAATTGGTATCAGAGCCATTATTCAAATTGATCATTATAATTGCCTTGTATGAGCTTGATTTTCTAAACATTTTGCTAGTAGCGTGTGTAGTACCTGTGGAAGTCACAGTCATAAGACCCGTGTGAAGGCCAGGGGAGCCATGTTAAAGGCATCAGTAAGTTGACCAAAGTAGCAGAGAATATCATGAAAGAAAATCAGTAAGTTAATTCATCTCGTTATGGCTCTTAGAAGATCAGTGAATGCTAGTTCTGCTTTATCAAAAGTATTGCATAATTATTTTCAAGATGGGGATGATCATGTTGTTGATGACAAAGGAAATTTTATGTTTCTAGATATTAAGATTTCTACACTTTACCTTGAAAAGGGAATTAAAGAAAAAATTTGTGATTCTGTGCGATAGTCTGAGATAAATTTGTTAGTCTCTAGAGTAGGAATTTGTTTGATCTATCTTCCATTTCTCCTTCCCAAAGATGTTTCTCGCTAGAGAGAAAATAGATATTTCCATGTCCATTTTCCCCATGTTGATATCATAGTTCATCCACATTTTAACTATGATATAGGTGCTAAATTTTTTGCCACCCTTGTTGACACCCGTTGTAGAATTTGGGAACAAGTTGTTAATGCCCAATTTCAAGGAATTCTAAGTGCTAAGAAAGGGGATGGAGTACTTTTTGTGTCACCAAATTTTACTTTGTCCTTATCTGATAAGTTCATTTCTTTAGCCTTTTGTCTTCTCCTCCAAATCAAAGGTGTCTCCCTCATGCCTGGATCTGTTTATGCAACCATAGGAGGTCATTGTGTCTATAGAATTATGAATACTATGTCACCACCAGTTTCTTTGCCCATGAGGATGAGTTTCCCACAAGGATCCTCTAACTTACTTGACTATGGAAGGATCATTGATCATACTAGTTTTGATATAGGATTCCCAATTATTGAGCAACTCCTAAATCGGCAAAAGTCTCAATTCATAAGCCTCCTAGTACAAAGAAATAGGTTCTTAAATAGGCCTTTATTTTAGACTAGGAGAGTAGTCAATGTCACCCTTCAATCTGTTCTAGATCAAACTATTTTGGAGCAACCCATTGTGGATAAAACCAAAAGAAGACTACAACCCTTGAAAAGAAGCTTCTCAATGGCTCATGCCTATCCGCACTTAGAAAATAAGCCATATGTTGATTATAATCCTAAAGAATGTTCCTCATCTTTCACTCATCCAACTTCAAAAGGTTTCCAGTCAGTTAATCCTTATCCTTCTTGTGCTTCTTTTGCCTCAACTTTAGATTTAAGTAGAGATTCTATCCTAATGGATAAGTTAGTGAAACAAGTAAGCTCTAGGCTACACTTGACTCCTAAAGAAGAAGAAGAAGAAAAGAAGGATAGGAAACAAAAAGGAATAAAGATCATAAAGTTAGACGAACCGACATGCATGATGAGAGAATCACTCCCAAGATATGGTTTAGAGAAGAGTGTGAAGCACCAAATTTAGGTAGATCCAACAATAGCTATATAGGTTACTGGATATGTCCCTGGAAGATGGCCAACCCAAGAAAGTTTCACAATAGTAAATGCAGATGAAAAGATTTGGGGAAAATATGTAGCTAGGCTTCATACTAAAGTAGGAACCAAACAAAAGAGCTCTGAAGCATAGAGAAATTGGCAGTCACAATGGATGTTAGCAGCACAAGATAATATTGATGACATGGCCATTAATGTTAAACAAGGGATCAATAGAACACTATCAGTAAATGATAATTTACTCTAGGTTCAAAATGTTGTATATAAGTTAGAAACCAATATTGCTAGATTAGATAAACAATCTACATCTATGTTAAATGATTTTGTTGGAATGTCCTACCAAGTCAAAAACACTCAAGTTGCTATTACTAATATTTAGATGAATACTCAGCAATTGGATATAGTTTCTACCCAAATATATGACTACATATCTACATCAGAAACTAGGACAGACAATTAGGCCCAAGAAAACAAGGTTCTATTAGAACATCTGGATAGAAACTAAGAAAAAATTAGAAGATATACAAAGAAAATTAGAGTCTCTCAGAAAGGCAAAGATAGCTCTGAGGAAGAACAAGAAGAATCCAAATCCCATAAGTTTGAACTAGTACAGAAACCAAGACCAAAAGTTTAGAGAAGAAAAGACATTCTCATAATAGAAAATCTTGCAGAGGAAGAGACACCTACTGCTTCTATTAGAAGTAAAGCAACTCCTATGCCCACAAAATTAGTTTTCCCTAAACAAAAAAAGCACACAATGCAGCATGCTGAAGACTTGAAAGACTGGCTACAAACACTTCAAATTGAAGATAATGAGCCTATATATTTGGATGAGACTGCTGCTACTCATATAGATACTGGATCTGATGAAGAAGTTTTTCATGAAGTAGAATCTCCTCATGTATTTGATGAAGAAGCCTCTCAAATAAGTGATACAGAATTTTTACAAATAAATGAGATGGAAGATTGGGAAAATTATCTAGCTAGTCATGAATCCATAGGGAGCCAAATTGTTGAGAATTAAGGTGTCTCAACCTTGGTAATTCTCTGCATTTGTAATGTTTGTATTTATTATTTAATTGCTTATGTTGTAAATATTTGGAAATTCCATATTGTCATGTTGTGGGATGTGGCACGATGATGTGTCAATCCTACATGGAATATGACAACTTGTTATTTTGTCCTCACATGAGGAGATAGGCATTCCACTTAGTGGTAGGAATAATCTACCATGTGTCAACATCTTCTATGTTGTGTAAGGAATGTTTGACCGAAACAGTTATGATGGATTCCTATGACAAATCTATGACATGTAAGAGTCAGAAATAGAAGGTTGTAAGATAGGTGATGACATGTGTCATGAAGCATCTTTGAATAAGGTATATTTGGGTGCCCCAAGGTGGAATATGACATGTTGTAAGAGAATATGCTATTTATAGTATGTGTATGATAGATTCTCTTACAGCTGTAAGTTGTAACCGCTGTGACAGATTCTATGATGGTTGTAAGTGTCGTAAGAGCATCTGTCATAGCCCATTTTAGAAATAGGCAACCTCTTTGAAATGGGAGTTGTGGACAAGTGTCAGGCACATTATACAATGTTGACCAAGTGTCCTTAGACATGGGTTTTGGTCCAAGATGCTATGTTCGACGCCCATTCCAAGATAGGTCCAATATTACCTTATATTTCCTATTTATACAAGTGCTTGGAGATGGAGTTTGAATCACAAGTTCACAGGTATTGTTATGCTGCCGGATTAACTCTAGACACAAGTGTCAAAGACCATTGAAGCTTGCATTGCAAGTGTATTATAAACATTCTTTCAGATTTGTTAATACATTATGCAGGTTTCTGAGTGTGGGATTTTTCACCCGATAAGGGTTTTCCCCACCGTAAATCTTTGTCTATCTTCTTCTTGTTGGATCTAGGGCATACAACTGAGAGGGGGGGGGTGAATCAGTTGTATAGAACTTGTTCTGTTTTAAACACTTTATTCTCTGTTGTTAGTTAGCAGCATATCAAATAATCATTCATGGAAGCACAATACATAAACAGAAGAGTAGATAAGCATCAACACATTGAACACCAAGATTTTGACGTGGAAAACCCGGTTAAGGGAAAAACCACGGGGTGACTAACCCAAGAATTATTCTCTGTTAGAAGAATAAAGAAAAATGAATGGCACATGCCAATAAGGGCTCACTGCCCGAGCACACTGCTCACAAAGAGGCCCACTGCCTACAAGGAGACACACTGTCTACAGAGTGATAAAAATCACAGTCTTGAACTGGAGAATGACATCTCTACCATGTCCGGATCAGTTCCAATTAAGCCCAACAATCTCTGCTCTGCCTTTCGCACCTTTCTTCGCTACACCTTGCTCATCTACATCTCCCACTCTGAAATGAATTCACAACTCATTATTTATACAAGACATCGACTTAGGAACAAGTATCTAAGTCGGCAAACAACCATAGGAGTATCCGCAAGATGAATAACACATCCGGTCGGCTATCACAAGAACATTCGCAGGATGAACAACTCATCCGGTCGGCTAAACAGAGCAATAACTTCATCCGGAAGAATAACTTCAATTCCGGGCTCTACCATCGATGCGGACCAACAACACAACCTAAACATGATTCAAGAGCCTTCACAAGTCTGTCTGAATGTCCGGATACATCCGCACTTCCTCTGCTTACTGGAATCTCTTGTCTTCCTCATCCGGAACTTCAAGAACACAGTCTGTCGCCACTGTCATGATGCAGGAGGTACATCCGGACCTCCAAATTACACACAAATCAGGATGAAACATCACAAGGACATATAAAACACTCCTTCCAATCCGCAGATTATGATAATACAATTCCGGACCTCACCGGACCTTTTTGTGATCCTCTGTCACCTCCGGATACTTGCCGGACCCGGTTCTATACCGGCAGCCATAACTCCTTCAGATCTTCATGCGGACCTCTGAAATCTTAACTGTAGCATCTCAAGACTCATATCTACTAACCCTTTAATCCGCATCCTCCGGTTCTCATCCTATACAGTATATTTACCTTCTTCTCATCACTGTTCTTCACTGTTCCTGACTGAAGCTAATCTTCTCAATATCCTCAGCACAAAGCTCATCAAATCCTTCTTGTCAATGCAGTATGAGTATGTTGACATCAATGACAACAATGGCTCACCTCATACTTGCAACAATCTCCCCCTTTGTCATTGATGGCAACATATGATGTGAAAAACCATCAAGACAAGAACTTCTCTTTTCTGTCACAGCTCCCCCTATCAACAACCACTCCTCACATGTCTTCCTTTGCTGCTCCCCCTTTGATCATCAACCACTTGTTTTTCACATGTCTTCTCTCCCCCTTTGACATCAATGGCAAAGGGCTCATACTTGCAACTCTCATGCATCAGAATAATACCAGCTGCTCCCCCTTAGTTGCAGCTCCCCATTAGTCCGGATCACAAGATATGACTGTGATTGCCACCGGACTGATGCACATTAGTGCATCTTAGTTCATCACCGGAGGGGCCATGACCCCTAACTTCTTCCGGAGATATTCAAAAGAGTCCTTGGGAAGAGGTTTTGTAAAGATATCTGCAATCTGATCCTTGGAGGGAACATACTCCAATCTGACTTCTTCCTTGTTTACTTGTTCTCTCAAAAAGTGAAATTTGATAGATATGTGCTTAGTCTTAGAATGCAATACCGGATTCTTGGAAATATTAATTGCACTTGAATTATCACAGAAAATTGTGATAGGCTCCTCATATTCAACTTTGATGTCTCTTAGCATCTGCTTCATCCACAAGATTTGAGTGCAACTACCTGCTGCTGCAATGTATTCTGCTTCAGTTGTAGACAGAGATATTGCATCTTGTTTCTTGCTTAGCCAGGAAACCAATCTCTTCCCCAAAAAGAATGCTCCACCACTAGTGCTCTTCCGGTCATCCACATCTCCTGCCCAATCTGCATCTGTGTAAGCATGAAGAGAAAAATCCGGATCTCTAGGATACCATAGACCATACTCAACTGTCCCTTTCAAGTATCTAAAAATTCTTTTGATTGCCATAACATGAGATTCTCTAGGATCAGCCTGGAATCTTGCCACAAGACCAACAGCTTGCATTATATCTGGTCTAGTTTGAGTGAGATACAACAATCCACCAATCATTGATCTATACTTTGTCTGATCTGCCTTTGGAGAATCATCATCTTTGCTTAACTTACATCCGGTTGCCATAGGAGTGTTCATAGGCTTTGAGTCTTCCATACCAAATTTCTTTAACAATTCTTTCACATATTTGGTCTGAGAAATGAAGATCCCTTCTTTTGTTTGAGTAATTTGTAGACCCAAGAAGAAATTCATTTCACCAAGCATAGACATTTCAAACTCACTTTTCATCTGATTTGCAAAAGTTTTACACATACTATCTCTTCCTCCAAAAATGATATCATCCACAAACACTTCAACAATCAGAATGTTTTCATGATCAATTTTGAAATATAAGTTGCTGTCAGCAGTACCTTTGTTGAATCCAATCTGCACAAGATGCTTATCCAACCTTTCATACCATGCTCTTGGGGCTTGCTTCAATCCATACAAAGCTTTCTTCAACTTGCAGACCATATCATTATTATCAGACAATTGAAATCCATCCGGTTGTTCAATGTAGACTTCTTCTTCCAGATCACCATTTAGGAAGGCAGACTTGACATCCATCTGATATACCTTGAAATCTTTGAAGGCAGCAAATGCAAGAAGTAATCTGACTGCTTCAATTCTTGCTACCGGAGCAAAAGTCTCTTCAAAGTCAATTCCTTCTATTTGAGAGTAGCCTTTGCAGACCAATCTAGCTTTGTTTCTGATTACTTCACCAGCTTCATTTAGTTTGTTCCGGAAGACCCACTTGGTTCCAATTACATTCCTGTCTCTAGGTCTGGGAACAAGATCCCAAGTATGATTTTTCTCAATTTGCATCAGTTCATCTTCCATTGCTTTGGTCCAATTTTCATCATTGCAGGCTTCATTTATTGTTTTAGGTTCAATCCTTGAAATCAGACAACATTCATTCTGATCTTGAGCAATATTCCTTCTAGTTTGTACACCTTTGCTTCTGTCACCTATGATCTGATCTTCAGAGTGATTCAGTTTTACATACCTTGGAATTTTGGGAGTATCCAGTACTGCTGTTTCTTGATCAGGCTCATTTAAACCTAACTCTTCTTCCTGATTTACCGGATCAGGCTGACTCTGTTTCACCGGAGAGGATTGAGTACCTTGAACACTATCTTGGTCATCTTCATCAAACTCATAAAATCTTGAAGGCTTCTCAATTCCTTCATCAACCTTTACATTGGTACTTTCTATCATCTTCCTCAATCTCTTATTGTAACACCGATATGCTTTGCTTTGAGTGGAGTAGCCCAAGAAAATTCCTTCATCACTTCTAGCATCAAACTTTCCTAGATCTTCATCTCTTTTAATATAACACTTGCTACCAAATACCCTGAAATATTTCACAGTAGGAGTGATGCCAAACCAAAGTTCATAGGGGGTCTTACCGGTGTTGTTTCTGATTTGAACTCGATTGAGAGTGTAGACTGCAGTGCTGATAGCTTCTTTCCAAAACATTTGAGGAACATTTGCTTCCAACATCATTGTCCTAGCAGCTTCCTGGATGGTCCGGTTCTTTCTCTCAACTACTCCATTCTGCTGTGGAGTCTTAGGAGCAGACAACTGTCTCCTTATACCCTGTTTCTCACAAAAGTCAATGAATTCACCAGATGTAAATTCACCACCTCTATCAGACCTTAGACACTTTAGTTTCAATCCGGTTTGATTCTCCACCATAGCTTTGAAGATTTTGAACTTCTCAAAAGCTTCTGATTTTTCTTTTAGAAAGGTAACCCACATCATCCGGGAATGATCATCAATTAACAACATGAAATATCTATCACCTTGCTGACTCTTGATTCTTGTCGGACCACATAGATCAGTATGTACTAATTCCAACAATCCGGTAGAAGACTGATCTTTGCTTTTAAAAGAGACTCTGCTTTGTTTGCCTAACTGACATTCTTTACACACACTGTTTGTAGGTTTTATCAACTTTGGAAGATCTCTCACAGCCTGAGTATTGCTTATTTTGATGATGTTATCAAAATTTACATGACACATTCTTCTATGCCATAACCAACTCTGATCAATTTGAACAAACAAACAACTTTTATTTGAACCAACCAGATGAAAGATGTTACCTCTTGTCTGAGTACCGGATGCAATTTCAGTTCCGGAGCTTGTAAAGATTCTGCATTTTCCATTCTTGAACCGGAGATCATAGCCTTTGTCCACTAACTGACCAACACTGAGAAGATTGTGCTTCAATCCTTCAACATATAGTACATTACCTGTTTTGCTCTTACCATCAAAGGAAATAGTTCCCCTACCTCTGATTCTGCCAGCAGAATTGTCACCAAACTTTACCATTCCTCCTTCATATCTTTCCAAGTCTAAGAACTTATTCTTGTCACCAGTCATATGGTGAGAGCATCCACTGTCAATAACCCAATCATCCTTTTCTTCCACTTGAGCAGCCAAGGCTTTTTCAACAACTTTGTGATTGACAGATTCAGAGAGCAAGGAATCTTCTTCCTTGATGGCTATAAACACCCACTCATTTCCGGATTTGCTTCCTGGATCTGATTCATCATCTGTTACTCCTTCATTGTCATCTTCTTCATGAACATAATAGCAATTCTTTTGAAACCTTTGTCTGTGAGTATTAGATCTTGCAGATCTCTCCGGACATCTTGAGGCAAAATGACCAATCTTATTGCAGTTAAAACATTTAAAGGGTAGTTTTCCTTCATACTTACCGGATCCTCTTGGTAGTCTCTTTGCAATGAGGGCTTCAAGTTGAGCTGTTTCTGCTTCTTCTTCTTCCATGTCTCTTCTTGCTTGATCATACCATGACATTTTCCTTGATGAGTTTTCACCCGGATCAAATCTCTGTTTGCCTTTCACATAGGCACTGGCTTTGAAAGCAGATTCAGTCTTGGGAGGATCATCTCCAAACTCGGTCATTTCAAATGCAGCTAGTTTGCCAGCTAGTTGTTCTCTTGTGACTGTTGTGTGGGCTCTGAATTCATCAATGGCAGCAACTTTGATTTTGTAGGCAGCAGGAAGGGATCTTAGGATTTTGCAGACAATCTCATTTTCATCTAGAGTTCCACCAGCATTTCTGATTCCACATACCAGCTCATTTACTCTTGGCATAAAGGTAGTAATGTTTTCATCATCTCTCATTTTCAATCTTTCAAATTTCCCTTTCAGACTTTGCAACCTTGCACTTTTGACAAACTCATCTCCTTCATAGAGAAGTTCCAGTTTAGTTAGGATCTCATATGCAGTTGGTAGGTCAATGACATTCGAGAGATCTGAGTCATTTAATGCGCTTAGAAGAGCTTCCTTGGTCCGCAGATTATTTTCAGCTTCTGTGGTTTCATCAGGAGTTGTCGGACCACCTTGTGGGGGTATATATGGTTTTGAAATCATAGCCAAGTATGCTTTTCCCATACATTCTAGATGACACTTCATGCGACCTTTCCAGAGAGTGAAGTTGGTTCCATCGAACTTCGGACTATCCTTCTTGTATGACGACATCCTGGATCACCTCAAGCGGTTAAGCTCCTATCAGAGGAACTCGGCTCTGATACCAATTGTTGGATCTAGGGCATACAACTGAGAGGGGGGGGGTGAATCAGTTGTATAGAACTTGTTCTGTTTTAAACACTTTATTCTCTGTTGTTAGTTAGCAGCATATCAAATAATCATTCATGGAAGCACAATACATAAACAGAAGAGTAGATAAGCATCAACACATTGAACACCAAGATTTTGACGTGGAAAACCCGGTTAAGGGAAAAACCACGGGGTGACTAACCCAAGAATTATTCTCTGTTAGAAGAATAAAGAAAAATGAATGGCACATGCCAATAAGGGCTCACTGCCCGAGCACACTGCTCACAAAGAGGCCCACTGCCTACAAGGAGACACACTGTCTACAGAGTGATAAAAATCACAGTCTTGAACTGGAGAATGACATCTCTACCATGTCCGGATCAGTTCCAATTAAGCCCAACAATCTCTGCTCTGCCTTTCGCACCTTTCTTCGCTACACCTTGCTCATCTACATCTCCCACTCTGAAATGAATTCACAACTCATTATTTATACAAGACATCGACTTAGGAACAAGTATCTAAGTCGGCAAACAACCATAGGAGTATCCGCAAGATGAATAACACATCCGGTCGGCTATCACAAGAACATTCGCAGGATGAACAACTCATCCGGTCGGCTAAACAGAGCAATAACTTCATCCGGAAGAATAACTTCAATTCCGGGCTCTACCATCGATGCGGACCAACAACACAACCTAAACATGATTCAAGAGCCTTCACAAGTCTGTCTGAATGTCCGGATACATCCGCACTTCCTCTGCTTACTGGAATCTCTTGTCTTCCTCATCCGGAACTTCAAGAACACAGTCTGTCGCCACTGTCATGATGCAGGAGGTACATCCGGACCTCCAAATTACACACAAATCAGGATGAAACATCACAAGGACATATAAAACACTCCTTCCAATCCGCAGATTATGATAATACAATTCCGGACCTCACCGGACCTTTTTGTGATCCTCTGTCACCTCCGGATACTTGCCGGACCCGGTTCTATACCGGCAGCCATAACTCCTTCAGATCTTCATGCGGACCTCTGAAATCTTAACTGTAGCATCTCAAGACTCATATCTACTAACCCTTTAATCCGCATCCTCCGGTTCTCATCCTATACAGTATATTTACCTTCTTCTCATCACTGTTCTTCACTGTTCCTGACTGAAGCTAATCTTCTCAATATCCTCAGCACAAAGCTCATCAAATCCTTCTTGTCAATGCAGTATGAGTATGTTGACATCAATGACAACAATGGCTCACCTCATACTTGCAACACTTCTATCTACTTTCTGGTTCTTGTGTTTTGCTGCAATATCTCATGTTAATGGTTTAACATTTCTTTAATAGTTAGGATAAATTTGAATTTGCATAACCCTCTCCTCATTAGATTAGTGTAGGAAGCATTTTCCGCACACCTAGCTTCCTTTCAGTTGGTATCAGAGCTTGATCACCTTTGGTCCTAGTTGTTGGGTAGGGGTTTTTTGAGCTAATCGTACATTGAGTGGGAGTCTGTGCAGAGCATTTTGTATCTTATTGCAGCAAGGAGATGGCAGGCACATTAGGAAGGTTTGAAGTAGAGAAGTTCAATGGTTGTAATTTCGAGTTGTGGAAGCTCAAGATGGAAGACATGTTAGTTGACCGAGAACTTTGGGATAGTGTGAACAAAACTAAACCAGTTGCAATGTCACAAGCTAACTGGGATCTCAAGGATCGGAAGGCTAAGGGTCTCATAAGACTTAGTCTTGTCGATTCTGTGTTGTTAAATGTCCATGAGGAGACTACTGCAAAACTACTTTGGAAGAAGTTGGGGGATGTGTATCAAGCCAAATCCCTAGTTAATAAAATTTTTCTAAGAAAGAAGTTGTATTCTCTTCAAATGGAGGACAGAGGATTTGTTTCTAAACATATGAATGCCTTCAACATGCTGGTTGTACAATTGACATCTATTGGTGTAAAGATGGAGGAGGAGGATCGGAGTATGACCCTACTTTGTTCTCTACCGGACTCATGGGATCATCTTGTCATGGAAATCGGAAGCACCACATCCACATTAAAAATGGAATAAGTGGATTCTTCGCTGTTGTCTGAAGAGATGTAGAGAAAGTCTTTTGAGGCAGCTAAAGAGGCCCTTGTAGTTCATGGAAGACCCAAGGAGAAAGGGAAGAAGAAGGACAAGAAAGTTGAGAAGGGTAGATCCAAATCCCATGGGAGATCCAAAACTCCTGGAAAGTCCAAGGCTCTTTATTGGAACTGTGGCAAAATCGGGCACTTTCGAAAGGAATGCAAGGAGGAGAAGAAGAAAAAGAAGAAAGCTCCTGATTCAGATTTTGACAAGTCACAAGATGACGGTGATGCTTTCATCACAGCCCTAGCAACCCATGCATCTGATGATGTGTGGCTAATCGACTCTGGTGCATAATTCCACATGACCTCGCATTGAGACTGGTTCACTAAGTCTGAGGAGTTCAATGGTGGAAAGGTGTATCTAGGTGATGACTCTCATCTGAAGATCATTGGTCGTGGAAGAGTCTCTATCTGATTCCCTGATGGTCAAGTGAAGGGGATCTCTGGGGTTATGCACATCCCAGGTTTAGCACAGAACCTACTTTCTGTAAGTAGTTTGAATGATGCAGGTGTGCAGGTTGTCTTTTTGAAAGGATGCAAGATGACTAGAGGATCTATGGTGCTTGTTAAGGGTACTTAGAGAGGTACTCTGTTTCAGTTGGAAGCATGCATTGCACAATGCAATAGTTCTTCTAACTCAAGGAAGAGGGCAGAAATCACTTCATCCCCAACATCTGAACGAGCAATGAAGAAATCTGTTGTTTCTAATCTTGATTGTTGTAATCGTGCATTGGAAGTTAAACTTCCTGTAGAAAAGACAATGTTATGGCATAAGAGATTTGGCCACATTGGTGAGAAGGGTCCGCATACCTTGAAAAATAAGAACCTCATTAAGGGATTAGATGATTGTAATCTTGAGTTTGACTTTTGTGAACTTTGCATTTATGGAAAACAAAACCATGTTTAGTTTTACTCCAGTTCTCATAAGTCTTCTAGTGTGTTGGACCTTATTCATTCTGATGTGTTTGGTCCTGTTAATGTTCCTTTGTTATCAAAATCTGTATACTTTGTATCTTTTATAGATGATTATAGTAGAAGGACATGGATTTATTTTCTTAGAAGAAAATCTGAAGTCTATAGCAATTTTAAGGAGTTTAAAGCCTTTGCTGAAAATCAAACTGGTAAAAAGATTAAATGTTTCAGAACTGACAATGGTGGTGAGTTCTGTTCTACAAAATTTGATAAGTATTGCAAGGAACTTGGGATTGAAAGGCACAAGACAACTCCATACACCCCGTAGCAAAATGGAGTTGCAGAGGAGATGAACAGGACATTGGTGGAGAAGGCTAGGAGTATGCTTAGTGGAGCTAGTCTAGAACAAAAGTTTTGGGTTGAAGCCGTTGCCACTGCTTGCTATCTGGTAAACAGATCTCCTACATCAACTCTTGTTGGGAAGACACCCATGGAGGTGTGGTTTGGTAGAGAGCCTTCAGTAAGGCATCTTCATGTTTTTGGTTGTGAGGCATATGCACATGTGCCTAGGGAGAAGCAGTCAAAGTTGGAGAACAAAGCTGTTAAGTGTATCTTCATTGCCTATGCTGTTGGTGTGAAAGGATACAAACTTTGGGACCCCATGGCTGAAAAAGTGTTGTATAGCAGAAGTGTCATCTTCAAAGAGCTTACACCTTCTTCCACTATTTCGTAACTAGAAGAAAAAGAAAAGAAAGAGGATGTTGTTCAGTTTCCTCTCACCCCTGAGAAGACTGAACAGAAAGACAATGTTGGACCTAATGACAAGGAGAGCTCTAGCAGCTCTGAAATCTCAGATGAAGAAGTTGAACCTCAACCTTAGCTCTTGAGGAGGTCTACATGGATAAGAAAGCAACCTGAAAGGTTTGGTTTTGCATTGCTTGATTGTAGTTGTGCTTATGCTTTGATTACTAACAATGATGAACCTAGAACTGTATCAAAGGCTTTGGATATGAAGGATGTAGGTTCCTGGAAGGAGGCCATGGAGGAAGAAATGGATTCTTTGGAAAAGAATCAAAATTGGGACTTGGTGCCTTTGCCTCCTAGACGGAAACCCATTGGATGCAAATGGGTGTTCAAGAAGAAAATTGGTGCAGATGGCTGTGTTGTGAAGTGTAAGGCCAGATTGGTTACGAAGGGGTATTCACAAGTGGAGGGTATAGATTATGGTGAGATCCTCTCTCCCGTTGCAAAGCTGACATCCATTCGATTCCTATTGTCTCTCGCAGTAGCTTATGACTTGGAGGTAGAACAGATGGATGTGAAGACAACTTTCCTTCATGGTGACTTGGAGGAAGAAATCTACATGTCACAGCCAGAGCATTACATGGTGAAAGGTAGAGAAAATTTAGTTTGCAAACTTAAGAATTCTTTGTATGGTTTGAAGCAATCCCTAGGAGATGGTACTTGAAGTTTGATGCCTTTGTGTTGTCAATTAGATTTGTGAGATCGAAATCAGATCACTGTGTGTATTATAAATTTGATGGTGATCGTATTCTCATTGTTGCACTATATGTTGATGATATGTTGCTCATTGGGAAGGGTAAGAATATGATTTCTGATTTTAAATCTCAGTTGTCAGCTCAGTTTGAAATGAAAGATTTAGAGGTAGCCAGTCACATTCTAGGAATAGAAATAAGAAGAGATAGAACCACCAGAAAACTTTGGTTAAGCTAGAGTAAGTATGTGAAGTCCGTGTTGGACAGATTCAGCATGGCAGATTGTAGACCATTGTGTGTTCCTGTTTCCTTGGGGACAAAGTTGTCTGTTGAGGATTGTCCAAAATTTACTAGTGAGGTGGAGGACATGAGCAGAGTACCTTATGCTAGTGTTGTTGGCAGTTTGATGTATGCTATGGTCTGCACAAGACCAGACATTACCCAAGCAGTGTGAGTCCTTAGTCGATTTATGGCTAATCATGGATAGGTTCATTGGGATGCAGTTAAGCGAGTGTTCAGATATTTGAGGGGTACTTCTGAGTATTCCATTTGCTATCATGGTAATGTTTCAGGATCTCCACATTCTGTTGATATTCATGGATTTGTGGATTCAGATTGGGCAGGTGACATTGACAGCAGGAGATCCACTAGTGCTTATGTCTTTACATTGTTTGGTGGTGCTATTAGTTGGATGAGTAAGCGACAACCTATTGTTGATTTGTCCACAACAGAAGCTGAGTATGTGGTAGAAACGCATGCTTGTAAGGAAGCCATTTGGCTTAAGAGATTGTGTTCTGATATTGGTGTTGATGTAGGTCAGATCATGATCAGTTGTGATAGTCAGAGTGCAATTTACCTTGTAAAGAATCCAACTTTCCATGCTAGAACCAAGCACATTGATGTTTAGTTTCACTTCGTGAGGGACATGGTTGAGGATGGAAAGGTAAATTTGGAGAAGGTAGATACTTTGAAGAATGTTGCAAATGCATTGACGAAACCAGTGAGCACAGAGAAGTTCAGATGGTGTTTAGAGTCTATGGGCCTATTGGCCTATAGCAGTTAAATCCTATTTTTCTATTGGTTCTTACAAGGTGTTCAACAAGTTGGAGAATGTTGGGAATTAAGGTGTCTCAACTTTGGTAATTCTCTGCATTTGTAATGTTTGTATTTATTATTTAATTGCCTATATTGTAAATATTTGGAAATTCCATATTGTCATGTTATGGGATGTGGCACGGTGATGTGTCAATCCTACATGGACTATGACAACTTGTTATTTTGTCCTCACATGAGGAGATAGGCATCCCACTTAGTGGTAGAAATATTTTTCCATGTGTCAGCATCTTCTATGTTGTGTAAGGAATGTTTGACTGCAACGGTTATGATGGATTCCTATGATGAATCTATGACATGTAAGAGTAAAAAATAGAAGGTTGTATGATAGGTGATGACATGTGTCATGAAGCATCATTGAATAAGGCATTTTTGGGCACCCCAAAGTGGAATATGACATGTTGCAAGAGAATATACTATTTATATCATGTGTATGATAGATTCTCTTACAGCTGTAAGTTGTAACCACTATGACAGATTCTATGACGGTCGTAAGTGTCATAAGAGCATTTGTCATAGCCCTTTTTGGAAATAGGCGACCTCTTCGAAATGGGAGCTGTGGACAAGTGTCAGGCACATTCTACAATGTTGACCAAGTGTCCTTAGGCATGGGTTTTGGTCCAAGATGCTGGTGCAGGAGCACCTAGAAAATCATGTTTTGTGTTGTAATAAGGTCTATTTGACCAATGTATTTTCATTTATGTTTGTAAGTCCCAAGTGACTTAGGTCATATTTGTCAAATTGTTAGTCTCAAGACGGTTGGTCTCCCAGCCTCTTGGAATTGGTTGGTTTTCTCCTAGTCACTTGGAATCAGTTGGTTTTCCTCAGGACGAGTTTATAAACCCAGAGGAATGAACCAAATGAATATTTTTTTTATTTTTTTTGTGGTAATCAGATCGAAGAAGTGTGATTGAATGTAATAGTGTATTGTACTAAGGAGAAATAGAACATTTCTGTTCTATCAATTGGTTTTCTATTTCCTGTAACTGTAAATCATATAGCTGTAGATTCCCATTCTTTCTGTGCTTTCTGTTGTTGCAATATGGCAATGTGAAGCATTCCACTGGTAAGATTTCTATCGAAATCAGTGGAATGACTTTGTTGTATGAATATTTGTTTTGCTTCTTATTTTGTTTTTCCTGTTCGGTGGTGCAGAGGATCCAGATAGTACAGGTTGCATAGTAGGTTGACCTAGCATCTCCATGTGCTAGGGTTCAGAAGAAGGTAAACTGTGCATCGGTGTATCGGCGTAGCAAAACCTAAGGTGGCCGATAGTAATTATCATGCCGATGAGTGAAGGTCTAAAGTGACATTGGAGTGATTAGCTTATCGTCAACTCTGGAGAAAGTCTGATCAATAGTGAAAGTTTCACCGAAGGTAAATGCCATCAGAAAGAGGTGCGACATCGACAGATGAGTTAAAGGTTTCACCGATGAGAAGAGTCTCACTGATAAGGTCATAGCTAACCGGTGTGGAAGCTATCACAGTCGAGGCGTGGGGAACTTAACCATCATTGGTGCATTGGTAGAAGGATGAAAGACTCGGCTGAAAGAAGAAGTCTCATTGACGGTAAGGAGTTGAATGACTTGGTGTGAGTCCCATGGTATCTCACCGAAGAGAAAGTAAAGATAGTTATCGGTGTAAGTTTGATCAACGGTAAGACTTAGGAAAGTCTTTTCGATGATGGTTGTCTGGCCGATCAAAATGTGTTGGTGGTTCATTTGTTAGTCTGGTCGTGTGCTCCCCATCATATTGGTATCAGAGCCTGAAAATATTTGGGTGGCAAGTCAAATTGAGGATTTGCAGGAGTGTTGGCATTTGGGTGCCGTCTGTGAATAGTGTATGTCAGATAGAGAGAGTGAGACAGAGGTGGAGATGATGCCTCCTAAAAGTATGTCGCAGAGATGCCATCAAGGCGTTGATCAAGGAGATGCTTGAATCCAAGTTGGGAGAGTTCAAACAGTCCAAAAGAAAAGATAGGGAAGATGAAAGTGACAGCGATGAAGGTGATACAAAAATTGATGAAACCAATAAAAAGACAGAGGAGATACCAGCAGACCAGAGGGCATTTGTAAATGCATTGAAGTTAGTCAAAAGGGACACCATAGATGGGTTACCTATGTATAGTGGAAGTATGGAAGCTGAAGAGGTGATTGACTGGATTGAGGCATTGAACAATCATTTTGAATACAAAGAAGTCCCTGATGATAAGAGGGTTAAGTTGGCAAAGGCAAGATTGAAGGGATCTGCTCTTGCATGGTGGAATTATGAGTAAGGAGAGAGAGTTAAGGAGGGGAAGAATATGATAACCTCCTGGGAAAGGATAAAGACCAAAATCAAGGCATAATTCTTACCTCTGGACTATAACGTGCAGATGTATAAGAAATTGCATAACCTTAGACAAAGAGACCTTGATGTGAATGCATACACACAAGAGTTTCATAAACTTAGTCTCAGATCAAAGAGACAAGAAGAAGAGTTAGAGAAAGTGGTCAGGTATTTGAATGGCCTAAGGATGAACATCCAAGATGAGATCAGCATCTTAGCACCAGAAATAGTGAACAAGTGTTGCCAAATGGCCTTAAGGGCTAAAGAGAAGATAAGGAGAAAGAGTGAGTAGAATAATAGAGGTAGAGGTGGAAGGAATTTCAGAGGCAGAGGCAGTTTTGGAGGAAGAAGTCCTAACTAGAGGCCTAGTGGTGAGTTTAGCCAAGAAGAGCAAGTTGGAGACTCTAGTAGCAGAGGAGGCTACCGAGGAATAAGGATTAATGGAAGAAGTGGGACAAGTGGATCAGGTAGAGGATCCAAATTCTCCAATATGAGATGTTATAACTGCAATCAGATAGGGCACCCGACATACAAGTGTCCAGAGAAGGCCTTAACTTCTCATGGTGGTGAGAAGAGAACCACTTTGATTCAAGAAGATGCAAGGAGTGTGACATCTCCTGAAGTGAATCTAGCATTAGAAATGGGAGAAAATCTAATGATCAAGAGAACTCTACTCAAGGAACTAGTGCAAACTAAACCATCTCAAAGAAGGGCTTTGTTTAGAATCAACTACAAGATCCAAGGTAAGGTTTGTAAAGTTATTATTGACTCTGGTTCTACTGATAATATTATATCTTTGGAAGTAGTGAATAAGTTGAATCTAGAAAAGATACCCCATAGCAGTCCATATAAAGTCAGTTGTTTGAATAAGGGGCAGCACATACTCATCAATGAAGAAGCATGGGTAGAATTCAGTATTGGGGGGTATAGAGATAAAATTTTGTGTGACATCCTTCCAATGGATGCTTGCCATCTTTTGTTAGGCAGACCATGGCAGTTTGACAGAAAGGCTCATCATGATGGAGAAAAGAATGCTTACTCATTCCAAAAGGATGGTGTGACTTATAGGATACAATCATTGGTAGAAGAGGATCCACAACATGTAGGGTCTAGTGTAATGATGGTAGGAGAGAAAGAATTCATGGACACATTAAAGGAAGGTGATGGAGTAGGTTTTGCTTTGATTGTGAAGCCTAAGGGGGAAAAGAAGAAAAGTGTAAGAGAAGTAGGGCCTAAGGAGGTTAGAGATTTTCTTGAGAGTTACAAAGGAGTGATTGAAAAAGATATACCAGATTCCCTACCACCTGTCAGAGACATTAGCCATCAGATAGACCTCATACCAGGAGTGCTACTTCCTAATAAGGCAGCATATAAAATGACCCCTCAGCAGAATGAAGAGATAGCAAACCATATTCAAGAACTCCTAAACAAAGGGTTGATAAGGAAGAGCCTTAGCCAATGTGTAGTACCTACTGTTTTAGCCCCAAAGAAGGATGGGAAATGGAGACTGTGTACTGATTCTAGGGCAATAAATAGGATAACCATCAGGTAAAGGTTTCCTATTCCTAGAATTGGAGACCTAATGGACTATTTGGGAGGTGCTACCTATTTCTCTAAGATAGACTTGAAGAGTGGGTACCACCAGATAAGGATAAGAGAGGGGGATGAGTGGAAGATAGCTTTCAAAACCAATGAAGGGTTGTATGAGTGGCTTGTGATGCCATTTGGTCTTTCAAATGCCCCTAGCACCTTTATGAGGCTAATGAATGAGGTGTTGTAGGAATTCATAGGGAAATTTGTGGTAGTCTACCTCGATGATATCTTGGTGTTCAGTAAGAGCAAGGAAGAGCACTTGGAACATTTGGAGATAGTCTTGAAGAGGCTACATGATCAGAAGTTACTGATAAACTTGGAAAAGTGTGACTTCATGAAACAAGAATTGGTGTACCTAGGTTTTGTCATCTCTAAGGGTGATTTGAAAATGGATCTTTCCAAGGTAGACACTATTCTGAATTGGCCTACACCTTGGATAGCAGGAGAGGTCAGAAGTTTCCATGGCTTGGCCACATTTTATAGGAAATTTATTAAGAACTATAGTGATATTTGTGCACCTATGTTAGAGACCATTAAGTGTGGAGGCAAGATGAAGTTTGTGTGGACAAAAGAGGCAGATCAGAGTTTTGAAAGTCTAAAATAGAAAGTTGCCAAGTATCCTGTCTTAATACTTCTTGATTTCAATAAGGTTTTCACAATTGAATGTGATGCAAGTGGGCTGGCCATAGGAGCAGTGTTAAGCCAAGAAGGCAGATTAGTAGCCTTCTTTAGTGAAAAGTTAAATGAAGCCAAGAGGAAGTACTCCTCTTATGATTTAGAGTTGTATGCTATGGTACAAGCTTTGAAAAAATGGAGGCACTACTTGCTTCCTAAGGAATTTATTGTATACACTAACAATCATGCTCTCAGTTTTTTGAATGGGTAGGAAAAGCCTAGTCATAGACACATGAAATGGGTGGAAAGTCTTCAAGCATACACCTTCATCATCAAGCATAAGAAAGGAATAAGCAATAAGGTTGCTAATGCTTTAAATAGAAGGGTGTTGATAGTGCAAGAAGTACAACTACAAAGCATGGGTTTTGAGGCACTCAAAGGGTTGTATGAAAAGGACCATGATTTCAAGGAGATTTACAAGGTATGTAGTGAGTTTGCCAATGCTTTCCATAGTGAATTTTTAGATTATACATTGCAGGATGAACTTTTGTTTAAAGGAAGTCAACTATGTATCCCTAAGTGTTCAATGAGGGATAATATAGTGAAGGAGAAACATAGTGGTGGTTTAGGAGGACATTTTGGGCTCAATAAGACCTTAGATCTTGTAAGAAGGTTTTACTTTTGGCCGAGGATTCAATCTGATATCAGAAGGTTTGTTGAGAGTTGTATGATTTTCTAGAAAGCAAAGGGGGTCTCAACCAATGCAGGACTGTACCAACCTTTGCCCATACCAAACAGACCTTGGGAAAGTTTGAGTATGGATTTTGTGATGGGATTGCCCAAGACAAGGACATGTTATGACAGTGTGTTTGTTGTGGTAGACAAGTTCAGCAAGATGGCTCACTTTATTCCTTGTAAGACCACCAATGATGCTAGTTACATTGCAGGTTTGTTCTTTAAAGAAATTGTCAGGATTCATGGGTTACCTTTGAGTATTGTATCTGACAGAGACACCAAATTTGTGGGACATTTCTAGAGAACCTTGTAGAAAAGATTGGGTACAAATTTGTCTTTTAGTTTAGCCTATCATCCTCAGACTGATGGCCAAACTGAGGTTGTGAATAGGTCATTAGACCATCTGCTGAGATGTTTGACAAGAGAACATGGCAATAGTTGAGATGTGGTACTCCCACAAGCAGAGTATGCCTATAATGATTCTACAAACAAAAGTACCAGTCTAAGTCCTTTTGAAGTTGTCTATGGTAGTCATCCTAGAGGAATTTTTGAATTGTGAGATGTTCAAGGGTTGGACAAAAGGAGTGGACATGCTGATACATTTGCAGACGCTATGAAAGAGATCCATCAACAAGTCAGAGATACTCTACACTAGAATAGTCAAAAGATCAAGGCTAGAGTGAATCAAAGAAGAAGGGATGTGTAGTACCAAATAGGAGATATGATCATGGTTCCTCTCAACAAGAACATACTACCCATAGGAAAACACAAGTTGATGATGCAAAAAATTGGAAGTTGTCAAATTATGGAGAAATATGGTTCTAATGCTTACAACATTGAACTCCCTGATGATATTGCTATTTCACCTATATTCAATGTTGCTGATATGACATTATATAAGAGTCCTGATACAGGAGAAGGTAAAGTAGATTCTATCTAAGACAATGCAGAGTGGGTGCAGTATTTACCACCTAAGAAACCACTGAAGATGGAGTGCATCTTGGATAGTAGGACAGCCAAGAAGACAAGAAATTAGACCTATTTTGAGCACTTAGTCAAATGGCAAGGACTTCCAGACTCAGAGGCCACATGGATGCTGGAAGAAGACATAAAAAAGCAGGGTGGTGATTTGTAGTAGTTAGTCTCTAAGGGGACTTGAGACAACTTTCACCTGGGGAGTATGGTGCAGGAGGACCTAGAAAATCATGTTTTGTGTTGTAATAAGGTGTATTTGACCAATGCATTTTCATTTTTGTTTGTAAGTCCCAAGTGACTTAGGTCATATTTGTCAAATTGTTAGTCTCAAGACGGTTGGTCTCCCAGCCGCTTGGAATTGGTTGGTTTTCTCCCAGCCTCTTGGAATCAGTTGGTTTTCCTCAGGGTGAGTTTATAAACCTAGAGGAACGAACCAAATGAATTTTTTTTTAATTTTTTTGTGGTAATCAGATCGAAGAAGAAGTGTGATTGCATGTAATAGTGTATTGTGCTAAGGAGAAATAGAACGTTTTTGTTCCGTCAATTGGTTTTCTATTTCCTGTAACTGTAAATCATATAGCTGTAGATTCCCATTCTTTCTGTGCATTCTGTTGTTGCAATATGTTGATGTGAGGCATTCCACTGGTAAGATTTCTATTGAAATTAGTGGAATGGCTTCGTTGTATGAATATTTGTTTTGCTTCTTGTTTTGTTTTTCCTGTTCAGCGGTACAGAGGATCTAGATAGTACAGGTTGCATAGTAGATTGACCTAACATCTCCATGTGCTAGGGTTCGGAAGAAGGTAAATTGTGCATCGGTGTTTCAACATAGAAAACCCTAAGGTGGCCGATAGTAATTATTACTCTGACAAGTGAAGGTTTGAAGTGACATCGGAGTGATCAACTTATCGGCAACTCTGGAGAAAGTCTGACCGATAGTGAAAGTTTCACCGAAGGTAAATGCCATTGGGAAGAGGTACGACATTGACAGATGAGTTAAAGGTTTCACTGATGAGAAGAGTCTCACTGATAAGGTCATAGCTAACCGGTGTGGAAGCCATCACGGTCGAGGTGTGGAGAACTTAACTGTCATTAGTACATTAGCAGAAGGATGAAAGACTCGGCCGATAGAAGAAGTCTCACCAACGGTAAGGAGTTGAATGACTCGGTGTGAGTCCCATGGTATCTTGCTGAAGAGAAAGTAAAGATAGGTATCAATGTAAGTTTGATCAACGATAAGACTTAGGAAAGTCTTTCCAACGACAGTTGTCTGGCCTATCAAAATGTGTTGGTGGTTCATTTGTTAGTCTCATCGTGCACTCCCCATTAGATGCTATGTTGGATGCCCATTCCAAGATAGGTCCAATATTGCCTTGTATTTCCTATTTATACAGGTGCTTGGAGATAGAGTTTGAATCACAGGTTCACAGGTACTGTTAGTTGCCGGATTGACTCCAGACACGAGTGTTGAAGACCATTGAAGCTTGCATTGCAAGTGTATTGTAAACATTCTTTCAGATTTGTTAATACATTGTGTAGGTTTCTAAGTGTGGGGTTTTTCACCCGATAAGGGTTTTCCCCACCGTAAATCTTTGTCTCTCTTCTTCTGTCTACTTTTTGGTTCTTGTATTTTGCTGCAATATCTCATGTTAATGGTTTAACATTGCTATAATAGTTAGGATAAATTTGAATTTGCATAGCCCTCTCCTCATTAGATTAGTGTAGGAAGCGTTTTCCATACACCTAGCTTCCTTTCACAAATTGATATAGAAATGAAGGATGCTATCTCTGAAAACTCCAGACCATAATAGTTAAGATCTTATGCAACATCAGAATACATACTAAACATTGATAAAATTTTTGATCCTTATGATGCTATTTGTACCTAGTGTGATACTTTAGAAAATTTCTTTGATACTAGAGGGTCTGTTTGGTCTGAGTCTAACAAGGTTTTGTATGCTATCCGACTGATGTCTGGAAAGTTAAGAAATTGGTGGAATAGTCTACCTGATAATGACATAATAACTACAAATCCTGACACAGGTGAAGAATATGTCAAAGAAATTGATATGGGTAGAAATGATGTGTCTTCTGAAGGATTTGCAATGCTCAAACTCATACTAATTGGGTTTTTTAGTGGGAATGGAAAGCATGATATCTGAGAAGCTGAAAAAATATTGTATTCCCTACAACTTAGAGATTTAGGAAAGTTGTACAAATATAATCTTGTGTTTGAGAAATATATGATTGCAGCTCAAAATCTTCAGGATCCAACTACTAAAAAGTATTATCTTAATTCACTTCCTTGTGGATTAGGAGAATATGCAGAAGACTACATAATGACTAAGTAAAAATCCAAAATTGAAAAATTTGGATTCTCTAAGTTAAGGACTCTTGTCACATATAAATTGGATAAGATTTGTCTCCTCAAAGCCCTCAGTGACAATAAAGAGTAGTTTAATTCGTCATTCAATATGAAGAATATTGTAATTTACCACCAATTAGTCAGCTCAAAGATTTCAGACAAGTCAGAGAATTCCACAAAACATCTTGTGGCAAACATTGTAAATGCAAAAATTACAGAAGGGCATATGATGATGACAACATGGAAAGAGCATTCCACCCTAAATATAGGAGTCACAAGAAAAAATATAGATTTGCTCCTATAAATAAGAATTATTTTAAGAAGAGAAAACCTCCCAAATACTTATTCAAGAAGAACAAACACCCAAGAAATAGGCCTGTAAAATGTTTCATTTGTAAAGGACCTCATTATGCTACCACCTGCCCAAAGAAATACTATCTTGAGAATAAAGTCTATGCTCTTTTCTGTGAACAAGATGTACATAATACATGGGAGATTATAGATACTTTTGATGCCTTTGTATATTTTGCTGATGATCAATTTTTTGAACTAGTTGAGGTTCTACCAGAATAATTTTCTATGGCTAAAGATAAGCACAGGAAAGTTTGTTTATCTACTTCTAAGGATGAAGATAGTTTTGGATCTTCTGATTCATCTAAATCTTCTTCTGTTGTTACAAAGGTTGTCAAACAAGCAATCAAGAATCTTGATTTTAAGATTAGCATGGCCAAGGCAAAAGATCCCTATAGGATGACTGGATCCATTAAGGAAAGGAAAACTACAACAAGACAACAATTAAAAGAGATTAAAGCATGGGAAGCTGAACAAGATTCTCTTCAAAAGCAACTCAGAGGTACAAAACCTTCTTCATCTAGTTGCTTTAGGAAATCCAATACCTCTCATGGGTATATCCATCCAAAATAGAAAAAGATCCCTATCCATTCTCATTCTCCTTCTCCACCTCCATACCATGATTAGATTAAGCCTCTTGATATCCTTTGCTCAAAAGTTGATTGCTTCCATGAAGAATAGATCCTTTCCTGCCAAATTTACCTCCAACAGAAAGAACTTTCCAAACTTACTTCTGTAGTGGGGGAAATTAGAGATATTTTGTACAAAGCTGATAAAACAGACAACACAAAAGAAGAATCTTCCAGTAGTGCCCCGTCAGAACTAGCCAATGCTTTGTATCAAGCTAAAAATTGTACATATATAAGAATGAGTTTTTTCTTTCCAAGGTATAAGCCCATACCAATGGATGCTTTTGTAGACTCAGGTTCTTCAAGAACCTTTGCCAAAACAGAAGCCATTCCACCAGAATTCTGGAAACCCAGACCAGACCTTCCTTCAGGATATGTAATTAACGACCAGCAAGTTAAAATGGGTAGATATGCTAAAGATGTAACTATTGAGATTGAGGGGAAAAAGTTTGCATTGATTTCATTAAACTAGATTTCCTAAGAGGTGATGTATTATTAGGGTTCATGTTCTTAACCAAATACCAATCTTTTGTGCTCAAAACCTATGAAATATCACTTTGACATGAAGATGGTCATATCAAAATTCCTACCTTAAAGGTAGTTAATTATAAATTTGATAAGAAGACTCTTAATCTAGGAAAGAAAGAAAGTGCAAATCTCTAAGCCCAGAAACTGCCATTGCTGCTAGAACTTGTCAAAGCTAAATTTCAACAAGACTGTTGCAACCTGAATCCTCTCTAATTTTGGTCAAAAGATCATGAAGAATGTGAAATTAAGATCAAAGTAGAGTGCTAAATAGTAATTCCTTTTGAACCTGCATATCTGATGAGTTCAACAGAAGTAAAAGAAATGGATGAACATTTAGAAGAATTACTCCAAGGCAATTTCAGCATAGAGAGCAAGAGTCCATTCAGTTGTCCGACCTTTGTGGTGAACAAAAGAGCAGAAAGAGAAAGAGGTAAAAAATGATTTTGTATTAATTATAAACCTTTGAATGACATTGTTCTTCCATTCAACTATCCAATCCCATTTAGCACTGACTTAATTATGAGAGCAGCTTCAAGAAGAATCTTCTCAAAGTTTGATTGTAAGTCAGGCTTTTGGCAAATCAAAGTCAAAGAAGAAGATAGGTATAAAACCGCTTTCTCAGTTCCTCAGGGGTTATATGAATGGAATGTTATGCCATTTGGCCTTAAAATTGCTCCTGTACATTTTCAAAGAAGGATGGATAAAGATTTAAGAAATTTAAAAGAATTTTGTGCAGTATATATAGATGATATTATTGTTTTCTCTGAAGACGAGTCTAAACATTTGAAGCATTTCGAAATGTTATACACCACCATAAGAACTCATGGAATTTTTTTTTCTACTAAAAAGATGGTGATTGGTCAGAAAGAGATTGAATTTCTTGGTCTAATCCTCTTTGAAGGGAAAGTGAAATTACAGCCTCATATCTTAAAGCATAGTAATGAGTTTCCTAGTGTTCTGGTGGGGAAAAAATAGATCCAAAGATTTCTAGGATGCTTAAACTATGTTTCTCCATTCTATAATGGCTTAGCAAAGGACAGAAAAAAGATTTAGAATCAGATAAAGGAAGGAGTGGGACCATGGACAAATGAATTAACTGAGATAGTGTAGAGAATCAAAGAAAAATGCCAATATCTGACTACATTGCATTTGCCTCAAGAAGGTTATCCAATGGTACTCTACACTGATGCTTCTTATGAAGTCTGGGATGCTGTGTTGTTACAAGAGATTCCTCTAAAAGGAACTTAGGTATGTGGCTATTGGTTAGGAACTTTTACTGATACAGAATGTAGATATACAATTTATGAGAAAGAAATTCAGAAGTTTAAAAAGGGTATCTAGAAGTTTAAAATTTTCCTGAAGCCAAATCACTTCATTGTAAGAATAGATAGCTAGCCAATGAGGTCTCTTCTCAAGAAAAAACTAGACAAGAACATAGCGCATGGAAGAATAGCAAGATGGTATCTTGATTTCATCAGTTATGAGTTTGACATCGAATGGATCCAAGGGGATAACAATCCTCTAGCCGACAGTCTCACTAGAGAAATGTCAAAGGTAGAATAACATGCTTCTATGTTAATAGAACTAGGTGAAACCTTCCTTCAAGATGGAACAAAGGTATTTGAGGGTATAAATGAAGAAGGAGAAAAAATAATAATTCCTCAACTTCCTCCTGAAATAATTGAACCAATTCTCCATGTCCAAATTTGCTTAATAAATGGCTACAAGACTTAAGGAATGTGATTTCTGCTGGATATGATAAAGGGATTCTTGAACTTGCAGAACAAGTAGATTTTATGGAGAATTTTGGATTAGAGGAGGCTAGCTTAGCCTTTTCAATCAGAAATGGCTTTTCATTTGATTTATGCATAACTTCTTTATTGCCTATGAACTGGGATATCAGGACCAAAAAGAATCTACTTAAATGTGCTAAATTTGGATTTATAAATAGCATAACCATTCTCCAAAATGAATTTGAATATTTTGCATATTTTTTCATGAGATATAATGACAGGGTGTTACCACCTGATATGGAAGAGTTTTTTAATTATATCCAAGGAAAATTTTCATGGGCAATATCAGAAGGAATGTCTGGACCATTAGGATATCATGTAAATCCTCATTGTTATTGTCTACCTCAGGTAGAATACTATCCTTTGGTTCATGATTGGTCTCCTAAAGAGGTCATCCAAGATATGGAACCCTATCTACTACCAGCCATTGTAGCAGCTTGAACAGAGATAGATATGGCTTACATTGAAGAAGTTGAAAAAATAATTTATGATTTCAAAAGGAGAGATGATGACTTAGAAATAATTTTTAGACCACTTCCAGTTCATCTACTTCCACCAACAATTTTTGACTAGCACTTGGGTTTGTCAGTGCCGTGACGTTGGGCACGTTATGATCTGACAACAAGATGCAACCCTGTCACAAAAAGCAAGATCCCCATATCTACTTTTGGGTGTAAATCAGGCTGTCTTCGCTTACGATGTGACAAAAGTGATTGTCTTTATTCTTTCACTGTTGTTAATGTTTGCGGGCATGACTGCTTAACAGCTGTCCACTTCTACATGTCAGTTTTTAATGGACGAACTCGTAGGTTGGTTTATATATTTTGAGTTCTGCCAGCTATAAATAAGGGCTTTTAGCCCCATTGTAGGCATTCAGAAGTTATTTGGAGTTTAGAAATCTAGAGTCTCATAAAGTCTTAGAAATAGTCTTAGGATCACAAGAGTATGCTCTTGTTTTGTGCGTAATTGCGAACAGAACAATCAGAAATTGTGTAGAAAGGTCTCATAGTGTAATAATCCATATCGGTTATTGCGCTTATCCTCCATTGTAATCATTTTTACATGCAATAAATCTTCTGCTATAATTGGCTCAAAAGATAAATGAACTTGTGCATGGTATCAGGTGTGCTGGTGGAAGTTTAGAAGAATTAGAGATTGTATCAAAAGTGCTCAGATCTTTACCTGATTCATACAAACATAAGGTTGCTACTATAGAGGAGATTAGGACTGTCTCATAAGTTACAAGAGATCATCTGGTTGGCAAAATTTCATCTTTTGAATTAAGTGAGTTTGGTGATTCTCTTCCCAAGTTTGAATATACATTTAAGGCCAGTGTATATGGAAAACAAAGATATGATCTATGTGAAAGCTCTTCTACAAGATCAAACAGATTTGTGAAGACAAAGAAGGATCTTGAAGATGTTGAAATTGAAACTGCTAATCTTGAAGCTCTTCTTGCCAAAAGATTGCCAAGAGAATCTGGTAAGTATGAAGGAAAATTGCCACTCAAATGTTTTTCTTGTAATAAGATTGTTCATTTTACCTCCAAATGTCTAGAGAGGTTTTCACAACCAAATCCTAACAGATACAAAAATTAGAACAAATGTTACCATGTCCAAGAAACTGGAGAAGGAGTCACAGATGATGAATCTGATCATGGAGGTTCCTCTGAAAATGAGTGGGTGTTCATTGCCATCAAAGAAGAAGATCTGGTGTCTACTAAATCTTCTAGCTATGCAAATATGGAAAGTACCGTGGCTGCTCAGGGTATTAAGAAAGATGAATGGGTAATTGTTAGTGGATGTTCTCATCATATTACTAGAGACAAGAGTAAGTTTGTGAATTTTAAAAATTATGAAGGTGGGCTTGTGAAATTTGGAGATAACTCAGCTGGTAGAATCCGTGGTAGAGGATCCATCTCTTTTGATGGTAAGAATATCACCAATGATGTTTTGTATGTGGAAGGACTAAAACATAATCTTCTCAGTGTTGGACAGTTTGTTGATAAAGGTTATGATCTTCCATTCAAGGATGGAAAGTGCAGAATCTTGGAGAGTTCCAGAACTAAAATTGCATCCAGTGCTCAAACTAGAGGTAATATTTTTCATTTAAGTAGCTCTGGCAAAAGTTGTTTGATTTCTTAGATAGATCAAAGTTGGTTATGGCGAAGATGTGTCATTTGAATTTTGATAACATTGTCAAAATAAGTACCACTCACGCTGTAAGAGATCTTCTAAAAGTTGTGAAACCTAATAGCATGTGTAGAGAATGTCAATTGGGGAAACAGAGCAAAATTTCATTCAAAAGTAAGGAACAAGTTTCAAATAGATGATTGGAACTGGTACATATTGATCTCTGTGGTCCTGCTAGAATTAGAAGTGTGCAAGGAGATAGATATTTCATGTTGCTGATTGATGACTACTCTAGGATGATGTGGGTAACCTTCCTAAAAGAAAAATCAGAAGCTCTTGACAAATTTAAGGTGTTCAAAGTGATGGTAGAATATGAAATTGGTGAAAAATTGAAATGTTTGAGATCTGACAGAGGTGGAGAATTTACTTCCCATGAGTTTGATGCTTTCTATGAAAAGCATGACATAAAAAGACGATTATCTGCTCCTAGGACTCCCCAACAAAATGGAGTTGTGGAAAGAAGAATTGGACCATTCAAGAAGCTGCGAGGACCATGATGATGGAAACAAATGTTCCTCAAGTTTATTGGAGAGAAGCTATAAGTACTACTATCTACACTCTTAACTGGGTGCAGATCAAAGGCAATTTTGGTAAGACCCCTTATGAACTATGGTTTGGTCATCCTCCTACTATGAGATCTTTCAAAGTTTTTGATAGTAAATGCTATATCAAAAGAGATGAGGATTTAGGCAAGTTTGATACAAGAAGTGATGAGGGAATATTTTTGGGATACTCCACTCAAAGTAAGGCTTACTGATGCTTTAAAAAAAGGTTGAAAAAGATTGTTGAAAGTGCTAATGTTAGAGTTGATGAGAGCAAGGAAGGGCATTCCAGGTTCTATGAATATGATTTAGATGATCAAAATGAAAGTCAAAGTCAAGGAAGGTTAGTTCAAACTTTGACTCAGATTCATATTGATCCGGAAACTCTAGAAACTCAAGGAATTAGTACAGATGTTGAGGAACAAGCTCAATAAATAGAAGCCCAAGCAATTCCCAAAACCCCCAGGTATGTAAGAATGAATCATCTTGAAGATCAAATCATAGGGGATAGAAATAAAGGTGTTCAAACTAGGAGAAGAGTTGCTAAAGATCAAGAAGAGATTTGTTTGATTTCAAGGATTGAACCTAATCAGTTAGTGAAGCCTGCATTGATGAAAACTGGGTAAAAGCAATGGAAGAAGAATTAATACAAATTGAAAAGAACCACACTTGGGATCTTGTTCCTAGACTTAAGGACAAAAATGTGATTGGAACCAAATGGGTCTTCCAGAATAAACTAAATGAAGATGGTGAAGTTGTAAGAAACAAAGCAAGGTTCGTATGCAAAGGCTATTCTCAAATAGAAGGAATTGATTTTGAAGAAACTTTTGCTCCGGTGGCAAGAATAGAGGCAGTCAGATTGTTTCTTGCATTTTCTATTTTCAAAGATTTTAAAGTGTATCAAATGGATGTCAAATCAGCATTCCTGAATGTAGATTTGGAGGAAGAAGTCTACATTGAGCAACCAGAAGGATTTTAGTTGTTTGATTAGAGAGACATGGTTTGTAGACTGAGAAAAGCCTTGTATGGACTCAAGCAAGCTCCAAGAGCTTGGTATGCAAGATTGGATAAATATTTGCCTAAGTTAAGTTTTAGCAAAGGTACTATTGATAGTAATCTTTACTTCAAGATTAATCATGAGGACATCTTGATTGTTGAGGTCTTTGTTGTTGATATCATTTTTGGTAGAAATGAATGTATGTGCAAAGCATTTGCTGACCAGATGAAAAGTGAATTTGAGATGTCAATGTTTGGAGAGATGAATTTCTTCCTAGGTCTGTAAATTGTTTAGTCAGATAAAGGTATCTTTATATCTTAGTCCAAGTATGTGAAAGAATTGCTGAAGAAGTTTGGAATGGAAGATTCAAAGCTAGTAGGTACACCTATGGTAACCGGATGCAAGTTTAGTAAAGATGATGATTCACCCAAGGCAAATTAGAAAATGTATAGATCAATGATTGGAGGATTGCTCTATCTGACCCAGACCAGACCTGACATCATGACCGTTGTTGGACTTGTTGCTAGATTTCAAGCTGATCCAAAAGAATCCCATGTTGTGGCAGTCAAAAGAATTTTTAGCTATCTCAAGGGGACAATTGATTATGGATTGTGGTATCCAAAAGACAATGATTTTACTCTTCATGCATATACAGATTCTGATTGGGTAGGAGATGTGGATAACAGAAAAAGTACTAGTGGTGGTGCCTTTTTCTTGGGAAGAAGATTGGTCTCTTGGATGAGCAAAAAGCAAGAGGCAATATCTCTGTCTACTGCAGAAGCAGAATATATAGCAGCAACAAATAATTGTACTTAGGTTTTGTCGATGAAGCAAATGTTGAAGGACATCAGAGTTGTGTTTGAGAAGCCAATCACAATCTTTTGCGATAATTCTAGTGCAATAAGCATCTCAAAGAATCCAGTGTTGCATTCAAAGACAAATCATATATCTATCAAGTTTCATTTCTTGAGAGAGAAGGTAAATGAGAATGAAGTCAAGTTGGAGTTTGTGTCATCCAAAGATCAGATCGTAGATATCTTCACTAAGCCTCTTCCCAATGATACCTTTGAATATCTCAGAGAGAAGTTAGGGGTTATTACCCCTCTGAATCAGAACTAAGATGCACTAAGGTGCATGAGTTTGGTGGAATTCTCTGTCATATCTTGAGATCCGGATTGATGTTGAGAAAATACTACTCTAAGGAGTAGTCAGTATGCAAATGTTGGAGATCAGTCTGAAATAAAAAGGGGGAGTAAAGGTTGCAAATATGTGCCCTTTGTCATTGATGTCAAAGGGGGAGAGAAGACATGTGAAAAACTAATTGTTGATGATAGGGGGAGCAATGAAGGAAGTAGTTGCAGAAGTCAGGGGGAGAAGTTTTTGTCATGATGGTTGAATCAATTTTTCACAACATATGTTGCCATCAATGACAAAGGGGGAGATTGTTGCAAATATGTGTCTAAGCGGTGTTGTCATTGATGTCAACATATTCTTGTTGTCATTGGTGTCAACTGTGCCTTATTTTGTTGCCTGTTCAGGAGACTAGAATGTTGAGGATATTGAGAAAATTAATGAAGACTCAGGGTTCGTAGACCTTATGGTTGTATTGAGGATTGTCAGAGGCTACTCCAGTCAAGAATTGAGAAGTCTGCATGAAGACTTGAAGAAATTATGGCCATTTGAATAGAACTGGATCTTGCAGTGTTCAGAAGAGATAGAGTGATAGTAAGTTGATCTGGATTGCTCCACAATGAAATATTATGATCTATAGATCTAAAGGCATGTTTGAGAAGTTAGTGTGTATCACAACTCTAGTGGTTCATGGTTTGGAGGTCTGCAAGCCATCCTTCTAGTTTGACAGTCATGGAAGACAGTGTTCTTGAGGTTCTAGAGGAAGATACAAATGATTATGGGAATTTGGTTTAGAGAGGATGTCATTAGTGAGTTTAATGTGCTTGTGGAAGTCTCTGGATCATGTGGCTACTATGTTGGAGGTCCGCATTGGAGTTTGAGCTTGTTATTGAAGATTCCCTCTTTGAAGTTGTTGTTCTTCCTAGCCTTGGCAAACTAGATGTTCCTAACATGTTGTGGATGATCTAAAGATCATTTTATGAAGCATGGTGTGTTAGTAGAGGAAGATTCAAGTCTCAGCTATGATTGGCCAATAGTGTAAAGATCCATGTTAAGTTTGGCTGACCTTGTTGATCATTCCAAGATTGATGAAGTGTATAAATACTTGTTGAAGAGTTGTTAAACATCATCCTTGAGAAAAATAGATTAAATCCAAATAAAGGATCAGAAGAAGAGAAGAGAAGAAAAGGAGCGAGAGCAGTATAGAGTGTGAAGTTAGTAAAGAAGAATTTTGGGGCAAAGCAGAAGTTTTTGAGCATTCATTGAAACTGAACCAGGCATGAAGTAGATGCTATTTCTCAGTTAATTCTTTCTATTCTAAATAAATTCTATAGGCAGTGACCCTCTCCTTTTGAGCAGTGAGCTCTGGGCAGTGCGCCCAAAGGCATGTGCCTACTATTTTTCTAAAGTACTTTTAAACAGTGGTTTTTCCCTTAACCAGGTTTCCACATCAAATCTTGGTGTAAAGTGTGTTGATTATGATTATGCTCATATGTTGTTGATCTATGCTTTAATGTTTACATCATTAATTTGGTAGTAAGATAATAAAGAAGGTTAAAAGTAGAAAAAGTTTATATGTGTGACAACTGATTCACCCCCCCTCTCAGTTGTCTGGTCTAATTCCAACAAAAGTCTCAATCAGTTGATAAGAGAATTTCAAGAAGAGTGATGTTGAAATCTATTGTAAGTCCACAAATGCCAAGAAAATGTTAGATCTCTTTAGTTTCAAGTGAAATTGACTTAAGTAGAAAGACATTAACAAGGTATGTGAAAAGGAGAAAGGTTTTGGATGATAGTATTGTAGAAGGCAATTGGGCAATGATGTGTAGGGATCATCATTCTGACAAGAGTGAAGATGGTGTTAGGAATTTGATCTCATATTTTTGGCACGATCATACCTATCCTTCATCAAATAGTAGAGATGTTCTCAAACACATGATCGGGCCAAATGATTATGAATTGCATACAAAACATTGGTTAGACATAACACACGAGATGTATATGACATTTTGTGATGTAAATTCTCATATAAAGATTAGGTAAACAACGTTTGAAATGTTAAGGCCATGGTATGTGAAGGAAATCAAAGTTTTTGAAAATTGTTGTTGTTACCATATTGAATTTGATGTCTACTATTAGGTGTTTCAAAAGATTAGATCTAGAAGAAAGTGATGGTTGTTGAAAATGCACCTCCTAAATGGTTAATTCAGTTTATAACATCCATCTTATGTGATAAATCTGATGATGGAGATGGTCCAAAGAAATGTATAAAAGGACTTTGTAAAACATGTGGAAAATTGGCTAAAATGCCTTTGAGAAATGACGATACTAACATGATGAAGATGGTAAATTGAAAGAGTTACAAGTACATAAAGTTTGAAACAAAATTTGGGAAAGAATCCACAAGGTTAGATTACGTAGAAGAGGAACTATCTATTGGAACATAAATATGGAAAGTTTTTGTAAATTGATACAACCATACATACATCATGCATTGTTTTCTAATTGGAAAGAAAAAAAATTTAGTTGTTGAGAGATACTTTCCCACTTGGAACAATTTTATCAGTAGTGGACTTTGTAGAAAATTACTCTTTTACCCAACAAAAGGAGATTCAAACATAGTATTATTATTATGAGCAGGTCACAATTATATTGCATGTGTGTTATCAACATGCACAATTGGATTTGGATGGTGTTGAGAGTACATATCTACAACAAGTCATTAAAAAAGAATATCACTTTTATATTAGCGATGATAAAGAGCATGACACACATTTTGGACAACATTGATTTAAGAAGTTTTTTGAATATTTACAAGAAGGGGTGTCAAAATTGAAAAACATTTTGTATGGTAAGATGGGTGTGTATAACAATTCAAATCATCAAGGCCATTTTATGCACTTTGTAGATATCATCGACACATGTGACAATATACCGCATGTTTGGAGTTTCTTTGAGAGTGGGCATGGAAAGGGTGAACATGATGGTGCGGGAGCTTGCATCAAATGCGCTCTAAGAAAACATCAAATTAATGATGAGGGATATTGTATAAATGATGTACATGAATACTATAAGAAACACTTCACATGTGAGGTCGACACATCTTCAAGGAGGAACCCACGTCCAAATAGAGTGTTTTGGGAGAGATCAAGTATGTATTTTTTGAAAAAAGTTTGCCTTGTTTAATATTTACTTAAAAACTTATTTATTTTATTTGATTGTGATTATAGTTTTATAATTTCAATAGAATTATTTAATTGTAAATCATATTTGATGTATATATAAAATTTGTAAGTGTGGATAGAATAACATTGCATGGAGAAAACACAATCTTTGCATTGTGTCATGAGTATAGATAGCCACACATGGACATTGTGTACTAGGGATTACTCTTGTTTTTGTTATGACTGCATGTTGGGAGATTGTGAGAATTTCAAGAACTAAAAACATGGATATGTTAGTGAATGGAGTTTGGTGCCACTAGTTGTTATCGACACATATGATGAAAATTGAGATGAAAGATTTAAAGACATTCCTTTGATTTAAAATGATTATGACCACATTTCAAGATTGATTAAAAAAGGTATATATATTGTGCAACTTGTAGTTCAATTTTTTAATTTTTATATGTTGATAAATTTTAATTTTAATTTCATTCTTAAATACTTAAATTCATGACAACTTATAATTTTTTACATTTCATTGTGGTGTAGGAGAAGTTTTTGCAATTGTAGCAGAGGCTAGAAACATTGAAGGTGTTAGTTATTATTTATTACGTTGCACATAAGAGAGGAAGAAGTTAAGAAAACCAGAAACAAGCAATGAAATGTTGTTTCCAACAGGTTTAGTTGTAGTGCATGGGACATATCTCAAACAAGTCAAAATTATAAAAAGTGGGATTTATTTTACTGATTACTAAACTAACGACATGTGATGTATCAATATTGCCACTTAATAATTCCTACTGGCATGTATCTTCATCAAGTTCCACGTGCACGTGGACCTCATAAGTGGAGACTAAATAGAGATTACCATAAGAAAATATTAGATGTTATTGAAGAGCGATTTGAACCAATGAATATGGTATGAAAAATGTGGACATCATATTTCATTTCATTTCAGGTACTAGACCTTCTATGGTATAATATTGCCTTATGTAGATGTACTACAGGTGTCTTAGCTCTAATAGATCTCAAGCTTGTCTTTCTTTTGGTTCACTTTTAAATTATTTTAATTTATGCTTCAATAGCTTTTTCATGTGTTTAATTTTAATTTCAATGGTTCTTAAGATTCTTAGAATTCATGATTACTAGTTCTAATTTTATTTACATTTCATCATGGCAGGAGATTTGTTTTTTGCAATCATGTAGCTTAGAGGATTTGAAGTTATTGTTTCATTTCAAGTACATGATCTCTACAATATCCAACATAATATTTTCTTTCATGTATGTAGGATTTAAGTTAGGCATGTCTTAGAATGATATTTATCTAATAGGTGTCTTTTGTATCTAGAATAGGTGTCTTAGACATGTCTTAGGTCTAGACTAGAATAAGGTATAAAATCTAGGTGTCTTAGGTCTACTACATCTACTAAAAAATCTAAGTTTGTCTTAGATATGTCTTAGGTCTAGACTAGAATAAGGTATAAAATCTAGGCACACCTATCTTAGATATGTCTTAGGTCTAGACTAGAATAAGGTATAAAATCTCTAGGTGTAGACTAGATATTTCTTAGGTCTAAGTTACATCTACTAGAAAATCTAAATGTCTTAGGTCTAGACTCTAGAATAAGGTATACAATCTAGGTGTCTTAGATATGTCTTAGGTCTAAACTTTACATCTACTAGAAAATGTAATTATGTTTTATCTCTAGACTAGAATAAGGTATAAAATCTAGGTGTAGATTAGATATGTCTTAGGTCTAGACTAGAATAAGGTATAAAATCCAGGTTTCTTAGGTGTCTTAGGTCTTAGTGAGGCCACATGAGCTTCCACCTTCACGCAGTTGGCCTTGTCAATATAGAATAAATATTTCTTGAAGCTAAGGGAATCTCTTTTTTTTTCTATCTAGAAGTTATGAAACCCTTGTAAAGTTTCTTGGTGCTCATGTGAGTTTGGTATCATTAAAAATTTATAGAACTTAACTTTTTAGTTCACTGTAATTAGAAAGTTATATGTGTGCTTAATTATCATTCAAGTCTCAAACTTAACAAGCATTTTCTATCTAGTTCATTTACATTCAAATAAGATGAACTTGTATAGATTCAATCTTTGGTATATATTATGAAATGAACATTGGATCTGATACCTCTTCACACGGTCTAGGAGAACTTAGCTTACTAGTGAGATGGATGCATGGTGGGAGAACTTGAAAGGAGAACAAGGTCTTACATGTCAAAACACCATGTAGGACCTATTCATTACCCTATTTGGGGAGTGTTAGTTGCCCCAATTATTCTATGACCAAAAGATGATGAAATTCTAGAACTTGAGACAAGGAGATAGGATGATTAATCAATATTTGGAAATGTTTATCTAGTTTTTAAAATAAGTGTTGTAGTATCAAAAAAATGAAATATGTCATGCCCATATTTTAAATGTGGACATGAAAATTGAACTAACAAAAAATTTCTAATACCTGATGCTAAAACCCCCTCACACACAACATGCATGCTTGATGACATGTGCACTCAACATTATTGCATGTGCAAGGTCAATGTTGGGCACACTGCATTTAAGCAAGATAGGAAAGCATGAGATAAGAGAAGTGTGAAACTCCTTTCGCACCCCTTAGATACTAGGGTTGATATAGTGGGATTAGGTATTGAAACAAGCATCACCATGAGGGAGGGTCTCTTTCAAGAGACAGTCCCTAGGGTTTCTAGATGAAGTCACACCAAAGAAGGTTAGAACCACTAAAGACCTTTCATCATCACTAAGTTTACCATATTCCTAACCTCTCTTATCCATTTGAACTAAAGTATATACAACCAAAAGAAAGTTTGGGAAATCCAATTAGTCACAATTATCAAAACTGATCATAGCCCCAAACACATATTTAACTCATCATACCATCAATGCTAAGATATTAATTTTTAGATTCCATGCAATACACATGAGACTTGCAAGTCTCAACTACATCTTCTATCAACATGTCTTCACTAGATTGCCAAAGTGGAACTTGCGAGAATAGATAAGAACCATAACACGTTTGTGCATTCCTAGACTCAAGAGTTAAAAAATACACACCCACATCACTAAAAAACTCAAGAATCAACTTCTAATCAATAGAAGAATTCCTAAAGCCTTCAACACAAAGGAGCCAATATCACAAAGATAGTGGGTCTAGGCAACAATAGGATGATCTTAGAGTTTTCCATCATGACCACCCCTTTTGAACTTTTCTAGCACTCTTCTCTTGTTAGATTAATAGATTTAGCCTTCCAAAAGAAAGGGTTCAAGAAAAATACTCAACTAGACTCAAGGAAAAAAAAGGAATTTTGACCAACCAGTGGCCCAACACAAACACTTTTACACACCTAGAGTTCCCAATGTTTGAAACTTGAGCTTTGATACCAAACGTCATGCCCACATTTTAAACGTGGACATAAAAACTGAATTAACAAAAATTTTCTAATACTCGATGCTAAAACCCCCTCACATGCAACATGCACGCTTGATGGCATGCGCACTCAATGTTGTTGAATGTGCAACCAACATTGGGTACATCGCATTTAAGAAAGAAAACAAAGCACGAGATAAGGGAAGTGCAAAACTCCTTTTGCATCCCTTAGATATGGGGGTTAACCTAGTGGGTTTGGGTATTGCAACAAGCGTTGCCATGAGGGAGGGTCTCTTTCAAGAGACAATCCCTAGGGTTTCTAGATGAAGTCACACTAAATAAGGTTAGAACCACTAAAGACCTTTCGTCATCACTAACTAAGTTTACCATATTCCTAAGCTCTCTTAGCCATCTGAAATTAACTTAAACTAAAGTGTATACAACCAAAAGGAAGTTTGGGCAATCTAACTAGTCATAGTTGTCAAAACCAATTGTAGCCCCAAACATGTATTTAACTCATCATACCATCGATGCTAAGTTGTAACTCTTTAGATTCCATGCAATACGCACGAGACTCACAAGTCTCAACTACCTCTTCTATCAACATGTCTTCACTAGACTATCAAAGTGGAACTTGCGAGAATAGATAAGAACCATAACACGTTTGTGTGTTCCTAGAGTCAAGAACTAAAAACTACACACCCACATCACTAAAGAAATCAATAATCAACTTCTAATTGATAGAAGAATTCAAAATCCTTTGACACAAAGGAGGCAATATCACAAGGATAGTGGGCCTATGCAACAATAGGATGAACTCAATGTTTACCTTACCACCCTTGTTTCATTGGTTTTTGCATACATTTATGTCTTGTTAGGGTGACAAATCACACTTTGGGGCAAGATGTGTCTTTGTGCAAAGAAGGATGTAGTGAAGCTATGTGATGGCAAGATAGGCTATAGAAAGAAAGTTAAGTGTTGGTAAATGCTTAGTCATACTGGCTTGTTGTGAAAACCCTCTTGTGGAACCTCTTTGTCTTTAAGTATGGAAGGATGCATAATGATGCTTAAGGTGAATAAGTAATGGATGTGATAAGATAGCTATTGTTTGACCCTTCTATCTTGAACCATAGTTGTAATGACTTATTGAAAGGTCTCGGGATGAGTCCCTTGTGCAATTGGTTGCACGATTCCATGATTTTGGACATAGTGAAATTGAAATTTTTTGTTATGAAATGCAATAGTTCTAGGTTTTGAATCACATAGGGATCCACACCCTTGCTTAGGTTGTTGAGTGTGAGTAGCCACTTGAATTGTTATCTTAGAAGGGGTTGGGCTTGTAAATATGTGATGGGATATAAAGTTTGAGTTGTGTTTAATAATAAACTCGGTGTTTAAACCTTTAGGCATCTAGTGAAGAAGTGTTGTGGATGACATGTGTGATTAGTGTAGGTGTTTTGTTGGAATTCTTACTTGAGTGTGCTATTGAAAGAAAACATATGAGATCCCTCTATGCCTTTAAATTCTATTTTGTGTACCTGATCCTCCCTTGGTACTAGGCTTATACTTCTATCTATATCGAATCCGCAGCATCGCATGAGGTTATGGGAATTATTAGGACAATGGCCTTGGAATTTTGAGCTTAAATTGTGAACATTTTGGTTGGGTGTAAATTCCAATGTTGTCACATGGAATTTGTGCTTGAATAGTTGATGTGATGTTAGCCATGCGACTAAGGTTGGTATGGAATGGTTCCCAATCTAGTATCTTGGTATCTTGAGTGAGATTAGTTGTATTTTTGAATTGTATTGTGCAATTGTAAGTTATGGAAGTAAGTTGGAGATTTTGAGATGGTGTTTGGTAGTATCCATAAAGGAGTTGGTATGTGTTCCTAGCTAGGAAGAACTTCAAAGGCACTTTTGTGAATATGACTCTTTAGGATATATGTGACTTTTGGCAATAATTTCCAAGCATGTCATGGTTTGTATAGAACATGTGGACCGTGTTTGTTTAGATGAGATGTTTCATGACCTTAGTATAGAAGGTGACCACTATTCCTCTTCTCCCTTTTTGTGACTATGTTATATACGGATGATGTTGTAATGTGCAATTTTGGTAAAATTGTTGAAGATAGTTATTTATTTATTGATGAAAATCTTTTGATTGCAAAACTAGTAGTATTGAAATTCTTTTCTTGGGCTATTTAGCTGATTTACTTTCTTATAGTCCTCTTACTTCAAGGACAAGTGTTTAATCCTATTTCGATTTAAATCTTGAACATTGAATTTTGGCATCACTTTGAATTTGATTTATCTTTTGAATTTTATTCTTTTAAATTTTATTTGTTAAATTTGATTTAAAGTTTATCTTTTGCAAGCTTATTATTTTGAGGATTTTCTCATTGTTGCTACTGATGGTACATGTGTAGTGATGTGACTTATGTGATCTAACCTACCCATAAGGGGTATTTGGTGAGAGGAAACTGGGAATAGTTGGTCTTGGTTATGGTATTGCAATGTTGAGAAATGTTGATGAGGTCGGTAAGGATCAGTTGGATTTATTCTTGTCTTTTTGACATTATAATAAATCTATAATATATATATATATATATATATATATATATATATATATATATATATATATATATATATTTCATTATCAATCAATCAATGAATCAATGACCTGCAATGTTTTCGACCTCCAATTTTGTCGACAGAATTTCAACCTGTATTATTGTGATTTCAACTGACAATGTACCAGCCATTTAAGCCCTTCCGGCTGGAATAGAATGATAAAAGAGAGAATGAAGTGCCAATCTAAAACCTATAGGGAAGAGAAATGATTGAGAAACATTACACGCCCTGTCCATCTTCGATTTTTATTGAACACTACAAAATTTACCAAAAGTTTACATGATGAATTTAACGACGAAAGCAATAATATTCAAAATTATTTAGAGCCTTACATGATGTGTTATAGGGTATTAAACTCTATTTGAATATGAAGGGAAGAATCTTATATTATCAGTAAATGTGATAGGATGACATTAGTTTTCCACTTCCTCATCCAAAATCCAGCTGTCCACTTCAGAGTAGTCCACTTCACAGTCTTCATTAGTGAGTCCCGAGCTTGAGTCCCACAAGGCATCATCACACGGCCAGATTTCCGACCAGAAGTCTGGATTTCCATTGCCATCGTCATCGTTGGGCTGAATCTGCAGAAGCTCCGCCATCACATCGCTATTTTCATAATCTGCAGACCAAAATACAGGAGACGCAAGTGTAATCCCATGAGCATGAACACGTCTCGTTTTCTCCAAATACATCTACACTTCTAGATCTTACCAATTTAGACAAAACCTCCTCTTAAGTTTGTCATTGGAGCCAAGCTAACTCTAGAGTTCTTGGGCTATAATATGTATGAGAAAAAAGGAATTTTTAAACTTGTTAGAAACAAATAAACCCTAAAATTTTTTCATTTCTTCATTTTATTTATTTTTTGGTTTTGTAGAGTGTACAAGAATGGAGAGAGCTGAAGTTCGCATTTCCATGAAAGAAGAATAAAGAGAATGCTTAGATCTCTGAAATATCTCCCTATCATTTTCTAGTAGCATAGTTTCCAGTATATTTGTTTCTTCTACTTGGTAATGGAGATTTCTTGCTTTGGTTGAAAAATAATCCTATTTGCATACTTATGTTGATTTGTTGGATTATGCAGGTCTGTAAGGGTTGTTTTGGCAATACATGATGGTTATCTTGTAAATTCAGTCTATAAAGGATGCCAAAGAAAAAGAAGATCTGTCATATCTCACAAAACCAGAATTTATTTACAGGAAAATCAAAATGAGTTCCATATATTACATATTACATAGGCTACCCAATTTTACATATAAAAAGAATTTAAAAAAAAAAAAAAAATTATTATGCTTTTAAGGGAGGGGCCGCAATCATATATGGATGTGTCCTCCATGGAGGGGAGCTCCTCCCCACCGCCCTCCCTTAAGGGAACACTACAACACCCAAAACTATCATTATATTTTTATTTATTTATTTTTAAAATCTGTTTCACTCTTTTTATTAAATTATTTTCTTGTTTTCTAAAAAAACTGTAAACCCACAGAGTATATATATATATACAACAATAGATGATTATACATGCATATATTTTGTCCATAATTAAAATTCTGAGTAACTATATACACCATAATAATATTTACATGAATATGACTTCATACCAAGTTATCTTATTTCACTTGTATGTATAACAGGATGGTAAGACTAAATAATTCATTTATAACTAAATCTAACTTGTCTAAAAAATATTCAATATTATTTTTCCATACACTCATACACCATTTAGAAATGACCAAAGGTACAATGCATTTCAATTGTTATATTAAGGGCAACTAACATGGAAGATTTCTTTCTTGATACAATAATGAGATAACAAAGATGAAAATAGAACCAGTTTTCACAACACAAGACACTTATAAACATGTAAATCTAAAGGCTACCCAATTTCTAACACAACAAATGAATCTCTCAAAGATCCATAACAAGGGGGAGTCGAGGACTCACAACAATCTCCATCTCCTTAAAAATCAACAAATTCCACAACTCTCCAACACAACACAATATTCCATAATCCAAATAATATAATTCTCAACAACACAAATAACCCATAATAGATCCACACTCAACACAACTTAATACCCAACCCAAAAAATTATTTTACAAAATATACAACACAAGAAGATAAATCATATGCAATATCAAGAGTGCTCAAAAAAATTAACAAATGTTCAAGTTATCATTTGGTTAACATACAACAATAATAAACACTCTTAAATGGATGAAGAGTCTACCTTCAACAAAGATTAGAAAGCCTTGATGCCAAATCCTTCAACCTTCTCTCTACTCCAAGCTCTCTAGCTTTTTTGCAACACTATTCTTTTTTTTAAGCCACTTGATATCCCAAATGTAAAAATGAACCATATAAAATCCAATGGGGAACAACTCATCAAAAAGTGTTTAAATAAAATATAATGTCTATATGTGATGAACTTAGAGTTAAGTTTGACTTTGCAATATCAAAATAAAATTTTCTCCAAGAATTTGTTACCTATCTTTCAATGCACTTTTTAAGGCTCTAGATACTTCCATTTTTTTTTTTGAAAACCTAAACATGGGCCCCTCTCATAGGTTATCACTATAGAGGTTTAATTTTACACAAATAATAAGGAAAATAACACTAAATGACTCCAAAAAAATTTCTCTCAAGTTCAAATCTATGACTATCCCTTAAATCAAATAAATTATATTTATTAAATTAATTTTATCCTCCCACATCATCTTTTTTCCAATAATTATTTTAATAATGAAATTATTTAATTAATTATTTTCCATTTGTCGTCATTCTCATCTCCTTGCCACAAATAATAAATGAGAGGCACAAAAGTCAAACTAATGTTTCATCTCAACCACTCATCTCTTACTAAATCTCTCAATCTTAGCCATTCACATAAGGATGCCCTAGAAGCTTCTATCCTTCACCCCTTAATCTTCACCATCCATTTCATATTGTACCTCTTAATCTTAGCCATCTATTTTCACTTCTTAATCTCAACCATCCATTACACCTCTTAATCCTATCCATTCATCCTATCATTCAAAAAATTATAAATCAAACATCAACCAAGCCATTACCCAATATTTACATCACAGATAATGTAGTAATGTGGTGTATCTTTGATTCTCTACTTATTTTTTATGCAATAGATTTTGTAAGAATTCATTAAAGAATGTCATGCCCACCTATACACAACCATACAAATGGACATAAACATAATGCAACTATTTTTTTAATATACAATAACATAACTTCTAGATCTTCCAACTACACAAGGTTGTGTTTGATGTACTCTCAACAATAAGGAACATCATCATGATATGATCAAGCAAGGATAAGTTGTCATGTCGCATCCAAATCTAAATCTAGAATAAGTACAAAAGAACTAAAGTGTAAAGTTGAAGCTCAACCTTGTATATTCTTGCGACTTAAGTCACAATTATAATATTTGCTAAATTAAACTAAATAATCCACTTATAGTTATAAAAAAATGTCAATATAATTTAGTTTTTTGATTTACCACATTTCCCCAATTTTATGAAATTAACATAATAAAAAGTAATGTACACATAACTTTTAATATGGTCTAGCTATGAGACCCTTTGTGTTACTTCCCTAACTTTGACTCTATTTTACTTTATACTTTTGAAGTAATTAGTAGATGATTACGAATAATTCAATGATTTGATGTTTAGTAAAAATGTCTTGAAAAATCAATATTTTCATGAATATGTTTATTTGAGTATAATTGACACGTGGTTATAAGTTGTCAAGATGTTATGATTTCATAAGGATTATGAAATAATTTTTGATACACTAATCTTGAGTTGATGATTGCAAGTTGCATTCAGGGAATAGGTTTTGCCTCTCTGAGAAAGAGGGAGAACATCATCTAAGAGAAGAGTATAGATATTTGGAAAGGACAGATTGGTTACCATTTGAGTCTTGTGCCTTTATAGTTTTGGTGATCAGATTAGTAAGTAGTATTTGACCTAGTCTAAGTTTGGTTTTGACTCGACGGTTGTCAATTTGTCAAATCCAATACGTCTATATTTTTGTCATAAACCAAGTTGGTGCGTCAACATTGATGAGTATGGTCGATAGTTGATAGATTATTTATCATAAATTCTTGATAGGGATTCTATCTTGTTATTTGTCCTTATTAACATTTAAACGAGATAGAGAGGGGGAGAACACCTCGAACCCAATCTCGTATCCCGTTGAATGCTTAAAACAACATGAGTATACATTGTATACACAAATAATATGTTGTTTCTTATATATTTATCTATTTAAAACAAAGTTTAAAGATTAGAAATTTTCTATGTATTCATGGAGTTTAGAAAATACGTGGTAAGTGTTCATATAATGTAAACCCCTTGTTGGTTATAGTTACTCAACTCCTTAACTGTTTTGAAGGAGCTTATTAACAATCAAAGAAGTGGTCATAAAGACCCATCACTCCATAAGGTTTGCATCCAAAAGACAAGCTTGTTTTTAGGCAAAGATTATGCTTAATTCCTCGCATGTTGAAGAAGAGTGGATGGTTATAATGGCTTTCCATGGGGACAATATGAGAAATCCATGGCGAAGATAAAATAGGTGTCGAATGATAGAGCTATGTCCTTGGACCCGCTCTCTTTCACACACACAACTTCTAAATATAAAAACACTGATGTCATGCATTTTAAATGATTGGGGAGGTGGATGCTTAGAAGAATGGGTTTCGTTATAGCTTTCACATGTAAATATAGGTTTGAAAAAAATTTACTGGTTAAGACACTGAGTCTGTAGGAAAAGAAGGTGGCGGCTCTATTTGTGGGGTTGAAGTACTTGGAGTTATCTTGTAGGGCTATGCAAAATGAAACCGCCAGGCGTATAGTACGAATGACAAGGTTATTGCATGTAAAATATTTCGCGTCATAGTAAACAACAGAAAGATGAAGTACTCTGATAAAACACAAGGGTAACATTATCTCAGGGGGAGAAGTAGAAAAATAATAGGGAGACCAGCCCCTGTGGCCTTCTTGAAACATGTGGTATGGAAAATCCATAGAAAGGATAATCGAAGGTGTAAGTCAGCATAAGAGGCTATGGTGCATGGATATACCAAATAGATTTATGGAAAAGGATTTCAAAACCTCCATCAAATGAAGTTGGTCATTGCAGAATCAAAGCCACCAACCTTTGCTACTGAATTAACTGACCCATTTTGTGTGTATCTAGCAATCATTGCATTCTATGATAGCATAAAATGTGCTCAGGTTCTGTTCAAGAGAAAACATCTTCTAACTCGTCGGTTGCTCCTATCAGTGTATTCCTTTGATCCTCTTATATCTGCGAATGGACTGGTATGGAAATCCATCGAAATCAACTGGTAGGGGATATCTACCTTAAAGTAAATCTTGTTTTTTTCTAAATAACATTATATTCTACCTAAGCGTTTGCACAATAGAATGTTTGAACTTACGCTTGTATAAACATTCTTAGGTCATTATTATAAGAGTTTATCTTAGAAGAATAAAAGAAAGTAGATTGGTTTGGGTTAACTGACACTCTACAGAAATTAGTGAGTGAATTAATGTAGAAAAGAAGAGTCTTTGTGCCTTAAGTTGGAGACAACTTTTATTATTGATTTATTGGTTGAACAACTAAACAGTAGTAAAAACCATAAGATATTTGCTCAAAATGTAACTTATGAGAATGCTTTGCTTGAGAACCTTTTTATAGCGTAGACTTAGATTGAAAATATAAGCCTTGTTATTACCGTTCACTGTGTGTAAGATATACTATCATTGCATAAGAGTTTTGTCATTCTTTTATTGAGTAAAAGGCTAATAGGCCTTATTTTCACTGTATATAGTGAGACTGACAACTTAGTGAGGCAAATGCTTTATAACATAATGAGGCTATGTTTTGTAAGGCTGACTGATGTAAATAAATCTGAATTTTATAAGGCCATTATATATATATTTAAACCTCTGTATTTTATGGTCATTTTATACTTATTACCTTTTGTAGTGTGAGGTCGACAAATCTATTCTTGCTAATAGGCCGAGATAAAGATTAAGGTATGAAGGGCTAGTCCTCAATAAGCCAACTCAACTAGTTGCTATACAATTATCCATGATATTAAAGACCGAATCAATTTAAGTCATTATTTTTAAAGATTGGAGTCAAGTGAATAAGTTGTTTGAGACATATATCTCCCTTTCTTAATAGCTTATGTGCATAGTATTACTTTTTATAATCACAAGAGTCTGTGTTATGGGTATTTATTCATTTGGAGATATATAAAGATAACTACAACCTTAATAGCTCAAAAAGTTATGGTTTCATATAAGTATTATCAAGATAAACATGAGTTGACTTGAGGGAAGCAAGAAGGTCAATAACTGTATAGTAAACTCCAACTTACCAAGGATTGGTTAAGTCTTGAATGAATTTCTATGTTTAGGATTATTTATAGATCCATAACTATATTCATGCTTTTGGAGGCATGTAGTGACTACTTCTTGAATGGAAGTTTTGATGAGATTATGTCATTTTGATATTAGAGGAACCATGTTACAACTTGCATATAGATTTCCTTATGTGGAATAGAGTTCTTCTTCAGATTGTATTATAAATCTATGGGATTGGGTGAACCAAGATAGTGGAAACCTAGTTATTCCTTTGAATTAACAATTGCTACTTTTTTGAAACTATCTCAAGAAAGGGAATGATAAGAGACATAATTACTTACCCTATGTTTCAAGATTGAAACTAGTAAACCAACTTGAGGGTATAAGAATACTAAGAGGTGGGGAATTATAATCCTTATTACATGTTTATTAGAACTTAATTTAGTGCCATTTGCACATAAGACAAAGTTAACCCAGTGTTGGGTATTTCTGACATGATTTATACCAAGTTGTGTATGTTGGGAAATCAGAAACTCAACCCCACATGATTGTTGATAAAGGATTATGGGACATTTAGACAAAGGAAGTTATATGAGAGTTCATGACCTAACTTATGTTGAAAGTCAATAGACTTAAATAGACCATGGGGTTGAAAGTAGATTATTACTTTTTTGTGAATGAAACCTATTAGGGTTAGAGACTGACTTAGATAGGAGAATTGATGTGAAATGATATTATTCTTTGATATTATATGCATGAGGATATGCCTCGATTACTATGCTTATTCATGATACATGAAATGTAAATTCGAGCAATGCCAAGTGGTCTAGGAAAGACTAGAGGTACTTGTTCTTATGTTTGGTATTTTTATGATTATTCCTTTTAGAAAGCAAGGATGTTTGATATTTCCTTGTATTGGGTTAGAGAAGTTTAACCCCAACATTAAAACCTAAAGGATTAAGGAAACCTATAAGCCTTATGTCGAATGTAGCAGTGTTTAATTTTCTACATATTTGTCTAACAGTGAAAGGTTGAGAATACCATATTGGTTGATAGTGAAAGGTCAAGAGAACCATAAAAAAAGACATGATGAGTCTTAGTAGTACTTATCAAATCTAAGTAATTTTAGGATAGAATCAAAACTTGTCATAATACACCGAAGTTGTTTGATTTTTGAGACAGAGAGAAAAGTGACAGAAGGTCATAGACCCTAGAAGTTGCAAGTATACAAGGAGGAATTGGTGAAAGGTTAGAATTACCTAAACATATAAATATTTCTTGTATATTCTAGATTGAGGATCATTTCTAAGTTAGATTGACTAGAATGAATTTTTTAGTACAGAAAAGGTTGCGTCTAGAGTACTAAAAGATGAAATTCAATCTATAGGGTGAGATAGTCTTATAGTCAAGTCAAAAGTGTGTGTCTAGATGGCATGACCAATCAGTATGATCATACTTAGGTAGAAGTGGTCTAGAGTTGTATGGTTGATTGAAGTTATGTAGGACACAACACTAGGACTTAGATGACAAACACTTGTTGTTCCTTATATCTATACCCTTTGTGAAGGGTAAGGCCACTTCCAAAAGGGAAAGTGAGCAGGGGACTGCCGATTTGTTGTTGGAGGAAAAGCACTTGGATGATGCTCTCCCTCTGAAGTAGAAGACTCGTTGAGGCTAGTGAAGACATATATCTACATTCCAGATGCGATGTACTCCATGCTATGTTTTATCATAGTCAAATGTATGAGGTAAAATTTTTCTTATGCCAAATGTGTTTTATGTATTGTAAATGTTAAGTGAAAGGATTTCACTATGATTCCATCTTCGATTATGTTATGATTTCAAGATTGAAATTACATAGAAAGTTGTACTCCATTTCTTGTATTATGCATATGTTATTTAATTAAAAAAAAATCTCTCATGTTTATCATGTTTATTTACTTTCTTGTAAATTATTGAGTTTACTCAAGTAGTATGAGGGATGTTACACTTTGAGATAATAAATAATAACACCACCCTAATAAAAATTAAATCCATTTAATATTCATAAGGTAACCCACTCTAACTAAAATATTCAATATCTCGCACTCCACTAAAATAATAAAATTTAACTAAAATAATGAGGCCATATAAATTTAATTAAATTGGTAAATCTCCAACTCACTCATGTACCTTTTTTAAAAAATAATTATTTCTTTTCTAAATACCAAAATATATCCAATTTTAACCACAAACTCACCCATGCATCTACATTGATTTAATTACTATTTAAACCCATATTGTAACTAAGGTTAAAGACATAATAACAAAATTGACTACATTTAAATTTTAAATAAATAATAATAGTTGGAATACACAGTAATCACATTATGATACATTTTAAAACAAATCAATTTTAAAAAGAACACATCACAAAAATCAAATCACTAATGTTAGATGGGATTTGTCGGCTAAAACTTAGGAGAATAATATGCACAAGAAAAAAATAATTTTAGAACTTGCTAAAAAAAATAAAAGCATATAAAACATCTCTATTTCCATAAAAGATTTTTATTTCCTCATTTTAGTTTTTGTTTGGTTTTGCAGAGTGCAGAAGATTGGATTAAAGTTGTCTTAAACAAGATTGAGGATAACTTTCCCCATCCAATTAGATAACTAAATGTAAAACAATAAAGGTGAGAAATAGAGCACCAAAAAAATTTAGAGATCAACCCACTTAATTCAATAGATCTTAAGAAATAAAGAAAGAAGACTAGAATGCCTTAGACTAATCAACGAACAAAACAATCTTAGCACTAGGTGTTGGAACTTACGAAATGCCAATAGGAGACTTAGAACCAGTAACCCTTCAGGTCATATAGCTATCTCCACCACAATGGTCATAGAATGTACCCATCAAGCTTTAATACATGTTTGGCCTATAGAATGGCCAACCACCCTTCACGATGTTCTACTTCTACATGAATAGAACCACTCGAGTTACACCTCCATTCAACTAGCATGTACCACGAGAGCAAGAGTGACTTGGAGGTCACCCATTGCAAGGAGGCAGTTCATGTGTGTGATATAGGAGATGACTCATTTGCATGTGCTTGAGTTAGATTTCAAAGCATACATATTTTGGTGAACCTAACATGAAAGACATATTCTTTTGGGTGATCTTTTGACATTTCCACAGATCCCCTTTCTACCATTGCCATCATCTTCATTTTCGTCTTCACTCTCATCATCTTTGTCATCCATTCCATTTATTCTGTGGTGTCCATGGCACCATTGAATATGACATGTTTAGAAGGGAACCAAGGGAATATTCCATCAAAAGAACCCAAAACACCTTCGTTCAACATATATGTGCCACTAGGTCCTCTAGAACCCATCATAAATTGTTTTGACTATGAGGATTCTAACTACAAAAATGATAGAAGAGAATCTTGTCATTCTCTCACTTTCAACAAAACCACATGGGATCAAGGAACAATGATTGAAGCCGCTCACTCTAGAGCACCCAAAGTGTTTGTGTGATCATAAATCCACCATGTAGATCAACCCTCAATAGGTTACACATAAATACACTTAGACGATGAAGAGAGATGCTTATAAAGACACTTGCAAGAGGTTAGGGGGTCTCAAGAAGCCTTATGTGTCACTTGTCAAGAAGAACAATGAGAAAATGCCTTAAGAGAACAACTAAGTGAAGATAATCACAAAAATCCACATAGTGGAGAAGAACAAAGAATAGGAACTGCTACTCCTATAGACCTCATATCAATCCTAGTCTAATGGATTAGGAAATTAGAGGCAACAGGGATAGAGAAACCTCCTCAAGAAAAATGAACCAAGGTGCAAGACAATACTTGCAACATTAGAACTAAAAAAGACTAGGGGGAATCTCAGAACTCCCTGTACTTAAACTTGTATTCATGTAATGGAAGCAATGACACTCATCCAATGCACAACTTCTAGATTGTTCAAAACTACCAACCAACTTACTCTACTATGCCTGGGTATCAAATGCAAAATCAACAAGGTCCACCAATGGGGTTGATGCTTTCAACTCAGTAATCTCAAAGTGTGTTCCTAGGGACTTATCTTGAGTACCTAAAAGAACCTCTTGATCATACCATATGAAATGTGTTGCTACCACAACCTCTCCCTGACTTACCAAAGTTCAAGGGCGAGGGAGATCCTAACTCACATATTAAATCCTACATAACAGTTGTGAGAGAACTCCTTCCTTGGGATAGAGTAGTAGCAAGTTTTTTTTTCTAAAAATGATCAAAGGGATTGTCCTAGACTAGTATTACAATTTTCTTGAGGCTTCGATCCACTCTTTTCACAAACTTATAGGAGAATTTATCATGGCCTTTGACATGAACAAACTCATGAAGACTGGAATACAAAAACTTTTAACCATGAAACATGATGTAAATGAATTAGTGTTGCATTTTGTTACATGATGGAGATAAGCACTCTAATTATTGACAAGTGCCCCAAACATGGACCATTGAGAGTTGTGCAACCTTTTCTTGCATTCCCCTAACAAAGATACTCAAGAGGAAGTGCAAATGTTACCCTAAAAGTCCTATGAGGAAGCATTAGAGATTTCTTTACAAATTGATCAAGCTATTATCGATAGCGAGTGAAAGACTTACGACACAAATGGGAAACTAATGACTCAAAAACATTATGAAAATGGTTCCCCCAAAAATGTTAAAGGTAATAAAAATTCAATGGACAAAGATGTCAATGCTATTGGAAATTCATCAAACAATGAAAATTTTTGACATAAATCTCAAAAGGGGTATCAAGGATTGAGTCGCTTTCCCTACGACCCTAACACCTACTATTTATTTCATAGAACAAAAGGTCATGACACAACAACCTATTATAGCTTCAACAAGGCTATCTCAAAAATATCTAACGAGAAACAACAAAAGTTCATGATTTTCCTCTAATCTCAATAAAGGGATAAAGAATCCCCAAGTAAAAAAAACACTCCTAATCAAGGTACCCTGAGCAATGGTGAATTAAAGCAAAATCAAGAAGTTTATGTCATCCAAGAAGTAGAATAGTTAGACCAAACTGAGAACAATTTTACACAAGTAGTGGGCTTACTTAAAACCTTACCCACACATAAGAAAACATTCTTAGATGTGTTGGAAGTAGGATGTTCAGCTCAAGAAAATCTTGGTGCCTTCATCTTTGATCCTACGAACTTCTATCAGATGATGAAATGACCCAAAAGGGGGATTATCCTCTCTACTTACAAGTGCAAGTTAACAAAATCATCATCAAACAAGTTATCATAGACAAGGGGACAACCACTAATATCCTCCCACTTTCTCTCCTCCAAAGAATGAGCAATGGCAAGATGAATATTGCACAAGGCACAACAATCCTAAGGGTCTATGATAATCAAAACATTCAAACTATGGGGAAGATAAGTCTCTCAGTCACTATGGGGCCCAAGACCCAAGTCTAATAGAGTTTTATGTGATCAATGGAGAAACTATCTATAACATGATCTTGGAAGACCTTAGGTATACAAAATGAGAGTCATCATTTCTAACCTATTTGAAGAGATCCATTTTAGTCACATGGAAAAAATCATGTGATCAAAACAGATATCGGTCCTTTTAGTATCTACAATATGGAACAAGGAAAAAAGGAAATGGAGAAGAAAACAAATATAGTAATAAAGATCATAGGAGAAAGTGAAGCCTCCAAAAAAATTGTGAATATCCTTGAAATTTCATATTAAGATTCAATCATAACAAAGGAGTTTATTTTTGACCCATAATCAACAAAGCCATACACACCATTTAGCCTTGTAGCAATCCCTTGTGAAGATAATCCAAATAAATGTCATATCAAAAGTTTCCCCATTAGTACAATTGAAATCATCGAGGAAGGACAAGAAGTCAAAGAGAAATAAGAGGAACAAACATTGACTTATCATTGAGAAGAAATGTTAAAATCCCCAAAGTATGATAATTTATGGACTCTTCATTTTGATGGAGCAAGTTGCAAAATAAGAGTGGGGGTAGGAGTAATCCTCAACTCCTCAAAATGTAAGGTTCTTCCCTTTGCCTATAGGTTAGAATTTTTTGGCACAAATAACATCACTGAATATGAAGCTTTGTCTCTAGGAGTCATGCTCCCAAGAACATCTCCATCTTTGCCCAGACTCCCAATTAATAATAAATCAAGTGGTAGAAAATTATGAAATGAAATTAGAATGATTACACCCCTACAAAGATGCCATTCGAAAGTTAATCCCATTCTTTGATTTTTTCACCATGAAAGCCATACCAAGAAAAGAGAACCAAATGGAATATTCAATGGCTACTTTAGCCACAATGTTCAATCCTCATGCTCAAATTAAAAATTAAAAATTAATCATATCAATATGAAATGGTCAGCTATTAGAGAGTGAAGACCTACCAAGTATCCTGAACTACGCAAAAGATAGAAATGAAATACCAACCAAGGATTACACTAAAAATGATGAGGCTATCTTAGGATACCTGCATTCTTATGATGGTCTCCTAAGAGTCTATCATAAAAGGGAAACATACTCCTTCCTCATCCTGATGATTATTTTAGGGTAATTTAGAAATCTTGCAAGTGGACAAAAATCTAGAGCTACCACCAGCTCCCTAAATGTTTGAAGGACACCATTCGTTGACTGGTGACACCATCGAACTTAACATAGGAACTCTTGAGAAATGAAGAATGTTAAAGCTTGGGGTAGATTTTGATGATGGAGAATTATAAGAGTATACCAATTTCTCATTGAGTTCTCTAATATTTTTCTTGGACATACGCGAACATGCCTATCTTAAATCCAAAAATCATTATGCACAACCTAGTGATGAAATTGGATGCAAAACTGATAAAAGAAAAGATAATGTCCATAAAACTCCAAGTCATAGAAATGGTAAAAGAGTTGAAGAAATTGTAAAATGTTTGGTTCATCAAACTTGTAGACTATTCAAATTAGGTATCAAACATTTTTCCAGTCTTAAAGAAAGATGGGAAAATTTGAATGTCTCGATTTCGAGGATATCAATCAAGCCTATCCTAGAGATGAATTTCCTTTGCCATCCATAGAACAAATTGTAGATTCAACGATGGGATATGAAATGATTTCCCTTATGGATGGATTTTTTGGATACCATCAAATTAAAATTGCAGAAGGCAGATAGAATAAAATAAATTTCACAACCCTTGGTTAACATTTTGTTATGTGGTTATGCTATTCGGATTGAAGAATACAAGAGCCACTTATCAAATATCCATGAATCACATTTTTCATGATCTTATCCATAAGACAGTAGAAACATACGTAGATGATATAATCACCAATTCCAAGAAATTACTGACACATATTGAGAACCTTCACAAGATTCTCACATGGCTACATGAATACAAAGTAATGTTAAATCCAAAAAAGTACATTTTGGGGGTAACAACAGGAAAATTACTTAGTTTTATAGTTTCTTGAAGAGGAATTGATGTAGATCCCACTAAAATGAAAGCTATGTGTGATGACCCTCCTATCCCTTATGATATCTTTCAGTGCAACTGCTGATTGAATGTTTTGTGTTTTTTGAGGTTTTCTTGTTTTTTTTTTGTATTTTTTTGAATATGATAAAGGAATGTAATGAAAGGAAAATAAAGTATACATAATGTAAGATATGCTAATGGCTAAAGTAACTTCAAAGCATATATATTAATTGAAATCAAATCTATACTCAAGATTATTACAATGAATCCATACCTGGAATAGCAAAGCTTGAAGAAATGTAGATTTTTGAAATATGTTCAGTAGACTGGCTAAACCCTTGGTAGGTCGATTTGCTTCAAGGAAGGCATTCTCCTCATATTAAATGCTATAAACTTGCCTTAAACCCTTGGCCGCCCATATCACAAGGGATTTTAGCCCCAAAAACCCATCAATTTAGCCAATAATGTAAACGCCTCATATAGGGGTTTGTATGACTTGCAAAAAATGATATAGTATGGCCTGTACCTGCTGATGTATGACCCAACAAGAGAAAACTTCAATAAATGCAGAAACAATTAATGCCTTTCAGATTTCCCAATGATATTGTCATCAAATCCTTCAATGTATCTTCTTAATTATACACAATTTTGACCTCTGGATGACACCAAATCCTTAAGCAATCTTTAGCTGGTGTTGCACAACCTCAGAATGCTGAAACAAAGAAGAAAGCATGTTCTCCAATGCCCAAGAATTGCAGAAACCCTAGTCTCTTCTCCCAATTTGCATAAAGCTCATGAATGACAAAATTTTTACAATAGCCAAGAAGAAGAATTAATGACCTTTTTAATGCTTTTATATCATCCTCAAAAGGGCATGATTCCCAAGTAGCTTTTAATCATTAAAAAAATACATTTCAAATAGATTTTGTTGACTTTATGATATAATCTTATACTTAGGCATGCTTTTCCATAAAGTCATTAATAACTCATTAACTTAAAAATGGCCCCCACTTTATAAAGTTAAATTATAACTTTATAATATACCTTTTAATAATTAAATATCATTTAAACCATTTAAATAGTAATTTATTAAATAAGCGCATTTTCACCATGCCATCTAAAATTGAAGTCAATACTACAATTCACAATATGTCTAGGTGCCCCACTATAAATAGTAACATTGAACTCCACTACCTAGATGACCTACTATAAATAGTAAGTATGCCAATCTGAGTCCAACAACCTCTGCAAAGGCCTAATCCTGAATCAAACCAAGAACTGGAGAGAAGTAATGTCACCAATTGACTAGGTAACTGCCTTAGAGGACCCTCTATCCAAGTCCATTAGCCTATGATGGTCAAAATAATAGGCTAACCCCTTTCAACTGAAACTAGCTAAGAAGGGGACATTACAGTTTGCCCTCCCTAAAATTGGTTGTCCCCAAGCAATCTCAACTCAGGATGCTGTAAAATATCCTCACTCTCCCAAGTAGCATCCTCTACTGGCAAGTCCCTCCACTTAATCAGATATTCTCTGATAGTCCTTCTACATAAGTGTCTCTCTTTGACATCTATGATGGCCTTAGGTACTAATATCAATTTCCCCTCATCATCTAGGGGTGGTAAAGTTGTAGAGGGAATAATGTGATGTCCTAGCACCTTCTTGAGGCGCGAAATGTGAAAGAGGTTATGAACCCTACTCTCTGCCGGTAAGTCAAGCTCATAAGCCACCTCTCCTACATGCCTGACAATCTAAAAGGACCATAATATCATGGCTTAAGCTTCTCTACCACACTCTTCCTAAGAGTGGACTGGCGATATGGCTACAACATCAATGACACCAAATCTCCAATATCAAATGATCGCTCAACCCTCCTCTGATTAGCAGACTACTTCTACTAATTCTCTGCCTTCTAAATATTCTCCTTCAGAGACCTCACAATGTCCTAGTTCTCTCTCGAAGATCCCCTGCACTAGGCACTCTACTGTCGCTAAGACTCAAATCTAAAAGGTTGGGCATATCATACCCATACAAAGCCATAAATGGTGTCATCTGGATGGTCATATGGTGGGTGGTATTATAACAATACTCACAAAGATGAATCCACCTCACCCAAGCTCTCTTCTACCCTGTAATGTAATTCTGGAGGTATCCTTCCACCCATTTATTCACATTCTCCGTCTAACCATCCGTCTGTGGGTGGTAACTAGTACTTGGAGTAAATTTTGTCCCACTAAGCTTGAACAATTCCTGCCAAAAGTGGCTCATGAACTTGTTGTCCTTGTCGCTAACAATATTTCGAGGTAATCCATGCAACCTGAATACCTCACGAAAGAATAAGTCTGCTACCTGTGCAGCTGAATATGAAGCTAAGATCGAAAAGAAGTAGGCAAACTTCGTAAGCCAATCGACAACCACATAAATACAATCTATACTATGGACTTTTGGCAAGCCCATAATGAAATCCATAGACAAACATTCCCACTTCCTATTTGGAACTGGAAGTGGCTTAAGAAGACCTGTAGGATAGGTATGCTCCTGTTTATTTTGCTCATAAATAGGGCACTCTCTAACATACCAAAGAACATTTGACTTGAGGCCTTTCCATGAGTAACACTCCTGAATCTTCTTTTAAGTCTTAAAGTAATTGAGATATCTTGCCATGGGTGACTTATGTAAGGCTCTCAACACTTTGCTCTTCATCTTAGATCCTGGTAATAAAAATATTCTCCCCTTGTAAATGATGAGCTCATTTACAACGGAGTATTTGCTATCTTGCACAGTACCATCAATGATGCTAGAAGCCCATGTGTTCTTGGCATACTACGCAACAATCAAATACCTCCAATCCTCAGCAATCTCAACTATAGAATATAAATGAGATTGGTGAGACAAGGCATCATCAATAATATTCTAAGATCCCTTGACATAGGGGATGTCAAAGTCATATGACTGTAACTTGCTGACCCATTTCTGCTGGCAATCATTCAAGTCTCGTTGTCCAAGGAAATGTCTCAGGTTGTTATGATCAGTTCTCACATTGAATTTATTGCCAACTAGATACTGCCTGAACTTAGCCAACGCATGCATGATGGCTAACGTCTCCTTGTCATAAATACTATAGCTCCTCTCAGGTCCCCTTAGCTTCCTACTCTCATAGGCAATAGGATGCTTACCATGTCATGCCTGCATTTCCCATGCAGTCACAAAACACAACACCCATGTCATGTCCACATTTGCCATGTGGTCATGACACATTACGAAAAAACTTTTCTACCTATCCCTAGGAACCCCCTCGCATGCGCCTACATGCTCGATGGCAATATGCATAAGGCATAAGCATGTCAACATAATTCGGGGAGGTGTGTTGTCCCACGCAGTCCCCTATGTGATGATAGTCATCTAGGGGGTATGTGACACAAAGTGTGTCACTTTTAGGGTTAGACTGATTTTAATATGAACCCTAAGTTTCCTAGGTGTGAAGATGATTCTGCTAGTATCGAAACCTAACTCTAATTCAGGTCCAAATGAAAATGAGATGATGATTAAATAACATGGCATGATGGATGCATGATTAAAGTGGAATGATGAAATAAAATATCGTAAAAATAAAAACCCTAGTAGTCTAGGAAAAATTCAACAGCATAACGTGTTTTCAATAATCAACTTAAAAATTTTAAAATAAAACTCCAATAAGAAATTAAATAAAATTTAATAATAAAAAAATTAAACTTAAGATCAAATTTTAAAACAATTTAAAATAACCAAATAAATATCCTGCCAAGGTCAAACAAATCGACCTTGCATCAAAAGATTTAAAAATTTGAAATAAATTAATAAAATAAATAATAACAAACGCCAAATTAGATTTCAAAATTGAGTCCATTAATAAATATAAATTTGGCATTGCATTTATTAACGAACTCGAAATAATGAAGAGGAAGGAGATTAAAATACTCCTCCCCGTAAAATAATAGTAAAATCGATAGAAAGATAAAAATAATAAATTCGCACAAGGGAAAATAATAAAAGTAATTATCCCAACTAAAATGAATTAAATACAAGGGGAATACTCTTCCCAATTAAAATGAAATTTATTCCCCCCTTTAAAAATATAAAATATAACTCATAATGCAATGAAAAAAAATGTAATTCCCTAATTAAAATAAAACCAAAATTAAAAGAGCACAAGAAATGAAATAAGGGCAAAGTAAAATAGACGATTTAAAAATGAATAATAAAAGAAACAAATATCCTCACACACTCCTCACAATATAAAATATTGTTTTCTAAAATGGAAGAGCCCTAATTGTTTTTATTCTATTGTCTCCTACTTTCAATGTTGCCCTAATTCCATTTTAAAATATGTTATCTCTAAAAGAAAACCCTAATTCTTTATCTCATTCTTTCTTGTTCTCTTCTTCCTTATTTTGTTTTCCTCTTGTTTGCAGGTTAGGGTTTTGAAATGTAAAACATGGAAGCCATGAAAGGAGGCTACCTCTCATGGAGGTATACACAGCAGGGATATTTCCAAATATATTTTTTTTTTTTTGAAATCACAGAGAGATTGTTTTATATATATATATATATATTTGTATCAATAAATCTATTTTCTGTATGTGTTAAGAATTACTGCAGGGTTAAAGGCGTAAGAGGGTTCGTCGGTGACCATGGTAGAGGAAGTTTGGTACAGAAATGGCCAGGGGCGGCGTGGTGTTGAGGGTCACGGAAGGGAGACATCGTAGGAGGGTTGAGGGCAGAGTTTAAGGTGAAGGGTTGGTGTGAGGGGAGCACGATAGAGAAGGGGCCGTGGGGAGTGGTGGAAGTTAAGAGTAAGGGGAGGTGTTTGAGTGCTATGTTGAGTGCGGTTTAAACGTAGCAAAGGTGGGGGTTCCAACCCCCTCCCTACACCCTAAACTACAATGAAGGCAGCAGCGGAGTGGGATTGTGGTGGGCGTTGAGTGCGGTTTAAACGTAGCAAAGGTGGGGGTTCCAACCCCCTCCCTACACCCTAAACTACAATGAAGGCAGCAGCGGAGGGGGGTTTGTGGTGGGCGCTGCCCACCACAATCCCACTCCAAACTTTCTTTAAAAAAAAAAAAATGTTACCTGCTAATCTCCGTCCGCCATAGGATTATTTCTCAACAGTTTCTTTATTTTGTTAAAATAAATTTTAGTTATTTATATATATTATATATATGTATATATATTATATATATGTATAGATATTATATATATGTATATATATACATATGTACATATCTACATATGTATACATATGTATACATATATATCTATATATATATACTTAGAATGATACACATAGTTTATCTAAAGATACCACAGTATAAAAACTTCTCCTTATTGTTGTATATAAATATATATATATATACACTTATTATATATATATTTTTATGTATATATATAAGTGTATATACATATTATAATATATACGACAAAATGTAATATATAAATTTTCTTCTAATTTCCTGTATTAAACACAATATTTATTAAAAAGGAAGGAACAACAACTAGATTAAGAAAATAAAGATGTAATATATATATATATATATATATATATATATATATATATATATATATATATATATATATATATACTCAATAATTATCTTCTCAAAACAAGGGCTTAAATAGCAGAAATATTAACTTTCAGTTTTATAAAGTAAACTAAAACAGTGACTTTCCCTTTTTTTTTTTTTGAAAAGAAACATAGTTTTACATAGATATCTCTATATTTATTTTTAAAAGAATTATACAAGGTAGAAAATACATTTCATTCGATTTTCAACAACAACAAATACTATGAAACTCTTAATACAACCAACAGAAAACTAGTCTTGATAATTTCTATCCCTTTCTTTTATCTGCAATAAAATATAAACAACAACTGATGCATATTTCTCTTTTTTTGTTTTGAAAAGAACAATGACAGCAAATATATATAAATTTTCTCTTTGCAAAGGACAAATGACAACAAATAAATCAACTCTTGTATTTCTCTAAAACACACAAACTCCACAATATAAGAATTAAACAGTTTTTCAAATAAAATAGAAAAGATATTTAAATTACAAAACTCATAATAGCCAACTCCATGAGTATAATAACATGATAAAAATAAATACAATAGGGCCACAAATGCCATGACTCAATAGCCAATAACAAAAGTTTTATAACAACACAAAAATGGACTTCTCAACAAGCTCCATTTCTTCCTTTAAACACCTGCAATGAAACACAACAACAAGGGAAAAACCCAGCCACTTGGAAATGCCCTCCTCCCTACCATAGACCCACAAGAGGGTCACCCCCGAGCTAGGGAGGTAGGGATCCACATGGTTGCAAACACTCAACAATAAGCAAAGCAAAAAGAAATACAAAAAAAGAACAACCCCATGGATAAAGACATAACACAACTCATGAAAATGAGTTTGATGGGGGTAGGGAATGGACCCCTCTACTTCAAAGGCCACACCAAAATACCAAAATACCAATCTCATGACCTCAATCCAAAACCTCCAAATACCCAACTCCTCAAATATCTCAAAATAACTTCCATGGCACTCTTGTCATTCAAATAATCTCCACAACAAGTAAGAAGCCCTCAAGGCATAAATAACACAAATATAGGAGTGACATCAAGGAGGTTCCTTTCCCCTACCCCAAACAAGTTGAGACTTACCTCCAAATGGAGGTGCTCTCACCAAACTCCCATCCCACACAAAAATGAAACAACAAACAACCAAAAACTACAAACACATTACAATAAAGGTATGCAAGGGTAAAGAATAAGACATAAAGCTTACCTTCTAAAGCCCTAATAATGGAAGCACGTTTGGTGATGAGCTCCAAGCTTCTCCAAACCTTCCAATCTCCAAAATCCCTCCAACTTCTCCAAAAATTGCTCAAAATAGAAGGAAACTCCAAAATGCAAGAATCCCACACTCCTGAACAAGCGGAGGTAATATAGGCCAACAATTTTGGCCTTGAGGAATGAGAAGGTGACACTTGTCACCTTCTCCTTCCTCCTCCAATGCCACTTGCAAGGGAGAGGAAGTGTGAGGGTGACAAGTGTCATCCTCCAATTCCATCTCATTCCTCACCTTATCCATTTGTGCTCTCACACATGTATGAGAGAACAAGTGGTGAGGTGGCATTCCCATTCAAACCTCCATGAGGATAAGGGATGCCATATGGCATCCTCTTATTCTCTAAAAGAGCCATCTCCCTCCAAGATGTTCTCACACATGTGTGAGAGTCTTGGAGGAAGATCCCACACACTTGGGAGTCTTGGAGACCTCCCAAGTCCTCCTAGGGAAGGGATTCCCAAACTTTGGGAAGGGAGATGAGTCTTTCCCAAAGCATGACTCATCTCCCACCTTATCTAATTTCAAATTTCGTCACTTTGACTAAACCTTAGTTTAGAGTGACCAAAAGTGAGTTAATCTAAGGGTTAGTTAGTCAAAATTGACCCTAGACCCTTGGGTAACCACCTAGGGTAACTTTAGGGACACTATGGTTCACCAAGGGTGTCATAAATCCACTTTAAATGGCCTAAAAAAAAACAATTACCAAGTGGTGTAAGTCAATAAAAATTATACAACACTTAATATTAATTAATTAAACATGGGGTACTAGGACAAAATGATAAAAATTAAATCAAGCACTTAAATCAACACCCAATTTCAAATGTGATCCTCATCCCTCTTGGGAATGGATTGGTTTCACAGGGAATAACATAAGTGTGAATTCTACCTCCAATTTTCCATGGCCAGGGAATGTAAACCTACATATCTCGATCAAGTGTCAATCATATCATGAATAATCATAGCCGAAGCAACTAGAATTAAATTCATGCCATTGAATACAACAATAATCATCTATAACATAATTCCTAATTAAACTGCATTTTTCTATGACATGTCAAATAATCATCATCACATAAATAACTAGAATTCACATCACCAAACATCATCTAATATATCTCGTAAGTCGGATCACAAAATAGCATCAAAATATGAACAAATCGAATCACCATATGTCTAATCAATGTCATATCAAAATTAGGAGAGTAATCAAGTCTGCATAATGAAACCATAGTCTCTAAAAGTCTAAAAATGTCATCAACTAATATGCATAATGATCAAAATAAGGAAGGAAAAATAATCGGCCTCACATACCATGCATAAGAACTATGCCAATGCCCTCACCAGAGGCATCACAATGAAGCTCAAAGGGTCTCGTGAAATCAGGTAATGCTCGAATTGGACAAGAAGTCATCAAAATCTTGAACTTCTCAAAACACTCCTATGCTTGAAGAGTCCAAACAGATGCTCCTTTCTTCATCAGATCTGTAAGTGGTGCGGCATGTCAAGAGAACCCATTGACAAACCGACGATAGAAAGCACACAAACCCACAAAACCTTTGAGCTGAGTAAGATTCTTAGGAGTAGGCCAATCATTGATAGCTCGAACCTTGTCTGAATCCATGCGAACTCCCTCTACACTAATGATATGACCTAAGTATAGTAACTCTGTCATACCCATTGCACACTTGGACTCCTTGGCGTACAAGGACTCCCTCACAAGTATACCCAACACTATATCCAAATGAGCCAAATTCTCCTCCCAAGATCTTCTATATACCAATATGTCATCAAAGAAGACTAAAACATATCTCCTCAATTGGGATTGGAAGACCCTGTTCATAGTGGATTGAAAAGTGACAGGCACATTGGTTAAGCCAAATGGCATAACCAGGAACTTAAAATGTCCACAATGAAATTTGAACACTGTCTTCTCTATGTCCTGCTCCTTGACCCTAATCTAGTGGTAACCAGATCTGAATCTATTTTTAAGAAGAAACATGCACCATGTAGCTCATCTATTAATTCATCAATATGAGTTATGGGATATTGGTTCGTAATAGTTCTCTTATTCAACACATGGTAATCTATGCACATCTAAAGTGAACTATCTTTTTTCTTCACCAAAACTACTGATGAAGCAAAGGGTGACTTACTCTGCTTGATATGTCCCATAGAAAGCAACTCATTAATTATCTTTTCAATTTCATCTTTAAGCTGTTTTGGGTGCCTATAAGGAGTAATCATGAAGGGTTTAACACCCTCTTCCAACTCAATAATATGGTCAATGCCCCTATCTAGAGGTCTACCCAGTGGAATCTCACTAAACACCTTAAAGTGTTTAGTTCTCAACACTTGCACATCTGGATGATAAACTATCTTTTGCTGCCCCTCCTGTGATGGTGTCAACATACACTCAGTAGCCCACTCAACCATATCATGATGAATGAATCTCTCCATCCTCCTAAATGATATCATCCTCAAACTACTATCTTTGATTACTTTTAGCACATGAGTCTTCCCTTCAACCTTAAATTTCAGCTCCATCTCACGAAGGTTAAAAGTAAACTCCCCTATAGCATGAAGCCACTTCATGCCTAGAACCACATTTGTATCTCCCATGTTCACAACATAAAAATCTGCCTTAAAATCAAAGTTATTTAAGTGCACAGGGAAGTCTACAATCATTCTATCACACTTAAGAGTGTATCCATCAGCTACCAAGTTACTCTTATACCTTCAAATTCTTCTGTTTGTATCCCATGCTTAGCAACCAACCTAGCATCAATAAAGTTGTGCGTGGCACCGGTATCAAGCAACGTAATGACTCTTTGACTAGCTAAGAGCCCACGCATTCTAAAATAACCCTCATGTCTCATGCTAGAGAGTTGAGCTTCTGGAAGCCTCATTTCCCCTTCATTTTCACTTTCATTTTCTGAATTTTCAACCTTTGAATCATCATCATTTATTTATGGATCACTTAGATGAGTTGTGTGGGTTCCTAAAGTTCTCTTGCCTCATATAATAATAAGATACCTCTAAAGAATACTATGTTGTAGCATGACAGATTCTAGGCCACATTGGTGAAAAAGGATTTGAAGCCTTGAAAAATAAAAATCTTATAGAGGGGTTAATTGACTTATATTTAGACTTTGATTTATTTGATCATTGTATTTGTGGAAAATATAATCATGTTCAATTTTATTTGAGATATTCTAGATTTGTAAGTGTTATGTCGTAAAATGTCCCCCTAGGACTTTTACCTCCTAAGGTTTAGCTCCTGGGTCCCTTAGATGTAATCATGCATTTTCATTTTATCTCCCAATGCAAAATCCTTGAAAAACCATGTTAAATGGGGCTTAGGGGACATTGTTGAACTTGATCCTACCTTAAAAATGGGGCCTAGGGCCTAGGTACTCATGCCCTAGTCCTACCCTCTTTGGTTGGGACCTAAATTTTAAATGACAACAATGTGACCATTAAAGGTCCCCCTTGTTGGCATCTCAAGTTTGAATTATGAAATTTGTAGCGAGAATGCATAAATAAGTATGTTTAGGGGTTCATTTGTAAACTAGAAGATGATGATGATGATATTTTGGTGAACTTATGATTTTAAAACATTGAAGGCATTCATTGTGTTGCAGAGCAGAATGTTGTTGTTGTGTTTGTTATCACAGATTTTGGTATAGTCACAGTAAGAGGGTTCACAGAGTGAATTGTCTAGGCTGTACAACAAGAGTAAACACAACGGAAGCAACTCAATAAATGAAGAAAACGTAAATTCAATCATTTAATATGTCAAAGAATTTAAATACAAATGGGCCGACAACATAAAGGCTTACAATTCAACTCACAGGCCTAATTACAGAATACCAAAATATACACAAGATATAGCTTTGAAGTTCCTTCGTGCAAAGTTTAAATTATCCAATATCTCTATGTGAATCACTTGCTAACTACTTTCCTATGGGTCTATTACATTAAAATATATCATCTTCGGTATAAAAGATTCCTCTACATCAGCCAAGGAAGATCACAAATTCCAAAGAAGAGCTGTAACGTGTGTACACAAATAGGTCAGACCTAATCATGTAGAATTCCTCTGCACATGTATGGAATGATGTGTGGATCTCAAGGAAGGTCAAACACAAACCAAAGATCATTATATGATGTGTCATTAGGCTCCACAAGTTGAGAAATGCTCCACAAGTCTTCTCCTTTAGCTGATTGTTTGAGACTGCCAGGATGCTCTGTTTTGAGAAAATAGTCGATCTTTTGATAGCGATAACTTTCTGGTACTTGATCCAAATGCTTTGAATTTTGAATATGATGTGCATTAATGAATCTAGATGCTAAGTGTAGCTCCATAAGATGTGAAATGCAACTGTAGTAGAATGTGGACCAAATTAAAGAAACTGCTACTGATTGAACTGCCTGAACTGAACTAGAACTACAAATAAATTGAAATGCAAATGTTTTTGGTTGATGCAAGATTTCTCTTGAACCAGGGATGCTCCTGCATCAGACATCCGGGGTTATTGAAAAAGTGTGTCCCTCACTTTGTTGGGGCTAGAGCAAAACCAAGATGGTCCACCTCAGCTTGAGAAATCCAAGATGAATCTTCTTCCGGTCTGCCTTTCCACTTCACAAGATATTCTTTGTATTGTCTTCCTCTAGTGTTGCATCCAACTCTATTGTCCAAAATGTCTTCAATCTACTCTGGTGCTTGTTGTGGTAACTGCTTCTTCAAATCTTCTTCTAGGCTATCACTGAACTCTGTTTCATGATATTGGTATAGGTCTACAATGTTGAACATAGGTGATATATCCAATGTCTCCAGTAATTCCACTTCATATGCATTTCTTGAATCAAATTTCTTGAGTATCTTACAAGGTCCAAACTTCTTCATCTTCAACTTGTTATATGTTCCAACTAGAAATCTTTCTTTTCTCAAGTACACCATCATGTCATCTCCAACTTCAAATTCCTTATGTTTTCTTGTCTCATCTACCTTTTCCTTATACTTATTGTTCATTTCCTCCAAATGCTTCTTCACTTGATTATGTATTGCCTTCATGTGTTTAGCAAATTCTTCTACTTCTGCACTTCTCTTTTCTTCCATGTTGATAGCTCTTAATTCTGCTACTCCTCTAGGGTTTACTCTGGTAACAATCTCAAAAGCTATTCTTCCAGTACTCCTATTCACTGAATTATTGTATGCAAACTCTGCTTGTGAAAGAATCAAATCTCAACTTCCATCTTTCTCTCCAACCAAACATCTCAACAAGTTTCCCAAACTCCTATTCACTACCTCTGTCTGTCCACCAGTCTATGGATGAAATGCTGAACTGAACTTCAAATCTATCTTCATCTTCTTCCAAAGTGTCTTCCAAAAGTATCCAAGAAATCTAGCATCTCTATCTGAAATTATACTCTTAGGTAATCCATGCAATCTCACAATCTCCTTGAAAAATAGGTCTTCTACATGTACTGCATCAGTTCTCTTCTTACAAGGTATGAAATGTGCCATCTTTGAAATTCTGTCCACCACTAGAAATATTGAATCATGTACCCTCTGTGTTTTTGGCAATCCCATCACAAAATCCATTCTTATATCTTCCCAAGGTCTCTCCGGTACTGTCAAAGGTTTATACAATCTAGTATTCTAACTACTCCCTTTTGCAACTTGACAAACTCAACAACTCTGCACAAATTTCCTAACATCCTTATGTATCTAAGGCCAGAAATAATTTTCACTCACCAAAGCCACTGTCTTGTCAATGCCAAAGTGTCCTACCAATCCTTCACTATGTTTCTCCTTGATCAAATTATCTCTCATTGAACTTCTAGGTATGCATAACTGATTTCCTTTGAACAACATATCTTCTTGAATGAACTAATCCAACCACTTGCTCCTATCTATCATAATAGGTTCCTTACATGCTTTCCAAGGTTCTGCAAAATCAGTGTCTCCCTCATACATATTCTTCAATTCATCAAATCCTATCACTTAAACTCTCATCTCTATTAACAAGTTTCTTCTCTGGTTCAAGGCATCAACAACTTTGTTTGATTTACCACTCCTATTCTTCAACACAAATGTATAACTCTGCATGAACTCCACCCATCTCATATGTCTCTGATTCAACTTACCTTCACTATTCAAATATTACAATGCTTGATCTGTATACAACACAAACTCCTTAGGCAACAAATAATGTCTCCACTTCTTCAAGGATTGAATTATGGCATAGAAATCTTGATCATAAATTGAATATCTTCTCCTTGCATCATTCAACTTCTCACTAAAATATGCTACTGGTCTACCTTCTTGACTTAATACTGCTCCAATTACATTTCCACTTGTATCACAATCAACTTGAAATACCTTATTGAAATCTGGTAATGCCAAAATAGGTTGCTCTATCACTTTTTGCTTCAACAATTCAAAGCTTTTATCTACTCTTGATGTCCACTTAAAGTCTTTTCTATCTCCTCTCATTATTTTTGTTATAGGGTTATAGACTGAATTGAAATTTTTGATGAATTTCTAGTAGAAACTAGCTAATCCATGAAATGATCTGACTTCTCCAATGCTCTCTGGTGTAGGCCATTCAACAATTGCTTTTACTTTTGCAGGATCCATCTTCAATCCTTCCATAGAAATTACAAATCCCAAATATACTAATTCTTCCTTCATGAAACTACACTTGTTGATGTTTATTAGTAATTTCTCTTCTCTCAATCTCTGCAAAACTTGTCTAAGGTGCTGCAAATATTCTTCCTTTGTCTTACTAAAAATCAGAATGTCATCCAAATATGCAATAACAAACTTACCCAAGAATTTATTTAGAACTTCATTCATCAACCTCATGAAAGTACTAGGTGCATTTGCAAATCCAAAAGGCATCACTAACCACTCATACAATCCTTCATTCATCTTAAAAGTAGTCTTCCATTCATCTCCCTCTTTGATTTTGATCTGATGGTATCCACTCTTCAAATCTATCTTCGTGAAATATTTTGCTCCACTCAAATAATCCATGATATCATCCATCCTAGGTAAAGGAAATCTATACTTGACTATGATCTTGTTGATTGCTCTAGAGTCAGTACACATTCTCCATTCTCTATCTTTCTTTGGTGCTAACACTGCAGGTACTACACAAGGACTCAAACTTTCTCTTATCAAACATTTTCTCAATAATTTTTGTATCTGTCTATTCAGTTCTTCATTCTCTCTCGGTGTCATTCTATGTGCTACTTTGTTAGGCAAACTTGCTCCTGGTATAAGATCCATGTGATGACTAATACTCCTGATTGGTGGCAATCCTTCAGGTACATTATCTGATATGATGTCTTCATACTTTGTCAGCAACTCCTTTATCTCCTTTGGTTGTGATTCTTCAGTCCCCTTCTTCAATGTTTCAGGCTTCTTAGGAATCAAGGCATAACACATATTATCATGTCTCAGAACATCTAGAAATTTCCTTCCATCTACCGAACAAATTCTAGCATTTCCACATACTTCACTCTTAGGATCATCTTCCAAACGAATCAAAGTAATTCTCTTCCCATTTGATGTTATGGTGTATGTATTCTTTCTCCCATCATGTATAGGTTTCCTATCATACTGCCAAGGTCTACCCAACAAAATATGACAAACATCCATAGGCATAATATCACACAAAACTTCATCATGATATGATCCAATATGAAATTTCACCAAACATTGTTCACTCACCAGTACCTTATGATCATCCTGAATCCATGCTATCTGATATGGCTTGGGGTGTTTCAATCTTTTCAACTTCAATTTAGTCACCATCTCCTCTGAAACTAGGTTATCTGAACTACCACTATCAATTACAACTTTACAACACTTACCTCCTAATTTGCATCTGGTTCTGAACAAACTCTTCCTCTGCAGTCGTTCCTCATTTGTCTCTACTTGAAATAATGCTCTCCTCATCACCAATGATTTTTTTTCTTAGGTTTACCAATAGAACTAGGTCATCTAATAGGTTCTTCTTCTACATAGGCTGCTCTTCCACTATTCTTTGTCTTCTTGCTTGTACTACCATGATTACATTCAAATGCTCTATGTACTTCACCTCCACACTTGAAGCAAGTGCCTTTAAATATTCTCTTATCAAATCCTCTTCCTTCTCTTCTGTATCCTTCATTCTAGTATGAATTATGATTACCTTTGCATGATGAAAATTTTTGTCATTGCTTTGGTAGGTATTTCTATCTCTATCCTCCTTCTTGAATGTGCTGTCAAGCTTATTCTTCTCCAGATGTGATCTATCTCCTCCAAAAAATGTTCTACCTCTTTGAAATTTACCTCCTCTGCCTCTCTATCTCTAATCATGCCTCTTATTTAGTTTCTCTTCAACCTTCAGGGCAAATTGGTATGCTTCCTCTAAAGATGTCATCCTCACCAAGCTTAGTTCTTCTTGAATGTTCAATCCCAGTCCATTGATGTATCTAGCCACTTTCTCCTTGCTTTCTTCACTATGTCCTATCCTTATGATCATCTTATGAAATTCTTTAGTATACTCCTTCACATATTTCTCCTTTTTGTCTCAGGTTTTACAATCTTTTCAATAGCTCCAACTCATAGTCAGTAGGTATAAATTTATTCTTCAAATTTGTCACCATCCTATCCCACTTTGTAATCTTTTCTTTTCCTCTTCTCTTTCTGTCCAACTGAACTTATTTCCACCATATAGTAGCATGTCCTTTCAATTTGGTCTTTGTATACTTCACCTTCTCTGGATCTTCAACTTCTTCATATTCAAAGTATTCTTCCATGTCATTTATCCAATCAATCAACTCTTTAGGGTTCAAATTACCAATATAGTTTGGTACATCAACTCTAGGTCTCTTTCCAATCTTTGAAATAGCTCACAATATCTTTACTTGATCTGATTCTTCTTCTCCATCGCCTCCTAGGGTTTTGCCAACTTGTTCAACAAATTGAAATTCTTCTTCATCATCATTTCCAACATTAGGTCTCGGTGTCAATCCTCTTCACCTATCTTCCTCAACAACATCCAATTAGATTCTCATTATTTTCATTATTTCCATCATCTCATCCATTCTACTAGCCATTGTTCCAACAATGACAACTCTCCTTGGTGGCATTCTTCCTAGGATCAAGTGCAAACTACCTCAAGTTCAGCGATCGAGCTATAAGGTGACAACAGCCTCATAATTAGTGATTGGTTGCGACACAAGTAACCTACCTCAATTTGGTGATCTATCCATAGTAGGACCTTACGAAATTTCCTCGCTAACTTCACTCAATTCACTCCCCAAAGATTTGAAACTTTCACTCTAGTACCACTTGGTGCAGTCATGGTAGGAGGGTTCACAGAGTGAACTATCCAAACTGTGCAGCAAGAGTAAACACAATGGAAACAACTCAAGATATGAAGTAAATACAAATTCATTCATTTAGTATATCAAAGAATTCAAATACAAATGGGCCGGTAACATGCGGGCTTACAATTCGGCTCATAGGCCTGATTACAAAATATCAGAATATACACAAGATATAGCTTTGAACTTCCTTCGTGCAAAATCTAAATTATCCAATATCTCTATATGAATCACTCGCTAACTAATTTCCTAGGGATCTATTACATTAATATATATCATCTCCGGTACAAAAGACTCCTCCGTGTCTACCAACGAAGATCACAAATTCCAAAGAAGAGTTGTAACGTGTGTACACGGATAGGTCAGACCTAATCATGTAGAATTCCTCCGCAAATGTATCGAATGATGTACGAATCTCAAGGAAGGTTAGCCATGAACCAAAGATCATTGTATGATGTGTCATTAGACTCCATAAGTTGAGAAATGCTCTGCAAATCTTCTCCTTTAGCTGACTGTTTGAGACTGTCAGGATGCTTTGTTCTGAGAAAACAGTCGATCTTCTGATAGCGATAACTTTCTGGTACTTGATCCAAATATTCTGAATTCTGAATATGATGTGCATTAATGAATCTATATGCTAAGTGCAGCTCCATAAGATGTGAAATCTAATTGCGATAGAATGCAAACCAAATTATAGAAACTGCTACTGACTGAGCTGCCTGAGTTGAACTGGAAAATGAAAATAAACAAACTAAACTGCAAACAAACTGAAATGCAAATGTTTTTGGTTGATACAAGATTGCTCTTGAACCAGGGATACTCCTAAATCAGATTTGGCTTCATCTTCTCATGTTGTGAAAGACCTTCATCTACATGTGAGCTACACCTCCAAGGTGATATCTATTTGTGTTTGAATCAATCATTTATCAATTTGTTTTTGCCTCTATCCTACAAGGATATGCACTCTTTATCAAACAACAATGTTGGAAGGCTTGAATGCCATTATGGGGATTAACTAAGGCAAGCTCCTAAACACCACAACCCCCAATGCCATTCCTTGTGATTGCAGGTGAAAAGTGTCGTATCTTGCAAAGTAGAGTTGCAGAGGTCTATGACAGAGCATACATATTCCATATCTGAGAAGAAGAATACTACAAGGGCTTGGGTGCTCACCCTGAAGCCCTTCAGATTTGCAGGCTTGAAAACCTTCAGGACACTGGTGAATAGTAGTAGACAACTTTTAGAAATCCCTGAAGAAATTCCTACCTAGGGCTTGGGCGCCTACTCTTTATCCCTCGACTTTTCTACATCCTGAATCTTGAAATCTGGTATGTATCTACTCTAAATATAACATCTCTATGTGTGAGAATTTGTCAGAATTTGTTCTTTTACTTATGATTTTGCATAATTAGGGGTTTAAGCATAATTGGGCATTAAATTAATACATTAATCAATAAATTCCAAATTTCCCTATCATTACAAGTGACAACCAACCTCTAGATGAATCCTCTTGCAAAAGTTGAGATTCAACTCAGTTAAATGTCCTTGAATGTGTGTAGTGAAAGGAGGATCTTGTTGGAAACAATGTAGATAAGTGAGAGGGAGGGTGAATCAGTTGTCTCAAAACTTTCTTACTTTTACTTCCTTTTCTTACTTAACATTTAGTGATATATCAAAGCATGAAAGAATAAGAAACCATAAGAACTGAAATGAAATCAACACACATAACACAAGGATATTTATGTGGAAACCCTGTTAAGGGAAAAACCATAGGGTGATTAACCCAAGATTGTATTCTTTGTTAAAAGAATAAAGAAGTACAAAATGGCACTTGCCAGTTAGGGCTCACAACTTGAGCACATTACTCATAAGAGGCTCACTGCCTAGTAGAGACTTACAGATGATAACAATGTGTTTGAACTGATGAACAACATCTGTATATGCAAGAATTTAGTTTCAGTTAGGCTTAGTATACTGATCTAGCACATTTCATTCTTCCTTTGCTTAGTGTCACTCTTCTGTCACATTCTGAGCTTGGATTACTGCCTTCACACTTCTCTCTGCTTTTTTTCACACTTAATCCATACTACTATCACTTCCACACCTTCACAAGATTGAATCCATTGGGAATATATATCCACATCAAGGATTTCAAACAACTTTCTAGTCGGCAACAAGAACACTTAGGATATTTGCAAGATACTATTCTGTCGATTGAATTCATACTTGATAGATGATCCACACCAAAAACTTAGGCATAGAAATCATTACCTAAGTTGGCCAAAATCATATAACACCTCAAGTTACTTGATCAACACATTTTGCACATCCGGATTGAGACCCGATACCCTGTTGGCTAGTTCTTCCTTTATCTACACTGTCTAACTAAAGTCCGATACTTAGATGCTCATATCTTTCACATGCTTTGTTACCAGATGATAACAATGTGTTTGAACTGATGAACAACATCTGCATATGCAAGAATTTAGTTTCAGTTAGGCTCAGTATACCGATCTAGCACATTTCATTCTTCCTTTGCTTAGTGTCACTCTTCTGTCACATTCTGAGCTTGGATTACTGCCTTCACACTTCTCTCTGCTTTTCTTCACACTTAATCCATACTACTATCACTTCCACACCTTCACAAGATTGAATCCATTGGGAATATATATCTGCATCAAGGATTTCAAACAACTTTCTAGTAGGCAACAAGAACACTTAGGATATTTGCAAGATACTATTCTGTCGACTGAATTCATACTTGATAGATGATCCACACCAAAAACTTAGGCATATAAATCATTACCTAAGTTGGCCAAAATCATATAACACCTCAAGTTACTTGATCAACACCTTTTGCACATCCAGATTGAGACCCGATACCCTGTTGGCTAGTTCTTCCTTTATCTACACTGTCTAACTAAAGTTTGATACTTAGATGCTCATATCTTTCACATGCTTTGTTACCAGAGGCTAAATCTCTGGAATACAATAGTTTAGATACTTCTTATTACTCACCCAAGTCCACAACATGCCAAGTTTGACCATTAGAGAGTTCTGGACCCAATCTGTCGGACCCTATCATATGCTCTATTCTTGACTACCAGATCAACCTATCTTCAATCTGACTTCTAGTATGAGCAATTTATGCATTGCAGATGTGTGGGATATACTTTGTTGCCATCAATGACAATAATTATGAATCCTAGCAGTGTCTCTTTCCAACATGCATATCATCAAGTCAACCCTATTTCCCCGTTTTTCCTACATTATGTAAATAAGTGTATTAGATTTGATCTATAGTGATGTTTTTAGTCTAGTAGATTACCTTCACTTGATCTTATTTTGTATTACATTTCTTTTATTGATGATTTCTTCAAGAAAACATGGGTTTATTTTCTAAAGAATAAATTTAAGTTATTTAGTTAGTTCAGAGTTTAAGTCTCTTGTAAAGAAATAGAAGGATAAAAAGATCAAGGTGTTGAGAATAAACAATGATGGAGAATGTTTTATCAAAGTAGTTCAATAGATTTTGTAAGAAGAATAAAATTGTACATAAAAAATAACTCAATATATCCCTCAACAAAATGGAGTTACAGAGAGAACAAATAGGGTGTTGAGGGAGAGGACTAGAAGTATGTTTAATGGTGATAGTTTAGATTAAACGTTATGGGTATAAGAAGTTATTATTGCATACATGTTATCTAGTTAATATATCTGCTATATTAACTCTTATTTATAAAATCCCCTAGGAGGTTTGGATGAGGAAAAATCCCTCACATTACAATATCCATCTATTTATTTGCAATTATATGTTCATGTACTCAAGGAAAAAAGGTTAAAGTTAGATTACAAAGATGTTAAGTGTATCTTTATCAACTATAGAGAAGGTGTGAAAGGATACAAGCTCTAGAATCCTATAACTAGAAAAAATATTCACTTTTTGAATGTGGTCATCAGTGAGATCATGTCTAGTTCCGCTATTAAGAAACCAAAGGATGATGTGAAGTTAGTTGTGTAGCTACAACCAAAGACCAAGAAGGCTACACTAGAGAATGAACTGAAGGTTCATGATGAACCAAAGGAGGAAAACAATATTGAGAGATCTTCAATCTCATATGATTAAGAACCTCCACCTTAGCTTTTAAGGAGGTTCACTTAACAAATAAGGTAGCTAGAAGGTATAACATGCTTGATTTTAGATTTATTATTGTTTTGAATACTAACACTAATGATCCTATAATTATGAATGAGGTAATGTAAATAAATGACAATGAATCTTGGAAGATGACCATGAATGAGAAAATGCTAGATTGAAAAAGAACAATACATAGCATCTGGTTCAGTTACCTAAGGCTCATAAACTTGTTGGATGTAAATGCATTTTCAAAAAGTTAAATTCACATAGTAAAGTGGAGAAGTTCAAATCATGGTTGGCCACAAAATGATATTCTTAGTGTTGGATTAAATAGGGTTTTACCTATTTATGTTTGCTTAAGTTTACTTCGACAACTAATAAATAATTTAATAGTTAGGTAGTTTAGTGTTCGGGTAGTTTTTACCTACTGGCTCTAGAACACACCTATATATTGTACATTTGTAAATATTTTTTTGCATCTCATTAATATTTTCATCATTCTGGTGAAATTCTTTTTACTTCTCTCATATTGTGAAGGTTATTTTCTGCAAGTTGTGCTCCTAGGAGGTGGATGACACCAACACTTAGGTTGAGGGAATTTATTTTGGTGATATTTTCTCTTGTTATGCCAAGAGGCGTAACTACAGTGGTAGCACGGTGTGAAATGGTGTGAGCATGTTAAGAAAAACAACTTTAAAAACATTAAAAAAAATAATAGCTGACAAATGCAACATTAATAATTAAAACATATATAAAACATAAATGTTTGAAAGTCTCCGAAAACAACCAAAAACAAAATCACTAATTACAAAGCCACAAGCAAAAAATAAAAACAAGAAGGGGCAAAATCAACAATCATTGAAAATCATAGGTATAAATTTCATAGCTAGAAGCAAAAAATAAAAACAAGAAGTAGCAAAATCAATAATCAACAAAAATCACAGGGATGAATTTCATGATTTGCTGGAATAATGGTGTTAATCGTGTATGCATAAATCATTTCATTATGATAGAATATTAAAAATTCAAATTCATTGGTAAAATATTTTAAAAAAAAAATCTATGCATTTCGTTTTGTTTTCTGTAACCTAGGGTTTTATTAAGTAATCCTTTTATTTTTAATATAGATTAAGACTTTATTATTTTAAAAATATATGTAAACAACTAACCCAAAGTTTTTTTTTTTTGCATTAATCGAAACAAACCCTATATTATTTACTTTGAGATGCTTTAAAAAATATATCTAAGAGAACTAACTTTAAAAAAGTGAAAACAAAAAAAACATATATTAACATTAATCAAAACATATATACAATAGTAAACCAATCAAAGATTATTTACCATAAATTTATGGCACTATAGTTTATTAGGTTTAGAATTCACTCAAAACATATATACACATAGTAACCCAATCAAACATTATTTATTATAAATTTATGGGGTTTAGAATTCATTGTCCTCACTTTTAACCAAGATTTTTCTAGAACTAAATTTATAAAGTCATAAATCCATAAAATAAAATTAATATTACAAGTAATTTTAAACCCTAAATTTTAACCCCTAAAATTATATTATTTTATATGTAATAAAATGAAACCTAATAAAATATAATGTTATAAAATATTACTTTAGGACACTATTTTTATAAAACATGAGCCATTAAAAAGAAATAAATTAAATTTTATTATGTAGAAAATAAAATAAAACTAGCATATCTATATTTAAAAAATATATCTAAAATGTACGTTGAGAGATATCCTTATCGAGGTACCTATTTTTTAATCAATTTACCACACACAGGTGGAATAGGCACCTCTAGAATGATATCTCTTAGTGTATTTTAGATATATTTTTTAAATATAGATATGCGAGTTTATAAGCTAACACCTATTATATTCTTCTTATTGGTGCTACTACAATTGATCTTAAGGTTGAGCAGATGAATGTGAAGAAAAAAGCCTATATGGTAGCCCTTAGGGGTAGGTTAGATGGTCAAGCTGTTGGAAAACAAAAATAATGGTTGCTGGTGGAATAGGCACCTCTAGAATGATATCTCTCGGCGTATTTTAGATATATTTTTTAAATATAGATATGCTAGTTTATAAGCTAACACCTATTAGATTCTTCTTATTGGTGCTACTGTAATTGATCTTAAGGTTGAGTAGATGCATGTGAAGAAAAACACCTATATGGTAGCCCTTAGGGGTAGGTTAGATGGTCAAGCTGTTGGAAAACAAAAATAATGGTTGCTAGCTCAAGTCCTTGGATTTACCCCCACCAGGTGGTGATTCCTCTATATAAAAAAACTCCTACATGGTGACTTGGAGAAAAAGATCTGTCATAACTAGAGAAATACATTAAAATAGTAAGGAAAAGTTAGTTTGGTGGTTGAAGAAATCCCTATATGTTCTCAAACAATCTCTTAAAATGTAATACCAAAAGTGTGATTCATATCTTTTTGGGTTAGATTTAGTAGGACTAAATCTAATCATTGTTTTTATTTAAAATGGGATAGTGATCGTTTTATTGTTATCATTTTGTGTGTCGATGATATGTTATTATTTGGTAGCAATAAGGGTATAATTAAGGACTTGAAATCATAACTTTCTTTATAGGTTGAAATGAAGAAATTAGAAGATGCTAAGTTTATTAGGGATGGATGTTAAAAGGGATATAGATAACATAAAAAATTGGTCTAAGTCAAAAGAAGTATGTTGGGTTTGTTTTGCAGGATTTAGCATGGTTGATAGAAAACCATTGAGTTTTACTATATCTATGGGAACAAATATTTCTATTCACCAATTACTTTGACATATAGATAGATGGACAATATGAGTTGTAAAGGGTGATTTTTTGGATAGTTTAGTTTTTGATAGTTTTGGTGTATATCCTCCTTTCACCTTTACATTCAAGGACCTAGGGTCAAGCTGTAATGTACTATCATACCCTAGGTCACTATTGATATGTAGGGAAACTTGGATTTCTATGATTTGATTTCCAATTATCTTCTCTTATGCTCAATTATGCCTTAAAACCCCAATTATGCAAATATGACAACAAATAGAGTGAATAACAGAAAATGTTGCTACAAAAAGATGTAAAATAACAAATCACTGCATACCTATTTTCGGGGCTCAAAGATGGAAAAGTCAGGGACTAAGGAGTGGGTGCCCAAGTCTAAGGTACCAGTTTCTTTGCGGGATCCTGACCTCCTCCCAACATTGATTTTCACTATAACTTCTATTTCTAGAAATTCAACTACAGAGGACATAGGGACTAGTGTCCAAGTCTTGAAAAGGCTCTAGTGTCTAACTTCTCTTTAGATCTTGAATCCTTGATGTCTGCTGATCCTTCTAGAAACTCCACTTTTTCCAGATGTGACACCTGTAACCTGTAGTCACAAAACTTTGGGAGGGGGTTGTGGTGTTTAGAGGCTTGCCTCAGTCAAGCCCCAGAGAGACATTCAAGTCTTTCAAACACCATTGTTGGATAGAGAGTGCGTGCCTAGGGAGGCAAAGGCAAAAACTAAATTATAAATGCTCAATGATCACAATAGATATCACCTTGTAGTGAAGATATCATGGGAGGAAGAAGCTCTTCATTCCATGAGGAGATGGATGCTCAAATTTGCAAACACAAACACATAGACAATACAAGTCTGCTCTTGCAACACAATAAAAGCCTTGAATCACCTTTAGAACATAATAGCTTGCTAGTAATCATCTAGTAGTCATCTAGTTTACAAATGAATGCCTAAACATGTTTATATATGTAAATACAAACATTCCTACCAAGATTTCATAAATTCAAACTTATCGTGTCAGCTTAGGGACCAAATAATGGTCATAAACTGACACTTCAAATTTGGGCCTAACCTAAAATATGGCAAGACTAGGGTGCTGGTGCCCAAGTCCTCCCCCCTATTTTGGATAGGGTTAGGTTCAAGGAGTCCCCCTAGGCCCCATTTGTCATGATACCTAGGGTTCATTCCATTGGGATGTTGAATTATGATGTAATATGTCTTAAATGCAGCTAAGAGACTCGGGAGCTAAACCTTTTGAGGGAAAAGCCCCCAAGGGGACATTTTTTGACATTACATTTAGCCCCCACTTTAATGTATGTATAAACATGAGGCCAATACATGCATTAAAGTACGGTCAACAAGCACAACAAACACATCAAGCATGGAGAAGACACGCCAAGCACATTGAAGACAATGACAGGCATGCAAAACATAGAGTCTAAGATAGTTGTAGTCACACAAAACATGGAGAATACATTGAATGCATAGAAGACATGTTAATGCATAGAAGATAGGAATGATTTCTTTTCTTTTATTTTTCTCATATATATGAAATGTAGATGCAAGTACAGGAAAGTAAACAAACCTCCCATAATGCAGGATGTACTCATCGCACAAGTATTTAAACTGTATATGGGGCTACACACACACAAGACACACAAAACTGTTAGAATCTAAAAAGATTAATAACCCAGAAAACTAGTGCAAAGAATAGATATCTAAACTATGAATGCAAATGATACAAAATCAAAATAGCAACACAGAGTTAGTCTCCAAGAGAGTAATACAAATGCTAGAAGCAAAATAGCATTAAGAGGATGCAAAAGCAAAAGATGCCAAATACAAGCCAGGTAGCATGCTTATATAGACTAGGAAGAGAGAGGAGGTGGCAACACCGACCAATGAGGAGCAACCATCTATCGGACTAAAGATAGCAAAGTATCTTCCCAAGATAGCTAATGGATGCTCACATGTAGGAAGGTGACACCTCGCAACCACTCACCTAATAAGACATGCTTTATTAACCTAAGCGAGATTAATAGAAGTATAGGAAAAACCTAGGAATATAGGAAAAATAAATAACCCATCTAGGAAATAAAAACCTACACTAACACCCCCCATAAGCGAAGCTTAGGTGGATGTAGAAATGGGTCCCGACAAATCAAGCCTGATGAGGTACCCATGTACATAAAATTCCCCCCAAAGAGAGAGAAAAGAGAGCCCCCCCAAAAGTAGAGAGAGTTAGGACTCCGAGTGAGAGGAAGAAGGCCCCCCAGAAGATGAAGCATCCCGCACCCCCAGCAAAGCTTGCAAATGAAGGAACTTGCTCTCAGTGAAGGGTTTGGTGAAGATATCAGCAACCTGCTCGGAAGTCAGACAGTAGAGAAGGTTGATGACGTGGCCATGGATGAGCTCCTGGATGTACTGCATGTGGACCTCTATGTGTTTGGTCCACTGATGATGGACCGGATTCTGTGAGATCTGAATAGCACTCTGGTTGTCACAAAATATGACTGATGGCCATTTGATCTGGATGCCAAACTCAGTAAGAAGATTCTGAAGCCAAATGGCCTCAGTGGCGGCATTCACAGCCCCCCGATACTCGGCCTCAGTAGAAGATAGAGCAATAGCAAACTGCTTCTTGCTCGACCAACAAACAGGACCTGAACCAAGTGAGAAGCTATAACCGGAAGTAGACTTGCGATCCTGAGAATTGCCCGCCCAATCGAAATCTGTGTAGCCCACTAAGTCAAGCTCAATACCCGCTACGTAGTGAATCCCAAAACTATGAGAACCCTGAATGTAGTGAAGGATCCGCTTGGCTACTTTCCAGTGCAGCTCATGAGGCTCCTGCATAAATCGTGAAACCATGCCTACAGCATATGAAATGTCGGGTCTCGTATGAGTCAGATAAATGAGACTCCCAACAAGCTGTCGGTACAAAGTGCCATCAACAAGTGGAGAAGAACACTGAGCCTCAAGTTTGACTCCAGAAAGAAAGGGAGTCAGAGCAGGCTTGCAGTTAGCCATATGAAACCTCGAGAGCAAATCTAGAGCATACTTGGACTGGTTGATGGTGATCCCGGAAGCAGACTGGTAGATCTCAATCCTGAGAAAGTAATGCAACAAGTCCAAGTCAGTCATCAAAAACCTGTCATGAAGGGTAGTTTTGACAGCCCCAATGGTGGATGAAGAACTCCCTGTGATCAGCAAGTCATCAACATACAGAACCAGAAATAGGAGTGAATCATCCTGCTGCAGAATGTAGACATTGGGATCAGAATGGCACCGAATGAACCCAACTGATAGAAGGAAGGAATCCATCTTGGCATACCAGGCCCGAGGAGCCTGTTTGAGGCCATAGAGAGATTTCTGAAGACGATACACAAGTGAAGAATCCTGAAGGAACCCCTGTGGCTGCTCCATGTAGATCTCCTCCTAAAGGTCACTATGAAGAAAAGCACTCTTCACATCCATCTGGTGTACTTCCCAACGGTTAGCTGCAGTAATGGCAAGAACAAGTCGGATGGAATTCATTCAGGCAACTGGCACAAAAGTCTCAGAGTAGTCAATCCCAGGAACCTGGGAGAATCCTTTGGCGACCAAGCGAGCCTTATACTTGTCAACCGATCCATCTGCTACAAATTTTGTCTAATAGATCCACTTACATTGAACAAGTTTTCTTCCCTTAGGAAGACGGACAAGATCCCAAGTGTGGTTCCTCATCAAGGAACTATACTCCTCCTGCATAGCTGTATCCCACTCAGGAATACTAGAAGCCTCATGAAAAGATTGTGGATCTGAGGTAGTAGCAATGAAGACATGTGGAGCATCTTGGATCTATGAACGAGTTCGCCTGGTGTCTGATGGATCCCCAACCCAATCACCTGTAGACTGCAAGGTCTGTCTAGCCCAAAGTGGACCAGAAGATGGAGAATCTGGAGGAGAATCATCAACCTCTGAATTATGACTAGGAGAGGAAGGAGGTGAGTCCTTTGAATCGCTCTCTGCATCAGAAGTGGAGGTAGAAGACTGCTCAGGTGAATTTGACTCATCAGAAGATCTGTCATGTATCCCAAGTGACTCCAATGTCAAAGTAGAAGGAGTTGGAGAAGTGATATAAAGTGAGCTCGAAGAGCCCTCCTCAAACTGAACACTCCTCTCAATGAACAACTCATGTGTAGTAGGGTGGAGCAACCGATAACCCTTCACACCATCAGGATAACCTACAAATATGTAAGGTCTGCTCTGCAGATCCAAGGCCTTGCGTTTCTCTATAGGAATGTGGGCCCATGCAGGGGAACCAAAAAATTGAAAGTGCTTAACTGATGGCTTCCGACCGCTCCAAGCTTCAAAAGGAGTGACTCCCTTCAAGGCTCAATGAGGAACACGGTTCTAGATATAACAAGCATAGTTAATGGCCTCTGCCCAATACTGTGGTGCAAGAGATCTGGAGTGAATCATGCAGTTCGTCATTTCCTTCAAGAACCTATTCTTCCGTTCTGCAACACCGTTCTGCTGAGGATTGTATGGAACTGAATGCTGCAAATCAATCCCCTCTAAAGTGCAAAACCTCTCAAACCGATGGTTGACATACTCACCACCATTGTCAGTGCGCAAAACTTTGATGGCTTTCCCAAATTGCTTCTCTACAAAAAGTCTTGAAGTCCTGAAAGTGATCAAAAACCTCAGGCTTCTGTTTGAGAAAGTACACCCAACTATATCGAGAAAAGTCATCAATGAATGTGAGGACATATCTAGCCCTACTGAGAGAAGGATGCTGAAATAAACCGGCCAAATCACTGTGAACTAACTCCAGTATCTGTGAAGCTCTCCATGCCTTACCTTTGTCAAACTTTTCCTTAGGATGCTTACCAAGAATGCAACCTTGGCAAACACCACTTGAAAACTGAACTGAAGGCAACCCTATGACCATGCTTTGCTGGTTGAGCTGCTGCAAGTAGCGGAAGTTAAGATGGCCAAACCGCTCATGCCATAATCTACTCACATCATTAGAATGAGTGAGCAAAATAGTCGAAGGAGGATCAGGAACAAAGTGAGAAAACAAATAGAGCCGTGACTGATGATCTACTCTCCTAACTGCAACTATAGAACCACTGTGCAACTCATGAATCTCTAATGAATCAGGAGTGAACTTAACCGGCTTGCCTGAACCTGTGTGAGTGATCTGGTATACCGATAGGAGATTAGTTGATAATGAGGGCACACAAAGAACATCATGGAATGTGCCATCCCCCACATCAACAGACCCTCTCCCACACACCTCAACAGGTGTGTTATCACCCATCAAAATAGAAGGCATAGTACATGGCTCCAAGGATGTAAGTTCTTCCTTAGGTGAAGCCATGTGGTGCGAAGCACCTGAATCAAGAACCCAAGTGGATGGTGAAGAAGCAACTACAACAAGGGCCTTGCCCTTTCCTTTTCCCTTGCTATTTTCTTTTGCCTTATTAGACCCCTCATTAGAACTCTATTTGACAGACTCAGGAACACTGATATTATTCTTCTCAAGAATGTGTGTCAAGTGATCAATTTGTTTCTTCAAACATTTATGTTCATCATGACCGGGTCTTTTACAATAGGCACATTGGACCCTCTCTTTCTTAGGCTTGTCGCCCTTGGAATATTGGGTCTCATTAGTTGCTTTTGAAGCAACTGTTATCTGATCCTTCTTCTCCTTGCTATTCTTTTGTTTCTTATCCTTACTATTGTTGTTACTACTTTGTCCTTTCTGTTGTGCCTTGGTTGGCAACCAAGGCATGTGACTTAGAGGACTTAAGAGTGCCCATCTGGATTAGCTTGTCTTGTTCCGAGTGAGATTGACAACAAAATCATCTAAAGATGGCATGGTGAATTGAGTACCAAGTGCACCCTTAGTAGCATAGAAAGTAGAAACAAACATAGAATATTCTGAACTTAGCTTAGAGAGAATACTAAGAATCAATTGTTCATCTTTCTTTTCAATTCCACATTGTTTTAACTACAGCCTTAGTGATTTCAATTTGGTGAAGAAATCTTAGATTGTGTTGAAATTGCCTGGACTTAAACTAATTAGTTCATTTTCCAACATATGACCCCTCATTGAATCTTGTGTGCCAAATAGTGTTTCTAGCTTTGTCTAGATTTCATTTGGTGTATTCAAAGACTCAATGTGAAAGAGCAAATCAAGAGAAACAGACAAACACAATGTTCCATATGCCTCATCACATTTGTTAAGCCACTTAGGCTTATCTTCAGCTTTAGCAGGTTCAGTTTCAAGTCCCATAGTTATCCTATTTAATCCAGCTTTCCTTAAGTGAATTGTCATGCGTGATTTCCACTCAAAGTAATTGTATGGAGTTAGGATAGGCAGATTTGTTTGATCCATGATGAAGAAATGCAGAGAAGTGTCGAAAAGAAGAGAACCCAACCAAGACAACCCCCCCTTTTCACTCAATCAAAGAACCCCCCCAAGAAAATATGATTTGGCACTTTATATTAGTGCATTTACAACTACCACTAGCAACGAATACTAAGTGGTCTTGATTTCAATGCATTACAAAACCCTCATGAAGAGCATATGCTGAACATATAACTTTGGCATAATATTTAGAGAAATAAATAGCACCACTGCGATCTACTCAAAAAATCATGCACTTTCAAAAAAAGAATCGCCTCGATACGAGGTCGTATGTGAAAGTTATGATCCTCTGAAGTTCCCAAAACGAGAACTGTGCAATGTCACGACTGAGAATCTGCAATTTCTAAAAAATATTGGCATCAAAATCAAAAAATGACTACACTAGTGCATAGAGCATGAAAAAATAGCCAAAATAAAAAAAAATTCGTGGGAAAAGGAGTCCGTATGAGCAAGAACGGAGCATTTGAAAACTGTCTTCAAAACTGCAGCTGCCAATAGAGAGGGGTCATGCTGTAGTTTTCTAATCACGTTTTTGCAAAATATACAGACTGCATGCAAAAATAGAAAGATACCCAGATGGTTTTTCTATGCTGCGAACAAAACCCAGAAGGCGTTTTTCTTGCAAATACACAGACGATGTTGCTCCAGTGTAAACTAAACGCCTTTAGCTACAAAAAATGACCCCAACAACCAAAAAATGACATGCAAAGGCTGAATCAGATGCTGGAACCTGCAATATTGATTCAAAAGACCAAATATGCAAGCTGGTTGTCAGATTTGAGCTCGAAACCCTGGTTCCGCAACTGTGTATGACGATCTCCGATTTCGGTGAAACAAAAGCCAAATCTAACTTTCTCAAGCCTCCTGGACGCGTTGGAATAGCCAAAAATGCTGCCAGTATAAGTAGAAATGCTGCGATCACCCAGATTTCATAAAACACATGTGCAACCCCAGAGATTAAAAAAATTTCTGTCAAACTTTTCTGATTCTCAAGATCATCTGAATATGCAAGAGAAGAGCATACTGGGTTTTTTGAAAACCTGCAATAAGATTTATTAGCCCCCCCCAAATCTCTTAAATATGGAAACTAAAATCTACTCTTGCACATAGAATCGCTTTGATACCATGTTAGAATCTGAAAAGATTAATAACCCAGAAAACTAGTGCAAAGAATAGATATCTAAACTATGAATGCAAATGATACGAAATCAAAATAGCAACACAGAGTTAGTCTCCAAGAGAGTAATGCAAATGTTAGAAGCAAAATAGCATTAAGAGGATGCAAAAGCAAAAGATGCCAAATACAAGCCGGGTAGCATGCTTATATAGACTAGGAAGAGAGAGGAGGTGGCAACACCGACCAATGAAGAGCAACCATCTATCAGACTAAAGATAGCAAAGTATCTTCCCAAGATAGCTAATGGATGCTCACATGTAGGAAGGTGACACCTCGCAACCACTCACCTAATAAGACATGCTTTATTAACCTAAGCAAGATTAATAGAAGTGTAGGAAAAACCTAGGAATATAGGAAAAATAAATAACCCATCTAGGAAATAAAAACCTACACTAACAAAAACCTCCCAAAATGTAGGATGTACTCATCGCATAGGTCTAAGTTATACTACATATGGGTTAACAAACATGCCAAACAAAGCAAGCACGCCAAAACACACACACTTTGAAGACACAGAGAAAACACAACAGACAAGCGATGGAGTGTCCCTATTTCTAGGTTTAGCACTATCTCAGGCACATTACAAGCACACACCGACGATTGGGCTTCACCACAACTATCAACGAAGACTCACTTAAGGGTTGAGTTAGTCATAGAACCACTCCCCGCCTCCGTAGAGGACTTTTGAAAATGATAGGATGAAGCAATTTGCTCCGAGAAATACACCATCCCTGCCTCCGTAGAGGGCTTAAGAAAATGGATATGCTCGATATCTTGCCTCTACAGAGGGCTTACATGATTTATTGATTGTAAACAAACTCAAGATGTAGGATGTACTCATTGCACAAGTCTTTAGACTGCAACTGAGGACAAACACATTGCTAACATCTACAATAGACAACTTACCTTATATGCCCCCACCTTAAGGTGGTTGATATCATGCATCGATATCAAGCACGTTAAGGTAGAAAGAAAACACACAAGGGAACATAGACTTTTGTAAAGCCCATGCCCCCTAGAGGTGACATGTACTTTATGATTGCCAAATGTTCTCACAAACACATCCCTGCAAGAAACATGTTATTGTCCATAATCATGATAAACAACAACATCAATGCATATGAAATCTAAGGCATGCAAGATTCAAGATAGACAAAGTGCATAGAGCAGCAGTATTGTTATGATTTGTGAATGAGATAGAACACCACAAAAATCACTGCACGGAAAGCATGAGTGCTTCCACTAGCCAGTCGTCAGATAAGATATACAACCCCATCGTCATATTAGGAACTAAGTCTAATTTTTGATTTCTTGTGAAAGGAACACTAGGTCCGCATTAGTATAAATGTTTTTTGGCATCTGCCCGCTAGATGGAAACACTAGAGGAAGGGAACAATAAATAAGATAGGAGAAACAAGTGTCTTAGGGAAAGTCATGTAGGAGGGTGCCCCCAGGTCACCAACTGCAATGCTATGTCCATAAGACACAACACACAACAATGAAATCAGAGAGACATGCAATATAGAATAATGATGATATAAATAGAAGAAGGTCACAATAGAGGCAGTCTCCTAGTATCCTAGACCTTACGAGAGAATCAAGGGTCATCTCATGAGGTCTAAACACATAACACATCACGGGGGAAGAACATCATGAGAGAGATAAAGGGTTAGAGATACTTACCTATAGGATCTTAGTGCTAAGTCTCATCATTGAGTAAATCATCAAGGAGGTCGTCATCTTCCCAAATTTGAATGCTAGAAAGGGGTATAGGTTGTTCTATTTGTCTATCTAATGTATTTTGATCACCTCCCAATCCATGAAGGGATAACAAAGGATGGACCACAACATGAATATCATCTCTTAGTGGACTAGGTGTGTATTGAAACTATTCCTAATCCACATCAATCATTCCAAATAGGTCAGGGTAGTCAAAATAGTCTTGTGTTGTCATGATGTCCTCCATTAATGCTTCATTTTGGTTGGGAGGATTATTTGAATTAATACAGCTATCCCTAGTCTTCTCATTTGAGTTATTTAAATGCTCAAATGTAGGATAAGTAGGGTGGCTTGTGAATTCATCACTGCTCTCATACTCTTTGTTAATATCATTTCCATATGTTTCAGCTATCAATTCCAAACTATTAAGAGAAGTGTCATGCTCTTCCTTCAAAGTGTGTTTTATCAATTCTTCTACTACCCAGGGGTATGTATTGATGAGAGATATGAAGTTGTTAAGATCAGATACATAGTCAAGGATTTCGAAGGAAGAGGACACAAATATATCCTTGTTGTACATAACTTGTATATAGGTAATGACATGAGGATGCATGCTATGAAATTTGTAGAGATTTTCAAATTTTGTGACATATGCATGTAGAGATTCCAAAGAGCATTGAGAAGACGAGGCCATGAGTGCCAAATCAGATTTTAAAAGTTTTATTCCAAAAGTTATGCACAAGTCAAGTGCAAAACTATATGCAAAAATGACTTAAAATGCTTGATTTTTTATACTTTTTCAATGCCAATGAATGAAATAAAAGGTGTTAGAAGGATTTTGATCAGGGGAAGAAAATTATATTTCTGATATGAGTCCAATACAACAATAATATCCTTCACAACACACACTTGATGCAAATCTAAGATGATGCCAAGTCAAAATATAGTGAAAATACACTAAAATATGTGATTTTCACCAAATCTCAATGCAAAAGAGCATGATGAAGGGTGTTGTGAGGAAAATGATGATGGAAATAAAGTTATATTAGTAATAAAAGCCTCTTAATTCCAAAATATCTATCACAACACACTTTTAGTGCCACTTAAGGTTAAACCCTAGTGAAAATATAGTAAAAATAGGCAATTTTTCACAATTTTTCACTTCCAAGACCTAGAAAAAGGGGTGTTGTAAATAATTTTTGGAAGTGCATAAAATAATGGAAATTTTATCAATCACCTCAATCCATAAAATTGGTTACAACACAGTTGGAGTGCAAACTAGGCCAAACCCTAGGGCAAAAATAGCAAAAATGTGTAGCTTGTCACCAAATATTCAATACAAGATCCCGTTAAAAAGGTGTTGTGAATATTTTTAGGAGAGAAAAAAAATTATTACCCTAATAACAACCAATTAATGAAAAAATATCCTTCACAACACATCTATGGTGCAAATTGAGAGAGTCGATAAGGCCAAATCTAGTGAAAATCAATGTTTTTGAATCCCTAGGTTTGAGATCTTGACATAAAATGTTGTATGAATGTTTTGAAAGCTGATATATGATGAAAATTACATGATTTCAGATCTGAAAATGATTTCCAAGCTCTAACATGCAAAATTCAAGTGCAAATCTAACGAAAATTAATGAAAATGCTAGTTTTTTTGTTGACTTTTTCTATGCAAAAATGCAATTTTAAAAAAATCTAAATGCAAATTTGTTCCAACATGCAAGATTACATCCAAATGCACATTTGAATGAGTCTCTAAAATCATTAGAAAAATATGAAACAAGATTTTACCTACAAACCCTAGATTTTGGAATTACTAGGTTATATTCAAAATTCATAAATTTCAACAAAGCCCTAGCAATTTTATAATGAAAATGCAATGCAAATTATTGATTTTTTTGTAATTTTATGCAATTTAAATCAGATCTAATTCAAAAATTAGAAATTTGATGAAATTCAAATTAATTCATGCAACATGCAAACCCTACAGTGTAATTTTTTTTAATTTTTCCAAAATTTTCAATTTTTTTGTAAGTTTTTCAATGCAATAAGATGAATGAATGAAAATTAATGAAAAATTGAAGCACAACACTCAACAAGGTGCAAACAAGTCCAATAACACAGGTTCACCAAAATGTAAAGGGTGATTTTTGGATAGTTTAGTTTTTGATAGTTTTGGTGTATATCCTCCTTTCACCCTTACATTCAAGGACCTAGAGTCGAGTTGCAATGTACTATCATACCCTAGGTCACTATTGATATGTAAGGAAACTTAAATTTCTATGATTTGATTGCCAATTATCTTCTCTTATGCTCAATTATGCCTTAAAACCCTAATTATGGAAATACGACAGCAAATAGATGAATAATAGAAAATGCTACTACAGGAAGATGTAAAATAACAAATCACTATGTACTTGTTTTTCAGGGTTTGGAGATGGAAAAATTGGGGACTAAGGAGTGGGTACCCAAGTCCAAGGTACTAGTTTCTTTGTGGGATCGTGACTTCCTTCTGACACTGATCTGCACTGTAAATTCTATTTCTAGAAATGCAACTGCAGAGGACATAGGGACTAGCACCCAAGTCCTAAAAAGGCTCCAGCGTTCAGCTTCTCTTCAGATCCTGAATCCTTGATGTTTGTTGATCCTTCCTACAACTCAACTTTTTCCAGATGTGACACCTATAACCTGCAATCACAAAAATTTGGTAGGGGGTTGTGGTGTTTATAGGCTTGCCTCAGTCAAGCCCCGGAGAGACATTCAAGTCTTCTAAACACCACATTGTCAAATAGAGAGTTCGTGCCTAGGGAGCAAGAGGCAAAAGCCAAATGATCAATGCTTAGTGATCACAATAGACATCAACTTGTAGTGAAGATCTCATGGGAGAAAGAATCTCTTAATTCCATGAGGAGATGGATGCTCAAATCTACAAACACAAACACATAGACAACACAAGTCTGCTCTTGCAATGCAATGAAAGCCTTAAATCACCTTTAGAACACAATAGCTTGCTAGTAATCATATAATAGTCATCTAGTTTAAAAATGAATGCCTAAAGATGTAACTTATATATGCAACTACAAACATTCCTGCCAAGATTTCATAATTTCAAATTTACCGTGTCAGCCTAGGAACCAAATAACGGTCATAAACTGACACTTCAAATTTGGGCCTGACCCAAAATAGGGCAGGACCTCCCCCCCCCCCACCCCCATTTTGGATAGGTTTAGGTTCAAGGGGTCCCCCTAGGCCTCATTTGTCATGATACCCAGGGTTCATTCCATTATGATGTTGAATTATGATGTAATATGTCCTAAATGTAGCTAAGAGACCTAAGAGCTAAACCTTTTGAGGGAAAATCCCCCAAGGGGACATTGTCTGACATTACATGAGTTATATACCTAATTCTAGTGTAGTTAGGAGTCTTATGTATTTTTTGATCTACACTAGACTAGAAATTGACCAAGTAGTGTGAGTCTTGAGCTATTTCATGTCTAATCCTAGACAAGATTAGTAGGTAGTAGCGAAGGTCTTTATGTAATTCCACTTTTCTCCCATAGTTATTTAACTACTTACAGTGGATTTATTATAGTTTATACTAGAGTTAAGATAATTTAGAATACACAATAATATTAAAATAGTTATAAATAGAAAATGTGAATTACAACACATGATAATTAAATAAGAACTTTAAAGTAAATCATTAACAAAGTGAATTGGATAACATATTCACATTATTTATCCCATTTAACATCAACATCATATTTATAAATTGTTCTAAATATATTTTAAACATCAATAGTTTTTAATACTTATCTGAATTGGAGTACTTGGATAATTAGTCATTCTCACCCTAGGAATATTTTAGTGGTCTTGGACCTCATAGCTATGGCACACTCAAGAGGAATAGTTAATATTTAGAACATAGTGTATCATGCTCAACACAAGTGCTCCAGAGCCATGCTCCAACACAAGTTATTAATAGAGAAAATGTTCAACACAAGTACTTCAAATTCATGTTTAGTAAAACAAATGCTAAATACAAGTGCACATAAGCTCTGGCCAAGACAATTAGGATGGAGTGTATACTATACCCCAAGTTGGACACACACCATGTGCCCCTTCTCCAATGCTCATAGCCCACAAAAACCACCTTACTCTTCCTTGAATGATCTCCATGCCCTTTTCCAAGTCTCCCCTAATGCCTTAAATAATCTTTTAAGGGGTGGTTTCTAAACCATAACACCCTTTCACAAAGGTTGTCATTAATAATCAGTTAATAAATATAATAATTCCTCCTTATTAGAAGGGTTTTTATAAATATTCCTTATTTATCTCCATTTTAACCAAAGGATCATAATATCCCTTTTTTATATCCCCCTTTCAATTATAAAGGATTAAATAAACTTTATCCTCTTATAATTTTAAAGGGATATTCATAAAATAACTTTCTTTTCTATTTTAGGGAAAAAGTCCCATAACATTTCTCCCTCTATAAATTAGTTTTTGTCCTTGGTATCTCAAGTTGAACCTACAACATAATTCACCAAAAATAATTAGTTAAGTGCAAATGTAGCACTATCAATATGACAATGAATCTAATTAGCTTTAACTTCAACTATAATTATATTTCTCAAATTGTAGATCTTTTCAATAATTCCTTCTAGTTTAACTAAAATCACAATTCGATCCCATAGAAATACTTTACTCATCAATAACATGATTACAACTATACGTACATTTTCACATGAAATAGATCATGAATTTATACTTGAGGAGTTAATGCAAATGCATATATTAAATCTTTAATATAGATGTTTTAACTAGTTAGGTGAAATTTCAATATAAAATTTACAAACGTATTATCATATGATCATACAATTGAATGGAAACAAGAAAACAGTTGCCCTTAAATAGAGTTCATATCATTATCATAATCATTTAAACAAAGCTTTAGGGCAAGTATTGAATCTAAAAAAGATGCAATATAAATTAGCTTAAAACTAAATTTGTCATATTAAGAACTCCTGTATACAAAAAATTTGGATAAATACAAATGATAAAACAATGAAATGTATTACCTTGACCCAAATCTTCAATACCTTGGATAGATGCATGCAAAATTGATTGATTGAGTGATTTAATATGTTGATTGCTCAATTCAACACCATAACATTAAGATGAAGATGATAGATGAAAAGATTGTGCAGAGATTTTGGCAGCATAAGGGTGCATAAAAATTAGATGATCAAATGGCTTGTGAGGGGTAGATTTATAGGCAAGGATTGACTTGAATGGATGATTGTGATTGAAAGTTGTTTTCAACGATGTGGATGGCTAGGATCGAATAAGTTTTACTACTCCTCAAGAAGTTGTAGTCATGTGACAAGTGTGCGAAGGAGAATAGGGCTGACCTGATTTAAATAAAAGATTATTTAAATTAGTTGTGCATGTGAAATATATTAAATAAAAGTTGTACTACCACACATGACTCAATTGAGAGGTAGAAAAGTGTTGCAATGTGGTGAGAGGTGAGGACCTAATTCAAATATTTTATTTGAATTAGTTGGGAATTAGTTAGAAAATTAATTAAATAAATATGATTTATTTAATTAATTGGAAAGTGGGATAAGGATGGGATTAAGATGGGATTTTAATTAAATAAATAAGATTTATTTAATTAATTGGGTAATGAGATATGTTGAGATTAGGGTAGATAACCAAGAGGGGGGGTGAATCAGTTGTCACAAAACTTTTATCTTTTGCTGCATTTAATCTTCTTTACCACTTATTAGCAGATTAATGATATAACCATGAAAGCATGAATCAACAACACATGAGCAGAAACATAATCAACACACATAACACCAGGATTTTTACGTGGAAACTCAGTTAAGGGAAAAACCACAGTGGGGGTTAACCCACAAGATTTATTCTCTGTTAAAAGAATAGAAAAATGGGAAGGCACTTGCCTTCAGGTGCACTACCCAGAGCTCACTGCTCAAAGGAGGTTCATTGCCTACAAAAATATTCACAAGGTTAACACTGAAAGGTTGAACTGGGAAACACCTTCTTCTCCATGCTAAGGTTCAGTTCCATTGAAGCTCACAACACATCTGCTCTACCCTCAAACACTTCTTCGCTATCTTCACATCTTCACATCTTCACCACTCTTCCTCTTTTGCTCTTACTCTCCTCTGCTCTGCCTTTGGACCTATCTTAGAATTTGATCATTTTCACTCAAGGACAACTTTCCACAACTCAACTACAAGTATTTATATGCTACATCAACCTTGGAATGAACATTAAGGTTGGCATTACAAACATTCACTACACTGTCACCCAAACATAGCTGGGACTCAAATCTTCCTTGAACAAGATACCATGCTCCATAAAACTTCTCTTAGATCTCTGCTACGCACAAAGCATCCAGTCGGCCAAGATTGGAAAGAACAACAACACCCAAGGAGAAATATTCAACTACGAGCTCAATCCTCAATGCGGACCACCAACACAATAGGCACATGATTTAGAGACCTCCACAAGCACAATGAAATCAACAAGAACAACTGCACCACCTCAAATCACCAGAATCACTTGCATCTTCATACAGGAACTTAAGAACACTAACTGTCATGACTGTCACACTAAAAAGATTGCTTGCAGACCTCCACACCACAAACCACTTGAGTTGAGGACACACACCAACATCCCAAACATACCTCTAGATCCGTAAACCATAATATTCCAATGCAGAGCAATTCGGACCAAGTTTCTGTCACTTTGTTACCTCTGAATAACTGCAAAACCTGGTTCTACTCAGATGGCCATAACTTCACCAATCCTCCATGCGAACCTCTCAAATCTTAACTAGAGCAACTTTAGACAATCCTCTACACAACCCTTTAGTCCGCAGACTCTGATCTTCATATCACTAGAAATACGAAGCAATCTACTTTGCTAAACTGCACTGTCTTCACTATTTCTGATAAAGAGATATGTTGACATCAATGACAACACATCATATGTACATATTTGCAACAAGATAGATGGGATTAGGATGAGAAATTAATTAAATAAATAGGATTTATTTAATTAATTGACTAATGAGATAAATGGGATTAGGACAAAATGCTACATGATGTCTCTAATATTGTATTTGACTAGGTGTTGCAAGACATGGACAGATTTGGGTGTCTACAACTCCAACGTACTTCACTTTGTTATAGACTCACAAATAATGTTCCATAAAATGTATGTACAAGGTTATTGGGTTGATCGGGGCACTAACAAAGTATAATGAAAAGAGATAGTACATGTAATTTTACTTAGAGATAAAATTGGTTCTTAAAAGAAAAATATGTGTATAAATGATTTATATTTATATCTAATTCTTGTAGAACTTCTATATTAGTGAAAATTTTGCAATCCAAAAAAAAAATTATTTTTAGAGTTTGTCTCTCACCTTGGTAATGTTCAACATGTCCCCATAACTTAGCCTAAGAAAACCAATTTGATTTATATGTTGTAAATTTTTTTATTTATTTTAACAACATTATATTTGGCCAATTATTAGATTAAAAAATGATCTTAGCACCTATTAGTTATTGGCCCACAATCTAACTTACACTATGTTTACATAACCATAGATCTGTTATTTCTTTCATGATTATTGTCGGATCTTTTATTATAATCCAAACATACAATCATTGGAAATAATCCATGATTATGCTATATGGAAGAGATAGAGAAAGACGAGCATATCTTGACTTGTCACATTTACACTGCTATAAATGCATGTGTAAGATACCACATCGGTATGTGAACATGATACATAGGAATTGTATATTCAAATATATATCAATAGAAAATAGAATATAGAGTTATGAAAGGATGAATAACTGGTTAGATGCGCATATGAGTGAAGGGAGACATAAAATGTGTCACATCCATTAGAAGCGATCCGCTAGACCTTAGTCTGGCCTCATTATTGCTTTGGCAGCAGTGAGATAGGCGTGCTCTTTGTATCTATATATAATATTTTGTATAGTATCATAAGTATCAGAAATAAAATCTATGCAAGCCCAGCAGTCTCTGATGGTTTGATGATTAAGATGAAAGTACCTAACATGCAATTATTTATGGAAAAACAGCCACAGGGTGAAGAATAACATTCTCAAACAGGAATAGAAGCTTTGTTAGGGCACCTCATAGCAGTGATCTTGGATCAGAGAGGCTATGTGTAAAAGGCTACATTATTGCCATAAAGTGATCTTGGTATTTCATTCCTATCTACAGAATTATTAATGGTACTTTTAATTTCCACTCTTGCTTTAGGTTTAAATGCTATATATTCTGATAGCATGGAGCTTATGGCAATTTGTTGTTCTCTGTCTACCTCTATTTGTTAATGAAGTGCAAATTCTCAGATGCCTCTTTGGACCCCGAACCTCCGCATCTTTCTGCCTCAGGTTGAGGGAGAGTCATCCTACCAAGGAGGTTAAAGGCTTAGAGATGGCGGCCTCTTTTATCTCGAATATCTTCGATCTTACACAAGAGCAGGACTACTCCTTCGCTATTGTCTTGAAGTTCATTAAGGATGCTTTCATCAGTGCTGCTAATTGGCGTCAAGCAGTGGCAGTTTATGACTTTGAAGAAGGTGATGCTCTCATAGGGGGGATTTTTGACAAAGAATATATGCGAATGTCAAACCATGTGTTCTGGTGCTCGCAAAGCCTCTTATGCTTTTTGCATCATTGTGTTTTGGATTTTTTTGGTGTTGTTGTCCATTTGAAACCAGATGTTATTTCCTATTTCTTTTTTGTACAAACTTGTATATTTTCTGTTTTAATACTTATGGGTGGTTTATCTGCCTTTTTTTAAAAATGATATTATTGCCAATAGACTAATGAGATTTGTGTGGGTAAGAAGTAAATCTATAAAATGTGATTTGTGTGGGAAAGAAATAATGCTAAAAAGTAATCCCGATGGCAGTTTGAATATGAAGTTGCAAGTCCATTCATGTTTGTGATAGGAAAACATGACACTTATTTCATTTGTTACTAGTTATCTGCCAATCACAATCTCTAACGAACAGTTTCTTAATGTAAACTTTTTTCAAGAAAAAATGTTTTTTTGCTAGTTACTGATTCCATTTAGTCTAGATGGTATGCTTGTCCCACATGGCTGATCTTAAATGTCATCCACTTCAATATTTAATGGTAAATTCTGGCCAATGAAAAGTTTTCCTATATTTAACACTTTTTATTGTGAATGAAATAGAAAAATGCTATTGGCTGTTTGACCGGTTCAACTTTGAAAGTGGATGACATTTACATAGAGCGGTCCCACATCATTTAAAAGTTTATAGGTCTTCCCTTTATTTCGTTTACATCACCAAGTTTTTGTAACGAACCTATTTTTTAATTGTTTAGTTTCAGATTTTAATGAGATTGATTCTTTGATATAATGGATAATATATATCGTTAATGTTTCACAAGTTTTCATAACTCTTTTGTTCATGAATGGTTTCTCAAACTACATTTTGAACATTCCTTCATGTAATGAGCAATATAAGTTTTTTAATGGCATAGGCGGTTTATGGTGAAGTTTATATGCTTGAAGATGGATTTGGATGGAAGTAGTTGCCTCCAATGCCAAAACTAGATTCTCATATAGAGTTTGCATGGGTGGTTGTAAACAATTCTATTGTGATTGTTGTTGATAATTGATGCTGTACAATCAGTTCTACAATATTATCTTCATGCACAAATTTTTAGTTTTAGTTTATTTTTCCAAAATAAATTGCATGATTTGATTTTGTCCCATGTGCTATTTTTCCAGCTAGTAATAGTTATAGTTTGTTTTTAGTTTTTGCTTATGAATAAACTTGAGTTTCACCGTCTTGCTACCAGTGCAGTAGATTATGCATGAACAATGCATGTTAGTTATTTAGTTTTTTAAGCTATTTTTAGATGTTGCGATCTATGCAGTAATGTAGTTATTTTTTAAAGAAAACATCATCAATAAACAATAGAGAGTGTTCTGTTCTAGCCTATTTTCCAAGTTATTTGTTTTGTTTTTTCTGCTATTATTTTTCATAACCCATGGGTGTAGGGATTAGGTTTGGTTTCAGATTCTACATTTGGTATCAGAGCAGGTATTTTCTTTTGGGTTAAAGATTTAGTGGTTGGAATTTTGCCAAAGGTTTATCATGTCGAATTCTAACTCTTTGCCCATTCTAGAATTTGATGGAAATGAGTATGATTATTGGTGCATCAAAATGATGACTTTTTTTTAGGAAAAGATTTGTGAGAGATTGTTGAAATAGGTTATGATGAGCCAGCTGATTGGACCACCCTTGTAGCCAATGATAAGACAACTAAAAAGATGAATGCTCAAGCATTATGCTACATTCAAATAGCTCTAAATAACAGCTTATTTCCAAGAATTACAGGTGCAAAGACAACCAAAGATGCTTAGAAGACTCTACAAGAAGCTTACCAAGGTAGTGATCAAGTCAAAGTTGTTAAGCTACAAACACTAAAAAGAGAATTTGAGAATTTGAAGATGGAAGAAGTTGAAAGTGTGAGTGATTATTGTGTAAGAGTAAAGGATGTGGTCAATAAGATGGCCACTCTTGGAGAAATTGTGGACAAAGAGGTTTTGGTTAAAAAGATGTTAAGGTCTTTAAAACCAAGGTGGAATAATGTTACAATAATCATAGAGGAGAGTAAAAATTTGTCTACTCTCGAGTTTGATCACTTAGTTGGATCTCTTATGTCTCATGAAGAGAGGCTAAGGGACACATTTGGAGAAAGTGATGAGAAGGCTTTTTCTTCAAAATTGCAGATTGCATATAAAGATGGTGCTAGTAGTAAAGAAACCAAGGACAAGGCCAAGAATGGAATCTGAATTATTCAAGATGAAATAGAGGAAGAGGTAGAGGCAGATTTGACAAAAGAAATGTCCAATGTTACCATTGTAACAGGTATGGCCACATTGAAAGGGATTGTAGATTAAAAGAAGGTAGAAGTGTTCATTATGCTCAAGAAGGTGATGAGAATCCTCCATATCATTTATTTTTATCCTATGCCAAAGCTGAAAATAATAGTAAAGATGTTTGGTATTAAGATTCTGGATGTTCTAACCATATGTCAGGAAATGAAAAGTTGTTTTCAACAATGGATGAAAGTTCCAAATCTAAGATCTAGCTTGGTGATGACAAATCATTGGAGGTTGTTGCAAAAGGAGCTATGGAAGTCCATACAAAAGAAGGTATGAAGAGTGTTAATGACATTTATTACACTCCACAGTTAAAGTATAATTTGTTGAGTGTTGGACAATTATGTGAGAAAAATTATAAAGTTGTATTTGAAAATTATTAATGTATAGTTTATGATAAGAATCAGGGCAATGGAGTGGTAACCATTGTGCTTATGACAAACAATAGGATGTTCCCATTGAAGTTTGGTGAACATAACATCAGCCTTGCCAATACGGCATACAAGGATACAAGTTGGTTGTGGCATCTCAGGTATGGGCATTTAAATTTTCATAGTTTGAAGATTTTAATATCAAATGCATTAGTTTTTGGTTTGCCTGAGGTTGAAGAGCACAAGGAAATTTGTGAAGGTTGTACTAAAGGAAAGCATGCAAGGGAGAAATTTTTAAAGGGCGATGCAAGAAGGGCCCATCATTCACTTCATTTTGTTCACTCAAATATTTGTGGTCCTATGCAAACAAAGAGTTTGGGTAAGTCATCATATTTTGTCACTTTTATTGATGATTATTCCTGAAAGTATTGGGTTTACTTTTTGAAAAACAAGGATGAAGCCCTTGTGGAAAATAAAAAAGGGTACAAAATCAAATGCTTAAGGACTGATCATGGAGGAGAATTTTGTTCAAGAGCCTTTCAAGATTATTGTGATATGCATGGCATCAGAAGGCAACTCACAACTACCTACACACCTCAACAAAATGGTGTAGCTGAAGGAAGAATTGTATAGTGGTGGAGGTGGCACAAGTATGCTACAAACAAAGGGATTAAGTAATTATTTTTTGGGAGATGCAGTTGCTACATCAGTAAATATTCTCAATCAGAGTCCCACTAGTACACTTGACATGATGACTCCGTATGAATCCTGGTATGAGAAAAAGTCAAATGTTAATCATTTCAAAGTTTTTGGTTGTTTAGCCTATGTTCATGTTCCTAATCAAAAGAGACAAAAAGTAGATCCCAAAAGTGAGTCATGTATTTTTGTTGGATATAGTGAGGAAAGTAAGGCGTACAGGTTATATAATCATCTCACTAATAGGCTTATTGTGTTAAGAGATGTGATTTTTGATGAAGGGGGAGTTATGGTCATAAAAAAGGTCATATGGAGAAGTCAAAATCTATTTTACATGATGTTATTACTGATGATATTGATCATGAGCAGCCCACTAATGTTTCTGTTCCAAGTGCTACAAATCCACAATGTAGCCCCTTATCTAGTTATTCAATTCCAAGTGCAAGTCTAGCTTCAAGTCCTAGTTCTACAAGGAAGGTAAGAAGATTGAGTGACATCTATCAAAGGAGTACAAATCAAGCACATGAAGAAAATCCAAGAGGTGAGACAATGAATTTTGCTTTACTTACCAAGGCTGATTTTGAACCATCATGTTTTGAAGATGCATGTACTAATGAGGTTTGGATACAAGCAATGCAAGAAGAGATGGATTCTATTCATAGGAATGACACTTGGGAGCTTACAAACCTTCCACATGACAAAAAGAAGGTTGGCACCAAATGGGTCTACAAGATTAAGTATAACAATGATGGAAGTGTTGAAAGGCATAAGGCAAGATTAGTTGCTAAAGGCTCCACATAGAAGTATGACATTGATTATGAAGAGACATTTGCACTAGTAGCAAAACAAGAGACCATTAGAATGCTGATTTCATTAGCAGCTCAAAAGAATTGGAGCATCCATCATATGGACGTGAAAAGTGCCTTCTTGAATGGGTACTTAGAAGAGGAAGTGTATGTGGAGCAGCCACAAGGTTTTGAAGTGCAAGGAAAAGAAATCATGTCTACAAGTTGAAGAATGCTTTGTATGGCCTCAAGCAAGCACCAAGAGCATGGTATGCTAGGATTGATGGCTATTTTCAGAGGAATGGCTTTCAAAGAAGTAACAGTGAACCTACCCTTTACTACAAACAAAAAAGTAATGATATTCTTGTTATAAGTTTGTATGTTGATGACTTGTTGTATATAGGTAGTACTTCTAGGATGAAGGATGAATTCAAAATTGCTATGATGAATGAATTTGAGATGAAAGCTTTAGGTCTCATGAAATATTTTCTGGGAATGGAGGTTTATCAAAGTGAGAATGAAATTTTCATTTGTCAAACAAAGTATTCCAAAGATATGTTGAAAAAATTTGATATGGTTGATTGTAAACCAGTCTCCACTCTAATTGCTCATGGAGTTGTGTTGTGTAGAGATGATGGTGCTGAAATAGTTGATGAGACAACTTATAGGAGTATTGTTGGAAGTTTGATGTTTCTAACTCACACAAGGCCTGATATTTGCTTATTCAATTTCACTTGTTTCAAGGTACATAACAGAGCCATCTGAAATACATATGAAGGCAACGAAGAGAATTTCGTGGTATGTGGGAAGCACTCTAGATTTTGGTATTCATTACTACACTTCTAAAAAAATTCAATCTTGTTGGTTTTAATTATTCTGATTGAAGAGGTAGTTTGGATGACCAAAAGTCTACATCTGGTAATTGCTTTTCTTTGGGTTATGGTTTGATTACTTGGAGTTCAAAGAAGGAGAGTATGGTTGCCCTTTCTTCTACAGAAGCAGAGTATGTTGCAGTCACCTCAGTAGGTACACAAGCATTATAGCTTAGAAAATTTATTGAAGAAACTGGAGAGATGCAAGTTTAGCCTACAGTGATTTTTTGTGATAATATTAGTGCCATCAAATTGGCCAAGAATCCAGTCCATCACAGCAGGACAAAACATTTTAATTTAAAACATCATTTTATCAGAGATTTGGTGCAGAAGAAGGCAGTAAAATTGAAATACATCAACACAAAAGAGCAGTTAGCAGATATCTTCACAAAAGCAGTTGCAAAGGATCAGTATTTGGCACTCAGAGATCAGATCGTGAGCCCTCTCAGCAGCAAGGGGGAGAATGCTGATAATTGATGCTGCACAATCAGTTCTACAATATTTTCTTCATGCACAGATTTTTAGTTTTAATTTGTTTTTCTAGAATAAATTGCATGATTGGCTTTTGCCCCATGCGCTTTTTTAGTAATAGTTATAGTTTGTTTTTGGTTTTTGCTTCAGTTACTTCACGTTACATTTGTTTCCTAAGGTTCTGTATTACTGAATCTGTTTGATTTATATGCAGGAATGGAGAACAATTGGTCAGATGCCTTACCGCGTAAAAACAACCCTTGTGGCATATTGGGATGGTTGGCTCTATTTCACATCAGGTCAACGTGATAGAGGAGTGGATGATCCGTCCCCAAGAAAAGTAATTGGAAGGACTTTTAGGACAAAGTTAACGCTACCATCTTAGTGACCATATTATCTAGATGTATGATGATTTGAATTCTTTATATAATTCATTTTGTTCCATTATTTTCTCAGAACTGATAACTACTGGTTTTCCTCCTTATCTGGCTTAAATTTATTCTGTCATTTGAGGTTGATGCTTCATAGATGAGCTGGGGAATTTGCCCGGAAGGATATTATTCATTTGAGGTGCTAGCTTACACAGGGGCATTGCACTTATGTATAAGTAAGCAAGAAAATCTGATCAGTCGTGGCATTGATAAAAACTCGCTATTAATAAAGAATAAATACGTTTCTGGAACGAATGTTATAATCTGTAGTAACAGTATAACATGTATAGAGACATAAAGAAGCAATCTATGGAAAAAACATGCAATCTCCAAACTAGCAACAGTCCCTTTAGGTGCTATAGATACCTTTAAAGGATTTGTTTCTTAGTTGTAGAACAAAATAATAGTTATACTTTGCAAAATCACACACCAATTAATTATCTGACTTTGACTCGAACTTGGCAATTACTTGGCTGACCCAAAAATTTTAAAAAATCAGGACTCAGCAAAAACTTGATAATTGGGCAAATTTATTGAGCATTAAAAATACATAAATTTTAAAAAATGTTTTTTAAAAACATGTTATTGAACTTGTGGCACATATTACTGATTTCCTTCATATATAGATCAAAATTAGAGTTCAATACACTTCATAAACTGAAAAACGAGTTTAAATTTTCAATACACATAAACTTCAAGTTTTAATTTCAATAAAAATTACGAATCTTAAAATTCTTTTATGACTAAAGCTTAGAAAAGTTTGTTGCCTCTATGTAGGTGTCATTGAAGTGAATGGTATATATTCTCAACAAGAGTCTCAACAAGGGCCTCATGCATAGAATCAAGTTGTGTATGTGGTGAACCCACCCTTAAAGGCTCACCTACCTCTCCTTATGTTTCCACATTTGCTTGTCATCTGATTGCATCCCTCTCCAAAGCAACTATGTCATCATCTGTGAACAATGGATCTACATCGACATCTTCAGCAATCCAATTCGAATATGGATCAATGTCATCAAGGTCAAGTGCATGATGTGTATCGTGCATTTTTACTCTCTTTTCACAATGTAAGGGTGGGTTCACCATAAGTTTTGCAACAAGTTTTACTAAAAACTCGTAGCAAAACTACTCATGGCCGAGTTTTGCTACGAGTGACTCGATGACCATTTCCACTTGTGATTACTCCTAATTTATACAAGTAATCACAATTTTTTTCAACTATGATATAATCAATTATTAGGATAAATGACTATCAATTTAGTTAAATGTAACTATCAAGAGGCCGCCTTTGAGGGTTAGTTTATCCAAAGAAAGGACACAAAGTGGCTAGTTAAACAAGGGACACCAATGCAAGATGGTATATAGTATATTGTATCGTATCAATGTAAAAAAGTCTTTTTTATTGAAGTTGAGACATGGAAGTATCAAAGAAGGTAGTTTGTAATTAATCATATTTTTCATATTTTGTATTCAACAATAAACACGTACTAGCATATATAACTACTAGCAGCTGCATGAAGTTTACACTCAATAAATTGTGGAATAAAATATATAGGAAAAAAAGATCACTTATATTGCAATGCGAGACAATGACAATGGTGTTTTATTTTTTGTAATGTATAGTAAGCATTTTTATTTACATTTAAAATTTATGGTATTTACAGTAAATGTTCCTTGTATGAAAAGGAGTAACATAATGTTTTAGGTAATAGAGTAGGAATTTGGATTTTCATCACTAATATAGGCATTCTCTTGTATTATAGAATTTAGGGTAGTATCAAATGCATGTGTATTGAAGGACAAAACATTAGTATGATGTTGCAAATGAGTACATAATGTAGAGATTTTTTAAATTTTAATGCAATAAATGCCATTTGAAGTTGTAGTGAGTTATCAATGGTGGTGTGACAAACTATGTAGATTATGATAAGGAGGAATCTTGCCAATATGACCAAATTCAATAGGGTAAATATCTCCATGATTATTTTTATAATACTAAATATTATAGCTAACACAATCTCCTAGAGCTCATCTTAAGACAAACAATTATAATTTCGTAAATAATAAGAAATAAGAGATCGACAACACAATCACTCAAGTTAATTTTCTAGGAGATTTTCTTGTCCATGAAATATTTGGAGACTTAATATTGTAGATCTAATTCAACTTTGAAGAGAGCAACTCAACAGGGGGAAAGATTAAGTAAAAAATAATATTTGCATGCTTGAGCTTAAGGTATTTGAACTCCCATAGAAACTCTTCTTTAACTTTTTCCAATTTAGTCTTAAGACCATCTATATAATACTTTGTGCACCAATCCTATGCACGCCCCCCCAAAGTAGCTACAAAGAGTATTTTATGTGCAGGGTCTGTAACATTCTTTGATCACCATCCTATCTTGTAGGCTTTCTAGTGACGAGGGGCATCTCCCTCTCTTATAAATGTATTAACTATTATGGTCATGGGCTCTACCACTACTAAATGAACCATTCCTTACTATTCAACCTATCTATTTTGCTTAAAATAATTGTTAAATGTATGCTTCTCTATTTCCTTCCTTTTATACCTACCCTTTAGTTGTTCATGTAATTATAATAAATCAATGATGGTTGGTGGTGTCAAGTCAATGGTTGGCTCATCTCCCTTTTGATTATGCATTATTGATGATGCTTGACCATCAAAAAGTAGGTGGATATTCTTTTATTGTAGCATCTCCTCTTTGTGTTTATGATCTCTATTATAAATGCCTCTATCTATGTGTTGTCTCTCTAGTGCACATTGTGCCTTCATAGATTACTCCTTTTGCATGGTCATGGTTATAACTCCTCTTTCTCTAACCCACCTTTTGTTACTTCCCAAATAGCTCACACTCAAACTAGTATCTTCCATTCCTGCACTCAATTATACCTTACAATCTGGTCACCCCTTTATCACACATCCTAATGTGTAGGGAGTGACTGCTTCATGGCAAGGGATTCAACATGCTTGTTTTACCAACATCTTCACCCAAACTGTTATTTGTTACAATAGCTTCTTCCTAACTAGCACGGGGAACTTTGGCAAGGCATCATCAATTGAACTAAATATCAAGACCACAAACTAAAACACATATCTATTTATAGCTCCTTGTAAAAAAGTTTTGACAACTCTTGTCCAAATAGTATCTAAGCATTGTAGATGCATGAGTTTGTCAATCATCCATTCTATCTAACCTTGATATTCCTTTCTCCTTTGTTTTAGCCACATAGCTATTCAATTGAAGAGTTGTACCAATAGCTCTACCTCAAATTCTTCATAAAGGTCATTAAAAAGATCCTAGTCACACCACTATCTAATCTCAACTCTTTCTAGGATCTCCTATCATATGAACTTGTCTATCTTCTTCATCCACCAAAAATTTTAATCTCCACAAGTACAATCTACCAAACCATGATTATCGAGCAATACATAGAGTTTGAGAGGGTCTAAACAAGAGAACCAAAATGTTAGCCATAATCTAGTTGTGTAGTAAAGGCCAATGTTTAAGCACTTAGACTACTTATGCACTGGCATAAATCTTTTTGTCTCACCTAAAGCATGTTGAGTCCACGACCCTTTGCTTTGCTCTAGACACAACTAGTTGCGAATCCTAAGCATACTCATGATTAATATACGAGATTATACATGCACACAAATAACACTTATAAAAATACTAGAATGTAGATAGATCCAACATTAACATCTCTGTATATTCACTTCTTAATCGTACTCTCTTTAGTATTATAACGTTAGAGGTATATGTAGGTTCCTATCCCCTAGTGTTTCCTGGACTTATTATAGATGCATGCATAATCTATGACTTACATGAATCCCAAAATACATCTCATTCATAAATATATTGCATGCATATATTCCCTACATAACACATGCATGTTTAAAAAATGACGTGAAAGTTATCTCTTAATTGCGCATTAATTATACAAATGACACTTAAACTAAATTGGTTACAATTGAGCACCAACAAGGAGACATTGAAGACTTGATAGTGAGCAATTAGAACAACTAGAAGTTGTATCTAATCTTTGTACTTGTTCTTTTCTTATTAATAATTATATTTGGTAGATGTACAATTGCCTTTACCAACTTGTTTTTTAACTTTTAAGAGTTTTTATGTTCAATTCTCTTTGCTTTTGAATTTAATTTTTCTAAATTGCACAACAATTTATCATCTAAGATTGTTGATTGGCTTGAACAAGTATCAAAATAATTTTAATTGGTGATTTAGTAGTTTCTACAAGCATTTATTAGAAATTATGAATAAAAGGGGAGGATTAGAACTCTATTTGTGAATAGGGTAGTCTCTAATGAGGTTCCTTTCCTTTTGACAAAAACACAAGTGTTTGGTTTATTAAGGTAGTTTGTGGGTTGATTGATCTCAAATCTAGGACCAAAGAGATTAATGGTGTCTGAAAGTAGTCATGTAAGATCTAATCTAATATAGGACCTAGATTGCAAACCAAGGCTAGCAAATTCTTTTGCATTATTTTTGCACTATATAACCCTACCTAATTTTATAGCTATGTCTATGATAAAGTATTTGAAGGCAAGTTTGAGATAGGGTAATTTGACCCACATCGACTATTTTGGATTTCGAGGTTCCCTCAAAATGAAAATGAAAATCTTAGGCTTATAAATATATAATATGCTTGTAAATCACCCAAGTGCCATATTGAAGCATAGCTTGGACTTGTTCTACATAACCAAACATACAATATGTATCCTTTTCCTAGAACCCAAATCCACCATTTTTTAATTAGTTATGTTAAAATGAATTTCCTCCAATAAAATAAAGGACTATAGTTCTTTGCATGCATTTTGAAATAACATCTAATATATCATTAAGAAGATGGCATTTGAAGTTGTTACTCTTTAAAAAATAAATAATGGATTTGTTATTTGTTCATGTTCTAAAGAAGAATAAAAAGCATGTAGCTAGACTACGTAACACAACATTAACCAATATTGTCATGGGCTCGAAGTGGATAGACTCCTAGGTTATTCTGGTTTGTTTTTATACATTTTTTTAAAAACTAGTATAGATTGCAAAAATTAAAGGCCTAATCTATTGTTTTCTGTTTTCTTGAAAATAAGGAAAATTCCAATAAAGTGAATACCAATTCCTTCTTGAGAGATTCTTGGTCAACAATCAATTTTATTAAAATTCATTATATTATGTAACTAACTTTCTCCAAGATTTTGCTTTGTTTTTATCACATTCTTGATTTAAAAGGGGTTTGTTCCTTCCTTGATTAACACCTTCCCATTTGGATTGAATTTCTTTGAATACCTCTTTCAACAAACTTTGAATACCTCTCAACTTCATGCATAGCATCTAAATTTTGGTTAGGAACCTAGTCCAACCCTCAACTTCTTTTCTAGGTGTAAATATCTCCATGATTATTATTATTGCATTGTCTATGGTTATAAAAGGTTGTGACAAGAGGAATATTCATATTCTCACTTTGTTTGAATTTTATTTTGAAATAAAATGTTTATATGAAATTGGGAAGAGCATTTTGGTAAATGAACTAAAATCTTGAATAGTTAGAATAGTGGTAATCCTTCAGAGACATCGGTAAAAGAAGATAAGTAATTTGACCTCAGATTGGAGTATGAAAGGAATGTTTTGATTAAAGAATGGAATACAATTCTCAAGAGCTCTATATCTCTAATCTTTCCTTTCATTAACATGAAAAATATTTCCTTCCACAATGGAAGAATCTCCTTGCACATACCCTAAAATGGTGTATCTATGCCAAAGAATGTGTACACAATTCAATTAAGAGGTAATGCAATTCCTTCCACATAAAAATTTGGAAGGAGAACCAATTCAATTTCTTAGAGGAACTTTGGTTATATTGTTTGTCATATATGGGATTAATTTGTCTATAGTTGAAATGATTACTTCCATCCTGTTTCCATCATGACAAATTCATCCATAATGAAAACAATTTGACAATTTCTTATGTGGCTAAACATGCCATCTACAAACATTATTATAGTTCTTGACCTTTTTTCATCTGACTTTTCTCATGAATCCTCTCACATGACAATTGTTCTCTCAACCATCTAATTATGAGTGTTAATATTAACATTTTTAAATAATGGAAGTTGTCTAAGGTTATTGTTAGAAATTTCAAGAACATTCACAAATAATGCTTCCAAAGGTAGATTAGAACTCAAAAACTAAGTCAAGCCAACAAATTTTATTACAAGAATGTTTTAAGAATTGTTCAAGCTTCATTAACAAGGATTGAAAGAAGATTAAACCTTGATAATTCAAGGAAAAGTGAGGAGGAGGATGAATAAATTAAAGAAACAAAAAAAGAGTATTATGATAAATTAGAAACCAATGAGAAAGATGTAAGAAGTCATAATGAAGATAGTGATGAAAACCATAAGATTCAAAAAAGAGCATTATAAAGAAATTGAAGAAAAATAAGAGTTTGAAATGTTTAAAGAAGAGTAGGAGCAAGGTGAAGCCGATAATGAAAGTACAAGAGATTGTGATGGAAGAAATTAGAAAGGATTGCATGAAGCATATATTTAAGGATTCAAAGAAACTACTAAGTCCTTTCACCTAGAAGGACTCAAAGAAGAAAATATAAACAATGTGAATAGAAGTGCAATCAAGGATTTGAATAATCTAAATAAAAAAGGAAGCAAAGTGAAGACAAGGGTGAAGAGTTGAAAAAGAGAAGATGTGCCAACACCAAAACTACCATGAGAAACAAGAAACATGGAAGCATAGCATTAAACATGCAAATAAAAATGCCCACATGGTTATACAAGGAATCCATGAAATAACCACAAATAATATTAATGTTTAGGGTTATGACTTATATGCCATTACATGGGAATGAATGAATGAATGGAAGTTTTTAATGACGTCCATGAGACTAGCGAATCTATGGGACCAGAATTAAAACTACAAGTGAATAGTATGCAACCATGTTTGCAGTATAAAGAAATGAACATCAATCACGTTTCATGTCCATGAAAAATTTAAAAATATTTGGATGGTAGAGAAGCCTAGATGGAAGGCACATTACTGAATGTACAAACATTAAATAAAGGAATAATGTGACATTCAGATGACATGTAGAAAAAGGTAGTTTTGTAAATCAGTCGTGTTGCCACATGGACGATGCATTACACAAGGACTTTGTCTCCCCCCTGTGTTTGTACATGACTTGTTGGAGATGTCTTCAATAGGCACTACTTGGGATTTTTTACTTTCTAGCCTTTCTTATCATGTCGTTTCTTCTCAGCTGGGATATCAAGATCTAGACTCTAACCATTTTTGCCTACTACAGAAAGTACAAAGAGTTAATGTATAGAGTTTTCTAGACTTTTCTAAATTTATTTTAAATTGAAATTGTTCTATGAATTACCCATACAAAGAGTTAATATAGAGTATTTTAAAATAGAACAACATTCTCTTAATGCCATTGTAGTACATTTTTCCTTTTCTTAGAGCTATATTGCTTTCAAGCACAAGAGCTCTCAAATGCTATATTTTTTACTAAATTTCATTGGTAATGAATTCCATTATGGTTTCTCTTGTTATTGTTGTAGTACCCCTTTTCCTTCTTCTGGACAATGTTCATGGTGTGTAAGGCTAGGCCACAAAGTTTGTGATGCAGGAGCATCTCAGGTGAATCGGCGATCTACATCAACCAAAAACAATTGCAGGTTTAATTTTCAGTTTTGTTTGGTTTGTTGGGTTCTTATGGATTTTCTTGACACTATGTATGTTTGGCACAATCAGGGAGGCAATTTGGCAATGTTGTGTAAATTCAGTCCTAGCACGCGTGAAGTCAGTTTTTGTAAAACAATTGTTTTGGGAGCTTAGTGAAGTTTCATGGCAAATCCTTCGATAGGTAGATTCTAGATTCCATCCTAGAATTATACACGATGGTTTTGTAGTCAAATTCCTTCCATTTTTTGAGATTTTTAAGTTTCGCGACTTGTGCTAGCAGTTTGGCGAAAGCGCAAAATTTGAAGTTTGGTGGCACTTGAGACCAAGCAATTTGTAGGAGGTCTTAGTAATGTTGAGTTACACTTTCTTGTTTGTTTTCATGATTTTTCAAAATTCTAATGAAGAGTTATAGTAAAAGTTATTTTCTGACTCGAATACCCGATTTTGTTGTCCTGTTGCAGTTGCATAAACTTGAACTGGATATTGACAGAGAGTGATGGGTCTTGTCATTCAGACATCATATATTTTAGCCCATGAGTAGTAAGGACTACTACTCTAGCTTTTATACTCCAGGAGGAATGTATTGTTGTTGTCGATTCTCAAGTCAGCATAGGGGATGTATTTTGTTAGTTTGTGAAGAAAATTATTGAAATCAAACTATAATATCCTAGTTGAAGGTGAACTTGCAGAGTATTGAAAGCTATGCACGATAGATGTTTGTTAAAATACCTCAAAGGGCCGTGGATTACAGAAGGGGCCACATTAATTTTGCCAGGATAAAGGTCTATTTTTTTTTCCCACAATGATAAATGTTGGTAATTAATTTCTCCTCAGTTAAAGAACATTTAAAATAGAAATTTATCCCATCCACCAAACATCAATCAACAAAGTGGTCAACGTAAACATTTAAGATAGAAACTTCCTCACCACCATCGACCTGCAGACAAACCATGTACGTTGAATGTAGAAACATGTGTTTTTGAATGTAATCCAAGAATCTAGATAGTTCTAAGACCTCTATAAATAGAGGTAGTTGCAATCTATATTGCAAGCAATAGAAGCAATTGAAATTACAGTTTTTCTATGTTTTCTCCAGTGTCTTGTATCTTTTAGAATGGTATGTGTTTTTGAATGTAATCCAAGAGTCTAGATAGTTCTAAGACCTCTATAAATAGAGCCAGTTGTAATCTATTTTGTATCAAGCAATAACAATTGCTTTGATCACCAAATAAAGGAGTGTTGAATGTTGTAACATTCTATTGAGCAATTCTATGTTTGTGTGTTTTATATTTTGTGTTTGTGCATTTGTTGCACCTCCCATAATTGGTATCAGAGCCAAGTTATTGGAGATATGTTGGATTGTGTTGTGTTTTTCAGGTTAATCCTATGAAGAGACCTAGGGTTTGTAGAAAGATCATGGGAGAACTGTGTGAAACTTATTGGAGCAAGATTATTTGAAGATGGAATGTTTACCCATTATCATCTAAGGATACAAGGAGCTATTAAGGGTTTGATAAGCCACAGCTTAGTTAAGACATTGAGAACTTAAAGAAAGCTGCAAGGAAGATTGCAGAAAAAAGATCAAGCCGCAACCTATTCAAGATAAAGTCATTGAAGAATACAAAGAGGTTGTGTGATGTTTAAAACTGCTGCATAATTTTTGATCGCGGAAGAATTCAAAAAAATTGTGAGAAGCTATCAAGGCTCAAAAGTCAAAGCTTGTTTTGAGGGAGATACCTACAAATCACTTGTCCATTCAAGCCCACAGATTAAAAAAAACTAGATCTAAGGCATCATCAGGAAAATAGGATATGTTTAGCAGGATGAAAATAAAGGTATGTGTTAAGGCCACCCCTAATGGTAGTTCCATATGAAGATTGTGAATACAAAATTTGTTAAGACCGCAGTCAAAATATCAAAAAAGGGACTTTTTTTTATTAATAAAGCCACAGTTGGAGCAAAAAAGCTACCGCCATACTCCTCAGAAAATTCACCACAGATTATAAAGGAAGCAGTGTAAGTGTGTTTTTTGAAAATTAAAGGTTGTGTTTGCATAATACAAAGTCCAGCTTGGTTGATATATAGTTTAGTCAAAGAAGGAATGTAGATTGTGACAACAAAAAGAAGCAGCTACAGAATTTGCCAGAAATAGAGGAGATTAGTCACCGATAGAAAAGATCAAAGACGAAAGGTGAACAAGAGTTTGCTAAAATTTGCTGCAGTAGATAGTCACTATAAATTGTTGTCAACACAAAGAAGGTGATTGGACTGCAGTCCAAAAGCTATAGGATATGAAGATCATGGGTTTGCAGGAGTGAAAGCCACACTTGGTTTCAAAGAAATTGAAGAAGGTAGATCGTAGAAAAGAGGTTGCCGAAATTGCAATATCAAAGAGCAAAGTGCAGCAACATGAGGAAGAATATGAAGTTTAGTAAATCTACAATTGAAGATGCTAAAGTATTTGAGGTCAAAATTAAGGGGAAGTATGTTGGTAATTAATTTCTCCTCAGTAAAAGAACATTTAAAATATAAATTTCTCCCAACCACCGAACATCAATCAACAAACTGGTCAACATAAACATTTAAGATAGAAACTTCCTCACCGCCACTAATTTGCAGACAGACCATGTGCGTTGAATGTAGAAACATGTGTTTTTGAATATAATCTAGGAGTTTAGATATTTCTAAGACCTCTATAAATAGAGGTAGCTATAATCTGTTTTGTATTAACCAATAGCAATTGCTTTGATCATCAAATAAAGGAGTGTTGAATGTTGTAGCATTTTGTTGAGCAATTCTATGTTTGTGTGTTTTATATTTTGTGTTTGTGCATTTGTTGCACCTCCCACAATTAACTCCAAGATTTACTTCGTAGTGATAACTTTAAGAAACCCCTCTTGAAAAAAGATATAGAATTCTGGTGAATCTTTCATTTTTGTGGGAAAAATATTAATTTATATTGGCAAATCTTTCCTTTTTTCTCAAAAAAATATTAATTTATTGGCAAATTTTTTTACATCACTACAAATTTGTAGAAAATCCTAGAAAATCTTGGTGAAAAATTGGAAAATACATTAATTACCATGGTGAGTTGTTCCTTTTTTAAAAAGTTAAATTCCTATGGAAAAGTAAGAGCCTGAGGGTGGTAGCAATTGACTAGTTTAAGGTGTAGTGCCTATGCCTATAATTCTTTAATTCCTTAATATTTTAAATCAAACATTAAATATTTTAAATTAGCCCTAAATTATTTTGAAATCACCACCATTGATTTTATTTATAATCAAATGGTTTGGGTTTTATTCTACAGGCCAAAACATACCTACAGAGCTCCAATGCACATGGGTCCCAAAATTACATTTGGGCCATTTATATTTTGGGCCATTGATCTCAAATGTAAATGGCCCAAATGCAATTTTGAGCCCCATGGGAATTAGAACTTCGTAGGTACATTTTGGCTTGTCGAATTTAACCCCATCTATTAGATTATAAATTGAGATCAATGGCCCAAATACAATTTCAGGCTCGATGAGTATTAGAGCTCTGTGGGCACATTTTAACCCCTGGAATACAACCCTAGCCATTAGATTATAAATAAAATCAATGGTGGTGATTAAAAATTGGCGATATGGCCCTAAAGTAACCAATAATTATATAATATTATTGGCAAATTAATTTTATTTTCTACTATAACTTATAAAATTTAGGTGAATCTGATCTAATCAGGTATTGGATATCCTAGCAAATTTTTGAGTTTAAAAGTTTAATAAAATAAATGTTTTGGTGATTTAAGCAAGACTAAAATAAAATTTTGTAAAAATGTGGCGATTTAGGTCTCCTTACAGCTTGAACTATTAGTCAAATCTTGAATCCCCAATTTCAACTATTAGCCAATTGGAAAATATTAGCCACTAAAAAAATTATTGTTACTTTGTGTATGCCATTCAAATTTGTGTCTATGCCCTATGTTTACTATACCACGTCGATGTTGGAAGAATTTAATATTCCGTAAGTGCATTAACTTCTGCCTACCCCCACGTCAAAACTGGGGATCTCCAAAATCAGCCCCAGCACCATTTGCACCTTCCAGCATTCAATTTAGGTAGGTGAATTTGAATTTTGAAATGTGTTGAGCACCAATTTTTTGGCAAGGGAAGAATGAGACAAAAAGGAGGGAAAGAGAGTTGACTGAAGATGAGAGAAGTGAAGGCAAGAGAGAACCTGTAGTAGTGGAAGTAATGTGAAGGTGGAGAATAACAAAGAACAATAGAGAAAAGATAGTAGAAGGGAATGTTGCAGCAGCAATAGTAATCTACAGGTAGCTATGGAGTTTCTGGACAGCAGCTTCAGATTTGATTTAGTGTGCAGCTCCAGAGATTGGGGCAAAATAGAAACACATAGTAGTAGCTCTGCATTGTAGTTTTGTAAGAAGTTTGAATGTATTTCTAGTAAAGGAAAATATATATAAAATATATTGTTGTCATTTGTATTGTCTCTCTTCTCTGTGTATTTATTTTTATGCTGTTCATATTCCTATAGTAATTTCTGTATAGCACTCTACCTCCCCTACTTTTCCCTGTGCCAACAAGTGGTATTAGAGACCTATTCTTTTGGGTAGTTAGAAGTTTTTGTGGGTGTTCTATATAAGCCCTAGTTTGTCTAGGCATTATCAGCTTTCTCAGATTTGAGAAGCATGGTAGGTGGGGACAGCAAAGGATGGCAGCAGCCACCAAACTTTGATGGGTAGAACTATGACATCTGGGCTAAGAAGATGAAAACTATACTGGTTGCTAATGACCTATGGGATTTGGTCACCAATAGGTTCACAAACACCATAGACCCAACAGCCTATGCAGCCCTATTTAATGCTCAAAGAAAATAGTTGAAGGAAACAAGAATGAAGGATGCAAAAGCCCTTAGTCTAATTGAGGCCGCCTTGACAGAGGCTATTTTCCCCCGCATTGCAGCAGCAAACTACTCAAAATAGGCATGGGAAATATTGTAGAACAACTATAAAGGAATATACAAGGTGAGATCAGTCAAGCTCCAATTGTTTAGAAGAGATTTTGAAACCCTACAGATGAAGGAGAGTGAGTCTATCTCAGACTTTCACACTAGAGTTTCTACCATGTTAAATCAGCTAAGGATAAATGGAGAAACCATGGATGAACAAAGGATTGTTGAGAAAATCCTAAGGAGTCTACCTTCTAGATTTGACCCTATTATCATAACCATTGAAGAGACTAAGGATCTGTCCAAGATGATAGTGGAAGAGTTGATGGGCTCTCTACAAAGCCATGAGCAGCAGTTGAATAGATCCACTCCTTCCCTTGAGCAAGCCTTCAAGGCTCAAACCAATACAAGAGGTAGGGGAAGAGGAAGAAATAGAAAAAGTAGAGGTCAAAGAGGTAGAGGAAGAAGCAACTCTGGAAGAGGAGTTTCAAACAGCCAAGAAGAGGCAAGCAGCTCACAGCCAAGCTATCAAGAAAAGAAGAAGAACATCAGTTCTAATCAGAGGTATGACAAAAGCAATGTTCAATGTTATTACTGTCATAAGTTTGGTCATTATGCTAGTGAGTGTAGAAAGAAACAACATGATTATGGAGGCTAAAATGCTAATGTAGCAAATGAGAACAAGGCTGAAAATGAAAAACAGTCAAATATTTTTATTGTTTGCAACCTTGTTGAAAGCATTAGTGATGAAGTATGGTATCTAGATAACGGTTGTAGCAATCACATGAGTGGAAATAAAAACTTCTTTGCCTCCATAGATAGAAGCATCAAGACTGAAATAAAAATGGAAAACAATGAGCAAGTTCCTGTCATGGGAAAAGGTACAGTCAACATTCAATCCAAGAATGGTGAAAGGAGGAAGATCCAGGATGTATATTATGCCCCTGGCATAAAGCATAACCTATTGAGCATTGGACAGATGGTCCAAAATAGTTATAGAATCCTGATGGAAAATGGAGAGTGCACAATATTTGATAAAGGAGGCAATAAGAAAGTGATTGCAGCAATGCAGATGACAAGGAACAGAATGTTTCCTCTTAGGATACACATAGAGTCTGGCACTATCTCTGGAGCAGTTTCCAGCACTATCTCTGGCGCTCACAGCAGTGGGACAACAATCAACCTTTAGGACAATCATCAAAGACCCATCCAAATTGTGGCATTTGAGGTATGGGCATTTAAGTTTTTCTAGTCTAAGTTTATTGTCCAAGAAAGGCATGGTTAGAGGGCTACCAAACATTGTAGAGCCTGATGGAAAATGTGAAGCCTACATTTTAGGAAAGTAGCATAGACAACCCTTTCAATTAGGGTATTCTAGGAGAGCAAGAGCACCATTGGAGTTGGTGCATTCAGATTTATGTGGCCTTATGAAGACCCCCACATTAGGTGGGAATGTATATTTCGTGACCTTCATAGATGATTATAGTAGAAAAATCTAGATTTATTTTTTGAAGAACAAATCAGAAGCCTTTGAGAAGTTTAACGAGTTTAAGGCATCGGCTGAAAAGAAAAGTGGCTGCTATATCAAAGCCCTAAGAACAGATAGAGGGGGAGAGTATATCTCTAAAGAATTCCTAAATTTCTGCAGGAATAAAGGCATACATAAACAGTTCACAACTAGGTATACTCCACAGCAAAATGGATTGGCTGAAAGAAAAAATAGAACCATTCAAGAGATGGCAGCAAGCATGCTGAAAGTAAAAGGACTATCACATGTTTTTTGGGGTGAGGCTGTAGCAACAATGGTTTACCTATTAAATAGGTGTCCTACAAAGGCTATTCATGATAGGATTCCACAAGAGGCATGGACAAACAACAAGTGGAGTGTTGAACACCTAAGAATCTTCAAGTGTGTGGCATATGCATTCGTGCCTAAAGAGAAGAGGTAGAAATTTGATGATAGACGTAAAAAATGTATTTTCATAGGCTATAGTGAAGAGTCAAAGGCCTATAGACTGTATAATCCCATCACCAAAAAGGTTGTGATCAGCAAGGATGTTGAGTTCATAGAGAATGAAGCATGGGATGGAATAGTGGACAGCACCATGAGTATTTTAGTTACAATACCCCTTGAAGATGAAGAAGCTCTGGAGGACAACTCTAGAGGAACTATGGAGAGCAGTAGCTCAGGGAGAAACTACCATAAAGTAGCTCTGGAGGTGTTCAGTAAAGTAGCTTTGGAGGTGGACAACAGTACAACAGCTTTAGAGATCAGCAGCTCTAGAGGTCTACAACTCCAGAGATCTATAGCTCCGGAGGTCAGCAATGTACCAGCTCCGAAGGTCATCAGAACTGCAACTCTGGAGGTCAGAATAGTAGCTCTGGAGGTTAGAACAATAGCAGCTCCGGAGGAAATTCAGACCCCACACTCGCATCATTGATACCACGGAGAACAAGGAGTGTGGAGGAGATTTATGATAGCACAAGGTATGCTGATGATAATGAGAATTTGAATTTTGCATTATTTTCCTGTAGTGATCCAATCCACTTTGAAGAAGCTATGAAAGAAGAGAAATAGTGTAAGGCCATGGATGAAGAGTTGGATGCCATAGAGAGGAATGACACTTGGCAGTTAACTGATTTACCCAAGGGTAAACAAGTGATTGGAGTTAAGTGGGTCTATAAGACCAAGTCTACTGTTGAAGGAAAGATTGAAAGACATAAGGCAAGGCTAGTTGTCAAAGGGTACAAACAACAGCCTGGAAGAGATTATGATGAGACATATGCACCAGTTGCAAGGCTGGAAACAGTTCGGGCAGTCATAGCAATAGCAGCCCAACATAAGTGGAAGGTGTTTCAAATGGATGTAAAGTCAGCCTTCTTGAATGGAGTGCTAAAAGAGGAAGTGTATGTGGAGCAGCCACCTGGCTATGAAGTTCCAGGGCAAGAGGGCAAAGTGTATAGGCTCCAGAAAGCACTCTATGGGCTGAAACAAGCGCCTAGGGTATGGTACAGTAGAATTGACTCATATCTAGTGAGTAATGGTTTTAGCAAAAGCATCAGTGAGACCACTCTTTACATCAAAGCAGTTGAAGGTAATATTTTGATTGTTGTTTTGTATGTAGATGATCTGATTTTTACTGGCAATAGTGATATTTTCATTGCTGATTTCAAAGAGGCAATGAAGAATGAGTTTGAGATGACAAACTTAGGTCTACTGAAGTATTTTCTTGGCATTGAGGTCAAGCAAACATAGCATGGCATATTTATTTTGCAAACTAACTATGCCAAACAGATTGTGAAGAGATTTAAAATGGAGAATAGTAAACTTGCCCCTACACCAACAGCCACAGGTCTAAAATTGAGTAAAGAGGACAACAGCAAGGAAGTAAACCCAACCCTCTACAAGAGCATGGTTGGAAGCCTCATGTACTTGACAAAAACTAGGCCTAATTTGATGTATGTTGTAAGCCTGATTTCTAGGTTCATGGAGAAGCCTAAGGACACACATTGGCAAGCAGGAAAGAGGATCCTGAGATATGTAAATGGCACAATAGGTTATGGCATCTTGTATGGTGTTCCTAATGAGTTTAAGTTGGATGGTTTCACGGATAGTGATTGGGAAGGAAATGTAGATGATCGGAAGAGTACATCCAGCTATGTATTTCACATGGGTTCAGGCATGATATCATGGGCATCCAAGAAGCAACCCATCATTTCTCTTTCTACAGCAGAAGCTGAGTATATTGCAGCAAATGTAGCAGCTTGTCAGGCTATTTGGTTGAGAAGGATCCTTGTAGACTTGAGTGAGCAGTAAGAAGATGGTACAACCATTCATTGTGACATTGTTTCATCAATAGCCTTGACAAAGAATCTAGTTTCCACTAACGAAGCAAGCACATTGAGATCTGTTATCACTTCATAAGGGAGTTGGTAGAACAAGGAGAGATTATGGTACAATATTGCAGATCTGAGTAGCAGCTCGCTGACATTTTTACAAAGGCATTGCTAAAAGATTCCTTTGAACGCCTAAGGGATAGGCTAGGCATTGTTGACAGCTCCAGAGGTGTGCAGCCCTAGAAAAAGGATAGCTCTGGAGGTTTAGATCTGGAAAGACACCAGGAGAGCTCCAGAGGTTCAACCCTAGAAGGTATGTGCAGCTCCAGAGATGTTCCAGAGATGCAGAAATAGAACTCTGAAGATGTTGGAAGTCAGCTCCAGAGATGTAGACAGAGTGCTCCAGAGATGCAGAGAGCAGCTCTGGAGATGATGTAGAATGGTATAAATAGCTCCGGAGATCTGCTCCAAAAAGGCAAAGGCAAAGGTATAACTCTGGAGATCAGTTCCGGAAAGAAAATTGTTGAATGACATCTGACTTTAGATTAAGGCGGGGTGTTGGAATAATTTAATCTTCCTTCAATGCATTAACTTTTGCCTAGCCCCGCGTCAAAACTAGGGATCTCCAAAATTAGTCCTAGCACTGTTTGCACCTGCCAACATTCATTTTAGGTAGGTGAATTTGAATTTTGAAATGTGTTGAGTGCTAGTTTTCTGGCAAGGGAAGAATGAGACAAAAAGGAGGGAAAGAGAGTTGACTGAAGATGAGAGAAGTGAAGGCAAGAGAGAACTTGTAGCAGCAGAAGGAATGTGAAGGTGGAGAATAACAAAGAATAGCAGAGAAAAGATAGTAGAAGGGAATGTTGCAGCAGCAACAGTAATCTATAGGTAGCTACGGAGTTTCTAGACAGCAGCTCTATATTTGATTTAGTGTGCAGCTCCAAAGATTGGGGCAAAACAGAAAAATAGAGCAGCAACTCTACATTGTAGTTTTGTAAGAAGTTTGAATGTATTTCTAGTAAAGAAAAATATATATATAATATATTGCTATCATTTGTATTGTCTCTTTCCTCTATGTATTTTTTTTATGTTGTTCATATTCCTATAGTAATTTCTGGACAACAGTCTGCCTCCCCTGCTTTCCCCTGTGCCAATAGTCGACTCTCAGCCTTCGAAAAACTCATGATAAATCAAGTTTTGCCAGCCTTCTAAACTCAAGGGAATATATTATTGAAAATTATTTATAACTTCAGCAACATCTCATCTTCACCGAATTCAGCACCTTAGAATGAAGTACAATGCTCACCAAGGAAGTGCAAGTGTCTTTCAAACTAAATTTGGGTGTTAGAATGTAGAAATAAAAAGTTCCCAACTTAGCATATTTGAGGAGAAAAAAGTGCCTCATGGGAGTCATTGTGATTAGGAGAGATGAAACATCTAGATGAGAAGGGAGAGACGCCTCTTGAGGTTCTAATCTAATGACATTTGTCTTTGTTCTTTTTAAGGGGATAGAAGGAGGTAATTCTGCGTAGAGTGGCTGGGAGAAAAGGAGTTGGCTACCAGATAAGGGACCCAGAGGAAGAATAGAGAGTCGCTGCCTAACATCAGAAAGAGGGAACATGTCAAGGAAAACCACTACAAGGAAGCAATGTGAAAGGAGTTTGAAATAGGAGAGAGGAATCAAGTGGGCAGAATTGGACAAGGAGGATTCTCAACGCTATTTAAGAACTTGAAAAGAGGTGAAATTGTGAAGTGGTGACCATGCTATGTGAGCACGAGAGGAGAGAAATGTCAGTCAGTTTTGTAATGTCAATATAATGTTGTTTGGTTATCTGAATTAGAATAAAATTAGGACAATTTCTTGTTGCAATCTTGATATTGGTTGGGGCAGAATGTTGCCTGTAAGTTTTTGTGAACTTTGTAATTATGTAGATGATGAATAGTGAGTGTTTTCAGTGAGAGGGAGTTTTTGTTTTCATCAGTTTGGGACTATAAGAATGATTTGCACACTTTCTCATGAATTAATCTAGAGATAATGAACCACATATTGAGCAAAAGGGATGTGCAGACTTTCTTATGAATGAATTTATCATGCTTGCAAGGGAGGTGCTAGTGTGCTTCATTGTTTGTGTTGTGAATCTTTGTTAAAATCTCTCTACTCATAATTGAGAAGATGCATGGTCAATTCATGTTGGACAACAACCAAGAGAAACAATAACCAAATTTGGATTTTGTTGAGCATTTTACATTTCAATTTGTTAAGCATTTTAGGTTTCAAGATAACATTCCTAAGAAGGTAGAAACCCAAATATTTAATTCATCTAATAACATTGTGAATATTTTAGTATCTAAGATGAAAGAATTAAGCATTTTTAGTTTCTAATACTGCTTTCACATGCACATGAATTTGTGGTTTCGATTAGTCTAAGTTATAAATTATTTTTCCTAGAAGATGTAGTCCCTAATTTTCACATTCTGTATTTTCTATTCGTTGTTGCAAATTTTGCTGTAAATTTTATATTGTTATCCAATTGTGAAATAATTGCATCCCAGCCCCGATTTCGAATACCATACTATAAAACTCATAACAAATTTATAAATAACAATGCATATTTGTAAATAATATTTTTTTTGGAGCAAAGAGGGGGTAAGCCTCAAACAATTATATTAAATAAAAAGAGTTATTTATGAGATACGAGTATGTCCATCACCCACAAAAAATAGATCACCAAACAACAAACCATGAGTTCATTACAAAGAAAAAACTAGCTAGAACATGGAAGATTAAGCAGAGAGCACCTAGCTTAGATGAGTGACCATCAAAACATATAGACAAAAAATGAAAACACCTAAGAAAATGGAAACAATGACCCACATAGAAGATTCACTACACATAACCAAAAGATTTCACTGCACACGACCACCATTAGCAACCTCCTCCCCCATCACACCACTCACTACCATAGATGAGCTATCTTGCTCCAGCAAAGCCTCTTCATCCTCCAACACTAGGTCATTGTCCACAACTGCAGGTTCTTTCCACAATCAGTTGCATGCAATTCATCTCTATGCGAGGGAGGACAAACCAACAATAAATGAAAATCTTTCCATTAACCATCATAGATCACAATCTATCTTTCGCTTACTGAGCCACCGCCATTCAAGTCATTTCAAGAAATAAAATCTTAAGTCTTATCAAGTAATAATGGGCACAAGGAAATAAATAAATGATTAAGTCAATGGATTTTATCATGATAATAAATAGTGCTCTTAGGAAAACACTATCAATACATGCATAATTATTAATTTATCTTGGAGGAAGTGGTTCTTTAAAGAGATTCATGTGAGATTTTTTAATTTTTCTTAGCCATAAAACATTTCTTAGGTAGGCACGAGCAAATTATGTCTCTAGGATGAAACATAAGTTTATTATACATAATCTATTTATTCTTCTCTAACTTTCTTAGTACAAGGTAATTTGTTTCTTATGGAGATCTTTTAAGGTGTACATGATATCAAGACCTTGATGATTGAAACATTACATAAACTAGTTTTTTTTCAAATAATTTCTTCAGGAACTTGCATATCACAAAAAGGTTTTGTTTAGTCTAAGAATGGCTTGAGTTTAAGACTTTCACCAAAGAACTTGAATCCAACTAGGAACTCCCCTTCTTGGACATTCTTCTCATTAAAAAAACAAATGGCTCCCTTGGTCGCTGAGTCTTTAGGAAATCAATCCACACAAACCTATACCTCCATGCTTCCTCACATCAATACCCCACTCAAAAGGTAGGTGTCCTCATGACTCTCACCATGAGAGCCCTTCGCATTTGTGATGATGAACACATTAACCAAGAGCTTTCCTACCTTTCCAAGGTCTTCACATTAAATGGGTACCACAATAAGTAGACTGTACCAGAGCCTTTAAGCAAGACAAAGCTCGTCTTATTTCTAAACCAACCAATCAGAAACCTCTTGGAACCTTTGGCACCACCCTTCCCTACATTGATGGAATCTCTAACAAGATCACCAAAATCCTCCATAAAAAGGACTCAATTGTGCCTTCAAACCCATGGTGACCATTAAAAACCTTTTTCAGACCACCAAGGACCCTAAAAACATTCTTCTCAATGTAGGGGTCTACAAGATTGATTTCTCTTGTGGGACTCCTCACATCAAGAAGACGAGTCACTCTATCAGCACGTACCAGAATCAAAGAACATGTTGTTGATATCAAGCATTAAAGAATCACAAAGTCTACCCTTGCAGAGCATTCCTCTAGCACAAAACACCACATTTGCCTTGAATACATGCATGTCTTGGTCAAAGAAGATAGTTTCTTCAAGAGAAAGCTTAAAGAAGCTATTTTTAGTAGAAACCACCCCACAAACCTAAACCGAGATGATAGATGGAACCTAAGTTTGACCTAGTATACTCTTCTAGATTCCCTCCAAAATAACTTACCTTCCCTCTGATTCCTCTCAACTCTTCCCCCCTCCCCCTCCTTTTCATCTTTTCCACCCAACTCTTCTTTTGTTTCCTTTGCTACCTTTATCTCCCATTTTCCTCTCCCCTCTTCTTGTATTTTAGTTATTTTGTCATGTTTATTTTATCCTTGTTGCATCCCCTTCCCTTTGTCTACCTACTCATCCTTTTCTTCAACTCTTCTCAATATCTCCTTTCTTTTATTTTAAATTTTATATTTATTCTTATTTTCTTTTTATTTTATTCTTTTTACCTTGTCTTATTATTCCTCTTTTTATCTTCTTATGTTTAATTTCTCCTACCTTCTACTTAACCACCTTTTTCTTCAACTTCCCTTTATCAACTTGCTCTCCTTTCTCCTTGTTATCTTTCTTATATTTTATTTTTATATATATTTTTATTTTATTCTCCTACCCTGTCTTGTTTTTCTGTGTCATTTCTATCTTTTTAAGGAGCTAGTTTCTGCAATTGTGTGTCATTTTTATCCTCTTCCCAATGATGGATCATAGAGTGTGATCTAAAGAATTGATGCAAAAAATCTCTACACGGTTTTTTCTAGAAATAATTTTTGATTTCTCATTCAAATGGACTGTGGAAAAATCATGTCTTTGATGATATATATATATATATTATATATATATATGAATTTAAAAATTTGATAATCAACTCACCTCTCCACTGTGGTCAAGTGAATCACCTTTGGGAACAAGCTCTTCCCTTAATTTAGGAGTAACACATGCATTCTCAAACTACACATGCACAAAAAAAGAAAAATTAGTTTGAAATATAATTATGTGTAGTTTGAGAATGCATGTGTTACTCCAAATTTAAGGGTAGAACTTGTTCCCAAAGGTGATTCACTTGACCACAATGGAGAGGTGAGTTGATTATCAAATTTTGAAATTCATATATATTGACCACACATAATTTGAAATATTATTATGTGTAGTTTGAGAATGCATGTGTTACTCCTAATTTAAGGGAAGAGCTTGTTCCCAAAAGTGATTCACTTGACTACACACACACACACACACACACACACACACACACACACACACACACATATATATATATATATATATATATGAATTTCAAAATTTGATAATCAACTCACCTCTCCACTGTAGTCAAGTGAATCATCTTTGGGAACAAACTCTTCCCTTAAATTAGGAGTAACACACATTCTCAAACTACACATGCACATAAAAAGAAAAATTAATTTGAAATATAATTTATATATATATAGTCCTACAAGCATATCCTTAAATTTTAGAACCCTACATGATGTATGGGTAAGTGCAAGAAGATGGGGGGCCAAAAAGGGGACTTAATTGGCCACTTTTTTTCTAAAATCAAGAAATGCTAGCCTTGGATGAGAAATTGAGCATAGTTACACTCAAAAATTTTAAGATGCAACAAAAACAATGTTCATAGTGCTCCGAGTCTACTTTCTAAACTACTAATTTTTTTTGAAAATGGTATAGATTAAGGGGTTCAAAAGAGGGAGCCACAGAAATTGGTGTTGTTTCTGTCAAAAAAACATAACATAGCATGTTTTGTGGCTCCCTCAAAAGGTTAACCTTTTTTTGGTATTTTTAAAATCCCTTTAGTGAGAAATTAGCTAACATGTAGTTTATGCCTGATTTTTCTGATAATTTTTTAATGAATGTTTGATTTTTTACTAATTTTCAAAGTGGACACATCCTGAAAAATAGAATTTTGGCCGTGCTACCCCTATAAATTTTGAAAACTAATTGAAAATCATTTTTTTTAATGTGTAGAATGAAGTCTAGTTTCTAAAAATGTTTTTTTTTAAAAAATTTCAATGAACGATTAATTTACAATGAAAAAAAGACCAAACACTAGTTTTTACCCAAAAATGGACACACAAACAAAAGAAATTAAAGATGAAAGGCTTAACATTGTCAAAATGTGAAACAAATTACATCGTTAAATAGCTAATAGAAAGCCTAACATTACCCAGGTGTTTGATTTGTTCAACCTTGAAACATGTGTAAATCTGAGGGTTAACACGAATGAAATAATGTGAAATCTTGTAGAATATGCAAGAACACGTCTTTGGATGTTGGGAAGGCACTCCAAGCCTTTGGGTTGGAAATCCAAAGCAAATCCCAAGCCAAATCAAAATAAACGTGAGCGCGAACTATAACGTGCTCGCGTTATGTTTTGTTTTGCATTTTTTCCCTTTTTACAAAAGTTTTCCCGATGTTTGTCATGTTTGACATAACGTGAGAACGTTATAACACGCTCGCGTTATGTCTCCCTCAGATTGTTTTATGTTCAAGGTTATTAAGCATGTATGTATGTATACTTATATGTATGTATGTATGTCTATTTGTATGTATGTATGTATGTATGTATGTATGTATTGATGTATGTATGTATGCCTATATGTATGTATGTATACTTATATGTATGTATGTATGTATGTATGTATATATGTATTCTTGTATGTATATATGTCTGCGTGTATGTATGTATGTATGTATGGTTATATGTATGTATGCATGCTTGTACGTATGTATATATGTATGCATGTTTGTATGTATGTATATATGTTGAAGGTTTAGGGTTGAGGGATTAGGGTTTAGGGTTAAGGGCTTAGGGATAAGGGATTAGGGTTTAAGGTATAGTGTCGAAGGTTGAGGGTTTAGGAATAGGGATAGCGTTTAGGGTTTAGGGTGAAGGGATTAGGGTTTAGGGTTGAGGTATTAAGGTTTAAGGTTGAGGGTTGAGGGTTTAGGGATAGGGTTTAGAGTTTAGGGATAAGGGATTAGGTTTTAGGACCTTGAGGTATTAGGCTTTAGGGTTGAGGCTTTACAGATAGTATTTAGGGTTAAGGGCTCATGGTTGAGGGTTTAGGGATAGGATTTAGATTTTAAAGATAAGGGATAGGATTTAGGGTTGAAGGTTTAAAGTTGAGGGATTAGGGTTTAGGGTTGAGGGTTTAGGGATAAGGGATTAGGGTTTAAGGTATAGTGTCAAGGGTTGCGGGTTTGGGAATAGGGATAGCATTTAGGGTTTAGGGTTGAGGGATTAGGGTTTAGGGTTTAGGGATAAGGGATTAGGTTTGAGGGTTCAGTGATTAGGTTTAGGGTTGAGGGATTAAGGTTTAAGGTTGAGGGTTGATGGTTTAGGGATAGGGTTTAGAGTTTAGGCATGAGGGATTAGGGTTTAGGATCTTGAGGGATTAGGGTTTAGGGTTGAGGCTTTACAGATAGCATTTAGGGTTGTGGGTTTAGGGATAGGGTTTAGAGTTTAGGGATAAGGGATTAGGGTTTAGGACCTTAAGGGATAAGGGTTTAGGACCTTGAGCGAATAGGGTTTAGGGTTGAGTCTTTGGGGATAGCGTTTAGGGTTGAGGGATTACGGTTGAGGATTTAGGGATAGGGTTTAGAGTTTAGGGATAAGGGATTAGGGTTTAGGACCTTAAGGGATTAGGGTTTAAGGTTGAGGCTTTAGGGATAGCATTTAGGGTTGAGGGTCAAAAGATTAGGGTTAAGGTAGATTGTTGAGGGTATAGGGATTAGGGATAGGGTTTAGGGTTGAGGGATTAGGGTTTAGGGTTGAGGGATTAGGGATAAGGGATTAGGGTTTAAGGTATAGTGTTGAGGGTTGAGGGTTTAGGAATAGGGATAGAGTTTAGGGTTTAGGGTTGAGGGATTATGGTTTAGGTATAAGGGATTAAGGTTTAGGGTTGAGGGATTAAGTTTTAAGGTTGAGGGTTGAGGGTTTAGGGATAGGGTTTAGAGTTTAGGGATAAGCGATTACAGTTTAGGACCTTGAGGGATTAGGGTTTAGGGTTGAGGATTTAGTGATAGCTTTTAGGGTTGAGGGATTATGGTTGAGGGTTTATGGATAGGGTTTAGAGTTTAGGGATAAGGGATTAGGTTTAGGACCTTAAGGGATTATGATTTAGGGTTGAGGCTTTAGGGATAGGTTTTAAGGTTGAGGGATTAGGGTTAAGGGTCAAGGGATTAGGGTTAAGGTAGAGTGTTGAGGGTAGAGGAATTAGGGATAGGGTTTAGGGTTGAAGGTTTATGGTTAAGGGATAGGGTTTTGGGTTGAGGTTTTAGGGATAAGGGATTAGGGTTTAAGGTATAGTGTCAAGGGTTAAGGGTTTAGGAATAGGGATAGTGCTTAGGGTTGAGGGTTGAGGGATTAGGGTTTAGGGATAAGGGATTAGGGTTGAGGGTTGAGGGATTAAGGTTTAGGGTTGAGGGATTAAGGTTTAAGGTTGAGGGTTGAGGGATGAGGGTTTAGGGATAGGGGGTTTAGAGTTTAGGGATAAGGGATTAGGGTTTAGCACCTTGAGGGATTAGGGTTTAGGGTTGAGGATTTACTAATAGAATTTAGGGTAGAGGGATTAGGGTTGAGGGTTTAGGGTTAGGGTTTAGAGTTTAAGGTTGAGGCTTGAGGGATTAGGGTTTAGGGTTGAGGCTTTACGGATAGTATTTAGGGTTGAGGAATTAGGGTTGAGGGATTATGGTTGTGGGTTTAGGGATAGGGTTTAGAGTTTAGGGATAAGGGATTAGGGTTTAGGACCTTGAGGGATTAGGGTTTAGGGTTGAGGCTTTAGGGATAACATTTAGGGTTGAGGGATTAGGCTTGAGGGTTTAGGGATAGGGTTTAAAGTTTAGAGATAAGGGATTAGGGTTTAGGACCTTGAGGGATTAGGGTTTAGGGTTGAGGCTTTAGGGATATCGTTTAGGGTTGAGGGATTAGGGTTGAGGGTCGAGGGATTAGGGTTAAGGTAGAGTGTTGAGGGTAGAGGGAATAGGGATAGGGTTTAGGGTTGAAGGTGTAAGGTTGAGGGATTAGGGTTTACGGTTGAGGGTTCAGGGATAAGGGATTAGGGTTTAAGGTATAGTGTCGAGGGTTGTAGGTTTAGGAATAGGGATAGCATTTGGGGTTTAGGGTTGAGGGATTAGGGTTTAGGGTTTAGGGATAAGGGATTAAGGTTGAGGGTTGAGGGATTAAGGTTTAAGGTTGAGGGATTAAGGTTTAAGGTTGAGGGTTGATGGTTTAGGGATAGGGTTTAGAGTTTAGGGATGAGGGATTAGGGTTTAGGACCTTGAGGTATTAGGGTTTAGGGTTGAAGCTTTACGGATAGCATTTAGGGTTGTGGGTTTAGTGATAGGGTTTAAAGTTTAGGGATAAGGGGTTAGGGTTTAGGACCTTAAGGGATTAGGGTTTAGGACCTTGAGGGAATAGGGTTTAGGGTTGAGGCTTTAGGGATAGCATTTACGGTTGAGGGATTATGGTTGAGGATTTAGGGATAGTGTTTAGAGTTTAGGGATAAGGGATTAAGGTTTTGGACCTTGAGGGATTAGGGTTTAAGGTTGAGGCTTTAGGGATAACATTTAGGGTTAAGGGATTAGGGTTGAGGGTTGAGAGATTAGGGTTAAGGTAGAGTGTTGAGGGTATAGGGATTAGAGATACGGTTTAGGGTTGAGGGATTAGGGTTTAGGGTTGAGGGTTTAGGGATAAGGGATTAGGGTTTAAGGTATAGTGTCGATAGTTTAAGAATACGGATAGAGTTTAGGGTTTAGGGTTGAGGGATTAGGGTTTAGGGTTTAGGTATAAGGGATTAGGGTTGAGGGTTGAGGGATTAAGGTTTAGGGTTGAGGGATTAAGGTTTAAGGTTGAGGGTTGAGGGTTTAGGGATAGGGTTTAGAGTTTAGGGATAAGGAATTAGAATTTAGTACCTTGAGGGATTAGGGTTTAGGGTTGAGTATTTAGGGATAGCTTTTAGGGTTGAGGGATTACAGTTGAGGGTGTAGGGACAGGGTTTAGAGTTTAGGGATAAGGGATTAGGGTTTAGGACCTTGAGGGATTAGGGTTTAGGGTTGAGGCTTTAGGGATAGTGTTTAAGGTTGAGGGATTAAGGTTGAGGGTCAAGGGGTTAGGGTTAAGGTAGAGTGTTGAGGGTAGAGGAATTAGGGAGAGGGTTTAGGGATGAAGGTTTAGGGTTGAGGGCTAGGGTTTAGGGATAAGGGATTAGGGTTTAAGGTATAGTGTCAAGGGTTGAGGGTTTAGGAATAGGGATAGTGTTTAGGGTTGAGGGTTGAGGGGTTAGGGTTTAGGGATAAGGGATTAGGGTTGAGGGTTGAGGAATTAAGGTTTAGGGTTGAGGGATTAAGGTTTAAGGTTGAGGGTTAACGGTTTAGGGTTTAGGAATAGGGTTTAGAGTTTAGGGATAAGGGATTAGGGTTTAGGACCTTGATGAATTAGGGTTTAAGGTCAAGGCTTTACAAATAACATTTAGGGTAGAGGGATTAAGGTTGAGGGTTTAGGGATAGGGTTTAGAGTTTAAGGTTGAGACATGAGGGATTAGGGTTTAGGGTTGAGTCTTTGCAGATAGCATTTAGGGTTAAGGGATTAGGGTTGAGGGATTAGGGTTGTGGGGTTAGGGACAGGGTTTAGAATTTAGGGATAAGGGATTAGGTTTTAGGACCTTATAGGATTAGGGTTTAGGACCTTGGGGGATTAGGGTTTAGGGTTGAGGCTTTACAAATAACATTAGGGTTGGGGGATTAGGGTTGAGGATTTATGGATAGGGTTTAGAGTTTAGGGATAAGGGATTAGGGTTTAGGACCTTGAGGGATTAGGGTTTAAGGTTGAGGCTTTAGGGATAGCATTTAGGGTTGAGAGATTAGGGTTGAGGGTCAAGGGATTAGGGTTAAGGTAGAGTGTTGAGGGTATAGGGATTAGGGATAGGGTTTAGGGTTGAAGGTTTAGGGTTGAGGGATTAGGGTTTAGGGATAAGGGATTAGGGTTTAGGGTATAGTGTCGAGGGTTGAGGGTTTAGGATTAGGGATAGCATTTAGGGTTTAGGGTTGAGGGATTGGGGTTTAGGGATAGGGATTAGGGTTGAGGGTTGAGGGATTAAGGTTTAGGTTTGAGGAATTAAGGTTTAAGGTTGAGGGTTGAGTGTTGAGGGTTTAGAGATAGGGTTTAGAATTTAGGGATAAGGGATTAGGGTTTAGGACCTTGAGGGATTAGGGTTTAGGGTTGAGGCTTTACATATAGCATTCAGAGTTGAGGGATTAGGGTTTAGGGTTGAAGATTTAGGGATAGCATTTAGGGTTGAGGGATTAGGGTTGAGGGTTTAGGGATAGGGTTTAGAGTTTAGGAATAAGGGATTAGGGTTTAGGACCTTAAAGGATTAGGGTTTAGGGTTGAGGCTTTAAGGATAACGTTTAAGGTTGAGGGTCAAGGGATTAGGTTTAAGGTAGAGTGTTGAGGATAGCATGATTAGGGATATGGTTTAGGGTTGAGGGTTTAGGGTTGAGGGATTAGGGATTAGGGATTAGGGGTGAGGGTTTAGGGATAAGGGATTAGGGTTGAGGGTTGAGGGATTAAGGTTTAGGGTTGAGGGATTAAGGTTTAAGGTTGAGGGTTTAGGGATAGGGTTTAGAGTTTAGGGATAAGGGATTAGGGTTTAGGACCTTGAGGGATTAGGGTTTAGGGTTGAGGCTTTACGAATAGCATTTAGAGTTGAGGGATTAGGGTTGAGAGTTTAGGGATAGAGTTTAGAGTTTATGGATAATGGATTAGGGTTTAGGACCTTGAGGGATTAGGGTTTAGGGTTGAGGCTTTAGGGATAGCATTTAGGGCTAAGGGATTAGGGTTGAGGGTTTAGGGATAGGGTTTAGAGTTTAGGGATAAGGGATTAGGGTTTAGGACCTTGAGGGATTAGGGTTTAGGGTTGAGGCTTTAGGGATATCATTTAGGGTTGAGGGATTAGGGTTGAGGGTCAAGGGATTAGGGTTAAGTTAGAGTGTTGAGGGTAGAGGGATTAGGGATATGGTTTAGAGTTTAGGGATAAGGGATTAGGGTTTAGTGTTGAGGCTTTAGAGATAGCATTTAGGGTTGAACAATTAGGGTTGAGGGTTTAGGGATAGGGTTTAGAGTTTAGGGATAAGGTATACCTTGAGGGATTAGGGTTTAGGGTTGAGGCTTTATGGATAGCATTTAGGGTTGAGGGATTAGGGTTGAGGGTCAACAGATTAGAGTTCAGGTAGAGTGTTGAGGGTAGAGGGATTAGGGATAGGGTTTAGGGTTTGTTGGTTAACAGATTTGTCCTTATTCTGAAAATGATTTATTCTGACTCTATACCCTTCCTTTGAAGAACAAATGAGTTAAGCAACAAATGGGTGAACCTTTTAAATTAGTTCCCCTTTGAATCTAGGTACAGCTCCCTTTAAGATTTTCAATGAATTTAATCTATTCAACTATCCACATGCACTTTTAACCAGAAAATGCTTAAGGCAGACTAACATTCATACATAACCATGTTATGAATGCGATAGATTTATACAGTAACAATGAATAATAGGGTGCACAGATCCTATTTTTGGTACATTCAAATATATGAATACATTCACACGAGCTTGCTGAACCAATAAATAATAAAACACATATGACGAGTTGTCCAAATAAAGAACAATTACCAGATGAAAGTAGATTTCACACATAAAATCTAATTCCACACATTTAGACGCACAGATCCAAATAAGCAGTAAATGTTTCTTCTTCTCATTCACAGATGAAAATTACTCAGAGAATCATCACATAATGTAAAATTATGAACAGTTTTGCCAAAAATTTCCTTGTTCTTTTCTTTTCTAAATTTCTGTATATCCTCTCCAAGATTTCAGAAACCTATAAATATAAAATGCCTTAATCATGTCCTTGAGTAAATTAAACCCAGAGTTAACATAACTCTGACCCATACGGGATTTAGTTTTTTTAACAACTGAATTAAAAGATCAAGATACTGAAAATAACATGATAAAGGAACTGAAATAGAGAAAATGAGCCAATGAGGTCATGACTGGGATGACGGGTTTGTATCTCTGGATTTGTTATCGGTGGCCTGGGAAGCACGTTGGGTCTTCCATTCCAGAAAAGTAGCAACAAATTCCTGAATCTTCGGGAAGTTAGGAATACCGATATGCTTCATTCTTGACTTCCAACCTCCTTTTCCCTTCGCATTTTACCAAATTTTTCTTTGTGTTCCAGAAGTGCATCGATGCAGAGGTAAAGTAGTGATTCAACTTTAGAAATTCTGGAGAAGTCCTCAATTAAAACATTGTCATTTTCTCTGATGAAGCTGATTTTATCTTTGAAAGATTGGACCACTGCATCGACGTCTTCCACTGGTTTTCCATCATCTTTAATGTATTTAATATCAATACATTGCAAGTCATTTTGCAATGATTGAGTGAATTCTGTTATTTCCTTAATTAACTTTGAGAGTTCAAAACGACCTTGCCAGGATATGGAGTTCCTCCATTCAATATTCTTTTTGTTCACATATAACAAATCCTCGTCCAAACCAGTCAGGCTTTTCTTTGTCAAAAACTTTGCCATCCCATATTTTTGAACTTCATCCATCTGGTTTATTACATTCGTCCACTTGCCCTCATCTTTCATCCAAACAGTGACCTGTGCTTTGAAATCTTCAACGGTGGCAGTAGTCAGGTCATATATACCCTTGAGCTCACAGATGTATTCAGTTCCTTTCTGTTCAATGTTATCCAACCAACTGTTAAATGTTTTGTCTCCATTTTGCTTCTATGAACCTGATCTAACATCTTTTGGTTGACAGGTGATTTCAGGTCAAAAGACAGGGGAAGCTGTGAGATTGGCTGCGTTTTAGTGTTGTTAGTGGCCTCAATGTACTTTGCCATTGAACGCAAAGTTTGTTTCAACTCCTTCTTGTCCTTTTCATCTTTCCATGTTCGACTAACCATCCTCTTAGTAGAAGCTTCGAGGTGGTGGACATCTACAGCTCTGGAGGCAGTACCGAGATCCACTTTCTCCACAGTGAAATCATGCACTGTTGGGTCCTGCACCTCTTCCTCTGTCACTGGCCTAGCAATTTTAGCACTCCAGTTACCAGTGCTTGATTCAATATTTATTCTGGATGTCGTCTTGAGTCTCTTGGACTTGGGGGTTTTCCCCAAACATTTGCTTACCATGTCCTCCAAGGGGACAACAAAAGGAATCACTTTTTTCTTATCAGAAATAGAACTTTCTAGCCATTTTGGTGTAGGGGCTAAGGTTGTCTTCTCAGGGTTCACTTCATCAGAGGATTTATTTGAAATCATTAATATTTTAGGGGTCTCCAGAACGGCCTCTGACTGTAACCCAGTGTCAACCTTCTCTGTTCTGTTTGGGCTTAGCTCCTTGTCACCCATAGGTCCTTCTGAATCTTCTTCTGAATTCAAATCAATAACTATTGTTTCAGAAGCCTGTTTCTTTCTTTTTCCTTTAGTCCTCAACCTGGTAACATGAGATGGCAAAATATCTGTGAGGACTCTTCTGGATCTCTTAGTGACAAGGCTTCTCTTAGTTGATGGCTTGGAAGCACCTGCACCACAGATAGCAAGAGGTTGATTAGAAGACTCTATGGGAAGTGGTGATCCAACCATTGAAGAGATTTGTTGGACATTTTTATCCTGAAGTTCTCCCTGTCTCTTTTCTCTCAGCCATTTCTCAGTTCTTCTTACTACTGGAAGAGTTTTAACTTCAATTCTGTCTTCTTCCTTTTTGCTCCAGTCCACCTCTGGAATGGGTAAGTGTTTTACTTTTTCAAACTGTGGATCAACCACCTGTTCTCCATCATCAGAAATTCTAGAAATATCCATGTTTAAATTGAGTGTAATTATTTGCCCCAAAGACAACCTACACCACAGCCTTCTTCTGACCTCGAATTCATCTGGACAGTCTTCCCAGTAATCCTCCAGTTTAGGAAGGTGTGAATGCCCTGTTCCAGAATCTATGTTCTCTCTGACAAATCTTTTACTATCAAATTGAGACCTGGCAGTGAAGGATTGAAAATTGAACCTTTTGAGGTTCACCTCCAAATTTAAGGCATCAGATTTTGAATGGCATGAATAATGCCCAAGTTCAACAGGAAAAGAAATACCACAACCCCTTTTTGATGGGAATTTCTTATCAACATGTGCCAGTTGCCTACATACCTCCATCAGCACAAAATGATCAAACACATATCTAGGTAACTTCATAGGTTCACCATCAAATCCTCCAACTCTGATATAAGTGAACTCAGAAAATTGGATGAAGAAGCTACCATAGATACTGATTAGTTGCATTGCTTCACTGGACATTCTCTTACTTGGGTTCCGTGCCAATTCATAAGTCATTTTCCCAGTGAAGACATCATTAACCCTTTTGTAATTTTCATAGCAATTCTTTCTCTGCAACTGTGAATAATATTCATAAATTTTACTATTTTCAGCTATGGGTGCATGGGGTAGGTCAAACCAATCTTTTGTAGATGCTAGACAATAGAACAGGTACGAAGACATATAGAAATCTCTGTTGCCCAGACAATTGCTCAAACTTTGATGTAGACAGTCAGCCACTATTTCGGCCCAATCCAAATATTGTTCTCCTTGAAGGATGACTTGTATGAAAAAGTACATCCAATCTTCCCAATAATAGGCATGATGATTGCCTTTCAGTTTGTGTAACAATACTACAATATCCCTTACTTCTTTTATCAAATGATCTCTGGTAAGTGGCCTGGGCAACCTTGAGCCGCCCTTCTGGAATTTTAGCAGCCAGTTCCTCGCTATTACACTTTTGTAAGTTGGTCTTTTCTCTGAGAAATACCCATTGGAGGCAGTAATGTCAAGGCTGGAATACACCTCCTTAGGCGGTATCTTCATCACAGACATGAGGGTTTGTCTGTTGACATAAAATAACACATCCCCGTTTGTATTTTTGACACATCTGTCCTGGGGATCGTACCTATTCATACACTCTTGAACCAATTCTGGGCACAGTATAGCCTGAGGAAAGGCTGCGGCTTCAATTAAGCCACTATCTACAATTTTCTTCATTGTAGGGGTTTGAACAGGGTTTCTAGCTCTTTCTTTAAATTCCTCTAAATCATATTGAACCAATGCAGTATCTCCAAATTCTAAGTGAGAATAAGTAAGGCCAGGACCATGTTCATCCCCCAAACACGTAGATTTCAAAGACATAGTTGGAGAATTACAATAAAACACTTGGAATTTTGAAAACAACAGAAATTCCAGAGATTCTTCTTTCCAGCATAAGAACTAGGAATAGCATATGGGAAACAGAACTCACCTTCAAGATATCTGAATTCGTTGTGAAAACTTGAATAAAAAGAGCCTTACACTTCTGGCGCTATCCTCCTCCGTGTTGCACAGTATGTTAACTTGCTAAACTTGACTTGTTCTTAGTTAATAATGGCACTAACCAGAATGAATAATTATCGCTCGGAACAAAACGTGCCAAAAATATTTGAAAAGACGTGAACTCTGATTTCTTCATTAATAGCAAGTAGTATTCACATGCCATCATGAAGTATAATGATTATCTATAGTCTCCGCTAAATTAGAGCTCTTGGTCTCATAATGAGTTTCTGACATAATTTCCTCCAACTTTCCTACTAAATTTGACTTAGAAAGCCATGGGAACAAATGGGACCAAAATCACCAAACCTTTGAACTATTGAACCATTGAACTTTTAGGACGTGGTTCAATGCGTTGGTTCAATATGGTGGTTCAAACATGCCAATCAGACCATATAGATAAGCAAAGGAGTGACTTACTGAAACAGGAACTTAACTCATGAACCGTTGAACTTGAAAAGACATGGTTCAATACGAAGGTTCAAAGATGCAAGGGTTATGTAGACCAACAAAAGTTACGTGGCTTTGGTAAAAGGTTTCCAATTATGAAACAGTGAACTCTTGAACCTTGAACCCCGCCATAGAGTACGAGCGGAAGGTTCAAGTTCAACCCGAAAGTTCAAAGGCGCATAAGACAAACAAAACGACAGCTTGCTTTATGAGACACTTAGACATATTGAACCATTGAAATTTGAACTTTGAGAATGGTTCAGGTTCAAAGGTTCAAACCTTAAGTAACCTTGTCTACAAAGACAACAAATGGATACAAATTGAAGGACCAAGAGCCGATTTACGAAACAAAGGCATGACCAAAAATATAACATGGTAAACTGGCTCTTGGCTCAGGAAATATTACCAATGAATAAATAAATAAGGGGCGACTCAAAAGGTAACATTGGCTCTGACTGGGGATTGCGTTTTATGACAAAATGTAGAGAACTCAGAAGCTCTGGTTTCGCAGAAAAAGGAAAATAGAGAAGAAAGGAAATAGAACAGGACAAAACAAAAACGGGAAAAGAAAACACAAAACCAAACAAGAGGGAAGACTATGTACAAAATAGGGGGCCCTGTTTATAGATGATACAGCTTGAGATCCTGTCCATTATAGGATAGGGGTAAAACAGTTCCATTAGGATATTCCAATTTAAAAGAATTTGGACCCAATATCTGGTGAATCTTGAAAGGCCTACTCTAGAGCGAGTCGAATTTGCTATGTGCACCTTTTGGTTCTCTTCTTCTGTCCCACAGTAATACTTCATCTCCTTCCATAAACCTCCTGGGTCTTGTTTTCCTGTCAAAAATTTCTTTAACTCTGGCCTGATGCACAGTAATTCTGTCAACCAACTCATTTCTCTCTTCTTCAATCTTAGTCAAATACATAATCCTCTTCTCCAGGGAATCTTGGAAATACTGATCCTCAATTACACTTTGCAGCTTGGCTGTAGATAGCTCCAGAGGTAAAGATAATTGAGCACCTATCCCATAAACTAATTCAAAGGGTGCCATCCCGATTGCTTTTTCAGAGTTATTCTGTCAGCCCAGAGTGCTTCATACAACCTCTTATGCCAATCTCTGGGGTTGTCATTCACCAATTTCTTCATGATAGTAATCAGATTCTTGTTACTAGACTCAGCTTGTCCATTCGCTTGGGGATAGTAATCTGATGAATGGGAGAGAGATATACTATGTTCATAACAGAAAGAAGTCATTTCGACTGAAGAGAAACTGGTAGCATTGTCTGCTACAATCTTTTGGGGCACACCAAATCGTACCAAAATATTTTCTTTGAGAAAATTACAAATCACCTCCGAAGTTGTTCTTTTAACAGGGGCTGCCTCAACCCATTTTGTGAAGTAATCTGTTGCTGTTAAGATGTGGGTATGCCCTGCACTTGAGGGGGGTGAGATAGGCCCAATAAAATCCAATCCCCATTGTTTAAAGGGTTCTTCAACAACAACAGGCCTCAAAGGTAGAGCTGCAAGTTGTGGCCTCCCTGAGAACATTTTACATTTTTCACAATTGGCCACCCATCTATATGCATCTTTAAACATCCCTGGCCAGTAGTAATAATTTTTGAGAATCTTCAAAGCTGTAACTGAAGAAGAAAAATGTCCACCACAAGCTTCATTATGGAAAACTTCTAAGAGCTTATTCTGCTGCTCTTTATCTACACACCTCAGGAAAGTTCCATCTAATCCTTTCTTATAAAGGACATCTCCCCAAATAACATATTTCGCAGCTTTTAGCTTCAGGTTTCTTTTCTCTTCAGGAGTTAGGTGGTTAGGACAATCCCCATATCTAAGATAATGTGCCACATCCAGAAACCATGGGTCCTGCAAGCTTACCAATAAGACTGTAGGAAGTCCTTCTCCTTCTTGTTCTTTGTTCTCAGCAATTAGCTTACATAAGCCTTGATCCCTGATTAGCTTAGTAGGCTTAACTTCTAGATCATATTCCTAAATTTTAGCAACCCACGTTGCTCTATTGTTTAATCCCACTTATTGCTGAGTCAAAATACTTTTCACAACTGAATTTGGAACAAATACAACTGAATGGGAATGAAGTATATAATATCTGAACTGTTTAACAGCTTTAACCACTGCGAAAGCTTGTTTTTCAACCAAAGAATATTTTAGCTCATGCTTTTTAAGGGGAATGCTCATAAAAGCTATGGGAACCTCTTCATCCAATTCATTTTTTTGTAACAAAATACCTGACATGGTGTGTTCCGAAGCATAACAGTAAATAATAAAATCCTTTTGAAAATTAGGATTTACCAAAGTGGGGGTGTTTGCAATTGCTTCCTTAATGTCCTCAAATGCCTTCTTAGCAACTTCATTCCACTTGAAAGGTTGTTTCTCGCTCATCATCCCAACAATGTGTTTTGTAATCTTAGCAAAGTCAGGAATGAACCTCCTGAGAAAATTGATTTTACCAAAGAAGGACTTGACTCTAGTCCTATTTGAAGGGAGACTAAGCTGTTAAATTTCCCTGACCCTTTCTGGATCAATTCTGATTCTGTCTTTTGAGACTAGGTGTCCCAACAATTTTCCCTCAGTCACACAGAAAATTGACTTCTTGGGATTGAGTGAGATGCCATGGCTTCGACACCTTTGCAATACAGACTCCAGATCTCTCAAGTGATCTTCTCTATTTTTGGAAAAAACAGTCAGATCATCAAGGTAAATAACAATAATTCTATTCTTCAGGTCTCTAAAAGATGAATCCATTGCCCGCTGAAAAGTTGCTCCTGCATTAATCAAGCCAAAGGGCATTCGACTATAGGCAAAAGTTCCTCAAGGTGTGGTAAAAGCAGTCTTATGTTGGTCTTCTGCAGCTACACCTATCTGATTGTAACCTAAGAAACCATCCAGCATAGACATCATTTCAGATCCGGCAACTGTCTACAAGATGTGGTCCATCACAGGCAAGGGATGGTTATCTTTTAGGCTGGCCTGGTTCAAGTTCCTGAAGTCAATGCAGATTCTTATTTCTCCATTCTTCTTTTGTATTGGAACAATATTTGCCACCCAAGTGGAGTGATGCATTGGATAAATAATTCTAGCTTTCAACATCTTATCAATCTCCTTAAAAATAGCTTCAGCAACTTTGGGGTTATAATTCCTCAGCTTTTGTCTAAATGGAGTTGCATTTGCTTTCAAAGGAATATGGTGTTGAAACTGTCCATGTCTAAAATTTTTGAGATCATCATAGCACTAGGCAAAAACATCCTTGTACTTGATTAATAATTTAATCAACTTGTTTTTCTCCTCTGAAGAACAACACCTACCAATGGACACCCATTTAGGATTAGCTTCATCCCCAATATTTATCTTCTCATAATCTTCTGCTTTGTCAGGAATACAGGGAGGTTTGCCTTTAACATATTCATCTCTTCGAGAAAATAGATGTTCTAAAGAGACCATCCCTTTAGGGATTTTGTTTCCCTTTAACTGAATCATGTCATCTCTTGGATTAATCCCAGGGTCAGGACTGAATTCTTTACACTCTGCTTCAGAACCTTCAAAATAGGTCCCCAGGAACATTTCAGCATTTTCTAAAAACTTTCTAATCTAATTATCACTTTCAAAAATTTGCCAGCTCTCAGTATTGTCGGGGACATTAGGACGATATATCATTTCTATTCTATAAGAATCTTTTTTTAAATTCAGATGCAGCAAAAGGAGAGAAGCTGATACTGCTAAAGAATCTGCTCGGGAGTTTTGACCTCTAGGAATTGTTTCAATAGAGAAGGCATCAAAATATTCAATCTCATCCCATACCCTGTTTCTGTAATGCCTTAGTCTTCTACAGCTACACCTATCTGATTGTAACCTGAGAAACCATCTAGCATAGACATCATTTCAGACCCAGCAACTGTCTACAAGATGTGGTCCATCACAGGTAGTGGGTAATTATCTTTCAGGCTGGCTTGGTTTAAGTTTCTAAAGTTGACACAGATCCTTATTTCTCCATTCTTCTTTCGTACTGGAACAATATTTGCCACCCAAGTGGAGTGATGAATTGGATAGATAATTCTAGCTTTTAGCATCTTATCAATCTCCCTGAAAATGGCTTCAGCAACTTTTGGATTATAATTCCTCAGCTTCTGTCTAAATGGAGCTGCATTTGCTTTCAAAGGAATATGATGTTGAAACTGTCCATGTCTAAAATTTTTGAGATCATCATAGCACCAGGCGAAAACATCTTTATATTTGATTAGCAATTTGATCAATTTGTTTTTCTCTTCTGAAGAGCAGCACTTGCCAATGGATATCCATTTAGGATTAGCTTCATCCCTGATATTTATCTTCTCATAATCCTCTACTTTATCAGGAATACAGGGAGGTTTGCCTTTAACATATTCATCTCTTCGAGAAAATAGATGTTCTAAAGATACCAGCCCTTTAGGGATTTTGTTTCCCTTTAACTGAATGATGTCATCTCTTGGATTAATCCCAGGGTCAGGGCTGAATTCTTTACACTCTGTTTCGGAACCTTCAAAATATGTCCCAAGGAACATTTCAGCATTTTCTAAAAACTTTCTGATCTGATTATCACTTTCAAAAACTTGCCAGTTCTCAGCATTGTCAGGGACATTAGGGCGATATATCATTTCTATCCTGTAAGAATCTTTCTTGAAATCTGGATGTGGCAAAAGGAGAGAAGCTGATATTGCTAAAGAATCTGCTCGGGAGTTTTGATCTCTGAGAATTGTTTCTATAGAGAAGGCATCAAAATATTCGATCTCATCCCATACCCTATTTCTGTAATGCCTTAGTCTTTCATTCTTAATGGAAAAGATCCCTCTTACCTGTTTCACAATTAGTTCAGCATCACCCTTCACCTTAAGTACCTTCACACCCTTTCCTTTAGCTTCAGATAATCCAAGCAGTAAAGCTTCATATTCTACAGTATTATTGGTGTTTTTAAACTCTAGCTTAAAAGAGTAAGAAAAAATTTCACCTTCAGGTGAGATCAACACAACTCCAGCCCCTGAACCAGCAGTAGCACAACTACCATCAAATTCCATAACCCATAAATCATCAAAATGTATAGACTTTTGCATTAATTCCTCTTGGGGATCTAACTCATAGCTCTGTTCAGAGGAGAGAAAATAGTTGCTAAATCCACATTCCTCAAACAAAATCTGGGCCTTGGGATCATCAGAGGGGTAGACAGTGAACTTGCACTTGGGCTCAGGTTCCAGCTTCACTTTCTGCTTCCCCACTAGGATTGTGGCCTCTGACCAATCCAGTTTGATTTGTCCACCCAAATCCTTGCAAAATGTCCTGCTCAAAAGCATTCCATAACTGGCAGGAATATCTGCTACCAGAATAGTCAATTTCACCCTCTTGTCAGGGTAAGCTGCAAGTGCAACTTGTGCATCTCTAATCTGCCCAAGCAAGGAAACCTGTTTTCCATCCATAGAATAACATCTTCCAAATGTTTTTGTGAGTGATAATCCTAGGGCTTTAGCCACAGAGGAAGGCATAATGTTATCAGAGGCTCCTGAATCTATAATGCAGTTACTAAGTTTATGGCCATTGATAAACAGAGACACATAAAAAGGATTCAGCTTCAAATCAGTATAAGGAGCATTGGTGGATGAATTGGGAGTCGTTTTAGAGGCAGACAAGGATGGCTCGGATGAGGAAGCAAATAATCTAGCAATGGGGGATTCAGTATCAACCTCCAATTGATTCTAAAATTCAGTTTGTGCAGGACTACCCTTAACATGTTTCACTAATTTGTCAAGTTCAGTAGGTTTCAACTTGAGGTACTCAATAGGAGAAATTTGAATTTTTGTAGACTTGCAGAAATCTACAATATCAAAAGAAGTATCTAGATCATTTCTATGTAGCAATCTATTTTCCTGAGCCTTCAAATTAGCATCATGAGTTCTAGTTAAAGGCTCCTTACCTTTGCTAGGTACTTCTTGAGTATTAGAGGATTTCATATTCCTCTGACTCCTAGTGAGCACAACGCATGAAGGATCTTCGAGGGTTACCAATATTTCACCTCCCCTTTCTGAATCAGATTCATATTCCAGGAAGTGTATCTCAGAGCCGCCAGGTTCCTCGAAGTTCTTTTCTTCTTCTGTGGCTTCCCCTAGCATATCTTGAGTAGCGGTCATCTGATTGTACCTAAGCATTTCTGGGCAAGAATTCCCATCATGGTCAGTAGTTAAGTGAAAAATACACATGTTTCCTCTCCCAGGAGCAGGTTCAATAGCCAGTCTTGGCTGTGCTGCCATCAGGGGTAAAACTCTACCAGTATTTGGTTGTTGATTCAAATTCCTTCTGCTTATATCTTGATAGGGTTGTTGGAAGGGAGCACCAGCTTTGGGTAGTTGCCTCTTTAAGGCGATCATATCATTCACCAACCTTTGCACTACAGGGTCCGTAGATGATGAGGGCTGAGCATTTGGCACGTGAACCTCTCTCTTCCATTTACCGGCCATAATGAGATCATCCTCTAATTTGACTGCTAAGGCTTGTGCAGCTGGCAAATCAGCAATTACATCTCTTCTGAGATGGAAGCTAATATCAGGAGGCATAGAATTAATAAAGAAACATTTTTTATTTTCGCCAGACGGTCTTTTAGTAGCAGGGATTTTGTTCACAATTCTATTAAATTTAGCCACGAACTCCCTCATAGGTTCATGAATCTCTTTCTTAAGCTGAGTCAGCTGTGCAAGGAGGTAATGTTCATCCTCTACACTTTTGAACCTATTTTCAAAAGCGGTCTTCATCTCATTCCAATTTGTAATTGAGGAATCAGTCAGGTGGTAAAACCATTGTGCCGCAGTGTCAGTCAAAGTCTGCATAAAGAGCCTTATGGCGACATCTTGGTGTTGTACACCTAACACACTACATGCTACTGCAAACACACATAGATGTTCTTCTGGTGATGTTTTACCGTCTCCATTGAACCTGGGCAAATTTTCTCTTGCATTTTTAGGCAATGGGTTTAGGTTGGCCCCTAGGTTCAGAGGCCCTATGGTAGCTCCCCAAGGTTGAGCCATGGGTAGAAAATTTATAGCTAAGGGGATAACAGTGCCTGAAAGGGTTAAAGCTTGACAGATAGGGGAAGTAGCAGGTTTGGGAGGGCTAGGGGATCTACTTCTATCTCTTCTTGCACGAGTAGGGATATAAGGAAAATTAAGATTTTGCAGTGCTTGAAAGGTAGGGCCCTCAACTCCCTCTCTTCTTGAAGACCTGGTATACGGTCTGGAATCCAGCTTAAAATATCGAAACTAGATGGGCAGTTATTGATTTCTTTACTGTTCTTGATTTCTTTGTGCTTCAAGAACTTGGTTTCTTGCTGCGTTTCGTGCCTGTCTTCTTCTCTGCCTGAGTAACAGCAATCTCAGGTTATCGGTCAATTCCTCTTCTTGTTCTAATACTCTGCTTGCTCTTCTGTAATCTTCACTATTCCGTCGAGTACGCCAAGCAAGGGTATTCAATTGGCCAATAATGTCTTCCTGCTCATCTTGAAATCCAAGATTTGGTTGCAGAACAGGAATTATGTTTTCGTGTGGAAGCACCATTGTTGCTTCATATTCAGGCGACCAATCTTTTATTAATGATTGTATTTCTATTCCCCAGTAGAGTCACCAAAAACTGTTGGCTAACAGATTTGTCCTTATTATGAAAATAATTTATTCTGACTCTATACCCCTCTTTTAAAGAACAAATGAGTTAAACAACAAATGGGTGAACCTTTTAAATTAGTTCCCCTCTGAATTTAGGTACAGCTCCCTTTAAGATCTTTAATAATTTAACCTATTTAACTAACCAAATGCATTTTTAACCAGAAAATGCTTAAGGCAGATTAACATTCATACATAACCATGTCATGAACGCGATAAACTTATACAGTAACAAGATAGAATGCACAGATTCTACTTTGATACAATCAAATACGTGAATACATTCATCTGAATTTGCTGAACTAGAAAAGAATAGAACACATATGATGAGTTGTCCAAATAAAGAGCAATTACCGGATGAAAGGAGATTTCACACAGAAAATCTAATTCCACACATTCAGACGCATAGATCCAAATAAGCAGTAATTGTTTTTCTTCTCATTCACAGATGAAAATTATTCAAACAATTATCATATAATGTCAAATATCAACAGTTCAGCCCCAAAAACTTTCTTCTTCTTTTCTTTTCTAAAAAAACCCTCCTTCAAAATTATAAAAACATATATATATGAATGTCTTAACCCATGTCCTTGAGCAAATTAAACCCAGAGTTAACATACTCTGACCCATACAGGATTTAGTTTTTTTTTAACAACTAATTATAAAAGAACAAGATTGCTGGAAATAACAGAAATAGGAACTGAAAGAGAACGAGCCAATGAAATTATGACTGGGGCGATGAGTCAGCATCTCTTGATTTGTTATCGGTAGCCTGGGGAGCATGTTGGGTCTTCCACTCCTGAAAGGCAGCAACGAACTCCTAAATTTTAGGGAAGTTTGGTATACCTATATGCTTCATCCTTGATTTCCAGACTTCTTTTTCCCTCCACATTTTCCCAAACTTTTCCTTATGTTCAGGGAGTGCATCGATGCAGAGATAGAGCAGCGACTCGACTTTAGAAACCCTGGAGAAATCCTCAATTAGAATATTATCATTTTCTTTAACAAAGTTGATTTTATCTCTAAATGATTGGATCACTATTTCAACATCTTCCACAAGCTTTCCATCATCTTTTAAGTATTTTCATCGATACATTGCAAATCATGTTGTAGTGATTGGGTGAATTCCGTTATCTCCTTGATTAGCTTTGAGAGTTCAAAGCGCCCTTGTCGGGATATGGAGTTCCTCCATTCAATATTCTTTTTGTTCACATATAACAAATCCTCGTCCACACCAGTCAAGTTCTTTTCTGCCAAAAACTTCTCCAGACCATATTTCTGAACTTCCTCTATTTGGTTTATTACACTTGTCCACTTACCTTCGTCCTTAGCCCAAACAGCAACCTGTGCTTTAATATCTTCAATGGTGGCAGCAGTCAGGTCATATATGCCTTTGAGTTCATGAATATATTCAGTTCCTTTTTGTTTGATGTTGTCTAACCAATTGTCAAATGTTTTTGAGACCATCTTGCTTCTATGAACTTGATCTAACATTTTTTGATTGACAGGTGATTTTGGGTCGAAAGACAAGGGGACCTGTGAGATCGGCTGTGGGTTAGGATTGTTAATGGCCTCAATGTACTCTGCCATTGAACGTAGAGCTTGTTTCAACTCTCTTTTGTCCTTCTCATCTTTCATTGTTCCGCTAACCATTCTCTTAGTGGAAGCTTCAAGGTGGTGCACATCTGCAGCCCTGGAGGCAGTACCAAGATCTATCCTCTCCACAGTGAAATCATGCACTGTAGGATCTTGAACCTCTTCTTCAGTCACTGGCTTCGCTATTTCTGCACTCCAGTTACCAGTGTTTGGGTCAATACTTATTCTGGACGTTGTTTTGAGTCTCTTGGACTTGGGGGTCTTCCCCAGACATTTACTTACCATGTCCTCTAAAGGGAGAACAAAAGGAATCACTTTCTTTTTGTCAGATATGGAGCTCTCCAGCCACTTCGGTGTAGGGGCCGAGATTGTCTTCCTGGGCTTCTCTCCATCAGAGGGTTCATTTGAAATCATTAACACCTTAGGGGTCTCTAGAAAGGCCTCTAACTGTGAACCAGTGTCAACTGCCTCTGTTCTGTTTGGGCTTGCCTCTTTGTCACCCATAGGCTCTTCTGCTTCTTCCTCTGAATTTAAATCAACAATTATTGTTTCAGAAGTCTGCTTCTTTCTTTTCCCTTTTGTCCTCAACCTGGTAACACGAGATGGCAGAATATCCGTGAGGACTCTTCTGGATCTCTTGGAGACAGGGCTTTTCTCAGTCGATGGCTTGGATGCACCTGCACCACAGATAGCAAGGGGTTGATTAGAAGAGTCCATGGGAAGCGATGATGCGACCATTGAAGAGAATTGTTAGACAGTTTTACTCTGAAGCCCTTCCTGTCTCTTTTCTCTCAACCATTTCTCAGTCCTCCTTATCACCGGAAGGTCTTGATTTCAATTCTGTCCTCCTCTTTCTTGCTGCAGTCCACCTCTGGAATGGGTAAGTGTTCTACTTTTTTGAATTGTGGATCAACCACTTGTTCATCATCAACAAAAATTCCAGAAACGTCCATTTTTAAATTAAGGGTAATTATTTGTCCCAAAGAAAATCTACACCATAGCCTTCTCCTAACTTCAAATTCATCTGGGCAGTCCTCCCAGTAATCTTCCAGCTTAGGAAGGTGTGAGTGCCCTGTTCCAGAATCTAGATTATCTTTAACAAAACATTTACTGTCGAATTGAGCCCTGGTAGTGAAGAATTAAAAATTGAACCTTTTGAGGTTCACCTCTAAATTTAAGGCATCAGATTTTGATTGGCATGAATAATGCCCAAGTTCAATAGGAAAAGAAATACCACAACCCCTTTTTGATGGGAATTTCTTATCAACATGTGCCAATTGCCGACATACATCCATCAGTACAAAATGATCAAATACATACCTAGGCAACTTCACAGGTTCACCATCAAATCCTCCACCTCTGATATAAGTGAACTCAGAAAATTGGATGAAGAAGCTACCGTAGATACTGATCAGTTGCATTGCTTCACTGGTCATTCTCTTACCCGAGTTGCCTGCCAGTTCATAGGTCATCTTTCCAGTGAAAACATCATTAATCCTTTTATAATTTTCATAACAATTTTTCCTTTGCAACTGTGAATAATATTCGTAAATCTGACTGTTCTCATCTAAAGGCTCATGAGGCAGGTCAAACCAATCTCTTGTGGATGTAAACAGTAGAACAGATATGAAGACATAAAGAAATCCCTGTTACCCAGATGATTACTTAAACTCTGATGTAGACAGTCGGCCACTATCTCAGCCCAATCCAAATATTGTTCGCCTTGAAGGATGACTTGTATGAAAAAGTACATCCAGTCCTCCCAGTAATAGGCATGCTAATTGCTTCTTAGTCTGTGCAACAACACCACAATATCCCTTACTTCCTGTATCAAATGATCTTTGGTAAGGGGCCTGGGCAGCCTTGAACCGCCCTTTTGAAATTTTAACAGCTAGTTCCTTGCTATTACACTTTTGTAAGTTGGTCTCTTTTCTGAGAAATACCCATTGGAGGTAGTAATGTCAAGACTGGAATACGCCTCCTTAGGCAGTATCTTCATTAGAGACATGAGGGTTTGTCTGTCAACATGGAATAACACATCCCCGTCTACTTTTCTGACACACCTGTGTTGGGGATCGTATCTGTTCATACACTCTTGAACCAACTCTGGGCAGAATATAGCTTGAGGAAAGGTTGTAGCTTCAACTAAACCACTATCCACAATTTTCTTCATTGTGGGGGTTTGAACAGGGTTTCTAGTTCTTCCTGTGAATTCCTCTAAATCATATTGAACTAATGCAGTATCTCCAAATTCTGAGTGAGAGTAAGTGAGACCAGGGCCATGTTCATCCCCCAAACATGTAGATTTCAAAGACATACTTGGACGATTCTAATAAAACACTTCGAATTTCAAAAATAACAGAAATTCCAGAGGCTCTTCTTTCCAGTATAATAATTCGGAATAGAAAAGGGAAAACAGAACTCACCTTCAGGATATTTGAATTCACTATGAAAACTTGAATAACGAGAGCCTTACACTTCCAGCACTATCCTTCTCTGCATTGCACAGTATATTTTCTTGCTAAAATTAGCTTGTTCTTGGTTAATAATGGCACTTACCAGAATGAATAATTATCTCTTGGAACAATACGTGCCAAAAATATTTGAAAAGACGTTGACTCTGATTTCTTCATTAATAACAAGTAATGTTCATGTGCCATCATGAAGTACAATGATTATCCATAGTCTCCACTAAATTAGAGCTCTCAGTTTCATGATGAGTTTCTGACAAATTTTCCTCCAACTTTCCCGCTAAGTTTGACTTAGAAAGCTGCGGGAGCAAACGGGACCAAAATTACCAAATTTTTGAACTTATTGAACCATTGAACCTTTAGGACATGGTTCAACGCGATGGTTCAATGTGATGGCTCAAACATGCCAACTGGACTTTATAGGTAGGCAAAAGATTGACTTACCAAAACAGGGACTTGACTCATGAACCGTTGAACTTGTGAAGACATGGTTCAATATGAAGGTTCAATGACACAAGGGTTATGTAGACCAACAAAAAGTTATGCAGCTTCGGTAAAAGGTTTCCAATTATAAAACAGTGAACTATTGAACCTTGAACCATTGAACCCCGCGACAGAGTACAAGCGGAAGGTTCAATGATATATTAGTAGACAAGGAAACTGCGTGACCCGACTCATAGGAAGACAATGAGTGCTGAACCTTAAGACTGTTGAACCATTGAACCTTGAACCCCGCTATAGAGTATGCGCGGAAGGTTCAAGTTCAACCCAAAAGTACAAAGACGCTTAAGACAAGCAAAAAGGCAGCTTGCTTTATATGACACTTCAGACATATTGAACCATTGAACTTTGAACTTTGAGAATGGTTCGGGTTCAAAGGTTCAAACCTTTTATACAAAGACGACACACGGGTAGAAATTGAAGGACTAAGAGTCGATTTACAAAGCAAAGGTATGACCAAAAATATAGTACGGTAAACTGACTCTTGTTTAAGAAATATTACCGATACATAAATAAACAAGGGCGACTCAAAAGGTAATAGGGATTAAGGTTTAGGGTTGAGGGATTAGGGTTTAGGGTTTAGGGATAAGGGATTAGGGTTGAGGGTTGAGGGATTAAGGGATTAAGGTTTAAGGTTGAGGGATTAAGGTTTAAGGTTGAGTGAGAGGTAAAGAGGTGAGGGGGAGAGATAGGTGAGAGATAGAAGAAATACATGGAGAAATGAATAATACGGATTTTTCTATAATAGGCCAAAATGCATGCACATTATAATGCGCTTGCATTTTGGATTGCTATAGAAATGGTAAATAGGCCTGGATCCCCATGGTCCAGGCCCACATACTCTATTTTCTTCTGTTTATGCACGTGTTCCAACAAAAAAAAGTATTTTCATGTTGTTGGGAAGTTCACATGCACATTTTTCACATTCTACCACCTTTGCATGAACTTTCCACCACCTTTTTCTACTTTTCCAACTTAAGAAGGAGGAAATAACATAGTTTTCACATCGAATTTGATATATATCAATTCAAGTTTCAATTTTTGTAGTGTTGCAATGTTAATTGTGATTGAATTGTAGGAATTTAACATTATAGATTGGTTAATAGTATTGTTGTTACTAATTCTATTTGAGTGTTATTCAATTTAATGTTGAAAAGGAAGCAAGTGGTGAAAAACTCAAATTGTTGAGGAGTTTGATGCAAGAAGAAAAAAATACTACATAATTGGGTACTCTCTCCATTCGAATCTCTATTTTTTAGGTATGTCAAGTCTTTACATGCATGTTCTTTACATTTCCTTAATTCTATTTGAATTACTTTATCATGCTTTATCATACATGTTTATATCACTTGTATGGTTTACATAATTTGTGTTTATATCAATCTCACTTTTTTGATTTTATAGTTCATCTTCCTTGTTTATGCTTCCACATTTTTCATACATGTCTTACATTTTGTATTATAGTTCATCATAGTTCTTACTACCCAAATAGCTTAGTCATCACACACAAATGTCCTTATAATAGACTATGTTTTAAATTAGTTCATGGTATGCATAATAAAAGATATCTCAAAGGTCAACATTAGTTAAATAGACACAATCATGATCAAGAAAGCACCCTACAATCTCACATGGTGCCATGTATATTTGGAACTACACTTGGGCTCTTTAATAATTATGTGTAATAATGAATTAAACAGACCTTAACATACTGTGATGTCAAACTATACAAGAATAAATCCTTACAACATATAAATATACAATCCCTTAAGCATAATGAAATACTATTATCTTGTCATAACAAGTTAAAATACAAATGAATAGGTACCAAGATCATACAAGTAAATCCCAATAGGCTTAATCCAATCATGATCCATGCTATGCTACATTATTCTTCATGTTGATAGTTCATACAAACCTTGTATACCAAATGTTTCCATTCCCATATCTATGACAATGTGTGAAGTTAAATACTACAAATCAATCACATTGCCATGGAATTGATATAGGGTCTCAAGATGGTTCAGTCACAACAAAGTGCAAAGTTCAACATGAGTATCTTTATGAAAATCATAAGTCTTAAGGCTGATCCTCTTGGTTGTCATAACATGATAACGTGAAAATAAGGGACTGCTTTCACATATCAAAAAATCAGTCCTTACCTCATGCCTTAGTGTGATGTCTCCCATGATCTCAATCATCTCTCCTTTCATGACTAGATGGTTATCAACAAGTGCTGGGCCATGAGATGTCTCCAAGTGAAAATCAAGTGTATCACGTGTCCTAAATTCTATCCCATGGCTGCAAGCTCAATCTTCATGTGTGAGGAGATGATCTCTATTCGCAAGTAAGTGTAGGTAGTTTGATGCCACTAGCACCAAGGCCTCCCCCACATCTTCAACCTTGTAGTCAACATGAAGTCCCATGTACTCTTCACTTGTAGCCTCAATAGGTGACTCTCCTTTGTCCTTATCCTCATAGGACTGAAGTGAACTTTGTACCATAATGCTTTGGATGGCTGCAATAACATTGTGAAATAATGCTTTGCATGCTTTGTACCTATTTTGGTTGAGTGACATTTACTCTTCTACATGATGATTGTATGTACATTTTGTATGAAGGGTTGAATGACATATATTTCAGTTATTTGTATGGATCCATTTCTTAGGAACTAATATTTGTCTCTTTATCATGCTATAGATAAATTCTGTGTCATACCGAGGAAACGATCAAGAATTAAACCAACACATGAAGAGATAGAAGCTAAGAATGCAAAGAAAGCAGTGGCTATGAGGGAACTTTGTGAGAAGAGGAAATTGGACATGATAAATGAAGACATGCCAATTGAAGATGAACCACAACCATCAAAAATAGATATGGTATTGGTGACACAAAGGGAACAAATGCAAAAACTTCGTGCTATGAGAGATTTGAATTCCGTAGTTGGAGACATGTCCTCTATCTCAAGTCGACATGTAGGGACATCATCTACCACATCTCAAGTTGAGAGTACATCATCACTCACATGTGAGGAAGGGGGTACGCTATTGTTCCCACCTCAACCTCAAGGTATGTCATCTATTCCATATTCGATTGAAGGTATGCCATCTAGCCCATCTCATTTAAATAGTGATGAAATTCCTAATGTTGAGATGAATTTACCTATCTTAACACCACCTAAAATTTTACATAGAAAGCCAAAGTATTTGATTGATATTGATGAGAATATTTTGTAGCCAATGGAAGGTAAGATTCCAAAACACACTTGTAGAAGATATCCTCATAAGATTTGGAGATTGTTCTTTGAAAAGTTAAATAAGACCGCAAGATGTCAACTATTCGTTGAAATGATGCGAAGTATAAAGTATAGGTCCATCATGAAGATTCTTCGGTTGAGAACATCAGAGGCTTCAAGTGAAAAATCTATTGTCAGGAATCTAATGAGTGCATCCTCAAACACAGTTTTTTAGTAAATTTCTAGAGATGTATCCTCAAATTAAAATTTGTCAAAGATATTTTGAAATGCAAAAACCTTTCTATGTCAAGATAAATCACGCATGCACTAGTTGTTGTAGATTACATATTGAATTTTCTAACCATTTTGATGTTTATTGGTCTATATGTTTAGATTTGCATACTAACAATGTTTTGCAGGATTCTAGCATACATGCCCCACTAACATCTTCAAGAGACTTCATATCAATATTTTTATGTGAAAGAGAGGAAGGTCAAATATTCTACAGGAAATTATTGATGGATGACATATGTCAGCATTGCGGTGGCTTGCAATGTATGCCAATATGTGAACATATGGAAAGAACACATGTGGTTGGAAACGAACTAGTAGAGTTTGGCACGTATAAAACAGTGCCATACAATACAAAAGATGGTAAAGAAGTAAAGAGGTGTGAATATGTTATTCAAAAGATTCCAGTGTATCAGTTTATGTCTATATTTCATGATAGTATAGTGTATGAGTATGCAAGACATGCCCATAGAGCTCAATGGTTGGACTTGCAATTCAAGTTATGCAAGGACACATTTCCAGTTGGTAGCATTGTTTCAGTCATCAACTTTGTAGAGAACTACAGTCTACAACCACTGCGTGAGGTGCAATCCTAATAGTACAACTCTCTATAATATTGTCTTTAAAGACCTAGTTTGGTAAGTTTTGTTTGTGTTATACTCTTTGTTTAATCTATCTCAGATAACCTTCTGTGTTCTTCATGTGGTCTTCAACACTTAGGTTGTATTATGTTTAGGGTTATCTAGTCCTCAACCTCCTAAAAATCCTAGCCTTTACTTTTCTCTAAAATCTAAGTTAATACCTTACACCCATATTGGTGATATTGTACCCAACAATATCCCTAAAGAGTCCAAAGTGCAAAAAGGTAGAAATATTTGACGAGTTGTTACTCGGAAACCATGACAATTAGAAACATTTTGTCTGAGGAAACATGATCACATAGAACCCCTCTACAATAACCTCTCTTAGTTTTTGATATCTATTGGCTGAATATTTTGTCGTTAACTCACTAACGGCAAAATGAAGATATCAGCCACAGCTATGATGAGACAAAGTCTCTCCTCTCAGCAAGGAGAGGTTCCCTCTAGTTGCTTGACTATTACAAACAAATAGCTTATGAAACTTATGTACACTAAAAACTATATTTGTGGTGGTTCCATTTCATCTCATTCTCTTTTTTTAGAATAGATGTTTATACTTCAAGATGATGATTTCAATGAAAGTAATATTAAATAACTTACAAACTATCACAAAACCATAGAAACATAAAGTTTTTTGTTGCCTCACTTACTAATTGCAAATAGAACTATTTGAAGTTGAATGCAGCCCAAAGTCTTCACTCTTCTCCAAGATGATAAAAGTAGATTGAATATAACAACTTGCAGCACAAAGTCTTCAAGCTATTTTATTCTTACAAACATAAACACAATCCTCACAAATGATTTGATAATACAAAGTCTATCACGATCAAATTAAGAACGCTCTTTAATCACTTGAAACAATCTCCATGCTTCAATTATTATCAAAGAAGATTATGATAGTAAGATGTAAGAACAATGCTATCATAACACAAATAATCCCAAGACAAAGATTGGAATTGAACTTACTTTCTTGTATTGATAAATATTTGATAATTGATTCTCACAAAGCAGCACAAAGTCTTGATTTTCTTTTCAATTTGCCAGAGTTTTCCTGCAATAGATAAAAGATAATATTTACAATAGAGGCCCTCTTTATTTATAGGGAGAGGCCTTGAGAAAATTTAGGAAAAACCTAACTACTTTGACTTATTCAAAAATAGGAGTCCGTTTTGACTTGGGACTTCCTATGTTTTTACATGTAATTACATATGGAAAAAGTACATGTAAATATATCCAAAATTGTTTTGAAAGTACATCTGAAAAAATAAAAAATAAACCAAGGGAAAAAGCTGCTTCAACTTGTATCATTGTCTTTCTTCATGTGACCATAATACATAGTAAAAGCTGCTTGCATCTCGATACTATCTGGATTGACCATGTTCCTAAAAATCATCTTGGCTCTCACTATGGCATCTCTGACTGTAGTGACTGATTTTGCATGACTAGTTAACTTGGTTTTGAGGTTATCCAAAGTTAACTGATTGTCTAGAATATTGTCCACAGAGGCCATTGAAAATGTTTTATCTTCAAATTCTTTCTCGAACATATCTTCAAATTCCTGAACCATTTCTTTTGCAGAGAGAAATTAGTTATCCTGTGACACGAGCTTGCAGGGTAACTCCTCCAATTTATGCAATAGACTGACATCACTTTGTTCATTGAGTTTCCTCGTAGTCTCAAGATCATTGATCAAGTCTTTAAGCACACGGCTCCTATATATCAATGCCTCTTTAGTTTTAGTATAATAATCCCTATTAGGAATGAAGCCAATTGATATTAGAGTGCTTATTTTTAGTTTTCTCATCTCCACCCATTTATCATGATTCTTTTCTATGCGCTCAATATCTTGAGAAATAGCATCAATGAGATCATCAAGCTCTGCTCTTATTTTCCCCATTTTATCTGTCTTCTTAGATAGTTCTGTGAGCAGAGATATTCCTTGTGTGTGCATCCTGTCTAGGTACTCTTCAAGCATTTTTCCTTTAAAATGAGTCCTTTATGCTTTCTGAATAATAGGGTTTTCTATAGAAACGGCTTCAGGAGTTACTACTTCTGAATTCAGAGTGATTTTCCTTACCACTGCAGTCAACTATTCCACCATTGCTTTGTAGCGATCTTTCATTTCTTTCTCCCTGTCAAATTTCTGAATCAGGATGTCCATGGCTGACTGCATATCATTCTTGGCACTTTCATGAGTTATCTTGCCCAGTTCAACTCCAGAGATAGAGTAATCATTCATATCAAAATTTTCCATGGTTGCATCCTGTGGAGGTTTTGCAATCTCCAGAAATTTATGTCCCTTATCCTCAAGCATTCTTGAAAGAATCTTGGGTTTTTTCGGGGCCTTGGGTTTTGCAGGCACCAACTTACTAAAATCAAAGTCATCTGAGAAGATGGCTTGTTTTTTCCTTTTTGGTGTATAAGCTGATAACCAAGGTGGAAGCAGAGAAGTACTCACATTGGGATCCGTTCCCATTGTTGGTGTTCCCAAAATTGTACTTGTACTGGTAGTAGAAACAATAGGTGGAGTGTTAGTAAAAATTGCACCTATTACATTTACACTAGAGACTTGCTCAGTATTCATTACAAAATGATAAAAAAATAGAGGCATCCCCAATATCAAAAGATGAAGAAGACAAACTAGGAATAGACCCTGAAGAATGGAGAACATCTTCAAAAGTGTTTTGAGGATTATCAAAAATTATTTTGGAAGGAGAGGGAGATTCAAAAGAGGGAATATCAATAGGGGAAATAGACACAGGAGCTGCAATAGGTGTATCAGGCAAAGGGGATGAGACTCCTATTTTTTGTTGTACGTTCTCTTGCGGGGACAAAGCTTCCTTCTCTTGTTGATTTGTAGTCCTATCTTCAACTTCTATTTCTTCAATGGCTGGCTCCTCAATAGACGGCTCCTCAGTCTCCATATCTTTTATTTCAGGTCCTTCCTCCACAACTTTTGATTTCCTTGTCACAAATCTAATCTTAGGCTTATGTGTTTTAGAGGATGAGGGAACATCACTCTTGTTCTTCATTCTATTTTCCACCTTTTTACAAGTTTGCTCTTGGGTCTCAGTCTCTGATCCTATGAGGAATTCTTTCAGAGTAATTCCTTTATCTACCAGCCAATTATTGGTGTTAGCCAATATAGGTTCAAATCTTTTCCTCAAAGAGGTCAACTCTTTTTGAGACCATTGAATAGGAAGGAGAGGAGTGTTAACAACCTGTTCAGTATTATATCTGTCATCAATTAACTCTCCATCATCCACTAGATCTTCAGGAATATCAGCAAGCCCCAGATATTCAATCTGGTCAAGAGATAATCTATTGTAGTCTAATTTCCTGACATCTTCTTGTGATCTCAAATCTACCCAAACATCTTCCACCATAGGTTCATGGAATTGGGTTTTCCTCTTGATTTTATCCTTCATGCCCCTGTAGTCAAATTTTGGTCTTCTCTTGAATTACTTCATGGTAACAAGCTGCATCTCAGTCTCCATGGCCCTATCCTTCACAACAGTTAATACTGAATACCTGCCAATTTCAATTGGGAACTTGAAACCAAGCGTCTTGAGTTCCATTTGTTTATTATGCACGGTGATCATTTGTCTGCATAACTCCATTAAGACTAGTTTGTCTGAGGGGAATCTTGGAAGCATATAGGGATGACCTTGGAAAAAGCCAACCCTCAAGTATGAAAAAGAAGGAAACTGTAAAAACATGCATCCAAAATCATTTACCATTGTCCAGGCCTCATCTGACACTCTTCTCTATTCTAGTTGGGGGTCAAAAAGACACAAGAATACTGCAAAGAAAGCATCATTTACTCTCCTATAATGATGAATAGAATCCTTCAATGTTAACTGAGAATAATATTGGTACACAGGGATTACCCTCTTATATCCTAATGTTAGACTTGGAAACATCCTCATAGAAGTTGCTATATACACTAGATAAAAGGTCATATAGAATTTAAAGGTAGTGGGTACCTTTATCAATTGTTCGTGTAAAGCATTGTTGATTTGCTCCCCCCAGAAGATGATTTGTTTGCCTTGGAGTATTACCTTAATGAAAGGATACATCCATTCATGAAACTATGAGGAAGAGGACAAACCTCCTATCCTACTGAGAAGAGTTATCAGATCACCAACTTCTTCCACAAAGTCACTTTGAGGCAAACTACGTGGCCACCTTGACAAATTTGACCTTGTAGTCTTCAGCCATTTATTGTTGATTACTTTCTTTGCCTTCTTAGGATTTTTGTCATATTCCTTCTGTGCTTCAACAAAATCAAACTTTAACACTTCTGTAGTAGGAGGGCACATAAACACCTTATCAATGAACTCAAGATCCAGTTTGATGATTACATTGCCACTAGCATCCACCACAGCCCTAGTATCTCTATTATAGAATTGAGCACACTGAAGAACAAATTCTGTGTTGTGAGCTGCCACTGGGAAAGATGACACCAGATGAATATTACTGTCAATTATCTTCTTCATTGCAGCACTAGGATTACTTGACTTGGTTCTTTCTACAAACTCAGCCATGTCCACATGGCCAATCTCTCTGTATCTCTAATGTCGTCAACATTAGAAGTGACTGAGGTGATTGGAAAAACACCTTGATATTTGTACTTCATCACTTTCAATTTCTTTGGGGACAATTTAGTCATCTGAACGAAGCTATCACCAGAAGGCTATCGATGAAGAATGAAGATCCATAGAAGAAACTGTAGAAAAAGTCATGATCATGCAATTAGGGAAAATACTGGCAATCTGGGAAAATTGCATGTCAATGATAATGACTAGGGAGATGCGCTTGAAAGGGCTAGAGTGCGAGAAGGCCAAAAATTAGAGGAAAGCAGGCTCAGAAAATCAGAACTAAAAATTTCCCAGAGTTAGGAAAATTTGGGAGAGTGTTTGCATGGGCGGCAAAATTTGCCACCCTTGCATATGAGGTATTTTTTGTACTTGTATCGGCGATAAAATTGGCTACTACTGCATGTTTCAGGAGAATCATGTTATATGTTGGAGCGGTGAAATTAGCTGCTATTGCAGGTAATGAGGAAATTCAAGTTTGGTGTCTGAGTGGCAGTAAATGTCAACTTTGCACATAGTAGAAGTTACAAGGTTTTCGTGTAAGGGTGGAAAATTTTGCCGCCCATACACCTTGTGTTTTGATAAGTATTGAAAGGTTTAAGTGGCACAATTCATCGATTATGCATTTAACACAATCCACAAGAAGAAACATGTTAACACGGCTAATACAGCCGATCCTGTAATACATACAGGGGCTATGAAGTGTGAATTAGTTTTGATGCTTGATCAGCAAAACCGCTGACAACCCATATTGGTATAAGACTTAGGGCACAAAGATTGATCTATTTAAAGACGTGTTTGATGCATGTTTGAAAAATGAACCAAGATTAAAACAAAGATGACCATAACAATAGGAAAACAACATTCGACAGAAGTTTATAACAAAATCAAACAAATAAAGCCATTCAAACCATTATACTAATGGAAACCCTAAAAAAAGAAAATGAAAGTGGTTAAAAGACTTACCTGTTCAAACAGAGGAAACCCTAAGTTCGACGATGATGAATTCGGTAGAATCTTAGAACAGCACAATTGAATGGTGCGAGGGGAGTCCAGTGACTAGCTAGGAAGTAAGGAAACAAAATGACAAAAGAAAAAATTGAAAAGACATTTAAAATCTTGAAATCAAGCCTTTAATGAGTGGCACGAGTGGCCATTAATGGCACTCAAAGTTCAAGATCTCAGAGATCTTGCTCGAGTGGCAATTTCGGCTGTCCTCACACATGCTTTACAAAAATGCAAAAGTGGTTAAATCCACCGACAATACATGTAACGACCTTTTTTGAGAAAACATGCAACGACGGCGAAAAGTGCCGCTCAGGCATATGGAGAAAGAAAACTATGTAAAAGCGGTTAAAAGTGCCGCCATTACACAGTAAACCAAAAAGATATGTTAAGTCGGCAATTTCTACTGACATTGCATAAGTGAACAAAAAGACATGTAATAGCAGCGAATTTGGCCGACTTTACATGTGAAGACTCAAAAATTTAGTAACACCTGAAAAATGACCAAAATTGACATTTTGATTAGTTTACGACTTAATCAATTTTTGCAAAGATCAAGGAATCGATTCAAGGGAATGTCGCAAACTAATTTAGAATATCAAATGACTTCACATGGAGCTAAGAGAATCTTATCTCGATTTGTGAACTTACAATGTAGATCACAAAACAGACAAGTTTCGTGGGGGTTGTCTACAAAAACAAGCATAGCTGATTTTGAGAACAACAGCTGGCTCTAACTGGGAACTTCCTTCAATCGAACTTTGAAACAATAGAAGGGAGAAGAATCCAGTCTCTAAGTGCCTTCATGCATGCCATTGGGCTATAGAGTCAAGCTAAAAGGAAAAAGACACAAAAGACTAAACAAAAACACAAAAATAAAAATACAAAACTATACAAATATACAAATGACCTTATCTGATAGTTCAAGGATTGAAGTGCTTCAAATGTTGCCCACTATGAGGCAGCAAGAATGTGTTCCATCCTGATACTCCAGCAAGAAGCTATTCTCACCACAGAACTGGTGAATGGTGAATGAACCTCTCCACAAGGAATCAAACTTTCCATGCATTCCCTTTGGTTCTCCCCTCTTGTCCCACAACAAGACTTGATCTCCAATCTGAAACTCACGAGTCCTTGCCTTCTTGTCAAAGAGTTTCTTTACCTGACTTTGGTGCTCAGCAATACGATCTACTACCATAGTTTGCTGCTCCTCAAGTTCAGTTAGATACATAATCCGTTTATCAATAGAACTATCAAAAGTTCTATCTTCCAATGCCTTTACCAACTTCAGTGCTGGCAATTCCAAGGTAATCGGTATCTCCGCATTCAAACCATATAGAAGCTAAAATGGTGACATGCCTATTGCCCTTTTGGGGGTAATCCTATCTACCCATAAAGCATCAAACAATGCTTTATGCCAAATTATCTGATTCTCATCTACCAGTTTCCTGATAATAGTAACCAGATTCTTATTGCTTGATTCTGATTGACCATTTCCTTGCGGATAATAGTCTGAAGAATGGGAAAGAATGATCCCATGCTCATAGTAAAAGTCAGTAATCTCATGGGAAGAGAAACCAGTAGCATTGTCTACTACTATCTTGTTTGGAACTCCAAACATGGAAATAATGTTTTCTTTGAGTAAATTACATACCACTTCAGAAGTAGCATGCTTAACTGGGATGGCTTCCACCCACCTAGTAAAATAATCTATCACAGTGAGAACATAGTTGTGTCCCACACTCGACAGTGGGTTCATAGCACCAATGAAGTCGATGCCCCATTGCTGAAAAGGTTCTTCAATCACCACTGGTTTGAGAGGTAATGCGGCCAACTTCAGTTTCCCAACAAACTGTTGACACAACTCACACCTACGCACCCAATTGTAGGCATCTTGAAATAGTGTGGGCCAATAGTATCTAGCTCACAGAATCTTGTGAGTTGTCACAGGTGTAGAAAAATGTCCTCCACAAGCCAGATTGTGGAAAGACTCTAGAAGTTTACTTTGTTGCGCTTTATCCACGCAACGGAGAAATACCCCATCAAAGCTTCTTTTGTAAAAACCATTGTCCCATAGGACATAGTTAGCAGCTTTCAACTTAACAGTTCTTTTCTCCTTATAAGACAGATGGGAAGGACACTCACCATAGGTAAGAAAATGAGAGATATTTGAATACCACTCATCAGTAGTAGTGACAAAAAGAATAGTTGGTGTATCCTCAACTTCTTCTTCATCCCCTGTCTCCTTTGGTATATTATCAGCGATCAATTGACACAAACCTTTTCCATGCACAAGCTTGGTAGGCTTGATATCTAGATCGAACTCTTGGATCTTAGCAATCCAATTACCTCTCTTAGTTCTAAACTCCTGTTGAGTTAGGATAGACTTTATTGTTGTATCAGGCACCAAAACAACAGTGTGTGAATTCAAGATATAGAACCTGAAATGCTTCACCGCTTTGACCATGGCATAAGCATGCTTCTCCATATTCGAATACTTCAATTCATGAGCTTTGAGAGGACAACTCATAAATGATATGGGGGATTCCACACCTTCTTCATTCTGTTGAACCAGAATAGCTGAAAGTGTATGTTCTGAAGCATAGCTGTAAACTATGAAATCTTTGGTATAGTCAAGACAAACAAGAACTGGAGCATGAGAAATAGCCCTCTTGATATCCTCAAATGCCGCTTTACCTTCCGTAGTCCAATGAAAAGTAGCCTTACCCTTCATCATGTTGACGATGTGATAGGTTTTCTCTGCAAACTCAGGAATGAACCTTCGCAGAAAATTCACCTTTCCAAAGAAAGAATGAACTGTAGTCTTACTAGCAAGTAGAGTAAGACTTTGAATAGATTTGACTCTTTCTAAGTCAATTTTAGTGCCTTCTTGGGATACAATGTGTCTGAGAAGTTTACCTTTTGTAACCCCAAAAATTGACTTCTTAGGGTTGAGAGATACCATTTTGCCGACATCGTTCCAGCACTTGTCATAAATGGTGCGCATGATCATGATGGTGTTTGGAGAAAATAGTCAAGTCATCAAGATACACCATGATGAACTTTCCCATCTCATCTCTGAAGGCAAGGTCCATTGCTCTCTGAAACGTGGCGCCAACATTGATCAGACCAAAAGGCATTCTGCGATATGCAAATGTGCCCCATGGTGTTGTGAAAGTAGTTTTGAACTGATCTGCTTCATTGACCTCCACTTGATTATACCCCAAAAAACTGTCTAACATAGACAGCATTTCTGAACTAGTTACTGTTTGCAACACTTGGTCCATGATGGGTAAGGGGTAATTATCTTTTAGGGAAGACTGGTTGAGATTCCTAAAATCAACACAGATACAGATTTCTCCATTCTTCTTCCTTACGGGAACTATGTTCCCGATCTAGGTAGAATAATGAATTGGAAAAATCATCCTTGCATTCAGCATCTTCTGAATCTTAGAAAGGATGATACCTGATATCTTAGGGTTGTATTGCCTCTACTTCTACTTGTGAGGTAATGATCCAGCTTTGAGGGGAATTTCATATTGAATCTCCTTAGGCCTGAAAGACTTCAGATCATCATAGGAGTATGCCAAAACATCAATGTAATGGCGAAGGAGTGTGATGAATTTGAACTTTTCATCAACAGTGCAACATTTCCCAATATTGACCATTTTGGGATCTGCCTCCGAACTCAAATTTACCTACTCAAATTCCATAGAGGAACTTGAATCCTGTTGTTGCTGCTGCTTGATATACCTGTCATGCTTATCAAATAACTTCTCAAGGGAAACCAAACCTTTTGGAATCTTATTCCCTTTCAATTGAAGAAACTCTTCACCGGTTTGTGAATCTATCTCGGAAACATATTCCCGTGGTGGAGATTCACTGCCTTCAAAATAGAGTTCGTCAAAGCTATCCATCTTTTCTAAGAAAGCAATGATTTGGTTATCACCATTGAACACCTACCAATGGTCAGCATTATCAGGTACACTTGGTCAGAAGACCAGCTCAATAGTGTACTTGTTTCCTTTGATATCTTTATGAGGAACCAAAAGAGTGGCAGAAATAGCCAATGAATCTGCACAATCATTAAACTCTCTTGGCACTGCAGAAATATTGAAAGCATCAAAACCTTCAATGCAATCCCATACAAGATTGTGATAGTGTCTCAATCTTTCATTTTTGGTTTGGTACAAATTTCTCACTTGACAAACCACTAATTTGGCATCTCCTTGAGCATGAAGAATTTTAACACCCCTAGCATGAGCAACTTCCAATCCAAGCAACAAGGACTCATATTCGGCAGTGTTGTTGGTACTGTCAAATTGTAACTTGTATGAAAAAGGTAAGATTTCACCTTGAGGAGATATCAAGACCACTCCGGCTCCAGAACCGGTAGATGAACAACTGCCATCAAATTCTAAAATCCAAACTTCATTAGAATTTGATTTTTTGGAATTTCTTTGATCAGAAGATCCCTCTTCATCAGTGAGGGAAGAATCTGGCATTACTATACCTTCATCTGAAAACTCACCTGATTCTCCATCTGAAATGTCTGAGCTATCACCTAATGTACTCTTATCTGATGAACTAGAAACATCTTCGGTGGACAAGAAATAATTACCCATTCCCGAGGACTCAAACAAAATTTGAGCTTTGGGATTTGCCGTTTGGGTAACAATATATTTTGCCTCCTTCTCAGGAAGCAACTTCTGCATGACACCTTTAACAGGTATCCTTGCTTCAGATAGATCCATGTTCAACTCCCCACCTACATCCTTGCAGAAATTATGCCCAAGTAGATTACCATAGGAAGCTGGAACATCAGCTACTAGGACGGTCATTTTAATCCTCTTGTCTAGAAAGGCTGTAAATGCAAATTGGGCATCTTTGATTTGACCCAAAAGCGGTACTTGCTTGTTTTCCATAGAGAAACATCTCCCAAAAGTCTTAGGTAAGGTGAGGCCAAGGGAGTCTGCTACCTTTGCGGGCATAACATTATCAGAGGCTCCAGAATCTATTATGCAATTACTCAACTTATGACCATTTACTAATAAAGAAACATAGAAAGGTTCTATTTTTCTAGAAGCAACAAGGGGAGTAGTGACAAGATTATTTTGGGTAGGTTTACTTTTTGAGGAATCATGGGCAACTTTTGGAAAATCTTGTCCTGTAGGGACGGTCTTGTTTTTTATGTATTTAGCTAGCCTATCAAACTGTTCAAGATTAGCTTGTAAATACTAAACTTCGGACATCTGAATTTTAGTCTTCCTAGTATGATCTATTATATCAAATAATTGGAACGAGTTAGAAACAGAGGAAGGAAATCCATCATTCTAATTTTTATTTGAGGTAGTACTAGTCTGAGGAACAGAGGCAGAGGGTACAGGATTGTTAGATGTACTTACTTACTTATTGCCCACCAGGTCCTTTGATTGGAAAGGCAGTGAAGTTCCTCATTTAGCAATTGAAATCACTGGTTGAGGTACTTCTCTCACTTTTCCTTTATCAACTTGCTGAGTTGATTGATTTTGGGATCTAGTGAAAACAACATATGCTCCATCATACACTTCTCCTTCTTTTTCATCTGTCTTGGTAATTCAGAAAGCCGATGGTAGAGTCGCCAGCTAATTCTTCATCCCCTTCTACAAAGATATTAGCATCATTCTCTTGGTCCAACTCAGGTTCGAAGGAATGATCATGTTCAGCTTCATAATAGCCAACTACTGAGTTGACTGGCGCTGCTTCAATGGCAAGCTTCCCTTGTGTAGGTGGAAGACGGTTAGGTTGCCCTTGATTTTTAGCAGCATTTCCTTGATATGAATTGTTTGGAAATGTCCTCCTTGGTATATCTTGATAAGGAGGGGCAGACATACCTTGGGACATTTGCCTTTTCAGAGCTAGCAATTCATTTGCTAACTTTTGCACCATAGGGTCCGTGGTGCTTGTGGAAGAACTTTTAGCAGAAGAAAAAACTTTATTTCTATTAGAATCTCTTCTTATCTTACCTGCAAGGATAAGATCATCTTCAACTTCAGTGGCCAATATCTGAACTACAGGAAGATCTACAGGACCAGCCCACCTTAACAGGAAACTCACTTCAGGAAGTTAAGTATTAATAAAGAAACACTTAAGATTCTCCGCTGTCAGCTGAGCATTTGCAGGAATCTTGTTTCTCAACTTATTGAACTTAGCGATGAAGTCTCACATAGGTTCATGAGGCTCTTTCTTCATTTGTGTAACCTGAGACAATAAGGTGTGTGCATCTTCTACAGGTTTGAACCTAGCCTCAAACTTGGTTTTGAGAGTGTTCCAGTTGGTTATAGTCTGAGCTTGAAGATGATAAAACCAATCTGTAGCAGCACCTTGCAGTGTTTCCACAAAAAGCCTTACCGCTACATCTTCATGCTCAACACCTATCACACCACAAGCTATGCAGAAAGCTACAATGAGTTCATCAGGGTGAACTTTCCCGTCACCATAGAATTTGGGAAAATTCTTTCTTGAACTACGAGGTAGTTCATGCAATGGTGGGGTTAAATTTATAGGACCAAAAGTGTTACCCCAAGGGCCTTGGGCTGCCATGATGCACTGATTAAAAGGTGGGATAACAAACCTTTGTGGAGTATGAACAAACAAAACTTTGCTAGCACTAGAACTAGAAGCTTCACCTGGTATTAGAGACCTGGCGTTGGTAGGAGGAAAACTCCTGGTTCACTGAAGACGAGGTCGTAGAGGCAAAAGACCAAAATTATTTTGCTGCATCAATTCAAATACAGGATCAATAATACCTTGAGCTCTCTTACTTCTTGTATACTGTGAATTTGCCAGAATGTAGTATGCTCAACAAAATTTTGCAACAAATGGAAAAAAACTGAAAATGCTTCAACTCGGAGCATGAGGCTTCAAGTTGCACGTTCCTTCCCCAATAGAGTCACCAAAAAATTGTTGGGTGAATATTTTGTCATTAACTCACTAACGGCAAAATGGGTATATCAGCCATAGCTATGATGAGACAAAGTCTCTCCTCTCAGCAAGGGGAGGTTCCCTCTAGTTGCTTGACTATTACAAACAAATAACTTATGAAACTTATGTACACTAAAAACTATATTTGTGGTGGTTCCATTTCATCTCATTCTCTTTTTTCAGAATAGATGTTTATACTTCAAGATGATGATTTCAATGAAAGTAATATTAAAGAACTTACAAACTATCACAAAACCACATAAACACAAAGTTTTCTGTTGCCTCACTTACTAATTGCAAATAAAACTATTTGAAGTTGAATGCAGTCCAAAGTCTTCACTCTTCTCCAAGATGATAAAAGTAGATTGAATATAACAACTTGCAGCACAAAGTCTTCAATCTATTTTATTCTTACAAACATAAACACAATCCCCACAAATGATTTGATAACACAAAGTCTATCACAATCAAATTAAGAACGCTCTTTAATAACTTGAAACAATCTCCACACTTCAGTTATTATCAAAGAAGATTATGATAGTAAGACGTAAGAACAATGCTATCATAACACAAATAATCCCAAGACAAAGATTGGAATTGAACTTGCTTTCTTTTATTGATAAATATTTGATAATTGATTCTCACAAAGAAGCACAAAGTCTTGATTTGCTTTTCAATTTGCCAGAGTTTTCTTGAAATAGATAAAAGATAATATTTACAATAGAGGCCCTCTTTATTTATAGGGAGAGGCCTTGAGAAAATTTAGGAAAAATCTAACTACTTTGACTTATTCAAAAATAAGAGTCCTTTTTAACTTGGGACTTCCTATATCTTTACATGTAATTACATATGGAAAAAGTACATGTAAATATGTCCAAAATTGTTTTGAAAGTACATCTGAAAAAATGAAAAATAAACCAAGGAAAAAATTTGCTTCAACTTGTATCGCCGTCTTTCTTCATGTGACCATCATACATAGTAAAAGCTGCTTGCATCTCGATACTATCTGGACTAACCGTGTTCCTAAAAATCATCTTGGCTCTCACTATGGCATCTCTAACTATAGTGACTGATTTTGCATGACCAGTTAACTTGGTTTTGAGGTTATCCAAAGTTAACAGATTGTCCAGAATATTGTCCACAGAGGCCATTGAAAATGTTTTATCTTCAAATTCTTTCTGGAACATATCTTCAAATTCTCGAACCATTTCTTATGTAGAAAGAAATTGGTTATCCTGTCACATGAGCTTCCAGGGTAACTCCTCCAATTTATGCAATAGACTAACATCACTTTGTTCACTAAGTTTCCTCGCAGTCTCAAGATCATTGATCAAGTCTTTAAGCACACGGCTCCTATATATCAATGCCTCTTTAGTTTCAGTATAAGAATCCCTATTAGGAATGGTGCCAAGTGATATTAGAGTGCTTATTTTCATTTTTCTCATCTTCACCCATTTATCATGATTCTTTTCTATGCGCTCAATATCTTAAGAAATGGCATCAATGAGATCATCAAGCTCTGCTCTTATTTTCCCCATTTTATCTGTCTTCTCAGATAGTTCTATGAGAAGAGATATTCCCTATGTGCGCATCCTGTCTAGGTACTCTTCAAGCACTTTTCCTTTGAGATGAGTCCTTTCTGCTTTTTGAATAACAGGGTCTTCTACAGAAATGGCTTCAGGAGTTTCTGCTTTTGAATTCAGAGTGATTTTCCTTACCACTGCAGTCAACTGTTGCACCATTGCTTTGTAGTGATCTTTCATTTCTTTCTCCCTGTCAAATTTCTGAATTAGGATGTCCATGGCTGACTGCATATCATTCTTGGCACTTTCATGACTTATCTTGCCGAGTTCAACACTAGAGATAGAGTAATCATTCATATCAAAATTTTCCATGGTTGCATCCTGTGGAGGTTTTACAATCTCCAGAAATTTATGTCCCTTATCCTCAAGCATTCTTGAAAGAATCTTGGGTTTTTTTGGGGCCTTGGCTTTTGCAGGCACCAGCTTACTGAAATCAAATTCATTTGGGGAGATGGCTTGTTTTTTCCTTTTTGGTGTATAAGTTGATAACCAATGTGGAAGCAGAGAAGTACTCACATTGGGATCTGTTCCCATTATTGGTGTTCCCATAACTATACTTGTACTGGTAGTAGAAACAATAGGTGGAGTGTTAGTAAAAATTGCACCTGTTACATTTACACTAGAGACTTGCTCAGTATTCATTACAAAATGATCAAAAATAGAGGCATCCCCAATATCAAAAGATGAAGAAGACAAACTAGAAATAGACCTTGAAGAACGAAGAACATCTTCAAAAGTGTTTTGAGGATTATCAAAAAATATTTTGGAAGGAGAGGGAGATTCAGAAGAAGGAATATCAATAGGGGAAACAGACACAGGAGCTGCAACAGGTGTATCAGGCAAAGGGGATGAGACTCCCATTTTTTGTTGTACGTTCTCTTGTGGGGACAAAGCTTCCTCCTCTTGTTGATCTATAGTCGTATCTTCAACTTCCATTTCTTCAGTGGCTGGCTCCTCAGTCTCCATATCTTTTATTTTAGGTCCTTCCTCCACAACTTTTGATTTCTTTGTGACAAATCTGATCTTAGGCTTATGTGTTTTAGAGGATGAGGGAACATCACTCTTGTTCTTTGTTCTATTTTCCACCTTTTGACCAGTTTGCTCTTGGGTCTCAGTCTCTGATCATGTGAGGAATTCTTTCAGAGTAATTCCTTTATCTACCAGCCAATTATTGGTGTTAGCCAATATAGGCTCAAATCTTTTCCTCAAAGAGGTCAACTCTTTTTGAGACCATTGAATAGGAGGGAGAGGAGTGTTAGCAACCTATTCAGTATTATATCTATCATCAATTAACTCTCCATCATCCACTAGATCTTCAGGAATATCAGTAAGCCCTAGATATTCAATCTGCTCAAGAGATAATCTGATGTAGTCCAATTTCCTGACATCTTCTTGTGTTCTCAAATCTACCCAAACATCTTCCACCATAGGTTCATGGAATTGGGTTTTCCTCTTGATTTTATCTTTCATGCCCCTGTAGTCAAATTTTGGTCTTCTCTTGAATTGCTTCATGGTAACAAGCTACATCTCAGTCTCCATGGCCCTAGCCTTCGCATCAGTTGATACTGAATACCTGCCAATTTCAACTGGGAACTTGAAACCAGGCTTCTTGAGTTCCATTGGTTTATTATGCACGATGATCATTTGTCTGCATAACTCCATTAAGACCAGTTTTTCTGAGGGGAATCTTGGAAGCATATAAGGATGACCTTGGAAAAAGCTAACCCTCAAGTATGAAAAAGAAGGAAACTATAAAAACATGCATCCAAAATCATTTACCACTGTCCAAGCCTCATCTGACACTCTTCTCTGTTCTAGTTCGGGGTCAAAAAAACACAAGACTACTGCAAAGAAAGCATCATTTACTCTCCTGTAATGATGAATAGAACCCTTCAATATTAACTGAGAATAATATTGGTACATAGGGATTACCCTCCTATCTCCTTCTGATGTTAGACCTGGAAAGATCCTCATAGAAGCCGCTATATACAGCAGATAAGAGGTCATATAGAATTTAAAGGTAGTGGGTACCTTTATCAATTGTTCGTGCAAAGCATTGTTGATTTGCTCCCCCCAGAAGATGATTTGTTTGCCTTGGAGTATTACCTTAATGAAAGGATACATCCATTCATGAAACTGCGAGGAAGAGGACAAACCTCTTATCCTGCTGAGAAGAGTTATCAGATCACCAACTTCTTCCACAAAGTCACTTCGAGGAAAACTACATGGCCACCTTGACAAATTTGACCTTGCAGTCTTTAGCCATTTATTGTTGATTACTTTCTTTGCCTTCTCAGGATTTTTGTCGTATTCCTTCTGTGCTTCAACAAAATCAAGCTTTAATACTTATATAGCAAGAGGGCACACAAACACCTTATCAATGAACTCAGGATCTAGTCTGATGATTACATGGCCACTAGCATCCACCACAGCCCTCATATCTCTATTATAGAATTGAGCACACTGAAGAACAAATTCTGTGTTGTGAGCTGCCACTGGGAAAGATGACACCAGATGAATATTACTGTCAATTATCTTCTTCATTGTAGCACTGGGATTGCTTGACTTGATTCTTTCTACAAACTCAGCCATGTCCACATGGCCAATCTTTGTATCTCTAATGTCGTCAACATTAGAAGTGACTGAGGTGATTGGAAAAACACCTTGATATTTGTACTTCATTGCTTTCAATTTCTTTAGGGACAACTCAGTCATCTGAATGAAGCTATCACCAAAAGAATGAAGATCCACAGAAGAAACTGCAGCAAAAGTCATGATCATGCAATTAGGGAAAATACTGGCAATCTGGGAAAATTGCATGTTGACGATCATGACTAGGGAGATGTGCTTGAAAGGGTTAGAGTGCGAGCAGGCCAAAAATCAGAGGAAAGCAGGCTCAGAAAATCAAAACTAAAAATTTCCCAGAGTTAGGAAAATTTGGGAGAGTGTTTGCATGGGCGACAAAATTTGCCACCCTTGCATATGAGGGATTTTTTGTACTTGCATTGGTGGTAAAATTTGCCGCTACTGCATGTTTCAGGAGAATCGTGTTATATGTTGGAGTGGTGAAATTAGCCGCTATTGTAGTGAATGAGGAAATTCAAGTTTGGTGTCTAAGCGGCAGTAAATACTGACTTTGCACATAATAGAAGTTACAAGGTTTTCGTGTAAGGGTGGCAAATTTTGCCGCCCATACACCTTGCATTTCAATAAGTATTGAAGGGTTTAAGCAGCACAATTCATCGATTGTGCATTGAACTCAATCCACAAGAAGAAACATGTTAACACGGCTAATACAACTGATCCTGTAATACATACAGGGGCTATGAAGTGTGAATTGGTTTTAAACCGCTGACAACCCATATTGGTATAAGACTTAGGGCACAAAGATCGATCTATTTAAAGATGTATTTGACGCATGTTTGAAAAATGAACCAAGATTAAAACAAAGATGACCATAACAACAGGAAAACAACATTCAATAGAAGTTTATAACAAAATCAAACAAATAAAGCCATTCAAACCATTATACTAATAGAAACCCTAAAAAAAGAAAATGAAAGTGGTTAAAAGACTTACCTGTTCAAATGGAGGAAACCCTAAGTTCGACGATGACGAATTTGGTTGAATCTTAGAACGACACAATCGAATGGTGCGAGGGTAGTCCAATGACTAGCTAGGAAGTAAGGAAACGAAATGACAAAAGAAACAATCAAAAAGTCATATTTAAAAGCTTGAAATCAAGCCTTTAATGAGTGGCACGAGTGGCCATTAATGGCACTCAAAGTTCAAGATCTTAGAGATCTTTCTCGGGCGGCAATTTCGGCCGTTCTCACACATGCTTTACAAAAATGCAAAAGCGGTTAAATCTGCCGACAATTCATTTAACGACCTTTTTTGAGAAAACATGCAACGACGGCGAAAAGTGCTGCTCAGGCATATGGAGAAAGAAAACTATGTAAAAGCAGTAAAAAGTGCCGCCATTACACAGTAAGTCAAAAAGATATGTTATGTCGGCAATTTCTACTGACATTGCATAAGTGAACAAAAAGACATGTAATAGCGGCAAATTTGGCCGACTTTACATGTTAAGACTCAAAAAATTACTAACACCTAAAAAATGACCAAAATTGACATTTTGATTAGTTTACGACTTAATCAATTTTTGCAAAGATCAAGGAATCGATTCGAGGGAATGTCGCAAACTAATTTAGAATATCAAACGACTTTGCATGGAGCCAATAGAATCTTGTCTCGATTTGTGAACTTAGAGTGTAGATCACGAAACAGACAAATTTCATGGGGGTTGTCTACAAAAATGAGCGTAGTTGATTTTGAGAACAACAATATCTCTAAGGCATTTGCTAGTGGTGAAAGTTTTCTGCTATCCTAAAAATCGTCAGAAGGAGGTAGTGTAAAGTTGCAAAGGGGTGTAACTTTCATCCTGCTCTTGATTTGACCAAACTGACAGCTCCAATGCATCTAGATGGGTATATTTAGACTAGGCATGGTCCTATTTTGCACCTAAACATGCCAAAATAGTTTGAGCTACATTATACTGACGATATCCCTAAAGAGTCCAAAGTGCAAAACGGTAGCAATCTTTGACGAGCTGTTACTCAAAAACCATGACACTTAGAAATATTCCATCTAAGGCAATTTGATCATGTAGAACCCCTCTACAATGACCTCTCTTAGTTTTTTATATCTCTGAGGCATTTGCCCGTGGTGAAAGGTTTTCTGCTACCCCAAAAATTGTCAGAAGGAGGTAGTGTAAAGTTGCAAAGGAGTGTAACTTTCATCCTGCTCCTGATGCAACCAAAGTGACAGTTCCAACACATCTGGATGGGTATGTTTAGGCTAGGCATGGTCCTGTTTTGCACCCAAACATGTCAAAATAGTTCGAGCTACATTGTACCAGCGATATCCTTGAAGAGTCCAAAGTGCAAAGGGAAGCAATCTTTGCCAAGATATTACTTGAAAACCATGGCACTTAGGAACATTTCAGCTAAGGAAAAATGATCATGAAGAACTCCTCTACAATAACATCTCTCAATTTTTGATATCTCTGAGGTGTTTGCCCGTGGTGAAAGGTTTTTTGTTGCCCTAAAAATCGTCAGAAGGAGGTAGTGTAAAGTTGCAAAGGGGCACATAACTTTCATCCTACTCCTAATGAGACCAAACTGACAATTCCAACGCATAATAGATGGGTACGTTTAGGGTAGGCATGGTCCTTTTTTGCACCCAAACATGCCGAAATAGTTTGAGCTACATTGTACCGGTGATATCCCTAAAGAATCCAAAGTGCAAAAAGGTAGCAATCTTTAACGAGCTATTACTCAGAAACAATGAGACTTAGAAACATTTTGTCTGAGGCAATACAATCATGTAGAACCCCTCTACAATAACCTCTCTTAGTTTTTGATATCTCTTAGGCATTTTCTTGTGGTGAAAGGTTTTCTACTGCCCCAAAAATTATCAGAAAGAGGTAGTGTAAAGTTGCAAAGGGGTGTAACTTTCATCCTGCTCCTGATGCGACCAAACTCATAGTTCCAACACATCTGGATGGGTACGTTTAGGCTAGGCATCATTTTGTTTTGCACCCAAACATGCCAAAGCAGTTTGAGCTACATTATACCAGTGATATCCCTAAAGGGTCCAAAGTGCAAAAAGGTAGCAATCTTTGACGAGTTGTTACTTAGAAACTGTGTCACTTAGAAACATTTCATATGAGGATATAGGATCACGTAGGGTCCCTCTACAATAACCTCTCTTAGTTTTTTATATCTCTGAGGCATTTGCCCATGGTGAAAGTTTTTTTGCTGCCCCAAAAATGGTCAGATGCATGTAGTGTAAAGTTGCAAAGGGGTGTAACTTTCGTTCTGCTGCTCGTGTGGCCAAACTGACTATTCCAATGCTTTAGAATGGGTACATTTAGGCTAGGCATGGTCTTGTTTCGCACCCAAACATGACGAAACAGTTCGAGCTACATTGTATCGGTGATATCCTCACACATTACCTTTGTTATAACTGTTATAGTCTTCACATGTCAACATGCATCTTATGGCTATTAACATACTTGTTCTAGCAATCAACATAGTCAACCCTCATCTTCTTCCACCTTTAGGTCACTATGTTATTAAGCTTGAACTTAGACTTTTGTGATATTTGAAACCCTCTACACTTCATGGCTCTATCATTATGTAGTGATATACACTATCATTATGTAAATATCTACACTGTACCTATCTTGCTTATCATATTTCATAAAAGACTTGCAAAGAGTTGGCGTAATGGTATGCAACCTTCTGTGAGATCAATACAATGTCGTAACAAGGCTTTCAATCTTAACAAGTTTTTGGGTAGGGAATTACTATATGGAATTAGAGTCAAATTGGTAAATGTGATGACATGATACATATTAACATGGTGAGATGCAAAGTATACATTTATAATATTAACCACATTCTCAAAGGGATTGCTAATGACTTATGGAAGCCTATAGCCCCAATGTTATGTTGGATACTCAAATTAGGTAAGACTCAATATACTCTCATAACCTCACCTTATATGCAAGAGGAATTACATTTAACAACCACAATGGTCATCAGGTACTCATAAGCATACGATTTTGACTATCTTATTCAAGACAACAAACATATTCTTTGCATCCCAATATGGCATAACAAGGAATTAAGAAATATTTTTAATTGAACAACTCATAAATAATATGGATCAGCATACCAAGGAGCAACCATAAGAACATCCTTTTGGAACATAGGGAATTGCAAATATTTATGTTACAACAATCAACCTCTTTTCAATATACCAACATGAGATATTTGTAGAGTATTATTTTGGTTATATGATGCACCCAAATTGGGCTAGCAAGATCAAATCACATGGTATTATGATACCTTTTGGTCACTAAAATAAAATAATAAGCACAAAGATGTTTCACAAGAGTTCGACAACATAGAATGCAATAATTACAAAACTACTAAAAAAAGATGCATTGAAATAGCCAGAAAAATATGGTTTCATTTATGTAAAATGGGATTGCTAGGGAAAACCATAGAAGGTGTTTTTATACATTTATTTTAGTCCCCATATAGTCCTCTACAACAATATTAAAACTTAAGCATATACACTCGAAATAAAATCATTTTACAAGCTCTAACACAAGTCCTTCATGAGTTTAATGGCCATAAAGGCCAAGCTAAAATGAGTGTAGAGACCATTTAGACTCACAAGGTATGGGGGTGTCCCATGCTAAAATTATCATATAAATATTATTGCAATATCCCCTTGGTCACTTGAAAAATTAGAAAGAGTTGTTTGTGAAACTATGAGACATGATCCTTAGTGTTGTGCAAATGGCACATGATCCAAAGGGTTGTGTAATATTTATAGGGTGTCTTTTGAGTTGCACAAAATGATTCCTATCACTATGTGAATTATGCATGGTGCAATGAACCATGAACTTTGTGTTGGATCAAGTGGCATTGTGTAGGTGGCACATGATGCAAGGACTTATGCACGAGGTTGTACATTACTATGTGAGTGACTAAGGATAACATGCAAGCTTGTGCAATAACATGTAGATCATGATGAGAACAAAAAAACTTGCTTTCCATTTATCCATTTAATCAATCTTCCTTTCTCTATTTTCTCGAGCATGTCTAGTTTTGAGAGACTAAAACTTTCAACCCAAAACTCAAATTCTCTTATCATCAATTGGGATGGATTCTTTGACAATTAAACTTTAAAACCTAGAGGCATACAAAAATGATCTACACTGCACCTATCCATATTACATAATGATCAACAAAAATTATTTGTATTAATCAAATATCCATATAGGCATACATCAATATCTGTCGATATAAGTATAACATATATACAAAATAGCCATATAGGCTTACAAGAGTGTCATATAGGCATAAAATGTCAACTATATACAATACAAAATATATGTCCACAAATACCATTTAGGCATACAACAATGGAACACAATAAAAAGCCATTCCCCTCTGTTCGGTGAAGAGAATAGATCACGGGCAGCCTTTGATCTTCGAGGGGATGGAGACGCATATGAGGGTGGTCTACTACGAACCTGAGGGCTGCTCCTCCTATTTAGTTGTTCATGGATCTATAGCTATTACAATAAAAAGTATAGACATTAATATATAGAAATTACATTATAAAAAATGAAACATTTAACAAAATAATCACTTACCGCTATCCAAAAATCTGTCTCCTCATTTGCCTTAGTACCAAGATTAGGTTGTGGTGATGTCATGTCCTACAGAAACCATCTAGATAGAAATTAAACTTCAAATCAATAATCATTTGATTTTTAAAAAATAAACAACTATAACAACGGATGTAATTTGAAATTTACTAATCTACCTCATACCCTCATCAAAGGCATGGAGCTATGAATCACAGAGGACACACCATGCTCTATTGCCCTATGAACTTCAGGAGGTGTCTCCGTAGCCTACATCATCTGAAAATAAAACAACATTATTCAATTATGAAAACTAGAATAGTGATGCAAGTCCTAACACACACACATGTTCACCTAAACATGGAAGTACACATAATAAAGCACACAAGTCATGTATGCATATATACAAAATTAGATGAAGATTTCTGACTATTGTGTGGTATAAGGGTCAACAAAGAAGGGACCATAGTAGCATCAACCTTTAGGTTTAAGAAGTCAGAGAGGGAGTGAAGGTGTTAGTTTAGGTTTAGGTTGGTGGTAGGGTGGGGTAGGGTTGTACTCAAATTTTTGTTTGTTTGGTAGTCATGGAGATAGGAAAATGCCGAAGATAGATTTTGTGGGTTTATGGGACAATGCCTAAACTAGAAATCACATAGACATTAGGTAAGTTTATGGGTTTACAGGAAGGAGGAATATCTAGAGTTTGTGGGATAATAGGAGGGAGGAAAGATACTAGATAGGAGAAGAAAAACCTTATTTTAAAATTTTCTTATCATTTTCTTTGTCTTGAGGTTTGTCAGGGGGTGGGTTGGAAGCAAACTAGGTCTGGGACGTTTGGTAGGGGTATATTAGGAAATAGGTAGGGTAGATATGGGTTGGTTAGTAGGCTGGGTATAGTGTTGGGGAAGTTTCTTAGGCCTACTTTTAGAAATGGATGGAGAAAGGTCCTACACTTTTTCTTTTACTTTATATTGGAGGGGTGTTAGAGGGGAGATAGAAGTCAATGAGGAAGGTGAAGTAGTAATAGGTGGATATATGGTGGGGAAGATAGGGGCACAGCTAGTGGAGTAGGTGAAGTAATGGAAAGAGGTTGTGGGGTTGGGGCATCAATGCATTTAGAGGCATAAGATAGGTAAAGGTGAAAGAGGGAATTGGTATGAGGTTGAGGTGGACCAGAAGGGGTTGACAAAAAATAATATAAGGAGAAGTGTCTTAAGGTAACAACTAGTTGGTATGGGCTATGAGAAATGATGAAGACATTACCATCATGGGGAATTTTAGAGTCAACAAAGGAGGGACCTAGATGATGTTGGAGTCAATCATATGCTATATAAGATGTCATAGGCTCACACCCCTCTTTGGTGTCATGTCCTGGGGTCTAATTGGCGATAATTAGATGAGTTTATTAGAGAGAATTTGTCGAAGAATAGTGTGGAGGGGATCAAAAAGCTTTGGTAGACATGTATGGAAAATGTGGTAGCATAGACAAGGCAGTGAGCTATTTGAAAAGATGCCTCAAAGAAATGTGGTCTCATGGTGATGCCCTTGTCTATGCATTTGCTTGTCATGGCATTCCATGAGACCACAATTCTTTGAGGCATTTTTTCAAATAACTATATTGTAATTGAAATTTTGCCATCTATCAACATCTAGTTATTAGTTAAATGCAATGTCTAGTAATGCTTTGAGTTTGAAATATGTGCAATGAAATGTAACCAACGATATGAATATAAAATACAAAAATCTACTTAAGTACAATTCATTAATTAAACTATTTATTTTATTACCTCCGTGAAGTTTTGAAGTCCACCACCACTGATAGGTGTTGTCGTGAAATCTCCAATATTAACCTATTCAACATCCAAAATTAGATATTAGAATACCATTCATATAATGATGCTTTTCAAATGTAATATTTATAATTGTTTACTAGTTACATACCCCAACAGTAGATGTCATAATTTAATATGCAGGTGGAGAACCGCTAAAAACTGCATCAATGCTATGACCCTAAAATTTCATTAAAATCATCAAACTAAATTAGTTAATCTTGTATTTCAAAAATAAAATTTAATAAATTGAATTCAATGAACTTGCTAAGATTTACCTGAGTCTCAAGGCCAAAAGTCTCAATCAGGAGGGCATCTATCATCACCATCTGCTTAGCTACAAATGTAGCCTATGCACCTACGTCCTGACTATCTGTGGAGTCATAACCACAAGCTGACTCGCAAGCCTGACAAGTATGGGGTCAAACCCTACTCAAACTCTCCCCTGGCCCACGCTGTGCTACAGGACTGGCATGCTCTATGATGCTCTGGGTCAAGACACTAATGGACTAAAGTGTCTCGACCTCAACACTCTCCTTCCCAATGAAAGGGATTCATGGGCTGGTCTGGCGAGTACTTGTCTTGCTAGCCACTGTGGGTCAACACGTGCCCCTGGTCTATCCTGTGCTGACCCCCCACCTCTACCCTGGAACTCCCACATATCAAAATAATTTGGCACTTTATTTTTGACAAACTCGTAGTAGTGTTTCCTTAAAAAATATTGCGGGACCTCATTATTGTTGCATGGGGGATGGTCAAAAACCATCCACCACCTCTGCCCAAAATTGTCCCTTACCGCTTGGTTGTTGCAACAATGGATAGGGAACCTCTTGCATGTAAGGGGTAGAGGTTGATTTGTTTGTGGGTCTGTGAAAATAGAACATAAGTCCAATTTTGTAATTTATTCATATTTAACTTGTTCATGGGACAACTTATCTGAATAGAACTCTCTAAATTCTCTCCTCTTTTCTAACCAACTAAAGATTTGCTTGCTAATTGAATCTACATTTGATAACATAGATTCAAGATATTAAGCAAGCGTGGATCTATGCAAGGTTGAAGTTGTAGGTTCTTTCAACCTTCCAATTATGTCCTCAATTTATTTTTTATTATTTTCAATTTGCCCCATTATATTTTCTTGTTTTCTAGGGGCATATTGAGGAATGAATGGAGGTGTTTGTTGTTGGGGTTGTTCTTCAATAGGTATTTGTTGTTTAGGTGATGGAGGATTTTGTGCATTTTCAAGAGGAGGAGGAGGTGCATTATCAATTCCTATAAATTAAAGAAATTTACATCAAAAAACTATTTGAACCTACCTATTTAGCAACAAATTCTCACATGAAAGAAAATAGAACTTACTCCTTCAGCCTCCCTGACGTCGTAGTGGCATTTTGATGATGAATCGGCGACAAATTGTTGATGATATGCCCTTCGATAATGTGAGCACACTCTCCTTTGTCTCCAAGTTGCGGGTTTATTGTGAAATTTTGTGAAATAATGAAATAAAACTCAAGTTTTTTAATATAGTAGGTCATAACGCGCTCACGTTATAATGCGAGTGCATTATAGCTTGGTATTGCTGAGCCTTAGGCTTGACATCACCAAACCATAATGTGAGTGCATTATAACATGCTCGCGTTATGGCTTAATTTTTTTTTAAAAAAGTTGGCCACTTTTTGGCCCCCCAACTTTTTGCACCCGCCCGTATGACATTTCCATTTAGAGTATTAACCTCTATTAGAATTCTTAGAGGAATATGAATGGATTCTTATATTATGGTAAATGTGATAAGAAGACATTATTTCATATTTTAACAATAGAAACAACATTAAGAATAAGAACCATTAGTTTTCCAAAAAAAAAAGCTTCACATTACCTCATCGTAGAAGACCCATTAGGTAATCTTCAAATGAAGGTATTATTTTATTGTTTTGCAATCAATAAAATAATACCTTCATTCAAAGATATTCTTCGAACAAAGAGGAACTTTTGTTCAAAGGTGATTTCTGTGAAATCTTTGAACAAAGGTTCCTTTGTTCAAAGAAAAATCTATGAACAAAGAAGAAAAATCTTTGAATGAAGGTGGTATGAATATTTTTTGTCCATCCACAATGAAAATAAATTGATGTCCCAAGTTTGGAACTGAGTATTGTGGGATGACCCTTTTGTATCAAAAAAATTGTTTGTCTATTAATGTCTTGTGTAAGCTTGGGGAATTATAATTGATTAATGAATGAAAATTTTTCCATTATAATCAATGATGTGGTCTATTTCCCACACTGTGTACTATCATCAATTAGGTGGATGATGGTTAGTAGCACAACCCTTAACCACATCATCATATAGTACCAAACCCATGTTAAGATTCTACATTAATGAGTTAATAAAAGTTAAGGAGTTGGCATAATACTTCAATTGATGTGTTGAAAGGATGTGATAAGTTGATATAAGGTGGAATCCTTACATTATGTGAGTTAAGTTGAGAAGTTGATCCAATCCTTACTATATTTTATTGCTACACAAGTACTTAGTTATTGTACAAATAAATAGTGTTGTAAAGGAACTAAATAGGGTAAGTGCACAAAGATGAGAGACCAAAAGGGGGTCTTAATATGCCACTTTTTTTCTGAAGTTAGGAAAGACTGATGTTGGATAAGAAATTGAAGATAGTTATACTCAAAATTTGAAGATACAACAAAAACAAGAGTCGTAGTACTTCGAATCTAGTTCTAAACTACTAATTTTTTTCATAAATGGTTAAGATTAAAGGGTTCAAAAGGGGGAGCACACAAATTGGTCTTATTTTTTCTCAAAAAAATATAACATAGCGACTGGTGTGCTCCCCCTAAAATGTCAACTTTTTTTTTAGTATTTCAAAAATCGCTTCGGTGAGAAATTAGCTAACACCATGTAGTTTATCCCTAATTTTTTTGATAATTTTTTCATGGAAAATTGATTTTTTACTATTTTTCAAAGTGGACACATCCTAAAAAATAGAAAATTGAGCATGTTCCCCCCTAAAATTTTTGAAAACTAATCAAAAATCGATTTTTTTTAATACATGTAGAATGGAGTCTAGTTTCTAAAAATGTAACTTACTTGAAACTTCGATGAATGGTTAAAAAAAAGTAAAAAATATTAGACACTAGTTTTTGACAAAAAATAGATACACTAACAAAAGAAATTAAAGATGAAACCCTTAACATACTCAAAACATGAAAAAAATTATATTGTTGGATAGAGATAACAGAAAGCTTAAGATTATGGTGGTATTTTTTTTGACTTTTCATTGAAAAAAGTGCAATTCTGATGGTGAGCACGCTCCAGATTATGTGATTTTTGTTAGAATCTAGAAAAACACGTCCTTGGACGACCTAAACTCAATCCAAGCCTTTGGGTTGGAAGCCCAAGGCAAATCCAAGCCTTAGGCCTGGTAATTTCTAATCCAAAACATAACGTGCTAGCGTTATGTGAATTCACATAACACAAGCGCATTATAACATGCTTGCATTATGTGCATTCACATAATGCTAGCATGTCATGGTGAACTAAAACATCTCTCTCTCTCTCTCTCTCTCTCTCTCTCTCTTTGACCTAACTACCTCCTAGTTTTCCTTTTCCTAGCTTTCCTAGTTTTTCTTTTGTTAGGGATTGTATACAGAAGATATCAATTAAATACAAATAAAGATTAAACAGAGGAATGAAAATACACATAAATAATAACAACGAGAGACAAGTTTTAACGTGGTTCACCCAAACTCGAGCTACATCCACCAACAGAGAGTCAAATATTATTATCTAGTAAATCAAACTGATTACAACCAGCAATCCTTGCAACTCAATACTGCTGCAAAATGCTACAATACATCAACAAAAACCTTAACCCTTAGCCGCTTTTATCAAGCCTCATGTTGGTTACAAAAATAGTGCTTTACAATGTCATTTTTCTTTTGTCGGTTAACAAAAAAATTAACAATCGACTCTGAACAGGCAAAAAAGAGGGAAAAAAATTTTCGGCCAAACCCCTGCGAGGATACATGATGAGTGTACAGTACTTGCATGATCAGTCACCACATACCAACAATCTCCCACTTGGAGACTGATCAAGCTCCACACCAAACACCTTTGCCTTTCCAATTTCCCTCTAGATCCCACCAATTTTTCCCTATTTTACTAATCTCCACCTCTCCTCTTATCATTCTTCCCATCTAGTTAACTTTAGTTTTATCTTGTTTCGATTTCATCCTCCCGATTTATATCCTCATCCCTCTTTGCATGTCCTAGTTTTCTTGTTTCCATTTGCTTTGTCGATAAGGGAGAGGGAGAGGGTGGAAGAGGGAGAGAGGGTGTAGATGGAGGGGAGAGAGAGGTGAGAGAAAGAGAGTCCTAGTTTTCATTTCCTTCCTCGATAAGGGAGAGGGAGAGATAGGGAGATAGAGGAATGATAGGGGAGAGAGAGGCAAGAGATAGGGAGAGCTAAATAGGTAGAGAGAGAGCAGACATATAGGGAGAGATAGAGGAGATAGAAGGGAGAGATAGGAAGATAAAGAGTGAGTGAGATGTTCAGAGAGATAGGGAGAGAGATTGAGAGGTAGAGGGATGATAGAGATACGGAGATAAGGGAGAGATGGGGAGATAGAGGTTTAGGGTTGCTTGGGTATAGGGGTTTGGGAGAGAGAGAGAGAGAGAGAGAGAGAGAGAGAGAGAGAGAGAGAGAGAGTTTTGCATTTATAAAATGTGCTATTGTTATAACGCGCTCACGTTATGACTTTTATGGGACCAAAAAGTCATGTGGCAACTTTTTGGTCCCTTATCTTTGTGCATATACCCAATACTTAGATCTATAAGACCTTCACAGTTTTTGTACAATTAGTCTTCACTTGATGTGCAACTATCTTTCATTGCTAGACAAGTCCACTAGAGATTTGATGTCATGTAATGCAATGGTTATTGAGTATGGTCATAGTGAATATTCCAAGGAGGTCTTGTTAGTCTTCCATCAAATCCATTGCCTAAACCTAGTTTGGTTGCTATAGTTAACATGTTGTATGAATGTTCGAGTTTACAAGATCTAGAATAGGAGAAGGGGTTCCATGAGTATACTATTAAAACTAGTTTTAAGTCAAACATTTTTTTTGATTGAAAAGAATTAAGGTGCTATAATATGTTCATTTTTTCTAGTTTATGAAATACCTTACATAGTATTTTTTTTCAAAATCTCTATTGAAATCTATATAGTTTTTTTGAAAAAAATTAATAAGTAGGTCATCTTTTAAAAATTACACCAATAGGTTTTTAACAAGTTCTTAATATAAGTTTTTTCTAAATATAGGTAGGTTACCATTTCTCAATAACAATTAAAAAAGTAAGAACTATTGACATAAGTAAATGGTTGTCCAACAAGTAAAATTTCATGGTGATGATTCCCATGAGAAGGCAATTTAACTAGGGAAGCATACGCAAGGCATGGAAGGTGTTTTAAAAATACCTTACAGAAAGCATATTAATTCAAGAGAAGGTGTTTTAAAAAATGACTTACATTATATAGTTGTATTGTGGACAACAATCATTCCAAAGTATGCACAGTGACCTATGGATTTGCAAATAAATTATTAGATAATGTGTGGCCGCATGGACTATGATAGGCTTTTCAAACAATTTTTAAGTGTTTTTTAAACAAGCTTTGCTTGCACCCTCCTAACCTATTCAAAATTTGACATTGAGAAAATGTAAAAGGTGTACTCACTTGCAGTGATGTGAGTGATCAATGATTCAAACCTTTGCACCAGCCCTTACTACATAGTTACACTAAAACAATTAAGGGCCAAGAGTTAAATATAAACCACACTATAGGTTTGCAAATAGATGAAATGTTTAGAAAATTGGCTAGTAATAGGGATTTTGTGCTTTGGTGTAGCAATTTACTTTCTATCATGGGTAGGAGTATCTAAGCTCAATCTATTTTGCATGTATTTTGAAAGAGATCTTAATTAGTACTTACTATTAGCATTTAAATTTGGCACACACAAAGTTAATCATGGCAATGATGTGTACACATAGTTGGTAGGGATGGAAGCAATGACTTAATATTTCTTGTCCACAGTAAAAAGCTTAACCACACCAAGAAGTGTGAAAATTTAACTGCACGTATTAATAGTTAACTACTAAGGAAATAGTGAGGAAATGGTAACAAGTGTCTAAGAGATGGAGACTTCTCAATCAATTATGGGACCCCACTACCATTGTGTCAAAGGCTTGATAGAAGTACATGGAGTTCATGTACTACTTAAGCTCATCCTTCCAAATTAATAATGCTTAATCTTATTATTTTATAGATCCTTGGTACTCTCATTTCAAATGAAATAATATTCAAAATTAGCTAGAGCCATGATGTGTTAAAGGGTATTAACCTCTATTTTATATATTCAAAATGAAATAAACTATGTTCTTGAATTAGGGCGTCTTATAGGAATTGACCGATAATAGGCATGGAATGGATTCTCATTGTTTCTATACATTAAATATGTTTGCAATTCATCGTCATTTAAATAGATTGTAATGTCCCCATTTTTGAGCTAAGTAATGATTTTCAGTTTGAACTTATTTTTAAACATGGAGAACCGAAATGTTAGCTCAACTAGTCTTTTTATTGATTTTTGGCTAAGTGTTGATAGGATATATTGTTTCATTTAGCCAAATGTCAAATTTGTCATGGATAAAGATTGGTGCTATGGAAAATGCAATATTCAAAATTGTATTTTTATTATTTTCTCTAGTGAAGCGACTCATGCCAAGTGGGCAAGGGAAATCAAATCTTTAATTACATTTTCCTATATCTAGCTCTAACGCCAAGTATGAGTTTGCATATGTTGTAAGGAAAATTGGCATAGGTGAAGGAGCCAATGCATGAATAAGAGGTTTACATTGAACTTGGAGCCATTCACCCAATAAAAAATTGCAAGTTCAAACAAATATATTAGATCATGTGCCATCGATTGGAGGATAGGACCTATGTAATGTGGATTGCATGGGATCATGTGCAAATTGGTAATTTGCATTGGATTTTCACTGAGTGAAGAGCCACGTCCACCAAGGAGGATCGATACATATCAAAGAGGTGTATTTGCATTGTTACAGGTGCGAACGGCTAGGAGAGACATTCTCTCAAGGGAAAAAAAACATGAAATTTATGAAATGAAAGGTATGGTACTGATGTGGAGATATTCGCCCAGCTTTGTGAGGGATTTTTATTAATTAAAATTGTCTCTATATGACCGCCGCCAAGAGGAAAACATTGAAAATATTGATTGGAGTATTTTAAATGCAAAGGAAGGAGATTGCTAGCATGTGCCAGCTACAAGGGAAGTATTTTAAATGCAAAATGATAATTTTAAATGCCTAACCAATGTCTTTTCCAGTCGCCGCCCAAGGAAGAAAGCATTCAAAAATGCTATGAGGTCGATCCTATCCATGGAGAGGTGAAATTCATTTAATAAATGCCAAAGATGATTTTTAATGTTTGATCAATCCGCCCAAATAAGAAGGAAGGATTTTTATTGGTGGACTCAAATTCAACTATCAAATGGAGCTAATTGCATCGGTTATCTTGGAGAGGCTTAAATACAAGCATTGAACTTCAAATTGGTATCTTTTGAGTACTTGGTAATCTTAGAAGCATTGAAGCAAATCAAATCTGATTGAAGACTTTGAAGACAGTTACAACAGTGATAACATCCAGATTCGAAGACTTTTATGAAGTTGAAACATTGAGAGATCATTCCAGCTCTATCGCTCAATTCTATGAGCCAATCACTTAGCATTTGAGGAGGTTTTTGGAGGCAATTCTTTATCATTTTCATTGAGGGGTTACAACAGTCTTCCAAACATTCATAACAGCAGTTCATTCAGTTATATCAGTCATGTTTTGAAGCTCATGCAGAGCCATATTGAGTTGGGTTATTGTGTTAATCAACTTTCATGAGTTTGATATTGATAGCCTAGGGTTTAGAAGTAACTGTTGCACTTTTGATATATGTAATAAGTTCTGAATTACAACAGTCCCAAACTGTCATCATAGGACAGCTGATGAGCATTTGTAATCATTATTATTGAAGACTAATCAAGCATTGGAGATCGGACATTCTATTGCTCTTATGTTTATGAATGTTATTTTGCAATTTGAGTTGATTGTTTGAAGCAAGTAGGGCAAAAATTTCAGTGATAATAAGTATGTATTTTACATAGATATTGCAAAGTCAATCCTTGTTGCTAATATTTTGGTATTCCAATGTGGTGATATTATGTTCATGGTGTGTTAAGTGGATAATGTTACTTGATTAGATTTTTGACTTAGAGTCTAATTCATGATTTGAGTGTAATAGTATTTGTTCTAGTAGTGGTGAAGTCAAATTGTCTAGAGGTCTAATTTTATTTTTGAGTAAAAAATCTTCCAAGTTTTATTTATATTTGTTATATATATTGTGTTTGTATGTTACTTATGTGGGCCTAAATTATGTTATTTCATCATATAGCTACTATTCAGGTCATTTATCTAGATATTTGAATGGTATATCATTACAGAGTTATAAAGTTTATTTTAAACTTCAAATTTGAGATATATACAATTTATAGAATCGATAGCTTACATCTAGCATGTGTAGGTTGAAATTTACATGGTGTGATTGAGATAAGCATACTATTTTTTAAGTTAATAATTTATTATTTCAAAACTTGTATTACATGTCTTAATACACACGTGTAAATATCAAATAGATCCATTGAAAATATCAAGAAGCATTTGTATGAAAACTTTATTAAATATATCTCAAATATAAATTTGTCCATGTCAAAAATAAACATATTTATGTCCATCTAAAACATAAACATGTACGTACATAGATGCATAAATGTCCATACATGTTGAAAATGTATAAACATTAAATGTTCATACATGTTTGAAAACATAAACATAAACATGTTCATACATAGATGCATAAATGCCCATACATGTCAAATATATAAACATAAACATCTAAATGTCCATATCTCAAACATAATCTAAGTTACACAAATGTCCATGTCCATATCTCAAACATAAGAACTCATAAAAAGAAATGTCTGTATCTCAAACATAAATGTCAATATCTCAAACATGTCAGTTACTAGTTGGTTTGATCATCATGTGGGCTCCTAGTCGAGCGACCCTCGGAGTGAGAATCTTGCTCTGTATCTCAAACATAAATGTCAATATCTCAAACATGTCAGATACTAGTTGGTTTGATCATCATGTGGGCTCCTAGTCGAGCGACCCTCAGAGTGAGAATCTTTCTCTGATAGATGCAACGAGCCCTACAAAAATGTAATTAAATTAGAATATATATATCTATATATACACACATGTTTCCTACACACACACACATGATATATAAAAATTTGATAATCAACTCACCTCTTTAGTGTGGTCAAGTGAATCACCTATGGGAACATGCTCTTCCCTCAAAGGAGTAACACCTACATCCTCAAGCTACACATACACATAAAAAATAAAAATTAACTTGAATTATAATTGATTTATGTAAGATCCTACACACACACACACACACACACACACACACACACATATATATTTGACAATCAACTCACCTTTGGGCTGTGGTCAGGTGAATCAAGTGTTGGAGAAACGTATGCTTTCTCAAACTACACATGCACATAAAAATGAAAAATTAATTTGAAATATAATTTATCTATATAAGGTCCTGCAAGTATATGTTTAAATTTTAGAACCTTACATGATGTATGACATTTCCCTTTAGGGTATTAAACTCTATTTAAATTCTTGGAAGAATATGAAGCGATTCTTATATTATCGTAAATGTGATAGGAAGACATTGTTTCACATTTTAACAATAGACATAACATTAAGAATAATATCTATTACCTCATCGTAGTTAATCCAGTCAACTTCAGAGTAGTCCACTTCATAGTCTTCATTAGTGGGTCCCAAATTCGAATCAAAATGTCATGGTTGGGCAATGGAATGAAAGGATAATTTGCATCTATGAAAGACGAAAGACAAGAGAGGCAAATGCAATCGAAGCCCAGAATAGAGGAGATGCAAGGATAATCTGCAGACCATTAAGACGAAAGACAATCCAATGACATATCGTTTTCGAAGCCCAGAATGTCATGGTTGGGCTGAATAGATGAGATGGAAGACAAACTAGAATCCCATGGACACCCATATTCGAAGCTCACTTGACCATCGTACAAATCTGGCAATTCCACTTCGTCCCAATTCATTATATGTAATATAGATCTGAGAAAAAATATGGAGTTAATGCCAATGACAAAACATATTTAACGATGAACAGTTGGGTAATGATTGGAAAATTGAAATCCCAGCTTCAAATTTAAACAAGAATTAAGTGCTCAATTTGTGAAAAATCTACTGTGGTAAAAAACTAAATGTAAATTAAAGATACAGCCTCATTTCGAATCTATTCTTATGCTAATAAGAATTTAGTTCAACTACATATGTATGAGCCCTGTTATGTTAAGGAAATCAATCCCTCACCCACAAGCATTTTTTTTACTTCTTAAATCTCCACTTGTATCTTAAGACTATTATTAATTTGCAACTTAATGTGGAAAATGTTTTTATGACAAGAAATTATGGCAAGATCTAAATAAATATTTAATAAGTAACCATAGAAGGTAAACATAAAGAGAGTTGTGTGCAGACTGATGTGTGTATAATGAGTTCTTGGGAGTTATGAGCTGCATCACTTTGTTTGTCATTATCCAAATGCATCCGCACTTCCAGATCTTGCCAATTTAGACAAAACCTCCTCTTTAAGTTTGTCATCGTCAGGATGCTGGATTGCTTTATAGGAATTGCAGTGAATTAATAACATCGTCTTCAGTTGCAGAATATCCTATGAAGACCTTAAATTATGACATTTATGGCCAAACTACCTAACATTCTTCAACACCAATAAGGTGGTGTATGCTGCTTTCAATGACTTCATATCGACATCAACTTTTTTTTTATGGGAATCTGCTATATACTACTATTAAGCTCAGATAGATGCAGCAACTCTAAATAAGCAATCTGGTTTATCATAAGAGAACTAGAGCTCCAGTTTTAAATAGGGCCCACAGAGAGAAAAAAAAAAAAAACTTACTCTAGAGTTCTTAGACTCAGTAAATGCAAGTTATGCATAGGCAAGAGAAACCCAAACAGAATTCCCAGATCTAACTTTGATTTGATTTCTTTTTTCCATTGTATTTAATCCTCACACACAAAAATCAAATCACTAAGAGAATTTGTTGGCTAAAACTTAGGAGTATAATATGCATAACAAAAAAGGAATTTTAAAACTTGATAAAAACAAATAAAAGCATATAAAACATCTCTATTTATTTAAAAGCTTTTCATTTCCTCATCTTATTTATTTTTTTGTTTTGCAGAGTGTACAAGAATGGAGAGAGAGTTGAAGTTTGCATTTACATGAAAGAAGAACAAAGAGAATGCTTGGATTCAATATGTTTGTTTCTTCTGCTTCTTAATAGAGATTTCTTGCTGTGGTTGAAAAATAATCCTATTTGCATATTTATGTTTCAATTTGTTGGATTATGCAAGTCTGTAAAGGTCGTTTTGGCCATGCATGATAGTTATCTCTATTTTCCTAAAAGATTCTCATTTCCTCATTTTATTTATTTTTTTTGTTTTGCAGAGTGCCCAAGAATGGAGAGAGAGCTGAAGTTTACATTTCCATGAAAGAAGAACAAAGAGAATGCCGGGATCTCTGAAAATTTTCCCTATCATTTTCTAGTAGCATAGTTTCCAATATATTTGTTTATTTTACTTCTTAATAGAGCTTTCTTGTTTTGGTTGAAAAATAATCCTATTTGCATGCTTATGTTTCAATTTATTGGATTATGCAAGTCTGTAAAGGTTGTTTTGGCCATGCATGATAGTTATCTCTATTTCCTTAAAAGCTTTTCATTTCCTCATTTTTTGGTTTTGCAGAGTGCACAAGAATGGAGAGAAATGAAGTTTACATTTCCTTGAAAGAAGAACAAAGAGAATGTCTGGATCTCTAAAATTTCTCCCTATCATTTTCTAGTAGCATAGTTTCTAATATATTTGATGCTTCTACTTCATAATAGAGATTTCTTGCTTTGGTTGAAAAATAATCTTATTTGCATACTTATGTTGATTTGTTGGATTATGCAAGTCTGTAAAGGTTGTTTTGGCCATGCATGATTGTTGGAGTAAATGGTTTTTACCATTTACCCATTTAAGTTTACTTAGGCTTGTATTATAGTTTAATAGTGCATTTAATTAATTAGGGTAGTTGTGTTTCTCGTATCAGGAAGAAGTTTCATACCTGTCACCTAATTTTCACGCTTTAAAAAGCCTGTACAATATGTAAATTATGTATCTCAATTTATTCACTCTTGTTTGGTGAAATGGCCTTGTGTTGCCTCTCTCGTTTTCTGATGGTATCAGAGCCAACCATTCTGCACTCCTTCCTCTGAGAGTTTTCATCGGAGTGTTTGGGATAATTTTTTTCGGCATTTGAAAATTTTCAGATTTCAAAGTTGCCTTTTATTCTTCTCTTTCTTGCTGTTTGTGATTGCTACCCGCAAATTTGAGCATTGGAGGCCCATTTTTTTGCAGAATCAATTCATTTGGTTTTGGCTATTCTCATTCCAGTGGATCAGAGTTATCGTTTTCGTGCTGAAGAAGGCCCGAGTTTGCATTTTTGCACAGTGTGCAAAGAAGGCGCGGATTCTTGGAGTGTTGTATACCATCCCCTCTACCTAGTGACCTGCTAATCCTCTCGCTAAAAGGTGCAGATCCCAACTTGAGCTTGGCGTGCCCTTCCTCTTGTGAAAGACGTGCCATATTCACCGTGTGGAGAGGTCCAGATTCATTTCAGAGAGCTTAAGGCGTGATTTGCATTTTTGAGGCAGTGATTCAAAATTGGAGGCCGCTTGAGCACATTCTTTGGCTACAGATTCCTGTGTGAAGTTCAGATACATCTCACCAATCTCCAGGCATCTCCATTTGGACAGCGATTTGTATTGGGCATCTTTCATACACAGTCCCAATTCATTTCATATGTGCTAGTCCGATCCAGGCTGTGACTCAGGCAAAAAGGTGCAATTTCCATCCAGTGAGCTTGGAGTCCATGTACACAATCCCGTACAATATTTCATCGCACATTCCGCAAAGGCCTAAAGTTTTAAGCATCTGGCTGAATATATTTTTGTATACAAACTTTATTTTCCATAAAGTCCATTGATCAAATATTTGGCTAGGGTTGTAGTTTGTGCGTTGAGGAGAAGAGGAAGTGGGCCTGTGAAGCCTTCTTTGGGCGTGGCTAGGACATTTATCCCACATTGACCCCCCAGTTGGCTTGTTTGCACTTTTTATATGTTAACACATGCTTTGTTCATATGAAGTGCTTGTGAAATAGTTGTGAGGTTTGTGGATTTGTGCCTTCTGCAAAGCTCGCTCAGATTGGTGATTGATTGGCAAGATTGCATTTTTTTTGCTCACCTGCAGAAGGTGGTCACATGGATGACCTAGAGCTTAATCCAGCTCCCTCATTGTTGCATTGAGCCCCCATAGGCAACTTTTCTTCCACGGAGCATATCTTCGGCATCCGAAGTCTATTTTTAGCATTCTGCATATCATTGGAAAGCTGACTTCACCAAGCTTGCAGTGGTATAGGTAAATTTGCCTAATTTTGCTAATTTAAAGGTTTTGTTTACATTATTTTGGGAGTTTGTAATTGTTGTTGAAGGTTAATGTCTTTGTATTTTTGGAGATTTGTCATAGTTCATTATGGGGTTTTCATTTCATCCTGATGTGATTATGTTAAAAAGGGGAAATTATAAACAATGGAGAGATGGTATCATAAAACATCTTAGATGGCTTCATTTGTTGCCACATTTATATAATCTTGTTCCCCTTCCTGGTACTGATAGTAAGAAATTTGCATGGAATTGCAAAAAGGATCATGTCCTAGGAGTTATTGCAATGCATATTGATAATGCCATTTTAAATGCTATTGATCATTTTGAGTGTCCTCATATTCTTTGGACTAAAATTTGGGAAATACATGGAGATCCTGATACTCAGTTATTCCCAGATGATCCTGTTTCAGATTGTCTTGTGCCTCTTTATTTTTTAGACAGGATACCCTATGATCATGCTACTATGTAGGAGTTTGAAGTTTTGGAATACTTTGAATCTTCAGATGAGGATGATGAGGGTTCTTTAGATGCTCCTTCTTCTCCATTAGGGATAGTTGATATACCTTCACCTTTAGTGATTCATTGTGCAGTCATTGATTGAGGTTCCTATCATTCCTATTCAGTAGGACCATTCATTTTGTGTTGATGATTTTCTTATTTGTCAGACATTGGTTCATTGTTTATAGAATCTCATATTTCTAACTTGGAAGACACATTTGAGGGTATATACCTCCTCTTTGATGATAGTTATTGGACAATTGTTGTCACTCCATCCTTGTCTTTGGAGAATGTTCAAGATTAGTTTCCAGTGGTACCTCAAGTTTGTCACCTTCTATTGTAATTGGACATGTTCTTGTTTGGTTCGTGGCATTATTTTCCAAGGTCTTGGCGACACATGAGCAGATTTCAGAGACATCATCATACATTTTCATGCTTCTTTCTTTCAATTCCTATATGGAGTACGAAGCATACCTGCATTTTTACTTGGTTTTGTTTCTTCCAAAAGGGAGACAAGTTGTTTGTCGACATTGGATCATGTTCTATCTTCAAGCACTTACCATTTTTGCAAGTGATTACACATTGTGGGGGGGCTACATAGTGTCTCCCTTTCCCTCTTATTGGGGGGCTATTGATTGTATACACATGATGTATGCAGTCCTTGGGGGGTGTGATTGAGTCCTCCATCCATGCATTGTGTTTGTTTTCTTTTCTCTCTTTTGGAGAGGGGTTTTTTCCCACAGGGTTTTTCTCCTTTTCTCCAGTTGTGAGAGATTTCTTTTTTGCATTGTAGATGGATACCTAACATGGTTGTGTAGCTAGGACCCATATTGTATCTTGATTTTGCATAATAATTCTCCCTAAGCTACACTTAAGGGGGGGTGTTGGAGTAAATGGTTTTTACCATTTACCCGCTTAAGTTTACTTAGGCTTACATTATAGTTTAATAGTGCATTTAATTAATTAGGGTAGTTGTGTTTCCTGTATCAGGAAGTTTCATACCTGTCACCTAATTTTCATGGCTTTAAAAAGCCTGTATAATATGTAAATTATGTATCTCAATTTATTCACTCTTGTTTGGTGAAATGGCCTTGTGTTGCCTCTCTCATTTTCTGTGAAGCTTATTTTCTATAGATGGTGCTCCTAGGAGGTGGATGACACCAACAATGATAGTTATCTCTATTTCTCTAAAAGATTTTCATTTCCTCATTTTATTTATTTTTTGGTTTTGTAGAGTGCACAAGAATGGAGAGAGCTTAAGTTTACATTTCCATGAAAGAAGAACAAAGAGAATGCCTGACTTGAAATTTGTCCCTATCATTTTCTAGTAGCATAGTTTCCAATAATTTTGTTTCTTCTACTTTGTAATAGAGATTTCTTGCTTTGGTTGAAAAATAATCCTATTTACATACTTATGTTGATTTATTGGATTATGCAGGTCTAAAAAGGTTGTTTTGGCCATGCATGATAGCTATCTCTATTTCCCTAAAAGATTTTCATTTCCCCATTTTATTTATTTTTTGGTTTTGTAGAGTGTACAAGAATGGAGAGAGCTAAAGTTTGCATTTCCATGAAAGAAGAACAAAGAGAATGCCTAGATCTCTAAAATGTCTTCATATCATTTTCTAGTAGCATAGTTTCCAATAAATTTGTTTCTTCTACTTTGTAATCCTATTTGTATATTTATGTTGATTTGTTGGATTATGCAAGTTGTAAAGGTTGTTTTGGCCATGCATAATAATTATCTTGTAGGTTCAGTCTATAAAGGATGCCAAAGAAAAAGAGGACTTGTCATATCTCACCAAACTAAGGTTTATTTACAGGAAAATCAAATTATATTCCATATATTACATAGGCTACACAATTTCATATATAAAAAGATATTTAAAGTTTTTTTTTAAAGTTTAATATGCTTTAAGGGACGGGCCACAATCATATATCCAAGCTTCTCCCCACACTAAGTATACATCAATCAAGAAAGGAAGAAAACAAAAAGATATATATATATATATATACAGTATAGAAAAATAAAATAGGAACAAAATTTATATAAGTGATTTAAAACTACTTTTTTTCTTTGTGACTAACTTAACAGATTCAAAGAAATAATTTTAATAACCTTATTACCATAAACATGTATATATATAACAACATTTTTATATATGCATATTTAAATCTAAGTGAAAACCTTCATACTGAATGATACATAACTCTATAGATATAGATGATTAATATACATAAGGCATTATATATACAATGATTACACATACCAAGTTATCTTATTTAACTTGTATGCTAAATCTAAACTTAACAAACCACTGTTCATCAATTTGTATAATTTATTTTAACAAAGATGTCAACCCAAAAATGGAACTAGTTTTCACAACACAACACATAAACATGTAAATCTAAAGGCTACCCAATGTCTAACATAACAAATGAATCTCTCAAGATCCATAATAAGACTAAATAATTCATTTATAACTAAATCACTGTTCATCAATTTCTATAGTTTATTTTAACAAAGATGTCAACCCAAAAATGGAATGAGTTTTCACAACACAACACATAAACATGTAAATATAAAGGCTACCCAATGTATAACATAACAAATGAATCTCTCAAGATCCATAATAAGACTAGATAATTCATTTATAACTAAATCTGAACTTAACAAATTTGTATAGTTTATTTTAACAAAGATGTCAACCCAAAAACAAAACTAGTTTTGACACATAAACATGTAAATCGAAAGGCTACCCAATCTCTAACATAACAAATGAATCTCTCAAGATCCATAATAAGACTAGATAATTCATTTATAACTAAATCTGAACTTAACAAATTTGTATAGTTTATTTTAACAAAGATGTCAACCCAAAAACAAAACTAGTTTTGACACATAAACATGTAAATCTAAAGGCTACCCAATCTCTAACATAACAAATGAATCTCTCAAGATCCATAACAAGAGTTGTGAGTCAAGGGGACTGAGAGCAATCTCCATCTCCTCAAAAATCAACAAATTCCACAACTCTCCAACACAACACAATATTCCATAATCCAAATAAAATAATTCCAAACAACACAAATAATCCACAATAGATCCACACTCAACACAACATAATACCCAACCCAAAAGACCATTTTACAAAATATACAACACAAGAAGATAAATCAAATGCAATGATGATGGAAATGTTGATACAGAAACATACACAATTGAATCCACACTCTAAAATAGCTGAAGATCCTACCTCAATACTTCAACAACAATTATAAAGCCTTGATGCCACATCCTTCTACCTTCTCTCTACTCCAAGCTCTCTAGCTTTTCTACAACACTATTCTTTTTTCTTTTTTTTAAGCCACCCGATATCCCAAAAGTAAAAATGAACCATATACTACGACAAATCATCAAAAAATGTTTAAATAAAAGATAAATGTCTATATGCAATGAACTTAGAGTTAAGTTTGACTTTGCAATATCAAAATTAAATTTTCCTCCAAAAATTTGTTACCTATCTCTCAACACACTTTTCAAGGCTCTAGATACTTCTAAAACATTTTTGAACACCTAAACATGGGACTCTCTCATAGGTTATCACTATAGAGGCTTAATTTTACACAAATAATAAGGAAAATAACATTAAATGACTCCAAAAATTCTCTTAGATTCAAATCCGAGATTTGACACGTAAGGAAGTTTTACCAAACTCAACTTAGAATAATAAAAAAAAAGTAATCACAAAATCACACACACAACACATTTACACAAGAAGTCTTAGGTATATTAAGGAATCAAAATAATGGTTTATTGAGAACCTCCATGATTTTTATTTGTTTTCTCTATTGGTCATGGAATTTAGTCTACATGCTTACGCATAGATGTAATATATCCTAGATATTCGCTAAAGTAAAATTTAAAATTAAATGAATATAGACATATAGATATATCATAATCAACAACATTATCATGATTAAATAAAAATCTAAATAACAAGTTTTGTCCATAATCTTAATCATATTAAAACCAAATCACATAAGCACATATCATTTAATTAAAACAGCTAGATTCATCATATAATTTTAATCTAAAATTTTTGAACTATCCAAAATAATTAATTAACCAAATCATCATCAAGTAGATGGTAAACTACTATTCTAAATGTAGTATCAAGGTCCACATAGTCTAAAATCATAATCATGTATGATATTACATCTAAGATTGTTTTATGCAAACAATTTGATTAAACTAAGGTTTGAACATGAGGAGGAGAAGTGGGCCTCACATTAAGGGCATATCAATTGTACATTCAAAATTGACCACATCCTTGACACTTCTACATCATCTAGTCATCCACCTTCCTAAGACCACCTTATGTCACCTTGTGACATATTTATCCTATTTCCCAAATTAATAAAATAAATTATATTTATTTAATTAATTTAAATATATTTTCCTCATCACCTAGATTAATTAAATAAATTATATTTATTTAATTAATTAAATCTCTTTTCTCCAACACTCAAATTAATTAAATAAATTACATTTAATTAATTAATTAATCCATGATTGGATTGAGAGATGTAGTATGAAATGAGTGGTTGAGATGAAAACTTAGTTTGACTTTTGTGCCTCTTTGTGGCAAGGAGATGAGGATGAGGACAAATGGAAAACTATTTATTAAATAATTTCATTATTTAATCAATTATTAGAAAAAGATGATGTGGGAGGATAAAATTAGGATATTTTTGTCCTATTTTTATCCTCCCACATTATCTTTTTCCAATAATTGATTAAATAATGAAATTATTTAATTAATTGTTTTCCATTTGTCCTCATCCTCATCCTCATCTCCTTGCCACAAATAATAATAAGAGGCAAAAAGTCAAACTACCTCTTAATCTCCACCATCCATTTCATATTGCATATCTTAATCTTAGCCATCTATTTTCACCTCTTAATCTCAACTATCTATTGCACCTCTTAATCCTATTCATTCATCCTATCATTCAAAAATCTATAAACCAAACATCAACCAAGCCATTACCCAATATTTTGCATCAAATATAATGTAGTAATGTGGTGTATCTTTGATTCTCTACTAGTTTTTTTATGTAATAGATTTTGTAAGAATTCATTAAAGAATGTCATGCCCACCCATACACAACCATATAAATGGAGATAAACATAATGCAACTATTTTTTTATATACAATAACATAATTTCTTGGTTGTGCAGTTTAAGATCGTTGACTAAGTTTGACTCAGGTGCAGAATACACTCTCCACTGAGAGGTATAGAGAATACTTGAAACTTAGTTACTAACTATGATATTTTATTAATTGTATTATTTTGGAGTAATGATCTCTATGAGTTAGTATTGGTACGAAAGAAAATCATGGATTGTTATTTTATGCTTTTACATTTACATATTTTATAAAAAGAAAATCATGGATTATTATTTTATGTTTTTACATTTACATATTTTATAAAGATTCTTTTAGTTCATTATTATTTAGGTCCACATTTAGAAGTGGCAGTTACACAATTTAATAAAGGGATATTTCGAAGTAATATCTCTTTTTCAATTTCTAATTAATGGAGTTAATTTTAGTAAATTGGAGTTAGTGGAGGATGGTTATTTTATGGGGAGATCTGTAGAAGATGGAGGGGATTGGGCAATGCCTCCACAGATTCACCAGCAAATGAAGAAGATGGAAGAGTTTCAGTCTTGCATCTCTGGGAGGATCGACATCAATGGAATTGGGCAGATGAAAAGTCATGATGTTCAGTTTTTAAAAAGATGATTATGCAGGTTTGAAGGGTCACAAAAAAGGGTCTATCTCTTGGGTTTAGTAGAGATCTCATTTTCAATACCATCCAACATCTTCTTCAAGTATTTGGCAGACAGAAGGGTTGGGCTTTTATTGCAGAGGAATCATACAAGCTTGTCGTGGAATCCATTTTGGGGAAGAGGAACCTTACTCTTCCAATGTAAGTAGCTTCATATCGATAGCCTTGATATGATATTTAATCAAGCTTTGCCAATGTATAAGGAATTACTGAGTAGATTCCTATCTTGCCACAAACACACTTTCATTTTTTTTTTTTAAATGGAACAATCCCCTACATTTTTTTTATCTAAGGTTTTCTTGATTGGAGTCGAGTGTCTTTTTGGGTATTTTAAAACCTATTATAAATATGATGCTCTGCACTGGTTAACCTTTCTTTAATACTTCTGCATGCATGGATACTTTAAACGGGTTGATTGCATTTTGCTTAAACTTTCTAAAGCATGATCAACAAATCCATATTGTGCTTATTCTGTGATCATTGTGTTCCATTAGAGGATAACTCTTGAGGTATATTGTCAAACAGATCGTGCACCTTGTCTAAGTGTCACATTTCTCTTTCACGTTTTCCAAACCATTTCTATCTTTAAATCAGCCTACAATATTCATCATTATGGCCTTTTCTTTCTATTTAATTGACCTTTAGGAAATGAACATCTTCCGATTTGCAAACCGTCCAATGCTTATTCATGATTATGTCATTATGTGATATGAGAGGGTTTTATAACTGTAATATATAATAGTGTCTTTGGTTGTTGTAGTTGGATCTATTTGTTCCATAAATCAATCCGAAGAAGAAGTTAATTTATTCTTCAAAGCCTATTTTTAGAATTGCTTCATTTAAATTCACCTTTATTCTTCACCCGTGATTGCTTTATTTAGCATCACCAATAATCTCCACAAGAATATTTTATCGCTATTTAAAAAAATGGAAATGGTTCACATCTCTCTTAACAATTTCTATTGGTACCGTAAGTCACATATGAATATAGGCATAGCATTATTAATACTTTCTACTCTTATCTAATACTTTCTACTCTTGCATTACCTTATATTCAGCTCTTCAAATTCATTTCCATATAGTTAGAGGATTCTCTTAATATTATAAAAAGAATCTTTCTTATTTTAAAATTTTTAAATCAATTCTAATTTCCTTCTATTCTCTTAAAACTATGAACTTATCTAGTTTTATTAGAATATGAAATTATTTATATAGAAATATGAATTTAGCTTGTTTTTTTCTAAATAGGGATTGTCTTGATTATATAGAAGAAATTATCTTATTTATATATAAAGAATTTCTCATGTTTATATATGATTTTCATCTTGTTTAGTTGAATAAGAAAATAACCTCTAGAAAGAATTAGATAGAAATTAGTTTTGGAAAAATAATAACTATCCTTTGATTTTGTATTTAAGTCCACATTTACTATCTTGGATATGAGATATCTTGTATGTGTAGTTGTCTTAATTATTTATGAATTGCATATAAATACATTTTATATTGAAGGATCTTTTGATTAGCATAATAGGAAGTGTTGATATTGTTTGTTGTATTGTATTAGATTTCCATTAGACATGATTCCCAAAGAAATTAAAAGTTAGAAAGTCATTAAGTAATATAAAACATGTAAATCTAATATGTAATAAAGTTTAAGTTATTGATAGGATGGGAAAATAATGATAATATAGTTAAATATTAAATTGAATGAAACTAACAATGTGTAATAGTATCATTTTCATTTACCTGATATAAGGTTAGCATAGTTATTTATTATTAGCAAAAAGGAATTTGTCTTATATAATTGTAAATCTGTAAAGGTTGTTAATTTTGGAAGTATTTGACTATTACCTTGTTTAAAAATTATAACATATTTTTCTTTCTATTAAGCATAGAAGACAATTAGTTTTACTTTTTGTAGGAATACACACAACACTGAGAGGGGGGGTGAATCAGTGTTGTTAACAATTTTAACACTTTTTTAAAAACTTTTGATTAATCTAATTTCACAATTTAGAATTCTTCAGAAGGAATAAAGTAAATATGCAGAGTATCAACACACAGATTTGACACAAGAAATTTCCCGAGTGGAAAACCCTCCTGGGGTATAAAAACCACTCAACTGCCTCACTGGCTTAACACAAAATTCAGATTACAAATGTCTCACTGACATTATAATTCTGCCTCACTGGCAAATTTTATCTCTCTCTGCATGTCTCACTGACATCATCAACATTCAATGAAAAATTATAACTCAGGGGATTTCCCTGTTTCAATAAAACCAAAACCTTATTTCTCTCTTTAAGATAAACAAAATAAATTTCTCAATCAACCTTTAACTGTCTTCAACTCCTACAGTCAATCAATTTTGATCTTCAATATATTTCATACCTCTGCAACACCATTTCAAACTAATTCACCATTTTGAGCTTTCTCACTCTGCAAACTAAACAATTTATCTTCTCTGAAAAAACTATAATCTTTAATCACCTTCACTTTCTCTGACACCTTCACTTTCACTGAACAAACATTACTCCATCATGATCATTGAAGAATCTCAACATAAATCCCTGAAGAATGATTCTCCATTCCTGCAAAAATTACACAACAATTCTATTCTTCTAAAGAACTTCTTCAAAATTCTCATTAATTAATCTCTCCTCTACAACTCATCTTATATCTTCCATTCAAAACAAAATCACTATATACAAAAAGAATTTTAATCAAAAAACCAAAAACCCCAAAAACCTGTTCAACTTCAACATAACATTTCTTATTAAACTTCTCATCTTCTCTCTTACCAAAAACAAAAAACATAAAACAAAAAATGACATCTCTTCGTAGAATTCTGCCTTTTCATCTTCTTAACATTTAGAAACCTTCTTAAAAAAACTTACTCTTTCCTTTACACAACTTTCTAAATTCACACTCTCTTGAAATTCGGTGAGAGAAGATAAAAATAGATACTTTACTGCCTTTTACAACAGGGAGGACGTCAAGTTTAATCCGGCCAACTGACCGTTTGTCAAAACTTTCTATTTAAAAACCCACCTTTAGATCTTCGGTGCCCGCCAACTGTTATTTAAACTTAAGCCGTTGATCAGCTTTTTCGCGCCCACTATTGAGTCTTCCACCGGCGCTCACCCGATGCCTAGCACAAGGGGCCGGTAACATCAACGACGTTGATACCCTTTCTTTGTAACTTAAACCCCCGATGACCTCTTTTACCGGTCAATTTAAGTTTATAACACAAAAGTGCATAGAGTTATGACGGCCAAAGTTAAACAATGTATAAACATTGTAAAAGACTTAGTAAATGTTGAGACACCCACACTTATCATACCAACCACTATAAACCTTGTCAAAAATCACATACTAAATGAAAACACAATGCTTCATCAGACTGCCACTGTAATGAACTCAATGTAGAAGGAATTAATATAATGCATATTAACATTTGTTAAATGATGCAAGCCCTTGCCTTAAACCAAAAATTGATAATATGCAATGAATGTCATCCACTGAAATGACTAAGTTACAGAACAACTTCACACAAGATCAACATTGATGTCATTACCATGAAGGACCACTGAAAGATCAAAACTGAGAGATCTAACAACCATTGTCACTAATGCAGACCATATCACTGAACTGAAAAACCATTGCCATTGATGAAGACCATGTCACAAATCTAACAACCATTGTCACTGATGCAGATCATATCACTGAACTGAAAACCATTGCCATTGATGAAGACCATGTCAGATCACTGATTGCATACTTCTCAACACTGATTTCATAACCTGTCAACTGCATCTTGTGAAAACTGTGAAATGCAACATCCTGATATCCTGATATTTTGACATCAATGAAAAGACAACATCCTGAACTGTGAAATGTGCTACACTTTTGTTTCTTCTTTAGCATTTAGAAAGTTCGAATTGGATATTGTCTAAAGATTGAACTTAGTAAATAAGATTAGTTTAGAATAATTTTAATTATAGATTTTTGGTGTAGCATGATTTATGAGTTGAATATTGGGAGTTTATCTATGTAATGTTTTATAACTTATGTTGTTATAAACGAGTAATTTATAAGGTTAGGAATATAAATTTTGTCTTTAATAAGAATTTAATTAAGTTATTATACTCAAAATTTAAGCATATCTATATTGCTGGTCTTTTGAATGTCATTATGTTAAATTGAAGGCAAGTATATTCTTTGGTTAAGTAATATTTATGTTAATGGCCAATTAAGGAGAATAAGTTCTCTTGAGTAATGAATCTCCTTCCTTATATTCTTCTTATTTAGGATTTTTAAAATTAGAATTATGATTTGAAAATGATTTATGATTTTATATCTTGGTGATAGTAACATGTTCCAGTCAATATAGAAATGGGATAACCTAATATAATTTTTTTTGAATAAGAATGAATAATTTCCTTATCTTTTAAGTAATATATGAGTTGACTTTAGATGAAAAGAAGAATCCAATTTTAATCAATATATTTATGTTGTTTATTCAGAATTATGTAAGGTTGACTAAGTGATGAGTGATGTTTTTCGAATTGTTGATAGAGCATAGTAGATGAATTCATAAATGAGGTATGAGTGTACTTTTGATGAGTGATTATTCTTAAGAAGAAATATGTCATAATTCACATGTTAAAGCCTTCTTGTGATCTTGCATGCTTCTTGAGAAGTTGAGTAAAATATGGTATATCTTTCTCTACTTTGTATGAAGAGTGGTAATATTGTATGTAAACTCTAGAACTTGATTGATACTCTAGAAATTATTATGTGTTTTCTTATGAGTTATTGTTTGTAAGTCGACTCTATAGTTGTAAGACCAATTATCCTTAACTACGAAGTCTCTGCGCTATGCGTACGTAGGCAAGGCCATCATGAGCCCCTGAGACATTAGGTCGGCCCCTTAGGGCCTTAGGCTTGCCATTTTATGCAATTGATATTTGTATTGTGTAAATTAATAATTATGCAGAACTAATATTTCATTAGATGTGTAGTTTGAGATCTATAAGACATCATGCAGGACTCTGAAGCTAAGACGGTACATTTCCACTTGGAGGATAGATTATTATCTGGCATTATGGTAAATGTGTATAAATGTGTATAAATTTATTTGAAACATTTCATTTATGATGAATGTTGATATACTCTGATATTTAACTTGAAGTTTACTAAATTAAATTTTGTAAATTGTTCCTATCATCCTGTAATTTTTATTATTTCTTAATTATTTTTTGTTATTTACTAATATTTTCTTGGGTAGGCATTACAAAATGTGTGTGTGTGTGTATTCATTTGATGTATTTTGATTTAGAGCAAACCATGGTTGTTAGTTAGATCATGTTAGTATTTAGTAATGCAACCATGTAATCCTTAGAGGTTAAAGCTTATCTTAGATATTATAAATAAACATGATCTGCATTTCATTGATGTTAAAAAGAAATATTTGCCCTTTTGCATTGCTTAGTTGAGATTTTCTCTAGGGTTTCGTGGCAGGGCATTACAATAGGGTTGTGTTTGATGTACTCTCAATATTAAGGAACATCATTATGATGTGATCAAGTAAGGATGAGTTTTCATGTCACATCCAAATCTAAATCTAGAATAAGTACAAAAGCACTAAAATGTAAAGTTAAGCTCAACCCCATATTGCCACTTAAGTCATAATTATAATATTTTCTAAATTAAACTAAATAATTCGCTTATAAACATTAAAAAAAATGTCAATATATTTAGTTTTTCCATTTACCACATTTCCCCAATTTTATGAAATTAACCTAATAAAAAGCTATGTACACATAACTTTTAATATGGTCTAGCTATGAGACCCTTTGAGATAATAAATAATAACACCACCCTAATAAAAATCAAAACATTCAATATGTCACACTCCACTAAAATAATGAAATTTAACTAAAATAATGAGGCCATATAAATTTAATTAAATTGGTAGATCTCCAACTCACTTGTACCTTTTAAAAATTAATTATTTCTTTTCTAAATACCAAAATATATCCAATTTTAACCATAAACTCAACCATGCATCTACATTTATTTAATTACTATTTAAACCCATATTATAACTAAGGTTAAATGACATAATAACAAAATTGACTACATTTAAATTTTAAGTACAAGAGATTAAATTTAACTGAGTTACCACAATGTACATTACCCTTATTAATTTAATTAATAAAAATTGATCATTAATAACACATCTTTTCTCATTAAATCTGTTTTATGGAAATGTGAACAATAGCAATAATGAACTAAAATCCAATAACACAATAGAAAATGAGACAAATGCAAATAAGCAAAAGACAATACCTTTGCAACCTGATTTACCTCTCTGCTTCCATTGTTTGCCTATCTGTTCTTGATCTTGATTGTAATGAAGCCCTAAGAAGCGTATACTCATTTTGCTCATTGAAGATGACAAGAATAGAGTGGCTTTGATATGAATGTGCTATGAAGATGAGCTTCAAAGAAATGCTGATGATCTCAACCAAATAGGTGATAGTGGGGGTGCCAAAGGCGTGCTGGTAATTCGAAAGAGTAATTCTACTTAAAGCTTGGATTAATGAAATGGAGGAATAAGGTTCAATTTATAGACTCAGAAGAGAAGAGATCAATAGTTGAGAAGAAATGAGAAGATCAATGGTTGAGAATGGTTGAGGAATGTGCGCGAATAGAAAGAGGACAAGTGTCCATGTCTTCTTCATGAGTTTATAGGAGATAACAGAATAGATTGAAGAGTTAACAGAATTGATTGATCAGTTAACTGAGTTGATTGGGGAGTTGACTGAATTGACTAATCAGTTAAGTGAATTGATTGATTAGTGAACTCAAATGACTAATTAGTTAACTGATTTGATTGATGAGTTAACTAATTTGACTAAAGGATAAATAGGACATGTGGGTGAGGGAATATTAGCTAATTAAATATTTAAAATATTTAATTACATGTGCAACATGGTGAGGTGGAAAGGTGAGGTGGATTTATGAAATTAGGACTTAGGATAGAGTAATTTATGATTAATTAAATAATGTACGATTATTTAATTATGTGAGACATTAGAAGAAATAGGGAATATTAATTAAATAAATTGATTTTTATTTAATTATGGGATAATGAACCAATCAAATAAACTTATAATATTTATTTAATTGATAGAAGAATAAGAATTAAGATAAATATTAAAATATTCACTTAATTCAACATGAGCCAATTTTAGGTGTATACAAAATCAAAAGATGGAACTCCACTAAAATAATGAAATTTAACTAAAATAACGAGGCCATATAAATTTAATTAAATTGGTAAATATCCAACTCACTCATACCTTTTAAAAAATTAATTATTTCTTTTCTAAATATCAAAATATATCTAATTTCAACTATAAACTCAACCATGCATCTACATTTATTTAATTACTATTTAAAACCATATTGTAACTAAGCTTAAATGACATAATAACAAAATTGACTACATTTAAATTTTAAATACAAGAGATTAAATTTAATTGAGTACCACAATATACATTATCCTTACTAATTTAATTAATAAAAAATGATCCTTCATAACACATATTTTCTCATTAAATCAAAAGAAATAATAAATAATATTTTTTCTCTTTTTTACTCATTTCACAATTATAATTAAATTTCATAATAAAAACAATTTCTTTTGGGTTCATCCAAGGGCCAAGAATTTATTTGAATGGTGGTCAAGAAATTTGTGGACAATATAATTAAACCTATACATTTAATTTTTTTAAAAAAACAACAATTAATTAAATTATAATTCCACCATGACCGAGTTTGCTACGAAGGCTCTTCATCGGGTTGCCTCTGTGTTTGTCGTGGTTAAAGAATTTGATAGCAAGGTTCGTGATGTTGGGATTGATAGCTTTGGCAACTACAAAGACATGGTCAATAACTTGGCCAAGTATGGCACTACTAATAGTCCTTAGGTTTCTGTTAGTTTTGTTTTTCATTAGCTTCATTTTTTGTCTGATGTTACTATGTTGTTAATGGGCTGTTAATCAGTTGTTTCTGGCAGCTTAGTCTTTTTGCCCTGGGGGTTGTTTTGTAAAGGGTTTAGGACCCTCTTTTCTTGCTGAACTAATCAAAAACATTAAATAATTAATAATACTTAGAATACATAGTAATCACATTATGATACATTTTGAAACAAGTCAATTTTAAAAAGAACATGTCACAAAAATTAAATCACTAAGAATTTGTTGGCTAAAACTTAGGAGTATAATATGCACAAGAAAAAAGGAATTTTAGAACTTGTTAAAAACAAATAAAAGAATATAAAACATCTTAGTTTCCCTAAAAACTTTTCATTTCCTCATCTTAATTTTTTTTGGGTCTTGCAAAGAGTGCTCTGAAATTTCTCCCTATCATTTTATAGTAGCATAGTTTCCAATATATTTGTTTATTTTTCTTCTTAAAAGAGATTTCTTACTTTGGTTGAAAAAAAATCCTATTTACACACATATGTTGATTTGTTGGATTATATAGGTCTCTAAGGGTTGTTTTGGCCATGCATGATAGTTATCTTGTAGGTTGAGTCTATAAAGGATGTCAAAGAAAATGAGGATTTGTGATATCTCACCAAGCTAGGGTTTATTTATAGAAAAACTAAAATAGGATCCATATGTTACACAGGTTATGAGAATTACATAATCCATTACCAATTTACTATTTATGCATAACTTCAATATGAAGGATAGGAATATCTTCTCTAATTTTTTTTTTGTACAATCATGATTATAAGTAAAAAAAAAATTATATATTTTTTATTTTTGTTATATTTTCCTAGAAGGGAAATGGTTCTTTCTTTGAATTCAAACATATACAAATACAGGTAATTTTTTTTTGGTTGTTGTTTAAATCTTGTTAGATTAATGAGTTTCTTTTGGGGTTTTAAACAATATATAAAAAATAAATTTAAAGTTTTTTTTAGTTTATTGTGTTTTAAGGGAGGGGCCACAGTCATATATGGCTATGCCCTCCATGGAGGGGAGCTCCTCCCCCATGGCCCTCCCTTAAGGGACCACTAAAACACCCAAAACCATCCTTAATTTTTTGTTTGTTTGTATTTTTAAATCTGTCACTCTTTTCATTAAATTATTTTATGTATTCCAAACAAATTCTAAACCCACAATAAGTATATATATCAAGAAAGGAAGTAAACACCAGATTATGGGACTGCTAGGAAAAAAAGCCAGAAAAGCGATGCAAAGAAACTCTGATTGGAAGGAATGGAGGTGGTAGAAGGAGGCTCTCAGTGGACTATGGAGGCCCTCCTTGCTCAGCATGGGTTAAAAGCCTAGCTCCTCTATGTGTTTGTGTGATGGCCCTATGGGCTTTGCTTCTAGTTTCATTTGTTTCTACCAAATTGATGTATATTTCTTCCTCCTCTTAGTCTTCTTATGTTATTCTCTCCTCTTCTTGCATCTTTTCTATTCCTCTCTTCTTCATCTTTCTTGGCCTGTTTGGCCCTGTTCTCATTTTTTACATTGATTATACAAAAAACTTCTTACCAATCGAAAAAAAAAAATGGAAGAAAAAAAATATATATTTTTGTATATATAGAAAGATATATATAGTTTCTAGTATAGAAAAATAAAATAGGGACGAATTTTATATAAATGATTTAAAACTACTTTTTTTCTTTATGACTAAATTAACAGGAATAATTTAAATAACCTCAATTGCCATAAACATGTATATGTAAGAGTTGGCTAGATAGGAGCCACCCAAGATCTAGGACTTCATGAAAGCACAAGAGAGACAATATGAAAGAATAATAATCTATTCTATCAATGAATGCAAATTTATGTATGTTACAATGCTTGTTACAATGTACATGAAGAGCCTTGCTTATAAAGACAAGGATGAAAGCCAAGATGTTGTAGTCATGTGACAAGTGTCTTAATCCCATGACATGTGACAGTTATAGCACATGTGGGGGATAAGACAACTATAAGACAACTAGCTACAACTAGACACAACTAGAAACAACTAAAAACATCTAGAAGACTCACTAAGACAACTTAACATGTGAATTATGTAGAGGATATTATTTAACTAATAAATAGTTAAATAATATGAATTATCCTCACACAAGGGAAACTGGATAGGAAATATTCCTATTCACACTAAGAGTAAATACATAACAAAATTTTCATATATGCATATTTAAATTTAAGTGAAAACCTTCACACAAAATGAATTCACATACAAAACTCTATAGATACAGGCATATATAATGCATAATTAAATTACATAATGAACCTTTATATTAAGCCATGTAAAATAACAAAATTTGAAGATGAAATGACAAGTACTCAATATAGACTAGTAAATCTCAATACAAAGATTAAGTGTTGAACCCTTAAAGCTGAAATTTTGACATTCCATGTGAATTCTAAACCCTAAACTATACATATCTAACTCTCCTTAAGTAATGTGCCTAAAGATGGTGAGATGTAATTTTCATCCAAGAACTCAAAACACAAAACTTTGAAATCACACACACACACACACACACACACACACACACACACATATAGCATACCAATTATATAGTAGAAGTTTTATTGCACAAAATATATGCTTGATTACAACAAATATGCTAACCAATAAGGATTAACACATATAGACTTTCTACACAATTTTTGATTGCTCAAATCACATAAGCGCAAAGCAAGAACATACTCTTGTGATTCCTAGACTTGAAACAATATGAAAAATGAATTACAACTCTGATGCCCAAGAACGAGGCAAATGCTCATTTATATAGCATACCAATTATATATCAGAAGTTTTATTGCACAAAATATATGCTTGATTACAACAAATGTGCTAATTGATAAGGATTAACACATATAGACTTTCTACACAATTTCTGATTCCTCAGATCACATAAGCACAAAGAAAGAGCATACTCTTATGATTCCTAGACTTGAAACAATCTAAAAAATGAATTATAACTCTAATGCCTAAGAACGAGGCAAATGCTTATTTATATAGCAAGCGGACCTCAAAAGATTAAGAAGTTTCCTAAGAGAACTTAGAAATCTAACCATACAAAATTAACACCTAGCAAGAATTGTTGAACTGGACAACTGTTAAGCAATCTAGTCCGTAAGTATTAAGAATAGTGACTAAAGACAATAGCTTTAGGCACACTATAAGCAAGGATGACCCACTTTACACCCAAAAGTGGATATGGGGGTCTTGCTTTTCCTTGATAGGGAAGCATCTTGTTGTCAGTCATAATGTGGCCGATGTCACGACACTAACAAACCTAAGTGCTAGTCATAATCAAAAGGAGTGTTTGTTTATAGAAGATCCATTAGCAGAGAAATAAACATATCATGCCAATCTTGACCCCTAGGGTTAAAGGCATACGTAATCCTTAGTAATTCATTGGGGTAGGTGTAATCTAGTTCTATCCTACTGGCAAGGTAAGCTGGTATCAAAGTTGGTTTGAAATCTTAAATTACTACCTTTGAAAACTAGTCAAGACAAAGTGGATAAAATTCCACTCTCAGAAGACCATATGGCCATGGTGTGGTGAGATGAATGATCATGCCTTCAGATAATGCCCAATATAGATTACCATGAATATAATTGAAAAATTCCTTCATATCTCTAGTGAGCATTGGATTAAAATTGTTGACATGGTCTTCGAGCTTTGTTTGTCAGAAAGTGATACTATTTATGAAACCAAACTTGATATTCTTTAAAACATTTATCTTAATTTCTTTGGGCCAATGTGCAACATAAAGAGAATTGATATAGAGATCAAAACTATACCTATGCCTGATAGTACATGTAATTGGAGCATTTTTGAGATCAAAATGACTAAGAAATTCTTATTATTGATAAGGCTGAATGAATCCTTCATTATAATGGCAATTTATTAAAATCCTTAAATCATCAAGCCATTTATTCAAGATATACATGGAAATGAGAGGATCAAGAATCTCTAGTGGCAATTTCTTGATGATTAAAATAAAATTGTCTTCGAGATCAAGAATTTCTTTGTAGTTTGGGCAATTATCGATTAATTCTATTACCATGAATGCACTTTCAGCTAAACTTGACTTTTCCCTTGTAAGATTGTCTGCTAATGGATTATTATCTCCTTGGATCCATTCAATATCAAAATCATAACTCATGAAGTCAAGATACCATCTAGCAATTCCTCCACGAGCTAGATCTTTGTCTAGTTTCTTCTTCATTGGGGACATCATTAGTTGGCTGTCAGCTCTAACTATAAAATGCTCAGGCTTCAGAAAGATTTTGAATTTTTGAATTATTTTCTTGATCGCCAAGATCTCTTTTTCATATATTATGTATCTACTTTTAGTATCAGTAAATGTTCCTAATCTGTATCTATTTATTTGGTCACTTTGTAAAGGAATTTCCTATAGAAAAATAACACTCCACACATTATCAGATGCATCAGTATAAAGAATTAATGGATAACCAAATTTAGGCATATGCAAAGTTGGAAGATACTGGCATTTTTCTTTGATCCTTTTGACTATTCCTGTTAGCAATTCAGTCCATTCCTTGGCTCCATCTTTCAATTGTTTTATATCTTTGGCCAAACCATTATAGAATGGAGAAACATAATTTAGACAACCCATAAATCTTTGAATCTATTTTTTCCTAATTAAAATATCAAGAAATTCATTAACGTGCTTTAAAATGTGAGGTTGCAATTTAACCTTTCCTTTTGACAAAACTAAGCCAAGTAAATCAATTTCTTCTTGACCAATGACCATCTTTTTGGTAGACAAATAAACCCCATGTTCTTTAATAGCATTATATAGGAATTGTAAATTCTCTAAATGCTCTGAAGGATCCCTCGAGAAAACAATGATGTCATCTATATACACAGCACATAAATCTTTGGGTGCTCTTAACGCCTTATCCATTCTTCTTTGAAAATAGGCTGGGGCAGTTTTTGAACCAGAAGGCATGATATTTTATTCGTAAAGTCCTTGAGGGACAAAGAAAGCAATTTTATACCTGTCTTCTTCTTTAACCTTCACTTGCCAAAATCTAGACTTGCAATCAAACTTTGAGAAAATTCTTTTGGATGATGCTCTCATAATTAAATCAGTACTGAATGGAATTGGATAATTAAATGGAAGGATTATATCATTTAGAGGTTTATAATTGATGCAAAATCTTTTCTTATCTCTTTCTCTTTCTACTTGCTTATTTACTAAAAATGCTGGGCAACTAAATGGACTCTTTCTTTCTCTGATAAAGTGTCCTTGGAGAAGTTCTTCTAAATGTTCATTCATTTCTCTAGTTTCTGTAGGGCTCATCAAATATACAGGCTCAAAAGGGATTACCGACTGGCATTCTGGCTTTATCTTTGTCTCACATTCTTCATGCTTTATAGACCAAAATTGTAGAGGATTTAAATTACAACATTCTTGTTCAAATTTAGCTTTCACAGGTTAAGCAGTAATGTTGGTTTCTACACTTGAAGATTTGCTCTTTCTTTCCTAGTTGATTTAGCATTCTTTTTATCAAACTTGAAATTTATCACTTTTAGAGCAGGGATCTTAATTTGACCATCTTCATGCCTAAGTGAACTTCATGAGTTCTTAGGATAAAAGGCTCATATTTAGTCAGGAACAAATATCCTAACAAGACATCACCTTCTAAATCATTATACTCAATGAAGTCAGTGACAAACCTCTTACCCTATATTTCTATTGTCACATTTTGTGCATACCTTCCCATTTGAATCTACTCTCCACTGATAGCATAGCCTTTTGGAAGATCTGGTCTTGGTTTCTAAAACTCTAGAGGGATAGCATTTGTTTTGCCAGAGCTTTTGGAAGATCCTAAATCTAAAAATGAATCCATAGGGATCTATTTATAACCAAGAAAATAGAGATTAATACAAATATAGGTATAGTTACTGGTAGGTAGAGAGCTTTTGCAGGCTCACAAAGGTCAGGATCTAAACTATTGCTTGTAGAATCACCACTTCTGTTATCATCCTTGAACAAAATTGTGTGAATTTCCCCTATTGCAAAACTGAGTTCCTTAATCTCTTTTTTCTATTGGTAGACTACCTAAGTGAGATTGGTAATTTCTTCAGTCAAATAATCTAATTTGGAGCAAATTGCATCAAGCTGAGAGGGTACAGTTTTGTGGGAAGTCAATTTTTTAAAAGGATGTGGAGAGAAAGGATGGGAAGAAGATTCTTTTTTCTTATAATTGGGATGTTTATATCCATGGGAAGATGAAGGTTTGGAACGTGTGAGCTTTTTTTGCAATGAATCACATTCTGCATCCCAAGCATTGATGTCCTTGATGTTGGGAATTAAGGTGTCTCAACCTTGGTAATTCCTTGTATTTTTTCATTGTATTTATTTATTTATTGCCTATTGTATAATTTGGATGCAAATCCTATGTTGTCATATTGTGGGAGTTGGCACGGTGATGTGTCATCCTACATGGCATATGATCACATGTAATTTTGTCCTCACATGAGGAGATCGGCATCCCACTTAGTGGTAGGAATATTTTGCCATGTGTCAGTATCTTGGATGTTGTGTAAGGGAATATCGATCGAAACGGCCATGACAAATTCCTATGACAAAGTTATGACATGTAAGAGTCAGAAATAGGAGATTCTATGACAGGTGAAGACATGTGTCGAAGAGCATCTTTGAAAAAGGCATCTTTGGGTGCCCCAAGGTGGACTATAACATGTTGTAAGAGAATAGGCTATTTATAGCCTATGTATGATAGATTCTCTTACAGCTATAAGTTATGACACCTATGATAGATTCTATGATGGTTGTAAGAGTCGTAAGAGCATCTGTCATAGCCCATTTTGGAAATAGGTGACCTCCTTGGGATGGGGTGACTTGACAAGTGTCAAGAGCATCCTACAAAGTTAGACAAGTGTCCATAGGCATGGGTTTTGGGCCATGAGGCCATGTTGGACACCCATCCCTATGTGGAACCATATTTGCCTTCTATTTGTTATATAAACAGGTGCTTTTGAGAGGAGATGTATTACAGGTTTGACAGGTACTATTATGCTACCGGTTTGTCTCCAGATACGAGTCTCGAAGACTCCTAAGAGCTTGCATTACAAGTGTATTGTAAACCATTTCAGTTTTGTTAATACATTGTGTAGGTTTTGGAGTGTGGGGTTTTTCACCTGATAAGGGTTTTCCCCACGTATATCTTGTGTCTCTCTTCTTCTGTCTCACTTTCTTGTTTATGTGTTTGCTACAATATCTCTATTAGTGGGTTTAACATTGCTATAATAGTAAGGATAAATTGAATTTGCACTCTCCTCTCCTCATTAGATTAGTGTAGGAAGCATTTTCCATACACCTAGCTTCCTTTCAGTTGGTATCAGAGCCTGGCTAGTTTTAGTCTTAGCTGTTGGGTAGGGATTTTTTAAGTTGATCTTAGGTTGAGTGGGAGTGTTGTGCAGAGTATTTTGTATCTTGTTGCAGCAAGAAGATGGCAACCACATCCAGAAGGTTAGAGGTTGATAAATTCAATGGCACTAATTTTGAGTTGTGGAAACTCAAGATAGAGGACCTACTTGTTGATTGTGACCTATGGGAAATGGTATCTGGTGTGAAACCTACATCAATGTCACAAGCTAATTGGGACCTCAAAGATCAGAAGGCTAAGGGTCTCATAAGACTCTGTTTAGTTGACTCTGTCCTATTGAATGTCCATGAGGAGAAGAGAACAAAAGATCTTTGGAAGAAGTTGGGTGATGTTTATCAGGTCAAGTCCTTGGTAAACAAACTTTTCCTTAAAAAGAAATTGTTCACTCTGAAGATGGAAGACAGAGGATCTGTTGTAGATCACATGAATACTTTTAACATGATTGTTGCACAGTTGACATCTGTGGGTGTGAAAATGGAGGAGGAAGATCGATGTATGACCCTGCTTTGTTCTTTGCCAGATTCGTGGGATCATCTTGTCATGGTTATCAGAAGCACCACTACCACCTTTAAGATGGAAGATGTGGTGTTGATGAAGGGGGTAAATCATAAAACACATAATAACAGAAATTGAATACAGAGAATAGAACTTTCTTTTATTGATCTGGGCAACTTATTACATTACAGAAGCTTAATTACAATCAGAGGAATCAGTCCTCCACAGGCTGCAACACACTACAGCTACCATCACCAGGCTCTGGAATCTTCCACCTTCTGTAACCCCCAAATCAGCTAGGGTTTCTATTTTCCTGCCTATTCTTGACTCTACATTTGCCCCCTTAGCTCTCCTACTACCCAGGGTTCCCAAAAATGGTTATTAATAGCCTTTTTGGCGGCCAACAACCTAATTTCAAATTTTGCATCTCCCTCCAAAAATAGGTCAACTTCCGGAAGCCATAACTTTTGATCCGGGACTCTGATTGATGAACTGTTTTATGCGTCGGAAAGCTCGCGGAGTGCTCTACGTGCTAAGAACTAGCTCTACCGGTTCTAGCCATTTTTGGGCCCGTACGGGGCCGTTTAGTGCCTCAAACTTGAGTTTGAATAATTTTCAAGCATTTTTGGGAAACGAAAACTTTAATATCTTTCAGCTCGCAAATGATCTTCGTATGATTCCTTCGCCAAAGGTCTTATATTTCCGTTATGTAACTTCCTGTAAATTTTAACTTCATTCCATGCCCAAATGTAAACTTTCTAAAAATAGCAATTTACTATTTTTAGCAATTTGGGAAAACTGAAAGTTCTACATTATTATTCAAGCGATTATGGGACTAGAACCACAGATTTTGAGAAGAAATGGGTAGAACATCAACAATTTTGAAACACTTTTTTTTTTGGGTGATGCAAGATTGCCCTTACACCACTGGATGCTCCTGCATCAGGTGTCCTCGCTGTTATCTGAAGAAATGCAGAGTAAGTCTTCTGAGGCAGCCAAAAAGGCTCTTGCGGTTCATGGAAGACCCAAAGAGAAAGGGAAGATGAAGGGAAAGAAAGGTGATAAGGGCAGATCCAAATCCTATGGGAGATCCAAATCTCCTAGAAAGTCCAAGGCTCTCTATTGGAACTGTGGAAAAACTAGACATTTCTGAAAAGAATGCAAAGAGGAGAAGAAAAAGAAGAAGAAAGCTCTTGATTTAGATTCTGACAAGTCACAAGATGATGGTGATGCCTTCATCATAGCCCTGGACACCATGCATTTGATGATGTGTGGTTGATTGATTCTGGTGCATCATTCCACATGACCTCACATCAAGATTGGTTCACGAAATATGAAGAGTTTGATGGTGGAAGAGTATACCTGGGTGACGACTCTCATCTGAAGATTGTTGGTCATGGAAGAGTCTCAATTTGATTCCCTAATGGACGAGTGAAGGGGATCACTGGAGTTATGCACATTCCAGGCCTTGCACGAAACATGCTTTCTATAAGTATGTTAAACGATGCAGGTGCATAGGTTGTCTTTTCGAAGGATGGATGCAAGATGACTAGAGGATCTATGGTGCTTGCGAAGGGTACTCAGAGAGGTACTCTATTTTAGCTGGAGGCATGTACTTCACAGTGCAATAGTTCTTCTGACTCGAAGAAAAGAGTTGTAGTCACTTCATCCCCACCATCTGAATGAGCAATGAAGAAATTTATTGTAACTAGTTTTGATGGTAGTGCACATGCTATGGAAGCTAAGCTTCCTACTGAAAAGACTATGTTATGGCATTTGAGATATGGCCACATTGGTGAGAAGGGTCTGCGTACCCTGAAAAATAAAAACCTCGTTGAGGGGTTAAATGATTCTAATCTCGAGTTCAACTTTTGTGAACATTACATTTATGGAAAGCAAAACTGTGTTCAGTTTTACTCTAGTTCTCATAAGTCTTCTAGTGTATTGGATCTTATTCATTTTGATGTGTTTGGTCCTGTTAATGTTCCTTCAATTTCAAAATCTGTATATTTTGTATCTTTCATAGATGATTATAGTAGTAGGACATGGGTTTATTTTATTAGAAGCAAGACTGAAGTCTTTAGTCAGTTTAATGAGTTTAAAGCCTTTACTAAAAATCAGACTAGTAAAAAGATTAAGTGTTTGAGAACTGACAATGGTGGTGAGTTTTGTTCGATAGAGTTCGATAAGTTCTGTAAAGAGCAAGGGATTGAAAGGTATAAGACAACTCCATATACTCTATAGCAAAATGGAGTTGCAGAGAGGATAAATAGGACACTGATGGAGAAGGCTAGGAGTATGCTTAGTGGAGCAAGCCTTGAACAAAAGTTTTGGGCTAAAGATGTTGCCACTACTTGCTATCTGGTAAATAGATCTCCTACATTAGCTCTTGTTGGTAAAACACCTATGGAGGTGTGGTCTGGTAGGAAGCCTTCAGTTAGGCATCTTCATTTTTTTGGTTGTGAGGCATATGCACATGTTCCTAGGGAGAAACTGTCTAAATTGGAGAACAAGGTTGTTAAATGTATTTTCACTGGCTATGGTGTCAGTGTGAAAGGATACAAGCTTTGGGATCCTATGGCTGAAAAAGTGTTGTCTAATAGAAGTGTTATCTTTAGAGAGCTAACACCTTCTTCCTTTGTTCTATAGCCAGAACAGATAGAAAAGAAATAAGATGCGGTTCAATTTCCTTCTACCACTGAGAAGACTGAACCGACAAACCCTATGAGACTTGATGATGAGGAGAGCTCTAGCAGCTCAAAAAGCTCAGAAGAAGAGGCAGAACCTCAACCTTAGCCATTGAGGAGGTCTACATGAATGAGAAAGCAACCTGATAGGTTTGGTTATTCATTACTTGATTCTAGTTGTGCTTTTTCTTTACTTACTAACACTAATGAGCCTAGAACTGTGAAAGAGGCTATGGGCATGAAAGATGTAGGTTCCTGGGAGGCCATGGAAGATGAGATGGCTTCTTTGGAAAAGAACAAAACATGGGACTTGGTGCCTTTGTCTGATGGACAAAAACCCATTGGTTGCAAATGGGTGTTCAATAAGAAATTTGGTGTAGATGGCAGTGTTGAAAAGTACAAGGCTAGATTGGTTGCGAAGGGGTACTCTCAAGTGGAGGGAATTGATTATGGTGAAATTTTCTCTCCCATTGCAAAGCTGACATCCATTCAATTTCTATTATCTCTTGCAGCTGCTTATGACTTAGAGGTAGAACAGATGGATGTGAAGATAGCTTTCCTTCATGGTGATTTGGAGGAAGAAATCTATATGTCACAGCCAGAGCATTACATAGAGAAAGGTAAAGAAAATTTGGTTTACAAGTTAAAGAAGTATTTGTATGGTTTGAAGCAGTCTCCTAGGATGTGGTACTTGAAGTTTGATGCCTTTGTGTTGTCGATTGGTTATCTGATATCGAAATCAGATCATTGTGTGTATTACAAATTTGACAATGATCACATTCTCATTATTGCATTGTATGTTGATGATATGTTGTTGATTGGGAATGGTAAGAATATGATTTCTAATTTGAAGTCTCAGTTGTCAGCACAGTTTGAGATGAAAAATCTCAGGGTAGCCAGGAATATTTTGGGGATGGAAATCAAAAGAGACAGAGCTAACAAAAAACTTTGGTTAAGCTAGAGTAAGTATGTGAAGACCATGTTGGATAGGTTCAACATGGCAGATTGTAGACCATTGTGTGTTCCTATTTCATTGGGAACAAAGTTGTCTGTTAGTGATTGTCCAAAATCTCCTAGTGAGGTGGAGGACATGAGCAGAGTACCTTATGCTAGTGTTGTTGGCAATTTGATGTATGCCATGGTCCTTAGTCGATTTATGGCTAATCCTAGATGGGTACATTAGGATGCAGTTAAGTGAGTGTTTAGATATTTGAGGGGTACTTCAGAGTATTCCATTTACTATCATGGCAATGTTACAGGACCTTCGCATTTAGTTTGTATTCGTGGATTTATGGATTCTGATTGGGCAGGTGACATTGATAGCAGGAGATCCACCAATGCCTATGTGTTCACTATGTTTGGTGGTGCAATTAGTTGGATGTGTAAGCGATAACCTGTGGTTGTTTTTTCCACTATAGAAGCTGAGTACATGGCTACAACTCATGCTTGTAAGGAAGTCATTTAGCTTAAGAGATTGTGTTTAGATATTGGTGTTGTTGTAGGTCAAATTATGATCAGTTGTGATAGTCAAAGTTTGATTTGCCTTGTGAAGAATCCAACTTTCCATGCCAGAATAAAGCATATTGATGTTTAGTTTCACTTTGTATGAGACATGGTAAAGGATGGAAAGGTAAATTTGGAGAAGGTAGATACTTTGAAGAATTTTGTAGATGCATTGACGAAGCTAGTGGGCACATAGAAGTTCACATGGTGTTCGGAGTCTATGGGCCTCTCAGCCTATAGCAGTTAAATCTTTTTAATTCTATTGGCTCTTACAAGGTGTTCGACAAGTGGGAGAATGTTGGCAATTAAGGTGTCTCAACCTTGGTAATTCCTTGTATTTTTTCATTGTATTTATTTATTTATTGCCTATTGTATAATTTGGATGCAAATCCTATGTTGTCATATTGTGGGAGTTGGCACGGTGATGTGTCATCCTACATGGCATATGACCACATGTAATTTTGTCCTCACATGAGGAGATAGGCATCCCACTTAGTGGTAGGAATATTTTTCCATGTGTCGGTATCTTGGATGTTGTGTAAGGGAATATTGACCGAAACGGTCATGACAGATTCCTATGACAAAGTTATGACATGTAAGAGTCAGAAATAGGAGATTCTATGACAAGTGAAGACATGTGTCAAAGAGCATCTTTGAAAAATGCATCTTTGGGTCCCCCAAGGTGGACTATGACATGTTGTAAGAGAATATACTATTTATAGCTTGTGTATGACAGATTCTCTTATAGTTGTAAGTTATGACAGCTATGATAGATTTTATGACGGTTGTAAGAGTCGTAAGAGCATCTGTCATAGCCCATTTTGGAAATAGGCAACCTCCTTGGGATGGGGTGACTTGACAAGTGTCAGGAGCATCCTACAGAGTTGGACAAGTGTCCATAGGCATGGGTTTTGGGCCATCAGGCCATGTTGGACGCCCATCCCTATGTGGAGCTATATTTGCCTTATATTTTTTATATAAATAGGTGCTTTTGAGAGGAGATGTATTACAGGTTTGATAGGTACTATTATGCTGCTAGTTTATCTCCAAATACGAGTGTTGAAGACTCCTGAGAGCTTGCATTGCAAGAGTATTGTAAACCATTTCAGTTTTGTTAATACATTGTGCAAGTTTTGGAGTGTGGGGTTTTTCACTCAATAAGGGTTTTCCCCACATCTATCTTGTGTCTCTCTTCTTCTGTCTCACTTTCTTGTTTATGTGTTTGCTGCAATATCTTTGTTAGTGGGTTTAACATTGCTATAATAGTAGCGATAAATTGAATTTACACTCTCCTCCCCTCATTAGATTAGTATAGGAAGCATTTTCTGCACACCTAGCTTCCTTTCACTTGAGTTGTTATTTGATAGCTGTGCGTGAGGGAAAATTGGGTTAATAAGATCAAGCACTACAATCAAAAACCCAATCCTACCACCTTCAAACAATCCATCTAAATGACATAAAATGAAAGAAAATCAAAGAACAATGTCACCTAGATTGTATTGATTCCTTGGTTGGAATGTGGATTGCTTCTCAATAGTGAACAACCATAGTTGTCAAAGTTGCCATGATGATAGATTATATGCTCAAAGTACTCAATGGATGCTCAATGGATTCAATATGCATAAGATGATAATCTGGACTGATGCAGAGGGGAAACTCTCCCTATTCAAATTTGATCACAAGCACAAATAGAACACTATGCAAGAGGGCAGAAAATTAATTTAAAACACATAAAATGGAAGAGAAATCTGCAATATGTATTATATTAAAAATATGAAAATGAGATACATAAACATGGAGCTCATATGCTCTCATACAACATCGGCTTCAAACATACAAAAAAAATCTGCAACTCAACATTCCAGCTTCATTCCAGTAGCATCTGGATATGCAAACACATATTCTCCAAATGCCCCCTTTCACCAAATGAACAAGCCTCAATATGTAGCAATTGTATAAGAAGAAAACCATTATTGGTTTCTCAAAACAACCTCCACTTCCAACCTATCATCGCTCCCTCAATTTTTAGGATTTTCTAAAATAGTTTCTAGGTTTCGTGCCTCTCCTTCCCATATTTCTATAACATTTTAAATTTCTTAATTTTGATAAGATATGAGAAAGTTATGCTCATTTTACTGAGACTAGGTCTCATAATTTTGACCCAGACATGCAACAACATGCAAAGCTTCTAGCCCCACCTCTTGGAAATCAATTCCAAGATTCTTGGCAGCCCCACTTATGACAAAATCAGTCAAATCCCACTAAAATTACATTTAAAATTGCACCTAAGGGAAATTACATTTGTTGCAAATTAAAATATGATTTTCTCAAAGCTCCAACATTATTAAAAAACCAAACAACTGAAAATTAAAATTTTTTTGGTGATGCAAGATTGCCATTGACTGTGAATGCTCCTGCACCATGGACGCTATCAAGATTGTGTGGAATATGGATGAAATGAGGATGAGAGGGTATATATATAGCTCTCAACTAAGATTGATCAATGATGGAGAAAAGGTGGCTATATGTGAATGGTTGAGATTATTCAAGAGGCATGGATGAATGTGTACAAGACATGTGTCCATAGAGATAGTTTTTATTAAATGATTGTAATTGGTTTGTTGATAATGATAGGATTGGTTTTCTTAAAATAGGATGCTTTTTTATTTTAAGGGTTAGATGATGTGGATGATTGATTTTAGAACCAATTAAATCATTTTTGTATTTTTATTTTCCAACAAACTATGGACAAGTGTGCCTTCTACACATATAAGAATGTGATAAAAGAGGGAAATGATAAGATACAAATAAATTAAACAAATAAAGTCATTTAATTTATTTTTAAATGATAGAAGAAAAAGCTAATTTTAGAAAATTGGAAGAAAAGATATAAATTAAATAAATAAATTTATTTAATTTATATGCATGATGAGAAGATAAATAAATAAAATATTAATTTTATTTATTTAGAGGAATAATGGGATAATTAAATAATTAAAGATTATTTAATTATAGATAGAAAATAGAAGAAATAATGATAATGGAAATAGATGAAATTAATTAAATAAATATAATTTATTTAATTAATGATGGAAATAGATGGTTTAGAAGAAAATAGATGATTGATACAAATGTGGTAGACAAAATTGACATATGCAATGGTGAATAATGCAACAAATTGACAAATGCTACGAAAGGTCAATTTTGGGTGTCTACATTTTGCCCCTCTTTAAGACAATGTACATTAGGACGTTGTTTCAAAGAAGATATGATACATGAGAAAAACAAGCTATGCCCCAATGAAACTAGAGGGTGATGCCCCCTCTAAAGGAAAACTAGGCTACTGAGAAAAAGACTGGGTTGACTCGCAATTAGATGACAAGGATAAACTAGGTTGACACGAAGAATTAGGGTTTGGGTGGGATAAATTAAGGATGGAAAAGAAGAATTAGGGTTTGGGTGGGATAATGATATAGGGTGATGTATGTCTAACACACTTCTTTTGTAGGATGAATATAAAGAAGACAAAGATGATGATGAACAAAAGAAAGTAGGTGAAATTTGATTGATCAATCCTTGTGAGAGCTATGAGTTTTATGGTGGAATGAAGAGATGGATGGATGATAAATAATAGAGGCAGCTTCAACAGTTGCACACAAATTTAGAGATTTGTAATCCTTATGTTTGATATAGCATATGGATATTATCCACTAGGGTATAGAAGACCAAGGTGTCGATGTATCTAATGCATACAGCGTAATACAATCTTGTCTATCGTATGATGTCAAAATGTTGATCCAACATACACAAGATATGAATATTAGCTGTTCTGAGATGGACTTTGACTCTGCAAGCAATGGCTTGAACTTATTTCCACTAGACATAATGAAACCTTGTTGGTTATATGTATGGAAAATAGTCTTAACATAGAATAGTCGTAGTGAATAAGAGACTATTTAGCTCCTCAGATGCAAAAGATATTGATATGCAAGATGCTAATCCCAACACATGCAAGATACCATTAGGCATGGTAGGAGAATAAGATCATCCCACAAACACAACATATGAAAGAAAATGACCATGCCCCAGTCCATGCTTCATCGCAACATACCAAGATATGATGAATCAAGGCAACCTAACTAGGTATTAGGAAGGGACAAAAGATAAATCAAAAGAAAACAAAAGACACAGCCATCATGTTCTCTTGCCAAAAAAAAAAGTTCCTCTTGAATAGATTGGATAGCACCTTGTTGTGAGAAAAGATATATCCTGTTGAAGGCTGAGATGTTGGATTGATATAGCAAATGTTAGCTAAAGGCATGCAGACAAATGTCTTTGTTTACCTCTGATTTGTTGAGCACTTGAGCTATCAAGACATGCACATTTTGTTTTCAGCTTGAGTTAGTCAAAGGGAAGAAGATGGAAGATAGAAGAGATGAAATGGGAATGGAAGAATGAATCATCTGTGCTTGCATACTAGATACTTCCTTCATATTCTAGACTGCCTACATACCCTGCATCCACGGGATCAAAGCACAGTACGATGATGATGAGACATGATGATATGTAGTTCTTAGTGTTTATTGATGATGTCCATGGAGATAGGTAATAGAAGAATGTGATATGGATGAAGATGATGATTGATGAAGATTGGATGAAAGATGAAAGATAAAAATGGTGTATCATCTATGCCTGAGTCTGGGTACTTCCTTCGTATTCCAAACTGCCTACATAGCCTGTATTCATGGGATCAAGGCACCTAATGATAGAGATGAGATGTAGTTCTTATATTTTTTTATTGATGGTGATGATGAAGGTGGATGGATTGATCAGATTATGGATTGATGGGATCAGTTGGATGTTTGATGATATATGATGTTGTTGATGGGGTGTTTGATAATGATGCTTTAAGTATCCACTCCAAAGACTAAGCGCAAGAAAGTGCCCTTAGTATGGGATGAATTTATTATAAATAATGATGGATTAGATGACCTAGATCTAGACAGATGGTGGATAAAATGATATCTCAACTCCAACAATTTCTGAAACCATGATAGGAGTAAGCATGGGGATGGAAAAGGAAATGATCTTATTATGGATGGATAAATTTATTGTGGCATAGGTGAAGTTTATTATGAGATGGATGGAGCTTATTATGGATGGATGGGTTATAAACAAAATAGAATAGATGGTAGGAGCTGGTTCTACACATAGCACCTATTTGCCAAGTTTTCACTATGGTACTTATCCAAGGTGCTTGTTATTAGGTTTGCACTAGAGGACAGATTATTTATCTTTACTATTTTGATTTTTTTTTTATTTTTTTATTTTTATGAGATATTCCAAGGATCAAGAATAAAATCTCTTCAAATGAACACTGTTGATAGCTTCATCCAAAGGAATTCCTTTAGGTGTTGAGAGAGTATAAGCTCCTGATCCATACACTGATGTGATCACGAAAGGTCCTAGCCAATTTGGTTCAAATTTGCCTTTCTTTTCACGATCTCGTTGATTCTTCTAATTCTCTTTAAGGACAAGATCTCCTACTTGGAACCTTCCTTCTTTGATCCTTTTTTTGTAGCTACGGTGAAGAAGGTTTTGATAAACTTGCAGATGATTGGGGGCTGTGAGGCATCTTTCATCCAGAAGCTCTAGATCATTTAGTTGGCATATTAGATATTGCTCATTAGAAATGATATGTTGTAGTGACACTCTTAGTGATGGGATCTCAACCTCAATTGGTAGGACAGCTTCGGTGCCATATACAAGAGCATGGGGTGTAGCACTAGTGGTAGTTCTGACACTTGTTCTATAGGCCCACAAGGCTAGATTAAGCTGTAGATGCCAATCATGACTAGCTTCATTAACTGTCTTTTTAAGGATTTTGATAATAGTTTGGTTAGAAGCCTCACCTTGGTCATTACTCTGGGTATAGTATAGTGTAGAAAACCTATGTTGGATATGGAACTTGTTGCATAGCTCACGGACTTATCGGTTCTTAAAAGGACATCCATTATTGGTGACAATGGCTTGTGGAACTCCATATCGGAAAATAATGTAATGAAGGATAAATTTAGATATTTATTTACCGATGATATAAGTCATTGGTATGGCTTCAACCCACTTTGTAAAATATTCCATAGCGGTAATGATAAACTTGTGGCCATTGGATGAGGGTGGATGAATCTTTCCTATGAGGTGGAGTCCCCATTGCAAAAAAGGCCAAGGGATAGTAACAGGTTGTAACTCATGTGCTAGAGCATGTATCAAATCCCCATGTTTCTGACATTGTAGACAATGCTTAGCAAACTTTTGTGCATCTTGTTCCATGGTTGGCCAATAATATCCAACTCTCAAGAGTTTCTTAACAAGACTAGGGCCAACAGAATGCAAACCACAGACACCTTCGTGTACCTTGTGTAAGGCAATGTTAGCTTCTTCTGAGTCAAGACATCTAAGAAGGATACCGTCGAGACTCTTATGGTAAAGGGTTTCTCCAAGGATGGTGTAACGAGAGGCTCGACAGATAAAGGTTTTGCGTTGGGTGTTGGATAGTTGGAATGGAAAGTTACCATGGCAGAGATACTTGTATATATCCTCATACCAAGGAGAATTAGGACCAACAATTTCACATTCAAGCTTAGATTGTGGAACTTCAAAAGCTGGGACCAAAAGTTGTTCAATCAAAAATTCACATCTGTGTACATTAGAAGGCATGTCTAGAAGAGAGCTGATTGTAGCCATGGCATCTGCTGCTTTATTATTTATCCTAGGGATTTTCTCAAATGTGATCTTGGAAAAATATTTCTTGAAATCATCTACCATCAACTTATATGGGAGAAACTTTTCATCCTTTTTTTTATATTCATCCAAGACTTGTTTGATAACCAACTAAGAATCTCAAAGGACTTGTAGTTGTGTGATAGTCCATTGTACTACCATGCGTAATCCAGTGATCAAGGCTTCATACTCAACAATGTTGTTTGTGTAAGGGAAAGCAATCCTGTATGACTTTGGTATACAATCTCCTTGAGGGTTGATGAAACATATTCTAGATCCAGATCCATGTGTATATGATTCATCAAAGTATAGCTGCCAAACTACTGAAGGATATAAATTGAATGGCTCTTCATCAAGAAACTCAGGACAGATAGGATGAATATCTGTCATTAGTTCTTCTGCTAATTGATCTATGATTACTTGTCCTTTTATCGCTTTTTGATCAAGTTCATACTCTATATCAAACTTACTTAGAACCATTAACCATTTTGCTAGTCTATCTGTGAGTACTACTTTAGACAGAAGGTACTTAAGGGGATCAAACTTAGATATGAGATTTGTAGTTTGGTTAAGCATATAGTGTCACAACTTTTGGGAAGCAAACATTACAACTAAACATGCTTTTTCCATGGTTGAATAATTAAGCTCATAGCCAACAAGAGTTCTACTAATGTAATAGATGGCCTATTATTTCCCAGATTCATCATGTTGAGCTAAAAGAGCACCTAGAGTTGTTGTTGTTGAAGAGATGTATAATAACAATGGTCGATCAAGCACAGGAGGTACCAGTACAAGAGGTGTAGCTAGATATTCCTTTATTTTCTCAAAAGCTTGTTGGCACTTATCATCTCATTTAAAAGGTTATCCCTTCTGAAGAAGGTGTTGAAAAGGATGACATTTATCTTCTAAGTGTGAAATGAATTTGCGGATAGATTGTAATCTACCTTGAAGACTGCAAAGCTGTTTCAAATTGGATGGTGGAGGTATTTCAACTATAACTTTCACCTTGTTTGGATCAACTTCTATGCCTCATTGAGATATAATGTAACCCAATAGCTTTCCCAATGTTACCTTGAATACACATTTCTTGGGATTCAATCTCACTTGATATTTTTCCAATCTATCAAATATTTGTTCTAGTACTTGTAGATGGCCTTCTCTAGTTTTTTATTTTATCAAGATATCATCAACATAGTCTTCCATTATGGTGTGGAAAAGATCATGGAAGATAATAGTCATGGCTCGTTGATATGTGGCTCCTATGTTCTTAAGACCAAAAGGCATTATGACCCAGCAATAGGTACCCCATGGACATATGAAGGAAGTCTTGTGTTGATCTTCTTCTGCAGTTCTAATTTGGTTATAGCCAGAAAATCTATCCATTAAGGATAGCATTTCATGTCCTGTTGTGAGATCAACAATGGTATCTATGCTTGGTAATGGAAAATCATTCTTAGGACAAGATTTTTTAAGGTATCTGAAGTCAATATAGCAATAGATGCAGCCATCAAGTTTTGAGACTGGTACTAGATTTGAAACCCATTTAGGATAATCAATAGGTCATATAAACTTAGCATCCAATAGTTTCTAAATTTCTTCTTTGACTAAAAGTGTGACTTGAGGATGCATTTTCTGAAGCTTTTGCCTAAAAGGTTTTGCATTTGGAGATACTGCTAGATGATGTACAACAAGTGAAGGATCTAACCCTGGCATATCTGCATAGGTCCACACAAAGTTGATTGCTCTTTTCATAAAGAAGGCGGTGAAATCTCTTCTTTCTTTCTCTAATAGTGATTGTGCTAGGAATGTGATCTTGGGATTCTATGTTGTGCCTAGATTCATCTCTTGAGATTTTTTGACCAACAATGGTGACCGTTCTTGATATTCAGTGGTCAAAGGAAGGTCAAATCCTCCATCCTCAAGTGCCTCAAAGAGGTTTTCACCCTCAAATATGTCCTTTATTTTTACTTTTTCATGGTCAAGAGGAGCCTTTCGATTTTCACCTAGTGACCTATATTTTTTGATTTTTTGTTTATTTCACTTTTGTGACTGAAGGATTTGACACTTCCACCAAAATATGCTAGTTGAGGTAGATCTATCATAAAGCCCACTTTGTGATCTCCCAATGGTATACCTTGTCTTAAACCCATGAATTATGCTATAGCTTCATCATTCTAAAATGTGTCTAGAATAGGTGCCCCCTATTGGTCCTAATCGATGAGGTTAGGATATATGAGTTGAAGGTCAGATGATGATGCTTGAAAGGTAGATGAGGTAGATGAGAGCATAAAGATGGATGTGTCTTGGAATAGTTCAGTTATATGGTAGTAAGATTCATCAATGACATATAGATTAGAAGTCTTTACTATGGGAAAAGCTTCAGCTACCTTATCGAGAATACACTCAATATCCTTGGAAGGAAGAACCTCCTTACCATACCCTAGACCTTGCTTATTAAACTTCTTGGTGACAATAATAGATTTGATAGGTCCTTGTCTATGTGGTCCTAGACCTCCTTATCCTTTGTAGCCCATGTTCTTGATGATCCTAAATCCATTGTTATAGCGCTCTACTTCTAAAGTAAGTTGATCATTCTCATCAAAGAAGAGCCAAGAGTTGATGTCATCAATGTCTTCATCTTCTAGCATTCCTGATGTGATGAACACAGTAGGAGGTGCTTTGATAATAGCTTCAAATTAGGTAGCTTTTGATATGGATGGTTGACCATAAGATTTAGGTGATAATGGCAAGGTTCCTACACAAAAAGATTCTTGTAGGGTGTTTTCACCAAGTCCTTTCTCTTTGTATTTGGCATTGATGTTGGGGATGGATTTACTAGATGAAGGCTTGTTCAATTTAGATGGTTCCACATATGAGGTAGATGGGTAGGCTTCAGTGTTGATAGGTATGTGATTGGGGTCTTGATATTTGGCTTGAAAAGTTTGGCAAAACTCAAATGGATTAGGATCAGCGGCGAAAGTGACTTCAACACCATTATAGGGAAACTTGAAACATTGATGGTATGTAGATGGAACGGATTTTATGGAATGTATCCAAGGATGACCAAGGATAATATTGTATGGAAATTCAATATCAAGGACTTGGCAATAGGTATCAGTAGTAATAGGACCAACTTTGATGGGTAGGTAAATTATTCCCTCAGAATCTCTCTCGGCATCATCATATGCTTTGATGGTTATGCTCTTGGTACTATCTATACAATCCTTAGAATATTCTAGTAATTTTACAAGCTTTAGAGAACATATATTTAAACCAGCTCCACCATCTACTAGTATTCATTTGACTTGGCGTTGGTTTATGTAAACTTCGATATGGAGGGCATCGTTATGGGATAGATTAGGTGATGAAAGATCTTTGTCAGAAAAGGTCAAGCGATAAGGTGATGCAATACTCTCTACCATGGCTTGGATTTATGTAGTATCAATATCATTTGGTTCCGATGACTCTTGTAAAGCTTTATCTAGGATGGCTTTATGGACAGGTGATATGCACAAAAATTCCAAAATAGAAATATGAGCAGGGGTCTTACCAAGATGATCGAGGATGTTGTAGCTAGAGGTGGGGCATATGGTAGATGGGTTCCTTGGATAGTAACATGGCCTTGATGGGTAGTGACAACACAATCAGGTTCTTTTCCCTTTACGGTGACAGGTTCTTTTGTTCTTATGCTACTGGTAGAGATGTGATTTTGTTTGATGCGGCCAATTGTGGATGACTCATAGATATATTAGACATTCTTTCCCATATTGGAGGTACTTGTTTTGTCATGTGATGGAAGTGGATTCTTGAAAGCATCAAGGTCATAATTTGTGGTCTATTTCAGGGGATCAACAGTGATTTCACCTTGATCAAGAAGATTTTGGATCAAATGTTTCAATTTCATACAACCAGTGGTATTATGTCCTTTCAATCTATGGAATTCACAGTACTCATTGTCTTTGTACCAATTAGGCTTAAACTATGGTTCTTCATTTGGTTGAGCCTCAGGTAGCATGATCTTGCCGATTTGTAGTAGCTTTTTCAGGACAAATTCAATGGGCTCCCCTAAAGGAGTAAATTATCATCTAGGTGCTTGATTTGGTTTTGGTCGATCTCTTGGAACAAAGGGTGTGTTCTTAGATACTTCTTAGATATGGACGGGAGCCTTCATGGTTTTGACATTCTTTGCATCAACAATACCATCATTGACAACATTTTTGTTCTTGTTCTAAAAGCAAGATTTATCATTTGATGATTGTGCATTGTCTTTGGTTTCCTTGAAAATCTTAATGACACCTTTTGCAATTAAATCTTTTTCAATGTTCCTTGCCTTGGAAATGAGTTCATCAAAGGTAGTGGCACTTTGCAGTTGCAATTGAAATGATAGACCAGGATGGAGATTTTGAACAAAGATATCAACTCGTTATTTTTTGGGTATTTGCCATGAAAGCTTACTATCCATATTTTGCCATCATTGGATGAATGATGAGAAGGTTTCCCCATTTCATTGTTTGTTGTTGACAAGGTCATTCATAGATATCTCAGTTTCTATATTGAAAGCAAAATGTGATGCAAATTTGCCTGCAAGTTCTTTGAATGTCTTGGTGCCCAGAGATCGATGAGAAAACCATTCCATAGCTTGTCCCCCAAGACTATGAGGAAATAGACATAGAAGATAGGTGTCATTATATGCAACATCAAGACAAGATACATAAAAATATCTAAGATGGTCATTTGGATCACCTTTCCCTTTGTATTTCTCAAATTGTGGTATCTCAAAATGTGGAGGAAAAGGTATCATTTGAAATGACTTGTCAAAAGGATAGACATATATCCTCAAGGGAAAATGTTTTCTTTGTTTGGCCCATGCTCATATCATCAAATCGTTGTTGTAATTGATTGAATCGCTGCTCCATATCTGATAGTTATTGTTGTTGCAAAGGATTTTGATGGTTTGGATGAGGTATTTGATATACCGAAGTGTGATTTGGAGGATATTGTTGTGATGGATTATGTGGCGAGTTGTAGGTGTTTTGGCCTTGGTTATCAAATGGTGGAAATGTGTAGGTATTTGGTAAGGGATTAATGTTTTGGATTTGTATCGCATGTGAACCAAAGGATCGATTGGTGTAAGACATATTTTTTAGAGGTTTGTGGAGCTTGAGATACGATGGGTGGATTAACATAGGATATACGAAGGTTGGAATTTGGTGGAGCTTGGGATACAATAGGTAGATTAGCATAGGATATGTGAGGATTAGAACTTGATGAAGCTTGGGATACAATGCATGGATTAGCATAGGATATATGAGGATTGGAGATGGATGGGGCTTGAGATACGATGGGTGGATTAGCATAGGATATAGGTTGGTTGGATGGTTGTGGTCCAAGTGAAAGGAGTTGATCAACATATGATATGTTGGAATATGTTTTTGATCCAAGGGTTGGTTGATAAATGATGTATTAGGATTGGATTGCACATGTGATGTATGGGAAGACACATTAGATTGTTGGGATGGTTCAACATGCGACACAATTGAATTAGCAACATGAGGTGCTTGTGTTACTTGTGGAGGAGTTGCATTCATGGAAGAAGATACCATGGGATGGGGTACATGAGATGTACCAAAATGTGGCACACTTAGGTTAGAGACTTGAGGTGCTTGAGACACATGCGAATGAGTGACATGAGATGGGGTGACATATGGCACACTTTGATTAGGAAATTGAGGTGCTTGAGACACATATAAGTTAATAACATTTGATAGTGTTAACAAAGGTTCTATTGATGTGGGTGCATGGAATGGAGGGATGGATGGATTAGTGAAAGATGGTGTTTGAATGTTGCGTGTAGATGTTGTGGGCTTGGTGGACATGGTAGTAATAACCTTATGGGTATCCTTAGTAACAACAACATCATTGGTTGGATCTTGTTTTTTATCTTGGATATGTCAAAGCCACTTGGAAATTTGGCTCCTCTTTGAGCTAATTGTAGGAAAAATCAATCGGGATCAGATATTATGAGCCTATTAACATCTTGCAATGTGTCAAAGTCTTGTAGATCCGCTAAGTCATCTTGAGATTCCTCATAGGGTGGTTGAATGAAATGTTGTTGTGGAGTGTGGGTTGATGATGAAGGTCCAAAATGATATTGTGAAGGATGGGTTGATGATGAGGGTCCAACAGTGTAACCTTTAGGTACAAACATATCTTGAGGCATTCCAGTGGTAAATTTTGAAGCATCCTTGAGAGGAGTAGATTGAAATTCCTTTAGATTCACTTCTATGGCTGCTTTGTATTGGATCCTTTCTTGAGGCATTGTTTAGATGATGGATGTGATTTTTGGACTTATGTGACAAAGTTGAGACTCTTGGATTGATTGTTTGATTGGTTTTGGTTGATGATTTGGTTGGATTAATCAATTAATTGGATTGATTGATTGATTGGATTACTAATTTCTAATTGATGGTTTGATTTGGATTGGTTTGATTGATTGATTATCCCCCAATAGATAAACTCATGAACTCAAGGGTAGACAAAATTGATTGATGGTGATGATATAGACCAACTCAAAAGGAACCACTCTCTCAAGCTGGAAAAGATTGCTATGATATGATCAAAAGCTAGATAGTGATCAAAGCCAAAGGATAATGTTGATTTGATTGATTGATTGTTGATTTAGAGTCTCAAGTGGATGGAAGGCTCAAAAAGTCCAAAAGTGTGATATGAACAGGCTAGATAAGATGGATGCTAGTTGTAGATGATCAATGGATTATCTAGAAGTTGATATTAGGCTCAGGATGTGGTTTTTGGAATGGATGGATGATAACAGACTATAGTTTACCAAAGGTGATGTTGTTTAGATGAAAGGTGACTCTCAATAGCTCAAATGCGACTGAGGATAATCCAAAGGTGGTTGTCTATAGATCAAAGGTGACTTTCTATTGTTCAAATGTGACTAGGTATGGCTCAAAGGTAATTCCTGTGTTATGGTCAAATACAAATTTGAAGCTAACCAAAGGCAAGCCTCTATGATGCAAAGGTGACTGATTGCGGTTCAAAGGCAACTAGTTGTTCAAACGCAATTTTCTGTGACAGTGAATTGTTTTTGGTAGTTTGTTTTTTATTTTTTTGTTTTTTGGCAAGAGAACACTCACACACAAGACACTCACAAACATGTACAACCTAGGCTAGAAAGGATACTACTTCATGAATCCCTACTTGGATTTCATCAAATACTAAGACAAAGCAGACAACTAGAGCTATTGGTGACACTAGCTCCCCCTTACACGACACGGGTACACCAACTTCTCTTACCCTTCAGATCATGTGAATAGAGGGAATTTCTATCTCTACAATGAATAGTACATGTAGGGCGGCTTCAGAGGTCTGACCTCCTGCATCAACAAGTAAAGGGATTTTGGCCTCTAAAACAAATGGTTTCTAGTGAATATTCAGGGGACTGGCACGTTACGTGCATCTAGCAAGCCACTTAAAGCTCTAACTAGCTCTACTAGGAGTCTCATATACATAAGGTATGCCTCCTTTCAAACAAGCAATGTATGGTAAGCGCTGATACCGGTTTGGACTTAGCTTTCTCCTTATCCTATTTTATATAGCGGACCGAACAAAAGTACCGCTTGAGGTCTTTCCCTTGGGGTGAGTACCTCTTTTCCCACCAAGGCAGGCCTCTCTAAAGATAATATCAAGTTCTCTTGCACCCAAGATCCATTTGATAAGCAAGGGGAGAGGATACTTTTGTTATTAGCTTAGGGTTACAATCATGCACAACAAGCAAACAAAAATGATAAAACAAACATAAGGCAAACAAGGTTCTTTTTAAGCACCAAAACCAAATGTTCCTAGATTAGTGAAAAATATGATAAGTCTTTGACCGATCAATCCTACAACAGATTTGTTAGTAGTTTTAGATCCACCTTTCTTTGACAATTGATAAGAAGCTACAACGACAAGTGTTAGCTACCAAAGAAATCAACTTGCAATAGTATAAACCAAAGGCGAATGAGCAATGATCAAATGTGGTTGTCTGCAAATAAAATGTGATTTTAATTTTACCAGATGCGATCACCTGCTGTGCAAATGCGAGTCTGTATGGTGCAAAGACGATCAAGGACTGTGCAGATGCAATTTACTATCAACCAAAGGCACTCAGATATGTGAAATCTATAAAAACTCAAGATCCAAAGTTAAATAAATGATCAAAAGGAAAATATGAAGGCTTTGATAACCCAAGAGGATGGATTGCTTGAACTAGATCTTGTATTCTGCAACATAACACAAAAGATCCCACTATATGATATGATTAGGTCAAAAACAAATCAAACCCCAAATAAACCAACTTGAGGATGAGAAAAGACCATTAGGGTTAGCAAATAAACCAGCTTGCAACCCAAATCAAACACAAAAAGATCAAGGAAAACCCTACAAAAGAGAAATATATCAATAAAACCCTAATTAACCAGAGGCGATTCCCTACCGATCAGAAGCGAGGATCTGCAGACCAGAGGTGACTGGAAATTGTACAAATGTGATTTTCCCCTAACCAACTATGATTTAGGGTCATGCAAAGGTGTTTTACTATTGATCGAATGTAATTTTTTGTGAATCAAATGTGCTCTGCGTACCTAGACTTCAAAAAAAACTTTCAAATGAAAATATTAATCAAGAATGTGGGTCCCATTGGGCATGCTAGAATGTGTGTGAGGAAAAATTAGGTTAATAAGATCAAGCATTACAATCAAAAACCCAATCCTACCACCTTCAAAGAATCCATCTAAATGACATAAAATGAAATCAAATCAAAGAACAATGTCACCTAGATTGTATTGATTCCTTGGTTGGAATGTGGATTGCTTCTCAATAGTGAACAACCATAGTTGTCAAAGCTGCCATGATGATAGATGATATGCTCAAAGTACTCAATGGATGCTCAATGGATCAGTATGCATAAGATGATAATCTGGACGCTATCAAGATTGTGTGGGATATGGATGAAATGAGGATGAGAGGGTGTATATATAGCTCTCAACTAAGATTGATCAATGGTGGAGAAAAGGTGGTTATGTGAACGGTTGAGATTATTCAAGAGGCATGGATGAATTTGTACAAGACATGTGTCAATTGAGATAGCTTTTATTAAATGATTGTAGTTGTTTTGTTGATAATAATAGGATTGATTTTCTTAAAATAGGATGCTTTTCTATTTTAAGGGTTGAATTATGTGGATGATTGATTTTAGAACCAATTAAATTATTTTTATATTTTTATTTTCTAAAAAACTATGGACAAGTGTGCCTTGTACACAGAATAATTTGATAAAAGAGAGAAATGATAAGATAAAAATAAATTAAACAAATAAATTCATTTAATTTATTTTAAATGATAGAAGAAAAAGCTAATTTTAGAAAATTGGAAGAAAAGATATAAAATAAATAAATAAATTTATTTAATTTATAACCATGATGAGAAGATAAATAAATAAAATATTAATTTTATTTATTTAGAGGAATAATGGGATAATTAAATAATTAAAGATTATTTAATTATAGATATAAAATAGAAGAAATAATGATAATGGAAATAGATGAAATTAATTAAATAAATACAATTTATTTAATTAATGATGGAAATAGATAGTTTAGAAGAAAATAGATGATTGATAGAAATGTGCTAGACAAAATCGACATATGCAATGATGAATAATGTGACAAATTGACAAATCATATGAAAGGTTAGTTTTGGGTGTCTACAACAGCAGCTCTATGTTCCTTTGTTGTCCCAGCCATTTTGTAGGGATCTTTAGCTTTTGCCATATCAATCTTGAAATCGAGATCCTTAAAGGCTTGTTGAACTAGTTTTTTGACTATAGAAGAAGACTTATGAGAACTGGATAAACTGGAAGAACTTGAGTCACTATCTTCTTCTGAAAGAGTATCATACATTTCTTCACAAATGCTTTTAGATTTGTCTTTGCCCATAGCAAACTGTTATGGAAGAACTTCAACTAACTCAAAAAACATATCAGAGGAAAACTAAGCAAAAGCATGAGAAGTATCTACAATCTCCCAATTATTATGTACATATTGTTCTTGAAATACAACATACACTTTTGTTCTAGGATTTAACTTTCTTGGGCAATTAGTAGCATAATGAGGACCTTTACATATAAAACATTTTATTGGTCCTTTTCCTAGATTTTAATTTTTCTTGAACAAATATTTGGGGGGTTTCCTATTCTTAAAAGAATTCTTATTTACAGGTGCAAACCTATTGGAAAGAGACACTGCTCTGATGAATGTTGAATGTTGAATGTTGTCATTGATGGCAACAAGGCTAAGGGTTTCTACCGGAGTGGAAAAGAGACCTCACTCTGGAAGAATAAATGACTAAGTATGGGTAGTATACAATATACCAAGTAAGTGATAGTGTTTGAGATGGTATGCCTCTGCAGTTAAAGAAATTTATATGCAATTCAGGTATGTTGTTCCTAGATACCTAGTGATCACATGTTCCAGTGTTGAAGTCCTGACTTCCTCTGAAAGTCATATGGTAAAACATCTAAGTCTGGGTGAACAAAGTTAAGTCAGGAACAGTTCAGAATACCAGAGTAAAAGGGTTCGCATTCCTCCCCTATAGAATATTTTGTCTTGTGGTTTTGAGACAACAAAGATACATATCATGACTACCTGAATCCAGAGCTATACCTTCTGAAGTTCCTTTGATCACATTCTACAAGTTGTTCTTTATCAGCTTCTAGTTTGACAGTATTTCACTGTGATAGAGCAACAGTTCCAAGATCCACATTTTGCTATAAAGGACTACTATGTCTTGCAGATCTAAAGGTATGTTAAAAGGTCAATGATGAATGTTGGATATGATTCTTAGAGTCTCATATGGTCCGCAGTGGAAATCATGATGTGACAATTGAATTGGTCAAGTATGTACTTAAGGGATAATGCGGTGAGAATATATGGTTTAAAGAATTAATCCAAGTGGTTGAATGATTGATACCGACCTATATGAAGACCATTGTATGTTTATTTGGGTCCACATTCCTATTTGTACACAAGATCATCTGATAAGGTACAAAACTTGTATACACGCTTCATGTCTGAGTTGTCAACCTGATTGTGAGATGAATCTTATTGCGGATATATATATACAATGAATTTCAGTGTTGGAGTGATGGAGATGTGTGAATTCAATATGTGCATAATCTAAGGTAGTTTACAGAGTAGAAAAGGATAATAAGGGTAGAAAATAGGAGTATATGTGAAGTAGAGCAGAAAAGAAAGGCAGACAGTATGAAGTCTTTTGAATCTGTATACTAAGCATATTGGTACTGCACTTCAGCATTTTGTAGATGCACCTATAGCAGTCCTCTCTTGGTAGTGAGCCAATCTCTCTTCTATCTTCCTGGCAGGTAGTGAGCCCTAAGGCAGTGAGCCTTCATGTAATTTGGTATTACTATCATAATATATTGTGAGCTAACACTCATCATGGTTTTTCCCTTTTTGGGTTTTCCACGTAAAATTATGGTGTCTATGTGTTATGAATTTGTGGCTGCTCTTCTTATGTTTGCTTTGCTTTCATGTTATTGAATTTGGTAAATGGATTAATGCATGTGTAAATGAAAAGGTTTTAAGAATACTGATTCACCCCCCTCTCTTAGTATTCTTTGCATTCAACAAAACCTATATCTCTTTTTATAACACCTATTTTTAGGTCTAAAAGAACTTTCCATGTTATCATCATCATAAGTGTGTTTTTTACACTTATGGCATTTGCAAAACTTTCCACAAGAACTTTTGCAAAATCTTCTAAACTACTAAAAATCTCTAAGTTGGTTGATTGGAGGCTAACTACAGTATTCCTTCAAATTACAAGAAGAGTTAAATTGCTCTCTTTTATCATTCAAAGCTTTTAGAAGGCATTGTTTATCTAGCTTGTATGTTACTAATGTTTCTAATTCTGAGAATGTACATTTTTTAACCTTAGTTTTTCTTCTATCAGTTATATAATCTTCTGCCCATTCACCTAATCCACAAGGAAGTGAATTAAGGTAATTGTTATCAAGCAGGATTGCACCCATTATGCAAAGTTGAGAAGCTCATCAATCCTATGTAACATTGGAATACTTTCAGGTTGTGGGTACCCTATGGTAAAAGTAGACCTCCAGATTATGGGCTAGTTCCTTTTTGATCCTCTAATAAACTAATAACTTTGCGGGAAAAAGGTTTAAAAAGACTTCCTAATAAGAGTACTAAAACTGGATCTAAATGTGTGGTGATGCACCTAATTGATAGAAACATGCAGCTCTAATTCACAATAATTTTCAGAGTATCTATCCACACAAACCAATTTGGCAATATGACGACAAAATTGATTCTAAGGAAGGCTTGAATAACTTACTTTTTGGAGGAAAACTAGGTTCTCACAGCACGAAAGAAAAGACTATTCCAATGTACAACCTAAGACCTACGATTTTTACTGCTTTTCAATGCATGCAAGTATAAATGAGACAAGGATTTAAAAGGTTTTGATACTAAAACACAATAAAATCTCATCCAATCATTCATAGAACAACACAAAATGAGAAGGTAGATACTTGATCCTACTGAAAATAAAGGAATACTTTCATAACAATGGCAAAAAAGATAACCTATAACCTACTGTACTGTATAAATCTAAAAAAATTGAGTTACAAACACTTCTCTCTCAATGCACAAAAGAGCAAAAAGGCAAGAACTAGAAAAACATAAGTTTTTCTCCAATATATAATCTTCTCACAAAAAGACCTAAAAAGGTCAACTACAGTCAACTGCCTCTAAAAATAATATCTCCAAGACTGATCCATGAGCATGCATAAAAATCCCTAAAAAATAGGGTCATAACTGCAAGAAAAGGAGCAAAAATAGCTCCAAACTATCCCTCACAGTCAGTTTGACCAATTGGCACACCAAACTCCCTCTAGTTTGACCAAAAATCATGCAAGAGCTCCCAAAATAGCTCAGTTAACTCTATCTCCTAATTTTGCATGACTTTAGGATGAGGAAACAATGTGAACAAGTAATAAAGCAATCAAAATTACTTACTTTACTATTTGTTATAAATTTGTCTATCTTTGACTGTCTTTACAACTTTGTGACAAATAATAAAGTAATTTATAATTGCATTACTTTATTATTTTTTTACATTTGTTTATCAGTTTCTAAGTCATGTAAAATGAGGGTAATTATTTTCAAAAGGTTTAAAAATAAAACTCCTTATAACTCCCCTTTGGTTTACATAATCATCTCATGCATTTTAAGATGATGTCAACTAAGACATATTCTCATGGAAAAGTAAAAATACCTTTTCATATGTGTGATATGATTAAATAAAAAATCATAACTTAACCCCTTATATCTCCCATGCCACCATGCATATCATAGGACTTCATGCATGCATAGGTCATGCTAAGTCATCATGCTCTTTCATTGGTTACATACGTCATAGCATCCTTATGACTCCTTTTGGCTTGCATAATCATCTCACCCTTATGACTCCCACACCATAATGTTTATATCATTACCTCTCCATGCATATATATGTGCTACATACATAAGTGTTTCTTATACCATTATCTTCTTGACTTGCATACTCCATCCTTAAGAAAAGTCAAGGCAAATAATTATAGCCTTGTATCATTATGTTTCTAAGGTAAAAAAAAAAGACCTTCAAATGAAAGCAGAGGAAAAAGGCATCATTTGATCTTGAAAAGACCCCTCATGGGCTCCTTGGCATCATTAGGTCTCAACACTTATGAGTGTTGACCTCGGGCACCTTTGGATAGTAATGATCACACAAAAAGAAGTCAAAAAGTACACATTCATAGTCAGCATTCAACCAAAAGGAAAGTTTGAACCCTAAAACTTACAATTTTTCACTTTTGCTTTCTCCTTATGGTTGCTGCGCCCGCCGACATGCAAGGGTTTTGAAGCTATTTTTAGAGTACTCTTGAGGTTTATACTATTGTTCCTAAGCTATTTTCAATGCCATCATTGCTCAGGTAAGTTTCTCTTCTGTATTTGTTGGCTTTCCTGCAAAAAAAAAGGTGGTAAAAAATACACTATCTGCTATTCCATTAGCTGCATCCATTCTGGTTTTTTGTATATTAACATGATGAAAGAAAAACTCATCTTTTTGCTCTTTGTCTGATCCATATTTATTTTGCTTTGGCATAAGAAAAAGGGAAGAAAAATAGTTTGTTGCACTGGTTATCTTCATTACTTTTACTATATCTTGTTCTGCATACTTTCTCTCCTCATGTTTGGCCTTCATGGCATAATCTTGTGGGTTTGAACTTTTGAAAATGGCTACTGTAGATCATACTTGTTTATATGTTTTGATCTTTCACTTATGGAAAAAAGACTACAATAGGAGTGAGTATGCATCTGTTTGGCCATTGAAATGAAGAGGGAAAAAAGTTTTACTCATTGTGTGTAAACCCTAGTAAGGTTTGGTAAATATATACTCCATTTTTTTCTTTTCTCTGTCATAAAAGATGTCACTATCTCTTAGCATTATGTACACCTTTTTTCTGCATCATATTTACTTCGGCCTTATGAAATTTTTTTTTCCCTCCTGATATTACTAACCCTACTAGGGTTTCTTCCACATTGCACTCTTCAAGATGTGCCTTTTACTCACTGAAAGGAAGTGGTGACACCTGCACTTGGCCTCTGTAGACAAAAAGAGTATATATATCTCTGTGTATCTTACAAGAAAAAATGAAATAAAAACACTCTCCTTCTGGGTAACCCTTATTTGTGTTCCTGTAATAAACCCTACTAGGGTTTTCACCTTCATTTTTGTCCTCCAAACAATGTTGTTTATTGGCTTTAGTGACAGTTAGCTAAAAGAAAGACTGTGATATTTATCTCTTCTCTATGCTCCATCTTGACTCACATATCCTGTAAGCATTTACACTTTGTGATGAAGGTGATAGAATGAGTTTACAATACAAGTTGCTTTTATTTGTATATCCTATAGATGTAAATAAAAGAAAATAATTATCTCTGCTGCTCCAAGGCATATTGACTATCCTTTTTTCTTAGCAAAGGTTGTTCCAAGGCATGTTGACTGTGTAGGTTTGATGATTCTCATAGAATTTGATAGTGCTTTAGATGACAGTTTATATCTCTTTGTGATTGGTCTTTGATATGTCACTCGAGTCTGCTATGGCTATTGTCCTCAATTCCTTTGACTGTGATGATGCTACATTGTTTACCTTGAACCTTTATCACTATGTCACTACTCAGAAGAACTTGGAAAGAATCTACTATCTCTTATTATTTGTTATTCTTTCCTGGCAAATGACAACAGTCATATTGATGCATTTATAGCTCATACCTTGATATATCTCCTTATCTCTCTTTGATGGCATTATGAATTCTTCATGATTTATAGTCCTTCTATCATGCACCATTTCATGGCTTTATCTTGCATATGCCATTACTTATGACTGTTGATTACTCTTAATTCATATGGCTGCTCTTGTATCCTTCATTGCACGATTGGTTCATGCATTAGACTATTGTTATGTTCTTCACCACTGCCCCTTCTTGCACTTATACTAGCTATTCCTTTTAATGCACTCTATATGGTGATCATATGATTTTATCTTCATTTGTAGAGGCATATGGTAATTCTATGATGAATATTCTATCTTTTAGGGTGACTGTCCCATTATTTGAAACGTTGCAAGCTCTTCTCTGACATTTCATAATAATAGTTTGCTGCTCCATTACTTACTATAGAAATTAGACATTATGATTGTTCAATGATTGTCTTCTTCTTATGATTGCAATAAAGTATTCATCATACCTATAGGATAATGCCATGACTATTGGGCAATAGATTTGCATCTTCAATCATTCTAGTCCTCCATTATAGATTTGTACCTTGCATATTAGACAGCTGGCATTGTATTCTACTGCACGTATGGTTCATGATATAGTTGTTCCAGCTGCACTTCACTTATGGACACAGATATTTGGACTATTCTTTCATTATGTGACTGCCATCTATCTTACTCAGTTGATAATAAGCCTCTTGGCTAATGGGACAGTCATGATCATGACTGATTTTTTGTCCTTCATGGATGTTTAATGAATTCAATAGCAATTTTACATCTCATTCACAACAAAAGGTGGTAAATACCTGATCTATTGCTGCTCCATGATGCTTCTCTAGTTGTAATGCTCTTGATGGGACTATTATGTCTTGATATTAATCTAATGCTGGTTGTTCTGCCTTGAAAGCTATCTCATGATGTATTGGTTTGTCACTAACTTTCAATCAGAATATTCTTTTATTTATTGATCTGGAAGTCACTTTGCTTATCTTATATTCCCCTTAAGTTCAAGGGGCAACATGCTAGGCTCAACCCTTGTGGGAGCCCATTTTTTCACCACATGCTGAAATTTTATGCATAATAATGAATGTACCTAGTGTACCTGCACATTGCACAAACAAGTTAGATAAAAACAATGAAGTTCAATGCTCATGTGATGATTTGATCTTTCTGTCTCTCTTTCTTATTGATCCAATGCTTCATGATATGTGTTGTGTTTCTGTTGGTAGGGCATATAGGATACTCATATTTGGAGCTCTAAACAATTGTTTACCTTGATGCAGGTTCACTTGGAGATCAGGATAGGAGGAGCAAGACAAGAAGATTCACCCCAAATCAATCTCAGGCAATGATGGATATGCCTCTTTCCTTATGCGTCTTTTCATTTCTTTGAACTTTAGATGCATATCATATATCATGTTGCATTGGTTAAGATACTCCCATGGCTTGTGTGGGACCATGGATTACTCTTTTCTTTCTAATGAATACAAATACAATACTTGTGCAATTCTGTGTATACTTTATTGGCAAAATGAATGAAACATGAAATGAATGAAAACATTTATGAACTGAATGAAAGCAATGTATTGAGTTCAATATGTACTTTTCTTTATATCTCTTTACTCTAAACAAAAAAAATGAATTCAAACCTTTTCTCAAACACTTAAAAAAAATGCCATGGTTTAAGCATAGCAGGAATGTGTTAGAATATTCTTCACCTCAAATGTAATGAACTGTTTCAGTTCTACCAATTTGAGCTGTAGGTGAAAAATTGGTAACAGTAATATTTCTTAGTGGTGGGATCATGAAGCTTATTAGATGCAATCATATATTTTTCAAAGGTAAGATTATATTGATGCAGCTTACCTAAATTTTTGAGTTTTAGAGAATATAAGATTTTTTTAGCCTCAAGAATGTCATTCTTCCTTTCCCCACAAAACAACATTGTAAGAAGTTTTAATTGAGAAAACCATTCAGTAGATATATCATTTCTACCCATGTCCATCTCTTTAATAAATATTTCTTCTATTACTAGATCCTGGGTAATTACACCATTGTCTGGTAGTCCATTCCACCAATTTCTAATCTCACCAAACATTAGTATAATGTCATATAAAACTTTATTAGAATCAAACCATTCTAAACTTCTAGTATCATAAAATTTTTCTAATGTGTCACACCAGGTACAAATAGCATCATATGGGTCAACAACCTTGTCTATATTGAGAATATACCCTGGTGTGGCATAACCAAGTAGTTGTTTTGGTCTGGAATTTTCAAAAATTACATCCCTCATTTCAACATCAATATTACTACCCACTGATTCATGGCTGGCCATGAAAGTTTCCTAGTTCTTAGCATCATTGATTTGTTCAAAGACAATTTCTTCATCAGAAATGTTGTGGTCCTCTTCTGATGCATGAGATGATGTCATTTCTAAAATTACCTCTTCATCAGAAATAGAGGTATCTAAATGTGTCGTAGCAGGTTCTTCCATATAGATTGGTTGGTTATCCCTATCTTCAATATCTAATTCTTGCAACCAATCTCTAACTTGTTATGTATGCTGCATATCATGTTCTTTATGTTTGGGAAACAATTTTAGTTCTAGAGGGCTCTAGTTGCTATTCTTCTTTAGGTTCATCAGCAAACAAAAAACCTTTTCTTCTTTGAATCTTAACCTTAGAAGGTTTTTGTAAAGGTTTAGAGAAATGAGATTTTTCTTCTTTAGCTTCTTCTTCAGAACTGTCTCTGCCCTTCTAAGAGACCCCGCTCTTTTTTGTATACCTTAGAATCTTTTCTAAATTTCTGGCCACATTTTCTAATAAAATTTTGTTTTCTTAGGCCTCAGTATTTCTCCTATTGTCTTATGTTGTCAAATCATTGGATAATTGGGTGACATAAGTATCTTTTCTTTGGGTATTTGTCTGAATATTTGTCACCTAAGTTTGGACATTTCTCATTTGATAAGAAATACCTAAAGTATCATTTAAAAGAGAAGTGGCTTGTTAATATAATCTTTGTACAATTGATTCTATCTTATTTACATTACTTTCTATTCTTATCAATTTTCCATTAGCAGCACTGGGATTATGTATAGACTGCTTTATATATAAGGCTATATCATCTATATTATCTTGAGTGAAAATCATCCATTGTGCTTGCTAATTTATTTGAGCCTTAGATTTTTTTTGTTTTACTCCTACTGCAGTATGCAACCTTGATTCATATTTTCCCCAAATTCTTTTCTATGGATTAACAAGTTGATGCAGGGGCATCTAGGGTGTAAGAGCAATTTTGCATCAACCAAAAAAAAAATGTTGTTTCTTTTCAATAAGGGCTAAATTTGGCAGGGTTACTATTTTTAGTAAGTTTGCATTTGTGCACGATTGGATACAAAATCTTACACAGACCTCTAGAATGGTGAATTGAAGCTAATGGTGAAGAAATCACTTCAATATCATTTGTCATTTGTGAGATATTAAAATTTCAAATTCAAAAATCCTATTGAAATATTCAAAGTCAAATTTGAGGCACTTAGAGGCTCCGGATGGGCCCGAAATTTGGTGGGAAACCCAAGTAGTCTACCTATCAGTACTACTTCCCGCACCATCGTCTTTTCAAGAGCTTTCTGAAAAGGTATTATAATTGAAAATCTAATGGTCGAATCGAAAGTTATGGCCCCACGAAGTTGACCTATTTTTGGAGGGAGATGCAAATTTCGAAATTAAGCCGGTGGTCGCCAAAAAGGGCTATATATAACCCTTTTTGGGAACCCTTAGGGTAGTAGAGTTAAGAGGGAAGGTGTAGAGTCAAGAAAGGCGGGAAATTAGAAACCCTAGCTGATTTGGGAATTACAGAAGGCTGAAGATTCTAGAGTTTTGAGAGAGGGAGCTCTAATGTGTTACAGCCTATAGGGGATTCATCCTCTGATTGTATTTGAGCTTCTATAATGTAATGTTTTTCCCTTATTAATAAAATATCATTCTATTTTCTGTGTGCAATTTCTGTTATTGTGTGTTTTATAATTTACCCCCTTGATCAAGTGGTATCAGAGCAAGGGTTCCTGAGTGTGTAGACAGATTGCTGACCATGAGGCAGTTTGCACCAGGACCTGAGGTTGTGGTTTTGCTGTATAGATCAAGATGCCTCCACGAAGAAACTGTGGTGGGAGGAATGCTTTGACGGAAGAGGGTTTTAGAGCCCTGCAAAGACAAATCGATGCATTGCAAGAGGAGCTGCGAAGAGGGTTCGAGCCAAGAAGGAGAGAGGAAAGCGAAGATGAAGCTAAAGAAGAGCTATCTGAGGAAGAACAAGAAGCTGTGGGAGATCCTGCAAAATTTAGGTTGTTGAGGGTCATTTCAAAGATTGGAAAGAGGCCCAGGATCGAAGTTTCTACCTATTCTAGAGATTTGAATCCGGAACAACTTATTGATTGGATCAATGATATGGAGGAGTATTTTGAGTATGAAGATGTGGAAGACCTTGAATGAGTCAAGTTTGCAAAGACAAAGTTGAAGGGCCATGCTAGTATTTGGTGGAAGGAGGTCCAATTAGAGAGAAATAGAAGAGGAAAAGCAAATATTACCAGATGGGATCGGATGGTGGAGAAATTGAAGAAGCAGTTCATTCCTGTGGACTATGAGATGGAGTTGCTGAAGAAGCTGCAAGGATTGAAGCAAGGTAACAAGTCTGTTAAGGAGTATACAGAAGATTTTTATAAGATCACTATTAGGACAGGCCATGGAGAGGCCAACAAGGAGAAGGTGGTCCGTTACATTAATGGGTTGAGTCCAAGTATTCAAGAAGAGTTGAGCCTAGTCAGAATGACCACCATAGAAGATGCATACCAGTTTTCCCTGAAGGTGGAAGAGAAGCTGAATAAGAGATTTGAAAGAAAGCAAAGGGGAAGAGGTCAAGGCGGAAGGACTGGTGGAAGACCCTATGGAGGCCGAAATGAAGAACCAAAGAAAAGTGAAGAAGCTGGAACCAGTCAAAATTAGAGAGGAGATAATACCTACCGCCCTCGTGACCAGAATAATGGTGAGCAAAGAGGAAGAGGTAGACCTGGGCAAGGACCTGGAAGAGGAGGTTTCAGAGGAACATGTTTCCAATGTGGAGAAGAAGGGCATCGAGCATACGAGTGTCCGCAACATCAACGAAGGATGAATAGAAGACCTGAAGGTAATGCACGAGTTGCACATGTGGATGAAGATGCACAGTCTGAGCGCTCTGAAGATGCAGAAAGGGGAGAAACCCTAGTTGTCGGAAGAACTTTGTTGAATGAGAAGAAAGATCCCAATCAGAGGATGAGTTTATTCTGCACAAGGTGCAAATGTGAAGGTAAGTGTTGTGATATTATTATTGACAGTGGAAGCACTAATAATCTTGTTTCAGAGGAGATGGTTGACAAGTTGAAGTTGACAAGAAGAAAGCATCCGCATCCATACCAGATTGCATGGTTGCAGAAGGACCATAGAGCTTTGGTCAATGAACAGTGTTTAGTGAAGTTTAAGATTGGTGACTACCATGATGAGGTGTTGTGTGACATCATACCGATGGATGCATGTCATATGTTATTGGGGAGGCCATAGCAGTATGATAGGAGTGTTGTCCATGATGGTCGTGCAAACACATACTCCCTAACAAAGGATGGAGTACGTCATAAGTTGAAGCCTTGAAAGAGGTGGAACAAAAGGTATGTAGTACTACCAGAATTTGCTTGGTAGATGGTAGAAAGTTTTTGGAGGGTATGAAGCATGAGCATCATTGATTTGCATTGATTCCTAAGATTAGGCAAGAGAAATGTGAAGATGTACTAGCAGAAGTCTCAGAAATGTTGGAAGAATTTCAAGATATTGTCTCTGATAATGTACCAGAAGGTTTACCACTAGTGAGGAAGATAAGTCATCAAATGGATTTGATACTAGGAGCTAGTTTGCCAAATAAGGCAGCCCATAGAATGACTCCAGCCGAGAATGAAGAGTTGAACAGACAAGTTCACGAGTTGTTAAGGAAGGGACTGATAAGGGAGAGCCTAAGTCCATGTGCGGTACCTGCAGTACTAGTACCAAAGAAAGATGGAGAGTGGAGGATGTGTACAGATTCTTGAGCCATCAACAAGATCACAATCAAGTATAGATTTCCATTGCTGAGAATGGATGACATAATGGATTGTATGAGTGGAGCCAAGTACTTCACGAAGATTGATCTAAAGAGTGGGTATCACCAAAATCGAATCAGAGAAGGAGATGAATGGAAGATAGCCTTCAAGACAAAGGAGGGTTTGTATGAGTGGTTAGTCATGCCATTTGGGCTAACCAATGCACCGAGCACATTCATGTGGCTCATGAATGAGGTAATGAAGGAATTTTTGGGAAGTTTTGTTATTGTTTATTTAGATGACATTTTGATTTTCAGTAAGACTTGGGATGAGCATTTGATGCATATCAGAAGAGTTTTAGAGAAGCCGAGGGAGGAGAAGTTGTTGATCAATCTTAAGAAATGTAGTTTTGCAAAGAAGGAGTTGGTATACCTAGGATTTGTTGACTCAGAGGAAGGTCTTAAGATGGACCCAGAGAAGGTGAGGGCTATCATTGAATGGCCTACACCAAGAAGTGCTTTTGAGGTAAGATCTTTTCATGGTTTGGCAAGTTTTTACAGAAAGTTTATCAGGATTTTCAGTAGCATTTGTGCACCCCTAACTGAGATAATGAGAGGGGATAGAAAAGAGTTTATATGGACTAAAGGAGCAGACAAGAGCTTTGATACATTGAAGCAGAAAGTCATAGAACAACCTGTGTTGGCACTTCCAGATTTCAATAAGGTATTCCAGGTAGATTGTGATGCTAGTGGTAGTGGTATAGGAGCTGTTCTAAGTCAAGAAGGTAAGCCCATTGCCTATTTTAGTGAGAAGCTTAATGATGCCAAGAAAAAGTATTATGTTTATGATCAAGAGTTTTATGCAATAGTCTAGGCCTTGAAGAAATGGAGACATTATTTGTTGCCAAAAGAGTTTGTTTTATATACTGATCATCAGGCTTTGCAGTATCTTAATAGTCAAGGAAAGTTAAATCAAAGGCACTTAAAATGGGTTGAGTTTTTGCAGAGTTATACTTTTGTTTTGAAGAACAGGAGTGGGAAGTCCAATAGGGTTGCAGATGCCTTGAGCAAAAGGCAAAATTTGTTGATAGAAATGAAGATAGAGGTTGTTGGGTTTGATGAACTCAAAAGTTTGTATCCTGAAGATCTAGATTTTGCAGAGGCTTGGAAAGCTTGTTTGGAACCTGTTACTTTGGATAGGATAAAATGGTTGGATTACATAATCCAAGATGGCATGTTGTTTAGAGGAAGCCAGTTGTGCATTCCGAGGAGTTCCATGAGAGAGAACCTGATTAAGGAGAAGCATAGTGGAGGATTAGTTGGACACTTTGGTCGCGATAAGACCATTGCTATTGTTGGTGAACATTATTACTGGCCACAATTGCAGAAAGATGTGAGGAAATTTGTGCAAAGTTATAGAGTGTGTCAAATGGCAAAAGGAACAAGTCAAAATACAGGGCTATATCAGCCATTACCTATACCAGAGAAGCCATGGGATGATATTAGTATGGATTTTGTTCTTGGTTTACCAAGGACACAGAGAGGGCATGATTCCATTTTTGTGGTGGTGGATAGATTCTCAAAGATGGCCCATTTTATTCCTTGCAAGAAGACTAATGATGTTATTCACCTTACAGAGTTATTTTTCAGGGAGGTGGTGAGACTACATGGTCTACCTAAGAGCATAGTTTCAAATCGAGATACCAAGTTTTTTGGTTATTTCTGGAGGACATTGTGGAAGAAGTTGAAGATAGATTTGAAGTTCAATTCTGTACACCATCCACAGACTGATGGACAGACAAAAGTGGTGAATAGGAGTTTGGGTAACCTGCTACGATGCTTAGTAGGAGATAAGCCCAAGGGATGGGATTTGATTTTACCACAGGCAAAATTTGCTTACAACAATTCTGTCAATAGGAGCACAGGTAAATCTCCATTTCAGGTTGTGTATGGGAGTAGCCCAAGAACTGCTTCTGAATTAAGGAGGATGGATAAGGGGGAGAAGAGTAGTGCCAAAGCTGAAAATTTTGCTGAGCACATGAAGAATTTGTATGAAGAGGTAAGAAAGCATATCCATAAGATGAATTCTTAGTACAAGGCTAAGGCCGATCAGAAGAGGAGGCATAAGGAGTTTCAGGAGGGTGATGAAGTCATGGTTCACTTGAGAAAAGAAAGATCTCTAGTTGGTACATATAATAAGCCGAAGATGAGAAAATTTGGACCATGTAGAATCCTGAAGAAACATGATTCAGGAAATGCATTTGAGGTAGAGTTGCCTGATGACATCAATATTTCACCTGTGTTCAACATTTCAGATCTGACAGAGTATCATGATGATGGACTTGATAAAGGAACACAGTGGGACATTCCAGCATCTACTTTAGAGAAGGAGATAGAGGGCATTCTGGATAGCCGTGTGGGTAAGAGTACAAGAAACAAACAGTATACAAAATACTTGGTGAAATGGAAAGGAAGACCTGTTGAAGATTCATCATGGTTATCTGAGACTGAGGTTAATCATTTTGGTTTCCCTCTAACACATGAGAAGTGACAGGGTCACTTTTCAAATTACCCTGGGTGTCTGATGCAGGAGAATCTAGGGTGTAAGAGAAATCTTACATCAACCAAAAAAAAAAATGTTGTTTCTTTTCAATAAGGGCTAAATTTGGTAGGGTTACTATTTTTAGCAAGTTTGCATTTGTGCACGGCTGGATACAAAATCTTACACAGACCTCTAGAATGGTGAATTGAAGCTAATGGTGAAGAAATCACTTTAATATCATTTGTCATTTGTGAGATAATAAAATTTCAAATTCCAAAAATCCTATTGAAATATTCAAAGTCAAATTTGAGGCACTTAGAGGCTCCGGATGGGCCCGAAATTTGGTGGGAAACCTAGGTAGTCTACCTATCGGCACTACTTCCCGCACCATCATCTTTTTGAGAGCTTTCCGAAAAGGTATTATAATTGAAAATCCAACGGTCGGATCGAAAGTTATGGCCCCGCGAAGTTGACCTATTTTTGGAGGGAGATGCAAATTTCGAAATTAAGCTGGTGGTCACCAAAAAGGGCTATATATAACCATTTTTGGGAACCCTTAGGGTAGTAGAGTTAAGGGGGAAGGTGTAGAGTCAAGAAAGGCAGGAAATTAGAAACCCTAGCTGATTTGGGAATTACAGAAAGCTGAAGATTCTAGAGTTTTGAGAGAGGGAGCTGTAATGTGTTGCAACCTATAGGGGATTCATCCTCTGATTGTATTTGAGCTTCTGTAATGTAATTTTTTCCCATATTAATAAAATATCATTCTATTTTCTGTATGCAATTTCTGTTATTGTGTGTTTTATGATTTACCCCCTTGATCACAAGTCCTGGTTCATAACTAGTGACTTCTAGAGCAGTATTTTCATCTAACTGAATTTGGTACTTTTGTCTTTTTTCTAATCCATATCGGGTAAAGAATATTTCATCATACAAGAAGGCTCATCCATCTTGAAAAACTTGATTCCCTTTTGTTTTTTATCTTCTTCTTCCTTTGGGGTTAAATGGAGTCTAGAGTTGACTTGTCTATAACTAATTTATCCATTAATATTGGATCATTTCTTAAGTCAAAGTTAGATGCAAAGGAAGATCTAGAAGGATAGGGATTGATAGACATATGTGGTCTTAAATAAGGATAGCTAGAAGATGTGGAGCATTCTTCAGGATTATAGTCCACATAAGGCTTGTAGTTTGAATTGGGGAATGCATGAGCTAGGGAAAGGCTTATTTTTACTAGTTGCAATCAGGCTTCATTTGATGAATGCACAAGACAACTAAGGGGGGGTGAATTAGTTGTATCAATTATTTAAAACTTTCACAAACGTTCAGATCCACATTAACCTTAAAACTTATCATGATGATTAAGCATGAAATGCAAATAATAGAAACTAAATCATAATAGCACCAAACACAAGACAACACCAAATTTTTACATCAAAAACCCAAGAAGGGAAAAACCACGATGAGGATTAGCTCACAATATAAAGTAATAGCAATACCAAATTACAAAAGACTCATTGCTAGAGGGCTCACTGTCCAGAAGAAACAAAGGCTCACTGTTAAGGATGAACTAATATAATTGCATCTAACATATGCATGGAGTTTAGTTCCAATGAAGCTCAATATTCACCACAACATAAACATCACCTTTGCAACAACACTGAAAGATAGTAGACACCATATGCTCACTACATCTAGTAGCCTAACACATGAAATCTCTCACTACACTAATTAAATTCACATCACATACATCATATCCCTCAGGCATACATAAATTCATGAATCCTTGACATTTATTTATACCATCATTAACCTTAAAATCTTTCTCGAAGGTCGGCAACACATATTAACTCATAAAATTCAAATTAGATCTGGACCTAAACATTCCCACAGAGGAAAGGAATGAATGCTGACCACATCACACCTTAGCATGGACCTAAATCCACTCTCACACACTTCATCACACTTTCACAATCAATGAAGCATAACCGAAATTAGTGCAAACAACCAAGTCAGCCAAACTTGAGTTAACACTACAGATTTTTAAGCACATGCTTCCTCAAAGGGTAAACATACCTCACAGATCTTACAAAAAATTTTAACACAATATAGAAACATCCATGAATATCTTTAAGTCACTTGAAAACCAAGAAATTCAACCACAACAACTTTCACCTAAAAAATTTTTACAATCTGCTTACAAACAACATTGTCAAACTCTACTACACAAGAAAACACTTTTTGGAGCATCTAATCACAAACCTTTTGGATTGAAGATAGATAAGGACCTTATAGGCACACATCCAGAATCACAACACCTAAAACCACATTGCAAAGAAATACAGAGCAAAACACTTTCTCTCAAACACACTACAAACACTGTTCTCAAACTGGTGAACACAACTTTCACTACAGAATGATCTAGAGCACCAAATTCTAGATTTAGCATCTTCAAATACTTCTAAACAATGTATCCAAACCACACACTCAGATATCCAACACAAAAGAAATGTGGAGCAAAAACTCAAACAATACTTTGTAAGCTAGAAGACTTCTTCAACACATTATTTCTAATGTTAATCAAATTTTCTCAAAAGCACTTGGAAATCCAACAATAGAAGCATACTCTCAACATCTTCAGTACCTCTACAAAGAAACCAAATCACTTTTAGCAAGATAACTTAATCAAACAACAATAACCTCATCATAAGACACAGTTAACATTAATGACAACACAAGCTTGTTGATATCAATGACAACACCAATTAGCACATACTTGCAACAATCTCCCCCTTTGTCATTGATGGAAAAACATAATGTGAAAAACCATCAAGAAATAACTCTGCACCAATCTTATTTACTTTCTTACTCTCCCCTTTCTTTTACACATCATACTTTCTCTCTGATTACCGACTCTTTTCTTTTTCACATACTCTCCCCCTTTGATATCAATGGCAAAGGGTGACACAAATTTCCCTTTTTATGATACTGCACATACTTGTACTGCTCACTACTATTCTGCAATATCTTTTTCTTTCACTATTCTGAATACTCCCCTTGACTACAATAATCATCAATGCCACTACCTGCTCCCCCTGAGAGGTAGCCTCCAACATCAATCGAGAAAAGAATAAATCTTGAAGCACACTGGACTGATGCATCTCCTTATGCATCTAATTCAAAGGAGGGGCAATAACCCCTAACATCTCCTGAAGATACTCAAATATATCCTTAGGAAGAGCCTTAGTGAATATGTCAGCAACCTAATCCTTTGTAGGCACATACTCAAGATTTACCTCATTCTCTTCAACCTTCTCTCTCAAAAAGTGATACCTATTTGAAATATGCTTTTCCCTTGAATGCATCACTGGATTCTTTGAAATGTTAATAGCACTTGTATTATCACAAAAGATAGAAATTGGCTCATCATACACAACTTTAATAGCCTTCAAGGTCTATCTCATCCATAACACCTGTGTGCAACATTATGCTACAACAATGTGCTCTGCCTCTGTAGTAGATAAGGACACTAAATCTTTTTCTTACTTAGCCAAGACACCAATATGCATCCGAGAAAGAATGCACCACCGCTTGTATGTTTCATGTCAGCTACACAACCAACCCAATCTGCATCTATATAAGAATTTAGAGTAAAGTCAGCATCTTTTGGATACCACAAGCCATGATCTGGAGTGCCCTTTAAATATTTGAATATCCTCTTAACTACCATAACATGTGAATCTCTAGGATCTACTTGAAATCTAGCCACAAGACAAATTGCATGCATAATATCTAGTCTAGTAGCAGTCAAATACAGTAATCCTCCAATCATTGATCTATACTTGCTCTAATTAGCCTTAGGAGATTCATCATTCTTGCTCAACTTACAACTAGTAAACATAGGAGTACAAACTGGTTTAGAATCTTCCATTCCAAACTTCTTTAACATCTCTTTTACATACTTTGACTAAGAAATGAAAATACCTTTATCTGTCTGATTGATCTATAACCCAAGAAAGAAATTCATTTCCCCACACATTAAAATTTCAAATTCCTTCTCCATCTCATCTGCAAAACTCTTACACATACCTTCATTTTCACCAAAAATTATATCATCTACATACACTTCCACAATCAGAATTTGATCTTCACTTACTTTGATGTAAAGATTGCTATCTTCGGAGCCTTTATTGAATCCTTGTTGTAGTAAGTACCTATCCAAACTTGCATACCAAGCTCCGGGAGCTTGCTTTAGTCCATATAGTGCCTTCTTAGACCATTTCAAGTTTATATGATAACTGAAATCCATTAGGTTGTTTTATGTATACTTCCTCTTCCAATTCACCATTTAGAAAAGTGGACTTCACATCCATTTGATATACTTTGAAATCCTTATGTGCTGCAAAAGCCAAAATCATCCTAATAGCCTGCATTCTTTCCACCAGAGCATAAGTTTCCTCATAGTCTATTCCTTCCTCTTGTGAGTAGCCTTTACACACAAGTCTTGCCTTGTTCCTCACTACTTCTCCATTCTCATTCAACTTGTTCTAGAAAACCCACTTAGTTCCAACTTGTTCTCTGGTATTGGGACAATTTCCCAAGTCTGATTCTTCTCAATCTACATTAGTTCTTCTTCCACAGCCTTGATCCAATACTCATCCTTGCAAGCCTTAACCATTGTTCTAGGTTTAACTTTAGAGAGTAAACATAGATTTACCTATTCTTCAGCAGCTCTGTTTCTTGTCAATACACCTTTTCTCTTATCACCAATGATCTGGTCTTCCATGTGATGCTTCTGCACATACTTGGGTGTTTTAGGGAATCTTTCTATAGCTTCTTATTATTCAACTAGTACTTCCTTTTCTTTAGTTTCTTCTTCTTCTCCACAAGAAGACTCATTTGATTCATATCCATTAACCTCTAAAAATTTATGTATATCTTCATCAACCTTGACATTAGCACTTTAAATGATTTTTCCTAGCCTTTTGTTGTAGCATTGGTATTAGAATACCCAAGGAAACTACCTTCATCACAACTTGCATCAAACTTTCCCAGTTCTTCATCTCTTCTGATATAACATTTTCTTCCAAAAACTTTGAAATATTTAACGATAGGAATCCTTCCATACCATAGCTCATAGGGAGTCTTTGTGTCATTTTTTCTTAATTGTACTCGGTTATGTATGTATACAATAGTATGAGTTTCTTCTCTCTAGTAGAATTCTAGTAGGTTTGCTTCTTTTATTAGTGTCCTTGTAGCTTCTTCAATAGTCTTGTTCTTCCTTTCAACTACTCTATTCTACTGAGGAGTCCTAGGAGTAGATAAATTCCCCTTTATCCCATGATTCTCACAAAACATGTTAAACTCATTAGAAGTAAATTCTCCACCTCTATTAGACCTCAAACATTTGACTTCATATTCATTTCATTTTCAACCATTGTTTTAAAGGCTTTAAACTTATCCTGGGCTTCTAATTTTTCTTTAAGAAAAGTGACCCATGTCATTCTAGAGCAATCATCAATAAATAACATAAAATACATGTGACCTTGAAAACTCCTTACTCTGGTAGGACCACAAAGATCTGTATTTATCAATTCCAATAGTCTGATAGATGACTGATCCTTCACTTTGAATCTTCTTATTTGCTTTCCAATCTGACATTCCTTATAGGCAACATTGATGGGCTTTGTAATCTTTGACAGATCTCTCATAGATTGAATTAAACTTATCCATACCAGGCTATCAAAATTGATGTGACACAATGTCCTATGCCATATCCAACTCTCATTGATTTGAGTCATAAAATAATAACTATCATCACCTTTGAGATGATAAACATTTTCATCGGTCCTCTTTCTAGCAGCAATCACTTTTCTGGAGCTTTTTTTGATCTCACAGCCATCATCCTGAAACATAAGATTGTAACCCTTGCTACACATCTATAAAACACTCAAAATATTATGTTTTAAACCCTTAACATAAAGAACATCATTAGTATTATGCTTTCCATCAAAACTTATTGAACCTTTTCCACAAATCTTGGCAGCTGCATCATCACCAAACCTAACTACTCCACCATCATATTTTTTCAGTTTAATAAACTTACTCTTATCACCTGTCATATGATTTAAGCCTCCACTATCAATGACCCAGTCATCCTTTTCACTCCTAGCATGAAAAATAAACATTATAGTGCCTTCATGGTTAGTACTTACTTCCGGACCCTTTTCCTTTACCCAACTTCTAGAGTTAGTAGAAATAGTTTCATCTCTTAGAGAAATGAATAAGCATTCATTATCATTATCATCCTCATAATCAGATTCATCATTAGATATACTTGCATCTTCTCTAACATAATAACTTTTCTTGACCATCCTGTCTCTATTTTCCCTATTCTTAATTCTCAGATCTTTATCTGGACATCTTGAAGCACAATAACCTATTTTTCCACAATTGAAACATTTAAAAGGCAACTTACCACTAAACTTTCTAGTACCCTATTTCATCCTTCTCACAAAGTTAGCTTCCACTTCATCAAGGTCTTCTAGATCTGATTCAACAGTCTTCTTTGATTTGCTAGCTTTAAAAGCAATCTCATCCTTTGCAGTTCTACTAGTTGTACCAAACTCTCTTCTTTTAAAAGTAGTTAAGGTGCCAAGCAACTGATATCTAGTAAATTGATCCAAATTTTGTAGTTCTTCAATAGCAAAAACCTTACAACTATAGGCTTTAGGAAGAGTTCTAAGTACCTTCAATATCACTTCTTTATCATCTATTTTTCCACCAAGTCCTTTGATGCCATTGACAACTTCGTCTACCTTCTATAAGTAGCTTGTAACATTTTCATCTTCAGACATTTGCATGGCCTCAAATGTGAGCTTCAAATTTTACATTTTAGCTTGTTTAACCTTAGCATCTCCTTCATAAACACTTTCCAACTTTTTCCAAATCTCATTAGCATTTTTCAAATTCACAACTTTTATCAACTTAGAATTAGTAAGACCACTTTAGAGAGCATGCTTTGCCTTACCATCAATTTGAGCTTCTTTGATCTCATCAGCAATACTTATACCATTCTCAGGTGCAGTGTAAATAGACCTAACAAATTTCTAGATCTCATAACCAAGAGCAATTAGAAAGGCTTCCATCCTTACCTTCCAGAAAGCATAATCTGATCCATCAAACAAGGGAATATCCTTCTAGTGTACCATCCTAGATCTACCTCAAGCTATTAAGGTTTCTTCAAAGGAACTTGGCTTTGATACCAATTAATGAATGCACAAGACAATTGAGAGGGGGGTGAATCAGTTGTATCAATTATTTTAAACTTTCACAAACATTCAGATCCATATTAACCTTAAACCTTGTTATGGTGATTAAGCATGAAAAGTAAATAACATAAACTGAATCATAACAGCACCAAGCACAAGACAACACAAGATTTTTATATGGAAAACCCAAGGGAAAAACCATGGTGAGGATTAACTCACAATATAAAGTAATAGCAATACCAAATTACAAAAGGGTCACTGCCAGAGGGCTCACTTCCTAGAAGAAAGAAAGGCTCACTGTTGAGGGACTCACTATCTAGAAGAAAGAGATAGAAGAAAAAGGCTCACTGGCAAGGATGAACTGATATAATTGCATCTAACACATGCATGGAGTTCAGTTCCAATGAAGCTCAATATTCACCACAACACAAACATCACCTTCACAACAACACTGAAAGATAGTAGACACCTTCTAATCATTGTATCTAGCAGCCTAACACATGAACTCTCACTACATTGATTAAATTCACATCACATACATCATATCCCTTGTGCATACATACATTCATGAATCCTTGACATTTATTTATACCATCATTAACCTTGAAATCTTTCTCCAAGGTTAGCAACACATCTTAACTCATAAAATTCAAATTAGGTCTGGACCTAAACATTCCTATAGAGAAAAGGAATGAATGCATACCACACCACACCTTAGAATGAACCTAAATCCACTCTTACATGCTTCATCACGCTTTCACAATCAATGAAGCATAACCGAAATGCAAACAACCAAGTCAGCCAAACTTGACTTAACACTATGGACTTTTAAGCACATGCTTCCTCAAAGGGTAAACAAACCTTGCAAATCTTACACAAAGTTTTAACAAAATCTAGAAATATCCATGAATATCTTTAAGTCACCTGAAAATCAACAAATTCAACCACAACAACTTTCACCTGAAGAAAGTTCACAATCTGCTTACAAACAATATTGCCAAACTCTGCTACACAAGAAATCACTTTGCGGAGATTCAAATCACAAACCTTTTAGATTGAAGATAGATAAGGACCTTATAGGCACACATCCAAAATTGTAACACCTAAAACCACTCTACGGAGAAATGCAGAGCAAAACACTTTCTCCTAGACACACTGTAGATATAAGTCTTGAGATGCTCCAGTCAAGTTTTTAGAGGTCCACATGAAGATCTAAAGAAGTTATGGTTGCTCAAGTAGAACTAGTTCCGGCAGGTGTTCAGAGGTGACAGAGTGACACAGATAGGTCCAGTGAGATCCAGAAATGCATTATCCCATTCTGCGGATTTGAGGAAGTGTTGAGGACATCCTTGTGAAGTGTCAAGAAGATTGGTTCATGGTTTTAAGGTTCAGAAGAACCTATTCCTTTGTGATAGTGATGACAGACTGTGTTCTTGAGGTTCTGGATGAAGGAGAGAAGGATTCCAGTAAGCAGATGAAGTGCGGATGTTCTTGGTGATTCAGGAAAGCTTGTGGTGATCTGTGAATCATGTCTAGTTGATGTTGGTGGTCCGCATTAAAGTTAAAGTTCGTATTTTAAGAATAACCACCAGATTCTTCCTGAGACTGGTCGACTGGATGTATTACACGTCTTGCGGATGTTCTTGTAGGTATTTGCCGACTTAGATGATTGTTCCTAAGTTGATGCCTTGTATAAATAAGGGATTGTGAAGTCATTCCAAAGTGTGTCTGTGTGGAGATGAGAGTGTGGTAGTGAGAAGAAGAGCAAAAGGCAGCGCAGAGGTATTAGGCTTAAATGGAACTGATTCAAGCATGGTGAAGATGCTACTTTCCAGTTCAAGTAGGTGATACTTAATTCTTTGTAGACAGTGTGTCTCTTATAGGCAGTGAGCCTCTTGTGAGCAGTGTGCTTAGGCAGTGAACCCTAATTGGCATGTGCCATTTGTTCTTTCTATTCTTCTAGCAGAGAATACATTCTTGGGTTAATCACCCTGTGGTTTTTCCCTTAACCGGGTTTTCTACGTCAAAATCTTGGTGTCTTATGTGTTGTTGAGTTTCTGCTTTTGATTTAATTGCATTATGTTTTATGAATGATATACTTCTAATCACTAAGAAGATTTAAGTGTGAAAATTTTGGACAACTGATTCACCCCCCCTCTCAGTTGTGTGCCCTAAGTCTAACAATTGGTATTAGAGCCAAGTTCCTCTAAAAGGAGCTTAACCGCTTGAGGAGATCCAGGATGTCGTCTTACAAGAAGGACAGCCCAAAGTTTGATGGAACAAATTTCAATCTATGGAAAGGTCGCATGAAGTGTCACTTGCAATGCATGGGTTCGACATATTGGACCATGGTTACAACACAGTATGTACCTCCACAGGGTGGTCCAAAAGCTGTAAATAAAATCACAAATGCTGAAAACAATCTATGGACTATAGAAGCTCTTCTAAGCGCATTATCTGATACAAAGCCCTCAAATGTTATTGACCTACCAACTGCTTTTGAGATTTGGAAAAAATTGGAACTTTTGCATGAAGGAGACTAGTATGTTAAATGTGCAAGGTTACAGAGTCTGAAAGGGAAATTTGAAAACTTGAAGATGAGAGATGATGAAAATATTACTACTTTTATGCCAAGAGTAAATGAGCTTGTTTGTGGAATTAGAAATGCTGGTGGAATCTTGGATGAAAATGAGATTGTTGGCAAAATTCTCAGATCCATTCCTGCTTCTTACAAAATCAAGGTTGCTGCCATTGATGAATTAAGAGCCCATACAACTATCACAAGAGATCAATTGGTTGGCAAATTGGCTGCATTTGAAATGACCGAGTTTGGAGATGATCCCCCCAAGACTGAATCTGCATTCAAAGCCAGTGCCTCTATAAAAGGTACACAAAGGTTTGATCTGGGGGAGAACTCATCAAGGAAACTGTCATGGTATGAAAAAGCAAGAAAAGACCTGGAAGAAGAAGTAGAAACTACTCAACTTGAAGCCCTCATTACAAAGAGACTGCCAAGAGAATCTAGTAAGTATGAAGGGAAATTGCCTTTTAAGTGTTTTAACTGCAATAAGATTGGTCATTTTGCCTCAAAATGTCCAGAAAGATTTTCAAGGCAAAATCCTAATAGATCAAGGTTCCAAAAGAATTGTTACTATGTTCATGAAGAAGATGATAATGAAGGAGTAATAGATGATGAATCAGAGATAGGAAACAAATCTGGAAGTGAATGGGTGTTTATTGCCATCAAGGAAGAAGAACCAATATCCTCTGTATCTATCAATCATAAAGTTGTAGAAAGAGCCTTGGCTGCCCAAGTTGAAGAAAAGGATGATTGGGTCATTGACAGTGGTTGCTCTCACCATATGATAGGTGACAAAAGTAAGTTCATAGATTTGGAAAGATATGAAGGAGGAGTGGTGAAGTTTGGTGATAATTCTGCTGGTAGAATCAGAAGAAGAGGAACTATTTCTTTTGATGGAAGGAACAAAATGGTAATGTTCTATATGTTGAAGGCTTGAAGCACAATCTTCTCAGTGTTGGACAGTTGGTGGACAAAGGCTATGATCTCCGGTTCAAGAATGGAAAATGCAAGATCTTTGAAAGCTTAGGAATAGAGATTGCATCTAGTACCCAAACTAAAGGTAATATCTTCCACTTGGTTGGCACTGGTAAAAGTTGCTTATTTGTTCAAGTTGATCAGAGTTGGTTATGGCATAGGAGAATGTGTCATATGAATTTTGATAATATCATCAAGATAAGCAATACTCAGGCTGTAAGAGATCTTCCAAAATTGGTAAAACCTAGTAATAGCTTGTGCAAAGAATGTCAGTTGGGTAAGCTGAGCAGAATCACTTTCAAGAGTAAGGATCAATCTTCTACCAGATTATTGGACTTAGTTCATACTGATCTATGTGGTTTGACAAGAATCAAGAGTGTACAAGGTGATAGATATTTCATGCTATTAATTGATGACCATTCCTAGATGATGTGGGTTACCTTTCTGAAAGAGAAATCAGAAGCTTTTGAGAAGTTCAAAATCTTCAAGGCTATGGTAGAAAATGAAACCGGATTAAAATTGAAATGTCTGAGGTCTGATAAAGGTGGTGAATTCACATCCAGTGAGTTCATAGATTTTTGTGAGAAACATGGTATAAAGAGACAGTTGTCTGCTCCTAGGACTCCACAGCAGAATGGGGTAGTGGAGAGAAAGAACCGGACCATCCAAGAAGCATCTAGGACAATGATGATGGAAGCAAACGTTCCTCAAATGTTTTGGAAAGAAGCTGTCAGCACTGCAGTTTATACTCTCAATCGAGTTCAAATCAGAAGCAGTACCGATAAGACTCCCTATGAACTTTGGTTTGGCATCACTCCTATTGTGAGGTATTTCAGAGTGTTTGGTAGCAAATGTTACATTAAAAGAGATGAAGATCTAGGCAAGTTTGATGCTAGAAGTGATGAAGGAATTTTCTTGGGTTACTCCACTCAAAGCAAAGCATACCGGTGTTATAATAAGAGACTGAGAAAGATGATAGAAAGTACAAATGTGAAGGTTGATGAAGGAATTAAGAAACCTTCAAGGTTTTATGAATATGATGAAGATGATCAAAATGGTGTTGTGATTCAAGGAGCCCAAACTCCTTCCGATACTCAGAATCAAATAGATTTGGTAATTTAGGAAGAAGAGATGAGTCATAATGAGCTTGAGCAAGAATTAGAAGTACAAGAAACTCCCAAAGTTCCTAGGTATGTAAGACTGAACCACTCTGAAGATCAGATCATAGGTGATAAAAGAAAAGGAGTTTTAACAAGAAGGAGAATTGCTCAAGATTTAGAAGAGTGTTGTTTGATTTCAAAGATTGAACCTAAGATAGTGAATGAAGCTTGCAATGATGAAAATTGGGCTAAAGCAATGGAGGAAGAGCTGATGCAAATAGAGAAAAATCACACTTGGGATCTTGTTCCCAGACCTAAAGACAAGAATGTGATTGGAACCAAATGGGTCTTCCGGAACAAACTAAATGAAGTTGGTGATGTGATCAGAAATAAAGCCAGATTGGTCTGCAAAGGCTACTCTCAAATAGAAGGAATTGACTTTGAAGAAACCTTTGCTCCGGTGGCAAGAATTGAAGCAGTCAAATTATTTCTTGCCTTTGCTGCCTTCAAGGACTTCAAGGTATATCAGATGGATGTCAAGTATGCCTTTCTAAACGGTGACTTGGAAGAAGAAGTATATATAGAGCAACCGGATGGTTTTCAATTGTCTGATCATGGTGATATGGTTTGCAAGTTGAAGAAGACACTGTATGGATTGAAGCAAGCCCCAAGAGCTTGGTATGAAAGACTGGATAACCATCTTTTGAAGATTGGTTTCAACAAAGGTACTGCTGACAGTAGCTTATATTTCAAAATTGATCATGAAAACATCTTGATTATTGAAGTATTTGTTGATGATATCATCTTTGGAGGAAGAGCTAGTATGTGTAAAACTTTTGCAAATCAAATGAAAAGTGAGTTTGAGATGTCTATGCTTGGTTAAATGAATTTCTTCTTGGGTCTGCAAATTACTCAAACAAAGAAAGGAATCTTCATTTCTCAGACCAAATATGTGAAAGAATTATTGAGGAAATTTGGGATGGAAGATTCAAAGCCAATGAATACTCTCATGGCAATCGGATGTAAGTTGAGCAAAGATGATGACTCTCCTAAGCCAGACCAGACAAAGTACAGATCAATGATTGGAGGATTGTTGTATCTCACTCAAACTAGACCAGATATAATGCAGGCTATTGGTCTTATTGCTAGATTCCAAGCTGATCCTAGAGAATCTCATGTCATGGCAATCAAGAGGATTTTTAGATATCTAAAAGGGACAGTAGAGTATGGTTTTTGGTATCCTAGAGATCATGATTTCTCTCTTCATGCATATACAGATGCAGATTGGGCAGGAGATGTGGATGACTGGAAGAGTACCAGTGGTGGAGCATTCTTTTTGGGGAAGAGATTGGTTTCTTGGCTAAGCAAGAAACAAGAGGCAATATCTCTATCCACAACTGAAGCAGCATATATTGTAGTAGCAAGCAGTTGCACTCAAGTTTTGTGGATGAAGCAGATGCTAAGAGACATAAGAGTGGGGTATGAGGAGCCTATCACAATCTTTTGTGATAATTCAAGTGCAATTAGTATATCTAAGAATCCGGTGTTGCATTCAAAGACTAAGCATATATCTATCAAGTTTCACTTTCTGAGAGAGCAAGTGAACAAGAATGAGGTCAGATTGGAGTTTGTGTCATCCAAGGATCAAATTGCAAATATCTTTACTAAACCTTTGCCTAAGGACTCTTTTGAGTATCTCAGGGAGAAGCTAGGGGTTATTTCCCCTCCGATGATGAACTAAGGTGCACTGAGGTGCATTAGTCGGGTGGACATCACAGTCATATCTTGTGATCTAGATTGATGGGAGCTACTACTTAGGGGGAGCAGCAGGTATGATTCTGAAGTATTGGAGTTGCAAGTATGCGCCCTTTGCCATTGATGTCAAAGGGGGAGAGAAGACATGTGAAAAACAAGTGGTTGATGGTCAAAGGGGGAGCAATAAAGGAAGAGAAGACATATGAGTAGTTGTTGCTGATAGGGGGAGTTGTGACAGTAAGGAGAAGTTCTTATCTTGATGGTTTTTCACATCATACGTTGCCATCAATGACAAAGGGGGAGATTGTTGCAAGTATGGGTCTAACCAGTGTTGCCATTGATGTCAACATACTCATGTTGCATTAATGAGAAGGATTGGATGAGATGTGTGCTGAGGATATTAAGAAAATTAGTCTCAATCAGGAACAGTGAAGAATAGTGATGACAACAAGGTAAAAGTCCAAGATAGGTAGAAGATCAGAGGATGCGGTTTAAAGGGTTTGTAGATATAAGTCTTGAGATGCTCCAGTCAAGTTTTTAGAGGTCCGCATGAAGATCTGAAGAAGTTATGGTCGCTCAAGTAGAACTGGTTCCAGCAGGTGTTCAGAGGTGACAGAGTGACACAGATAGGTCCGGTGAGATCTGGAAATGCATTATCCCATTCTACGGATTTGAGGAAGTGTTGAGGACGTCCTTGTGAAGTGTTAAGAATATTGGTTCATGGTTTTAAGGTCTGGAAGAACCTATTCCTTTGAGACAGTGATGACAGACTGTGTTCTTGAGGTTCTGGATGAAGGAGAGAAGGATTCCAGTAAGCAAATGAAGTGTAGATGTTCTTGGTGATTCAGGAAAGCTTGTGGTGATCTGTGAATCGTGTCTAGTTGATGTTGGTGGTCCGCATTGAAGTTAAAGTTCGTATTTGAAGAATAACCACCAGATGTTGGTGATTCTTCCTGAGACTGGCTGACTGGATGTATTACACATCTTGCAGATGTTCTTGTAGATGTTTTTTGACTTAGATGATTGTTCCTAAGTTGATGCCTTGTATAAATAGGGGATTGTGAATTCATTCCAGAGTGTGGCTATGTGGAGATGAGAGTGTGGTAGTGAGAAGAAGAGCGAAAGGCAGAGTAGAGGTATTGGGCTTAAATGGAACTGATTCAAGCATGGTGAAGATGCTACTTTCCAGTTCAAGTAGGTGATACTTAATTCTTTGTAGACAGTGTATCTCTTATAGGTAGTGAGCCTCTTGTGAACAGTGTGCTCGGGCAGTGAGCCCTAATTGGCATGTGCCATTTGTTCTTTCTATTCTTCTAATAGAGAATACAATCTTGGGTTAATCACCCCATGGTTTTTCCCTTAACCGGGTTTTCCATGCCAAAATCTTGGTGTCTTATGTGTTGATGAGTTTCTACTTTTGATTTAATTGCATTATGTTTTATGAATGATATACTGCTAATCACTAAGAAGATTTAAGTGTGGAAATTTTGGACAACTGATTCACTCCCCCTCTCAGTTGTGTGCCCTAAGTCTAACAGGATCCTTGTGGGAAACTCACCCCTGTGGGAAAAGAAACTGGAGGTGACACAATATTCATTAATTTATAGACATAGTGGCTACCAATAGTAGCATAAACTAAACCCAACATGAGAGACACTCCTTTAACTTGAATGAGAAGACAAAATGTAGTAGAAATGAATTTATTAGAAAGAGATAGAGTGAAATTGGGATTAACTGAGATAACCCCATCTCCTTTATTATCATTTAATATACCCCTAAATTGTGCAATAATCGCTTGTTCCCAAATCTGACAATGGGTATCAACTAAAGTGGCAAAAAATTGGGCACCAATATCATAATTAAAGTGTGGGTGAACAATTAGATCAATATGTGGGAAATACACATGAAAATAACCCTTTTCTTGACATGAAGACACATCAGAAGGAAGTAAAAATGGGAGATACACATGGCATATTCCTTCACCAGAGACTAAGAGATTAATTTCAGATTGTCTAACAAAATCATAGATTTTTGCTTTAATTCCCTTCTCAGGGTAAAGTGTAGAAATTTTGATGTTAGGAAACTTAAAGTTACCCTTATCATCAACATGGTGTTTAGTTTTATCTTCAAAATAATTATGCAAAACTTTAGAGAGTGCAAAACTAGCATTCATTGAACGTTGACTAGCCATTGTGTTAGAATGTGAACTTATTGATACCCTTTCATAATATTCCTTGCTACTTTGGTCATCTTATGGTTTCCCTCACACGCTACCCCTGGCCTTCAATACGGGTCTTACGGTTGCAACTTCTGCAGTACTACTCACTCTACTAGCAGAATGTTGAGAACATAGATAAACACAAAAACTAAACAAAGAGACAATGAACCAGGCTCTAATACCAATTATATAGCAGAAGTTTTATTACACAAAATATATGCTTGATTACAGAAAATGTGCTAACCAATCAGGATTAACACATACAAATATTTTTTTTTGGTTAAATCAGAGGTGTCCCCGGGTCCATTTTTTAACACGAGACTAATCCTCCCATATCTGAGGTCACGCGACAATTTGCAGGGGACCCACCCTGGGTGCGACAGAATAAACCAAATTGGGTATTGGATGAGGCTTGAACCTGCGTCGATCATCTGTGTCTTTCAACGGCTTGATCAACTGGTCTACACCCCGGGGTCAACACATACAAACTTTTTACAAACAAACAAATAAATAAAAAATTAATGATTACACAATAATAGATGATTATACATGCATATGTAGTAAGTATATACATCATAACAATATTTATATGAATATGAATTCATACCAAGATATCTTATTTCACTTGTATGTATAAAGGGAAGGTAAGGCTAAATAATTCATTTATAACTAAATCTGAACTTAACAAACCACTATTCATCAATTTGTATAATTTATTTTAACAATCTAAAACATATTCAATATTATTTTTTAACTTCTCTTTTGATTTTTCCATACACTCATACACCATTTGGAAATAACCATAGATACAATGCATTTCAATTGTTATATTAAGGGTAACTAAAATGGATGATTTATTTCTCAATGCAACAATGAGACAACAAAGATGTCAACTCAAAATGGCGAGCTTACACAAGCCCATATAGAAAGAGGGTTTACAATAACATAAAAAATGTTTTATCATGCCTTCACCATGTAGATTTCCTCCCAAACAAGATTAGATCTACAAGAAAAATGCTTCAAAAAGTCTCACATGACCAATGCTAGCTCACCTTCCAATCATAGGACTTGAAAGAAAGTCCACCCCCAAGCTAGGAGGCTCCCAAGAAACTAGTTTTCACAACACAAGACCATTATAAACATGTAAATTTGAAGTTTATCCAATGTCTAACACAACAAATGAAAATGTCAAGATCTAACAAGGGGGAGTCAAGGGGACTTAGTAACCTCTTGGAGAAATAATCAAAATATGACAGCGATCTCCATATCAAAATCAAAAAATTCCACAACTCTCCAACACAACAAAATACTTAATAATCTATATCACATAATTCCAAACAACACAAATAATCTATAATATATTCAACTTCCATCTACAACCAATCACCATACAAAAAAGCACTCATGCCAAAACATCATCTAATAAAATGCTTTCCACAAGAGAGGGTCCACACCTCTCTCAACCCCAACACATGGGTGGATCTTAAACCAAATGGGAAGATCCACACCCAACACAACGTAATACCCAACCCAAAAGATCATTTTACAAAATGCACAATACAAGAAGATAAATCATATGCGATAGAAAGAGTAGAAAAACCAACAAATTTTCAAGTATCATTTGATCAACATACAGCAAGAATAAAAACTCTAAAATGTCTAAAGTGCCCACCTCAATACTTCCACAAAGATTAGAAAGTCTTGATGGAAAATCCTTCAACCTTCTCTCTACTCCAAGTTCTCCATCTTTTCTCCAACACTATTCCTTTTCTTTTAAGCCACTTGATATCCCAAAAGTAAAAATGAACCATATAAAATCCAACCCCCAACAAAGCATCAAAAAGTGTTTAAGTAAAAGATAAATGTCTATATGTAATGAACCTAGGGTTAAGTTTGACATTGCAATATCAAAATCAAAATTTTCTCCAAAAATTCGTTACCTATCTTCCAAGGCACTTTTCAAGGCTCTAGATACTTCCAAAACACTTTTTAAACACCTAAACATCTACCCCTCTCATAGGTTATCACTATAGAGGTTTAATTTTACATAAATAATAAGGAAAATAACACAAAATGACTCTAAAAATTCTCTCTTCAGTTCAAATATGAGATTTGACACTTAAGAAAGCTTTACCAAACTCAACTTAGAATAATAAAAATAGAATAAGAAATTAATCAACAAAATCACACACACAACACATTTACACAAGGAGACCTTAATCCCCTCTTAGGATAATGCTTGAGTATATTTAGGAATCACAATAATGGTTTCTTGAGAACCTCCATGATTTTTATTTGTTTTTTCCATTGGTCATGAAATTTAACATGCACACTTGTACATAGATGTTAATATATTTGAAATATTAGCTAAAGAAAAATATAAAATAAAATTAATATACACATATAGATATATCATAATCAACAATATTTTCATGATTAAATAAAAATTTAAATTTAACAAGTTTCATCCATAATCTTAACATATGCAAAGATCTTCAGGGCCCTATGGGGCCCTCCCTAAACCCTAAGATTTAGCCTGCTGATAATCCTAGATCTTGGTCCCACAAGAAAAAGGGTACCAAGACCCCTCTGGTCTCTCGAAAAGTTAACCCTATTTTGTAGGGTCCAACTGACTCGGCTACTCCTTTGGGGGGTGAGCTGGGTCCCCAAGGCAATCCCAGAAGGTGAATGTTGAGGTTCTATGTGGCTTGAAGTACATCCCTTTGCACTCGAGTGGTAAAAAATAGAAAGGAAGTCTTGAGGAAGACCTTGTTCCTAGACAGGTTGGTAAAAAGAAACGTAAGAAATCTGTAGGTGGTGAGAAAATGGTTGATCCGGTGGTGGATAAGGGGAATGATGAGCCCCAAGAATAGGGGGTTGATGTTGTAGAAGAGAATAAAGATACTACTGATATTAAAGGGAGCACTGTGAGGAGGCCTAGTATTTGTAGGTTGAGCATATTGGCTGGGGGTAAAACACCAGTTCTTAAAATTGTGAATTATTCCTCAGCTTCAGACCTGGAGGATGAGTTTGAAATTAAAGAGGTTAAGTTGACTCCTCAACAACTTGAGGAGCAAGAGGGGGCCAGCCACTTTGAGTCATTAAATAACTCCTACTATGACACTGATCAAGATGAAGTTGAGATCCTCGAAACTCCTAAGAAGGAAGCTGACAGTGCTAGGGACTATGATAATAGTAACCAACTTAATAGGGAGGTGGTTGATGTCAAGAGGATATTTCTCTCTGTGGAGAAAAAGGTTAAAGTGCTTGCTACCATGTGCATGAAGGTGATCCACTGTGCTGCTACAATGTTGACTATTTTGAAGGATGCTCATAATGAATAGGCTGACAAGGAAGGTAAGATTGCAGGTAAGGAGGAACTTCTGGAGTTTCTCAAGGATGACTAGAATGATCTGCTTAAGTAGTTTCTAGTTTTGTTATTGGTTTTGATATTGGTACTCTATAATGTTATGTTAGTTTGTTGTTAGTTTGCTATTGTTTTGTTATTCATGGTCGCTAGCCTGTTTTGTTGCCCGTTGGGCTTTTGTAATAGGGATCTACACCCTTGTTTGTAGCTTACCAATATCAAAAACATATTAAAATGAAATCACATAAGCACATATCATTTAATTATAATAGTTAGATTCATCATACACAATTATGTTCAATTAAAAATCAATCCATAGTGATAAATTAATTATAATTCATAAACCTTAACCCAAAATGTTTGAACCATCCATAATCATTAATTAACCAAATCATCATCAAGTATATAGTAAACTACTATTCTAAATGTAGTATCAATGTCTACATAGTCTAAAATCATAATCAAGTATAATAATACCTCCAAGAGTCACTTATGCAAATAATTTGAACAAACTAAGGTGTGAACATGAGGAGAAGGAGTGGGCTTGACATTAGGGGATAGCAATTACCCAATATTTTGCATCACTTATAATGTAGTAATGTGGTGTATCTTTTATTCTCTACTAATTTTTTATGTAATGGATTTTGTAAGAATTCATTAAAGAATGTCGGTGTTTCCATTATAATCAGTTGTATGATTTTTTGCCCAAATTGTGTACTATCATCAACTAAGTGCATGATGGTTGGGAGCTCATCCATTAACCACATCAACACATGGTATCCAAACCATGTTAATATTTTACATTAATGAGTTAAGAAACGTTAAGGGGTTGGTGCAATACTTCAATTCGATGCGTTGAAAGGATGTGATAAGCCGATATAAGGTGGAATCCTTACATTATATGAGTTAAGTTAAGGATCTAATCCAATATTTATTGTCTTTCATTGCTACACAAGTACTTAGTTGGTGTACAACTGTAGCATAGTAAATTGTGCTCTTGGGACATGGTTTAGTGTCCACTCCCTTAGTCCATTTTAGGACCATTTTTAGCCTTGAACTAATCTTCCAACTCAAGAGATATGTTACACTTTACATAAAAATGTATTGATGATTGCATGATGAAACCTCAAGAAATGTTTAGATCTTGGTTAAGTCTCAAATCACCAAACAAATTTTGGGCTTATTCTACTAGGACACTAGCACCCAATGCTAGTGTCCTACCCATTCTTTTTGAAAAAGAATGAGGCCTCTAAGGTGGCCACTATCTTGGATGGCACAATCTTAATTTCAACACTCAAGAATGTCATGTCGGCATATTCAAATCTAAACTTAAAATACCTCCTTTGGCTTCCTATTTAACCTAATAGGCTTGCCATTGTTGAAAAGGAAAATCTTACAATTTCAAAAGGACTACATGATGCGATATTTATTGCATGTTTTGAATGTTATGCTACAATGCCACTCTTTGAACAATATCTACATACTCCTTGCTCTCTTTCTTTGGTTGAAGCTCCATGATTGATGTAGAATGGTTGGGATCATTGGATGATGATCAGCTTGTACTACTTCATCATGATGTGGTATGGTTTCAACTACTTCTTGGCTTCAAGCTTTGATCAACCAACTCCATTGAGGTGTTGCATTCTATGAGTTTGTTTCCCTTGAGTAACACATCTCTCTTGGGTTGGATATTACATTACCTTGTGTGACAAATGTAGGAATCCACTCTAACACACTTGAGTAGGGTTTTATTTGATTGTTTGTCACTTCTAGTCACAATCAAAGACACACTTAAGATTCAAAGCTCACACTATATGCTATTATTGATCTAGCTATTTGTGAGGTAGGAATACCAAAACATGGGTTTGACCGAGACAAACTCCTATATAGCCACAACATTTTCCCTCTTTTTGCATGTGCAAATCGTAATGGGTGTTTTCAGACAACGAAAGCGAGAGAAAGACGGAAGCAAAAGGCACTAGTACAAAAACAACAATATATTACTAAAAAAACTACTAAAATCTACTTGTAAATGACCAAACATGGTCACATGACCATTATTAGTTTATTGCCAATCATTTATAATGCGACCAAATTGATGACTAAACCATTTTTAGTCATTTATTGGTTGTTTTGATTGATCGATTTGGTAGTATATTTAGTCGTTGATTTAGTCATTGATTGTTGTAATTTGGTCACTTATTTAGTCATTTTTATTCACTGATATATTTAGTCATTTATTTAGTCATTGATTGTTGTTAACTCGTCACTTATTTAGTCATTTTTATTCATTGATTTCCTTCCATTGGTAGTTTATTTAGTCATTAATTTTAATCATCATTTTGATCAATTTGGTAGTTTATTTAATTGTTTTTGTTCACTAATTTCTGTCAACTGGTAGTATATTGATACATTGTTTATAAAATATCATATCACTAGTTGCGAAGAGAAACACAAGTCTTGAAAAGGAATATTGTTGTCTTTATTAATTTGAAAAGAGTTTTTGTTACATAAAATCTCTTGAAAAAGAGTTACAAGGCAACTATTGTTGTTACAAAAGAAGTAAGAACTAAAGAATAAAAGTCTTTGAGAAGACCTTAAATAGAGAAGCTTTCAAATAGAAAACTTTGCATGAAGAGAAGTCTACAATTCCTTGTAATCTGCTGCAAACACCTTGTAATCTTTGACAACATATCATAACAAGTCCATATTCTACCTTCTGCAATTCACAGTCAAAACTACTTCCCTCAAAACCCTATGTCACCATGGTTTAAACCTCAATGAAGCCTTAATTGAAATCTTAACTATGCAGGGTTTGAATTTCAATGCCTTGCTATTTGCTGCCATATTTATACATTGCAAAATTTACCTTGAAAGTGTTTGAAACCTCCAATGCATACCTCAGTTCAAAAATCCCATAATGAGACTAATACACAACAAGAAGTCATTGTCTCAAAACCTTTAAGATTGCAAACTATCAAGTGAAACAAGGAACACACTAGGCACATTCAACATTCCTCTCAAGGTCCAACAAAATAGATGAAACGCCAAGAAACAAAACACAATTACTAAGAATATATTGTGTGCTTGAGACTTGATTGCCACCTATGCAAAAATTGCACTTGAGACTGTCCTCCTTGATCACTATCTTTACAACCCTATTGCCTTAACATGTTTCTTCCATGGACTTGTATCAACATCATATGTCTCAGCTGTAACACCTAGTAACGAACTGCTAAGAACTCTTGGAGGAACAACATTTAGGCATGTTGGGAATTTATCCAAAACTCCTCCATCTACCTCATTTGGATCATTCACTTTAGGCACATGTGTAATGCATCATTCCATTTTCTTAGACCTGCAAGTAAATAGTAATTATTCATGGTATTTCTTATATAGGATAAAATTAGTGTCATATCACAAGATAATAAAAATTGATAAAGCACTTTGGAAAAAAAATAGTTCTTTTGTTCTGTACTACAATGCAACACAGATGCAATAACAAAAACTTCATCCAAAGTTTGATATGACTGCCAAGAAAATGGTCTGCAAAAAAGATCAATATTCATTGAAATGGAATACATATAGGAAATAACACAAGTTGATATGCAAATTAATTGTAATGTATCCAAAATTTTTTAGTAAATTGGCGTGGGATATCCTTATAAATATCACAAATGCAAGTACTAGCCATTATATTACTTTTTTAGAAAACAATCCTCCAAATGTCTAAATCAACTCAAAGCTAGAATTTTAGACAACATGACTTTAAGTTGTTTAGTTGTCACTGGCAGAAAGGCAAGTAGTCCATACCAGGGTAGTTGCAACTACAACAAATGACAAAATTTCTCTATCCTTCATTCTTTGATGGATGTCTATACCCTATTCCAAAGCTCCCATTTTGGCACAGGCAGGGAGTATGCTGGAAAAGGTTGTTGAATTTGGCTTTACACCTACTAATTGCATTTGCTTGAAAGTTTCTAAAGCCTTTTCAACAAATCCATTTTGTGCATATCCCACAACCATTGCATTCCATGAATGACATCTCTTTGAGGCATTCTGCCAAACAGTTCACATGCCTTATCAATGCTTCCACATTTTTGCATACATGTCTACCAAGGTAGTTGCAAGTACAACAAATGACAAAATTCCTCTATCCTTCATGCTTTGATGGATGTCCATACCCTATTCCAAAGCTCCCATTTTGGCACAAGCAAGGAATATGCTAGTAAAGATTGTTGAATTTGTCTTTACACCTACTAATTGCATTTGCTTGAAAGCTTCTAAATCCTTTTCAACAAATCCATTTTGTGCATATCCCGTAACCATTGCATTCCATGAGATGACATCTCTTTGAGGCATTCTGCCAAATAGTTCACATGCCTTGTCAATGCTTCCACATTTTGCATACATGTCTACCAGGGCAGTTGTGCAGAAGACCACTGCAACACTGTAAGGTGGTTGCTGGGCCTTGGCGGTGATGCGGGGAAACTCCCCGCATCACCACGAAGGCCCAACAACCACCATGCGATGTCGTGGTGGTTGTCATTCCTTAAAGCATATGTGCCCTCTGTAATGGATTAAGAAATTTACCATTAGTGAGTGTAAATCCACAATCAACACCAATGTGTCCCAACCTACATCAAAATGAGAATTTTAAAACATATTTGTCATTCATTCGAACATAAAGAAATTTGGTTTCAAGCAAATGTAATTGGTAGATGTTACAGTTGCAAGTACATCGATAGATTTGTATGAAAAAATGTGGGAGAATAGAGAAGGTGCGTGGGATTTTTTACTACAACCCCTCAAAGAAATGTGACTTCATGGATTAAAATTTGGTAAGACATATTTGCAAAGTGTGGAAGTTTAGACAAGGCGAATGAAATGTTTTTTAAAAAATGCCTTGAAGTAACGTGATCTTACAAACTACATTGGTCGTAACAAATACACAAAATTGAATTTGTTGAAAAGGCTTTAGGATTTCAAGCAAAATGTAATGGGCAGGGGTTAGCTAATCCCAGAACTTTTGACAGCATTGGCCTAGCCTGCGAAAGGGGATTCTAGTCAGGTAATGTAGTTGCAATGTGTAGCAGACCTATATACAAATTAAGGAGGCTTCTATTTATCAAATGCAATTAGCAATGACAACCACTACAACACCACAAGGTGGTTGTTGGGCCTTTGTGGTGATGCAGGGAGTTTCCCTGCATCACCGTAAAGGCCCAACAACCACCTTGTGGTGTTGCGGTGGTCTTCTATACAACTGCAGTCATAGAGATGTATACAAAATGTGGAAGCATTCACAAGGCATGTGAACTATTTGGAAGAATGCCTCAAAGAGATGTCATCTCATGGAATGCAATGGTTGTGGGATATGCACAAAATAGATTTGTTGAAAAGGATTTAGAAACTTTCAATTAAATGTAATTAGCAAGTGTAAAGCCAAATTTGACAACCTTTGCTAGCATACTCCCTACCTGTGCCAAAATGGGAGCTTTGGAACAAGGTATGGACATCCATCAAAGCATTAAGGATAGAGGAATTTTGTCATTTGTTGTAGTTACAACTGCTCTAGTAGACATGTATGCAAAATGTGGAAGCATTGACAAGGCATGTGAACTATTTGGCATAATGCCTCAAAGAGATGTCATCTCATGGAATGCAATGGTTGTGGGATATGCACAAAATGGATTTGTTGAAAAGGCTTTAAAAACTTTCAAGCAAATGCAATTAGTAGGTGTAAAGCCAAATTCGAGAACCTTTGCTAGCATACTCCCTGCTTGTGCCAAAATGGGAGCTTTGGAACAGGGTATGGACATCCATCAAAGCATGAAGGATAGAGGAATTTTGTCATTTATTGTAGTTGTAACTGCCTTGGTAGACATGTATACAAAATGTGGAAGCATTGACAAGGCATGTGAACTGTTTGGCAGAATGCCTCAAAGAGATGTCATCTCATGGAATGCAATGGTTGTGGGATATGCACAAAATGGATTTATTGAAAAGGCTTTAGAAACTTTCAAGCAAATGCAATTAAAAGGTGTAAAGCCAAATTCAACAACCTTTGCCAGTATACTCCCTGCTTGTGCCAAAATGGGAGCTTTGGAATGGGGTATGGACATCCATCAAAGAATGAAGGATAGAGGAATTTTGTCATTTGTTGTAGTTGCAACTACCTTGGTAGACATGTATGAAAAATGTGGAACCATGGACAAGGCACATGAACTATTTTTGGGGTCAATGGGAGTAGTATCAAACTTTGACTCTTTATTGACCATTCATTCTCACAAAATGGAGTCTATTGCCCAAATTGGAAGGAGTCTATGGCACATTAGCATACAAGACTTCAAGCTATGTAGTGGGAAAAGAGGAAAAGGATACCCCAAGCCCTAAGATAGGAGAAATGAGTAGAGAGCAAAGATTTAAGGAAGTGGACTTCAAAGTAAGGCATGACACTTTCCTATAGATTCCCAAAAGGAGATCACAGTCATGACTATTCAAATAAACAATGATGGTCCATGGCATAACCATGAAGGGGGCATTAAAATTAATAATAACAGTGATAGGGTAGTATGATGGACTTTAAAACATACATAAAGACAAGTAACTGAGCAGTCAAGAGGGCTTTTAAAATATCATAAATCTTTTCAAGGGTTCATTGTCTTCAAAGTAGTATGGTAAACTAATAATTATTTCCATCCCACAAAGTTTCAAAAGAGGACAACCTACAAGTGTATTAAGGAGTACATGGACAATTTCTCAAGGAGGTACCACAGTCAATTTCAAGGGTGTTGATCATGGGAAAGAGAGGTTTACATGAAGTGGGATAGTCCTTAAGAATATAGTCAGATGGTAAAGAGGATAGTCCATAAGATAATATTCAACCAAATACATAGTATGGACCTAGAGGATAGTCCTTATGGTGCATTTATATAATCACACCTGTAGGTATTATCAAAGATCATGACTCCATTAGAATATGAAAATGAGCACTAAACAAAATACCTCACTATGAGCTAAGTGTGAATGACTTTAAAGATACACAAGATAGTGAGTTGTTAGTAGACAATTCATGATCAACAAGGATAGAGTTAAATAACATGGACTACAATAATTACAAGTGATAGTAGCCATTAATATGATAATGACAAGGGGTTTAATCACAGTCCACAAGACAGTCATAAAAGAATAAATTCAAAACTCAATAGATGACAGTTCCAAGGCATTGTTAGAGTCTTTATGAAGAACAATGTTGATGGAAGTGCTTATGACCCAGGGTAAGAATAATTCATGGCAATAGGGAACTTTTAAAGGGTAGAATGCATGACCGAACCACAATGACAATGTACTGTTAGAAGTTTGATGATATAGAGGATAGTAATCTTCAAGCGACAATAGCACCAAAGGAGAGATCACAATGATAAGAAAGGCACACTAGAAGGTGAAAATTTTCTTCAAAACATACAGTTTCATTATTGATTGAGAGGGCAGTTTCATCCTAAAGAAGATAGTGTTGAGGATAGTCACAAAGGTTGTCATAGTATTGTCACAAAAGACATCCTTGTAGACAGGCAGTACTAGATAAAAGGGACATTCAAGATGAGTGTTGAAAAAATAATAATGGCAGGAACATGCATAATCCAATGACAACATGGTAGGAGCATAGACAAGGTAGTGAACTGTTTGAAAAAATGTCTCAAAGAAATGTGGTCTCATGGTGATGGAATGCTATGAGAAGCACATTGAGACCATATTTCTTTGAGGTATTATTTCAAATAGTTCACTGTCTTGTCTCATGGTGATGGAATGCCATCACAATCCATAGCAATTTGATTGTCATGGCATTTGCTTGTAATATCCCTCATGAGCTTGGAGATGTATCCCCTCCCTATTATATATGAACATATATGCATACTAAACCCAGCTTTACTGATCCACCTACACCCAAAGTAGCTTAAGTGTTGACTTAGTGGCAAAATTGCAATGTTCAAGATGTCAACTAACAAAATGACCATAGACATGCATTTTATCAAAACACGTAAAGCTCATGTGAATTATGATATATAAGATATCAAAAAACCATAGCATAACTCTTTTTTCCTGATTGTTTTGGAGGTTCTGTTTCTTTCAGTATCATACATAAGAGACTTTTTAAGACATCTTTTAAAATAATATTTTCAAAACTTAACTAATACCATGATATGTGAATTTATCATTTTTGATCCCCCAAATAAATATTCTCATAAAATTAAGCTTATCACATGAACATCATTAAACAATAGAAAAATGAAAAATGAATATGACAAGAAGAGAGTGTTCAGGAGTTGAGTTACTTTACATCAGGAGGATCAAACTTGGCACCAAGGTTACTAAGTTTTGCATGAGCCTCTGCATAGTCCTTGAAAAATGCATCCTGATCAACTGCATATTTCTCAGCATATACCTGTAAAAAAATTTAAAATCCAATCAGCACTTTCCTTATTATTGAAAGGAAATCAACTATAGGCATCCTCTAAAACTTTATTTCAGATGCATATATCCTTGACTGAGTTGAATTATCTAGTAAAATGTTTCTCAATTTTTTCAAAAAGGAGAAAAAGATTTCCTACAAGACTTAAGATATTGGCTTAGCATTATTAGTATGTTATGTCAATGGAAAGATTGATTCTTTTGACATATTTCATCAATATTCTTCAGCTTATTTGAACTTGCATAAATTGACATCAAGCTTTGTTGGAGTTCAAGATAGATTTTAAAATGCCCAATTTTGCAAAAATAAGGGCAGGTTAAAATAGAGTATTCTTTTTTAGCTTGAAGAACCAGAAAGAAAGAGTATTTCTCTATTTGTCTGAGTTTGACATTATTTATGGCCACTAGTTTTATCAGTAACACATGACAATTTAGTTATTTATCCTCAGTCATATGGAAATATGGCATATGGAGACAGGGGTGTCATTTTAAAATAGGATATAGGAATATATGAATAATGGTACAGGTTATATTCCATTTAAATATAAGAGTCCAGAGATCTAGGTAGAGGTACAGGGGCAGAACTGAAGTTTCTTAGTGACTATGCTTTAGAAGATTTGTTGAAATAGATAATAATTGCCCTGGAATATTTATCTAGGAACTTCATCATCAATTTCCAACACCAGGATTGACTCTGAAAGAAAAAATGCTCTAGATTTATTAGGTTACCACGATAAAGATTAAAGCAAAGACTGAGATCATTTTAAAAGCCACTATCATAAAGATAATAAAGATGTCACATGCAAAACCCTAGCAGCTAGAGTAATGAATATAGTGCCAAAGAGGATAGTGAGCTAGGGCAGATTTAGGAGATCTCCACATTATCTAATCATAGGCAAATACATCATTTATTTATTTTTTAAAATTAATAGAAATCATTCTAAGCCCTATATAGGATGTATTGATACTTCAAAAGCATCTGAAGGAATTTGAAATTATGCAAATATATGTCAATTAAATACTTGGATTACAAACAGTAGCATGAACAATGTAAACCTTATTGAGCAGAGTAGGAATGAGATAAGTAGCAATGAATCCTATGCCTCTTGTCACGCACATCTCCTTACCATTCTCTATCATTCTTTACTGAAACACTTCTCCATTTTGGCGGGCTATGCCTAAAAATAAGGTTTTGACCAAGGTTTTAGAGTATGTTTATTAAAATGAAAACTCCATTTTGGCGGGCTACGCTTAAAAATAAGATTTGGACGAAAGTTTTAGAGTATGTTTATTAAATTTTTAGAGTATTCTGGCAGGCTATTGATTGCTGATTCCTTAAATGATTTATTAAAATGGATTGTGACTAAATAAATGACTAACTATTTAGTCATTTTTATTTGTGTGACTAAATAATTTCTTAGTAACAACTAAATTAGTCATTTATTTACTCATTTATAGTTGAGTTGCAAAAAAATAGTATAATTTAGTCATTTTTAGTTGTTGTGACTAAAAGCTTTAGTCACGTAGTCATTTATTTGTCAAAATTCTACTAGTTAGGTATAGGCTCTATTGGATAAAAACTTAGGCAAAACCTTAAGGACTCTAGCGATGGGTGCTAGTGTCCAACCAAATCTACCTCTTCTTTCAACACTAGGTTCTCTTTTGTCTACTCCTTTCTACTCTACTCCTATTTCTGTGCTTTGTGACAACCTTCTGTAAATTCACCTAGTTTATCATTTTAGGTTTACACATTGCATAGTTTAGTTAATTTCTTTTGTTATCAATATTTCTTCTTTGCAATAAAGGAACATGATCCAGATAGTTTGGCTCTCCCTTGAGGACAATAGCCAAACATTAATGTAAGTCATCTATTTGTGTTCTAATGTGACTTGGAGAAAGATCAATCTAGGTTAAGTTCATGTTGATTAGTCTAGACTCTCTTTCCTAATATCACATTTTGGTTAACCTAACATATATTACCCTTGCACTTAGTAATTTCATTGATGTGTTTAGTTTAAGAAATAAAAACACTTAAACATGCACTTCTTTTAGATTAGAAGAGCAAAAACATAAACAAAACTTTCTTCTATCCCTCAATCAACATTTTCTATCTTGTCATCATCTATCCTTTATTTCTCATATCTACTTTCTTCTATCTTTTGAAGAAATGTAGATTCATGTCATTATGTCGGATCTCTTTCTTCAAGACTTCCATGTATATGATGAGTCATTTATTAGTGGTGATTTTGATATGCTAGATGAATCTCTGGATGACTTCACCTCGACAGAATCATCCTCAATGACTCCTAAAAGGTCTCTTTTTCAAAGATTAATAAACACAATTAATGTTTTCAGTTCCCAAAGAGAGATCTTGAAACCAAAAAATTATTGTACATCTTTGTTCCAATGTTCCACAACCATAATATAATCATGTTCTTATTGTTCAAGGTGTTCCAAATCCACCGCGACCTCCTAGCTACATTTTAAACTTTTCAAAACAACTTACTAAAAACAACCAACTTGTTCAAAATGTGTCACAACAACCTCATTACCTTGTGGTTTCTCACACATATAACACTCAAAATAACAAAATAAATAAATAAATACAATTTGTTCCAGCTTCCCTTCCACCTTCTACACTGACTCTATCTCTAGCTCCTCATCCTTCTCAACATACTACTAGAGAGTATGATTGATGCAGAGTGGGACGCAACGGAGGCTAACTAACAGGAAGGAGTAGCCAACAATACAAACAGCATGATAAAATTCTCTATCGGTTGAACATCATCATCATATTTCCTAGAGACACCAACAGCATCATCACATTTCAACAGCATCATCATATTTCGGATGATCGCAAATAACCTCCTGTCGACTACTATTTACCTCCTCCGTTTGTCGCCTATCATCATCATCATGATAATCAACGGGCGCAAACATCCTCCGGTTGCACTGTTCATCAGGTGCCAAATACAAGCGGCATCATCATGATATTCAATATCACCTTCGTCAGCAGGATATCCAAATATCCGGTTGCTCCAAATATCCTGATGACGTTACACTTCACCAACTTGCCTTCGATGCTCCACTGCCTGACGATACAAGCAACAGCATCATGATATTGTTCATCCGGTTCCTCGAAACCTCCTGATGATGCTACTACAACTTCCTGCCTACGCCGATACCTTAACACTTAGTGACAACAGGATAAACTCGCATTGAGGGATTTCTTAATATCCTGATGACGATGACGTCACATCCTGATGACGATGACGTCACACATCATCCTGATGAACTCTTCAACACTTAGACAAAAACTAAACTTTCACACCCGCATCTGCTAGCGATACGCGGATGATGACCTTCTCCGAGAGATGATCCTGACTGCGATATATACACTGAGTATATATCCAACTCAAAACTTCATGATGCACTTGCAACATGCAAACTTCAACAACTTCACGACCCGATCCTGATGGCGATGCATTCGCAGATGACGATGCGGCTCGTTCCGACTGGAAACGCACATGCAGACTCCTGTATATCCGTCCACTGCATGTAAACACTCCGAACCGCTCTATTTCACAAAGATCATGTGACGACCGGGCCGGATCACCTTCAAACCAAAATCTAACAACTTATCTTCTAGACCTAGCACATGAGGATGCTAGGCTGATTCACAGCATGCTCCTAACTGATCTCCTGAACAATGCAATGCATAAATAGAAAACACAAATGCAAACTAAACTATGATACAGGACCATTCCACCGATTTGCAGGATCAACCGGTGGAAGGGTTGAAGGTGCCCATTAACTTGCAAACAGAAAAGGAAATCAACACAGATACAACCAGACAATGCAAAAGATGAGATCTTATTCAATTGAAATTCAATGTCCTGAATACAGCTTCACAATGCCTGAACTGCTCTCCTGAATCTTAACTCAACACAACACCAGTACATCTAGCAACATCAATCTCAATCTCAATAATCAATCTGAACTGTCTAAACCCTAACAGATCGAAGGTATATATAACAAATCCTTCGAGTACTACCAACTTCACTTCCCAGCGGCTGGGAGCTTCCAAGCGGCTGGGAGAGAGGACAACTCAGACTATCTTATCCCGATCTCTAACTGCCTACACATACTCCTAGGCTGAACTAATACATAGCATCGGTCCAATGGACCTTATTACATGATAAAGTCAAACATACTAAAAATAGGCTATCCTGTCATCATGCTGATAATTATCCTACATCCTGATCATGTATGTCATCATGCGGACCTATATCCTGATCATGTGCGGGTGCTCCTGCACCAATGATCTTGTCGAACAACTTCGTGCTACTGTAGCTAAGATCTCACTATGGGAGTTAGTACAAACTTCACCTACATACCACATAATGCTCCAAGAGGCTCTCGAAAAGGTATTCATTCCACCTTCTGTTAGACCAAATGATGTAGCAGCCCTGTTAGATTATATGCATGTGACGAATGTGGATATTGTCTTTCAACAAAATGAGTTACCTTCTCTCAAAATCCAAAAGCAACATGATCCTCTCATGATTTTGGTCATCATTAATAGAAACAAAATACAACATACTATGTTCAATAATGGATCATGTCTTAACATTTTTGGTATATACCTATTACATAAGATCGGTGTAGATACCTCTCTTATAAAACTCGATACTCTTAATATTCATGGTTTCGATAATGTTGGTAGACAATCGTTAGGTACAATCACACTACCTATTGAGGTAGGACCTATGACTTTGCCTACACTTATTCATGTTATGCCTAATGCTCTTTCATATAATCTTCTTCTTGGTAGACTGTGGATTCATGCCATGGGAGTATTCCTATCTACTCTTCACAATACAATGAAGTTCATTTATAACAACAGACTCTATACGATTGAGGGTGATCCAAATCTGAAAAGTTACTTATAAGAAGAAGCCAAATCTCAACCTTTCATTTCTAAACCTCTTAATACTTTGATTCCATCTTCAACAAAAGTTGATTCGTTATCTACAGCTACTCACAATGGTGATGAACATGAGTGTCTATCACCTTCAAGTGGGTTTTTCGGTGATGATTGGGGTTTGTTAGATTTTACACCTTCCTTTATAGGTGATTATAAAATCCCACCACAAAAGTCCAAAACTCAAAAAGTGGATTTGGTTTCATCTACACAATCTATTCCTTCTACTTCCACAAATTCAGCTGACTATACTTCTACTATCAACTATGCCACTAACAGTCATCTGCAATCTCTAATGGAAATGGCATTCCATTATGGTCAAGGTTTTCAAATATTCTTACAAATTGTCCATATAGAGGAAATGGTTATGGTTTAAAGGAACAAGGTATCAAGATTCCTTTAGAACCTAATCCACATGGTTCTTTGTCTAGCCTTGGATACCACCATTTGAAGCTCACTAAAGCCTCTTATCGTCCCTATCTCAATGTAAACATGATATTTGCAACTCAAAATTCTTCTACATCACTTAATCTAATTTATCCTAAATTGATAGACATAAATTTGGCTGCTAGCATACCTTCTTTAGATATTTTCCCAGTGGATGAAGCTTTGGCTGAGTTCCTAGGAGTCTATGAGCATATGCCTCGTTACCATCATGGTCGTGGATTTCCCTATTGTTTAAACGTTGAGGCATACTTTAGGAAAGACATTTTTTTATCATATGATATCTCATCTTGTCAAGAGATGCTTCAGGAATCTCTTCATCCACCTGATGTCCTAGACAATAGTGCCCTCCTTGTTGGAGATATTGTCAATGTCTCAGTAGATCCAAATAACTCTGAGAAAGTTTTCCCAATTGGAAAATGTCTCAATCCTGATGAAAAATGTGAACACTCTTATCTTCTACATGAATTTCCAGATCTAATTTCTTGGACATATTCAGATATGCCTAGCATTGACTCACACGTTGTAACACACAACATTGTGTTGCATCCTGATGCCAAGCCTCTAAAATAAAATTTCTAAAGGATGAATCCCAAGGTAGAATTATTAGTTAAGGATGAGATCAAGAAGCTTCCACAAGCTAGATTTATCTTCCCTATTGACTATTCCCCTTGGATATCGAATATTGTTGCTTCGCTAAACCTGATAACCATATTCGGATATGTGTTGATTTTCATGATCTAAACAAATCTTCTCTAAAAGATGACTTTCCTCTTCCTAATATTGAAATGATTATTGATTCCACTACTGGCCATGCCTTACTCTCCTTTATGGATGGATTATTTGGATACAACCAAATTTTCATCAATCCTCAAGATCATTATAAAATAGCTTTTATCACACCTTAGGGAACATTTTGTTGGGTGTTCATGCCATTCAGACTAAAGAATGATTGCACGACATATCAATGTGCAATGATACTCATCTTCCATGTCTTCATTCACAATATCTTAGAGGATTATGTCGATGACATTCTAGAGACGTCCATCTTGCATTAGGATCACGTCAAAATCCTTCACCAAATATTTGAGTGTATTCATAAATAAAACATGCGCTTATATCCCCATAAATGCATCTTTGGCATTCATAGTGGCAATCTATTTGGATTTATTGTTTTGTATTATGGTATTGAGTTGGATACAAAGAAGATTGATGCTACTATTGACATGCCACCCCCTAAAAACATTTCTCAACTTCGTAGTTTACAAGGAAAAATTTAGGATATTCACCAGTTTGTCCCACAACTAGAAGATCAAACTCTTCCTTTCACTCAACTTCTTAAGAAATATTCTCATTTCGATTGTAATGCGGATTACCAAAAATCTTTCAATGATCTAAAAAGCTATTTGGGTAATCCCCTGTTTTACATCCAACTATTTTTGATCATCCTTTCCTTCTTAATGCTTATGCTTCATCTAATGCTCTTGCAACACTATTGGCACAACATGATGATGATGAAAAAGAACATGTTGTATACTACATCAGCTAAATTGTGCTCGATTATGAGGTTTGATATTCTACAATTGAAAAATAATGTCTAGATCTTGTATTTATAACACAAAAGTTAAGGCACTATCTTCTAAATGCTAAAACACACATGTCATCATGAAATTTGATCCTTTGAAACATCTCTTTGCTAAAATAGATCTTTCAGAACATTTAGCTAAGTGGGTGATGTTGTTAATAGAATTCAACCTTAAATTTGTCTTTCAAAATGTGATTAAGGATCAAACATTGACTACCCAGTTAGCCAACACTCCTTCACCATTTTCTCTTCAAAATTAGGACTCATTCCCCAATGAATATGTCCTTCCTTTGAACATTGAGTGGCAATGGGACTTGTTCTTTGACTGTTCTAGGTGTTGAACTGGCTCTGATGTTGCTGTTATACTAGTACCCTCTTTAGGTAACCCAATTCCTCTATCTTACTGTCTAAACTTTATATGTACCAAAAAAATTGTAGAGTGTGGAGCCCTTATTGTTGGCTTGCATGCCGCTCTATCTCTTAATATTCAAATTATTCATATATTTGACCTAATTCACATTTGATTATAAGACAAGTCATTAGATCTTATCAAGCAAAGAAAGATAAGATATCTCAATATCATGACTTAGCCTTATTACTATTTAAGTGTTTCTCCTCTTTCACAATTGACACGATTCCATGAAAAGACAATCAACATGTGGATGCAATGGTGAGCACTACCTCCCTTATATCCCTTGATGATTCATCCACAGACTATAAGTTCACCATTCATAACCTTCACCATCTATATTAGAAGTTTCTTCTGATATTACCTTTTGTGGTATCATTGATTCAGATCAATGGTACTCCCATATATTCTAATATTTGTGTGATGATACTTTTCCTAATCCTTTGTCTAAAAATGCTTGAGCTTGCATTCGCAAGATCATGGCACGTTACATAATTTTATCTAATTTTCTCTATCGAAGGTACTACAACTGTTGGAATGCACCAGACAACTGAGAGGGGGGGTGAATCAATTGTCCTAAAACTTTAACCAATTATTACCATTAACTTATCAAACACTTATATTCTAATGTAACAATGTAAGCATAAATAAGAAGCTCAACACATTAACATAATCAACATAGGAGACACCAGATTTTTATGTGGAAAACCCTAAAAGGGAAAAACCACAGTGGGTGTTAGCCTACAAAAAATATATGAGTTATAATAATACCAAAAAATAGAGGCTCATTGCCTACAGGGCTCACTACCCAAATTGCTCACTACAAAGAACGACTCACTGCCAAGGGGTCACTCACTGCCAAAGATTGGGTCACTGCCAAAATGGTGAACTAATTAAGTAGCATCTACTCCATGCCTGGGTTTAGTTCCTTTGAAGCACAATAAACTTCTCTGCTCTACTCTTTCACACCTTCACACTTATCTCCTCATATTTGCACACTCATTGCATCTTTTTACAATTCATTACAAGTATTTATACAAGTCATCAACCTTGGAATGTACATCAAGGTCGGCAATACATTCATCAACCGTTGGAACAATCTCCAAGGTCAGCATTACAAACATACATACAATAGGTTTGGACCTAATACAAAATCAACTAAGGAAAATATGTAAAGATGTATGTGGATCACATTGCTCCTTAGCTGAGACTCAAATGCAATTTTCATGCCACGACATGCTTTCACAAACTACAAGGCATCTCCACAATTAGTGAAATCAACTAGGTCAGCCAAGACTGATGAGAGCACTAGGTCTGCTAAGAACATTCTTCATTCACAATCCAATTTTGTCTTTGCAGACCAATCCAAATGTAGGAACACAATCAAGAGACATCCACAAGCACATTGTAATCACCAGGAACAACCACATGATCTCTAACTACTCTGTCAAGAAGATTCTTCAAACTGGAGAACAAGAACAACATTGTCAACCACTGTCATAAGTAAAGGATAGCTTGCAGACCACCCAATCATGAACCATTGTAGTTGAAGGCACTTAACATCATTCCAGACTCAACTCTAGAATTGTAAATCAAAATGCTTCAATGCGGAGGAATGTGAAGCATAACACTTTCTCCCTGTCACCACCAAACATATAGGAAAAGTAGTTTTCACTCTGGTGAACATAACTCACTCAAATATTCATATCGAGGGCTCAAACATGGAATATAACATTTTTAGATAGAATTCTAAATAACTTCCAATCCACAGACAAATATATTCATCCTACATGAAATGTGAAGCACTCTTCTAGATTGTTCTTCAGTATGCAATACCCTGTTTTCAGTGTAACTCACTATTTCTACCAGAGGACCTAATTTTCTTAATATCCTCAACATCAAGATTGCTTAGATAAGTAAATACAAAGCATATTACTCATTACAAGAAGACAATAAGATAGGAGCACAATTGACACCAATGACAACACAAATATGTTGACATCAATGACAACACCGATTAGGCACATACTTGCAACAATGTCCCCCTTTGTCATTGATGGCAACATATGATGTGAAAAACTATAAAGACCATCAAGACACAATTCTCCCCCTTTCTCTTTACACATCTATATTTCTTTTCTGCTTCTGAGTTTTTCACATGATTTCTCTCCCCCTTTGACATCAATGGCAAAGGGCACATACTTGCATTCTGCTGCTTTGATCCAACTGAACTATTACCAATACATCTAGCTACTCCCCCTGAGAGGTAGCCCTCAAAAAATCAATCTAGATCAAAAAGTGAGACTTTAGACACCACTTGATTGATGCATTCTCATGCATCTTAAGTTAAGGTAGGAGGGGTAATGACCCCTAGCTTTCCTCTAAGGTACTCAAAAGTATCCTTGGGTAGAGGCTTGATGAAGATATCTACAATTTGATCTTTTGTGGACACATATTCCAAATTTACTTCATTCTCTGTCACCTTCTCTCTCAAAAAGTGATACCTTATAGATATATGCTTTGTTCTTGTGTGCATCATTGGATTCTTGGAATTATTGATGACACTTGTATTATCACACAAGATTGCAATTGGATCTTCATAAACAACTCTTATATCCTTCAAATTCTACTTCATCCATAACACTTGAGTACAACAACATGCTTATGCAATAGACTCTACTTCTGCAGTTGACAAAGAGATTGAATCTTGCTTCTTGCTCAGCCATGAAACCAATCTGTTTCAGACTAAAAAGAAAGCACCTTCACTTGTACTTTTTCTGTCATCAACATCTCCTGCCCAATCAGCATTTGTATAAGAACTGAGAGTGAAATCATTATATCTTTTGGATACCATAGGTCATGATCTAGTGTGCCTTTTAGATACCTTACGATTCTCTTGACTGCCATCACATGTGATTCTGTTGGATCAGCTTGAAATCTTGCAACAAGACAAACCGCATGCATAATATCAGGTCTGGTTTGAGTTAGATAAAGCAATCCTTCAATCATGGATTGTACCTTTTCTGATCAATCTTGGGTGAATCATTAGTTTTGCTCAACTTGTAGCCAGTCACCATAGGAGTACATACTGGTTTAGAGTCCTCCATCCCAAACTTCTTCAATAGTTCTCTCACATACTTAGACTGGGATATGAAGATTCCTTTATCTAATTGATTAATTTGTAGACCCAAAAAGAAATTCATTTCACCAAACATGGACATTTCAAATTCACTTTTCATCTCACTGACAAACTTTATGCACATACCTTCATTTCCTCCATAGATAATGTTGTCAACAAAGACTTCAACAGTCAAGATTTGATTATCATTGATTTTGAAATATAGATTGCTATTTGCAATACCTTTACTAAATCCCAATTGCAATAAATACCTATCTAACCTTGCATACCAAACTCTAGGGGCTTGTTTGAGTCCGTACAATGCTTTCTTCAACCTGCATACCATATCACCTTGATTTGACAGTTAGAATCCCTCTGGTTTCTCAATGTATACTTCCTCTTCTAACTCACCATTCAGGAATGCAGACTTCACATCCATTTGATATACCTTAAAATCTTTGTGAGCTACAAATGCCAGAAACATTTTCATTGCTTCAATCTAAGCTATTGGGGCAAAAGTTTCTTCAAAATCTATCCCTTCAATTTGAGAATATCCTTTGCACACAAGTCTTGCTTTATTCCTTACAACTTCTCCATTTTCATTCAATTTGTTCCTAAAGACCCATTTGGTTCCAATAACATTTTGGTCAACTAGTTGTGAAGTGTTTGAATGAGGTCTCATAGTTGTGGTGCTAGAACCTTGTTCTCTAGTGTTGGCATGGTGTCACACATGTGTTTAAGTCTTTGCATTTCATCTTGTTCCTCAAGGTATGCAACATGTTTCTTGTCATCATTGGAAGTAGGAGGAGGGTCCCATAGAAGTATGAGTTTGGGTCTAGGATTTGTCTCCTCATTAGGACTAGAAGAAGGGCCTCGTTGAAGTATGAGTTTGGGCTTAGGATTTATCTCAGGCTTGCTACAGATTAGGACCATTTTGACTAGTGATTGACTAGGACTAGGACGATGATGTGGAATGATTGGGATATGATTAGGATAGGACAAGTAGGATGATTAATATGTGGATTAGGTGAATGATAAGGATGGTTAGGGTTTGATTAGGATGAAAGGTTATTTAGAATGAATGTGATAGAAAGAATGTTTAGAATGATGCATTTATGTGATTGTGTTTATATCTTGATTTGGTAATTTGCAAACAAATGATTTCACATGTACACACATGAATCACACATGCAAGACACATAAGCAAGTTTGACTTTGAAATTTGAATGGGATTATTAGGAAGACATTTGAAGACACCTCAACAATCCTAGGATTAGTCAAGTAGGTGTGGCCAAATACATCTTACTCTAGGATGCACAAGTTTGACTAAGGATGTCCCCAATATACTCAAGGTACAGAAGGCCCAATTCCGTGAAATGAAAATGAAATAATCCCACACAGGGGTAACCCACCCTTCATCTTCACTTCCCCAAGGTATAAATTTCTTGGGGGCTTAGCCCAAATGACAAGATTTCAACTTCCAAGAGGGTGTCTTTCGACTCACACCTTGCTATTTAGACTCCACTGAAATGCTAGAGTTGAGGTCATCCCTTGGAGTGGTGTGTCTCCAAGCATGCCTCCTAGAAGGGTGATGATAGCAAATCTAGTGGCATGCTTTTGATCTCCAAGATCACCATGTGGTGCAAGGAGAGAGCATACACACACACACTAGATTCACACTCGCAATGTAAATTCCCCTTAGAAATGAAATGTGTGTTGTGAAAGTGAATGGATGAAAGGTGTTTTTGATTCTCAAGATCATACAAAGAGCATGAGAAGAGAATACACACCTTCAATCACACTCAAGTTCACCAAACAATGCAAGCACTTGTTCATTTTTAATCCAAATCCAAATGTGTGAATGAAGACACAAGTTCATTTTTAGCCAAATTTCAATGTGTGATTGTAAACAAGAGTTTTTTTTAGTGCCCAATCTAAATGTGAATGCAAACAAGATGTTCATTTTAATGCCCAAATTGAAGTGTGAAGACAAGCAAGTTTGATTTGATCAAATGAAAGATGAAAGAATGAAATAAATGCACCTAAAAATTTTGCTCCAAATATGCTATTGAGACCGATGTAAATGCTATTACAGCTCCTTGATTCCACCTAGAAGCCACCAAAACAAGAAAATACCTAGATGAAAACCTAGAAGATCATTTGAAGTTTGTAAAAGAGAGTTAACTTTGACTAAAAAACCTAGATGAAATGGTACAGTCGCCTAAAAATTCTTTTGCCATAGCGTAGCTGGGTGAAGTAGCTTCCCAACACTACTCATTTTGTGAAATTTTGACTTGTTTTGACCAAGTTATGAAGAAACAAAAGTGCCCAATTAGGGCTCTAGGAGGATGATAGGATAGTCTGACTACCAAGCCTAACCACTAGCGGTTGGATGCAATCATGGTCACATGTAATGGTTACATCTGGTAGTTTAGCTATAGTAGTTTATGTTGAAAGTTAATGAACAGACCACTAGTGGTCTGTGTAGAGTGGTCACAAGGTGCAGTCATGAACAAGCGGCTAGCAGGCGGTTAAGGGTTTAGTGGCGCCCTTGGTCTCCCATTTGATTGAGGGTTGAAGAGAGACAAAAAATAAAAAGGGGGCTAAGGGCTTATGGCCCCCTCGGTCCTTTTGGTCACAGATATGACCCTGACCCAAAAGTGAAGGCTATGTGGTTTGGAAAGTCAACGGATGATAGAAGTGGTTTGGAGCAGCGGTCAACATGACAGGGGGAAAAATAGGTAGCAGAATAGAGTTTCAGGCTGACAATGAGCAGAGATTTAGAGGAAGCTGTCATTAGCTAATAGTTTAGGGCCAAACGATGCAAGCAACGGTAGATATAGGTGGCAACGAGTGGTGTTCCAGGGGAGGCGATGGTAACAGAAGGCAGAGGCGGTTGAAATTTGGTGGCAACTACAAAGTTTAAAGGGTGGCGGAATGGAGGAGTCGGGGTGTCAAACAAAAGGTGAAGTGTAGTACTACTAGGGTTTAACCAGTGTTGACGAGCTAGGGGATGTTGATTAAAGAGATAAGGGAGATGACAAGGGTATTTCAATGAGTGGCGGGCTTGGTTTCAAAGATTGCAACTGAGGGATTAATGGTGGTGACTAGAGTTTTAGAGCCACCACGACTAGGGTTTCGGATCCTGCACCACCGAAAATGTAACCTGCAAATTAAAATGAATAAACCTAAACAACAAACCTTTAGACCATGTAAAAAAAAGAATGTTAAACATGCAAGCAACTAGAAGATCCCCTGTGTAGGCCGTACAGGTCTGTACAGGACCTAAACTAAAAAAAAATTCAAAAAATTTTTGGCAGAAAAATATAGTGTTATATGTTATTTTTCACCTGCAAGGCCTCCCAGACACAATGGTGAGGTTTGTTCAGGCAAGGAAGAAACCTGCAAAAGTCAATCACCAAAACTTGACAAAAATGTTAGATTCATGTTGAGTTCACCAAATGTATTAGGGGAAAAATCAGAGCTATGAATCACAAACAACAATCATTAAACCCTAATAGCACAATGGAGTGCACGATAGACATAGAAACCCAAATGACAAAGTAAACCAAAACTAAATATCTATGCTAAGCTTGGCTATCCTCCATTGCTCTTCTCAATCTTGCATAGGAATGCAAAATGTCAAAGGATGAATGTTTATTGCTCACTATTTCAACAACATAACAATGGAATGAATGATGGATGATTCTAGAGGAAATTCAACAACACGAGGCTACTTGAAAATGGAACCCCAAACGGTATGGGAGAGGGTTGATTTATAGGAAAGGAGTGATTTGAATTGATGGCTAGGATTGAAAGTTGATTTGAACGATGTGGACTGTTGAGATTGAATAGGGTTTCCCACTCCACAAGGAGTTGTAGTCATGTGACAAGTGTGTAGATAGGAATAGGGCTGGCCTAATTTAAATAATGTTTTATTTAAATTAGTTGGACATGTGAAAAGCCTTAAATGAAAAATGTAGTATGGGACATGTGTTGGATTGTGGTGAAAGGTAAGGACTAATTCAAATATTTTATTTAAATTAGTTAGAAAATGGGAGAGGGGTAATTTAAATAAATATTTTATTTATTTAAATTAGAGGAAAGGTGGGAAATAAATTAAATAAATTGGATTTATTTAATTGATTGGCTAGTGGGATTAGGATGGGATTAGTTAAATAAATAAGATTTATTTAACTAATTAGGTGATGAGGGGATTATACAAGGGACCTAGGATAAAATGTTTCAAGATGTTTCAAGTAATGTATCGACAAGGTGATGTTGCAAGACATGGACAATTTTAAGTGTCTACAGAAATCAACCATTAACTAACCTCCAAAAGATACAACACTTGTCTAACTCACATGACATTTATGAGGGCAAGTGGCAAGTCAAAATGAAAGAGGTGTCTCACATAGCTAAGGATGCATGTCTAAATGAGATAAACTCCTAAAAGACCTAAGTAAGCTTAAGCATATGTGTGAATAGGTCAATCCTTCAAAGAGGTTATATCTAAACTAGTTAGATAATGACACTATTTACACTAACAACCCCCTTAAGTGCAACTTAGGGAGTAGTGAAATAAAGATGGGTCTTGGGTACTAGGCCATGTTAGGTACCCATGTACAAAGAAATATCTCATAAAGTGGAGAAAGAAAGAAAAATTAGTGGGAAAAACTTCTCTCCAAAAGGAGAGATGAAAATACATAAGAAGCGGGTAGAAGGAGGACTCAACATGACCCCTGAAGGACTACTTCTACAAAAATACATGAAGTGTTTCCCCCAAAAGAGAGAAATAGAGAGACTAAAAACCCCCCATAAGATGACTGATCTTGTATTGCCCACTTAATCTCGAATATGAATGTTGAAAGTGATGTTTGAAAGTAGAACAACATGCCTTCCCTATGGAAGAAAAAGAACTGCATGAAGGTGCATGAGATCTTCCCAAGTGAGAAGAACAAAGTGGGTCTCTGAATGTTGCACATAATTCAGAGACTGTAATAAAATCTCTTGAAGCTATATAGAAACCATTAGCGGAATTAAAACATGATCAAGGGATTGAGTAACAACATCCCATTGCAAATTTGAGGAAGCTTCATGTGAAGCAATAGGTGAAGGTGGAGGTGGTGACTCTATTGTTTGAAGAATTGTGATGTTCAATTGACCAAGTTGATCCTCTAATGATGTATCCACACTGAATGCTAGAGTGTAAACTATAGAGTCTTCGTCATCAGGTGCAAAGTGTGAAAATGTATAAACACAAGAAGAGTTGTCAACTTAAATCCCAACTACAACAAGTTCTCTAGTGCACAAATCTCTTATCATAATTGATTTTGAATTGAATTCAACTCTCTTTTCTGATCCAATATTGGTGATTTGGTAGATGGAAAGTACATTTTGTGATAATTCTAGAACAAAGAGAGCATCTTTAATATAGCCTTCTCCTACTTTAACATTTCCTTTTCCCACAAGTTGTCATGTATGAATTGTTTGCAACCAATATCTTTGTTGTAGTTGTGTAGCGTAGTGATGAAAACACAAGAGGACAAGGTGCCATATGATGTGATGCACCAGAATCAAGAACCCATCATTGAGACTCAGAGACTACAGAGGCACATAGTGCTTAGCCCTTTGATGGTTTTGATGTTGATGGAGAAGAAGAAAGACAAGCCTTGAGTTGTGAATTTTCAAGGTATTTTTGTTTAATGATTCTCTTGTACTCATCTTCTTTATTTTTAAAACATGTATTTTCTTCATGACCACTTCTCTTACAATAAGAGCAAGTAGGCCTCTCCTTACCTTTTCTTTTTGATGAAGACTTAGATGGAGGGTGTTATTTTGATCCTTTGCATTTATCTTGATCTCTAGTTTGTTTCTTTGGTGTTTGATTTGAAGATGAAGATGCAACATTTGTATGTGTTGATGAAGACTTCAAAACACTCATTTGTACTAACTTATCTTGTTCCCTTCTGAGATTAACTACAAATTTAGAAAGAGAAGGCATAGTGAATTTTGTACCAAGTCCACTCTTGGTAGTATGAAATGCTGAAAAAATACTAAATACTAATGACCAAGCTTAGACAAAATACTAAGGACCAATTGTTCATTTGTTTTGTTAATGCCACATTGTTGGAGTTGAAATCTGAGTGAATTTAACTTAGTGAAAAAATCTTGTATAGTAGTGAAGTCTTGTGGATTAAGACTAATTAGCTATGTCATGCCCATATTTTACATGTGGACATGAAAACTAACATATCACAATTTTTAATAAAACAAGTCACTACACACTCACACATCAAATGCATGCTCAAATAACATACACACTTAACATTTTTGTATGCACAACACATGTTAGGTATGCCACACTAAGGAGGGGAAGTTAATCAAGATGTGGAAAATGTGAACTCCTTTTGTAACCCTTCGAAGATGGAAGTAAACTAAAAGGGAAAACATTGCATCTTGCATCGCCAAGAGGGGATGTCTCTATCAAGAAATTGACCCTAGGGTTTTCTAGATGAAAATGAGAAGTTAGTTTCAACCTAAGTCGAAACCCTAACCCTAAAAATCATTAACCAAAAAAATCCATCTATAATGTGAAATCAAAAATAAAACTATAATTTAAACCAATTCACCATCATTAAACTAACTCAAAGGATTAAATTAAATTAAATTGCCTTTCAAAAGTCTAACTATAATAAATTTAAAGGAGAACTTTGAAATCAAACTATACAATGATAAAATTAATTTAACCCAGTAATTGACTTTCCATTCAAATAACTAGCTCAAATGCCCTCTAAAACCCTAATCCAAATAACCAGTCTTTGAAAAATTTGGCAGCATAACATTACCCAAGCATATAATTTCCCAAAATTTTCAACAACATAACATTATAAAGGCAAACTAGGGAACAAATTAAATCCAAGGTGCAATAAATTAAAACATAACTATAGAACTATGGGTGAGTGCAAGATCATGATGGGCCAAACAATACCTCTAAGTGGCAATGAAAATACTAAAAAATAGACTTAGTCACGTTCAGGTGAAATTTTGAATGGATTATCTACATAATTTGAAAAATATGTAAGAACAAATTTATAGATAATTGAATCTAGTTTATGAGCTACTATTTTTTTTTCGAAAAAAATAAATTTACTTGGTGAAAAATGAATATTTCAATGAACAACTACTAATTTTTTTAGAAAAATATAAGAACCGGGTGTCATTCCATCCAACCTAAGTATGAACAAAAAAATATTTTTTTTGAATCTTTCAAAATAAGTAAAGGGCTCATGCCCATATGTGGAAAGGAATATATTTTGAGTCTATTGAAGGATATGGAAGAGGAAGTGGAGAACAGTCCAATAGTGTGTATAATCTTTGGGAAATAATTTTTGAATGAAATGAAGGAGAGGGTGAAAGGAAGCAAAGTATGCAGAAACACTTCCTACACTGATCTACTAAGGAAACATTTATGCAAATTTTAAGTTTTACAGTTATAGATTAAGATGCACATTAACAAAAAAGTGATAACAACATCCAAATACAAATACAAAACTCACAAGATATACGTGGGGAAAACCATTTCAGGTGAAAAACCCCACTCCAAAACTTGCACAATGTATTATCAAATCAAAAGATGATTACAACACACTTGCAATGCAAGCTCTTTTAGGAGTACACAATGCTAATTCTCATTTGCATCCCATGACCTTTCACATTCTCCAGCCATTTATTTATTAAGCCTCTTTGGTGGTTATCCAATGTTAACTTTTCTATGTTAGCCAATAACAAATTAAATGTCGACACCTTTATTAAATATAGGGCATTATTTTACTTCGGGGCACTACCCCCAGCAACCCCCATTGGAGGTGTTGCCCCTAGACCCCTACCATGGGCGCCACCCCCGGGCTCCACCCTCCTGCACTCCCCCATTAATTATTTTGGGGGGAATCCATAGCTGACAAAGTCACCAAAATTTACCTTGCTACATGTACCTACAACCCTACAACATGATCAGTCACCACATACTAACAACTTGTCACACCTATCATTTTAGCTCTTGCATCTCATAGAATCTATCATAACTCATGACACATGACCACAAAGTGCCAGCACCAACATTAGAAATTGCAAAGGTTGAGACACCTTAATTCCCAATAGAGGGCATGTTTTGTTTTCATTCCTGAGCCTAAGGAGCTTGGGACAATAGACAAGGACCAATAAATTCCATTAGAGAAAATGAAATGTTGGATGAATATGTTAATATATTAATGAAGGAATTACTAGATGGGCTACCACCTATGAGGAGTATAAGCCATTGTATGGATTTGATTCCAGGAACAAGTTTGCTGAATAAGGTAGCTTATAGGATGAATCCTATAGAGCATGAGGAGATAAATAGACAAGTGCAAGAATTGTTGGATAAGTGTTTGATAAGGGAAAGTCTAAGCCCATGTGCAGTACTAGCAGTGTTGGCACCCAAAAAGGATGGGGAACGACGTATGTGTACCGATTCAAGAGCCATCAATAAGATAACAATTAAGTATAGGTTTCTATTGCATCAAATAGATGACTTGATGGATTATTTAAGTAGGGCCAAGTATTTCATCAAAATTGATTGAAAAAGTGGATATCATCAAATAAGAATTAGAGAAGGGGACGAGTGGAAGACTACCTTCAAAACAAAGTATGGACTATATGAATGGATGGTCATGTCATTTGGCTTGACAAATGCATCAAGTACATTCATGAGGATGATGAACAAAGTGCTGAAACCATTCCTTGGTAAGTTTGTTATTGTATATTTGGATGATATCTTGACTTTTAGTAGAACAAAGGAAAAACATTTGATGCATGTGAGAGTTGTTTTGTAAAGATTAAAAGAGAATTTGCTAGTCAATCTTATGAAGTGCAACTTTATGAAAAAGAAGCTAGTTTATTTGGGTTTTGACATTTCACAAGATGGTTTACAGATGGATCTAAAAAAGTCAAGGCTATTGTGGATTGGCCATCACCTAAAAGTATGTTTGAAGCAAGGAGTTTCCACAATTTGGCAAGTTTTTACAAAAAATTTCAGAAATTTCAACGGTATTTGTGCTCCCATTATCGAAACAATGAAGGGTGGAAGAAAAGAATTCAAGTGGACAGTTGCAGTAGAGAAAGGTTTTAAAGTGTTGAAGGAAAACATGATAGGAGGTGTTCTAAGTCAAGAGGGAAGACTGATAGCCTAGTTTAGTGAGAAATTGAATGAAGACAAAAAGAGGTATTATGTGTATGTCCAAGAGTTTTATGCTATTGTGCAAGCACTCAAAAAATGGAGACATTATTTGCTACCCAAGGAGTTTGTATTGTACACTAATCGTCATGCATAGTTACAGTTTATAAACAACCAAGGTAAGTTGAGTATGAAACATATGAAGTGGGTTGATTTTCTTCAAAGCTAATTTTTTGTTTTAAAATATAGGAGTAGTAAACCTAATTTGGTAGCTAATGCATTAAGATGGAGGTGTTTGTTGTTCAATGAGTTGAGTATAAATCTATTAGGGTTTGATTTATATGAAAACTTTATTAAATATATCTCAAACATAAATTTGTCCATGTCAAATATAAACATATTTATGTCCATCAAAAGCATAAACATGTCCATACATAGATTCATAAATGTCCATACATGTTGAAAATATATAAATATAAATGTTCATACATGTTTGAAAATATAAATATAAACATGACCATGCATGGATGCATAAATATCCATACATGTTAAATATATAAACATAAACATCCATACATGCCAAATATAAACATAAACATATAAGGGTCCAAATCTCAAACATGAGTATAAACTCAAATGTCCATATCTCAAACATAATCATAAGTTACACAAATGTCCATGTCTATTTCTCAAACATAAACATAAACACAAATGTCCACATGTCCATATCTCAAACATAAACATAAACACAAACACATGTCCATGTCTATATCTCAAACATAAACATAAACACAAAGATCCACATGTCCATATCTCAAACATAAACATAAACACAAACACATGTCCATGTCCCTATCCATATTTCAAACATAAGAACTCATAAACAGAAATGTCCATATCTCAAACATAAATATCAATCTCTCAAACATGTACGTTACTAGCTATTTTGATCATGATGTTGGCTCTTAGTCGAGTTAGCCTCAGAGTGAGGATCCTACTTTGATAGATGCAACGAGCCCTACAAAAGTGTAATTAAATTAGAATTATATATACACATGTTTCCTACATACATACATACATCAACTCACCTATCCATTTGGTCAAGTGAATCAGGTGTGCATACATGCTCGGCCCTCAAACTAGAAGTAACACCTACATCCTCAAGCTACACATGCACATAAGAAAGAAAGAAAAAATTCAAATATAATTTATTTTTGTAGGGTCCTACAAGCATATGTTTAAATTTTACAGTATAAATTTAACTTTAAAAAATTAAAAATTATAGACATATGTCATACTAAGACCTTGAATATCACCATCCTCACCTACAATGATGGAATCCATTAACTTTATCCCTAATTTGCACTTAAGGGGGGGTGTTAGTGTGAACAGGGTTACTTTGTTATCTAGCTCTTTCTTAGCTTGTTCTCCACCTTAGCTCTTTTCACACTAGGTTAAGCTTACTTAGGGACTTTTTCACTTTATCCCACATTGGTTGTGTATTGAGTTTCTTGGGTGGGTATATATATTTATATACCCACCCAAGAAACTCAATACACAACCAATGTGGGATAAAGTGAAAAAGTCCCTAAGTAAGCTTTACCTAGTGTGAAAAGAGCTAAGGTGGAGAACAAGCTAAGAAAGAGCTAGATAACAAAGTAACCCTGTTCACACTAACACCCCCCCTTAAGTGCAACTTAGGGGGAAATGTTGACAAAAAACAAAGATGGGTCCCGGCAACAAGGCCTGATGAGGTACCCATGTACAAAGAATCCCCTCAAATAGAAAAGGAAGGAGAAAACCCAATGGGAAAAAACTCCCCCATGAGAGGAAAAGAAGAGAGCCCAAATAGCCCCCACTCAATGTAGAGTCTCCTGCACTGATGGTAGATGCCCGACAATGAATACTGAAGACGATCCATGATCGTCGAACAATGTTCCTCCCCATAGGAAGAAATAAGATGAAGAATGTATGCAAGATTTCTTTCCATTCCTTATAGGAATATGAAGGAAGAAGGATAAATGTCTCTGAACTTTGCACATTATCCAAAGACAACAATGATGCTCCTAAAAACTGCTCAAATGTCTCCAATCCACTACCAAACTGTGACTGAATAGGAGGATGAAGAACAATCTTAGAAGATGATATCTTCTCTGAAGACAAGGAAACCTTCTCCAAATGTTGTCTAGTGATCTCTAAGCCAATGCCAAACTGTGACAAATACTGATATGGATCAGGTACCATAGAAGATTCAAGTACAGTAACCGTGGATGTATGGTGCTCACCATCGGTAAGACAACTAGACCAATGAGAATTTGGTACTTCTGCAGAGGATGTCAACATGAATGATGACTGAGTCAGATGTGTGGACTCATGAGTATCTGCAGAAACTGTCACTGTAGAAGCAAATGTAGGCAAAGAAGAAACAAGAGGGTTTGAATGTGCCCTCAAAACATCTGAAGAAGAATCAACTCCATCAAAGAGTAGATGAATGAAATCAATAGTGTCTCCCAAATCTGTAATGTGGGACTCCATAAATAAGGATGAGATGTCTGGTAGGAATATGTCCCAAAAAACTGCTTCTGGAAGACCGATATGAGCCTGCTGCATAGAATCATTGGAAGCCATGAAAGGAGCTACACTGAACTTAGATAGAGCAACAGGTAATGAAGGAGATGAGATCTCAATGCATGTCATAGGACTACATTGTTCATCCCCAAATGATATGTCCACACAAGATGGCTTAGTATGAACATGTGAAATATCTGCTAATGCTGGATCACATGAAGTCTCTGAAGGAGGAGTATCAGGAAAAGTCTCTATGTCATTTGGACATTCAAGTGCTTTCCATTCATCAAGCTTCATAGTTGTTTTAAAATCATATGACAGAAAAACATCAAGTGGTTTTAAACAATCTGCAACAGGATCCTCAGGAAATGTAGACTCATCCAAGTCACTATACATCTCCCAAAGTTTGGTCCAACGAGCACGAGGGGAAGAAACCCATGTTAATGTACTCATTGTGTCAAAGTCAACATTTGAACCAAGAAATGTTGCTACATAACCATTCTTTTGATGCCATACAATGCTTTTCTGAAATGATATTGGTTGAGGAACAAGTTCGTAGAGATAGGGCAGAAGATTAAGCCATCTGAAATGTTTCAGCATACCATCTCACCAATACTTATAGTTACCCCTTTTTAGTTCAATTACAGCTGGATGCTTTGTGATACCCATGATTACTCCTTAAATTTAGTCATACATAAGACCAATTAGGAGACTAAATCCAACAAAAGTAAGAACACCAAGAGACCCCCCCAAGAAAAAATAATTTGGCACTTTATAAGTAGTGCGGTTACAATGACCACTAAGAGAACGCTGAGTGGACTTGACTTCAATGCTTTTACAAATCCTCACAAAATGAACATATACTAAAATTACAATTTCGGGACAAACCCAAATGAAATTAGAAGTACCACTGCGAAGTACATGAAAAAATATGCACTTTCAAAAAAAGAATCGCCTCGATACGAGGTTGTATGTGAAAGTTATGATCCTCCGAAGTTCCCAAAAATGAGAACTGCGCAGTCACATGTGAGAATATGAGATTACTAAAAAATCTGTACACTGAAATCAAAAAATGATTGCACCAGCATGTAGATCACGAAAAATTAGCCAAAATAAAAAAACGAAGCTCACAAATCTGAGGTCGGGAGCCCGAGTTACAACCTTTAAAAGTTGAACTGTAATTTCCAAAACGCTAATGGAGAGGGGTTTTGCTATAGCTTTCTGACGTCGTTTTTGCAAAATATATAAGCTGTATGCAAAAACTAATAGATACCCAGATATTTTTTCGGTGTTACGAACAAAACCCAGAAGGCATTTTTCTCTGTGATCTACAGAAAATGTGACTCTAATTAAAAAAAACGTGTTTTGCATTAAAAAAATGGCATGCAAAGACTGAATCAGCTATCGAAGACAAATAAAGGCATGCTGCAACTTGCAAGATTGATCAGAATAAATAAAATGCAAGCCGATTGTTAGATTTTAGCTCAAAGAGTCTTGAGGAAGCTATGAAAAAAACTTGCAACTAGCAAGTCAAAATATGAACCCCCCAGAAACTAGAGTTTTCTCCACACTTTTCTATTTCTCCAGATCATCTGAAGATGCAAGAGAAGAGCATACTCATGTGCTTCAAAACCCACAACTCACAAACTAGAGTTTTCTCCACACTTTTCTATTTCTCCAGATCATCCGAAGATGCAAGAGAAGAGCACACTCATGTGCTTCGAAAAACAACTCTACACTCTCAGATTTCTAAAAAAAATGCTAACCCACAACTCACAACCGCTCTGATACTATGTTAGATTTCTACCCAAGCATGCAAGTGATTGAGATAAAGCAAAATAGAAATTAGATATGAGCTAAATAAACTGTATTCAACTCAAGAGAATGCAAAGCATTCCAATAGAATGGGGTGCTCATATGAGAGCAAGAGGTGGGTATATATATGATATTCCACCCAAGAAACTCAATACACAACCAATGTGGGATAAAGTGAAAAAGTCCCTAATTAAGCTTAACCTAGTGTGAAAAGAGCTAAGGTGGAGAACAAGCTAAGAAAGAGCTAGATAACAAAGTAACCCTGTTCACACTAACACTCACCTACAATGATGGAATCCATTAACTCTTCTATTGTTCTCTCATCTAGTAGTTGTAACAGTGATGTGTGCAAGGGACTGTGAATGTGAGATGACATCGATCCTGTAGAAAGCATCTCTACAAAACCCATACCACCTACAACCTTCTCAAGCAAATCAGGTCCCAAATGCTGAGCCTATGGATTGATAGAATGGTTAGTAGATGCATGTGATGCTCCATCATGTGACTCATGTAGCCCACTAGAGGATCTAATTGTACGATCTACATCACAACACTGCATGTCAGTTGTTGGGCTCTCTAAATTTGCAAGGATGTGACCCACATATGAACTAACACTTGCTAGAGGGACCCCCATCTATGATGATATCACCTGGTACACTATCATCAAGTCCTCAAATAAACAATAGGTTGTCCTCTGCATCTGGCCCTCCATTGTAATAATTTAGGCTCCAAATCCTCTATTGATGGGATGCATGTGAGATGATAAGCATCTATGTGTGTAGGTGACCTCAACAAATGCTTCATCAGATACTATTCCACATGATTTGTAGATATCATCTAAGTTGTATAGCAATCTTAGAAATACTCTCAATTGCTTCCCATTGAGAAGTAATAACTACATGATCACCAATACCACTAAGGGACAATGAGACCGCAAGCATCTTGTCACCAACCAAGCTCCTATAAATAGGAGGATCTTAATCTAGATGATGATATACATCCCTATCACATACTCTACCACATCCCTGCCCCAAATGTGGTGGTAAATCCAAATAGTTGACTTTAAGGCCTAAATGGACCTCGATGTACAGCTGCTATGCAAAATATAGTGAAATTTGGTCATTATTTGGATAATGACCATGTGCAACAAGAAATCTAGGATAAATCAATGATGCCATGTAAGGCATACACACCTAGTCACCTGATATGCCTTAACACTAGTTTTGGGTGCATACTAAGGAAAACATTGTACCTTAAGAGTTTATTTTGGCACTCTTAGCCAGACTTCACGCAATGGAATATTATAGATGCCTATGCTCGCATTGGGCAATAACAGTAGCTAATGTCTCACTATAATATGCACTAACACCCCCTAATGAATTTCTAATAAGAGCTAAACTATCCAAAATCTTCTCATAGTTAGAACTCTAAACCCCCATGGTTTATAAATCCTCTAAAATTGACCTCAATCTAGCAATCTCTCTATCTGTATGGCCAAAAAGTGGATCTATTTCTCCCTATCACATTTACATGTAAATATACTTGAGAGTTCAGGAACATAACATGATATAGTTCCTATGTTAGTTAATTTTATCATTTAAAAGTAAAGACATAAATCTAGGAAAATAACAGATCTAGATAGCTAGTTCACTATACATCTGAGATTATCATGTTTTAAACTTAATATAAATAAAATACTTAAGAGACATAAATATGCTAGAAACAATTAAGTTACACAAGCATTTCAACTCACAAGTTATAAAGTACAAGGCGATATCATTTAATGAAAATGTAGTCTATTTCATTATATCAGATACTTGTAACTTACAAATTCTGTTTCATTTAATGAAAAATGAAGTCCAATGTTTTTAGTGCTTTCTTTTTAACATAATGCTACACACTTTTACACATAATAGATATGAGTGACTACAAAGAATTTGAGAACTTACAAATTATGACTGTGATCAACTAGAATAAATTTAACCTTTTTAAACATATTGAAAACATGATTTTGAAACTAAACTTTGATCATTTTGGAAAGAGGCATTGTAGGAAAATTAAAATGCAAAAATTAAGAATGGAAGCTCAAAAGGCAGTTGCCAAGGGCAGACAGTGGACAATGGATACTCTGCTAGTTCAAGGAGAAAGTAGAAATAGAACAAGATGTCATTTAGAAATAATGCCTTTGAGTGATGAATCCATATGTAGAGATGATAATTTTAGGTTTCTTTGCCTCTCTTTCTTGTGGGTCTAGTTTATGTGCTCTAGGGTCCTATTTTTATTTATTTTTGCTCCTTGGATTCTTGGATCTAAATCTCCTCGTTTTCTAAGTTTTATATAGTTTTAGGGAGCTAAAACTATGGTAGAACTTCCTTAAAATAAAATAACAAATAGATGAACTTTAAATCCATAAAGGATGAGGATTGTCCTACCAGATTCCTTTGTTTCACATACGTGTTGGACCATGAATTCCTACAAGGTGAGGGATAAAACATTCCATGAGTAGCTTCTATCTCCCAAGATAGATTGAAAACAAAAATGACAACATTAATGATCATGCATGATGCTACCCTTTAATTGACTACTGCCCCATACGGTGCAATTGGTTGAGGGAAGATCTTGTTAAAGATATTAATGGTAAAGATGAGCATATAATAATATCTATTGACAATAAAATGCATCATGAGAAAATTATTATCATAATCATGGGATAATCAATAAAAAATGATAGGAATATAAGTAAAAATAATCATCCAAGCAATTAATTATCACAATCATAGATAGAAGAGTATTTTGTGAGAAGGATACAAATGCATTATAGATAGAATAAAAAATAGGATAATTACCTTTGTCATGGGATAAGTAATGGTGATGCAATGCTCAATGATGAAAGACACTCATGAAAGTACAATAGAACCTACCCATGTTACATCCATGAGCAAGACCACACATAGGGTAGGACGAATGGGATAAGTAGGGTAGAAATAATGGTGATGTAGCTCTCTATGACTAAAATACCCATGAAAGTATGATAAATGTCCCAATGTAGCATCCATGAGCATGAGAATACATAAGGTAGGATTAGTGGCATGAAGCTAAAAATATTGGCATGTAGGCCTAATAGTTGCATGAAAGTCAACAATGACATCAAGCCTGACAACATCAATATGATTAATAGAAAGAAAGCTCAATAGTGGAAAAATTACCAAAAAATAGAAAAATTAGTATCCTAAGATAAGTGATTTAGATCTTGGTATTAATCAAGTATGAAAAATAGATTATTATTACATGAAAAAATATGTGATTGTGTAAGTATAATGATGAAGACAAAAAATAACCTCTCACATAGCTGCAACTTATGAATCCAACCTCACACTCATAGCATAACACAAATTTATATCCATACACATGGATTGCAAAATACCATAACATTTCTATTATTTTCAATCAAATCTGGTTACAACTCCATTACAAACTAAAATATCCAACAAACATTACAACCTGCAACAAGATTACAAAAATGGCTCTTCTTGGCGTCTCAGTCACATGCACCTCCATCTCACATTTCTCTTTAACCTGCAACAAGCTTCCTCTCTTCAAATCTGCCGGACATATGCTTCAAACTTGTGCCTTATTCCTCCCTCTTTATTGCTGCAAAAACTAGCTTTTGTTATGCCTCAAATGAGGCACTTCCTTTGCCTTTTGCGCTGCCTATAACCTCTCATTCCTGCTTCTACCAAGGCATTTCAATCTTTTTTTTTTTCAAGCAGAAAGAGGACGAGCCTCATAATTGAATTAATATATAAGAGTATAATAAACAAAATGGGGAAATATTCAAATCCCCTGCAAAGATTAAGGAAAAATCAAGAGCTGAAGAGAGCATGGATTTGACTTCACAGCTAAAACATTAACACCCAAACATACCAGAGCCACAAAACAGGACAACCCCCATAGAAACCTACACTTATACAAAAACAATAAACATAAAATAAGAAAGCCCAATGACCATTGGGCCAGCTCGTTTCTGCCTCTTGGAGCTGTGAAGACAATGAATGGCCCAAATGTTACTAAATAAAAAATGTGCTCTGCAGCGAAGCTCCAAGCTGTCTGTAAACTCCTTCAATGTCCTAAAAAATAATAACCAATCATGAGACTTGAAGTTGAATATCTCCTGAAACCATATCCCAAAGCTTGGCTGACCAGTCACTTGAAAATTGATCAAAAAACTTCTCTTGATCCTTTTGGTCTATAGCAAAATTTGCTAGCCAATCCGCCACTTTATTCCCTTCCCTATAGCAATGGGAGATTTCAAAAGATTGGAAAAACTAGAGACATGACCATGGCTGTTCAAGAATGTATCGTAGGGACCAGCTTTCTGCTTTACAGTTTCACAGAGCTGGGATTATGATTTGCGAATCCGCTTCAATCCAAATGTTTTTAAAACCTGTATCCCGAGCTAGTTGGAGAGCATGTAACAAGGCAAGGGCTTTAGCTGTATTATTCATACCTTCAGGAAGCTTCATGGCTTTCGTGGCTAGAAGTTTGCCTTCGTTACTTCTGATGACGCATCCCAGACCTGAGGGCCCCGGGTTCCCTCTACTGGCTCCATCAAAATTCACCTTTACAAAGGGGTCGCTGGGTGGCCTCCATTTAATGGTGGATCTATCTATTTTCGGCTGCTTTGATTGGAGGTTGCCATCTTGAGGGATCATTTCAAGACCTTTCCACTGTCTCAATGAAAAATTGTCCCAGCTAGTCCATTTGGAGTCTTTTATAGGCGTCCTTCTTATCTTAGCATTCACTGTTTCAATAATAAGAGCTTCCGTCTCTCTCCATAAAACCTCTAAATCCTTAGCAATATTGCTAAAAAGCCTAAAATTCCTCTCTTTCCATATCATCCATAGGATAATGGAAGGGCTAATAGTTCACAACACATGAAAATAGGCTTCTTTGTGAAGAAGTGGCCAGCTCTTCAACCAATGAACCAAGGATGTTGGAATTGGTAAACACCAATTAGGTTGGCCCATTAGACGTTTCCAGCAATCTTGACTAAATTTGCAGCGCAGAAGTAGGTGATCAGTTGTTTCTTTTTCTTCCTGGCAGAAAACATAATCAAAACAAGTTCCCAAATTCAACTTCTCAATTCTATCCCCTGTAAGAATCATGTTCTGGAGCACGAGCCAAGTGAAAACACCTACTTTAGGCAGGATAGGGTCTGTCCAGCAGAGATAAGTGGGCCAATCCACCTTCAGTTTTGAAGAAAGAAATTTGTAACCAAATTGAACTTTATAGCTGCGCAATCCATCACCCGTCTAAATCAGCTCATCATTCCTTGAGGAAAAGAATAGAATCTGCTCATCCAAGAGCTTTTTGAGAGACATTTTTTGTTTTTGAGGGAAGTTGCAGTTATCAAAGCTCCTCCACACTATTTTGGACGGTATAACCCTTGTATCTACTGTGAAGTAGTGACACACCTTTAAACCCTAGAATCTTTTGAGATAAGTCTCTGCTTCCTTAAAATTTCCTTGAGATGAAATTCTTGGCCAACCATTCCAAGAGTCATCCCAGAAAGAAGCTTTTTTGCCATTGTTAATGGTCCACGAGAGCTTTGGGAGGATTACATCAAGGCTTCTGACAATGAAGTTCCATATAGAGGATCCCCTTGGAGGATTAGTGACTGTGAAAATTCTTTTAGGTCCCTGATTGTCCAAATATTTCTTTTACATAATTTTGACCCATTTTCCTTGCAGATTTTGGTACATTTTCCAAGCCAGCTTTGCTCCTAAGGCCAAATTCTGAAGTTTAGGATTGAGGACGCCTGCCCCCCCTTGAGATTTTGGCATACATACCTTATCCCATGAGACTAAATGAATTTTCTTCTGATCTGCTGCTCCTTGCCATAGAAATTTTCTACAGATCTTCCCAACTTCTTTTAGGATGCCTTTCAGCATTTGTAAGGTTGATGACATATAAACAGATATCACTGATAAAACTGATTTAACCAGAATGAGTCTACTTGCCATAGAAAGCCAGTTCCCTTTCCAAGTAGAAATCTTATGGGATAAATTTTTGAAGATCCCACTCCATAGGAAGTTCCTGTGTTGACCATTAAAAAGGGGGACTCCAAGGTATTTGCTTGGAAGAGATTCCACTTTAAAGTTGAAGCAGGCTGCAATCTGTGACTGTCTAGCCACTGGAGTACTGAACAAATAAATATTTGATTTTCAGCATTCACAAGTTGACTAGACGCCTCACAATAGGAGGACAGGGTACTCTTGATAGCATCCGCTTCTTTTTTATTGGCTCTACCGAATAAGATCATGTCATCGGCGAAAAGAGCGTGGGTGAGGGATCTCTATACACTTTCAAGTAAATTCCCCTCCATCTCCTTTGCTCCCTTGCTTCCTTGAATGACCATGTGAGGGCTTCGGTCATAAGGATAAAAAGATATGGTGAAATGGGGTCGCCCTGCCTTAAACCTCTTGATGGTTCAAAGGTAGGGGACTCACATCCATTTACAAGTACTGAACTCCTCACACCTATAATTCTAGAGAAGATCCATTTGAGCCATCGAGCTGAGAAACCAAGAGAGGACAAGACATGTTTTAGAAAAGTCCAATCCACTCTGTCATAAGCTTTACTCATGTCTAATTTCAGCACCATACTTGGTTTTAGCCCTTCAGCTATTTCTTTACCCAACACAAAGCCCCCTTGTTTCTCAGAAACAATTTGTGGAAGAATTGAAGCCAGTCTCAAGGCCGTAGCCTTTGAAATCACTTTATAAATAAAATTGCATAGAGATATGGGCCTGAATTCTTCAAAGGAGGTGGGAGTTTTGACCTTAGAAATTAGTACAATGTTTGTTCTTTTGAATTCCTTGAGAACATTGTTGAACTTCCTTGATTCCTCCACAACTAGGAAGACATCACATCCCATAGTATCCCAGCATTTTTGAAAGAACATTCCCGTCCACCCATCTGGCCCCGAAGCCTTAGTCCCATCCATTGCAAAAACTACTGCTTTAACTTCTTCAAGGGTAAACTCCTTGAGCAACTCCTTGTTGTGGGCATCAGAGATTCTTTTAGGAAGATTGAAGTTGGAAAAAGCTTGCTGACTATGAGGCCTAATGCTTGAAAGAAGATCATTGAAGAAACACCTCGCTTCCACCTTGATAGAATCCATGTCGTGAGTCAAAGATCCATCTCTTTTCTTAATGCATTGAATAGTCAAGGCCTGCCTGTGGGCTTTTGTGGAAAGATGAAAGGAGGTATTACAATCTCCCTCTTTTAGCCAAGTCTCTCTTGATTTCTACCGCCAAAAGATTTCTTCTCTTAGTAGAACTTCTTCCAGTTGGCTTTTGAGGGACTTCTCCTTATTGTAACTATTAGAATCCATCCCAACCTAAATTATTTCCTCTTCAATTGCTGACAGTTCCTGTAGGATTCTATTTTTTTCAAAGAATATATTTTTGAAATTATTCTTATACCAAGAGGAAATTTGAGATTTGACGTGCTCCAATTTTTTTGCTAGCTGAAACATTCTAGACCCCTTGACAAAAGGTGTAGAAAGCCACCAAGAATGCACATTAGAGACGAAATCAGGATCCCTGAACCACATTTCTTGAAACTTGAAGGTACTTCTAAAAACCTTACGTTCTTCTCCCAAAACAAGGCTAACTGGAAAGTGATCTGAGCCTGGAAAAGGTAGGATGCGTGAGAAGAGATTAAGATTTCCCAGTAGGCACTGAGGAGAGTAAAGGAATTTGTCTAATCTTTCAGCAATCTTAAAGGAGTCATGACGTCTGTTGGTCCATGTGAAAATCCCATTGGATGGTCTACAGGCCATAAAACTATTGGTATCCACAAATTCCTTAAAATCCACTGTGGATTGGGACTATGTTAATGTGCCTCCTAATTTCTCAGAGCCATCTAAGATGGCATTGAAATCCCCTCCTAGGATTACCAACTCATTCTTCAGCATGTGTAGCAATTTGGACAAATGTCTCCAAAGGAGGAGCTTTTGAGTAGTTTCGGAAGGCCCATACACATTCATGATCCAAAGATCTTTTCCAAAAAGGACGTTTGGAAATTTCCCTAAAATCTAGTGATCTCTCTTTCCCACAACCTCAAATATGGGGAGGTACTTCTTCCATAACACCGAAAGGCCCCCTGAAGACCCGTTGGAAGGGTGTGACTCCACTTCCCATTCCTTCCACTTGCTGAAACAAAAGGCACCATAGTCTGAAGCTAACTTAGTTTCTTGAAGCACAAGAACATCAGCTTTCGCCCTCTCAAGTAGAGACTTGATGAGGCGTCTCTTGTTAGGGGTGTTTAAGCCCCTAACATTCCACGTAATGAACTTCATTGCGCCCGAGGGGAGCAATCTACTCCCCTCTTCTTAGCTATTTTGGAAACTTCACTCTCTGTTCCTTCCAAATTTTTAGAAAAAACTTTAGGTTCCTCTATCTTTGACTTCTCCTGGAAGGAGTATTCCTTGAATGCCTCTGCTTTAAAGGAGTCTATGCAATACCTAGAAGAGGAGAGCCATCCATGTTTTCTTGCTCTTGCAGCACTTCGTCTGCTATATCCTCAATAATAGTGGTAGCCACCTTTACTAAAGCCTCTTCATAGAGATCCTAAAGCTTGATGTCTGAACTCTCAGAAGTCTCCCCAGAGTCTTTCACCTCTAGTTCTGCACCGTTGCCAGGGGTACCCAAATCCTGTAAAGTCGCAACTTCCTCGGATGGCAAGCAAACTCCCTCTCGCAAACTGTTCTTCCTCAAAGCAATAGTAGGTGAAGGATAAAAAACATCTTCCCCCTCATGCTGATGAAGCCTCGTAATACCTTGTTGAAAAAGAACATCTTTCTCAATCGTTCTCTTAGGAGTTTGCAGAGATAGAAGCCTTGTGTTATCTTGTTGAAGCAGTACCTCTTTCTCAATAGCTCTCTTAGGAATTTGCAGAGAAAAATCTTCCTCTTGTCTATCTAGGTATGCTGAAACTGAACTGCTCACTGCCATCTGTTCATAATTTGAAAACCAACGTTGGGCTTGCTCTTGAACCTCTCCTTCGGTGTTTGAGGCCTCTTTCAAGATCCCTTCTTGAGCACGCACTAGCTCCTCTGACGCCTCCACAAACACCACCTGCTCCCAGAGGCCCTCTGAGCTTTCGATCTGGATCATCTTAGGAAGTTCCATATCAATCTTCATAAGAATACAAAGTCTCACAGTCGAAAGCCATCCAGGTTCCTTGCTCATTTCTACTTCTTGGCATTCCCCTAGGGAGTCACCAATACTCTTTAAAATTTCCAAAACCCTATATTCTAGAGGAAGATTTGATAATTGAACCCACAACGGAAGGAAAGGAATCGATTCCTTAACAATGGAGAAGTTTGGTTTCCAGGGTTGGCAGAAAACAAAAGTATCCCCAAATTTCCAAAGTGCCTTTTCAATGATCGCATCCCTATTTATTTGATCAGAGCACTTAATCGCGAAAAACCCATCACCCAGATAGTCTGCTTCCTCTATATGCCCCCATGTTTTTTCAATCCAAGCAAAAAAATCATCAGAGGAATAATGGGGGCTTATGACCTTACCTATAAGTGCCTTGGTTTTGAGATCCGCCAGTCTATCGCCCAAAGCTTCATTTGGTAAACGAACTCTGACCGAGATAGGTTTTCGTCTGATGTTAAATATATATTTAAACTATCTAAAAACCTCATAAAAGAGGCATTCCATCACCCTTAGCGCTGCCAGCAAAGAGAAAATTAAAAATTGTTTAACATGCCTAAAAAATGAGGCATTTTGAAACCACATAAAGTGGCGCTACTCCATAAGAATAAAAAGTGATATAAAAACATGCCTTAGTAAGGCATTTCCTTTTTTTCCACGCGGCCTCTTCCATACGAGGCGCTGAAATATACTTTATTTTTAGAAGATCCTCCAAGGAAAGGCGTTAGAGTTTCATAAATAGCTCCTTCATTTTCCATTTATCATCTGCCTTTTGAAAAAAAAAGATTCCTTTTTGGTGCTGCCAAAGACATGATATTATGCCTCAAAGAGGCGTAGGAAATCTTTTTGATTATTGCTCTTCTTTCTTTCCATTTTTTTGGTTATTGAATCTGCTTTAAAATCAATTAAATCATCTTAAAGATCGGTGACTCATATTCCTTCTGATACCAGGTATTCTGTCTTCACAGGAAGTGTTAAAAACCTTTATAAAATATGGTGTCTTCACCTTCACTTTGATACAATATTTTACAAATACCTTTGAAGAAATGAAAATAATCTTTTATCAATCCATCACCAATACAACACCATACACAGCAGGAAGAAGCATGGAGTTTGGCTATACATCAAACACGAAAAACCCTACTGAGAATTCACACATTCCACACAGAGATGCCAACAAAGACCATCACACCAAGATTTTGAAGAAAAGAAACTGAATTTTTTTTGTCGATGTTGATTGCTTGTCTGCCCGGATGCTCCTGCATCATATAATGTAGAAGATCAAGATAGGATTAAATTGATATAGTAATTTGGTGGCACAATAAAAACATATGATATGATACTATAATCTCAAGCCAAATAGAGTCAATCATAGGATATGACAATGTAAGTACAAATAGATGGGAGGGAATAGAATTATGGTCCACAATGTGTACTTACATGATCAAGGAATGATATCACAATACTGATTAAAAAGAAAGTCTCAATTTATGATAATACAATATAGCATGTGTACTCTATAAAGTAGATATGGAAAGATGAGATCATAAGATATAAGATGTAGTAGTGTGAGATCATAGGAAAAAATATACATGATTCATCCATTTGTGAGATAATAAGACATAAGATATAGTAATGTAAGATCATGATGTAAAATTAATATATAGAAATATCAGATAACATATTAATAATGTGAGATCAATGATCATATGACATGATATAGAAATGTGAGGTCAAAGTAGACATGTAAGATCAATGATATGTAAGTTAAATTGGTAAAAGATGAGATCATAGACACAATGTCCAATGTAGCTAGATATAATGATGATAAATCATAAAAATATGACCATGATATAAGGATACTATGTAATGGATTATATATAATATGGTCAAATAACTAGATTGAATACAATGTATTAAAATAAGACAATTACCTAAGAACGTAGATTAATCAAACTGGGAATATTTAAGAAAATATTGTAAGAAGATAGATTAAACCATGTAGGAACATAAGTGAAGCAAACAATCATAAGGACCATAGATCAAGGGATTAAGTTATAAGAGGTAAAGGGTCATAGAAGCACAAGATGGCCAAGAAAGAGTGAGACAAGAGAAGATAATGTGAAAACAAAAGATCACAGATCAATTCTAAGATAATCAAGTGTTAAAAAAAATTTAAACATGGATCCCAAGTGTGTCAAAAGGATATTAAGTGTACATAAAGATAAATTAAGGAAATGTAAGAGTGATATCTAGGTCCAAATGAATTTTTTATCTGATTAGATTGTATCTCTTTTATTTTACGTGTGACCTCAATATGTATCTTCCCTTTGTATATAAATTCTTGAATTTTATGTTAGAATTTAATGCATTTATGTTTAGAACATCCCCATGTATGATGAGAATTATATTTAATATAATGTAAGGATTCCATGATAAATCACTATAGACCATGTTGCTAAGTCCACACTATATTTATGTGAACTAGTGATAGAGAAATACTCAATGAAAGCACAAGATAAATTAGGAAATGAAGTATAAATCAAGTAAGATGAACCAAACAATTTTAAAGATCTATAGAATAGCTACAATCTAAACTTTCCAATAAAAGAATATCATCATCTATGTGCATTACACAAGTATAGTGGAATTGAGTAATTGGAGCTCTGGAATTATTAAGAGACCTAAAAGGCTTAATGGGGGAGCTCTTAGCTTACTAGTGAGATGGATGAATGGTGGGAGAACTTGGTCTTGCATGTTAGAACACCATTTGGGACCTATTCATTACCCTTTTTTGGAGGTGTTAGTTTCCCCAATTATTCTATGACCAAAATATGATGAAATTCTAGAACTTGAGACAAAGAGATATGATGAAATTCTAGAACTTGAGACAAGGAGATATGATGATTAATCAATATTTGGAAAAGTTTATCTAGTTTTTAAAATATGTGTTGTAGTATCAAAAATATCTGAAAGATTTGGGATTCATAAATTTATCTTGGGTTTGAATACGTAAATTGGAGCAATGGTTGTCTTATGTATAGTCCTAGAACCATGACTAAGGTATTTGAAAAATCTCTTAAATAGGAATAGAATTTTCATGCTCTATCCAACTTTAGGAAGAACAATAAGGGTTTAAGGTAGATAAACCTAAGTTTTCACCATTTCAAAAATTTCCCCTTATCATTTACCTAAGTCTTCTAGGGTTGACCTAGGATAATATTGTTGATAATAAGGAATACTGAGAGGGGGGGTGAATCAGTATTCCACAAAACCACTTCACAAATTTATTTATCCAATTTCAAAAGTTAATAATATGAAAGAAAAATAAACATAGGAACAACAACCATAAAGACATAACACATGAACACTAGGATTTTTATGTGGAAAACCCAAAAAGGGAAAAATCACAGTGAGTGTTAGCTCACAATATATTAATATATCACAATATCGGATTACAAGAAGGCTCACTGCCCAGAGAAATGCTCACTAAAAGAAAGGCTCACTACCTAGAAAGAGAAAGAAGAAAGAAGAATGGCTCACTACCAATTTGAACTGCTCTGATTGCATCTACACATGCATAGTTACAACTCCAATGAAGCACATAAAAATTGATTCAACACTCTTCATCTCTATCTGCCCTATTTCACTACTTTGCTCTTATTCAGGAATAAGATCTCTCTTCTTCTACCAATTATTGCCTTAACTTCACTTTCTTTGAACACCATACATCACATCACATATGTATCTTTCTCAAAAACTTGAATCCATCGGATATATATATCTGCATCAAGAATTATTACTTGATCAGGTCGGCAAACTAAAAAAGAAAATTTGTAAGCCAGAATATCATACTCTGTTAGCTTATTCTTATGTACAATATCCAATGCAGACTTAATAAATCATGCACAATTCTTTATATAGGTTGGCCTTAGTCATATGACCACTCAAATTGATTATCCAAACATTACATCTTCTCTGCATAAAGATCTAACATACCAGTCAGCTTGTTCTTTAAGAACATACTTGACAAGTTCATCTGTCACATCACAACTCACACTGCAAACCAAATGGGACCTCACAAATCATATCCAATGTTTAATACTAACCACTTTACATACCTTTAGAACTGTAGAGCACAATATGCATTTATAGAGAAATGCAGACCATTATTATGTACCCTGTTCACTATCTCTATCCTACCTCTGTTTGTCCGAACTTAGACAATTCCTTCACATGACTTCCGGAGGATGTCATGGCTTGAATACTGGACTGAATCATCATCACATAGCTATGAGTCATCATACCTGGTATGCATTAGGAGGTCTTCTTCTGCGGAGGCATAATGATCCATTTTTTGTCTCATGCTTTGTACCTTGTCCATACTTGGTCATTTTGACCTTCCACACTTGTGCCTTGGTGCCAGACCAAGTTGATCTTTCAGAGTGATGTCTTCTTGTCATGCTAATGTGTCCTCTTGGTCCTATTTCCATCAATGACAACACATAGATTATCTCTAGAGCAGTGTCTCTTGCCAACAATCTCCCCCTTTGGCATTGATGGCAACACTTAGTGAAAAATGCTACCTTGGCTGCTCCCCCTTTCTATATTCACTTCTATATTCCTTCTCCCCCTAAGATGTTTTCTCATTTTTTACTGATCTTCTCTCCCCCTTTGACATCAATGGAAAAGGGTGTAGGTTCTGGAAACAAAACTGTCAAAATGATAAAATTTGCTATATTCTGCCGCATATGTATAAGTACAATCTTCAACTTTATTTTACATGTGTTAGAGGATATCATTGAAAATGTTCTTAATTTGGTCTAGCTCACCATCCTAGCTTTTCTTGGCATTGTCTAAAATTTGAATATGACCACTAAGTAGAAAAACTATAGCCTCTACCTTGTGAAGATCAGAGGGTGTGTTAGATTGTAAAGCCACTTGAGCTTCAGTTGTTAGATTGAACATATAATCTAGCTTAGGACAGATTACTCTTCTTGGCTGACACATTTTATTTCTGATTATATCCCTCTCACTTATTAGATTGTTCCAGTCATCATGAAGGTTGATGACTTGACTTTCCTTGGTGCTAATTGATTCTATCACTGGATCACATGCCTTAGAAGTGTTCACTAGTTTCTGCTCCAACTCCTTGATCTTTTCTTCTGTTTTCTTTGTGACTTCCAACCAAAATAAACAAAATTTGTATATATCACCAACTTCCTTAATGGCACTTTGAACACATTTTATCCTATTATCTAGTTGGACTTTGTCATTAGCTATCATTTCCTTTAACTCATTCAATCTTTTCTCATCAAACTCCTGCTTAACTTTTGTTTCTATAGATTTCTCAAAGCATTCAAAATGTTTACTTATAGAGTTTATAAGTCCTTTGAGTCAGTTTTATGATGACAGAGAGGTGTCCTTCTAGAATGTTGGCATCGGTTTCTCCAAAATACTAGATGCCTCACTATCCTCCATGTGAGATTTCAACATTTCCTCTCTTGCTTTTGCCTATGCAATTGATGCCAATATGATTTCTTGAACAAGGGACATTGTGTCCAAGTTTATTGGACCATGTAGAAACTCAGGCTCATCTAAAACTTGTTTCCCTTTCTCCAAAAGTTCTTTAACTAATTTCGCAATGTCTCTTGGTGCAGTAGAGACTTCTTCTTTTAAGCTCTGCTCTAGATCATCTAGATCCATGTCCTTATTAAAGTCCTCCTTTAGTTCTGGTGAAGGATTTTCCTTTACTTGTTCCTCCTTAGTCTTCTCCTTGTCAATTTTATCTTCAGCTTGATGTTCCAGAGACAATCTTGTTTTAGCAGGAACTTCTTTCTCCTCAGTCACTTTGACACCTTTATCTATTTCTTGATTGAGATTTATTTGCGGAGCAGATGTATCATTTCCAGCATCTGTTTCTTCATTATCATAGATGGTATGGACACTATATTTCTTTAGTGCCTGTAAAATGATCTTTTCAGTCTCCTTGACCACTTTATCAATTTCTCCTAACATTAGTGAGTTCATTCTTTTCTTGGTTCTAAATACATCCTTGATTTCTTTGGAGATTTTGTCTTTTTCTTTAGGAGTAATCTCCGGACACAGTTGTGTTAGTGTATGATGTCTTAGCTCAATGTCCTTATCCATAGTCATTTCCTTTCTTGCAGTCATTATACTTGCCAGGCTATGTGGAAGTGTTGGATCTAGGGCATACAACTGAGAGGGGGGGGGTGAATCAGTTGTATAAGACTTCTTCTCATTCAAACACTTAACTCACTGTTGTTAGTTAGCTGCATATCAAATAATCATCCATGAAAGCATAATACAAGAGCAGATAAGCATCAACACATTGAACACCAAGATTTTGACGTGGAAAACCCGGTTAAGGGAAAAACCACGGGGTGATTAACCCAAGAATTATTCTCTGTTAGAAGAATAAAGAAAAATGAATGGCACATGCCAATAAGGGCTCACTGCCCGAGCACACTGCTCACAAAGAGGCCCACTGCCTACAAGGAGACACACTGTCTACAAAGTGATGAAAATCACAGTCTTGAACTGGAGAATGACATCTCTACCATGTCCGGATCAGTTCCAATTAAGCCCAACAATCTCTGCTCTGCCTTTCGCACGTTTCTTCGCTATACCATACTCATCCTCACACCACACACTGAAATGAACTCACAAACCGTTATTTATACAAGACATCGACTTAGGAACAAACATCTAAGTCAGCAAACAACCATAGGAGTATCCGCAAGATGAATAACACATCCGGTCGACCATCACAAGAACATTCGCAGGATGAACAACTCATCCGGTCGGCTACACAGAGCAAGAACTTCATCCGGAAGAATAACTTCAATTCCGGGCTCTACCATCAATGCGGACCAACAACACAACCTAAACATGATCCAAGAACCTTCACAAGCCTGTCTGAATGTCCGGATACATCCGCACTTCCTCTGCTTACTGGGATCTCTTGTCTTCCTCATCCGGAACTTCAAGAACACAGTCTGTCGCCACTGTCATAATGCAAGAGGTACTTCCAGACCTTCAAATCATACACAAATCAGGATGACACATCACAAGGACATCCTAAACACTCCTTCCAATCCGCAGATTAGGGTAATACAATTCCGGACCTCACCGGACCTTTTTGTGATCCTCTGTCACCTCCAGATACTTGCCGGACCCGGTTCTATACCGGCAGCCACAACTCCTTCAGATCTTCATGCGGACCTCTGAAATCTTATCTGTAGCATCTCAAGACTCATATCTACTAACCCTTTAATCCGCGTCCTCCGGTTCTCATCCTATACAGTACATTTACCTTCTTCTCATCACTGTTTTTCACTGTTCCTGACTGAGGCTAATTTTCTCAGTATCCTCAGCACACAGCTCATCAAATCCTTCTTGTCAATGCAATATGAGTATGTTGACATCAATGACAACACTGGTTCACCTCATACTTGCAACAGGAAGATCATCAACTATTTTAATTAGGGCCTTGTTATAGATGTTTAGGTATTCTACAATAGTAGTCTTAATGATTCTCTTATCTAGATCAGAATATTCATCATATAGTTGTGCAATTGGTTTTAGATTTCCATACACCATTATGGCTTTGAGAACATCCTCAAGACTTATAGTTGCTTTCTCTGTCAGAGGCACATCTTGCTTTTGTCTTTTTGCAGTCTTACCCTTACTAGAGGGTTTCTTTTTGCTGGTTTCGGAGGCCTCTATAACCTCAGCTTTCATCTTTTTCACTTCTTCATTAGACTCTGTCTCTTCTTCATCAGTTTTTCCTATACTAACATACATCCTTCTACTTTTCATTTTCTGTCTCTTTGTCCCTTTGTCAATGGATTTCTTGGATGGTTGATCCACACTTGCAGATGGTGTGGAACTGGAGAAGGTAGCAGAGCTTCTTGTAGACCTTTGAGGTGCTTCAGGCTTTTCTTGCTTCCTTTTAGACTACTCTAGACCCTTAGCCAGTTCACTTTCTTTCTTTTCTCTTGCTTTCCTTTCAGCTTGACCTTTTTCTCTTGCTTCTTTGACTTGTTCCTTAGTGAAACCATGTTAATGCAACTTCTTCTACCTCCCTCCTCACCTTCCTAGAGATTTTAGGTTTTCTGAGTTCAACATGGAGTTTCATAGATAACTCTTCATACGTTCCAAACCTTTCTTCTTTGTTGTCCTTAGGTTTTCTCAGCATGTGTTGAGCATAGTTATCTAATATTTTTCCATCCACTTCATAACCCATTGGCATTATCCAGATTGTCCTAGGCTCAACAGCCTCCATCAAGCATTGATCTTTTGTAACCATAAAACATATAGTATCCTTATACTTCTCTACAATTTTCTCAGGAATTCTTTCTCTTGAATGCATCATGCTTTGAAAATTCTTGAAGTACCCCCATAGGACTACGTTTTGTTCATCATGACTTCCAATGCTACTTAAATGATTTCTAATTTGGACAACTACTGGTTTACTAGTTAACCAAAATATATTCTTCATTTTTGGCAACTCTTTCATAAAATAAAAGAATAGATAGATAATCAGTGTACCGAATTTGAAGGGATAATTTTTGCTTTCCTTGATCTTCTTTAGATTCTCTAGTAGTTGGATTCTCAGTAATTCACACAAATCATAATCAGCATTCTCTTTGACCATTTGATATGCGGTGTATATCACAGTATCGGAGACAGAGTTCTCCTAGTTTGAGAAATAGATCTTGTAGCCTATGACCATAGAAGCAAATCTTACCACATGGTTTGTGATGTCATTTATGGTTAATGCCCTCTTATCAAATTGGGCTCCAGTAGCCTTTGTAATGGTTTGATTCTTCACAACTTTTAGCAAGGGTATATCTTCGGTGGAATTTAGCCCTATTACTGCCTTGATCGCTTCCTTGGTGATTTTGAAGGGCTGCCCTAACCACATGAATTCATCGTGAATACAACTCAGGATATACCAAACCCATTCATCCTCTGCAAATGCAAGAAACTCTACATACTAGATGAATTTCATCTCTTTTAAGACTTTGTATTCTTCCTTTAGGTCAAATTGATCATTTCTCAAATGCTTTAGGCATAAATCTAAGAATTTGTTGTCATCGAGCTCATTTAGGGTAGCATGGATATATGCCCTAACATCTTCCACATATAGAACTCCGTAAGGTATTTTTGAAAAAGCACCCATTGGATCAACTTCAGTTGCTTTGAAGGGATGTTTCTTGAATTTGGGTCTAGGTCGCTCAGTAACTTCAACAACTTGTGGGGTTGCCATTGCAAAGATTTAATAAAGTTCCAATGGTAAATACCTTGTTATGCCGAATTAGGGTTTGTTTCACCTGGATCGCTTTTGAGCACTTTGAATCTCTATTGAAGCTTGAAATCTTGCTTCAATCTCTCTTGGATATCTGATAGTTTGAATGCAAATTGAGTTATAATGCAAAAGAGTTTTCTTTTTATCCTCTGCACTTGACCTACTTGTCATAAATGTTCATTCTAAAAAGTTGCCTATCTTTACTCTGATAGATACAATTGATCAAAATTGCTTCACAATGTACCGCATGGACTTATTTTCTTCCAGATTTTCTTTCAAAAGATTTTTCATGTCAGATTCCACCACATATCCTTGTGCCAAATTCCAGCACTAACTATCTGGCTGGGGGTTTTGATTTTCAACATTTCTCCCCCTGAGCTAGAGTGCCCAATTTACTCCTCGAAGGGAGTATCTACACCAAATGTTGGTGCAGATCTATCCTCTTCTATAGTTACTTCTTTCTTGATCCAGATCTTGTCCATTTCCCTCTTGGTTTCAATCAGATCAACCTTTTCTTTTCCCTTATCATTTCTCTGGTCTGTTTTGCTTTCTTCAATAAGATAGTTTCTCTTCACATTTTTGCTTATGCAGACTCTTGCAACATGCCCATACTTGTTGCAATTGTAGCACATACCACTCCTTTGTCCTTGATTCCTTCTATTGATTGGATTTGATCTGCATTGATAGGCCATGTGTCCAAATCTATTGCATGTAAAACACTTTCCATTGAATGATTGACTATTCCTTGCATTGTAGGAACTATTCCTTACCAGATTTTTGCATTCATTTGATTTGTGACCAATTTTCTTGAAATTGAAACATTGACCAGAAAAGGATGGAACATTTTGATTTACTCTACTCCTGCATTGAGTAGCTTTATGACCAAACTTATTGCAATTAAAACAGTGGCCATTGAAAGATGGACACCTTTGAGCATTTGGCTATCTGACCAAAGGTCTTCTGGGTCTTCTTCTTTGATTTCTAAACTGGTTTCCTCTATTTTGTTTTAACTCAGTGTTTGTTTGACCTGATTTTGAGCTTTCTCCTTTCTCAAATCCTGGACCTTGCTTATCATTAGCACTCCTTTGACTGGCAATCACTTCATCAAGCTTTGTCGAACTTAGTTTGAACTTTTCTTCATAGCACTTGGCTGCATCTAGGTCAAATTTTAGAAGTAGCACTTCTTTGGCGAATTTTTCACATTCCTCTTATTTGTCCTTAACAACTTGATTCAGATGCCTTTCAATTTCTTCTTTCTTTTCAATTTCCAGTCTCAGCCCATTTAGAAACTCATTTGTTTCATCTAATTAATCATTTAGCTCCTTGCTTTTTTCTTTGAACTTCCTAACTTTCTCTCTTAGCTTTAGGATGCATTTATCAGCTTCTTCAATATTAGCTTTTAGATCCCTAATTTTTGCTTCAGATTTTTCAAGATCAATAAGGGTTACTTCTAGTTCCTTGTTTCTTTAATAATTTCCAAATCTTCTCGCTGCCATGATTACAGAACCCCAAATCTTCCTTAAGTTGTTAGACTTCTTCCAAGGAACCTTTCTCTGATACCAATTGTTGATAATAAGGAATACTGAGAGGGGGGTGAAGCAGTATTCAACAAAACCACTTCTTCACAAATTTATTTATCCAATTTCCAAAGTTAATAACATGAAAGCAGAATAAACATAGGAACATCAACCATAAAGACATAACACATGAACACCATGATTTTTACGTGGAAAACCCAAAAAGGGAAAAACCACAGTGAGTGTTAGCTCACAATATATTAATATAGCACAATACTAGATTACAAGAAGGCTCATTGCCTTAGGGCTCACTGCCCAGAGAAATGCTCACTACCAAAACAGGCTCACTACCTAGAAAGAGAAAGAAGAAAGAAGAATGGCTCACTGCCAATTTGAACTGATCTGATTGCATCTACACATGCATAGTTATAGCTCCAATGAAGCACAAAAAAATGATTCAACACTCTTCATCTCTGTCTGCCCTATTTCACTGCTCTGCTTTTATTTGGGAATACGATCTTTCTTCTTATGCCAATTACTTCCTTAACTTCACTTGCTTTGCACACCATACATCACATCACATCTATATCTTTCTTAAAAACTTGAATCCATCATATATATATCCGCATCAATAATTATTACTTGATCAGGTCAGCAAACTAAACAAGAAAATGTGTAAGCCAAAATATCATACTCTACCGGCTTATTCTTATGTACAATCTCTAATGCGGACTTAAGAAATCATGTACAAGGCTTCATATAGGTTGGCCTTAGTCATATGACCACTCAAATTGATTATCCAAACATTACATCTTCTCTGCATAAAGATCTAACATACCAGTCAGCCTGTTCTTTAAGAACATACTTGACAAGTTCATCTGTCACATCACAACTCGCATTGTAGACCAAATGGGACCTCACAAATCATATCCAATGTTCATTACTAACCACTTGACATACCTTTAGAACTACAGGGCACAATATGCATTTGCAGAGAAATGCAGACCATTATTTTGTGCCTTATTTATTGTCTCTGTCCTACCTCTGTTTGTCCAGACTTAAACAATTCCTTCACATGACTTCTGGAGGAAGTCATGGCTTGAATACTAGATTGAATCATCATCACATAGCTATGAGTCATCATACCTGATCTGCATTAGGAGGTCTTCTTCTGCGGAGGCATACTAATCCATTTTCTTTCTCATGCTCTGTACCCTGTCCATACTTAGTCATTTTGACCTTCCACACTTGTGCCTTGATACCAGACCAAGTTAATCTTCTAGAGTGATGTCTTATTTTCATGCTAATGTGTCCTCTTGGTCCTGTTTCCATCAATGACAACACACAAATTATCTCTAGAGCAGTGTCTCTTGCCAACAAATATGTCCCCTTACAACACCATGACAATCCTTTTAAGGTATTTTAAAATATTATTAGTTTCAGATAGCAAAAAGGGTAGAGGAAGTAGAGGTGAATTAAGTGAATTTAAAAGTATAGGTGTGTAGATTATCAAATCATTTCTACAAGTGCAAAAAAATTTCATGGATGTAGATCTAACCCTAATCCATAGACTCAACCCTCCATAGTGTAAGCATTTTAGGGTTCCATAATTTAGGGTTTCAAATGAACATTTTAGGGTTCCGAAATATATGTTTATGGTCTCAATTTTCAAGTTTTAGGGTTTCAAAATGATGTATTATGGTTTGAAAATTCACATAATGGGGTTGAAAAGTGATGTTTTAGGGTTTCAAATTTAGGTATTAGGGTTTGGAAATTAATATAATAGGGTTTCAAAATGATATTTTAGGGTTTTAAATTCTTGTTTAGGGTTTGTACATTGACATAAAGGGTTTAAAATTTTTTATAAAAAAAACATTGAATTTCCATATTTACAATTTTGAAAAAAAAAACATTGAAGTCAAAAATTGAAAATTTCATAGGGGTAAATGAAGAATACTTGGTAAAAAATGCAATAGTGTGACCTTGCTGAAGAAGATGGGCTATGTTGACACCTTTGATAGATGACAAGTGGAAAGCTGTTGGAGCTCCTTGGTGTTGTTGAAGGTCGAACTTTCTTTGGGTCACTATCAAACCGAAGGTCGATCGTTTAAGAGATGACCTTCAGATACAATTTTCTATGGTTGAAATTGGCCTATTGGTGGAAATGATAGGCAAAAAAAGGTTTTTTTGCATTATATATTCTTTAGAAAAACAATAAACTATTACCTTCGTTCAAAGATAATCTTTGAATGAAGGTATTATTTTATTGTTTCACAATGAATAAAATAATACCTTCATTCAAATATTTTCTTTAAACGAAGAGGAACCTTTGTTCGAAGGTGATTTATACGAAATCTTCGAACAAAGGTACCTTTGTTCGAAGAAAAATCTTCGAAAGAAGAAGAAAAATCCTTGAACAAAGGTGGTATGAATTTTTTTTGTCCATCTGTAATAAAAATATTGATGTTGTCCCATGTGATCTGTAGATATCATCTATTTGCATAGCAATATTAGCAATACTCTCAATTTCTTTCCATTGAGAAGAAATGACTACATGATCACCAATACCACTAAGGGATAGTGAGATTGCAAGCATCCTATCACCAACCAAGCTCCTATAAATAGGAGGCTCTCGATCTAGATGGTGATATGCATCTCTATCACATACTTTGCCATGCCCCTGACCCAAATGTGGTAGTAAATCCAAACAGTTCATTTTGAGGCCTAAATGGACCTCAGTGTATAACTGATGTGCAAAATATAGTGGAATTTGGTCATTATTTGGGTAAAGACCATGTGAAAAAAGAAATCTAGGATAAATCAATGGTGCCATCTGAGAGCATACACATCTAGTCACTTGATATGCCCTAACACTAGTTTTGGGTGCATACTAAGGAAAACATTGTTCCTTAAGAGTTTATTTTGGCACTCTTAGCTAGACTTCACTCAATGGAACATCACCAAAATTATGTGCCCACATTTGGGCAAGAATGATAGCTAACATCTCACCAAAATATGCACTAACCCCCTAACAAATTTCTAATATGAACTAAACTATCAAAAATCTTCTCATAGTTAGATTTGTAAACCCCCATGGTTTGTGGATCCTCTAAAATTAACCTCAATCTAGCAATCCCTTTATCTGTATGGCTGAAAAGTGGATCCATATCTCCCTATGACATTTACATGTAAATATACTTTAGAGTTCAAGAACATACCATGATATAGTTCCTATGTTAGTTAATTTTCTCTTTTAAAAGTAAAGACATAAATCTAGAAAAATAACAGATCTAGATAGCTAGTTCACAATACATCCTAGATTATCATATTTTAAACTTAATATAAATAAAATACTCAAGAGACGTAAATAGGCTAGAAATGATTAAGTTACACAAGCATTTCAACTCACAAGTTATAAAGTACACGACAATATCATTTAATGAAAAATGTAGTCTATTTCATTAGATCAGAGACTTGTAACTTACAAATTACATTTCATTTAATGAAAAATGAAGTCCAATGTTATTAGTGCTTTCTCTTTAACATAACACTACACACTTTTCCACATAATAGATATGAGTGACTACACAAAATTTGAGAACTTACAAATTATAAGTGTGATCAAGTAGAAAAAATATAATCTTTTTAAACATATTGAAAACACGAATTTGAAACCAAACTTTGGTCATTTCGAAAAGAGATGTGGTAGGAAAACTAAAGTGAACAAACTAAGAATGGAAGCCCAAGAGACTGTTGACAAGGGCACACAATGAACAGTGGATGCTCTGCTAGCTCAAGGAGAAAGTAGAAATAAAATAAGAAATTTCATTAAGAAAGAATACCTTGGGGTGATGAATCCATATGTAGAGATGGGAATTTTAGGTTTCTTTGCCTCTCTTTTTTGTGGGTCTAGCTTATGTGCTCTAGGGTTCTAATTTTTCTTTGATTTTTTCTCCTTGGCTTCTTGGGTCTAAATCTCTACCTTTTCTAAGTTTTCTATAGTTTTAGGGAGCTACCACCATGGTAGAACTTCCTTAAAAGAAAATAACAAATAGATGAACCTGCAATCCATAAAGGATGAGATTGTCCTACCATGTTCCTTTGTTTCACATACATTTTCCCTTGAATTCCTATAAGGTGAGGGATAAAACTTTTCATGAGTAGTTTCTATCTGCCAACATTAGTGATCATGCATGCTACCCTTTAATTGATTTCTGCCTCATACAGTGTAATTAGTTGAGGGAATATCATGTTAAATATATTAATGATAAATATGAGCATATAAGAATGTCTATTAACAATAAAATGCATCATGAGAAAATTATAATCATAATCATGTGATAATCAATAAAAAATGATAGGAATGTAAGTAAAAATAACCATCCAAGCATTTAAATATCACAATCATAGATAGAAGAGTACATTGTGAGAAGGATACAAATGCATTATAGATAGGATCAAAAATATGATAATTACCTCCATCATGGGAAAAGTAATGGTGATGCACAACCCTCAATGATCAAAGACACCCATGAAAGTGTTGGCAAGAGACACTGTATGGCTTCATGAGTGTTGTCATTGTTGGCAACAAAGTCTATCCCACACATCTGTAGCACATAGTATGCCTGTACCGGAAGTCAGATTGAAGAGTGTTTTGGTCTGGTGAACAAGAACAGAGCATGCAGCAAGGTTCGACAATTAGGTCTAGATCTCTTAGGTGATGTAAATCAGCAAGTTGCGGACTTAGAGAAGTCAAGGAGTATCATGACTACTATATTCCAGAGATTGAGCCTTCGATGATAAAACATGGAAAAGATATGAGGATCTGAGTGTTGGGTTCCAGACAGGCAGAGCAGACCAAGGAAGAACTGACCGACAGAGTATCAGACTTAAATCCGGATGAGTAATTGGTGTTGATCAAGCTAATTGAGGGATCATAAAATATTGGCCGACATGATTGATGACTTCAATGTCTATGATTTTGATACGCATCACATATCAAGCATGGATTCAGCTGACAGATTAGTATTTTGTAAATATCTTGAGTATTCTGGTTGCTGACTAGAAAGTTGTTGAAATCCTTGGTACGAATCTATATACTAGATGGATTCCAGTATGAAGGTGTGTGTGTGTGTGTGTAGATGTGATGAAATAAGGTGCGAAGAAAGGCAAAGATAAGTGTGGAAACAACAATACAAGTTCGGTATGTGACAAAGCAGCAGCACTAGAGCAGAGGAAGAATGAAGTGCATTAGATTAGTATATTGAGCCTAACTAGAACTGAACTTTAGCATTTGTGGATGCCTCTCATTAGTTCAAACACCTAGTTACCTTCTATAAACTTTGTAGACAGTGAGTCTCTTGTAGGCAGTGTGCCTCTTGTGAGTAGTGTGTTCGGGCAGTAAGCCCTAATTGGCAAGTGCCATTTTGTACTTCTTATTCTTTTAACAGAGAATACAATCTTGGGTTAGTCACCCTGTGTCTTTTCACTTAACAGGGTTTTCCACGTAAAAATCCTTGTGTTATGTGTGTTGATTTTATTTCTGGTCTCATGATTATGTATGCTTATATGTTTTGATGCTGCACTAATTTGAGATAATTGATTCACCCCCCCTCTCAATTATCTACCTTGTTTCCAACAATTGGTATCAAAGCTAAGTTCCTCTAAATAGACCCTAACAACTTGAAGAAGATCTGAGAATCTCAATGGATATGTATGGTATGAAGGAACAACTTTAGTCTACCCTAGATGATCTTGAACAATCTCACTCTGAAGTCAATAACTTGAGAGAAAGACTCAAACAAGCTGATGATTTCATAAATGAGCTAAAAGAAAAACTGAGTATCTCTATGAAAAAGAGAAAGGAACTACTTCAAAAATTAGCAAGTCAGAGTGAAGCCAATGATACTAATGAAGATCTGAATGAGGAAAACAAGCTATGTGAGAAGCTATCAAAAGAGGTCATTATGGTAAGGAATGAGATGGAATCAGGGGTTATGAGATTCACCCAAGAAATTGAAGAGAAAAGGAAAACTAAAGATAATCTAAAACAATCCCTCAAGGAGAAAACAAAAGACTGCCATAAAATGGACAGAATAATCAGGCATCTTGAATCTGATCTTGAAGAGCTAGAGATAATGAAGAACAACTTGAGAATCAAATAGATACTATTAAACAAGATCTTCAAACAACAAATGAATACAAAGAGAAATTCAAGATAAGCTCAGCTCAACTTGAATTTCTTCTTGAAAGCCAAAAGAGGGTAAATGATAAGTGTGGCTTGGGATATGAGAAAGGTGAAAGTTCCAGATCTAGTCAGAAGAATTTTGGATTAGGAAATCAAAGAAACAAGCCTAGAAGACCTCCGGTAAGGCAACCAAATGCTCAAAGATATGCATCCTTCAATGGATACTACTTCAATTGCAACAACTTCAGTCATAAGGTAACTCAGTGTAGAAGGAGAATGAATCAAACCAATCCATCCTTCTCCAGACAATGTTTCAACTGCAAAAGGTATGGTCACAAATCTCATGAATGTAGAAATATGCAAATAAACAATTCATTCAATGGTAGATGCTTTGCATGAAATAGAATGGGACACATGGCTAATCAATGCAGATCAAGAGGATATTAGTCAAATATGCAAAGAAATGTTGTTTGTTACAATTGCAATAGATCCGGTCACATTGCCAAATTCTGCAGAAGTAAAAATCAGGATAAAAAGGGTCCGGTGCATCATAATCAAAATCAAGACAAGGGAAAAGGCAAAGTGAATGTAGATGAAGTTCAAAGGGAGATGAGAAAGATTTGGGTGAAGAAGAGTATAGAAAATGATGGGGATGGATCCACACCAGAATCTGGTGCCGATATTCCTTCTAGAAACTAAACAAATGAGCTCTGGTTTAGGGGGAGTCACAAAGAAAAATAAATTCCCCCAGCCAGTGAACTGGTGCCTAGAATTTGGTACATGGAATGTTGCAGATTAAAGGGTTCTCAAAAAATTATCTAAATAACCCTCAGTGAAAATATGAAAGATCCGCATGGAGTTTTACAAGAGTTTAATAATCCAAGATTGATCTGGTTTGACAGCCATCCGGTAAAATAGGATTTTCATAGACAGATCTAGTATGATTCAAAATTGAGATATCTTGATCTACGAATCCATGGTATGATTGGAGGAAAGAAGATACATTGTCAATTATCACTGAAAATGATTCTAACTGCAACACAGTGATTCAAAAAAAAAATCTCTCTCAGAACAAGGCAACCGTATAACTTAAGTTGTGCATTTATTGCAAAAGGAAATTAGGGTTTGCGAAAGAATAAAAGGGTTCTTTCACTCATCATTTGCACATTTACATTCTAGAAGAAGAAAAGAAGAGCTCTGCATCAAGTTTATACAACTCTCTCAAAGATCAACCGCAAAATCTAATTCAACTAGCGATTTGTTTCGACTCTTATTTTGAACCCTAAAAGTGCAAAAAGGTACTTCCATTCTGAATATCTCTCTTTGAATCTCTTGCAAAAATGGCTACACCAATGGTTGTTAAGATCACTGATAGACCACGCCCAAAGTTCAAGAAACACCCCTACAAATCCTTAGAAGTTGATCCCTTAGGCGCTTTCTCTAGCATTCCGCATGGGGTTCTGCACGTAGAAGATGTTAGGGTTTACATCCACGCCAATATTGAGGAATTTGGAGAGTTTAATTTGATGGACATCTACCATAAACAATTAATAGATGAAAGTTTTGAACTCAAACCTCAATATAAGGCTCTCTGGGATAAGGACTTTGGACATTGCATCCACTTTCCCTATTTTGTAGAAGATGATTGGGTCCGATATGTTCTTAGCAGAATACATGACAATTTCATGTGGTTGATGAAGCCCTTCAAGATAACAAAAGATGCCATTAGGGTAGTAACTAGATTGCACTCATCCGATGGGTTACCTACACTCAAATCTGTCAAGAACCAGATAGTAAGTGAAGCTACTGGATCTAAGTTTGACAAGAGAGCAATGACCATAAAAGACATCACAGATCTGGATATCAAATTTGCCTCTATGATAATTGGATATAAGATCTATCATTCCAATAGGGAGAATTTTGTGTCCGGGACTACAATATATATAGCATATCAGATGTTAAGGAAAAATGCAAATTATGACCTATGTGATCTTCTTTTAAACCAACTGTTAGAAAACTTGCAAAAGATCAAGAAGGATAAGAAGAACTCATTCAAGTATGGTTGTTTAATACTATGTATATTCTTCTACTTCATGAATGAGCTGCCCGGATCAAGTGGTTGGGTTTGTCAAAATGACAAACTGGTTGTAATACAGATCAGAGACTATATGTATGGACTTGGTGATGCCAAGGCTTAAAGCACAGCACTCTGGGGATACTTTAAGAACTTCCAAAGTATGATGCAAGCCAAAGAAAGGATACCTCAAACCATAGTTGAAAAATATAAGGATACAATTTGTGCTTCATGGTTGACATTGATCAATGCCTAATGGAGGTAGTTGAGCCCAGAACAGTGTGGATAATGCCAATGGGTTATGAAGTAGATGAGAAAATCTTGGAGCTACACATTCAACACCTGTTGAGCCAGCCAAAGGACCTTGAGGTAGAAAGGTTTGGAACCTTTCAAGAATTAAGTGTAAAGATACATGTTGAGCTGAGACAACCGAAGATAAAAAGGAAAGTTAGAAGGGAAGTAGAGGAAATTGCCAAAAGATATGGCATATCAAAAGAGGCAGTTGATGCAAACAGGGGGAAAATAGAAAGAGCTAAGAAAGAGAAACAAGAAGCAGAAAAATGAAGTGTTCTGGCACAAACCTCCTCCTGGACTAGATCCTCAAAGAGCTATGTACCTGCCACCCCTAAAAACTCAAGAGCCTCCAAACCAGAAGCCAAGACATCTGGAAAGGGAGAAAAGAGAATGAAAACAAAAGCCACAAGGTCTTACATAAATCAAAAGGATGATGAAGATATAGAGTTTGATGAGGAAGTTAAGAAAATGAAGAAGAAGAAGAAAACATCCGGGGAATCCTCTGCTGGCAAAAACAAAGAAGAAAAGACAGAAGAATTTGTTGAGAAACCCACTCTTTCCATTGATGATATCATCAAGGCAGTCATTGTGGATGGGAATCTGCAACCAGTAATAGAATTGTATGATGATTATAGTGATACTGACAAGAGGATCTTCGAAGAAGCTACAGTCAGGTACCTAAATATTTATAATAAAGCATTTATTGAAATCATTTCATTAATTCCCAAAAATCTAGAAAAGGTACTTGAGCTTAGAAAAGAGAATGCTAAGGCAAAGGACTTAGAGATCCAAGAACAGATTGCAATTTAGCTCTATCCTTCCATTACTCCAAAGCAAATGAACATGATTTTTAAGGACTGCAAGGATGAATCTCGGAGCAAAGCAAGAATGAACAAACTTATGCTTGGAGAGACTGATCGGGTAGCAAGAGAAATAGAAGACATCCTTTGGAATGCCTTCAAAAGATTCAATCTTCCTATTATAGAGGAAATAGATGAAGAACCTTCTACCATGGATGTCGAAAGATTAAATGCATCAAAAGAAGAATCTACTGATAAAAATGAAGAAGGGTCAAAAGAGGTAGATGAAGAGAAGTCTAAGGACTTGGATTCCTCTGTTCTGGAAGAGGAAGTTCATGAAGAAGTTAAAATCTCTCCTTTGAATCCCACTACAAACATTCTAGATTCAGGAACTGAAGGAGAAGGAAGAAAAGAGGAGAAAGTGAGTCAAGAAGAGGAGGTAAAGGGAAGAGAAGAAGAACAAACAGAGAAGATCTCTGATGACAGTTTAGAGATTCTAAAAGAAAAGAAGACTCGGTCTCTGACAAGAGACACTACAGAGGCAGTGAAGAATTTCTTAAACAAAGAGCTGATGGAGATAGATGAACCAAAACTATTCCAAGGACCACTAAATTTTGATTCCCTCCCTCTGGTCCAGACAATGAAAATAACATCTTTTGCTCAAGCCAAGGCAAAAGAAAAACTTCTGAAGTCTCACATGGAAGACTGTGAACTGTTAGAAATTGCATCTAGTATGTTGGAGAAGATCATGCCATCTTTTTAAAAAGATCCTTCGGCCTCTCCATCTAGTAATTTGAAATCTCTGGTAAACCCTGTTGGCACTCATTTTGATTCTTTAGAGAAATCGGCAGAAGAAAAGGTCTGGAAAGAGTTTTTGGGAAAGAGATTCACTAAAGTACAGGGACTCATAGTTAATGATAGGAGGACCCTAGATATTGGGATAAAGAGCCTTGAAAATGCTCTTAAAGATGGTGGGGACATGTACAAATTTTGTCTATCTTGGTCTAAAGTGATAGAAGATATTGAAAAGAAGGTGAAAGAACAAGAGGGTAAACTATCAACTTTATCTCAAAATTTTGATCCCCTCACTACATCCATAATGAATCAAGAATGCCAGGCTATTGCCATTATAAATGAAATAAAGAGGCTGGACAAAGAGAAGAAGAATATAATAAGCAGTATGAGTGAACTTAGAGGGATAATTATCCCTAAGTTAGAGGCAATGCATGAGGCCTTAATAGATGCTCAGACCATAGCCCGGACCAGTGATTTGACAGACTTAAGAAGGGCAGAAGCTTATACATTTTTGTTGAGTGGTCATATCTCTATTTTGGACAAGATGAAGTAGAGCTGGGCAACAGAATTTGTGCAGTTGAAGGCCACCTTTGCGGATATACTTAAGTATATGTAAGTATAAACATGTCTATATACTTATGCGGCTATGTATAGCTTAATTTTTGCAAATTTTGGTGTGCAGATTCCACCCTTTACCATTGATGTCAAAGGGGGAGTGAGGAGTAGTGAAAAATGTGGAATCAAGCTAAGGGGGAGCTCTGATATAATAGTGCATAAGATAGAGCATCGGCCAAGGGGGAGTTTGCTGCGACACTTAGTCATTTTTCACTAAGTGTTGCCATCAATGCCAAAGGGGGAGATTGTTGGCAAGAGACACTGTGTGGCTTCATGAGTGTTGTCATTGATGGCAACAAAGTCTATCCCACACATCCACAGCACATAATACGCCTATACCGGAAGTCAAATTGAAGAGTGTTTTGGTCCAATGAACAAGAATAGAGCATGCAACAAGGTCCAACAATCAGGTCTGGATCTCTCAGGTGATGTAAATCAGCAAGTTACGGACTTGGAGAAGTCAAGAGGAGTATCATGACTACTATATTCCAGAGATTGAGCCTCTAGTGATAAAACATGGAAAAGATATGAGGATCTGAGTGTTGGGTTCTAGACAGGCAGAGCAGACCAAGGAAGAACTGACCGACAGAGTATCAGACTTCAATCCAGATGAGTAATTGATGTTGATCAAGCTAATTGAGGGATCATACAATATTGGTCGACATGATTGATGACTTCAATGTCTATGATTTTGATATGCATCACATATCAAGCATGGATTCAGCCGATAGATCAGTATTTTGTAAATATCTTGAGTATTCTGGTTGTCGACTAGAAAGTTGTTGAAATCCTTGGTACAGATATATATACCAGATGGATTCTAGTATGAAGGTGTGAGTGTGTGTAGATGTGATGAAATAAGGTGCAAACAAAGGCAAAGATAAGTGTGGAAACAACAATACAAGTCCGGTATGTGATAGAACAGCAACACTAGAGAAGAGGAAGAATGAAGTGCATTAGATTAGTATATTTAGCCTAACTAGAACTAAACTTCAGCATTTGTGGATGCCTCTCATCAGTTCAAACACCTGGTTACTTTCTATAAACTTTGTAGACAATGAGTCTCTTGTAGGCAGTGTGCCTTTTGTGAGTAGTGTGCTTGGACAGTGAGCCCTAATTGGCAAGTGCCATTTTGAACTTCTTATTCTTTTAACAGAGAATACAATCTTGGGTTAGTCACCCCGTGGTTTTTCCCTTAACAGGGTTTTCCACATAAAAATCCTTGTGTTATGTGTGTTGATTTTATTTCTGCTCTCATGATTATGTATGCTTATATGTTTTGATGCTGCACTGATTATTAAAGGAGAAAAGAAAATTAAGATATTTGAGATAACTGATTCACCCCCCCTCTCAGTTATCTGCCTTGTTTCCAACAGAAAGTACATTAGAACCTGCCCAATTGTGTTACATCCATGAGCAAGACAACACAGGGTAGGACCAATGGCATAAGTAGGATAGAAATAATGGTGATGTGGCTCTCTATGGCTAAAACACCCATGAAAGTATGATAAATGTCCCAATATAACATCCATGAGCATGAGAATGCATAAGGTAGGATTAGTGGCATGAAGCTAAAAAAATTGGCATGTAGGTCTAATAGTGGCATGAAAGCCAACATTGGCATCAAGCCTGACAACATCAATAGGATTAATAGAAATAAATCTCAATAGTGAAAAAAGTCCCAAAATATAGCAAACTTAGTAAATTATAAGATAAGTGATTTAGATTTAGGTATTAATCAAGTATGACTTGATATAAATTATTATTACATGAAAGAAAAGTATAATGCCCATATATAGGATCAAAATATGTGATTGTGTAAGTATAATGTAGAAGATCAAGATAGGATTAAAGTGATATAATAAATTGTTCAAATCAAAATAAAAACATATGATATGATAGAGTCAATCATAAGGTATGACAATGTAAGTACAAATATATGGGAGGGAATAGCATGATGGTCCACAATGTGGACATACATGATTAAGGAATGATATCACAATAATGATTAAAAAGAAAGTCTCAATTTATGATAATGCAATATAGTATGTGTACTCTATAAAGTAGATATGGAAAGATGAGTTCATAAGATATAAGATGTAGTAGTGTGAGATCATAGGAAAAAATATACGATTCATCCATTTGTGAGATAATAAGACACAAGATATAGTAATGTAAGGTCATGATGTAAAATTAATATGTAGAAATGTTTGATCAAATAGAAATACTAGATGACATATTAACAATGTGAGATCAATGATCATATGACATGATATAGAAATGTGAGGTCAAAGTAGACATGTAAGATCAATGATATGCAAGTTAAATTGGTAAAAGATTAGATCATAGACATAATGTCTAATGTAGCTAGATGTAATAATGATAAATCATAAAAATATGACCATGATAGAAGGATACTATGTAATGGATTACGTATAGTATGGTAAAAATAGCTAGATTGAATACAATGTATTAAAAGAAGACAATTATCTAAGAACCTAGATTAATCAAATTGGGAATATTTAAGACAATATTGTAAGAAGATAGATCAAACCATGTAGAAACATAAGTGAAGCCGGAGATCCAAGGATTAAGTTATAAGAGGTAAAGGTCATGAAAGCAAGAGATGGCCAAGAAAGAGTAAGTAGACAAGAGAAGATAATGTGAAAACAAAATATCAAAGATCAATCCTAAGATAGTCAAATGTTAAAAAAAATTTAAACATGGCTCCCAAGTGTGGAAAAAGGATATTAAGTGTACATAAAGATAAATTAATGAAATGTAAGAGTGATAACTAGGTCCAAATGATTTTTTTTCTCAGACTAGATTGTCTCTCTTTTATGTTATGTGTGACCTCAATATTTATATTCCATTTGTATATGAATTCTTGAATTTTATGTTGGAATGCAATGCCCTTATGTTTAGAATACCCCCATGTATGATGATAATTATATTAAATATAATGTAAGGATTCTATGATAAATCACTATAGACCATGTTGCTAAGCCCACACTACATTTATGTGAACTAGTGATAGAGAAATATTCATTGAAAGCACAAGATAAATTAGGAAATGAAGTATAAGATCAAGTAAGATGAACCAAACAATTTTAAAGATCTATATCATAGCTACAATCTAAAATTTCCAATAAAAAAATCTCATCATCTATGTGCATTACACAAGAATAGTGGAATTGAGCAATTTGAGCTCTGAAATTATTAAGAGCCCTGTTAGTGTGCTAAGTTTTAACATAGGGATAATTTGTTTTTCCTGTAGGGTGGTTTTTTCCTGTATCAGGTAGTTTTCCCACCCGTCAAATATTTCATGCCTTTATAAGGCTTGTACATTGTGTAACTTATTATCTCAATCTCTTAATGCAATTTTCTGCATTGTTGATGAAATAGTTTTGTGCGTGTAACTTCTCTCAGCCGTGAAGGTTATTCAGTGTGCAGTGGAGGCTTGGGTGCTCCAACATGGTATCAAAGCCTTCCCATCCTACCACCCCTTTCATTTGAGAGTTTTCATCAGGTTTGAGATCTATTATTTTCTAGGGCAAATTGTTTAGAGAATTATTTTGCTATTTCTCTTTGGAAAATATTGTTTCCACTCTAGGGTTCATTCCATTTTGGATTGAGAGGCTTGTCTATCAAGATCTGCGAGGAGCCATGTTGTTTGAGATTCCTATAAGCTTGGTGTATCTGTATGCTATCCCGATACCAAAACTAGAAGTGCAGATTCATTTCCAAGAGTTTGAATCTCTGCACACTGTCCCTTCAAGGTATTGAGATCGGTCTCTTTTCATAAGGCTCCGTGTTGCCAAACACAGATCAATGTCAAATCTACAATCAAGGCATTTGGTGATGTGTTTGAAGGTGTAGCTTCACTTCTAAGAGCTTGGCGTGTGTGAAAAAGAGTTGATTGATTTCAATGAGTTTGGAGTGCTATTTGGGATTTTTTTTTAATCCCACATTCGCCCCGCGACCTTCAAACCAGATATCTTGGCATCCCAGACCATATTTCCTGCAGAACAGAAGCTTGGAGAGGCCACTGATTTTGCAATCTGAATATACATCTGAGCACTAAAGATTTCTATAAAGTAAGTGCCAAATATTTTCTCAGGGTTTTGATTTGTGCGTTGGAGGTGGGCCTGCAATCCGTGCAGTGCTTTTTGGTATTTCTTAGGCAATGGTCGAAGTCCTTTATCCCACATTGATCCCACAACAAGCTTCTTTGCACTTTTTATATCTTGGCACTCATATTATGCATATGAAGTACTTGCAGTGTGCTTGGTGTTCATGTAAGGTTTGTGGGCAGTGTGGTCTACTTGCTTGCTTGGTGAATTGGCTTGGAGATTGGTGATTGGTTCGCAAAGCCAATTATATTTTTTGCAACACATCTATTGCGTATTTTTCGTTCACTTGTAGAAGTGGTCACATGGATGACCAGGGGCTAATCTTCCCTAGAGCTTAATTTGGCTCCCTCATGCTTGCATTGAGCCGCTGTAGGTGACTTTCTTCCATAGAGCATATCTTGGGCATCCGGAGTCTAATTTTTGCATTTTGCATATCATCGGAAAGCTGACTTCACCAAGCTTGTAGTCGTGTAGGTCAAACCACCTAGTTTTGTCATCTATTAGCATTTATTGCATTTGGAAGTTGTCTTCATGGAAGGTACTATCTTTCTAAGTTTTTGAAGAATTGATAGCTATAATAGGTTTTTGTTTGGAGAAAGGGAACTATGAGCAATGGAGTGATTACATCCTCACACATCTTGGTGAGTTTCATCTATTGCCGTATCTCTATAATGATGTTCCTATTCCTGACACACCTGGTGGGTATATTATTTGGAATGGATATAGGGCTCAAGTCTTTGGAGTTATTTTTGAGCATATAAATGACGAGGATCTTTTGAATTCTCTTGTTCATTTTGAGTGCCCTTATGCTCTTTGGACTTACATTTGAGAGTCATATGGAGATCCTGATACTCCACCATCTCTCTATGACCCTCCTTCTAATACCAGTGTGTCTCTTTGTTCTTCAAAGAAGATAAACCATGCTTGTGATCCTTTCGAGGTTTTTAAGACTTCAGATGAGGTTGCAGTTGCTTTAGAAGTTCTAGATTCTTTATCAAAGATAGTTGATCCACCTTCATTGAGCACTTCCATCATTCTTGATCATCAGGATTCATATTGTCTTCCTCATTGGGATTCTTATCTTGCAGACATTGGTTCCTTGTTTGTGGAATCTCACATTGATGATTTGGAAGACACCATTGATGATATTCATCTCCTCTTTGAAGGAGTTGATTTCACTACTTCAAATGTGATGAGGGAACCTTAATACCCACTTGTTCTTCCTTGTTCTCTTCTTTTGTCACAGTTTGATAGTGAGTTGGAGTATCTTGAGAAGCATTCAGAGGAATCATCATCTTTGGAAAATGTTCAAGATCAGTTTCCAGTGGTACCTTGTTTGTCACCTTCTATTGTGATTAGGCATGTTCTTGATTGGTTTGTGGCATCTTCCAAGGTCTTGGCAACACATGAGCATATTTTAGAGACATTTTCATCCTACATTTGGTTTCACTTGCTAATTCCTATCTAGAATGGGAAGCATACCTACATCTATACATGGTTTTGTTTCTTCCAAAAGGAAGACAAGTTGTTCGTCAAAATTGGATTATGTTTTGTCTTCAGGCACTTACCATTTTTGCAGGCAATTACACATTGTGGGGGGCTACATAGTCTCTCTCTTTCCCTCTTATGGGGAGTTCGTTGATAGTATATACATGATGTTAGGGGTGAAGGAAGTTGTCCTTGGGGGGTCTTGAGGAGTCCTCCTTCCTTTCAGTTTTTTCTTTTCAACATTTTCAGTTTTTCTCTCTTTTGGAGAGGAGTTTTCTCCCGCATGGTTTTTCTCTTTTTCTCCATTTGTGAGAGATTTCTTTTTTGCATTGTAAATGGGTACCTAACATGGTTGTGTAGTCCGGACCCATATTGCATCTTGATTTTGCATAATAATTCTCTCTAAATTTGTACTTAAGGGGGGGTGTTAGTGTGTTAAGTTTTAACATAGGGATAATTTGTTTTTCCCGTAGGGTGGTTTTTTCTCGTATCGGGTAGTTTTCCCACCCATCAAATATTTCATGCCTTTATAAGGCTTGTACATTATGTAACTTATTATCTCAATCTCTTAATGCAATTTTCTGCATTCTTGATGAAATAGTTTCGTGTGTGTAACTTCTCTCAGCCATGAAGGTTATTCGGTGTGCAGTGGAGGCTTGGGTGCTCCAACAAGACCTAAAAGGCTTAATGGGGAATCTCTTAGCTTACTAGTGAGATGGATGAATGGTGGGAGAACTTGGTCTTGCATGTCAAAACACCATGTGGGACCTATTCATTACCCTATTTTAGAGGTGTTAGTTGCCCCAATTATTCTATGACCAAAATATGATGAACTTCTAGAACTTGAGACAAGGAGATATGATGATTAATCAATATTTGGAAAAGTTTAGCTAGTTTTTAAAATATGTGTTGTATCAAAAAGATGAAAGATTTGGGATTCACAAATTTATCTTGGGTTTGAATACTTAAATTGGAGCAATGGTTGTCTTATGTATAGTCCTAGAACCATGACTTAGATATTTGAAAAATCTCTTAAGTAGGAATAGAATTTTCATGCTCTATCCAACTTTAGGAAGAACAATAAGGGCTTAAGGTAGATAAACCTAAGTTTTCACTGTTTCAAAATTTTGCCCTTATCATTTACCTAAGTCTTCTAGGGTTGACCTAGGATAATATGTCCCCTTGCAACACCATGACAATCCTTCAAGGTATTTTAAAATATTATTAGTTTCAGGTAGAAAAAAGGGTAGAGGAAGCAGAGGTGAATTAAGTGAATTTAAAAGTAGAGCTGTGTAGATCTTATCAAATCATTTCTACAAGTGCAAAAATTTTCATAGATGCAGATCTAACCCTAATCCATAGACTCAACCCTCCATAGTGCAAATGTTTTAGGGTTTCAAATCACTATTTTAGGGTTCCAAAATAGATGTTTATGGTTTCAGTTTTCATGTTTTAGGGTTTCAAAATGATGTAATAGGGTTTACAAATTCACATAATGGGGTCGAAAACTGATGTTTTAGGGTTTCAAATTTAGGTATTAGGATTTGGAAATTAATATAATAGGGTTTCAAAATGATATTTTAGGGTTTTAAATTTTTGTCTAGGGTTTGTACATTCACATTTAAAGGGTTTGCAATTTTTTATAAAAACATTGAATTTCCATATTACAATTTTGGAAAAAACATTGAAGTCAAAAACTAAAAATTTCATAGCGGTAAATGAAGAATGCCTGGTAAAAAATGTAATCATGTGACCTTGCTAAAGAAGATGGGCAACATGGACACCTTTGACAAATCACAAGTGGCAAGTTAGTGGAGCTCCTTGGTGTCATTGAAGGTCTGTCATCCTTTGGGTCACTATTGAACTAAAGTTTGACCATTAAAAAATGACCTTTGGATACAGTTCACTATGGTTGAAAGTGCCTTGTCGGTGGAAATGATAGGCAAAAAAGGCTTTTTCAGATTATATATTCTTTAAAAAATAATAAACTATTACCTTCATTCGAAGATAATCTTCAAATGAAAGTATTATTTTATTGTTTCACAATCAATAAAATAATACCTTTGTTCAAATATATTCTTTGAACAAAGAGGAACCTTTGTTTGAAGGTGATTTCTGTGAAATCTTCAAATAGAGGTTCCTTTGTTCAAAGAAAGATCTTTGAACGAAGAAAAAAAATCTTTGAATGAAGGTGGTATGAAATTTTTTTGTCCATCGACAATGAAAATATTGATGTCCCAAGTTTGGGACTGAGTATTGTGGGATGACCCTTTTGTATCAGAAAAAAATTATTTGTCTATTTTTTGTCTATTAATGTCTTGAGTGTAAGCTTGGGGAATTACAATTGATTAATGAATGCGATGTTTCCATTATAATTAATGATGTGGTGGATGATGGTTAGTAGCTCAACCCTTAACCACATCATCATATAGTACCAAAACCATGTTAAGATTCTACATTAATGAGTTAATAAAAGTTAAGGAGTTGGCATAATACTTCAACTGATGTATTGAAAGGATGTGATAAGTTGATATAAGGCGGAATCCTTACATTATGTGAGTTAAGTTGAGGAGTTGATCCGATCCTTACTGTCTTTTATTGCTACACAAGTACTTAGTTATTGTACAACTAAATAGTGTTGTAAAGTAACTAAATACTTAGATCTATAAGACCACAATTTTTGTCAAATGCATTGCCTAAACCTAGTTTGGTTGCTATAGTTAATGTGTTGTATTTATGTTCTAGTTTATAAGATCTAGAATAGGAGAAGGGGTTCCATGAGTATACTATTAAAACTAGTTTTGAGTCAAACATTTTTTGTGATTGGAAAGAATTAAGGTGCTATAATATGTTCAATTTTTCTAGTTTATGAAATATTTTACATAGTATTTTTTTTCAAAATCTCTATTGAAATCTATATAGTTTTTTTGAAAAAATTAATAAATAGGTCGTCCTTTTAAAAATAACACCAATAGGTTTTTTACAAGTTCTTAATATAAGCTTTTTCTAAATATAGGTAGGCTAACATTTTTCAATAACAATAAGGACTATGCACATAAGTAAATGGTTGTCCAACAAGTAAAATTTCATGGTGATGATTTCCCTGAGAAGGCAATTTAACTGAGGAAGCATATGCAAGGCATGGAAGACATGGAAGGTGTTTTAAAAATACCTTACATAAAGCATATTAATTCAAGAAAAGGTGTTTTAAAAAATGACTTACATAATAGTTGTATTGTGGACAACAATCATTCCAAAGTATGCATAGTGACCTATGGGTTTGCAAATAAATTATTAGGTAATGTGTGGTTGCATGGACTATGATAGGCTTTTCAAACAATTTTTAAGTGTTTTTCAAACAAGCTTTGCTTGCACCCTCCTAACCTATTTGAAATTGCATTGAGGAAACGTAAAAGGTGTACTCACTTGCAATGATGTGAGTGATCAACGATTCAAACCTTTGCACCAGTCCCTTACTACATGGTTGCACTAAAACAATTATGGGCCAAGAGTTAAATATAAACCACACTAGATAGGTATACAAATAGATGAAATGTTTAGAAAATTGGTTAGTAATAGGGATTTTGTGCTTTAGTGTAGCATCTTACTTTCTATCATGGGTAGGAAGAATGGCTTGGGGTTGTTCCTATCTAGGGTCAATCTATTTTGCATGTATTTTGAAAGAGCTCTTAATTAGTACTTACTATTATCATTTAAATTTGGCACACACAAAGTTAAATGTGGCAATGACATGTAAACATAGTTGGTAGGGATGGAAGCAATGACTTAATATTTCTTGTCCAATAGTTAACTACTAAGGAAATAGTGAGAAAATGATAGCAAGTGTCTAAAAGATGGAGCCTTCTCAATTAATTATGGGACCCCACTACCATTGTGTCAAAGGCTTGATAGAAGTACACGGAGTTCATGTACTACTTAAGCTCATCCTTTGATGACTGAGGATCAATCCCAAAACAAACAGTCTTTTTGTGTAATCTTGAGAATAGAAGGTCCTCCAAAAGAAAATAGAAACAGTCTCACAACAATCCAATTGAGATACAATGCAAACTATACACAGGTTTAAAGTTTGTCAAGACAGTCATGTACTATGTAACAAAACTAAATTTGTCTAGGTTATTTGTCCGATTGCAAATGTGACTGTCCAGCCGAAATACAACTCAGTGAGCATTAACTGAACAGAGGCTTCCAACACAATCTTTTACAAATTAAAATGACATACAGGACAAGGCACCACAATAGATAATTGATCAACAGTCTTTGTTGCTTACAAGTTTCTTTCTACAGGGCTGATTTTGGGCTCCCAATTCACTGCAATAGCAGGAAATTCTCAAAGACACAGTATATCATTAAGGGAAAACAATCCCCGATTTGTTCATTCTGTCTAGTGCACATGCATACAAATTCTATGTTATGTTTTTGCAAGGAATAAATAGTTTAGTTTAAAACTAGAGTCCATCCCCCGTTTCAGTGATCACATTTATGTGTTGAGGCCATCCACGTTGCCAAGGAGCGTGCTCCTTCCCTATTTGGACTATAACGATCACGACTAAGTTCTATCTAGAATTACAATCAAGAGAGGCTAGGTTCATTATAATCATAAGAGGCTGGGTTTATTACAATCATAAGAGGCTGGGTTCAAATTTGAGATATGTACAACTTATAGAATCTATATAGTTTATATCTAGCATGTGCAGGTTGAAATTTATATGGTCTGATTGGGATAAGCATAATATTTTTTAAGTTAATAATTTCTTGTTTCAAAACTTGTATTACATGTATTAATACACAAGTGTAAATATCAAATAGATCCATTGAAAATATCAAGAAGCATTTATATGAAAACTTTATTAAATATATCTCAAACATAAATTTGTCCATGCCAAATATAAACATATTTATGTCCATCTGAAGCATAAACATGTTTGTACATAGATGCATAAATGTCCAAACATGTTGAAAATATATAAACAGAAATGTTCATACATGTTTGAAAATATAAACATAAACATGTCCATACACAGATGCATAAATATCCATACATGTCAAATATATAAACATAAACATCCATACATGCCAAATATAAACATAAACATATAAATGTTCATATCTCAAACATAAGAACTCATAAACAGAAATGTCTATATCTCAAACATAAATGTCAATCTCTTAAACATGTTAGTTATTAGTTAGTTTGATCATCATGTGGGCTCCTAGTCGAGCAACCCTCCAAGTGAGAATCCTTCTCTGATAGATGCAACGAGCCCTACAAAAATGTAATTAAATTAGAATATATATATCTATATATATACACACATGTTTCCTACATACATACACACATGATATATATATATATATATATATATATATATATATATATATATATATAGATATATATATATATATATATATATATATATATTTCAAATAAGTGAATCAAGTGTTGGAGAAACACATACAATCTCAAACTACACATGTACATAAAAAAGAAAAAATAATTTGAAATATAATTTATCTATATAAGATCCTACAAGAATATGTTTAAATTTTAGAACCTTACATGATGTATGGCATTTCCCTTTAGGGTATTAACCTCTATTTAAATTCTTGGAGGAATATAAAGGGATTCTTATAGTATGGGAAAATGTGATAGGAAGACATCGTTTCCCGTTTTAACAATAGAAACAACATTAAGAATAATATACATTAGTTTTCCCAAAAAAAAACCAAAAAGAAGCTTCACATTACCTCTTCAGATCCTGGCACTTTACCAAGTAACTTTGTGAAATATCTTGTGCCTTAAAGAAGTTAATCATTTGCGCTACTAATCCAGATCACCCTTTTAACTAATGGAACCATACAAATTTTTTGTTTGAGTAGTTGTCATGCCACATACAGGATAAACACTTTTCCATGTAATAGCTAGAATAACCTAATAGTGCACGTGTACTTAATCCATAGCATTTTCATCAATAGAGAGCAGCATAGGACATTATCATAATAGTTCTTAGCCATTTTTATAAAATGTTTTCAGTTCTATTTAATCCAAGTGTCCACTTCAGAGTAGTCCACTTCATAGTCTTCATTAGTGGGTTTCGTAGGGCATCATCACACGACCAGATTTCTGACAAGTATTACGCATCACAGGCAGCAATTTCTGAATAATCTAAACATGAAACACAAGTGAAATTCTCAGAGCATTCACAGACCAAAATGTCATGGTTGGGAAATGGAATGTCTGGATAATCTGCAGACCAAAAAGATGAAAGACAGGAGAGGCAAATGCAATCCAACTTCGTCCCAATTCATTATTGGTAATACAAATCTAAGAAAAAATATGGAGTTAATGCCAATGACAAAACATATTTAACGATGAACAGTTGGGTAATGAGTGGAAAATTGAAATCCCAGCTTCAAATTTAAACAAGAATTAAGTGCTCAATTTGTGAAAAATCTACTGTGATAAAAAACTAAATGTAAATTAAAGATACAACCTCATTTCGAATCTATTCTTATGCTAATAAGAATTTAGTTCAACTACATATGTATGAGCCCTGTTGTGTTAAGCAAATCAATCCCATCTCACCCACAAGCATTTTTTAACTTATTAAATCTCCACTTGTATCATATGACTATTATTAATTTGCAACTTAATGTGGAAAATGTTTTTGTGACAAGAAATTATGGCAAGATTTAGATATATATTTAATAAGTAACCATGGAAGGTAAACAAAAAGAGAGTTGTGTGCAGACTGATGTGTGTACAATGAGTTCTTGGGAGTTATGAGCTGCATCACTTTGTTTTTCATTATCCAAATGCATCTGCACTTCCAGATCTTGCCAATTTAGAAAAAACCTGCTCTCTTATAAGTTTGTCATTATCAGGATGCTAGATTGCTTTATAGGAATTGCAATGAATTAATAACATCATCTTCAGTTGCAGAATATCCTATGAAGACCTTAAATTATGACATTTATGTTGCATGGCCAAACTATCTAACATTCTTCAACACCAATAAGGTGGTGTGTGCTGCTTACAATGACTTCATATGGACATCAACTTTTTTTATGGGAATCTGCTATATACTACTATTAAGCTCAGATAGATGATGACAACTCTGAATAAGCAATCTGGTTTATTCTAAGAGAACTAGAGTTCCAATTTTAAGAAGGGCCCACAGAGACCCAAAAAAACTAACTCTAGAGTTCTTAGACTCAGTAAATGCAAGTTATGCATAGTCAAGAGAAACCCAAACAGAATTCCTAGATCTAACTTTGATTTGATTTCTTTTTTCCATTGTATTTAATCCTCCCACACAAAAATCAAATCACTAAGAGAATTTGTTGGCTAAAACTTAGGAGTATAATATGCATAATAAAAAAGGAATTTTAAAACTTGCTAAAAACAAATAAAAACATATAAAACATTTTTATTTCCCTAAAAGCTTTTCATTTCCTCATCTTTTTTATTTTTTTGTTTTGTAGAGTGCACAAGAATGGAGAGAGAGCTGAAGTTTGCATTTCCATGAAAGAAGAACAAAGAGAATGCCTAGATCTCTAAAATTTCTCCGTATCATTTTCTAGTAGCATAGTTTCCAATATATTTGTTTCTTCTGCTTCTTAATAGAGATTTCTTACTTTGGTTGAAAAATAATTCTATTTGCATGTTTATGTTTCAATTTGTTGGATTATGCAAGTTTGTAAAGGCTGTTTTGGCCATGCATGATAGTTATCTCTATTTCCCTAAAAGCTTTTCATTTCCTCATTTTTTTTTTTTTGTTTTTCATAGTGCCCAAGAATGGAGAGAGAGTTTAAGTTTGCATTTCCATGAAAGAAGAACAAAGAGAATGCCTGGATCTCTGAAAATTTTCCCTATCATTTTCTAGTAGCATAGTTTCTAATATATTTGTTTCTTTTACTTCCTAATAGAGCTTTCTTGTTTTGGTTGAAAAATAATCCTATTTGCATGCTTATGTTTCAATTTGTTGGATTATGCAAGTCTATAAAGGTTGTTTTGGCCATGCATGATAGTTATCTCTATTTCCTTCAAAGCTTTTCATTTCCTCATTTTTTGGTTTTGCAGAGTGTACAAGAATGGAGAGAGTTGAAGTTTGCATTTCCATGAAAGAAGAACAAAGAGAATGCCTTGATCTCTGAAATTTCTCCCTATCATTTTTCTAGTAGCATAGTTTCCAATATATTTGTTTCTTTTACAGTTTAATAATAGAGATTTCTTGCTTTTGTTGAAAAATAATCTTATTTGCATACTTATGTTGATTTGTTGGATTATGCAAGTCTATAAAGGTTATTTTGGCCATGCATGATAGTTCTCTATTTCCCTAAAAGATTTTCATTTCCTCATTTTATTTATTTTTTGGTTTTGCAGAGTGCACAAGAATGGCGAGAGCTTAAAATTTCTCCCTATCATTTTCTAGTAGCATAGTTTCCAATATATTTGTTTCTTCTACTTTGTAATAGAGATTTCTTGCTTTGGTTGAAAAATGATCATATTTGCATACTGATGTTGATTTGTTGGATTATGCAAGTCTAAAAAGGTTGTTTTGGCCATGCATGATAGCTATCTCTATTTCCCTAAAAGATTTTCATTTCCTCATTTTATTTATTTTTTGGTTTTGCAAGTGCACAAGAATGGAGAGAGGTGAAGTTTGCATTTCCATGAAAGAAGAACAAAGAGAATGCCTAGATCTCTGAAATGTCTTCATATCATTTTCTAGTAGCATAGTTTCCAATATATTTGTTTCTTCTACTTCGTAATCCTATTTGCATAATTATGTTGATTTGTTGGATTATGCAGGTTGTAAAGGTTGTTTTGGCCATGCATGATAATTATCTTGTAGGTTCAGTGTATAAAGGATGCCATAGAAAAAGAGGACTTGTCATATCTCACCAAACTAAGGTTTATTTACAGGAAAATCAAAATATATTCCACATATATTACATTGGCTACACAATTTCATATATAAAAAGAAATTTAAAGTTTTATTTTAAAGTTTATTATGCTTTAAGGGATGGGCCACAGTCATATATCCAAGCTCCTCCCCATGGCCCTCCCTTAAAGGAACACTACAGCACCCAAGACTATCATAATTTTTTTTTGATAGGTAAAGATGAAGAGCATCATAAGTATATTATATTAATATTAAAATGTTTTTACAAAAAATGGTCCAATGATTAGATGAGACATTACAAAGATTGCCAAAAAAAGAGGCAGAGGAGACCTCCAAAAACCAAAAACCCAACGAGAAGTAGAAAACATAACTAGTTAATTACATTTAGATCTGCCCCTAGGTGATGTATCTTCCACTTGCATCTAGTTGCATATGCAGAAACATATGGAGGAACATATGGAGCCGGAGGATTGAAGTGGATAAGGAAAGACCAAGCAGCAAAGGTAACTTCAATCTTGAAGGAGAGAGAATGACCTAGTTGTCTCTTATAAAAATGAAAGGAACCTCCCAAATGTTCAGATGAATTATTTTGAAGACTGAGGTTCAGGGCATGAAACACACAACCCAAATAAGGCTTATCAATAAGATTTGCACGCACAAAAAAACCTCCAATCTCAGCTGGACCCGAATGGAGATCATAGTTTGCAAGAGCTTGGTTGAGTTTTTCCTTCGAGATCAAGAAACCATGGATAAAATTTGTAGCAAAACCTTTGACCATATCCACCTGTTGGATAACATCCATAGCATTTGAAATAAAGTGCGAGGCCAAATGAGAAGCATAGCATACCATGGAGTTCAGCAAAAAATCCTTTCCCATAACCTCAATAAGAGCCTCTACCACATCTTTCGAATGTAAAATGAAGGCCCGTTGAAGACCACCTCTAGCAGAAAGACTCGAGCATTTCGTGGAATGAGAGACATGGCTGGCTAGAGGTAGGCAAACAAAGAGAAGATGTGAAGACAAAAAGGGAGGAGTCAAAGCATATAAAACCATTCCCGCTAATAGTTTGTATAGTTTAATACTTTTATTTAAAATGTACAACTTACCAACTTGTATTAAACTATTTTCTGCTCTAATTGCAATATCCAAACCTAAGTGTTCATCAATTTGTATAGTTTAATACTTTTATTTAATAAGTTTATATGTGATCGTGTACACAAATACTAAAATTAGGTCCCATTAGTTGTACATGTGAAGGATTTTAAATGAAAGTTGTACTACCACACATGATTCAATTGAGAAATGGACAAGTGTTGAAATGTGATGAAAGGTGAGGACTTAATTCAAATAAATTATTTCAATTAGTTGGGATATGTGAGGGAAATTAATTAAATAAATAAAATTTATTTAATTAATTGGCTATTTATTTAATTAATTGGCTAATGGATAAGTGGGATTAAGAGTGGGATATGACAAAATGCTACATGATGTCTAAGTAATATTTTTGACTAGGTGTTCTAAGACATGGACATATTTGGGTGTCTACAACCACCATCATCTGAAATAATTTATATTTATTTAATTAATTTAAATATATTTTCCACATCACCGAGATTAATTAAATAAATTATATTTATTTAATTAATTAAATCTCTTTTCTCCAACACTCAAATTAATTAAATAAATTATATTTATTTAATTAATTTTAATCCATACCTAGATTGAGAGATGTAGTATGAAATGAGTAGTTGAGATGAAAACTTAGTTTGACATTTGTGTCTCTCATTTACTAGTATAGCTATATTTGAAAAAATATATATCTAAAGTACACCGAGATGGATCCAATGCATCATTTATTACAAAGGGCCTAACACAAAATGCAAGTAATTGAGCTATGTTAATCATAAAGCTTGATTTTTGAGTGGCTAGAGCATGCCTATGAGGATCTGATGATTTTGTGGCAATTGACTCATTATCACTTGTTGCAAAAGTTAAAATGTACATTTCAAAAAATACAAAATATATGTTTCTATTCTTTAGTGTAGTAATTTCAAATAAATAGCAAATTTTCATGTCTTTTGTTGGAAGCTATGTTGAGGGCTTATTTCCTTGTCTCTTTGACATTGAGATTAATATAACATGCCAAACTTTTTGATATCAAGTTGCCCTTTGTATGGAAAGCAAGATTTATGGGGCTAATCTCAATAGTGGTAATCTCCCTACAAGGTATGATGCCCATTTTCATTACTGTGATGCTATGAATGGTTGTAACTGGTGGTGTTGGTATTGCAGATGTTGTTATGGATGCATGTATAGTAAAAAATAGTCCATCCACCATCCACTTATGGCATCAAATATATAGAGTTTACTTGGCATGAGCTTATCAACTAGCGCACTCGTTTGATTGATGGCAAGTGTTGATGGGTGTTTTCATTGGATTTCACTGTGAAAATTTGGAGCCTAGGTTTGGGGACCCATTTACAAACACTTAGGTTGCCTTGTGAGATTAAATTTTGTCATTGTTGATCCTTGTGAACATGCCCTCTATGTTGGGAGAATAGATGGGAGGATCTATGTTGCCGGTCTTAAAGTATATTTTAGAGGAAACAATGGGATTAGTGATAAAAATGGGATAATTGGTTCACTTTTTTATCACAATGAAACTATAACATCCCTGATTGTTAGCATGGATGGAGTTACTTTTGTGTCGGTGTCTGAGGATTGTACCATTTTCCTGTGGGATACCCACGCTAATTGTGTTGTTAGGATGTTTCACCAAAGTATGGGTCCTGTGAGCAGTATTTTAGAGCTGCCACTGCTGCCACAAGTTTGAAGGCCTTCCTATCATGGGTTACAGTTGGCTAGTCACAAGAGCTATGTTGAAAATGAGAGGTTTAGTTATTCTAGCTATCTCAAGGATATACCAAGGTTTTTCTTACAAAATGCAAAAAGAGCTGCCACTAGTTTAGAATTTCAATGCCATAGGATTGGAATGGTGGAGCTCCAAATAAAAGAGTTGGAGGCCATGAAAGTGAATTTAACAGTAGTGAATGAGGATCTGCAATGTGCCTTAGATATGCTTGATAAATTGATAGAAGTTTACCATAAGTTCACAGGACTTTGCTTTTCTGAGGTTGTAACAGACAATCAGACCCTGTATACAGACAAATCAAATGGAAAGGATAATATAATGTTTCTAGATAAAAGCATAGATGAGAGTCGCCATATGTTGCAGTAAATTGTAGCATTTGTTTTGTCTATAAGGTGTAGCATAAAATGTAAAGGAGGAATGTTTTGTTTCACTAGGAAGTTTAGGTGTATACTTTATGGAGGTCACTGCATGTGGTGAAGACCATGCTTTTGCTTCTCGTACTTGATCAAATGTTTGTCAGATTCATGCAAAAAACTATTGTATTTGTAATTTTGAGAACATTTTTTTTGTAATAGTTTAGATTGTCTACCTGTTAGGAAGGATGATTTCAGCTTTCTTTAAAAATACTTGAACTACTATATCAAACTAAGATGCATTATAATTTAGGATGTGAAAATTCAGAATCATACTTTTGGCACTAAAAGCCTGTTGATTTTAGAAGTTGACTGTAACTTGTGACAAGTTTAGCTTTCTTTAAAAATATTGTTACTAATTTTTTGTTCACATTTAAAATTAGTTGGACCTAAGTGTAATTGTTCAAAAGGAATAATAGAAAACTTCAAAGTTATGCATTTCTTGAATGGTTGATGCCTTGGCAAACGTGAAAAGAAGATCCAGTTGTCACGATAACCCATCAGTCCAATTAGGAGTGATAAGTTATCATGACAAAAGAATTGATTATCAAGGGATCAAACATTCAAAGAAATACAATTGTTCTACAAAGTTTGATCTTTCAAGAGTTATAAGTTAAATTGATTATTCAGTTAATCGGTTTTGAATAAAAGCGAGAAAGATATTGTATTACACTGTTATTTGATGTCATGTTTTGAACATACATCCAGGTATCTATTACTTTATCTCGTGCATTGATTGAAAAGGAAATACATATTCATCATATGCATTAGAGAAACTAACTGATCATGTTTAAAAGAAGTGTTCAAATGTGTCCCACACAAGCTGTGGGAGTAACTAGACTGAGCAATTGCAGACATGCAAGCTATGTATATGTTTGATAAAAGAAAAGAGAAAAGAACATATGGTAAATCTAAACATCCATCATTGCTTGATGATGGAGGTTGTTGTTGAAGTCGGCCTTCAAGTCTTCAACTTTTAGTCTTCACTCCAAGACATCATCAAGTTGAAACCTGCAAAATTTTGGGGACAGCCCTGTTAGTGCTCTAGATGTTTACAGTTATCACATGCTTTTATCAAATAGAGACATCTACTTATCATATCATGCATTCAGATAAGAGATCAGATCAGATATATGACACAAATTAGGAATAAATCATGAAGGAGATCAATCAATGCTATCAGGTATGTTTTTATGCTAACTTGTTTGTTCATTGTGTAGGTATAGGACAAATTTTGTTGCTGAATTGAAGACAAATAAACATGTGGATTAAATGTGGCTCCCACAAGGGTTTGAGCCCAGCATGTTTCTTTTCATTTTTGAAAAGAGTATCAGAAAAGATAGGATGCATCATTCTAAGCTATATCATGCATCATCTAATCAACTTGCAGAAAGGATATGTCATCATGGCATTATTATAGTTGATTAGAGAAAATCAGATTAACATGACTGAATGCAAAAAATCATATTATATTCATCCAGGCTACAAGAGCCATCTAAGGTATAGTATCATTATGAATGCATGTATTTATTTCATCACAGCTAATAAAGAGCAACTGATAGAGTGCATTCATAATATAAGGATATGATACAAGTTTTCAAATTAATGTGCCTGATAAAGAGATGAAAGACAACATAGAGAAAGATACAAGTTATGCCTTTAAAGAGACAAATCAAAACAGCAAGGCATTATTAGCTATAGGTTGATATATGGTAGGTGAAAATGCAGTCATGAAATATATCATTGTCTTGGACCAATAGCTAAGAAGTCATCAATGCCTTGAAGCTTCAAAACCACCAAGATACATGGATATACAGTGAAACAATTCAAATGCAAGAAGATAGGAGTTAGTTTTCAAAGACGAGGTAACACTCTATACCAGGTATTTATCATTTTACCTCATATTGTCAAAGATGTTCAGAGTTTAACAGTTATATCACATTCAAGTTCCAAGTGTGTCAGAGAGACAGTCAAACAAGATGCTACATGGAACAACAGATGAGACAACATCCAAGACAAGAGAAATAGTGCATACTGAGAATGTGGCAGTCACATGCTAGGGGCAAAGATGCAAATGACAGATGCATATAGCATGCTCTCTAAAGAGCACTCATCAACTGATAAAGACTGTCACTTAGTATCAAATATCTTAGAAGAAGAACAAAATAGGAGCAGCATTCATTTATCATCACTATCATGAGAGTCAAGTATAAATCCAAAAGCAAGAGACTGTCATGTCTAGAAGTGGAAGGATGCAAATACAGTATGCACAGTAGAGTATTAAGAATGCCACAACCCAAAGATAACAAGGTGGTTTCCATACACCTCATCAACTGTTTTGATCAAACAAACTTTGCCTCATACACATTGGAGCTACAATGATGCCATGATATAGTCAACAATGCCATAAAGAGAGATACCATGAAGAACAAAGACATGTTTAGTCACCTTCACCATGGAGAGTCAGTGGCAGGATCAATAAAGTGGCTTATACAAGAAAGAAACAGTAGGAGTAGATCACAATTACCATATCCATCTATAGGAGTAAGTCAATGATGGAGGAGAAACAACAGAAGGAGATGCTACAGTAATGGTGATTGACAATTCAAAAAAGTAAAGAGCCCTCTTTCTTTTATGCCATCATGATGCAGTCTTAGTAAACAGACAGCCAAGGGGAAAAATGCATGATACATTTGATATTATAACATTCAAGTGATGAGACAAACAGTGAGTGTATTAATATGTTTATCTATGCTACAGGTTTACCTTAAGAATGCCACAGATAGCAAGGAGGAAAATATATGATGTCTAGAGCATAGAAGAATCCCGATACATATGATAGTCAAGAGAAGACAAATGATATCTATGCCATAGTATAAATCCAGTTGCAGCAAAGATAGTACCCAGTCAAAGATGATGCCACATAACAAAAGTTCATCATACTATAGTTTGCATGTTGAAGAGTACAAGTTATCATATGCATACAAATAAAGAGACCATCTATGCTACAGGAGAGTCTCACAGAGATGCCAAGGTATGCTACAAAATATTAGATGATAACAATGTATGCTACAAAATAATTAAATGATTTGTTGTCAAACAGAATATAAAGACTTGCTTATGCCAAGTAGCTATAGTGAGACCACAGTCAAGGAATTGCTCTATAGAAAGAGAGTCTGTTATGATAAAGAGTAAAACCCATTTTATAGAAAATCAAACTCTAGTGCTAATTTTTGCACCCACGGTCAAGAAGACTCAAATAAAAGAGAAATACAGTCATATTCATTACAAAAAAGTAGCATTTTTCATGATAAGTGTGTACCCATCTACAAGATGAACAAGGTCTTTCAAAGATCTCGAACACTCAAGTTTCTTTTACACTTACAGGTAAAAAGAAAAAGCATTGAAAGATACAGGAGAATGGCCATAACAATTTGAAGCCTTGAATGTATAGAAAGAGTAAACCCTTGACAGGAAGTTCAAAACCTTGTTTCTCTTCTTCATTTACAGCCATAAGCAGAAAAAAATAGTAGTGAAGAGCATGGTCGTGGCAGTGTGAAGGTTTTTTTTTTGCAAGAGGGGTTGAAACAAACCCTCCACATTCTACCTTTTTTGGTGCCTATATTCAGATAGAGCATGACCATAACAGGTAGAGGCCTTAAAAAATGCAAAATGATGTTAAAAACCCTCATTTCAAAAAATCAAACCCTCAGTTTTTTTGCATCTACAGACAACTCAAAACAAAAAGAAGATATATGCAGTCATGGTTGAAAGTGATAAGCCATTTTTATCAAAAAATGCAATACCCATAACTTCAAGAGCCCTTGCCATTTTTTTTTCAAACTGTGAAAAGAGAGAAAAGAAGCTACATAAGATGAAATGACAAGAGCTTACCTCATTTTGCCGATAGGAAGAAGAGTCTAGCCACGGTGTCACAGTGGCCTTAAAGCTTTCAAGAATAGGTGAAGGTTGTAAGGAAAGATACAGAGAAGAGAAAAGGTGTTAAAGAATGCATAATGACAAAGAGAGATCCATAAAAAAGGAAATGAGGCCATAGCCATAAAAAAAAATAAAGCCATAGAGATGAGTAAATGCCTCATACAGAGCAGAAAATAGCATTACCTTCTCTATTAATAATGCAGTTCCAAGATGCAACCAAAGATCCCATTGAGAGGAGTAAAAAGACCAGAGACATGATGAATGCACTCAAACCCTAGGTCGGCGGATCAAAAGTTGTAGAGCTTCGACGAAGGAAGTCAAATTGAAGAATGAACAAAAATTAGGGTTGTTTCCTCACTTTTTTTCGAAGGTTCTTTTTTCAAGTGTGTTTTTTGACTTGTAGAAAACAAATAATTACATTATCCAAAAGAGATGCCGTGGTCAAGACTTTGGTCTTGAAAGTCCCTAGTCATCATAACATGGAGTGGATGACAGTAGTGTTTTAGACTTGATTTTTATTAAGTCAAGAGGGTTGATATGATGAAGGGGAAGGATTCAATGCCTTACAAACTTCTTAAAGATTCCTTGGTGGTTGGGTTATGCATAGACAAGGTTTCACATGCTATGTTCCTTGTCTTATTCAAAACATCAAAAGGTAATGATACTTCAAGATTATGCATGGTGGCTAAAAAAGCCAAGAGGGTGTAATTTTTGACATGGCATATGTTCAGGACTATGCATGGAGTTTTCAAAGGTAGGCATTTATGCATGATGGCAGTATGATGGTGCAGTGATAGGTCATGGAGTTGTTTTTCTTTCTTGATCTCAAGTTGCATATGGGAATATAAGGTGGTTTAGAAAATGTAATGTATGTGCACTAAGGCAACAAAGGGGAGTCATAAGGATGTTTATGCATATTTGTTTTGTTCATGGAGTGTCATGTGGAGTGACTTAGATTTTTTATTTTTCTTGCAGAGGAGGATAAATATTTTATCATTGATCATGGAGTGATAAGGAGTTTGTATTTGTCCCTAAGTCCTATTTTTTGCTCATATCATGCAAACTAGGCAAATGTAATTGGAGTGACAAGGAGTCATATTTTTCTTCTAGTCATGCATGATTTTACATACAAATTAATTGTAAATAAATAATAAAGTAATATTCTATAAATTAATTTATTACTTTTCACAAATTGTAAAATAAAAAAAAGAACAAATTGTAACAAAAAATAGAGTAATATTCTATTACTTTATTATTTACTCACAATCAATTTTGCTCATGCAAAATCATGCAAATTGATTAGTTGATTTAACTAGGCCACCTAGGAGGTTTTGCATGACTTTTAGGAGTATTTTTAAGGTCCTTGGTAAATTTTTTTTGGTCAAACATATGGAGAGGCCCAAATTGAAGCTAGTTTTGCTCAATTTGTGGTAGTTTTAGGCCCTAATTTTGAGGATTTTTGAGGTTGCTGAGGAATGAGTATTTTTAGAGGTAGTTATCTGCAAGTCCATATTTTTTGCATGCCTATTGGAGAGAGCAGACCTATATATTGTAAAGCAAAATTTTGTTTATGCTAGTTCTTGATTCTCATTCTGATTTAGACAGATTGGAGAATTCTTGTAGCTCACTTTTATAGTTTTATGGAGAGATTGGCAGGTTATAGGTTATCTTTTCTCTTATTTGCAAAGCTTTCCTTTGTTTGTTTCAGATCAGTTGTATTACCTTTCCTTTTTGTGCTGAATGTTGAAGTGATATAATGAAATTTTGCTGTGTTTTATTATTAAACCTTCAAAATTATTGTCTCACCTCCTTGTTTGCAGCATTAAAGCATATATTCATTGTAGGTCTTAGGTTGTGTTAACCATAAATAGTCTTTTTATGCCGTGAGAAAACTATTTCCTTCATAAAAACCTATTTTCAAACCTTTCTTAGAATCACTTTTGTGGTATTTATGCCAAGTCTAGATTGTGTAAAAATTAGATTTCTTGGTAAACATTATGGATCAGATTATATTATTTTTATCCATATCAGGTGCATCACCATTTTACCTTTAGCATTCATTTAGTTTCTTTCTTCCCTTTTCCCAAAAAGTAAAAAAAATATACGCCTCAATAGAACATTTGAAGGGAACCGACCCATAATCTAGAGGTCTAATCTCATCATAGGGCACCCACAACTTGAGATTAGTCCCATGTTACATGGAATTGCAGTGCTTTAATCAGCCTTCCATACAGGTGCAATTCCCAGTGATAACAGTTTTTGGCATGCCTAGTGGGACTTTGAACTGATTTTCAATTCAAAAGGACTTCTTTCTTTTTGCTATTTTTTTATGAGCAGCAGAATTTCAGCCTTTTGGAGGTTCATTATCAAGTACCTAATGACTCTAATACTTTGGTTTTTTAAAATTAGATCTTGCAGCCTATGAAAAAATACCAAACAAGGTCAAGTAAAAATTCTGAGAAGAAGCATAATCAGTTATCTCCACCAAAGAGCAGAATAAAAGTAGAGAAAGATTCCAATACAACATATTTATCAGTTTTTACAGATCTACCTAGTACACATCCTGAGTTTGCTTCACATCAGAATCCATTATTTGCAAGTACATCATCAGAAACTTTCAGTTCTCCACCAGCAAGCCCAAGAAAATAGATTCATGTTTTTCAAGAGAAACCTCTTCTTCTTGAGTTTACAAAGGAACAACCTTTGTTACAAGAAATTTTCCAAGTAGTTTCAGTCCAAACACCAACTCAAGTTCTACCCACTCCAATGTCTTTACTAGGAGGACTAGGAGGAGTATTACCACCTCCTGGTGGAGGAGGTGGAGGAGTGTTACCACCACCCAGAGGAGGTGGAAGAAATCCACCACCACCTTGAAATTAGCCTTTTGTGTCATTTAATGGAGACAACCCTTTGAATCTGAATTAGCATTATGACATACCAATGGCTACATTGAAAAGTTTACCAAGTTTTACAGGAGAAGATGTGACTACACCCATTGAACATATCAGAGATGTGGCTTCTTTATGTGCTGTTCACAACATCACCGAAGAAAACATTGCAATCAGGTTGCTAGCAGCATCACTGTCACAACCCACCTTTGAGTTTTGAATTAGAATTAAAAAATTGTGGGTATTTTATTTTCAAATAACATAAAATCTAGCTAAATTAAATAATAAAAATATAGCCCATTTCAAAGAACAAAATTATAAACAATTTTTAAATGAATAAATGAGGTGAGGACAATTCTAGAAAGGGCAATAAATGAGTAACTTTCCACCCCTCATCCTCAAGTCAAGACTCCAATTTATGAGATGAGTTCTTTTTCTCCATGAATTTATGACCCTTGGAAAATTTGGGAAAATGTTTAAGATTTACAAGTACTTTTCCACAAAATTGAATGACAAGTTAGAAAATGGAGCAATCTCATTTATGGAAGAGACTTGACTCAAAGACTTGGAGTTCCTCCATATGGGTCAATTTTTTCTATAAACAGCATAGAATTGTTGAAGGAGAGGGACACACTTGAAGGTAGATCTCAGTTGGGTAGTTGGAGCATTTTGTGAGTTGAATCTCTTGTATCTTCTGAAGCTATTTGTGTTGTTATTAGAATCTTTAATTTGTTATTATTTACAAGCATCATTCCAAGGCAACGAGAAACATGATAGTTTGCATCTCATTGTTGCTTTATGTTCAACTACCAACAGTTTTTTTTTCTTGGTCTGATAGGATAGACGTAGAATTTACATTGTGCTATTTTTTTTAGAGTGGGCAGCACTACAAAGCATTATCTCTGATTTTAGTTTTCTTTGAAGTTTGTTTTCTGTGCATGCACTGTCGTGAAATATCCTAGAATTTTATTTAGGTATTCTGTGCAAAATTAGTTTTTTAAACAAGTGCAATGCAAAACCACAGTTAACATGAAATAAGGAACAAATCTTGAAAGCATGGTTTTTTTTCATTATTTATTTTCTCATCTCAGTGTGTTTGGCAAGATTTGGTAACAAAGGAATGAAATTATTTTGTTCAGAGTCCATTCAAGATCACATATACATCTTAATTTTGCTTTTGGGCATAAGCCTCCTTTTTATAGTCTTTGCAATTGTACTTTCAAGGGAACATGTCAGGATCAGTGTTTATTAATAAATTAGGTATTTTTAGTTACAATTTCCAAATAATAGTTTTTCAGAACATTTTGAGAAGGAAAGATTGATAAACACAAATGTAGATTTGATTATCCTATTCCAAATACATAACTAGTGCTACAATAGCCAAAAAAAAAAAAATAATAATGAATTAGAACATGAAGTGATGATTTCATTGTACAAATTTTGAATATGAGTGCTTTGTCTATGATTCCTCATTTTTCGTATATGTCTACCAAAATATTTCCAACTATATGATCTGTCAAAAATCCCCCTTCCATTATGCTGTTATGGATGTCCATACCCTGTTTCGAAGCATCAATTTAGCACAGGCAAGAAGGACGCTAGCATAGGTTGTGGAATCTGGGTTTATGTCTACCAAATTGCATTTGCTTGAAAGTTTCAAAAGTCTTTCCACTCAATCCATGTTGTGCATACCCTGCAATCATGTGAGGCGTCCAGTTAAAGATTTCACATCCTTTGTCTATGCTTCCACATTTTGCATACATGTCTACCAGGGCACTTGCATCTACAACATCGACAAAATTCCTCCATCCATTATGCTTGATGCCTTCACCTTCCAAGTCAATTTCTCCAACTTTGCATGAATCTCTAGTGTCTAGGGAGGTGATCAGTCTCCTACATGAAGAATGTGTATCATTTTATGGCCTTAAATCCAACCACATCCAAGGATCTTTTTAATTCTTCTTTCACCAAGCTCCTTACCATTTGAACCTCAACACACTTGCCCACTTCTGCATAGGTGATGAACATAAGTCGCTGCTGTAAATACTCCTAAGCCTATATTCACGTGTGATCTACAAGAAACAAGAAAACACACCCACACAACCACCACAGGTTTAATTGGTATCTTAATGATAAATTTTAGGGTGTCCTCAAGATCGCCAGCACTATAAAGAAGGTCAACCACACTGCAATAAGGACATTTATAAAACCTTGCTTAAGTTGTGATGCTCGTCAGTGTCTAAATCAATTCATCCTCTTTGCCTCTCACATTATTCATGTCATGCATCAATCACGGTTTATATTCTTAATTTACTTTTCATCATTAATGAGGATTGTGTTCTATGTATGCACTTGATTTCAGAACAAGCTAAAACACATTAATGCCTGGATTAATTATGTTCTGGTAACTGATGGACATTTTTGTTAATATTCGATCTACTTCGGTATCATTCTGCCAAAATGGAGTACCTTAAGTGCCCTCCCAGAAAGTAGTAGGAACCCCATATACAGAGTATGAAATGTGCAAACTGTATAGCCTAGGTTATATAATACATTTTCTCCCCTGTATGGTAAACAATATATAATCCCACCACAAGCTAGATTTGCAGGAAATAGCATACAGTTCTAAGTGTTCCAAAATCATTGAAGGAAGATGGTTAAATAGGAAGTTCATCTTACGAGATTAAAATAGCAACGATTGTGTATTCAAATACTATTATCAAAAGAACAAATGTTAGATCGTTCAGATAGATAAATCATATGATACTTAACTGTATTGGAAATCATAATTTTACCAAGCCCCATCAGGCTGAGCTTAAACAAATGATTGATAAAATTTATCTCAATTTTCTTTTAATCATCCCTGAGACGACATCTCTTTGAGGGATCCTGTCAAATGATTTGAATGCATTGTCTGTGCTTCCCCATTTCGCACGCATATCCACCCGGTCACTTGCAGTTACCACATCTGATAACCATATATATATAACTGAATGAAGTGTTGGAGAAACACATACATTCTCAAACTACACATGCACATAAAAAAGAAAAAATAATTTGAAATATAATTAATCTATATAACGTCCTACAAGAATATGTTTAAATTTTAGAACCTTACATGATGTATGGCATTTCCCTTTAGGATATTAACCTCTATTTAAATTCTTGGAGGAATATAAAGGGATTCTTATAGTATGAGAAAATGTGATAGGAAGACATTGTTTCCCATTTTAACAATAGAAACAACATTAAGAATAATATACATTAGTTTTCCAAAAGAAAAAAACCAAAAAGAAGCTTCACATTACCTCTTCAGACCCTGGCACTTTACCAAGTAACTTTGTGAAATATCTTGTGCCTTAAAGAAGTTAATCACCCTTTTAACTAATGGAACCATACAACTTTTCTGTTTGAGTAGTTGTCATGTCACATACACTTTTCCATGTAATAGCTAAAATAACCCAATAGTGCACGTGTACTTAATCCATAGCATTTTCATCAATAGAGAGCAGCATAGGATATTATCATAATAGGTGTCAGCCATTTTTATAAAATGTTTTCGGTTCTATTTAATCCAAGTGTCCTCTTCAGAGTAGTCCACTTCACAGTCTTCATTAGTGGGGTTCCGTAGGGCATCATCACACGACCAGATTTCTGACCAGTATTCCGCATCCCAGGCAGCAATTTCTGAATAATCTAAACATGAAACACAAGTGAAATTCTCGGAGCATTCACAGACCAGAATGTCATGGTTGGGAAATGGAATGTCTGGATAATCTGCAGACCAAAAAGATGAAAGATAAGAGAGGTAAATGCAATCCAACTTCGTCCCAATTCATTATTGGTAATACAGATCTGAGAAAAAATATGGAGTTAATGCCAATGACAAAACATACTTAACGATGAACAGTTGGGTAATGAGTGGAAAATTGAAATCCCAGCTTCAAATTTAAACAAGAATTAAGCGCTCAATTTGTGAAAAATCTACTGTGATAAAAAACTAAATGTAAATTAAAGATACAACCTCATTTCGAATCTATTCTTATGCTAATAAGAATTTAGTTCAACTACGTATGTATGAGCCCTGTTGTGTTAAGGAAATCAATCCCATCTCACCCACAACATTTATTTACTTCTTAAATCTCCACTTGTATCATATGACTATTATTAGTTTGCAACTTAATGTGGAAAATGTTTTTATGACAAGAAATTTTGGCAAGATCTAGATATATATTTAATAAGTAGCCATGGAAGGTAAACAAAAAGAGAGCTGTGTGCAGACTGATGTGTGTATAATGAGTTCTTGGGAGTTATGAGCTGCATCACTTTGTTTTTCATTATCCAAATGCATCTGCACTTCCAGATCTTGCCAATTTAGACAAAACCTGCTCTCTTATAAGTTTGTCATTATCAAGATGCTGGATTGCTTTATAGGAATTGCAGTGAATTAATAACATCATCTTCAGTTGCAGAATATCCTATGAAGCCCTTAAATTATGACATTTCAACATGCGGCTAGGAGGCAGCCAATGAACTCACTAAGACTTAGTAGTCTTTCTGCGTGACTTTATATGTGCTAGGCAAACCAAATTACTAAAACAGAACAAAATAAAAATGAGCACAGATGTTCTGGATGCAATTTTCTAAGAATGAACTATATTATAGAATGAAGTCAATCTTTCTAAATAATGTCTATATAACGCGTCATACTGTAAACTATGAAATTAAATCCAATTTAAATACAAGTGTTACTGAAATGGAATCAGCAGATGTATGCTAATAAAATATAGGGGCCAAACAAATCGACTGAAGAGTTGAGTTCTTGAGATTGAAATTGAAATAAATCATACCAGATCAAAATAGAATTTACCCCTTGGTGTGTTTACAAAAATTCATTTACTTATCCTAGAGAATTCCTGAGAATCGTGGAGTTTCCAAAATCACTCTTCATAAGAAAGTCATTATCCAATATGGCTCGATAGCCTCCTACTTGTCACTATATCAATTGAAGTGCAAAGATAGCTTTGCAAGCAACTATTAATGCATTCTTTGGATGATACATGACCTCAAATGTCGACCAAAAAATGTATGTATGGACTTCAAGAGGAACCTCAATGCCTTGCTCCATTTGGCAACCACTTCATTGCAAACAGAAGGTCACAATATCGAGGAAATCAATTTTCCTCCCCCTCTATATTGCTATATTAATACATGGGCACAGATAAATTCTGACTAGTATTCCTGCACTGCTTGTCAATCTCTCCATGTTTACATTGAAAAAAGATAATTTGACCAGACCAACAAGAAAATTTAGATGAGTGCAAATCAAATGACAATTAGAATTCCCTATGCTAGCCAATGATCTCTCCATCTCTTCATTAAAAAAATTACTCAATCAAATCAAATCAGATTTGAAACTGGAAAAATCCCATCTTGCTTGAGAGATTATTATTTGCTCATTTCAAATCCATAGGATACGATTGTAGCTTACCTAAAGCTCTGCAACAACAAATAAAAAGTTGTTTCATGACATTTTGCTTCTCTTTCTTCGGATGGGCCCCTTTCCATATGCCAGAAGCCTTGATCGAGGAATAACAGGTGCTTTCTTTTGGCGCCGCCTATCTAACATGGCCAAACTATCTAACATTCTTCAACACCAATAAGATGGTGTATGCTGATTACAATGACTTCATATGGACATCAACTTTTTTTATGGGAATCTGCTATATATTACTGTTAAGCTCAGATAGATGACGGCAGCTCTGAACAAGCAATCTGGTTTATTCTAAGAGAACTAGAGTTCCAGTTTTAAGAAGGGCCCACAGAGACCCAAAAAAAACTAACTCTAGAGTTCTTAGACTCAGTAAATGCAAGTTATGCACAGTCAAGAGAAACCCAAACAGATTTCCCAGATCTAACTTTGATCTGATTTCTTTTTTCCATAGTATTTAATCCTCACACACAAAAATTAAATCACTAAGAGAATTTGTTGGTTAAAACTTAGGAGTATAATATGCATAATAAAAAAGGAATTTTAAAACTTGCTAAAAACAAATAAAAGCATATAAAACATTTTTATTTTCCTAAAAGCTTTTTATTTCCTCATCTTCTTTATTTTTTTGTTTTGTAGAGTGCACAAGAATGGAGAGAGAGCTGAAGTTTGCATTTCCATGAAAGAAGAACAAAGAGAATGCCTAGATCTCTGAAATTTCTCCCTATCATTTTCTAGTAGCATAGTTTCCAATATATTTGTTTCTTCTTCTTAATAGAGATTTCTTGTTTTGGTTGAAAAATAATTCTATTTGCATGTTTATGTTTCAATTTTTTGGATTATGCAAGTCTGTAAAGGTTGTTTTGGCCATGCATGATAGCTATCTCTATTTCCCTAAAAGATTTTTGATTCCTCATTTTATTTATTTTTTGGTTTTGCAAGTGCACAAGAATGGAGAGAGGTGAAGTTTGCATTTCCATGAAAGAAGAACAAAGAGAATGCCTGGATCTCTAAAATGTCTTCCTATCATTTTCTAGTAGCATAGTTTCCAATATATTTGTTTCTTCTACTTTGTAATCCTATTTGCATATTTATGTTGATTTGTTGGATTATGCAAGTTGTAAAGGTTGTTTTTGCCATGCATGATAATTATTGTCATGTCCCCATATTAAGGTATTGTTTAAATTAAATATTTAAACATCTCGATAAAGAAAACAACTAAATTACCGTAGTAAATATCAATTCAAAATAATATATATATTATTAAAATAATATTATTATTATATGAATATTTTAAAATATAAAAAGAAATAATAGCAATTGAATCATAATTATCATAAGATAATATTATGATTATAATTATCAAATATAAATATAAATTATATAACATATAATATATTAATATGATAATAAATACAAACATAAATAATAAATATATAATTTCATTGCATATTATAAAAGGCACTTTATATATATGTGAGGATCGGGCCTCTTAAAAGAGACACCGATTCCTTAGTAAATGGTGTTTAACAAATTAAGTGAGCAAATATATTAATGGTAATTATTATCACTAATAGTGGTGACGGTTGGGTATAAGCCCATCAAACACTTAAACAGGGAATCATAATCAGATATAAATGATCATCAGCAAAGGAGAAAAAAAAGGGAGTCTAAGAAAAAAGAAAAATAGCAGATCAATAAACAATAAAGAATAACAACATTGAGAGTTATCAATATCAAAGACACAACAAAGAGAAATTACAAGGAAGATACAGGACAGACAAGGTAAGTCTGCAATTATATTAGGTATGTTTTTCATTAAGTATTTAAATATAGAATATAATATATATTAGTAATATTCTAGTACAGACTGTGTAAAGTGGATTCAAAAATGAATAAAGTTAAATAAATAAAGATATATCAACAGAATGAACTGATTTCATGATCATAAATAAGAAATGTAATGATGTAATAATATAATTATGACAAAAGTAAATGAATTATGATTAGAAGTAAAATTAACTATTAGTTAATTGTTTCATGCGTGAAAGTAAATAGGAATGATATAAACTATAAGATAATGATGTGAATCTAAGATATGGGAAATAAATAAATAAAAAGAATATCCCATAAATAAATATAAATATTTATATATATTTCTAGGTCATAAGTAGGAAAGATATCATAAATATATATAGGGAAGAATTATTCAAGTAAATATATATATATATAGAGAGAGAGAGAGATTATTAATATTATAACAAATACTATAATATATAAATATTAAAGAATAGGTGAAAGAGAATAGAATCCAATGAACAGATTCAACAAGACAAGCAGCATAAATAGGTATGTGCACTTTCCTTATTAATAGCTTAGGCGATATAAATGTTGTAGAAGAATAATATGAATATAAATAAATGAATATTGCTCATATCAGCATAATAATAATTGGAATATATTACCATCAATGATGTATATACATTCATTCTCTATAAGTATGCATATAGAATAGGTACAATAATATGAGAATAAACAGGAGTGTAGAAATGAGGTAAATCTGCATACATATATGAATGGAATATGGATATAGATGTGAACATTGTTAAATTGAGTACAATGAAATGAATGTTGTAATTCAATGAATGTGATAGCTAAAATCCCTAGACAATTAAGTGTATGAAAAAATGATAAGTTGGAAACATTATATATGGACATGAGTATATAACTTAAATATGGATGAATAATGATTATATTGTTAATATGATGAAGTGAAAAGAAAATGAAACTCTAATGTTCTCTTTTGTAAGTTGAATTGTGCAAGGTCAAAGGAAAAATCGGGACTCATTAGAAGGGGACATTACAAGTGGTATCAGAGCATTCGACCTACCATCCTATGAGGAAATTTGATGCAAGCTTACTTAAGAAGGTACAACACACATAACAACAACAACCAAATGGACAAGGAACTCACATGAGCCAAAGGGGTTCTGCCTTCTAATGAAGGGTTCTGCCTTTGGGTCTATGAGAGATGTGCTCTTCTAGATATGCCAGTCATGATGAGAAATAATAAGTCCACATAAGTCAAAGGGGTTCTACCTTCTAGTGAAGGGTTCTGCCTTTGGGTCTAGAGAGAAATGTGCTCTTCTAGACACGCCACTTATGATGGAAGTAATAAGTTCACATGGGCCGAAGGGGTTCTGCCTTCTAGTGAAGGGTTCTATCTTTGGGTCTAGGAGAGAAGTGCTCTTCTAGATACGCCACTCATGATGAGAAATGATAAGTCCACATAAGCCAAAGGGGTTTTGCCTTCTAATGAAGGGTTCTGCCTTTGGGTCTAGAGAGAAATGTGCTCTTCTAGATATGCCACTTATGATGGAAGTAATAAGTTCACATGAGCTGAAGGGGTTCTGCCTTCTAGTGAAGGGTTCTGCCTTTGGGTCTAGGAGAGAAGTGCTATTCTAGATATGCCACTCATGATGAGGAATGATAAGTCCACATAAGCCAAAGGGGTTCTACCTTCTAGTGAAGGGTTCTGCCTTTGGGTCTAGAGAGAAATGTGCTCTTCTAGACATGTCACTTATGATGGAAGTAATAAGTTCACATGGGCCGAAGGGGTTCTGCCTTCTAGTGAAGGGTTCTGCCTTTGGGTCTAGGAGAGAAGTGCTCTTCTAGATACACGACTCATGATGAGAAATGATAAGTCCACATAAGCCAAAGGGGTTCTGCCTTCTAATGAAGGGTTCTGCCTTTGGGTCTAGAGAGAAATGTGCTCTTCTAGATATGTCACTTATGATGGAAGTAATAAGTTCACATGAGCCGAAGAGGTTCTGCCTTCTAGTGAAGGGTTCTACCTTTGGGTCTAGGAGAGAAGTGCTCTTCTAGATATGCCACTCATGATGAGGAATGATAAGTCCACATAAGCCAAAGGGGTTCTGCCTTTGGGTCTAGAGAGAAATGTGCTCTTCTAGATACGCCACTTATGATGGAATTAATAAGATCACATGAGCCAAGGGGGTTCTACCTTTTAGTTAAAGGGTTCTGCCTTTGGGTCTAGGAGAGATGTGCTTTTCTAGATATGCCACTCATGATGAGAAATGATAACTCCACATGAGCGAAAGGCATTTTGCCTTTTAGTGAAGGGTTCTGCCTTTGGGTCTAGAGAGAAATGTGCTTGTCTAGATATGCCACTCATGATGGAAATGAAATGTTTACTTGGGCCAAAGGGGTTCTGTCTTTTAGTTCAAGGGTTCTACCTTTGGGCCTAGAAGAATTGGATCACTAGGATACACCTAAAGATTGATGAAGGCCTTAGGGTAAAACCTAAAGATTAATCAAGGCCTTAGGGTAAAACCTAAGCAGAAGGCTTTAGGGTAAAACCTAAGGAGAAGGCTTTAAGGGGGGGGACATTATCTCATCATCAATCCCCAGGATCATGCTATACATTATCTTATTATCAACTTGCTTAAGCAATCAAAGTCTTACTTACAACATCATTAGATTCATCTTTTGGGATTTTCATCAATATTATTTCATTTCAAATCTCTAATCTCAGAATATCAATACTCCCAAAGTTGTCTTTAAACAATGAAAAATTCTTCCTTCTTGCATTCATTTGATTAACTAAATGTCCTTAATCATATTCCTATTCAAAGTCAAATCAAATCTCCTTTGATCATGACATCATATAATCAGTTACTCCTCAAAGAACTTAACTATTCTCAATTTTGAGGTCAATAACATATGAGACTGAATCCCATGACCAAAGATCAAGATGCATCTTGGAATCTCAATACTCTCAAATCATCCCATCATTGTTAATCAAAACATCAAACAAATACTCTTTTGATTACAAATTCTCTTTCATCCGGAATCAAACCATGACTTTGTCTCAACACATTGAAGATAAGCATTAAAGTGCAAGGTAACTCATTGTGATTGCTTGAGGACAAGCAATCTTGAGTGGGGAGGGTTGTCATGTCCCCATATTAAGGCATTGTTTAAATTAAATATTTAAACATCTCGATAAAGAAAACAACTAAATTACCGTAGTAAATATCAATTCAAAATAATATATATATTATTAAAATAATATTATTATTATATGAATATTTTAAAATATAAAAAGAAATAATAGCAATTGAATCATAATTATCATAAGATAATATTATGATTATAATTATCAAATATAAATATAAATTATATAACATATAATATATTAATATGATAATAAATACAAACATAAATAATAAATATATAATTTCATTGCATATTATAAAAGGCACTTTATATATATGTGAGGATCGGGCCTCTTAAAAGAGACACCGATTCCTTAGTAAATGGTGTTTAACAAATTAAGTGAGCAAATATATTAATGGTAATTATTATCACTAATAGTGGTGACGGTTGGGTATAAGCCCATCAAACACTTAAACAGGGAATCATAATCAGATATAAATGATCATCAGCAAAGACAAGGTAAGTCTGCAATTATATTAGGTATGTTTTTCATTAAGTATTTAAATATAGAATATAATATATATTAGTAATATTCTAGTATAGACTGTGTAAAGTGGATTCAAAAATGAATAAAGTTAAATAAATAAAGATATATCAACAGAATGAACTGATTTCATGATCATAAATAAGAAATGTAATGATGTAATAATATAATTATGACAAAAGTAAATGAATTATGATTAGAAGTAAAATTAACTATTAGTTAATTGTTTCATGCGTGAAAGTAAATAGGAATGATATAAACTATAAGATAATGATGTGAATCTAAGATATGGGAAATAAATAAATAAAAAGAATATCCCATAAATAAATATAAATATTTATATATATTTCTAGGTCATAAGTAGGAAAGATATCATAAATATATATAGGGAAGAATTATTCAAGTAAATATATATATATATAGAGAGAGAGAGAGAGATTATTAATATTATAACAAATACTATAATATATAAATATTAAAGAATAGGTGAAAGAGAATAGAATCCAATGAACAGATTCAACAAGACAAGCAGCATAAATAGGTATGTGCACTTTCCTTATTAATAGCTTAGGCGATATAAATGTTGTAGAAGAATAATATGAATATAAATAAATGAATATTGCTCATATCAGCATAATAATAATTGGAATATATTACCATCAATGATGTATATACATTCATTCTCTATAAGTATGCATATAGAATAGGTACAATAATATGAGAATAAACAGGAGTGTAGAAATGAGGTAAATCTGCATACATATATGAATGGAATATGGATATAGATGTGAACATTGTTAAATTGAGTACAATGAAATGAATGTTGTAATTCAATGAATGTGATAGCTAAAATCCCTAGACAATTAAGTGTATGAAAAAATGATAAGTTGGAAACATTATATATGGACATGAGTATATAACTTAAATATGGATGAATAATGATTATATTGTTAATATGATGAAGTGAAAAGAAAATGAAACTCTAATGTTCTCTTTTGTAAGTTGAATTGTGCAAGGTCAAAGGAAAAATCGGGACTCATTAGAAGGGGACATTACAATTATCTTGTAGGTTCAATGTATAAAGGATGCCAAAGAAAAAGAGGACTTGTCATATCTCACCAAACTAAGGTTTATTTAGAGGAAAATCAAAATATATTCAACATATATTAGATAGGGTACACAATTTCATATATAAAAAGAAATTTAAAGTTTTTTTTAAAAGTTTATTATGCTTTAAGGGATGGGTCACAGTCATATATCCAAGCTCCTCCCCATGGCCCTCCCTTAAAGGAACACTATAGCACCCAAGACTATCATAGGTTTTTTTTTATAGGTAAAGATGAAGAGCATCATAAGTATATTATATTAAAGATGAAGAGCAAACATAACTATTTAATTACATTCAGATCTGCCCCCACTTGCATAGTTGCATATTTAGGAACATATGCAAACATAACTAGTAATTACATTTCTGCCCCCACTTGCATAGTTGCATATTCAGGTCATATTCAGGAACATACATAACTAGGTAATTACATTCAGATCTCCTAGGATCTAGGAACATATGTAGGAGGAACATATCCAGGAACATATGTAGGATGAACATATGCAGGAGGAACATATCCATATCCATATCCAGGAGGAACATATTCAGGAGGAACATATTCATATCCAGGAGGAACATATTCAGGAGGAACATATTCATATCCAGGAGGAACATATCCAGGAGGAACATATTCAGGAACATATCCAGGAGGAACATATTCAGGAGGAACATATTCATATCCAGGAGGAACATATCCAGGAGGAACATATTCAGGAACATATCCAGGAGGAACATATCCAGGAGGAGGAGGAACATATCCAGGAGGAACATATCCTGGAATGAGAGACATTGCTGGCCAAAGTTAGGCAAACAAAGAGAAGATGTGAAAACCAAAAGGGAGGAGGCAGAGCATATAAAACCATTCCCAGGCACAGGTAATTAATAAGTTTATATACGATCATGTACACAAATAATAAAATTAGGTCCCATTAGTTGTACATGTGAAGGATTTTAAATGAAAGTTGTACTACCAGACAAGAAATGGACAAGTGTCGAAATGTGATGAAAGGTAAGGACTTAATTCAAATAAAATATTTGAATTAGTTGGGATATGTGAGGGAAATTAATTAAATAAATAAAATTTGTTTAATTGATTGGATAGTGGGATTAGGATATGATTGGGATATGATGTAGAAATTAATTAAATAAATAAAATTTTAAATGAAAGTTGTACTACCAGACATGATTCAATTGAGAAATGGACAAGTGTCAAAATGTGATGAGGACTTAATTCAAACAAAATATTTGAATTAGTTGGGATATGTGAGGGAAATTAATTAAATAAATAAAAAAATTATTTAATTAATTGGATAGTGGGATTATGATATGATTGGGATATGATATAGAAATTAATTAAATAAACAAAATTTATTTAATTAATTGGCTAATGGATAAGTGGGATTAAGAGTGGGATATTACAAAATGTTACATGATGTCTAAGTAATATTTTTTACTAGGTGTTGTAAGACATGGACAAATTTGGGTGTCTACAACCACCATCATCTAAAATAATTTATATTTATTTAATTAATTTAAATATATTTTCCCCATCATCTAGATTAATTAAATAAATTATATTTATTTAATTAATTAAATCTCTTTTCTCAAACACTCAAATTAATTAAATAAATTATATTTATTTAATTAATTTTAATCCATGACTAGATTGAGAGATGTAGTATGAAATGAGTAGTTGAGATGAAAACTTAGTTTGACATTTGTGTCTCTCATTTACTAGTTTAAAAAAAAAATCTAAAGTGTGCGACATGGATCCAATGCATCATTTATTACAAAGGGCCTAACACAAAATGGAAGTAATTGAGCTATGTTAATCATAAAGCTTGATATTTGAGTGGCTAGAGTATGCCTATGGGGATCTGATGATTTTGTGGCAATTGACTCATTATTACCTATTGTAAAAGTTAAAATGTACATTTCAAAAAATACAAAATATATGTTTTTGTTCTTTAGTGTAGTAATTTCAAACAAATAGCAAATTTTCATGTCTTTTGTTGGAAGCTATGTTGAGGGCTTATTTCCTTGTCTCTTTGACATTGAGATTAATATAACATGCCAAACTTTTTGATATCAAGTTGCCCTTTGTATGGAAAGCAAGATTTATGGGGCTAATCTCAATAGTGGTCATCTCCCTACATGGTATGATGCCCATTTTCAGTACTGTGATGCCATGAATGGTTGCAACTGGTGGTGTTGGGATTGTAGATGTTGTTATGGATGCATGTATAGTAAAAAATAGTCCATCCACCATCCACTTATGGCATCAAATATACAGAGTTTACTTGGCATGAGCTTATCAACTGGCGCACTCGTTTGATTGATGGCAAGTGTTGATGGGTGTTTTCATTGCATTTCACTGTGAAAATTTGGAGCCTAGGTTTGGGGACCCATTTACAAACACTCAGGTTGCCTTGTGAGATTAAATTCTGTCATGGTTGATCCTTGTGAACATGCCCTCTACGTTGGGGGAATAGATGGGAGGATCTATGTTGCCAGTCTTAAAGTATATTTTAGAGAAACAATGGGATTAGTGATAAAAATGGGATAATTGGTTCACCTTTTTATCACAACGGAACTATAACATCCCTAAGTTTTAGCATGGATGGAGTTACTTTGGTGTCGGTGTCTGAGGATTGTACCATTTGCCTGTAGGATACCCACGCTAATTGTGTTGTTAGGATGTTTAACCAAAGTATGGGTCCTGTGAGTAGTATTTTAGAGCTACCAGTGCTGCCACAAGTTTGAAGGCCTTCCTATCATGGGTTACACTTGGCTAGTCACAAGAGCTATGTTGAAAATGAGAGGTTTAGTGATTCTACCTATCTCAAGGATATGCCAAGGTTTTTCTTACCAAATGCAAAAAGAGCTGCCACTGGATTAGAATTTCAATGCCAAAGGATTGGAATGGTGGAGCTCCAAATAAAAGAGTTCAACCGCATGAAAGTGAATTTAGTAGTAGTGAATGAGGATCTGCAATGTGCCTTAGATATGCTTGATAAATTGATAGAAGTTTACCATAAGTTCATAGGACTTTGCTTTTCTGAGGTTGTAACAGACAATCAAAGCTTGGATACAGACAAATCAAACGGAAAGGATAATATAATGTTTCTAGATAAAAGAATAGATGAGAGTCGCCGTATGTTGCAATAAATTGTAGCATTTGTTTTGTCTATAAGGTTTAGCATAAAACGTAAAGGAGGAATGTTTTGTTTCACTGGGAAGTTTAGGTGTATAATTTATGGAGGTCAGTACATGTGGTGAAGACCATGCTTTTGCTTCTCGTACTTGATCAAATGTTTGTCAGATTCATGCAAAAAACTGTTGTATTTGTAGTTTTGAGAACATTTTTTTTGTAATAGTTTAGATTGTCTACCTGTTGGGGAGGATGATTTCAGCTTTCTTTGAAAATTCCTGAACTACTATATCAAACTAAGATGCATTATAATTTAGGATGTCAAAATTCAGAATCGTACTTTTGGTAATAAAACCCTGTTGATTTTAGAAGTTGACTGTAACTTGTGACAAGTTTAGCTTTCTTTAAAAATATTGTTACAAATGTTTTGTTCACACTTAAAATTAGTTGGACCTAAGTGTAATTGTTCAGAAGGAATAATAGAAAACTTCAAAGTTATGCATTTCTTGAATGGTTGATGCCTTGAAAAAGTTGAAAAGAAGATCTAGTTGTCAGGACAACCCATCATTCCAATCAGGACTGATAAGTTATCGTGACAAAAGAATTGATTATCAAGGGATCAAACATTCAAGGAAAGACAATTGTTCTACAAAGTTTGATCTTTCAGGAGTTATACGTTAAATTGATTATTTAGTTAATCGGTTTTGAATAATAGAGAGAAAGATGTTGTATTACACTATTATTTGATGTCATGTTTTGAACATACATCGAGGTATCTTTTACTTTATCTTGTACATTGATTGAAAAGGAAATACATATACATCATATGCATCAGAGAAACTAACTGATCATGTTTAAAAGAAGTGTTCAAATGTGTCCCATACAAGTTGTGGGAGTAACTAGACTGAGCAATTGTAGACATGCAAGCTATGTATATGTTTGATAAAAGAAAAGAGAAAAGAACATATGGTAAATCTAAACATCCATCATTTCTTGATGATGGAGGTTGTTGTTGAAGTCGGCCTTCAAGTCTTCAGGTTTCAGTCTTCACTCCAAGCCATCATCAAGTTGAAGCCTGCAAAATTTTGGGGACAACCCTGTTAGTGGTCTAGATGTTTACAGTTATCACATGCTTTTATCAAATAGAGACATCTACTTATCATATCATGCATTCAGATAAGAGATCAGATCATATATATGACACAAATTAGGAAGAAATCATGAAGGAGATCAATCAATTCTATTGGGTACTTTTTTATGCTAACTTGTTTATTTATTGTGTAGGTATAGGACAAATTTTGTTGCTGATTTGAAGACAAATAAACATGTGGATTAAATGTGGCTCCCACAAGGGTTTGAGCCCAACATGTTTCTTTTCATTTTTGAAAATAGTATCAGAAAAGATAGGATGCATCATTCTGAGCTATATCATGCATCATCTAATCAACTTGTAGAAAGGATATGTCATCATGGCATTATTACAGTTGATTAGAGAAAATTAGATTAACATGGCTGAATGCAAAAAAATAGATTATCTAGTCATCCAGGCTACAAGAGCCATCTAAGGTACAGTATCATTATGAATGCATGTATTTATTTCATCACATCTAATAAAGAGCAACTGATAGAGTGCATTCATAATACAAGGATATGATACAAGTTTTCAAATTAATGTGCCTCATAAAGAGATGAAAGACAACATAGAGAAAGATACAAGTTATGCCTTTAAAGAGACAAATCAAAATAGCAAGGCATTATTAGCTCTAGGCTGATATATGGCAGGTGAAAATGCAGTCATGAAATATATCATTGTCTTGGACCAATAGATAAGAAATCATCAATGCCTTGAAGCTTCAAAACCATCAAGATACATGGATATACAGTGAAACAATTCAAATGCAAGAAGATAGGACATAGTTTTCAAAGATGAGGCAAAACTCTATACCAGGTATTTCTCATTTTACCTCATATTGTGAAAGATGTTCATAGTTTAACAGTTATATCACATTCAAGTTCCAAGTGTGTTAGAGAGATAGTCAAACAAGATGCTACATAGAACAACAGATGAGACAGCATCCAAGACAAGAGATATAGTGCATACTGAGAATGTGGCAATCACATGCTAGGGGCAAAGATGCAAATGACAGATGCATATAGCATGCTCTCTGAAGAGCACTCATCAAGTGATAAAGACTATCACTTAGTATAAAAGATCTTAGAAGAAGAACAAAATAGGAGCAGCATTCATTTATCATCACTATCATGACAGTCAAGTATAAATCCAAAAGCAAGAGACTGTCATGTCTAGAAGTGGAAGGATGCAAATACAGTATGCACAGTAGAGTATTCAGAATGCCACAACGCAAAGATAACAAGGTGGTTTCCATACACCTCATAAACTATTTTGATCAAACAAACCTTGCCTCATACACATTGGAGCTACAATGATGCCATGATACAGTCAACAACGCCATAAAGAGAGATACCATGAAGAACAAAAATAGGTTCAGTCACCTTCACCATGGAGAGTTAGGGGCAGGATGAATAAAGTGGCTTATACAAGCAAGAAACAGTAGGAGTAGATCACAATTACCATATCCATCTACAAGAGTAAGTCAATGATGGAGGAGAAATAATAGAAGGAGATGCTACAGTAATGGTGATTGACAATTCAAAAAAGTAAAGAGCCCTCTTTCTTTTATGCCATCATGATGCAGTCATAGTAAACAGACAACCAAGGGGAAAAATGCATGATACATTTGATACTATAACATTCAAGTGATGAGACAAACAGTGAGTGTATGAATATGTTTATCTATGCTACAGGTATACCTTAAGAATGCCACAGACAGCAAGGAGGAAAATATATGATGTCTAGAGCATAGAAGAATCCTGATACATATGACAATCAAGAGAAGACAAATGATATCTATGCCATAGTATAAATCCAGTTGCAACAAAGACAGTACCCAGTCAAAGATGATGCCACATAACAAAAGTTCATAATACTACAGTTTGCAAGTTGGAAAGTACAATTTTTCATATGCAAACAAATAAAGAGACCATCTATGCTACAGGAGAGTCTCACAGAGATGCCAAGGTATGCTACAAAATATTAGATGATAACAATGTATGCTACAAAATAATTAAATGATTTGTTGTCAAATAGAATATAAAGACTTGCTTAAGTCAATTAGCTACAGTGAGACCTGAGTCAAGGAATTGCTCTACAGAAAGAGAGTCTGTTATGAAAAAGAGTAAACTCATTTTATAGAAAATCAAACTCTAGTGCTAATTTTTGCACCCACGGTCAAGAAGACTCAAATAAAAGAGAAATACAGTCATATTCATTATAGAAAAGTAGCATTTTTCATGATAAGTGTGTACCCATCTACAGGATGAACAAGGTCTTTCAAAGATCTCAAACCCTCAGGTTTCTTTTACACTTACAGGTAAAAAGAAAAAGCAGTGAAAGATATAGGAGAACGGCCATAACAATTTGAAGCCTTGAATGTACAGAAAGAGCAAACCCTTGACAGGAAGTTTAAAACCTTGTTTCTCTTCTTCATTTACAGCCATAAGCAGAAAAAGATAGCAGTCAAGAGCATGGTCGTAGCAGTGTGAAGGTTTTTTTTTTGTAAGAGGGGTTGAAACCTTAGCTTCCAAATTGAACAAACCCTCCACATTCTACCTTTTTTGGTGCCTGTATTTAGATAGAGCATGACCATAATAGGTAGAGGCCTTAAAAAATGCAAAAAGATGTTAAAAACCCTCATTTCAAAAACTCAAACCCTCAGTTTTTTTGCATCTACAGACAACTCAAAACAAAAAGAAGATATATGCAATCATGGCAGAAAGTGATAAGCCATTTTTTATCAAAAAATACAATACCCATAATTTCAACAGCCCTTGCCATTTTTTTCCAAACTATGAAAAGAGAGTAAAGAAGTTACAGAAGATGAAATGACAAGAGCTTACCTCATTTCACCGACAGGAAGAAGAGTCTACCCACGGCCTCATAGTGGCCTTCAAGATTTTAAGAATAGGTGAAGGTTGCAAGGAAAGATACAGAGAAAAGGTGTTAAAGAATGCATAATGACAAAGAGAGAACCATAAAAAAGGAAATGAGGCCATAGCCATAAAAAAAAAATAAAGCCATAGAGATGAGTAAATGCCTCATATAGAGTAGAAAAAACCAAAGATCCATGATGCAGTTCCAAGATGCAACCAAAGATCCCATTGAGAGGAGTAAAAAAATCAAAGCCATGATGAATGCAGTCAAACCCTAGGTCGGCAGATCAAAAGTTGTAGAGCTTCCAAGAAGGAAGTCGAATTGAAGAATGAATAAAATTAGGGTTGTTTCCTCACTTTTCTTCGAAGGTTCTTTTTTCAAGTGTGTTTTTTGACTTATAGAAAACAAATAATTACATTATCCAAAAGAGATGCCGTGGTCAAGACTTTGGTCTTCAAAGTCCCTAGTCATCATAACATGGAGTGGCCGACAACAGTTTTTTAGACTTGATTTTTATTAAGTCAAGAGGGTTGATATGATGAAGGGGAAGGATTCAATGCCTTACAAACTTATTAAAGATTCCTTGGTGGTTGGGTTATGCATAGACAAGGTTTCACATGCTATGTTCCTTGTCTTATTCAAAACATCAAAAGGTAATGATACTTCAAGATTATGCATGGTGGCTAACAAAGCCAAGAGGGTGTAATTTTTGACATGGCATATGTTCAGGATTATGCATGGAGTTTTCAAAGGTAGACATTTATGCATGATGGAAGTATGATGGTGCAGTGATGGGTCATGGAGTTGTTTTTCTTTCTTGATCTCAAGTTGCATATGGGGATATAAGGTGGTCTAGAAAATGTAATGTATGTGCACTAAGGCAACAAAGGGGAGTCATAAGGATGTTTATGAATATTTGTTTTGTGCATGGAGTGTCATGTGGAGTGACTCAGATTTTTTATTTTTCTTGCAGAGGAGGATAAATATTTTCTCATTGATCATGGAGTGAAAAGGACTTTATATTTGTCCCTAAGTCCTATTTTTTGCCCATATCATGCAAAATAGGCAAATGTAATTGGAGTGACAAGTCATATTTTTCTTCTAGACATGCACGATTTTACATACAAATTAATTGTAAATAAATAATAAAGTAATATTCTCTAAATTAAGTTATTACTTTTCACAAATTGTAAAATCCAAAAAAGAACAAATTGCAACCAAAAATAGAGTAGTATTCTATTACTTTATTATTTACGCACAATAAATTTTGCTCATGCAAAATCATGCAAATTGATTAGTTGAGTTAACTAGGCCACCTAGGAGGTTTTGCATGATTTTTAGGGTCCTTGGTCAATTTTTTTGGTCAAACATATGGAGAGGCCCAAATTGAAGCTATTTTTGCTCAATTTGTGGTAGTTTTAGGCCCTAATTTTGAGGATTTTTAAGGTTGCTTAGGAATGAGTAATTTTAGAGGCAGTTATCTACAAGTCCATATTTTTTGCATGCCTATTGGAGAGAGTAGACCTATATATTGTAAAGCAAAATTTTGTTTTTGCTAGTTCTTGATTCTCATTCTGATTTAGACAGATTGGAAAATTCTGATAGATCACTTTTACAATTTTATGGAGAGGTAGACAGGTTATAGGTTATATTTTGTCTTATTTGCAAAGATTTCCTTTGTTTTGTTTCAAATCAGTTGAATTACCTTTTCTTTTTGTGTTGAATGTTGAAGTGATATGATGAAATTTTGCTGTGTTTTATTATTAAACCTTCAAAATTATTGTCTCACCTCCTTGTTTGTAGCATTAAAGAATATATTCATTACAGGTCTTAGGTTGTGTTAACCAGAAATAGTCTTTTTATGTTGTGAGAAAACTATTTCCTTCATAAAAACCTATTTTCAAACCTTCCTTAAAATCATTTTTGTGGTATTTATGCCAAGTCTGGATTGTGTAAAAGTCAGATTTTTGGGTAAACATTGTGGATCATATTACATTATTTTTATCCATATCAGGTGCATCACCATTTTACCTTTAGCATTCCTTTAGTTTCTTTCTTCCCTTTTCCCAAAAAGTAAAAAAAACATACACCTCAATAGAACATTTGAAGGGAACTGGCCCATAATAAATTAGGTATTTTTAGTTACAATTTCCAGGTAATAGTTTTTGAGAACATTTTGAGAAGGAAAGATTGATAAACACAAATGTAGATTTGATTATCCTATTCCAAATACATAACTAGTGCTAGAATAGCGAAAAAATAAATAAATAAATATAATGAATTAAAACATGAAGTACTGATTTCATTGTACAAATTTGGAATATGAGTGCTTTGTCTATGATTCCTCATTTTGCATATATGTCTACCAGAATATTTCCAACTATAAGTTCTGTCAAAAATTCCCCTTCCATTCTACTATTATGGATGTCCATACCCTGTTTCGAAGCATCTATTTAGCACAGGCAAGAAGGACGCTAGCATAGGTTGTGGAATCTGGGTTTATCTCTACCAAATTGTATTTGCTTGAAAGTTTCAAAAGTCTTTCCACTCAATCCATGCTGTGCATACCCTGCAATCATGTGAGGCATCCAATCAAAGAGTTCACGTCCTTGGTCTATGCTTCCACATTTTGCATACATGTCTACCAGGGCACTTGCATCTACAACATCGAAAAAATTCCTCCATCCATTATGCTTGATGCCTTCACCTTCCAAGGCGATTTCTACAACTTTGCATGAATCTCTAGTGTCTAGGGAGGTCATCGGTCTCCTACATGAAGAATGTGTATCATTTTATGGCCTTAAATCCAACCACATCTAGGGATCTTTTTAATTCTTCTTTCACCAATCTCCTTACCATTTGAGCCTCAACACACTTGCCCACTTCTGCATAGATGATGAACATAAGTCGCCACTATAAATACTTTTTTGATGGATGTCTATACCCCATCCAAAGTGTCAATTTGTGCACAAGCAGAGAGAATGCTGGCAAATGTTGAGGAGTTGGGGTTTTACACCTGCCAGTGTGCAAACTGAGACGCTGCACATTATTATAGTGTAAGCCTATTTTTCAAATTGATTCGTTTAGCATCGTCAATAATTTCAAAAGGACATTTGCCCCTGTTTAAGATGATGGAAAATAATTCACAATCTTGGAGATACGTTTTGTAGCAGTGTGGCAAATCTGCACATACTCGAAGGTTTATAACAATTGTAATAATGACAATAAGTGTAAGAAAATTAGAGTAGATAAGAGATGTAAGTCGGATGTTATAAGGAATTATAAAAATATATATATAAAGATTAAGTAAATAGAAATAGATAAAGTTTTTAATAAAAAAGAAAATAAAATTAGAACAAAATGAAAAGGGGTTTGTGTGGTTTGTACCCCTGACATGCCGTATACCATTATGGGTGCTCAACCAACACACTGTTACCAAGATTCCTTTTTTTTTTTTTTTAAGACTAAATCTTGACATTCAATAATGATAGAATGTCTTTCTGGTTATGTTACACACAATTATAAATTGAAAAAATTGATTAAAAGTGTCTTCTCGAAGCAATCTTCTTCAAGGTTATATTTTCTTTAAGACCTTCTCTATATTGGATATTAATTATGTATATCTATGCTCATAGTCAATCATATCTAAATAATGTTTGAATCTCATAGGAGAACCTTGTTAATAAGGTATGGGTATTTCTCCAACAATAGTAAGTTTGAATATTTATTTTGATAATGATGTAAATTATATGATTAAATGTTGTAAGATTTTAAAGAAGCAATGATTTGCGAGAATTATTTGTATGATTAATCAGGAATGTGATTGTATGAGTGAGTAATTTGATTTGTGAATGTATGCAAACACGTCGTATGGTTGAATCTTGTTTCTATTCTATAAATTGTTAGAAGAATCCTAAGAAATAGATAAATATTATTATGTGGGATTAGAATTCTAAGTATTACTTGAGATGCCTTGGTCAATAACACTCTTTTCATAATATGAAATTATATAGATAATATCTGATTTATGAATTAGCAAGCTTGTTAAGTTTATCTGTTCATTAAAGGTCATATTGCTTCCCAAGGATTATTTAGAATTTGTTCATATTCTATTTTTCCTTTTGGAATTGTACTTGAAGAACAAAGTTATCAGTTAACCCTAATTGTATGAGTGGTCTTAATGCTATTAGTTTTGTATCTGTACTATTATGTTGATATTGTTCTATACATGATACTTGTTTCAAGCTAGTTGTTCCTGTTAATGCCGTATAAACTAGTATATTTTCTTTATGCAATTTCTTCTTTCAATTTAGTTAGGTAAACATTATAAATTAACGTCCAACCTCAACCATATCACAATGTTTAGTTTTTACGGTACCTCTGTGTCACGTTTATTGGTAATTGCATCGAATTGAACCAAGTATCTCACACCTAACATAGTTGCAACAATGACGTTTGGGCACCATCCCTCTAAATCGTCGAGGAGTAATAAGGAACATGTCAAAGTTAAATCCGTGGGAAGGGAAAATCTTCTCGGATATCTCATTAAGAAGATTAACTAAAAAAAAAGGATGAGTCTATTGAAATAATGATTACCATGATTCTCATTTGGAAAACACTTCAAGCTACTAACAGAAAATGAGCCTTATTGACACGTGAGTATAGATCGGGGAGGACATGTGAAATGTCAGATAGGGAAACTAGGCTGATCCAGAAATGCTATCTATCATATGCTCTCACCTCACCATCGCAGATATGGTGAAAGTACTAGGGGATCAGGAACAGAGTTAGTCACGAAAATTACCTAATTTTGCTTGAGGGAGTAAATTAGATTTCATGAGCAGACACGTAATAGGGATTCCTCCACACTAGGACTAACTGATAAACACCCTTTTAGGTGTTTGTGGTAGTGAACTAATTTTTGTCTATGTTTCACTGAGTGGGTGGCAGCTGACGAAGAACTATCTAGGGCAAGGAATAACCCTAGAAAGGGCTGGATACCCACTCACAGTTACATCAAACATAGTGCAAAACAGAACTACATATTCACATTCCCCATGTTAGCCGCATCCAAAGGAGGGGGCCTTGATCCTGTGGATACAGGGTATGTAGGTAGTCTAGACGGTGAAGGATGGCCCCACTACTCAGGTCCCTTGGATGTAGGGTATTCTTTTATAGTTTCTATGTAGTGATTTTTGAGTCGTGTTAACACAGGATTCTCTAGTTAGTTTTGTGCAGATGATAAGGATCCAGTCTTTTGGGAGAAGGCAAGTTGTTAGAAGTGAATGTAGGACGTAATGAAGAACATAAGGTATGTGTGATCCACTGTGCTTATAGGTTATCTTGCATAATGTACCTTCTCTTGTAATGTACTCTCTCTTCACTAGATTTAAAATTGGTGATCTTTTAAGAAATTGATGATTCTAGGAAACTAAATTCAAGTTTCATCACATTTCTATATCATGCATTAAGCACTTCTTAGAAAAATTTCACATTTCCTAAATCTACCAGATCAAAATTTTATTCATCAGTATTTTTGAATTTAGAGTTTAATGTTATTTGATTAAGGATCAGTCGGGTCCTTACAATCACTAAAATGTAAAGCTCTTCAATGCTTTAGAGGCTTAAGAGTCAATTCAATTAGATCTTGGGATGAATCAGGTGCTGCTTTGAATTGGCAATTTCAGGACAAGTCTGATCATTTATCATTAGTTGAACAAATGACTACTACTAAGAGGGCTCCACAAGAGTAAATGATAGATTTTAATTTTAGATTTCAGAAAACATGGAATAGAATCCCTAAAATAGTGAAACCATCACCAGAGCATGTTTTTTTGTATTATTTAAGGGCATTAAACTCTGCTATTGCTGTTATGATACAATCCATGGGAGGGGTAACTTTACCAGGTACATTTAATATTGCAATTAGAGCAGAAAATAGTTTAATACAAATGTGGCAATGACATGTACACATAGTTGGTAGGGATGGAAGCAATGACTTAATATTTCTTGTCCAATAGTTAACTACTAAGAAATAGTGGGAAAATGATAGCAAGTGTCTAAAAGATGGAGCATTTTCAATTAATTATGGGACCCCACTACCATTGTGTCAAAGGCCCAATAGAAGTACACAGAGTTCATGTACTACTTAAGCTCATCCTTTGATGACTGAGGATCAATCCCAAAACAAATAGTCTTTTTGTGTAATCTTAAGAACAGAGGGTCCTCCAAAAGAAATAGAAATAGTCTCCCAACAATCCAACTGAGATACAATGCAAACTATACACAGGTTTAAAGTTTGTCAAGATAGTCATGTACTATGTAACAAAACTGAATTTGTAGGTTATTTGTCCGATTGCAAATGTGACTGTCTAGCCGAAATACAACTCAGTGAGCATTAACTGAACAGAGGCTTCCAGCACAATCTTTTACAAATTAAAATGACATACAGGACAAGGCACCACAACAAATAATTGATCAATTATCTTTGTTGCTTACAAGTTTCTTGGTATAGGCCCAATTTTAGGCTCCCAATTCGCTGCAATAGCAGGGAATTCTCAAAGACACAGTATATCATTAAGGGAAAATAATCCCTGATTTGTTCATTCTATCTAGTGCACATGCATACAAATTCTATGTTATGTTTTTGCAAGGAATAAATAGTTCAGTTTAAAACTAGAGTCCATCCCCCGTTTTAGCGATCATATTTCTGTGTTGAGGCCATCCACATTGCGAGAGAGCATGCTCCTTCCCTATTTGGACTATAACGATCATGACTAAGTTCTATCCAAAATTACAATCATAAGAGGCTGGGTTTATTATAATCATAAGAGGCTGTGTTTATTACAATAATAAGAGGTTGGGTTCAAATTTGAGATATGTACAACTTATAGAATCTATATAGTTTATATCTAGCATGTGCAGGTTGAAATTTATATGGTCTGATTGGTATAAGCATAATATTTTTTAAGTTAATAATTTATTGTTTCAAAACTTGTATTACATGTATTAATACACAAGTGTAAATATCAAATAGATCCTTTGAAAATATCAAGAAGCATTTATATGAAAACTTTATTAAATATATCTCAAACATAAATTTGTCCATACCAAATATAAACATATTTATGTCCATCTGAAGCATAAACATGATTGTACATAGATGCATAAATGTCCAAACATGTTGAAAATATATAAACAGATATGTTTATACATGTTTGAAAATATAAACATAAACATCTCCATACATAGATGCATAAATGTCCATACATATCAAATATATAAACATAAACATGGATACATGCCAAATATAAACATAAACATATAAATGTTCATATCTCAAACATAAGAACTCATAAACAGAAATGTCTATATCTCAAACATAAATGTCAAATTTCTTAAACAAGTTAGTTAATAGCTAGTTTGATCATCATGTGGGCTCCTAGTCGAGCAACCCTCTGAGTGAGAATCCTTCTCTGATAGATGCAACGAGCCCTACAAAAATGTAATTAAATTAGAATATATATATCTATATATGCACACACATGTTTCCTACATACATACACACATGATATATATATATATATATATATATATATATATATATATATATATATATATATATATATATATATATATATATATATATATATATATATATATATATATATATATATATTTCAAATAACTGAAACAAGTGTTGGAGAAACACATACATTCTCAAACTACACATGCACATAAAAAAGAAAAAATAATTTGAAATATAATTTATCTATATAAGGTCCTACAAGAATATGTTTAAATTTTAGAACCTTACATGACCTATGGCATTTGCCTTTAGGGTATTAACCTCTATTTAAATTCTTGGAGGAATATAAAGGGATTCTTATAGTATGGGAAAATGTGATAGGAAGACATTGTTTCCCGTTTTAACAATAGAAACAACATTAAGAATAATATACATTAGTTTTCCAAAAAAAAAATCAAAAAGAAGCTTCACATTATCTCTTCAGACCCTGGCACTTTACCAAGTAACTTTGCGAAATATCTTGTGCCTTAAAGAAGTTAATCACCCTTTTAATGGAACCATACAACTTTTCAGTTTGAGTAGTTGTCATGTCACATACAGGATAAACACTTTTCCATGTAATAGCTAGAATAACCCAATAGTGCATGTGTACTTAATCCATAGCATTTTCATCAATAGAGAGCAGCATAGGACATTATCATAATAGGTCTCAGCCATTTTTATAAAATGTTTTCAGTTCTATTTAATCCAAGTGTCCACTTCACAGTCTTCATTAGTGGGGTTCTGTATGGCATCATCACATGACCAGATTTCCGACTAGTATTCCGCATCCCAGGCAGCAATTTTAGAATAATCTAAACATGAAACACAAGTGAAATTCTCGAAGCATTCACAGACCAGAATGTCATGGTTGAGAAATGGAATGTCTGGATAATCTGCAGACCAAAAAGACAAAAGATAAGAGAGGCAAATGCAATCCAACTTCATCCCAATTCATTATTGGTAATACAGATCTGAGAAAAAATCTAGAGTTAATGCCAATGACAAAACATATTTAAGGATGAACAGTTGGGTAATGAGTGGAAAATTGAAATCCCAGCTTCAAATTTAAACAAGAATTAATTGCTCAATTCGTGAAAAATCTACTATGGTAAAAAACTAAATGTAAATTAAAGATACAGCCTCATTTCGAATCTATTCTTATGCTAATAAGAATTTAGTTCAACTACGTATGTATGAGCCCTGTTGTGTTAAGGAAATCAATCCCATTTTACCCACAAGCATTTTTTTACTTCTTAAATCTCCACTTGTATCATATGACTATTATTAATTTGCAACTTAACGTGGAAAATGTTTTTATGACAAGACATTATTGCAAGATCTAGATATATATTTAATAAGTAGCCATGGAAGGTAAACAAAAAGAGAGCTATGTGCAGACTGATGTGTGTAAATGAGTTCTTGGGAGTTATGAGCTGCATCACTTTGTTTTTCATTATCCAAATGCATCTTCACTTCTAGATCTTGCCAATTTAGACAAAACCTGCTCTCTTATAAGTTTGTCATTATCAGGATGTTGGATTGCTTTATAGGAATTGCAGTGAATTACTAACGTCATCTTCAGTTACCGAATATCCTTTGAAGACCTTAAATTATGACATTTATGTTGCATGGCCAAAGTATCTAACATTCTTCAACACCAATAAGCTGGTGTATGCTACTTACAATGACTTCATATGGACATCAACTTTTTTATGGGAATCTGCTATATACTACTGTTAAGCTCAGATAGATGACAGCAACTCTGAACAAGCAATCTGGTTTATTCTAAGAGAACTAGAGTTCCAGTTTTAAGAAGGGCCCACAGAGACCCAAAAAAAACTAACTCTAGAGTTCTTAGACTCGGTAAATGCAAGTTATGCACTGTCAAGAGAAACCCAAACAGAATTCCCAGATCTAACTTTGATCTGATTTCTTTCTTCCATAGTATTTAATCCTCACACACAAAAATCAAATCACTAAGAGAATTTGTTGGCTAAAACTTAGGAGTATAATATGCATAATAAAAAAGGAATTTTAAAACTTGCTAAAAACAAATAAAAGCATATAAAACATTTTTGTTTTCCTAAAAGCTTTTCATTTCCTCATCTTCTTTATTTTTTTGTTTTGTAGAGTGCACAAGAATGGAGAGAGAGCTAAAGTTTGTATTTCCATGAAAGAAGAACAAAGAGAATGCCTAGATCTTTGAAATTTCTCCCTATCATTTTCTAGTAGCATAGTTTCCAATATATTTGTTTCTTCTTGTTAATAGAGATTTCTTGTTTTGGTTGAAAAATAATTCTATTTGCATGTTTATGTTTCAATTTGTTGGGTTATGCAAGTCTGTAAAGGTTGTTTTGGCCATGCATGATAGTTATCTCTATTTCCCTAAAAGCTTTTCATTTCCTGATTTTATTTTATTTTTTGTTTTGCATCGTGCCCAAGAATGGAGAGAGAGTTGAAGTTTGCATTTCCATGAAATAATAACAAAGAGAATGTCCGGATCTCTCAAAAAATTTCCCTATCATTTTCTAGTAGCATAGTTTCTGATATATTTGTTTCTTTTACTTCTTAATAGAGCTTTCTTGCTTTGGTTGAAAAATAATCGTATTTGCATGCTTATGTTTCAATTTGTTGGATTATGCAAGTCTGTAAAGGTTGTTTTCGTCATACATGATAGTTATCTCTATTTCCTTCAAAGCTTTTCATTTCCTCATTTTTTGGTTTTGCAGAGTGCACAAAAATGGAGAGAGCTGAAGTTTGCATTTCCATGAAAGAAGAACAAAGAGAATGCCTTGATCTCTGAAATTTCTCCCTATCATTTTCTAGTAGCATAGTTTGCAATATATTTGTTTCTTCTACTTCATAATAGAGATTTCTTGTTTTTGTTGAAAAATAATCTTATTTGCATACATATGTTGATTTGTTGGATTATGCAAGTCTGTAAAGGTTGTTTTGGCCATGCATGATAGTTATGTCTATTTCCCTAAAAGATTTTCCTTTCCTCATTTTATTTATTTTTTGGTTTTGCATAGTGCACAAGAATGGAGAGAGCTTAAAATTTCTCCCTATCATTTTCTAGTAGCATAGTTTCCAATATATTTGTTTCTTCTACTTTGTAATAGAGATTTCTTGCTTTGGTTGAAAAATGATCATATTTGCATACTTATGTTGATTTGTTGGATTACACAAGTCTGAAAAGCTTGTTTTGGCCATGCATGATAGCTATCTCTATTTCCCTAAAAGATTTTTGATTCCTCATTTTATTTATTTTTTGGTTTTGCAAGTGCACAAGAATGGAGAGAGGTGAAGTTTGCATTTCCATGAAAGAAGAACAAAGAGAATGCATGGATCTCTGAAATGTCTTCCTATAATTTTTTAGTACCATAGTTTCCAATATATTTGTTTCTTCTACTTAGTAATCCTATTTGCATATTTATGTTGATTTGTTGGATTATGCAAGTTGTAAAGGTTGTTTTTGCCATGCATGATAATTATCTTGTAGGTTCAATGTATAAAGGATGCCAAAGAAAAATAGGACTTGTCATATCTCACCAAACTAAGGTTTATTTACAGGAAAATCAAAATATATTCCACATATATTACATAGGCTACACAATTTCATATATGAAAAGAAATTTAAAGTTTTTGTAAAAGTTTATTATGCTTTAAGGAATGGGCAACAATCATATATCCAAGCTCCTCCCCATGGCCCTCCCTTAAAGGAACACTACAACACCCAAGACTATCATAGGTTTTTTTTTTATAGGTAAAGATGAAGAGCATCATAAGTATATTATATTAATATTAAAACATTTTTACAAAAAATGGTCCAACGATCAGATGAGACATTGCAAAGCTTGCCAAAAAAAGAGGTAGAGGAGACCTCCAAAAACCAAAAAACCAGCGAGAAGTAGATATGCAAGAACATAACTAGTTAATTACATTCAGATCTGCCCCCACTTGCATAGTTGCATATTCAAGAACATATTCAACATATACAGGAACATATGCAGGAAAATATATAGGAACATATGCAACATATGCAGAAACATATGCGAACATAACTAGTTAATTACATTCAGATCTACCCCCAATTGCATAGTTGCATATTTAAAGATGAAGACTATCATAGGTTTTTTTTTTATAGGTAAAGATGAACAACATCATAAGTATATTATATTAAAGATGAAGAGCAAACATAACTAGTTAATTACATTCAGATCTGCCCCCACTTGCATAGTTACATATTTAGGAACATATGCAAACATAACTAGTTAATTACATTCAGATCTGCCCCCACTTACATAGTTGCATATTCAGGATCATATTCAGGAACATACATAACTAGTTAATTACATTCAGATCTCCAGGAACATATGTAGGAGGAACATATCCAGGAACATATGCAGGAGGAACATGAGGAACATATCCATATCCAAGAGGAACATATCCATATCTAGGAGGAACATATCCAGGAGGAACATATCTAGGAACATATCCACGAGGAACATATCTAGGAACATATCCAGGAGGAACAACATATCCAGGAACATATCCAGGAGGAACATATTCATGAACATATGCAGGAGGAACATATTCAGGAACATATGCAGGAGGAACATATCCTGGAATGAGAGACATTGCTCCCCAGAGTTAGGCAAACAAAGAGAAGATGTGAAAACCAAAAGGGAGGAGCCAGAGCATATAAAACCATTCCCACGCACATTTAATTAATAAGTTTATATGTGATCATGTACACAAATAATAAAATTAGGTCCCATTAGTTGTACATGTGAAGGATTTTAAATGAAAGTTGTACTACCACAAGAGAAATGGACAAGTGTCGAAATGTGATGAAAGGTAAGGACTTAATTCAAAGGGAAATTAATTAAATAAATAAAATTTATTTAATTAATTGGATAGTGGGATTAGGATATGATTGGGATATGATGTAGAAATTAATTAAATAAATAAAATTTTAAATGAAAGTTGTACTACCAAACATTATTCAATTGAGAAATGGACAAGTGTCGAAATGTGATGAGGACTTAATTCAAACAAAATATTTGAATTAGTTGGGATATGTGAGGGAAATTAATTAAATAAATAAAATTTATTTAATTAATTGGATAGTGGGATTAGGATATGACTCGGATATGATATAGAAATTAATTAAATAAATAAAATTTATTTAATTAATTGGCTTAATGGTATTTTAATTAAATAAATAAAATTTATTTAATTGATTGGCTAATGGATAAGTGAGATTAAGAGTGGGATATTACAAAATGCTACATGATGTCTAAGTAATTTTTTTACTAGGTGTTGTAAGACATGGACAAATTTGGGTGTCTACAACCACCATCATCTGAAATAATTTATATTCATTTAATTAATTTAAATATATTTTCCCCATCACCAAGATTAATTAAATAAATTATATTTATTTAATTAATTAAATCTCTTTTCTCCAACACTCAAATTAATTAAATAAATTATATTTATTTAATTAATTTTAATCCATGACTAGATTGAGAGATGTAGTATGAAATGAGTAGTTGAGATGAAAACTTAGTTTGACATTTGTGTCTCTCATTTACTAGTTTGAAAAAAAAAATATCTAAAGTACGCCGACATGGATCCAATGCATCATTTATTACAAAGGGCCTAACACAAATGGAAGTAATTGAGTTATGTTAATCATAAAACTTGATTTTTGATTGGCTAGAGTATCCCTATGAAGATCTGATGATTTTGTGGCAATTGACTCATTATCACCTATTGTAAAAGTTAAAATGTACATTTCAAAAAATACAAAATATATGTTACTGTTCTTTAGTGTAGTAATTTCAAATAAATAGAAAATTTTCATGTCTTTTGTTGGAAGCTGTGTTGAGGGCTTATTTCCTTGTCTCTTTGACATTGAGATTAATATAGCGTGCCAAACTTTTTGATATCAAGTTGCCCTTTGTATGGAAAGCAAGATTTATGGGGCTAATCTCAATTGTGGTCATCTCCCTACATGGTATGATGCCCATTTTCATTACTGTGATGCCATGAATGGTTGCAACTGGTGGTGTTGGGATTGCAGATGTTATGGATGCATGTATAGTAAAAAATAGTTCATCCACCATCCACTTATGGCATCAAATATACAGGAAAAGGTTGTGGAGACTGGTTTTGCAATTACCAATTGCTCTTGCTTGTAAGTTTCTAAAGCCATTTTCAACAAATCCATTTTGTGCAATCCTGCAATCATGCATTCATGAGATCACATTGCATTGGGTCATTCTGTTAATCAGTTTACATGGCTTGTCTATCATTTTATGTTTGCATACATGTCTACTAGAGTCGTCCCAACTCTAATATCTAACAAAATCCTGTCTTATGTTGTGATGGTTGTCCATACCATGCATCGAACCTCCCATTTTGGCACAGGAAGGGAAGACGTTGGCAAAGGTTTGGAATTTGGCTTTATGCCTACCCATTGCATTTGCTTGACAGTTTTTAAAGTCTACTCAGCAAACCCATTTTGAACATATCCTGCTATCATGACATTCCATGAGATCACATTCTTGAGGCATTTTGTCAAATAGTTCACGTGCATCATCTATGCCTCCACATTTTGCACGCATGGAAACTACAACATCTAATGGAAATTCCCCTTTCATTCTATTTTGATGGATGTCTATACCCCATCCAAAGTGTCAATTTGTGCACAGGCAGAGAGAATGCTGGCAAACGTTGAGGAGTTGGGGTTTTACACCTGCCAGTGTGCAAACTAAGACGCTGCACATTATTATAGTGTAAGCCTATTTTTCAGATTGATCCGTTTAGCATCATCAATAATTTCACAAGGACATTGCTCCTGTTTAAGATGATGGAAAATGATTCATAATCTTGGAGATACATTTTGTAGCAATGTGGCAAATCTACACATACTCGAAGGTTTATAACAACTATAATAATGGGAATAAGTATAAGAAAATTAGAGTAGATAAGAGATGTAAGTAGGATGTTATAAGGAATTATAAAAATATATATATAAAGATTAAGTAAGATAGAAATAGATAAAGTTTTTAATAAAAAAGTAAAGAAAATTAGAACAAAATGAAAAGGGGTTTGTGTGGTTTGTACCCCTGACCTGTCGTATACCATTATGGGTGCTCAACCAACACACTGTTATCAAGATTCCTTTTTTTTTAAGACTGAATCTTGACATTCAATACTGATATAATATCTTTCTGGTTATGTTACACACAATTATGAATTGAAAAAATTGATTAAAAGTGTCTTCTCGAAGCAATCTTCTTCAAGGTTATATTTTCTTTAAGACCTTCTCTATATTGGAAGTTAATTATGTATATCTATGCTCCTAGTCAATCATATCTAAATAATGTTTGAATCTCATAGGAGAACCTTGTTAATAAGGTATGGGTATTTCTCCAACAATAGTAAGTTTGAATATTTATTTTGATAATGATGTAAATTATATGATTAAATGTTGTAAGATGTTAAAGAAGCAATGATTTGCGAGAATTATTTGTATGAATAATCGGGAATGTGATTGTATGAGTGAGTAATTTGATTTGTGAATGTATGCAAAGACGTCGTATGGTTGAATCTTGTTTCTACTCTATAAATTGTTAGAAGAATCCTAAGAAATAGATAAATATTATTATGTGGGATTAGAATTCTAAGTATTAAATATAAAATTTACTTGAGATGCCTTGGTCAATAACACTCTTTTCACAATATGAAATTATATAGATAATATCTGATTTATGAATTAGCAAGCTTGTTAAGTTTATCTGTTCATTAAAGGTCATATTGCTTCCCAAGGATTATTCAGAATTTGTTCATATTCTATTTTTCCTTTTGGAATTGTACTTGAAGAACAAAGTTATCAGTTAACCCTAATTGTATGAGTGGTCTTAATGCTATTAATTTTGTATCTGTACTATTATGTTGATATTGTTCTATACATGATGCTTGTTTCAAGCTAGTTGTTCCCGTTAATGCCCTATAAACTAGTATATTTTCTTTATGCAATTTCTTCTTTCAATTTAGTTAGGTAAATATTATAAATCAACATCAAAACTCAACCAGATCGTAGTGTTTAGTTTTTACGGTACCTCTGTGTCACGTTTACAGGTAATTGCATCGAGTTGAACCAAGTATCTCGCACCTAACATAGTTGCAACAATGATGTTTGGGCATCGTCCCTCTAAATCATCAGGGAGTAATAAGGAACATGTCAAAGTTAAATCCGCGAGAAGGGAAAATCTTCTTGAATATCTCATTAAGAAGATTAACTAAAAAGAAAGGACGAGTCTATTGAAATAATGATTACCATGATGCTCATTTGGAAAACACTTCAAGCTACTAATAGTAAATGAGCCTTATCGACACGTGAGTATAGATCAGGGAGGACATGTGAAATGTCAGATAGGGAAACTAAGCTGATCTAGAAATGCTATCTATCATATGCTCTCATCTCACCCTCGCAGATCATGGTGAAAGTACTAGGGGATCAAGAATGGACTTAGTCACAAAAATTACCTAATTTGGCTTGAGGGAGTAAACTAGATTTCATGAGTAGACACCTAATAGGGATTCCTCCACACTAGGACTAACTGATAAACACCCTTTTAGGTGTTTGTGGTAGTGAACTAATTTTTGTCTCTATTTCACTGAGTGGGTGGCAGTTGACGAAGAACTATCTAGGGCAAGGAATAACCCTAGAAAGGGCTGGATAGCCGCTCACAGTTACATCAAACATAGTGCAAAACAGAACTACATATTCACATTCCCCGTGTTAGTTGCATCCAAAGGAGGGGGCCTTGATCCCGTGGATATAGGGTATGTAGGTAGTCTAGATGGCGAAGGATGCCCCCAGTACTCAGGTCCCTTGGATGTAGGGTATTCTTTTATAGTTTTTGTGTAGTGATTTTTGAGTTGTGTTAACAAAAGATTGTCTAGTTAGTTTTGTGCAGATGATAAGGATACAGTCTTTTGGGAGAAGGCAAGTTGTTAGAAGTGAATGTAGGACGTAATGAAGAACATAAGGTTTGTGTGATCCATTGTTCTTATAGGTTATCTTGCATAATGTACCTTCTCTTGTAATGTACTCTCTCTTCACTAGATTTAAAATTGGTGATCTTTTAAGAACTTGATGATTCTAGGAAACTAAATTCGAGTTTCATCGCATTTCTATATCATGCATTAAGCACTTCTTAGAAAAATTTCACATTTCCTACATCTACCAGATCAAAATTTTTATTCATCTGTATTTTTGAATTTAGAGTTTAATGTTATTTGATTAAGGATGAGTCGGGTCCTTACAATCACTAAAAGGTAAAGCTCTTTAATGGTTTAGAGGCTTAAGAGTCAATTCAATGAGATCTTGGGATGAATTAGGTGCTGCTTTGAATTGGCAATTTTAGGACAAGTCTGATCATTTATCATTAGTTGAACAAATGACTACTATTAAGAGGGCTCCACAAGAGCAAATGACATATTTTAATTTTAGATTTCAGAAAATATGGAATAGAATCCCTGAAATAGTGAAACCATCACCAGAGCATTTTTTTGTATTATTTAAGGGCATTAAACTCTGATATTGTTGTTATGATACAATCCATGGGAGGGGTAACTTTACCAGGTGCATTTAATATTGCAATTAGAGCAGAAAATAGTTTAATACAAATGTGGCAATGACATGTACACATAGTTGGTAGGGATGGAAGCAATGACTTAATATTTCTTGTCCAATAGTTAACTACTAAGAAAATAGTGAGAAAATGATAGCAAGTGTCTAAAAGATGGAGCATTTTCAATTAATTATGGGACCCCACTACCATTGTGTCAAAGGCGGGATAGAAGTACATAGAGTTTATGTACTACTTAAGCTCATCCTTTGATGACTGAGGATCAATCCCAAAACAAATAGTCTTTTTGTGTAATCTTGAGAACAGAGGGTCCTCCAAAAGGAATAGAAATAGTCTCCCAACAATCTAACTGAGATACAATGCAAACTATACATAGGTTTAAAGTTTGTCAAGACAGTCATGTACTATGTAACAAAACTGAATTTGTAGGTTATTTGTCCAATTGTAAATGCGACTGTCCAGCCGAAATACAACTCAGTGAGCATTAACTGAACAGAGGCTTCCAACACAATCTTTTACAAATTAAAATGACATACAGGACAAGGCACCACAACAAATAATTGATCAACAGTCTTTGTTACTTACAAGTTTCTTGCTACAGGCCTGATTTTGGGCTCCTAATTCGTTGCAATAGCAGGGAATTCTCAAAGACACGGTGTATCATTAAGGGAAAACAATCCCTAATTTGTTCATTCTATCTAGTGCACATGCATACAAATTCTATGTTATGTTTTTGCAAGGAATAAGTAGTTCAGTTTAAAACTAGAGTCCATCCCCCATTTCAGCGATCATATTTCTGTGTTGAGGCCATCCACATTGTGAGAGAGCGTGCTCCTTCCCTATTTGGACCATAACGATCATGACTAAGTTCTATCCAAAAGTACAATCATAAGAGGCTGGGTTTATTATAATCATAAGAGGTTTTGTTTATTATAATCATAAGAGGCTGGGTTTATTACAATAATAAGAGGCTGGGTTCAAATTTTAGATATGTACAACTTATAGAATCTATATAGTTTATATCTAGCATGTGCAGGTTGAAATTTATATGGTCTGATTGGGTTAAGCATAATATTTTTTAAGTTAATAATTTATTGTTTCAAAACTTGTATTACATGTATTAATACACAAGTGTAAATATCAAATAGATCCATTGAAAATATCAAGAAGCATTTATATGAAAACTTTATTAAATATATCTCAAACATAAATTTGTCCATACCAAATATAAACATATTTATGTCCATCTGAAGCATAAACATGTTTATACATAGATGCATAAATGTCCAAACATGTTGAAAATATATAAACAGAAATGTTTATACATGTTTGAAAATATAAACATAAAGATGTCCATACATAGATGCATAAATGTCCATACATGTCAAATATATAAACATAAACATCGATACATGCCAAATATAAACATAAACATATAAATGTTCATATCTTAAACATAAGAACTCATAAACAGAAATGTCTATATCTCAAACATAAATGTCAATCTCTTAAACATGTTAGTTATTAGCTAGTTTGATCATCATGTCGGCTTCTAGTCGAGCAACCCTCTGAGTGAGAATCCTTCTCTAATAGATGCAACGAGCCCTACAAAAATGTAATTAAATTTGAATATATATATATCTATATATACACACACATGTTTCCTACATACATACACACATGTATATATATATACATATATATATATACATATATATATATATACATATATATATATATATGTGTGTGTGTATATATATATACATATATATCTACATATATATATACATATATACACACACACACACACACACACACACACACACACACACACACACATATATATATCAAATAATTGAAGCAAGTGTTGGAGAAACACATACATTCTCAAACTACACATGCACATAAAAAAAAAAAAATAATTTGAAATATAATTTATCTATATAAGGTCCTACAAGAATATGTTTAAATTTTAGTACCTTACATGACCTATGGCATTTCCCTTTAGGGTATTAACCTCTATTTAAATTCTTGGAGGAATATAAAGGGATTCTTATAGTATGGGAAAATGCGATAGGAAGGCATTGTTCCCCGTTTTAACAATAGGAACAACATTAAGAATAATATACATTAGTTTTCCGAAAAAAAAACCAAAAAGAAGCTTCACATTACCTCTTCAGACCCTGGCACTTTACCAAGCAACTTTGTGACATATCTTGTACCTTAAAGAAGTTAATCATTTGCGCTACTAATCCAGATCACCTTTTTAACTAATGGAACCATAAAACTTTTCTGTTTGAGTAGTTGTCATGTCACATACAGGATAAACACTTTTCCATGTAATAGATAGAATAACCCAATAGTGCACGTGTACTTAATCCATAGCATTTTCATCAATAGAGAGCAGCATAGGACATCATCATAATAGTTCTCAGCCATTTTTATAAAATATTTTTGGTTCTATTTAATCCAAGTGTCCACTTCAGAGTAGTCCACTTCACAGTCTTCATTAGTGGGGTTCCATAGGGCATCATCACATGACCATATTTTCGACCAGTATTCCGCATCATAGGTAGCAATTTCTGAATAATCTAAACATGAAACACAAGTGAAATTCTCAGAGCATTCATAGACCAGAATGTCATGGTTGGGAAATGGAATGTCTTGATAATCTGCAGACCAAAAAGATGAAAGATAAGAGAGGCAAATGCAATCCAACTTCGTCCCAATTCATTATTTGTAATACAGATCTGAGAAAAAATATGGAGATAATGCCAATGACAAAACATAATTAACGATGAACAGTTGGGTAATGAGTGGAAAATTCAAATCCCAGCTTCAAATTTAAACAAGAATTAAGCGCTCAATTTGTGAAAAATCTACCGTGATAAAAAACTAAATGTAAATTAAAGATACAGCCTCATTTCAAATCTATTCTTATGCTTATAAGAATTTAGTTCAACTACATATGTATGAGCCCTGCTATGTTAAGGAAATCAATCCCATCTCACCCACAAGCATTTTTTTACTTCTTAAATCTCCACTTGTATCATATGACTATTATTAATTTGCAACTTAATGTGGAAAATGTTTTTATGACAAGAAATTATGATAAGATCTAGATATATATTTAATAAGTAACCATGGAAGGTAAACAAAAAGAGAGCTGTGTGCAGACTGATGTGTGTACAATGAGTTCTTGGGAGTTATGAGCTACATCACTTTGTTTTTCATTATCCAAATGCATCTGCACTTCCAGATCTTACCAATTTAGACAAAACCTGCTCTCTTATAAGTTTGTCATTATCAGGATGCTGGATTGCTTTATAGGAATTGCAGTGAATTAATAACATCATCTTCAGTTGCAGAATATCCTATGAAGACCTTAAATTATGACATTTATGTTGCATGGCCAAACTATCTAACATTCTTCAACACCAATAAGGTGGTGTATGCTGCTTACAATGACTTCATATGGACGTCAGCTTTTTTTATGGGAATCTGCTATATACTATTGTTAAGCTCAGATAGATGACGGCAACTCTGAACAAGCAATCTGGTTTATTCCAAGAGAACTAGAGTTTTAGTTTTAAGAAGGGCCCACAGAGACCCAAAAAAACTAACTCTAGAGTTCTTAGACTCAGTAAATGCAAGTTACACATAGTCAAGAGAAACCCAAATAGAATTCCCGGATCTAACTTTGATTTGATTTCTTTTTTCTATTGTATTTAATCCTCACACAAAAATCAATTCACTAAGAGAATTTGTTGGATAAAATTTAGGAGTAAAATATGTATAATAAAAAGGAATTTTAAAACTTGCTAAAAACAAATAAAAGCATATAAAACATTTTTATTTCCCTAAAAGCTTTTCGTTTCCTCATCTTCTTTATTTTTTTGTTTTGTAGAGTGCAAAAGAATGGAGAGAGAGTTGAAGTTTGCATTTCCATGAAAGAAGAACAAAGAGAATGCCTAGATCTCTGAAATTTCTCCATATCATTTTCTAGTAGCATAGTTTCCAATATATTTGTTGCTTCTACTTCTTAATAGAGATTTCTTGCTTTGGTTGAAAAATAATTTTATTTGCATGTTTATGTTTCAATTTGTTGGATTATGCAAGTCGGTGAAGGTTGTTTTGGCCATGCATGATAGTTATCTCTATTTCCCTAAAAGCTTTTCATTTCTTGATTTTATTTTATTTTTTGTTTTGCATAGTGCCCAAGAATGGAGAGAGAGTTGAAGTTTGCATTTCCATGAAAGAAGAACAAAGAGAATGCCCAGATCTCTGAAAAAATTCCCTATCATTTTCTAGTAGCATAGTTTCTAATGTATTTGTTTCTGTAACATCTCGCTACGTAACCCCGAAGTGTAAGAGCCAAAAGGGGCAAGATAATTTTTTTTTAACAATGGTAATCAACATACACAAGTTCAGTTGTCAATTAGATAGATTGATACCATTCATTTTAAACACCAAAGAAAATGTTCCTAATTCCATCAGATAAAAACAAGAGTCCATAAGCATTAAATACAGTCGGATCCGATACCGACACCAGAATCCGTAAGGCAATAAAGGAACATCACATTTCTTCTCATTAAATACAATGATTACAACTTCTCTTCTAAGAGAGTTCAATTACATAACTACATATACAATTAAAATGATATATTCCAAAATATAATACAAGTACATAGCATAGTCTAGAGTATAATACAAAGACTGAATAGGTATAATAACTAAATGAAGTGATGGAGAGAGAGATCATCTCCAACTGGCGCTCCAGAACCTGTTCGCCGGTCCCCAATGGTGGTGGCAATGCCTCCCAACCATGTGGACTCCTCAGAGACCAACCCACCGTGCTCGGAGATAGTCTCAAGGCCCAAACGGATGAACAACAATAAGGGGGTATAAGATGGCCAACACACACATTAGACACAGAGCAGACACAGAGCAAACAAGGAGAACAGTGTTTACAGTCAAGGTCATAATAAAGACCGTGTACTCATCTAAGTCATAGGTCGAGTACTACTCACGACTGATAAGGTGCTAGATACTAGAGTGTAATCATATGGAGTGTCATCATATGTGCTCGAAGGGATGGCACACACAGGACCAAGGACCTCTCATACAGATGAGGATACTCAATCGTACCCGAATCCACGCCCCGCAGACGGATGACTCCATGCCCTGCAGATGGATAGGCCTTCTCATTGCATCCTTAGCCTATACAAGTGCTTAAGGCCATGCACGAGGTTTAATTATCTTATTAGTGTTTTTACCCCAATGTTTAAGTTTTAGTTATCACTTATTAATGTAACTCTGCTACTAGTTCCCCTGGCAGCCACTTGCGGGCCTCGGGCCCGTAGAGAGCCACTCTAACAGACTACTCTAATGCCTAGACCTTGTTCATCTCGTTTGACTAAACGAGGAATCCGAAAAGAATAAAACAATGGTGTAGAAATTAGAAATAGAGGAATGTGGTATACAAAACAAAAGCTTCCATAGGCAGTGTAGTGTTACTGAAACTAGCCCTATGCCAATTAGATCAGTTGTATAATAACTCTAGTGACCCTAATTTGGTCACAATTAGCAAGGTATGAATGGATAAAAAAAGAATAAGCATGACAAAAGGGTATAGCAAGTCTTTTCACAGTCAAATTTTGCATATTGTTTACCATATTTAACATGGCACAATAAAATGTTAAAAAGAATTACAAAAGGGTCTCTTAATCATTTTCCCCTACAGTAGTTCCCTTAGGAAAATAATAAGTTATTCCAAAATAGCCATTACCAATTGATGCGGCCTATTTAGGCATTGCATGGTACAAAGGCACATTAAAGGCTTAGATTCTTAACGAGATATAATCATGCTAAAAGAAAAACACTCACGCCCTAGCATAATGTAAGAAGTTTGTGGAGACAGAAAATTCTCAGCATACAAGGACTTCAAAGAAGGGCAGCGACGCTAAATACCCTAAGTTCATTTCAATTGACATCTACAGGCTTAAGGAAAACACATCCTCTCAATGCCACAGATCTCGGAAGTAAATACCCTAAGTCTACAGGATTTAAGAGAATGAGATTACAGAAGTAAAATAATCTGGAGAGGTATTGAGGTAACAATAAGAGAGAAGATATTGATACCAAAATCAAAGTACCCTACCAGAGACTGAGATCTTGGAAAGATTTAGTCAAGCCATTCATAGCGACAAGAGGAGAAGATGAGAAGACCGATTAATGGGTAAAATAGATCATAGTGAAAAGCTATGCAGAGGCTGATAAGCAAGGGCCAATAAAAGAATTATACAGGATGTTTAATGTTTACATACAAGCAATTAATAGGTCGCAAGAAGGTCTACTTCTACAGAAAGAGATATGCCAACAATAGCATCCGTAGGTTGATTATTCAAATGATTACTAACCATAAAATAATAGCACTAATTGTTTATTGCCCACGCTAAACAAGAAACTATACAAGTTTTTTCTTAGAAGAAAGAAAGTCACCAAAACGGAAAAAAAGAAAAAGAGATCAAATGAAATATTTATTCATTGGCCGATAAAACTAAATAGACCAAAGGCTCTTTTCTCAGATGAGGACATCAGAAGGAAAACAAGGAAAAAGGATCTGCATTTTAACTATCGATCCCATGTAAGAGGCAGTGTAAATATCTCGCATTTAAGTCTATTTCTAGCATAGCTTTAGAAATGACTGTAGTGGAGTTTCAATTTTTTTTGTGTTTAATGAAATATGCAGCAACATATATTAGTAATGGGGTTTCAATTTTGTTTTTCTGTGCTAAAGAAATAATAGCAACATATTTTAGATTTTTACAAAGGTAGTAATGGGGGTTCAATGTTTTTGTGCTTAATGAAATCACAGCAAATTTATTCTAGTTTTTTTTACGCTAGAAAAATAATGACAAGAGGTAAATACCTCTACAAAAAATCACACCAGATGGTATTCTTTGTGCTAGGAAGACAAGGGCTAAAGATCATACTCCCCTTAGCTTGCCTCAGCTCTTGAAATTTGATCGCTTCCTGATTAAATCCGCCCCTATCTTTTTTCTCTTCTGTGTTTTAAACCCTCTACCTCGCTCCCCAAAAATGCGTTGACTCTCTCCTCCAACTATCCATACACACCTCCCATCTTAGATATTTTTCATCTCTTGCATTTAACATTTTTACCAACCTCTCTTATCCTCCTGCGTCCTCTTCCAACTGCCCTCAAGATATTTTTCTACATCCTTAACTCACTCAGCCACCTCACCACGCCACCAAGACATTAAATTTTGCATTAACCCTTCCACCAAATGTGAGCATTGTTACATACTACCCCCCTAGGACTAGGCTTACTCCTGGAAGCCTACAAATACAAAGATGCATCCAAAGCACACACTAGACCAAGAAACTCAATACAATCAAAGGGGGCCAAGGAGAAAAGTCTCAACAAATGGACTGGCAAACTACAGATGACCATAAGGTAATCTAGACAGTAAGACCACAACACGGAAACACTGTACTAATCGAGTGTAGTGGGCTAGGGTAGGGTATAAGGAATAGGGCCTGTGACTATCTCCAGTACCCACCATCGGGGATGATAAGAGTATGCTTAGGCCTATGAATCCAGGCGGAGTCGGTACTCAGTGCCTGCAACACTCCAAGCACACGTCAAGGTACCTATGCATATATATACATCATACAGCCGAAGCAACATCAATTATGTAAGCATGAAATCCATCATAAGTAATAATAATGTCCACATCATAATAGTATTGAGATTGCACATCACCGATGCTAATACAAAATAATAACAAGATGGGTAATCCAAAATAAAGTATACAATCATCCAAGTCCATCAAGATAAGAAAAACATAATATGAACACAGGGTCATTACATCCCCTAGAAGTCTGCAAAAAGATATGGATAAAGGTCTCTCATCCTCATCGCATCTTCCCAAGATGCTGAGGACTCACCGTCAGGATCCCATTGGACCCTTACCTGTTCTATGTCCCGACCCTTGAGGGTCAACCTCCGATGCTGAAGGATGCGTACGGGTTCCAAAGAAAGCTGCCTGTCTGCCTCGACTTGCAAAGCAGTCCAATCGAGAACATGGGTCACATCAGGAATATACTATCTAAGAACTGAAACATGGAACACATCGTGGATGCATGATAGACTTGGTGGTAATGCAAGGCGATAGGTAATAGGACCAATCCTCTCAAGGATCTCAAAAGGTCCAACAAAACGAGGTTCCATCTTCTAGCCTTTCCCATAATGGATGGGGCTCTTCCGCGGACGAACTCTCAAAAACACACTGTCACCTACCGAAAAGTGGTGATCCAACCTACGGGCATCGACATACTTCCTCTGTCGATCCTAAGCTATAGCCAAATGCTCTCTGATCTGCACTACCTGCTACTCCATATCCTGAAGCATCTTTGGACCCAAAATAACTCGGTCCTCTAAGCGATCCCAACTCAACGAAGTGCGGCGTGGCCTACCATACAAGGCCTGGAAGGGAGACATACCGACAGAACTGTGATACCCATTGTTATAAGCAAACTCTACTAGGTACAAATAGTCCTCCCAATGAGACTGTCGATCCATAACGTACATCCGAAGCATATCTTCTAAGACCTAATTAACCCGCTCCGTCTGTCCATCAGTCTCGGGATGGTATACAGAGATGAAATTAAGTTGAGCTCCCAAAGCATGCTGAAGAAAAGTCCATAAAGTTGAAGTGAACACTGGATCATGATCAGAAATGATCCTATGAGGAATACCATGCAGACACACAATATCCTCCATAAACACTCGAGCTACAGACGCTGCAGTGTAGGAAGATCTCATGGGTGAGAAGTGTGCCACCTTGGACAACTTGTCCACTGTGACCATAATAGCATCATGACGACGCGAAGACATAGGTAGCCCCACTGTAAAATCCAAAGATATCGTATCCCACGTCCATCCAGGGATGGAATGAGGCTGCAATAATCCTACTGGGTGCTGATGCTCTACCTTCACCCACTGACCCTCAAGAAACCGAGCCAAAAAATCAGCAATATCTCATTACAAACCTACCCAATGATACAGCTGACGAAGATCGGCATGCATCTTCGTGACACCCGGATGAGCTGAATAGGGTGCACGATGAGCTTCTGATAAAACCAAGGACTGAAGATCACTAGAATCTGGAACATAAATACGACCAAGATGTCGCAAAAGTCCATCAGGCTCGAGTGAGAAACCTGCAAACCTACCCTCATGGACTCTCCTAAACTCAATCTTTGCTCTCACCTCCTTATACCAAGTATCACTAGGAAGTGACTCCAAAATATGGCTCCACAAGTCCACTCCAAGAGACAAAGCTGAAACCTCATGTCTCCTCCTACTCAAGGCATCTGCAACAACATTCTCCTTACCCTGAATGTAGTGAACCTCAAAGTTGTACTCACAGAGGAACTCCATCCAACGACGCTGTCGAGCATTCAAATTCCGCTGAGTGAAGATATACTGCAAACTGCGATGATCACTATGTAACTCAAACCGATGTCCCAAAAGGAAATGTCTCCAATGCACAAGTACATGGACGATAGCTGCTAACTCCAAATCATGGGTGGGATAGTTCAGTTCATGATCCTTGAGCTTACGGGACTCATATGCAATCACTCGTCCCTCCTGCATGAGAACTACCCCCACACCATCCAATGATGCATCGGTGCACACTACAAAATCACTTGTAGGATCTGGCACTACCAGGATAGGTGCACTAGTCAGCCACTCCTTAAGAGCCTGAAATGCTGACTCACACTGATCTGACCACACAAACTTCTTCCCTTTCCGCTAAAGAGAAGTGATGGGATGGGCTACCCGAGAGAAATCTCTCACAAATCGGCGATAGTAACCCACTAATCCCATGAAACTGCGAACCTCAGTCACATTCGTTGGTGCTAGCCAATCTACAATAGCCTGAATCTTAGAAGGATCCACTGAGATACCTTCTCTTGAGATGATGTGACCCAAATATCTCACCTCAATCTGGAAGAACTCACACTTGGCCAAATTTCCAAACAACTGATTATCTTGCAAGCACTGTAACACTTGCTGCAAATGGCCTTCATGCTCCTCCATAGTCCTCGAATAAATCAAAATATCATCAAGGAACACGAGAACAAACTGATCAAGATAGGTACGAAACACCCCATTCACAAACTCATGAAAACCGATGGAGCATTGGTCAACCCGAAAGGGACAACCGTGAACTCATAATGCCCATAACATGTACGGAATGCTATCAGATGAATGTCTGCCTCATGAATGTGAAGTTGATGGTATCCTGACTTCAGATCTATCTTGGAGAACACCTTGGCTCCCCTCATCTGATCGAACAAATCATCTATTCAAGGCAACGGGTATCGATTCTTCACCGTCACTTTGTTCAACTAGCGATAATCAATGCACAAGCAAAGAGATCCATCCTTCTTCACGAAGATGACAGGTGCACCCCAAGGGGATACACTAGGACGAATGAAACCCTTCTCTAGTAAATCCTCTAATTGCAACCGTAACTCACCCAACTTCTGAGTAGTCATGCGATAAGGTGCTCGAGAAATAGGCTCCGCACCAGGAATGAGATCGATATGAAAGTCTATGTCGTGCTTAGGCGGCATGCCTGGAATATCACTCGAAAAGACATCTGCGAAATCCTGAAGAATAGGATGATCATTAAGAGATACCTCCTGAATCCCACCCTCAGCAAGATCACTAACAGAAATAGTGAACATTTGACAACCTTTCCGCATGGCACACTTCAGCTGCATCGCTGAAATCACACGGAGAGAAATGGGTCTCTGAACCCCAACTAACTCAACACACTCTCCAACATCGTCAACACACTAAATTGACTTACGCCGACAATCTATACTAGCTAGGTGGGTCTCCAACCAATCCATGCCTAAAACAATCCCATAGGACCCCAAAGGCAACACACGAAGATCCACTGTGGTAGTGAAGGTGCCCAAATCCAACACACAACCACGAACAAGGGAGTCTACAGCCACCTTGGATCTAGTAGCTAACTCAACCTACCAACCAATGTCTTGCCTTGCCACCATGAGTCCACAACGCTCCACGAGACAAGGAGAAATGAAAGAATCTGAAGCTCCTGAATCAAACAAGATAGATGTGGTAATCCCACATAACACACCTGAATACTCGATTACGGTGCCCTAATGCTCAGCCTGATAGTTATCAACCGCCGCAAAAACTCTATGTGATCTGCCAGCCTCACCTACTGTCAGCTCTGAAGTAGCCTATCTCTGACTACCTCTAGCTACTGATCTCTGAGGACAGTGAGCAGCTATATGACCATGCTGCCCACAAGCATAACAACCACCCCTGCCAAAACCTTGGCCTAAAAAAGGTGCACGTGACTATTGGGATCCACCACCCCTAGAACTCTGCTGAGCACTCTGAAAACTCTGAGACGGACCACTCTGCTACCTACTCTGAGAGCAATGACGTGAATGATCTCTAGCAAGTGGAGTACCAGGATTCTGCCCACTCTGCTGAGACTGAGCAGGCCTATGCCTCTGTCGCTGACCATGTCTACAAGGTGTAGTATGAGATCTAGATGGTCCAGCTCCCTAAGACTGTGTACCCTGAGCAACTGATCCTGAAGGAGGGGCACTACCAATCTGAACACCTACCTGACCACCAAAACCTCTAGTCAAATTCTCCTCTATCAACCTTGCCTTCTCCACAGCCACCTCTAAGGTCTTCGACTCAAACACACGAATACCACCACTGATACGGGCATTCAAGCCCCTGATGAAATGCTGTACTAACATCGACTCATCATCAGAAATACTAGCATATTGCTTCAGCTCAAAGAAGAGGTGCTCAGACTGATCTACTATCATAGTCAACTAACGAAGTTCATGGAACTCATCAGCACATCTCTGTCGATAGTAGTCTAAAAGAAATCGTGCATGGAACCTCTCTAAGAATAGTCCCCATGACACGGAAGCAATGTCTAGGTGAAGTTTTTCCTCCTCTACTCGCCACCATGTAGATGCAAATCCTCTGAGATGCATAATGGCACATCGAGCTCTAGTATTGCTACTATAAGGATGCATAGCAAAGCATCGATTGAGATTGATCAACCAAGTCTCTGCCTCGGTACCTATACCAGAACCATCAAAAGTAGGGGATGGGCCCTAAGAAGATCCCTCATGTGACCTGTAGTAACACTATCTCCATCCACCCTATCCCTCACAACAACTACTCTCGAATGATCTAGACTACGAGAACACTCACGCTCAGCTCCAGCATCCTGACCATCCCGACGAGAAGGGTGTGACTCTGCCTCATGAGATACCTCCTAATGAGGTCCTAATCGGTCCAAAAGCTACTGTAAAATAGCTAAAACATGAGCACCCCCAAGCCCTTCAGCTTGATTCTCAACACGCGGTTCCTCCCAACGCTCACTCTGATTGCCCTGATTACCCTGATTGCCCTGATTATCTTGATTACCCTGATTACCCTGATTAGCATCATGCTGGGTGCTACATCGAAGAACAATGGCTATACCTCTAATTCTACCTCTGGCTCTATCCCTAGGAGGCATCCTAAAGAAACAATGAACACATCAAAATAGATCATCACAAAGACGACCTAATCACCATACTAAGGCATGAAGGCATAACAACATGACTATAGAACAATATAACAAGCTCATGCCACACACACCAAACACAACAAAACATAGAAGGCTCAAGTACACCAGAGCTCCCAGTGTGTGAACATGGGCTTTGATACCAAATGTAACATCCCGCTACGTAACCCTGAAGGGTAAGAACCAAAAGGGGCAAGATAATTTTTTTTTTGACAATGGTAATCAACATACACAAATTCAGTTGTCAATTAGATAGATTGATACCATTCATTTTAAACACCAAAGCAAATGTTCCTAATCCCATCAGATAAAAACAAGAGTCCATAAGCATTAAATACAATCGGATCCAATACCCACATCAGAATCCGTAAGGCAATAAAGGAACATCACATTTCTTCTCATTAAATACAATGATTACAACTTCTCTTCTAAGAGAGTTCAATTACATAACTGCATATACAATTAAAATGATATATTCCAAAATATAATACACGTACATAGCATAGTCCTGAGTATAATACAAAGACTGAATAGGTACAATAACTAAATGAAGTGATGGAGAGAGAGATCATCTCCAACTGGTGCTCCAAAACCTATTCGCCGGTCCCCAATGGTGGTGGCAATGCCTCCCAACCATGTGGACTCCTAAGAGACCAACCCACCATGCTCAGAGATAGTCTCAAGGCTCAAACGGATGAACAACAATAAGGGGGTATAAGATGGCCAACACACACATCAAACACAGAGCAGACACGGAGAACAGTGCTTACAGTCAAGGTCATAATAAAGGTGTACTCATCTAAGTCATAGGTTGGGTACTACTCACGACTGCTAAGGTGCTAGATACTAGAGTGTAATCATATGGAGTGTCATCATATGTGCTCGAAGGGATGGCACACACGGGACCAAGTACGTCTCATACAAATGAGCATACTCAATCATACCCGAATCCATGTCCCGTAGACGGATGACTCCACACCTCGCAGACGGATAGGCCTTCTCATTGCATCCTTAGCCTATACAAGCGCTCAAGGCCATGCACGAGGTTTAATTATCTTATTAGTGTTTTTACCCCAATGTTTAAGTTTTAGTTATCACTTATTAATGTAACTCTGCTACTAGTTCCCCTGGTAGCCACTTGCAAGCCCCGGGCCTGTAGAGAGCCACTCCAATAGACCACTCTAATGCCTAGACCTTGTTCATCTCGTTTGACTAAACGAGGAATCCGAAAAGAATAAAAGAATGGTGTAGAAATTAGAAATAGAGGAATGTGGTATACAAAACAAAAGCTTCCATAGGCAGTGTAGTGTTATTGAAACCAGCCCTATGCCAATTAGATCAGTTGTATAATAACTCTAGTGACCCTAATTTGGTCACAATTAGCAAGGTATGAACGGATAAAAAAAGAATAAGCACGACAAAAGGGTATAGCAAGTCTTTTCACAGTCAAATTTTGCATATTGTTTACCATATTTAACATGGCACAATAAAATGTTAAAAAGAATTACAAAAGGGATCTCTTACTCATTTTCCCCTACAGTAGTTCCCTTAGGAAAATAATAAGTTGTTCCAAAATAGCCATTACCAATTGATGCGGCCTATTTAGGCATTGCATGGTACAAAGGCGCATTAAAGGCTTAGATTCTTAATGAGATATAATCATGCTAAAAAAAAACACTCACGCCCTAGCATAAGGTAAGAAGTTCATGGAGACACAAAATTCTCAGCATATAAGGACTTCAAAGAAGGGCAACGACGAAGGGCAGTGACACTAAATACCCTAAGTTCATTTCAATTGACATCTACAAGCTTAAGGAAAACACATCCGCTCAATGCCACAGATCTCGGAAGTAAATACCCTAAGTCTACAGGATTTAAGAGAATGAGATTACGGAAGTAAAATAATCTAGAGAGGTATTGAGGTAATAATAAGAGAGAAGATATTGATACCAAAATCAAAGCACCCTACCGGAGACTGAGATCTTGAAAAGATTTAGTCAAGCCATTCATAGCGACAAGAGGAGAAGATGAGAAGACTAATTAATAGGTAAAACAAACCATAGTGAAAAGCTATGTAGAGGCCGATAAGCAAGGGCCAATAAAAGAATTATACAGGATGTTTAATGTTTACATACAAGCAATTAATAGGTCGCAAGAAGGTCTACTTCTATGTAAAGAGATATGCCAACAATAGCATCCGTAGGTTGATTATTCAAATGAGTACTAACCATAAAATAATAGCACTAATTGTTTATTGCCCATGCTAAACAAGAAACTATACAAGTTTTTTCTCAGAAGAAAGAAAGTCACCAAAACGAAAAAAAAGAAAAAGAGATCAAATGAAATATTTATTGATTGGCCGATAAAACTAAACAGACCAAAGGCTCTTTTCTCAAATGAGGACATCAGAAGGAAAATAAGGAAAAAGGATCTGCATTTTAACTATCGATCCCATGTAAGAGGCAGCGTAAATATCTGGCATTTAAGTCTATTTCTGGCATAGCTTTAGAAATGACAGTAGTGGAGTTTCATTTTTTTTGTGTGTTTAATGAAATATGCAGCAACATATATTAGTAATGGGGTTTCAATTTTTTTTCTGTGCTAAAGAAATAATAGCAACATATTTTAGATTTTTACAAAGGCAGTAATGGGGGTTCGATGTTTCTGTGCTTAATGAAATCACATCAAATTTATTCTAGTTTTTTTTTTATGCTAGAAAAATAATGACAAGAGGTAAATATCTCTATACGAAATCGCACCAGATGGCATTCTTTGTGTTGGGAAGACAAGGACTAAAGATCGTACTCCCCTTAGCTCGCCTCAGCTCTTGAAATTTGATCGCTTCCTGATTAAATCCGCCCCTATCTTTTTTCTCTTCTGTGTTTTAAACCCTCTGCCTCTCTCCCCAAAAATGCATTGACTCTCTCCTCCAACTATCCATACACACCTCCCATCTTAGATATTTTTCATCTCTTGCATTTAACATTTTTACCAACCTCTCTTATCCTCCCGCGTCCTCTTCCAACTGCCCTCAAGATATTTTTCTGCATCCTTAACTCACTCAGCCACCTCACCACGCCACCAAGACATTAAATTTTGCATTAACCCTTCCAGCAAACGTGAGCGTTGTTACAGTTTCTTTTACTTCTTAATAGAGCTTTCTTGCTTTGGTTGAAAAATAATCCTATTTGCATGCTTATGTTTCAATTTGTTGGATTATGCAAGTCTATAAAGGTTGTTTTGGCCATGCATGATAGTTATCTCTATTTCCTCCAAAGCTTTTCATTTCCTCATTTTTTGGTTTTGCAGAGTGCACAAGATTGGAGAGAGTTGAAGTCTGCATTTACATGAAAGAAGAACAAAGAGAATGCCTTGATCTCTGAAATTTCTCCCTATCATTTTCTAGTAGAATAGTTTCCAATATATTTGTTTCTTCTACTTCATAATAGAGATTTCTTTCTTTTGTTGAAAAATAATCTTATTTGCATACTTATGTTGATTTGTTGGATTATGCAAGTCTTTAAAGGTTGTTTTGGGCCATGCATGATAGTTATCTCTATTTCCCTAAAAGATTTTCATTTCCTCATTTTATTTATTTTTTGGTTTTGCAGAGTGCACAAGAATGGAGAGAGCTTAAAATTTCTCCCTATCATTTTCTAGTAGCATAGTTTCCAATATATTTGTTTCTTCTACTTTGTAATAGAGATTTCTTGCTTTGGTTGAAAAATGATCATATTTGCATACTTATGTTGATTTGTTGAATTATGCAAGTCTGAAAAGGTTGTTTTGGCCATGCATGATAGCTATCTCTATTTCCCTAGAAGATTTTTGTTTCCTCATTTTATTTATTTTTTGGTTTGGCAAGTGCACAAGAATGGAGAGAGGTGAAGTTTGCATTTCCATGAAAGAAGAACAAAGAGAATGCCTGGATCTCTGAAATGTCTTCCTATCATTTTCTAGTAGCATAGTTTCCAATATATTTGTTTCTTCTACTTCGTAATCCTATTTGCATATTTATGTTGATTTGTTGGATTATGTAGGTTGTAAAGGTTGTTTTGGCCATGCATGATAATTATCTTGTAGGTTCAGTGTATAAAGGATGCCAAAGAAAAAGAGGACTTGTCATATCTCACCAAACTAAGGTTTATTTACAGGAAAATCAAAATATATTCCACATATATTACATAGGCTACACAATTTCATATATAAAAAGAAATTTAAAGTTTTATTTTAAAGTTTATTATGCTTTAAGGGATAGGCCACAGCCATATATCCAAGCTCCTCCCCATGGCCCTCCCTCAAAGGAACACTACAGCACCCAAGACAATCATAAAAAAAAATTTTGATAGGTAAAGATGAAGAGCATCATAAGTATATTATATTAATATTAAAATGTTTTTACAAAAAATGGTCCAATGATCAGATGAGACATTACAAAGCTTGCCAAAAAAAGAGGCAAGGAGACCTCCAAAAACCAAAAACCCAACGAGAATCTACCCCCAGGTGATGTATCTTCCACTTGCATAGTTGCATATGAACATATGGAGGAACATATGGAGGAACATATGGAGGAACATATGGAGCCAGAGGATTGAAGTGGATAAGGAAAGACCAAGCAGCAAAGGTATCTTCAATCTTGAAAGAGAGAGAACGACCCAATTGTCTCTTATAAAAAACAAAAACTAAAGGAACCTTCCAATTGTTCAGATGAAATAATTTTGAAGACTGAGGTTCAGGGCATGAAACACACAACCCAAATGAGGCTTATCAATAAGATCTACATGATCTACACATGCCAACAAACCTCCAATCTCAGCTAGACTTGAATGGAGATAATAGTTTGCAAGAGCTTGGTTGAGTTTTTCCTTCGAGATCAAGAAACCATGGATAAAATTTGTAGCCAAACCTTTGACCATATCCACCTATTGGATAACATCCATAGCATTTGAAATAAAGTGCAAGGCCAAATGAGAAGCATAGCATACCATGGAGTTCAACAAAAAATCCTTTCCCATGACCTCAATAAAAGCCTCTTCCACATCTTTCGAATGTAAAATGAAGGCCCGTTGAAGACCACCACCTCTGTCAATAGAACCATGATGCGGAATGACAGACATGGCTTGCTAGAGGTAGGCAAATATCCAAACCTGAGTGTTCATCAATTTGTATAGTTTAATACTTTTATTTAATAAGTTTATATGTTGTACACAAATACTAAAATTAGGTCCCATTAGTTGTACATGTGAAGGATTTTAAATGAAAGTTGTACTACCACACATGATTCAATTGAAAAATGGACAAGTGTCGAAATGAGAAATGGACAAGTGTCCAAATGTGATGAAAGGTGATCACCTACTTCAAATAAAATATTTCAATTAGTTGGGATATGTGACAGAAATTAATTAAATAAATAAAATTTATTTAATTAATTGGCTAATGGATAAGTGGGATTAAGAGTGGGATATGACAAAATGCTACATGATGTCTAAGTAATATTTTTGACTAGGTGTTCTAAGACATGGACAAATTTGGGTGTCTACAACCACCATCATCTTAAATAATTTATATTTATTTAATTAATTTAAATATATTTTCCCCATCACCTAGATAAATTAAATAAATTATATTTATTTAATTAATTAAATCTCTTTTCTCCAACACTCAAATTAATTAAACAAATTATATATTTGTTTAATTAATTTTAATCCATGACTAGATTGAGAGATGTAGTATGAAATGAGTAGTTGAGATGAAAACTTAGTTTGACATTTGTGTCTCTCATTTACTAGTATAGCTATATTTGAAAAAATATATATCTAAAGTACACCGAGATGGATCCAATGGATCATTTATTACAAAGCGCCTAACACAAAATGGAAGTAATTGAGCTATGTTAATCATAAAGCTTGATTTTTGAGTGGCTAGAGTATGCCTATGAGGATCTGATGATTTTGTTGCAATTGACTCATTATCACCTATTGCAAAAGATAAAATGTACATTTCAAAAAATACAAAATATATGTTTCTGTTCTTTAGTGTAGTAATTTCAAATAAATAGCAAATTTTCATGTCTTTTGTTGGAAGCTATGTTAGGGCTTATTTCCTTGTCTCTTTGACATTGAGATTAATATAACATGCCAAACTTTTTGATATCAAGTTGCCCTTTGTATGGAAAGCAAGATTTATGGGGCTAATCTCAATAGTGGTCATCTCCCTACACGGTATGATGCCCATTTTCATTACTGTGATGCTATGAATGGTTGCAACTGGTGGTGTTGGTATTGCAGATGTTGTTATGGATGCATGTATAGTAAAAAATAGTCCATCCACCATCCATTTATGGCATCAAATATACATAATTTACTCGTTTGATTGATAGCAAGTGTTGATGGGTGTTTTCATTGGATTTCAATGTAAAAATTTGGAGCCTAGGTTTGGGGACCCATTTACAAACACTCAGGTTGCCTTGTGAGATTAAATTCTGTCATTGTTGATCCTTCTGAACATGCCCTCTATGTTGGGGGAATAGATGGGAGGATCTATGTTGTTGTTCTTAAAGTATATTTTAGAGGAAACAATGGGATTAGTGATAAAAATGGGATAATTGGTTCACTTTTTTATCACAATGGAAATATAACATCCCTGATTTTTAGCATGGATGGAGTGACTTTGGTGTCGGCATCTGAGGATTGTACCATTTGCCTATGGGATACCCACTCTAATTGTGTTGTTAGGATGTTTAACCAAAGTATGGGTCCTGTGAGCAGTATTTTAGTGTTGCCACAAGTTTGAAGGCCTTCCTATCATGGGTCACAGTTGGCTAGTCACAAGAGCTATGTTGAAAATGAGAGGTTTAGTGATTGTAGCTATCTCAAGGATATGCCAAGGTTTTTCTTACCAAATGTGGAAAGAGCTGCCACTGGTTTAGAATTTTAGTGCCATAGGATTGGAATGGTGGAGCTCTAAATAAAAGAGTTGGAGGCCATGAAAGTGAATTTAGCAGTAGTGAATGAGGATCTACAATGTGCCTTAGATATGCTTGATAAATTGATAAAAGTCTACCATAAGTTCATAGGACTTTGCTTTTCTAAGGTTGTAACAGACAACCAGAGCTTGGATACAGACAAATCAGCGGGAAAGGATAATATAATGTTTCTAGATAAAAGCATAGATGAGAGTCATCGTATGTTGTAGTAAATTGTAGCATTTGTTTTGTCTATAAGGTGTAGCATAAAATGTAAAGGAAAAATGTAAAGGAGGAATGTTTTGTTTCACTGGGGAGTTGAGGTGTATACTTTATGGAGGTCACTGCATGTGGTGAAGACCATGCTTTTGCTTCTTGTACTTGATCAAATGTTTGTCAGATTCATGCAAAAAACTATTGTATTTGTAATTTTGAGAACATTTTTTCTGTAATAGTTTAGATTGTCTACCTGTTGGGGAGGATGATTTCAGATTTCTTTTAAAATACATGAACTACTATATCAAACTAAGATGCATTATAAGTTAGGATGTCAAAACTTAGAATCATACTTTTGGGACTAAAAGCCTGTTGAATTTAGAAGTTGATTGTAACTTGTGACAAGTTCATCTTCAAAAATATTGTTACTAATTTTTTGTTCACACTTAAAATTAGTTGGACCTAAGTGTAATTGTTCAGAAGGAATAAAAGAAAACTTCAAAGTTATGTATTTCTTCAATGGTTGATGCCTTGACAAAGTTGAAAAGAAGACCCAGTTGTCAGGATAACCCTTGGACTGATAAGTTATCATGACAAAAGAATTGATTATCAAGGGATCAAACATTCAAGGAGATAGATTTGTTCTACAAAGTTTGATCTTTCAGGAGTTATAGGTTATATTGATTATTCAGTTAATCAGTTTTTAATAAAAGAGAGAAAGATATTGTATTACACTATTATTTGATGTCGTGTTTTGAACATACATCTAGGTATCTGTTACTTTATCTCATGCATTGATTGAAAAGGAAATACATATACATCATATGCATTAGAGAAACTAACAGATCATGTTTAAAAGAAGTGTTCAAATGTGTCCCACACAAGCTGTGGGAGTAACTAGACTGAGCAATTGCAGACATGCAAGCTATGTATCTATTTGATAAAAGAAAAGAGAAAATAACATATGGTAAATCTAAACATCCATCATTGCCTGATGATGGAGTTTGTTGAAGCCAGCCTTCAAGTCTTCAACTTTCAGTCTTCACTCCAAGCCATCATCAAGTTGAAACCTGCAAAAGTTTTGGGATAGCCCTGTTAGTGCTCTAGATGTTTACAGTTATCACATGCTTTTATCAAACAAAGACATCTACGTATCATATCATGCATTCAGATAAGAGATCAGATCAGATATATGACACAAATTAGGAAGAAATCATGAAGGAGATCAATCAATGCTATCAGGTACTTTTTTATGCTAACTTGTTTGATCACTGTATAGGTATATGACAAATTTTGTTGTTGATTTGAAGACAAATAAACATGTGGATTAAATGTGGCCCCCACAAGGGTTTGAGCCTAGTATGTTTCTTTTCATTTTTGAAAAGAGTATCATAAAAGATAGGATGCATCATACTAAGCTATATCATGCATCATCTAATCAACTTGCAGAAAGGATATGTCATCATGGCATTATTACAGCTGATTAGAGAAAATTAGATTACAGTCATCTAGGCTACAAGATCCATCTAAGGTACAGTATCATTATGAATGCATGTATTTATTTCATCATAGCTAATAAAGAGCAACTAACAGAGTGCATTCATAGTACAAGGATATGATACAAGTTTTTAGATTAATGTACCTGAGAAAGAGATGAAAGACAACATAGAGAAAGATACAAATTATGCCTTTAACAAGACAAATCAAAACAACAAGGCATTATTAGCTCTAGGATGATATATGGCAGGTGAAAATGCAGCCATGAAATATATCATTGTCTTGGACCAATAGCTAAGTAGTCATTGATGCCTTGAAGCTTCAAAACCATCAAGATAAATGGATATATAGTGAAACAATTCAAATGTAAGAAGATAGGCCTTAGTTTTCAAAGATGGTTCAACACTCTATACCAAGTATTTCTCATTTTACCTCATATTGTCAAAGATCTTCAGAGTTTAATAGTTATATCACATTCAAGTTCCAAGTGTGTCATAGAGATAGTCAAACAAGATGCTACATGAAACAACAGATGATACAGCATCCAAGACAAGAGATACAGTACATACTGAGAATGTGGCAGTCACATGCTAGTCGCAAAGATGCAAATGATAGATGCATATAGCATGCTCTCTGAAGAGCACTCATCAAGTGATAAAGACTGTCACTTACTATCAAAGATCGTAGAAGAAGAACAAAACAAGAGCAGCATTCATTTATCATCATTGTCATGACAGTCAAGTATAAATCCAAAAGCAAGAGACTATCATGTCTAGAAGTGGAAGGGTGCAAATACAGTATGCACAGTAGAGTATTAAGAATGCCACAGCCCAAAGATAACAAGGTGGTTTCCATACACTTCATCAACTATTTTGATGAAACAAACTCTACCTCATACACATTGGAGCTACAGTGATGCCATGATACAGTCAACAATGTCATACAGAGAGATACCATGAAGAACAAAGACAAGTTCAGTCACCTTCACCATGGAGAGTCAGGGGCAGGATGAATAAAGTGGCTTATACAAGCAAGAAATAGTACGAGTAGATCACAATTACCATATCCATCTACAGGAGTAAGTCAATGATGGAGAAGAAACAACAGAAGAAGATTCTACAGTAATGGTGATTGACAATTCAAAAACGTAAAGAGCCCTCTTTCTTTTATGCCATCATGATGCAGTCATAGTAAACAGACAGCCAAGGGGAAAAATGCATGATACATTTGATACTATAACATTCAAGTGATGAGACAAACAATGAGTGTATGAATATGTTTATCTATGCTACAGGTATACCTTAAGAATGCCATAGACAGCAAGGAGGAAAATATATGATGTCTAGAACACAGAAGAATCCCGATACATATGACAATCAAGAGAAGACAAATGATATCTATGTCATAGTATAAATCTAGTTGCAACAAAGAGAGTACCCAGTCAAAGATGATGCCACCTAATAAAAGTTCACCATACTATAGTTTGCAAGTTGAAGAGTACAAGTTATCGTATGCAAACAAATAAAGAGACCAGCTATGCTACAGGAGAGTCTCACAGAGGTGCCAAGGTATGCTATAGAATATTAGATGATAACAATGTATGCTACAAAATATTTAAATGATTTGTTGTCATACAGAATATAAGACTTTCTTATGCCAAGTAGCTACAATGAGACCACAGTCAAGCAATTGCTCTATAGAAAGAGAGTCTGTTATGATAAAGAGTAAACCCATTTTATAGAAAATCAAACTCTAGTGCTAATTTTTGCACCCACGCTCAAGAAGACTCAAATAAAAGAGAAATATAGTCATATTCATTATAGAAAAGTAGCATTTTTCATGATAAGTGCGTACCCATCTATAGGATGAACAAGGTCTTTCAAGGATCTCAAACCCTCAGGTTTCTTTTACACTTACAGGTAAAAAGAAAAAGCAGTGAAAGATATAGGAGAATGGCCATAACAGTTTGAAGCCTTGAATGTACAAAAAGAGCAAACCCTTGATAGGAAGTTTAAAACCTTGTTTCTCTTCTTCATTTACAGCCATAAACAGAAAAAGATAGCAGTGAAGAGCATGGCCATGGCAGTGTGAAGGTTTTTTTTGTACAAGAGGGGTTGAAACCCTAGCTTCCAAACTGAACAAACCCTCCACATTCTACTTTTTTTGGTGCTTGTATTCAGATAGAGCATGACCATAAAAGGTAGAGGCCTTAAAAAAAAATGCAAAAAGATGTTAAAAAACCCTCATTTCAAAAACTCAAACCCTCAGTTTTTTTGCATCTACAGACAACTCAAAGTAAAAAGAATATATATGCAGTCATGGCCAAAAGTGATAAGCCATTTTTATCAAAAAATGCAATACCCATAACTTCAACAGACCTTGCCATTTTTTTTTCAAACTGTGAAAAGAGACAAAAGAAGCTATAGAAGATGAAATGACAAGAGCTTACCTCATTTCACCGATAGGAAGAAGCGTCTACCCACGGCCTCACAGTGGCCTTAAAGCTTTCAAGAACAGGTGAAGGTTGCAAGGAAAGATATAGAGAAGAGAAAATGTGTTAAAGAATGCATAATGACAACAAGAGAGCCATAAAAAAGGAAACAAGGCCATAGCCATAAAAAAATAAAGCCATAGAGATGAGTAAATGCCTCATACAGAGTAGAAAATAGCATTACCTTCTCTATTAATGATGCAGTTCCAATATGCAACCAAAGATCCCATAGAGAGGAGTAAAAAAACTAGAGCCATGATGAATGCACTCAAACCCTAGGTCGGTGGATCAAAAGTGCAAAGCTTCAAAGAAGGAAGTCAAATTGAAGAATGAACAAAAATTAGGGTTGTTTCCTCACTTTTCTTTAAAGGTTCTTTTTTCAAGTGTGTTTTTTGACTTGTAGAAAACAAATAATTACATTATCCAAAAGAGATGCCGTGGTCAAGACTTTGGTCTTGAAAGTCCCTAGTCATCTTAACATGGAGTGGCCGACAGTAGTTTTTAGACTTGATTTTTATTAAGTCAAGAGGGCTGATATGATGAAGGGGAAGGCTTCAATGCCTTACAAATTTCTTAAAGATTCCTTGGTGGTTGGGTTATGCATAGACAAGGTTTCACATGCTATGTTCCTTGTCTTATTCAAAACATCAAAAGGTAATGATACTTCAAGATTATGCATGGTGGCTAACAAAGCCAAGAGGGTGCATGGAGTTTTCAAAGGTAGGCATTTATGCATGATGGCAGTATGATGGTGCAGTGATGGGTCATGGAGTTGTTTTTCTTTCTTGATCTCAAGTTGCATATGGGGATATAAGGTCATTTAGAAAATGTAATGTATGTGCACTAAGGCAACAAAGGGGAGTCATAAGGATGTTTATGCATATTTGTTGTGTGCATGGACTGTCATGTGGAGTGACTCAGATTTTTTATTTTTCTTGCAGAGGAGGATAAATATTTTCTCACTGATCATGGAGTGATAAGGAGTTTGTATTTGTCCCTACGTCCTATTTTTTGCTCATATCATGCAAAATAGGCAAATGTAATTGGAGTGATAAGGAGTCATATTTTTCTTCTAGTCATGCATGATTTTACATACAAATTAATTGTAAATAAATAACAAAGTAATATTCTATAAATTACTTTATTATTTTTTACAAATTGTAAAATCAAAAAAAGAACAAATAGTAACCAATAATAGAGTATTATTCTATTACTTTATTATTTACTCACAATCAATTTTGCTCATGAAAAATCATGCAAATTGATTAGTTGAGTTAACTAGGCCACCTAGGAGATTTTGCATGATTTTTAGGAGTATTTTTAGGGTCCTTGGTTAATTTTTTTTGTCAAACATATGGAGAGGCTCAAATTGAAGCTATTTTTGCTCAATTTGTGGTAGTTTTAGGCCCTAATTTTGAGGATTTTTTATGTTTTTTAGGAATGAGTATTTTTAGAGGTAGTTATCTGCAAGTCCATATTTTGTGCATGCCTCTTGGAGAAAGCAGGCCTATATATTGTAAAGAAAAAGTTTGTTTTTGCTAGTTCTTGATTCTCATTCTGATTCAGACAGATTGGAGAATTCTTGTAGCTCACTTTTATAGTTTTATTGAGAGATCGGTAGGTTATAGGCTATATTTTGTCTTATTTGCAAAGCTTTCCTTTGTTTGTTTCAGATCAGTTGAATTACCTTTCCTTTTTGTGCTGAATGTTGAAGTGATTTGATGAAATTTTGCCGTGTTTTATTATTAAACCTTCAAAATTATTGTCTCACCTCCTTGTTTGCAACATTAAAGCATATATTCATCGCAGGTCTTAGGTTGTGTTAACTAGAAATAGTTTTTTTATGCTGTGAAAAAACTATTTCCTTCATAAAAACCTATTTTCAAACCTTCCTTAGAATCACTTTTGTGGTATTTATACCAAGTCTGGATTGTGTAAAAGTCCTATTTTTGGGTAAACATTGTAGATCAGATTGTATAATTTTTATCCATATCGGGTGCATCACCATTTTACCTTTAGCATTCATTTAGTTTCTTTCTTCCCTTTTCCCAGGAAGTAAAAAAAACATACGCCTCGATAGAACATTTGAAGGGAATTGACCCATAATCTGGAGGTCTAATCTTGTCACAGGGCACCTACAACCTAAGATTAGTCCCATGTTACATGGAATTGCAGTGCTTTAACCAGCCTTGCATATGGGTACAATTCCCAGTGATAACAGTTTTTGGCACGCCCAGTGGGACTTTGAACTGATTTTTAGTTCAAAAGGACTTATTTCTTTTTGTTGTTTTGGTATGAGCAATAGAATTTTAGCCTTTTAGAGGTTCATTATCAAGTACCTAGTGACTCTAATACTTTGGTTTTTTCAGATTAGATCTTGCAGCCTATTAAAAAATGCCAAACAAGGTCAAGTAAAAATTCTAAGAAGAAGCATAATCAGTTATCTCCACCAAAGAGGAGAATAAAAGAAGAGAAAGATTCCAATACAGCATATTTATCAGTTTTTATAGATCTGCCTAGTACACATCCTGAGTTTGCTTCACATCAGAATCCATTATTTGCAAGTACATCATTAGAAATTTTTAGTTCTCCACCAGCAAGTCCAAGAAAATAGATTCCCGTTTTTCAAGAGAAACCTCTTCTTCTTGAGTTTACAGAGGAAGAACCTATGTTACAAGAAATTTTCTAAGTAGTTTCAGTCCAAACACCAACTCAAGTTCTACCCACTCTAATGTCTTTACTAGGAGGAGGAGGAGTATTACCACCTCTTGGTGGGGGAGGTGGAGGAGTGTTACCACCACCCGGAGGAGGTGGAGGAGGTAGAAGAAATCCACCACCACCTTGAAATTAGCCTTTTGTGTCATTTAATGGAGGCAGCCCTTTGAATCTGAATCAACATTATGACATACCAATGGCTACATTGAAAAGTTTACCAAGTTTTATAGGAGAAGATGGGACTACACCCATTGAACATATCAGAGATGTGGCTTCTTTATGTGATGTTCACCACATCACTGAAGAAAACATTGCAATCAAGTTGCTAGCATTATCATGGTCACAACCCACCTTTGAGTTTTGAATTAGAATTAAAAAATTGTAGGTATTTTATTTTCAAATAACATAAAATCTAGCTAAATTAAATAATAAAAATATAGCCCATTTAAAGAACAAAATAATAAACAATTTTAAATGAAGAAATGAGGTGAGGACACTTCTAGAAAGGGCAATAAATGAGGAACTTCCCCCCCTCATCCTCAAGTCAAGACTCCAATTTATGAGATGAGTTCTTTTTCTCCGTGAATTTATGACCCTTGGAAAATTTAGGAAAATATTTAAGATTTACGAGTCCTTTCCCTCAAAATTGAATGACAAGTTAGAAAATGGAGCAATCTCATTTATGGAAGAGACTTGACTCAAAGACTTGGATTTCCTCCATATGGGTCGAGTTTTTCTATAAAAAGCATAGAATTGTTGAAGGAGAGGGACACTTGGAGGTAGATCTCAATTAGGTAGCTGGAGCATTTTGTGAGTTGAATCTCTTGTATCTTCTGAAGCTATTTGTGTTGTTATTAGAATCTTTAATTTTTTATTATTTACAAGCATCATTCCAAGGCAACGAGAAACATGAAACAATCTTGGAGATACATTTTGTAGTAGTGTGGCAAATCTACACATACTCGAAGGTTTATAACAACTATAATAATGAGAATAAGTGTAAGAAAATTAGAATAGATAAGAGATGTAAGTAGGATTTTATAAGGAATTATAAAAATATATATATAAAGATTAAGTAAGATAGAAATAGATAAATTTTTTAATAAAAAAGTAAAGAAAATTATAACAAAATGAAAATGTGTGATTTGTACCCCTGACCTGCCATATACCATTATGGGTGCTCAACCAACACACTGTTATCAAGATTCCTTTTTTTTTTATGACTGAATCTTGACATTCAATACTGATAGAATATCTTTCTGGTTTTGTTACACACAATTATAAATTGACAAAATTGACTAAAAGAATCTTCTCTAAGCAATCTTCTTCAAGGTTATATTTTCTTTAAGACCTTCTCTATATTGGATGTTACCCTCATTACTATTATGTATATATATGCTTGAAGTCAATCATATCTAAATAATGTTTGAATCTCATAGGAGAACCTTGTTAATAAGGTATGGGTATTTCTCCAACAATAGTAAGTTTGAATATTTATTTTGATAATGATGTAAATTATATGATTAAATGTTGTAAGATGTTAAAGAGTCGGTGATTTGCAAGAATTATTTGTATGAATAATCAGGAATGTGATTTTATGAGTGAGTAATTTGATTTGTGAATGTATGCAAAGACGCCGTATGGTTGAATCTTGTTTCTACTCTATAAATTGTTAGAAGAATCCTAAGAAATAGATAAATATTATTATGTGGGATTAGAATTCTAAGTATTAAATATAAAATTTGCTTGAGATGCCTTGGTCAATAACACTCTTTTCACAATATGAAATTATATAGATAATATATGATTTATGAATTAGCAAGCTTGTTAAGTTTATCTGTTCATTAAAGGTCATATTGCTTCCCAAGGATTATTCAAAATTTATTCATATTCTATTTTTCCTTTTGGCATTGTACTTGAAGAACAAAGTTATTAGTTAACCCTAATTGTATGAGTGGTCTTAATGCTATTAGTTTTTAATTTGTACTATTATGTTGATATTGTTGTATACATGATACTTGTTTCAAGCTAGTTATTCCCGTTAATGCCCTATAAACAAGTATATTTTCTTTATGCAAGTTCTTCTTTCAATTTAGTTACATAAACCTTATAAATCAACATCTAAACTCAACCAAATCGCAGTGTTTGCTTTATACGGTAAGTCTGTGTCAAGTTTATGGGTAATGCCATTGCGTTGAACCAAGTACCTCGTCCTAACATAGCTGCAACAACAACGTCTGGGCACCGTCCCTCTAAATCGTCAAGGAGTAATAAGGAACATGTCGAAGTTAAGTCCGCAGGAAGGGAAACTCTCCTCATATATCTCATTAAGAAGATTAACTAGAAAGAAAGGATGAGTCTATTGAAATAATGATTACCATGATTCTCATTTGGAAAACACTTCAAGCTACTAACAGAAAATGAGGCTTATTGACACGTGAGTATAGATCAGCGAAGACATGTGGAATGTTAGATAGGGCAACTAGGCTGATCCAAAAACACTATCTATCATATGCTCTCACCTCGCCCTCGTAGATCGTGGTGAAAGTACTAGGGGATCAGGAACAGACTTAGTCACAAAAATTACCTAATTTGTCTTGACGGAGTAAACTAGATTTCATGAGAAGACACCTAATAGGGATTGCTCCACACTAGTAGTAACTGATAAACACCCTTTTAGGTGTTTGTGGTAGTGAACTAATTTCTGTCTTTCTTTCACCAAGTGGGTGGCAGCCGACGAAGAACTGTCTAGGGCAAGGAATAACCCTAGAAAGGGTTGGATACCCGCTCACAATTACATCAAACATAGTGCAAAATAGAACTACATATTCGCATTCCCCGTGTTAGTCACATCCAAAGGAGGGGGCCTTGATCCCATGGATACACGGTATGCAGGCAGTCTGGATGGTGAAGGATGCCCCCAGTACTCAGGTCCCTTGGCGGTAGGGTATTCTTTTATATTTTTTGTGTAGTAATTTTTGTCTCATGTTAACAAAAGATTTTCTAGTTAGTTTTGTACAAATGATAAGGATATAGTCTTTGGGGAGAAGGCAAGTTGTCAAAAGTGAATGTAGGACGTAATGAAGAACATAAGGTATGTGTGATCCATTGTTCTTATAGGTTATCTTGCATAATGTACCTTCTCTTGTAATGTGTGCTCTCTTCACTAGATTTAAAATTGGTGATATTTTAAGAACTTGATGATTCTAGGAAAGTAAATTCAAGTTTCATCACATTTCTATATTATGCATTAGGCACTTAGAAAAATTTCACATTTCCTACATCTACCAGATCAAAAATTTTATTCATCGGTATTTTCAAATTTAGAGTTTAATGTTATTTGATTAAGGATGAGTCAGGTCCGTACAATCACTAAAAGGTAAATCTCTTCAATGGTTTAGAGGCTTAAGAGTCAATTCAATTAGATCTTGGGATGAATTAGGTGTTGCTTTGAATAGGCAATTTCAGGACAAGTCTGATCATTTATCATTAGTTGAACAAATGACTACTATTAAGAGGGCTCCACAAGAGCAAATGACGGATTTTAATTTTAGATTTTAGAAAACATGAAATAGAATCTTGAAATAGTGAAACCATCACCAGATCATGCTTTTTTGTATTATTTAAGTGCATTAAACTTTGCTATTGCTGTTATGATACAATCCATGGGAGGGGTAACTTTACTAGGTGCTTTTGATATTACAATTAGAGCAGAAAATAGTTTAATAAAAATGTGGCAATGACATGTAAACATAGTTGGTAGGGATGGAAGCAATGACTTGTTATTTCTTGTCCAATAGTTAACTACTAAGGAAATAGTGAGAAAATGATAACAAGTGTCTAAAAGATGGAGCCTTCTCAATTACTTATGGCACCCCACTACCATTGTGTCAAAGGCCTAATAGAAGTACACAAAGTTCATGTACTACTTAAGCTCATCCTTTGATGACTGAGGATCAATCCCAAAACAAACAGTCTTTGTGTGTAATCTTGAGAACAGAGGGTCCTCCAAAAGAAATAGAAACAATCTCACAACAATCCAACCGAGATACAATACAAACTATACACAGGTTTAAAGTTTGTCAAGACAATCATGTACTATGTAACAAAACTGAATTTGTAGGTTATTTGTTCGATTGCAAATATGACTGTCCAGCCAAAATACAACTCAATGGGCATTAACTGAGCAGAGGCTTCCAACACAATCTTTTACAAATTAAAATGACATACAGGACAAGGCACCACAACAGATAATTGATCAATAGTCTTTGTTGCTTAGAAGTTTCTTGCTAAAGGCCCGATTTTGAGCTCCCAATTCGCTGCAATAGTAGGAAATTCTCAAAGACACAGTATATCATGAAGGGAAAACAATCCCTGATTTGTTCATTCTGTCTAGTGCACATCCATACAAATTCTATGTTATGTTTTTGCAAGGAATAAATAGTTCAATTTAAAACTAGAGTCGATCCCCCATTTCAGCGATCATATTTTTATGTTGAGGCCATCCACGTCGCCAGAGAGCGTGCTCCTTCCCTATTTGGACTATAACGATCATGACTAAGTTCTATAAAAAATTACAATCATAAGAGGTTGGGATTATTATAATCATAGAAGACTAGGTTTATTACAATCATAAGAGGATGGGTTCAAATTTGAGATATGTACAACTTATAAAATCTATATAGTTTATATGTAGCATGTGCAGGTTGAAATTTATATGGTCTGATTGGGATAAGCATAATATTTTTTAAGTTAATAATTTATTGTTTCAAAACTTGTATTATATGTATTAATACACAAGTGTAAATATCAAATAGATCCATTGAAAATATCAAGATGCATTTATATGAAAACTTTATTAAATATATCTCAAACATAAATTTGTCCATGCCAAATATAAACATATTTATGTCCATCTGAAGCATAAACATGTTTGTACATAGATGCATAAATGTCCAAACATGTTGAAAATATATAAACAGAAATGTTTATACATGTTTGAAAATATAAACATAAACATGTCCATACATAGATGCATAAATGTCCATACATGTCAAATATATAAACATAAACATCCATACATGCCAAATATAAACATAAACATATAAATGTTCATATCTCAAACATAAGAACTCATAAACAGAAATGTCTATATCTCAAACATAAATGTCAATCTCTTAAACATGTTAGTTATCAGCTGGTTTGATCATCATGTGGGCTCCTAGTCGAGCGACCCTCCGAGTGAGAATCCTGCTCTGGTAGATGCAACAAGCCCTACAAAAATGTAATTAAATTAGAATATATATATACATATATATATATATATATAAACACATGTAACACATGTTTCCTACATACATACACACATTATATATATATATATATATATATATATATATATATATATATATATATATATATATATATATATATATATATATATATATATATATATTTCAATATTTGATAATCAACTCACCTCTGGGATGTGGTCACATGAATCAATTGTTGGAGAAACACATGCATTCTTAAACTACACATGCACATAAAAAAAGAAAAAATAATTTGAAATATAATTTATCTATATAAGGTCCTACAAGAATATGTTTAAATTTTAGAACCTTACGTGATGTATGGCATTTCCCTTTAGGGTATTAACCTCTATTTAAATTTTTGGAAGAATATCAAGGGATTCTTATATTATGGTAAAATGTGATAGGAAGACATTGTTTCACATTCTATTAATAGAAACAACATTAAGATTAATATACATTAGTTTTCCCAAAAAAACAAAAAGAAGCTTCACATTACCTCTTCAGATCCTGGCACTTTACCAAGTAACTTTGTGAAATATCTTGTGCCTTAAAGAGGTTAATCATTTGCATTACTAATCCAGATCACCCTTTTAATAGCTAGAATAACCCAATAGATCACCCTTTTAATAGTTAGCTAGAATAACCCAATAGATCACCCTTTTAATAGTTGTCATGTCACATACAGGATAAACAATTTTCCATGTAATAGCTAGAATAACCCAATAGTGCACGTGTACTTAATCCATAGCATTTTCATCAATAGAGAGCAGCATAGGACATTATCATAATAGTTCTCAGCCATTTTTATAAAATGTTTTCGGTTCTATTTAATCCAAGTGTCCACTTCAGAGTAGTCCACTTCACAGGCATCATCACACGACCAGAATTCTGACCAGTATTCTGCATCACAGGCAGCAATTTCTGAATAATCTAAACATGAAACACAAGTAAAATTCTCAGAGCATTCACAGACCAGAATGTCATGGTTGGGAAATGGAATGTCTGGATAATCTGCAGACCAAAAAGACGAAAGACAAGAGAGGTAAATGCAATCCAACTTCGTCCCAAGTCATTATTGGTAATACAGATCTAAGAAAAAATATGTAGTTAATGCCAATGACAAAATATATTTAACGATGAACAGTTGGGTAATGAGTGGAAAATTGAAATCCCAGCTTCAAATTTAAACAAGAATTAAGTGCTCAATTTGTGAAAAATCTACTGTGATAAAAAACTAAATTTAAATTAAAGATATAGCCTCATTTCGAATCTATTCTTATGCTAATAAGAATTTAGTTCAACTACGTATGTATGAGCCCTATTGTGTTAAGGAAATCAATCCCATCTCACCCACAAGCATTTTTTTACTTCTTAAATCTCCACTTGTATCATATGACTATTATTAATTTTCAACTTAATGTGGAAAATGTTTTTATGACAAGAAATTATGGCAAGATCTAGATATACATTTAATAAGTAACCATGGAAGGTAAACAAAAAGAGAGCTGTGTGCAGACTGATGTGTGTATAATGAGTTCTTGGGAGTTATGAGCTGTATCACTTTGTTTTTCATTATCCAAATGCATCTGCACTTCCAGATCTTGCCAATTTAGACAAAACCTGCTCTCTTATAAGTTTGTCATTATCAGGATGCTAGATTGCTTTATAGGAATTGCAATGAATTAATAACATCATCTTCAGTTGCAGAATATCCTATGAAGACCTTAAATTATGACATTTATGTTGCATGGCCAAACTATCTAACATTCTTCAACACCAATAAGGTGGTGTATGCTGCTTACAATGACTTCATATCGACATCAACTTTTTTTATGGGAATCTGCTATATACAACTGTTAAGCTCAGATAGATGACAGCAACTCTAAACAAGCAATCTGGTTTATTCTAAGACAACTAGAGTTCCAGTTTTAAGAAGGGCACACAAAGACCCAAAAAAAACTAACTCTAGAGTTCTTAGACTCAGTAAATGCAAGTTATGCACAGTCAAGAGAAACCCAAACAAAATTCCCAGATCTAACTTTGATCTTATTTCTTTTTTCCATAGTATTTAATCCTAACACACAAAAATCAAATCACTGAGAGAATTTGTTGGCTAAAACTTAGGAGTATAATATGCATAATAAAAAAGGAATTTTAAAACTTGCTAAAAATAAATAAAAGCATATAAAACATTATTATTTTCCTAAAAGCTTTTCATTTCCTCATCTTCTTTATTTTTTTATTTTGTAGAGTGCAAAAGAATGGAGAGAGCGCTGAAGTTTTCATTTCCATGAAAGAAGAACAAAGAGAATACCTAGATCTCTGAAATTTCTCCCTATCATTTTCTAGTAGCATAGTTTCCAATATATTTGTTTCTTCTTCTTAATAGAGATTTCTTGTTTTGGTTGAAAAATAATTCTATTTGCATGTTTATGTTTCAATTTGTTGGATTATGCAAGTCTGTAAAGGTTGTTTTGGCCATGCATGATAGCTATCTCTATTTCCCTAAAAGATTTTTGATTCCTCATTTTATTTATTTTTTGGTTTTGCAAGTGCACAAGAATGGAGAGAGGTGAAGTTTGCATTTCCATGAAAGAAGAACAAAGAGAATGCCTGGATCTCTGAAATGTCTTCCTATCATTTTTTAGTACCATAGTTTCCAATATATTTGTTTCTTCTACTTAGTAATCCTATTTGCATATTTATGTTGATTTGTTGGATTATGGAAGTTGTAAAGGTTGTTTTTGCCATGCATGATAATTATCTTGTAGGTTCAGTGTATAAAGGATGCCAAAGAAAAAGAGGACTTGTCATATCTCACCAAACTAAGGTTTATTTAGAGGAAAATCAAAATATATTCCACATATATTACATAGGCTACACAATTTCATATATAAAAATAAATTTAAAGTTTTTTTTTAAAGTTTATTATGCTTTAAGGGATGGGCCACAGTCATATATCCAAGCTCCTCCCCATGGCCCTCCCTTAAAGGAACACTACAGCACCCAAGACTATCATAGGTTTTTTTTTTATATGTAAAGATGAAGAGCATCATAAGTATATTATATTAATATTAAAACATTTTTACAAAAAATGGTCCAACGATTAGATGAGACATTGCAAAGCTTGCCAAAAAAAGAGGCAGAGGAGACCTCCAAAGACCAAAAAACTAGCAAGAAGTAGATATGCAAGAACATAACTAGTTAATTACATTCCGCTCTGCCCCCACTTGCATAGTTGCATATTCAAGAACAATGCCAGGAACATATGCAAACATAACTAGTTAATTACATTTAGATCTGCCCCCACTTGCATAGTTGCAGATTTAGGAACATATGCAGGAACATAACTAGTTAATTACATTCAGATCTCCTAGGATCCAGGCACATATCCATTAACATATGTAGGAGGAACATATCCATGAACATATGCAGGAGGAACATATCCATATCTAGGAACATATCCAGGAACATATGCAGGAGGAACATATCCAAGAGTAACATATGCAAGAGGAACATATGAAGGAGGAACATATCCTGGAATGAGAGATATGGCATATAAAACCATTCCCACGCACAGGTAATTAATAAGTTTATATGTGATACACAAATAATAAAATTAGGTCCCATTAGTTGTACATGTGAAGGATTTTAAATGAAAGTTGTACTACCACATGAGAAATGGACAAGTGTCGAAATGTGATGAAAGGTAAGGACTTAATTCAAATAAAATATTTGACTTAGTTGGGATATGTGAGGGAAATTAATTAAATAAATAAAATTTATTTTATTAATTGGATAGTGGGATTAGGATATGATTGGGATATGATGTAGAAATTAATTAAATCAATAAAATTTTAAATGAAAGTTGTACTACCAGACATGATTCAATTGAGAAATGGACAAGTGTCGAAATTTGATGAGGACTTAATTCAAACAAAATATTTGAATTAGTTGGGATATGTGAGGGAAATTAATTAAATAAATAAAATTTATTTAATTAATTGGATAGTGGGATTAGGATATGACTCGGATATGATATAGAAATTAATTAGTTAAATAAAATTTATTTAATTAATTGGCTTAATGGTATTTAATTAAATAAATAAAATTTATTTAATTAATTGGCTAATGGATAAGTGGGATTAAGAGTGGGATATTACAAAATGCTACATGATGTCTAAGTAATATTTTTTACTAGGTGTTGTAAGACATGGACAAATTTGGGTGTCTACAACCACCATCATCTTAAATAATTTATATTTATTTAATTAATTTAAATATATTTTCCCCATCACCAAGATTAATTAAATAAATTATATTTATTTAATTAATTAAATCTCATTTCTCCAACACTCAAATTAATTAAATAAATTATATTTATTTAATTAATTTTAATCCATGACTAGATTGAGAGATGTATGAAATGAGTAGTTGAGATGAAAACTTAGTTTGACATTTGTGTCTCTCATTTACTAGTACAACTATATTTGAAAAAAAATATATCTAAAGTACGGCGATATGGATCCAATGCATCATTTATTACAAAGGGCCTAACACAAAATGGAAGTAATTGAGCTATGTTAATCATAAATCTTGATTTTTGAGTGGCTAGAGTATGCCTATGAGGATCTGATGATTTTGTGGCAATTGACTCATTATCACCTATTGTCAAAGTTAAAATGTACATTTCAAAAAATACAAACTACAAACTATATGTTTCTGTTCTTTAGTGTAGTAATTTCAAATAAATAGCAAATTTTCATGTCTTTTGTTGGAAGCTATGTTGAGGGCTTATTTCCTTGTCTCTTTGACATTGAGATTAATATAACATGCCAAACTTTTTTATATCAAGTTGCCCTTTGTATGGAAAGCAAGATTTATGGGGCTAATCTCGATAGTGATCATCTCCCTACATGGTATGATGCCCATTTTCATTACTGTGATGTCATGAATGGTTGCAACTGGTGGTGTTGGGATTGCAGATGTTGTTATGGATGCATGTATAGTAAAAAATAGTCCATCCACCATCCACTTATGGCATCAAATATACAGAGTTTACTTGGCATGAGCTTATCAACTGGTGCACTCGTTTGATTGATGGCAAGTGTTGATGGGTGTTTTCATTGGATTTCACTATGAAAATTTGGAGCCTAGGTTTGGGGACCCATTTACAAACACTCAGGTTGCCTTGTGAGATTAAATTCTGTCATGGTTGATCCTTGTGAACATGCCCTCTACGTTGGGGGAATAGATGGGAGGATCTATGTTGCTGGTCTTAAAGTATATTTTAGAGGAAACAATGGGATTAGTGATAAAAATGGGATAATTGGTTTACCTTTTTATCACAATGGAACTATAACATCCCTAAGTTTTAGCATGGATGGAGTTACTTTGGTGTCGATGTTTGAGGATTGTACCATTTGCCTGTGGGATACCGACGCTAATTGTGTTGTTAGGATGTTTAACCAAAGTATCAGTCTTGTGAGTAGTATTTTAGAGCTGCCAAGTGCTGCCACAAGTTTGAAGGCCTTCCTATCATGGGTTACAGTTGGCTAGTCACAAGAGCTATGTTGAAAATGAGAGGTTTAGTGATTCTACCTATATCAAGGTTATGCCAAGGTTTTTCTTACCAAATGTAGAAAGAGCTGCCACTAGTTTAGAATTTCAATGCCATAGGATTGGAATGGTGGAGCTCCAAATAAAAGAGTTGGAGGCCATGAAAGTGAATTTATTAGTAGTGAATGAGGATCTGCAATGTGCCTTATATATGCTTGATAAATTGATAGAAGTTTACCATAAGTTCATAGGACTTTGCTTTTTTGAGGTTGTAACAAACAATCAGAGCTTGGATACAAACAAATCAGATAGAAAGGATAATATAATGTTTCTAGATAAAAGAATAGATGAGAGTCGCTGTATGTTGTAGTAAATTGTAGCATTTGTTTTGTCTATAAGGTGTAGCATAAAACGTAAAGGAGGAATGTTTTGTTTCACTGGGATGTTTCAGTGTATACTTTATGGAGGTCAGTGCATGTGGTGAAGACCATGCTTTTGCTTCTCATACTTGATCAAATGTTTGTCAAATTCATGCAAAAAACTGTTGTATTTGTAATTTTGAGAACATTTTTTCTATAATAGTTTAGATTGGCTACCTGTTGGGGAGGATGATTTCAGCTTTCTTTGAAAATACCTGAACTACTATATCAAACTAAGATGCATTATAATTTAGGATGTCAAAATTCCAAATCGTACTTTTTGTAATAAAAGCCTATTGATTTTAGAAGTTGCCTATAACTTTTGAAAAGTTCATCTTTCTTTAAAAATATTGTTACAAATGTTTTGTTCACACTTAAAATTAGTTGGACCTAAGTGTAATTGTTCAAAAGGAATAATAGAAAACTTCAAAGTTATGCATTTCTTGAATGGTTGATGCCTTGACAAAGTTGAAAAGAAGATCCAATTGTCAGGATAACCCATCAGTCCAATCAGGACTGATAAGTTACAATGACAAAAGAATTGATTATCAAGGGATCAAATATTCAAGGAAAGACAATTGTTCTACAAAGTTTGATCTTTCAGGAGTTATAAGTTAAATTGATTATTCAGTTAATTAGTTTTGAATAAAAGAGAGAAAGATATTGTATTACACTGTTATTTGATGTCATGTTTTGAACATACATCCAGGTATCTGTTACTTTATCTCGTGTATTGATTGAAAAGGAAATACATATACATCATATGCATCAGAGAAACTAACTGATCATGTTTAAAAGAAGTGTTCAAATGTGTCCCATATAAGCTATGGGAGTAACTAGACTAAGCAATTGCAGACATGCAAGCTATGTATATGTTTGATAAAAGAAAAGAGAAAAGAACATATGGTAAATCTAAACATCCATCATTGCCTGATGATGGAGGTTGTTGTTGAAGCCGGCATTCAAGTCTTTAGCTTCTAGGCTTCACTCCAAGCCATCATCAAGTTGAAGCCTACAAAATTTTGGGGACAACCCTGTTAGTGGTCCAGATGTTTATAGTTATCACATGCTTTTATCAAATAGAGACATCTACTTATCATATCATGCATTCAGATAAGAGATCAGATCATATATATGACACAAATTAGGAAGAAATCATGAAGGAGATCAATCAATTCTATCGGTAACTTTTTTATGCTAACTTGTTTGTTCACTGTGCAGGTATAGGACAAATTTTGTTAATGATTTGAAGACAAATAAACATGTGCATTAAATGTGGCTCCCACAAGGGTTTGAGCCCAGCATGTTTCTTTTCATTTTTGAAAATAGTATCAGAAAAGATAGGATGCATCATTCTAAGCTATATCATGCATCATCTAATCAACTTGTAGAAAGGATATGTCATCACGGCATTATTACAGTTGATTAGAGAAAATCAGATTAAGATGACTGAATGCAAAAAATTAGATTACAGTCATCTAGGCTATAAGAGCCATCTAAGGTATAGTATCATTATGAATGCATGTATTTATTTCATCACATCTAATAAAGAGCAACTGACAGAGTGCATTCATAATACAAGGATATGATACAAGTTTTCAAATTAATGTGCCTGATAAAGAAATGAAAGACAATATAGAGAAAGATACAAGTTATGCCTTTAAAGAGACAAATCAAAATAGCAAGGCATTATTAGCTCTAGGCTGATATATGGCAGATGAAAATGCAGTCATGAAATATATCATTGTCTTGGACCAATAGCTAAGCAGTCATCAATGCCTTGAAGCTTCAAAACCATCAAGATACATGGATATATAGTGAAACAATTCAAATGCAAGAAGATAGGACTTAGTTTTCAAAGATGAGGCAAAACTCTATACCAAGTATTTCTCATTTTACCTCATATTGTCAAAGATGTTCAGATTTTAACAGTTATATCACATTCAAGTTCCAAGTGTGTTAGAGAGAGAGTCAAAAAATATGCTACATGGAACAACAGATGAGACAGTATCCAAGACAAGAGATATAGTGCATACTGAGAATGTGGCAGTCACATGCTAGCGGCAAAGATGCAAATGACAGATGCATATAGCATGCTCTCTAAAGAGCACTCATCAAGTGATAAAGACTGTCACATAGTATAAAAGATCTTAGAAGAAGAACAAAATAGGAACAACATTCATTTATCATCACTATCATGACAGTCAAGTATAAATCCAAAAGCAAGAGACTATCATGTCTAGAAGTGGAAGGATGCAAATACAGTATGCATAGTAGATTATTTCGAATGCCACAACGCAAAGATAACAAGGTGGTTTCCATACACCTCATCAACTATTTTGATCAAACAAACCTTGCGTCATACACATTGGAGCTACAATGATGCCATGATACAGTCAACAATGCCATAAAGAGAGATACCATGAAGAACAAAAATAGGTTCAGTCACCTTCACCATGGAGAGTTAGGGGCAGGATGAATAAAGTGGCTTATACAAGCAAGAAACAGTAGGAGTAGATCACAATTACCATATCCATCTACAGGAGTAAGTCAATGATGGAGAAGAAACAACAGAAGAAGATTCTACAGTAATGGTGATTGACAATTCAAAAAAGTAAAGAGCCCTCTTTCTTTTATGCCATCATGATGCAGTCATAGTTAACAAAAAGCCAAGGGGAAAAATGCATGATACATTTGATACTATAACATTCAAGTGATGAGACAAACAGTGAGTGTATGAATATGTTTATCTATGCTATAGGTATACCTTAAGAATGCCATAGACAGCAAGGATGAAAATATATGATGTCTAGAGCACAGAAGAATCCCGATACATATGACAATCAAGAGAAGACAAATGATATCTATGCCATAGTATAAATCCAGTTGCAACAAAGACATTACCCAGTCAAAGATGATGCCACATAACAAAAGTTCATCATACTACAGTTTGCAAGTGGAAAAGTACAATTTATCATATGCAAACAAATAAAGAGACCATCTATGCTATAGGAGAGTCTCACAGAGATGCCAAGGTATGCTACAAAATATTAGATGATAACAATGTATGGTACAAAATAATTAAATGATTTGTTGTCAAAGAAAATATAAAGACTTGCTTAAGTCAAGTAGCTACAGTGAGACCACAGTCAAGGAATTGCTATATAGAAAGAGAGTCTGTTATGATAAAGAGTAAACCCATTTTATAGAAAATCAAACTCTAGTGCTAATTTTTGCACCCATGGTCAAGAAGACTCAAGTAAAAGAGAAATACAATCATATTCATTATAGAAAAGTACCATTTTTCATGATAAGTGTGTACCCATCTACAGGATGAACAAGGTCTTTCAAAGATCTCAAACCCTTAGGTTTCTTTTACACTTACAGGTAAAAAGTAAAAGCAGTGAAAGATATAGGAGAATGGCCATAAAAATTTGAAGCCTTGAATGTACAGAAAGAGCAAACCCTTGAGAGGAAGTTCAAAACCTTTTTTCTCTTCTTCATTTATAGCCATAAGTAGAAAAAGATAGTAGTGAAGAGCATGGTCGTACCAGTGTGAAGGTTTTTTTTTGCAAGAGGGGTTGAAACCTTAGCTTCCAAATTGAACAAACCCTCCACATTCTACCTTTTTTGGTGCCTGTATTCAGATAGAGCATGACCATAACAGGTAGAGGCCTTAAAAAATGCAAAAAGATGTTAAAAACCCTCATTTCAAAAACTCAAACCCTCAGTTTTTTTGCATCTACAGACAACTCAAAACAAAAAGAAGATATATGCAGTCATGGCCGAAAGTGATAAACCATTTTTTATCAAAAAATGCAATACCCATAACTTCAATAGCCCTTGCCATTTTTTTTTCAAACTATGAAAAGAGAGTAAAAAAGCTACAGAAGATGAAATGACAAGAGCTTTCCTCATTTCACCGATAGGAAGAAGAGTCTACCCATGACCTCACAGTGGCCTTCAAGCTTTCAAGAATAGGTGAAGGTTGCAAGGAAAGATATAGAGAAGAGAAAAGGTGTTAAAGAATGCATAATGACAAAGAGAGAGCCATAAAAAAGGAAATGAGGCCATAGCCATAAAAAAAAATAAAGCCATAGAGATGAGTAAATGCCTCATACAGAGTAGAAAATAGCACTACCTTCTCTATTCATGTTGCAGTTCCAAGATGCAACCAAAGATCCCATTGAGAGGAGTAAAAAAATCAAAGCCATGATGAATGCAGTCAAACCCTAGGTCGGCAGATCAAAAGTTGCAGAGCTTCCAAGAAGGAAGTCAAATTGAAGAATGAACAAAAATTAGGGTTGTTTCCTCACTTTTCTTTGAAGGTTTTTTTTTCAAGTGTGTTTTTTGACTTGTAGAAAACAAATAATTACATTATACAAAAGAGATGCCGTGGTCAAGACTTTGGTCTTGAAAGTCCCTAGTCATCATAACATGGAGTGGCCGACAACAGTTTTTTAGACTTGATTTTTATTAAGTCGAGAGGGCTGATATGATGAAGGGGAAGGATTTAATGCCTTACAAAATTATTAAGATTCCTTGGTGCTTGGGTTATGCATAGACAAGGTTTCACATGCTATGTTCCTTGTCTTATTCAAAACATCAAAAGGTAATGATACTTCAAGATTATGCATGGTGGCTAACAAAGCCAAGAGGGTGTAATTTTTGACATGGCATATGTTCAGGACTATGCATGGAGTTTTCAAAGGTAGGCATTTATGCATGATGGCAGTATGATGGTGCAGTGATGGGTCATAGAGTTGTTTTTCTTTCTTGATCTCAAGTTGCATATGGGGATATAAGGTGGTCTAGAAAATGTAATGTATGTGCACTAAGGCAACAAAGGGGAGTCATAAGGATGTTTATGAATATTTGTTTTGTGCATGGAGTGTCATGTGGAGTGACTCAGATTTTTTATTTTTCTTGCAGAGAAGGATAAATATTTTCTCATTGATCAATGAGTGAAAAGGAGTTTGTATTTGTCCCTAAGTCCTATTTTTTGCTCATATCATGCAAAATAGGCAACTGTAATTGGAGTGACGAGTCATATTTTTCTTCTAGTCATGCATGATTTTACGTACAAATTAATTGTAAATAAATAATAAAGTAATATTCTATAAATTAATTTATTACTTTTCACAAATTGTAAAATCCAAAAAAGAACAAATTGTAACAAAAAATAGAGTAATATTCTATTACTTTATTATTTACGCACAATCACATTTGCTCATGCAAAATCATGCAAATTGATTAGTTGAGTTAACTAGGCCACCTAGGAGGTTTTGCATGATTTTTAGGGTCCTTGGTCAATTTTTTTTGGTTAAACATATGGAGAGGCCCAAATTGAAGCTATTTTTGCTCAATTTGTGGTAGTTTTAGGCCCTAATTTTAAGGATTTTTGAGGTTGCTCAGGAATGAGTATTTTTAGAGGCAGTTATCTGCAAGTCCATATTTTTTGTATGCCTATTGGAGAAAGCAGACCTATATATTGTCAAGCACAATTTTGTTTTTGCTTGTTCTTGATTTTCATTCTGATTCAGACAGATTGGAGAATTCTAATAGCTCACTTTTACAGTTTTATGGAGAGATCGACAGGTTATAGGTTATATTTTGTCTTATTTGCAAAGCTTTCCTTTGTTTTGTTTCAGATCAGTTGAATTACCTTTCCTTTTTGTGCTGAGTGTTGAAGTGATATGATGAAATTTTGCTATGTTTTATTATTAAACCTTCAAAATTATTGTCTCACCTCCTTGTTTGCAGCATTAAAGCATATACTCATTGCAGGTCTTAGGTTGTGTTAACCAGAAATAATCTTTTTATGTTGTGAGAAAACTATTTCCTTCATAAAAACCTATTTTCAAACCTTCCTTAGAATCACTTTTGTGGTATTTATGCCAAGTCTGGATTGTGTAAAAGTCAGATTTCTGGGTAAACATTGTGGATCAGATTACATTATTTTTATCCATATCAGGTGCATCACCATTTTACCTTTAGCATTCATTTAGTTTCTTTCTTCCCTTTTCCCAAAAAGTAAAAAAAAAACATACACCTCAATTGAACATTTGAAGGGAACCGACCCATAATCTAGAGGTCTAATGTCGTCATAGGGCACCAAAAACTTGAGATTAGTCCCATCTTATACAGAATTGTAGTGCTTTAACCAACCTTCGATACAGGTGCAATTCCTAGTGATAACAGTTTTTGGCATGCCCAGTGGGACTTTGAACTGATTTTCAGTTCAAAAGGACTTCTTTCTTTTTTCTATTTTAGTATGAGCAGCAAAATTTCAGCCTTTTGGAGGTTCATTATCAAGTACCTGATGACTAATACTTTGGTTTTTTCATATTAGATCTTTTAGCCTATGAAAAAATACCAAACAAGGTCAAGTAAAAATTCTGAGAAGAAGCATAATCAATTATCTCCACCAAAGAGGAGAATAAAAGAAGAGAAAGATTCCAATACAACATATTTATCAGTTTTTACAGATCTGCCTAGTACACATCCTGAGTTTGCTTCACATCAGAATCCATTATTTGCAAGTACATCATCAGAAACTTTTCAATTCTCCACTAGCAAGCCCAAGAAAATAGATTCATGTTTTTCAAGAGAAACCTCTTCTTCTTGAGTTTACAGAGGAAGAACCTTTGTTACAAGATATTTTCCAAGTAGTTTTAGTCCAAACACCAACTCAAGTTCTACCCACTCCAATGTCTTTACTAGGAGGAGGAGGAGTATTACCACCTCCTGGTGGAGGAGTGTTACCACCACCCGGAGGAGGTGGAGGAGGTGGAAGAAATCCACCACCACCTCGAAATTAACCTTTTGTGTCATTTAATGGAGGCAACCCTTTGAATCTGAATCAACGTTATGACATACCAATGGCTATGTATTGAAAAGTTTACCAAGTTTTATAGGAGAATATATGACTACACCCATTGAACATATCAGAGATGTGGCTTCTTTATGTACTGTTCACCACATCACCGAAGAAAACATTGCAATCAGGTTGCTAGCAGCATCACTATCACAACCCACCTTTGAGTTTTGAATTAGAATTAAAAAATTGTAGGTATTTTATTTTCAAATAACATAAAATCTAGCTAAATTAAATAATAAAAATATAGCCCATTTCAAAGAACAAAATAATAAACAATTTTTAAATGAATAAATGAGGTGAGGACATTTCTACAAAAGGGCAATCAATGAGGAACTTTCCCCCCCTCATCCTCAAGTCGGGACTCCAATTTATGAGATGAGTTCTTTTTCTCCATGAATTTATGACCCTTGGAAAATTTGGGAAAATGTTTAAGATTTACAAGTCCTTTTCCACAAAATTGAATGACAAGTTAGAAAATGGAGCAATCTCATTTATGGAAGAGACTTGACTCAAAGACTTGGAGTTCCTCCATATGGGTCAATTTTTTCTATAAAAAGTATAGAATTGTTGAAGGAGAGGGACACACTTGGAGGTAGATCTCAGTTGGGTAGCTGGAGCATTTTGTGAGTTGAATCTCTTGTATCTTCTGAAGCTATTTGTGTTGTTATTAGAATATTTAATTTGTTATTATTTACAAGCATCATTCTAAGCCAAGGAGAAACACATGATAGTTTGCATCTCATTGTTTCTTTATGTTCAGCTACCAACAGTTCTTTTTTCTTGGTCCGATAGGATAGACGTAGAATTTACATTGTGCTATTTTTTTTAGAGTGGGCAGCACTACAAAGCTTTATCTCTGATTTTAGTTTTCTTTGAATTTTGTTTTCTGTGCATGCACTGTCGTGAAATATCCTAGAATTTTATTTAGATATTTTGTGCAAAATTAGTTTTTTAAACAAGTGCAATGCAAAACCACAGTTAACATGAAATAAGGAAAAAATTCTGAAAGCATGGTTTTTTTTCATTATTTATTTTCTCATCTCAGTGTGTGGCAAGATTTGGTAACAAAGGAATGAAATTATTTTGTTCAGATCCATTCAAGATCACATATACATCTTAATTTTGCTTTTGGGGATAAGCCTCCTTTTTATAGTCTTTACAATTGTACTTTTCAAGGGGAACATGTCAGGATCAGTATCTATTAATAAATTAGGTAATTTTAGTTACAATTTCCAGGTAATAGTTTTTGAAAACATTTTGAGAAGGAAAGATTGATAAACACAAATGTAGATTTGATTATCCTATTCCAAATACATAACTAGTGCTAGAATAGCCAAAAAATAAATAAATAAATATAATGAATTAAAACATGAAGTGCTGATTTCATTGTACAAATTTGGAATATGAGTGCTTTGTCTATGATTCCTCATTTTGCATATATGTCTACCAGAATATTTCCAACTATAAGTTCTGTAAAAAATTCCCCTCCCATTCTGCTATTATGGATGTCCATACCCTATTTCAAAGCATCAGTTTAGCACAGGCCAGAAGGACGCTAGCATAGGTTGTGGAATCTGGGTTTATCTCTACCAAATTGTATTTGCTTGAAAGTTTCAAAAGTCTTTCCACTCAATCCATACTGTGCATACCCTGCAATCATGTGAGGCATCCAGTCAAAGAGTTCACATCCTTGGTCTATGCTTCCACATTTTGCATACATGTCTACCAGGGCACTTGCATCTACAACATCGACAAAATTCCTCCATCCATTATGCTTGATGCCTTCACCTTCCAAGCCGATTTCTACAACTTTGCATGAATCTCTAGTGTCTAGGGAGGTCATCGGTCTCCTACATGAAGAATGTGTATCATTTTATGGCCTTAAATCCAACCACATCCAGGGATCTTTTTATTCTTCTTTCACCAATCTCCTTACCATTTGAGCCTCAACACACTTGCCCACTTCTGCATAGATGATGAACATAAGTCGCTGCTATAAATACTCCTAAGCCTATATTCACGTGTGATCTACAAGCAACAAGAAAATGCACCCACACAACCACCACAGGTTTAATTGGTATCTTAATGATAAATTTTAGGGTGTCCTCAAGATTGCCAGCACTATGAAGAAGGTCAACCACACTGCACATAACCATCGACTATAGTTGTATGCAATAAGGACATTTATAAAACCTTGCTTAAGTTGTGATGCTCGTCAGTGTCTAAATCAATTCATCCTCTTTGCCTCTCACATTATTCATGGCATGCATCAATCATTGTTTATATTCTTAATTTACTTTTCATGATTAATCAGGATTGTGTTCTATGTATGCACTTGATTTCAGAACAAGCTAAAACACATTAATGCCTGGATTAATTATGTTCTGGTAACTGGTGGACATTTTTGTTAATATTCGATCTATTTCGGTATAATTCTGCCAAAATGGAGTACCTTAAGCGCCCTCCCAGAAAGTAGTAGGAACCCCATATACAAAGTATGAAATGTGCAAACTGTATAGCCTAGGTTATATAGTACATTTTCTCCCCTGTATGGTAAACAATATATAATCCAACCACAAGCTAGATTTGCAGGAAATAGCATACAGTTCTAAGTGTTCCAAAATCATTGAAGGAAGATGGTTAAATATGAAGTTCATCTTATGAGATTAAAATAGCATCTATTGTGTGTTCAAATACTATTATCAAAAAAACAAATGGTAGATCGTTCAGATAGATAAATCACATGATACTTAACTGTATTGGAAATCATAATTTTACCAAACCCCATCAGGCTGAGCTTAAACAAATAATTGATAAAATTTATCTCAATTTTCTTTTAATCATCCCTGAGACGACATCTCTTTGAGGGATTATGTCAAAGGGTTTGAATGCATTGTCTGTGATTCCCCATTTCGCATGCATATCCACCCGGTCACTTGCAGTTACCACATCTGACAAAATCCCCCTATTGCTCGATGGCTAACCATACTTGAATTGGAAGCTCCCATTTTGACCTGCATAGGGAGAATACTAGAAAAGGTTGTGGAGACTGATTTTGCAATTACCAATTGCTTTTACTTGTAAGTTTCTAAAGCCATTTTCAACAAATCCATTTTGTGCAATCCTGCGATCATGCATTCATGAGATCACATTGCATTGGGTCATTCTGTTAATCAGTTTACATGCCTTGTCTATCCTTTCACGTTTGTATACATGTCTACTAGAGTCGTCCCAACTCTAATATCTAACAAAATCCTGTCAATGGTTGTCCATACCATGCATCGAAGCTCCCATTTTTGCACAGGAGGGGAAGACGTTGGCAAAGGTTTGGAATTTGCCTTTACGCCTACCCATTGCGTTTTCTTGACAGTTTTTAAAGTCTATTCAGCAAACCCATTTTGAAGATATCCTGCTATCATCACATTCCATGAGATCACATTCTTGAGGCATTTTGTCAAACAGTTCACGTGCATCATCTATGCCTCCACATTTTGCACACATAGCAACTACAACATCTAATGGAAATTCACCTTTCATTCTGTTTTGATGGATGTCTATACCCCATCCAAAGTGTCAATTTGTGCACAGGCAGAGAGAATGCTGGCAAACGTTGAGGAGTTGGGGTTTTACACCCGCCAGTGCGCAAACTGAGATGCTGCACATTATTATAGTGTAAGCCTATTTTTCAGATTGATTCGTTTAGCATCATCAATAATTTCACAAGGACATTGCCCCTGTTTAAGATGATGGAAAATGATTCACAATCTTCGAGATACGTTTTGTAGCAGTGTGGCAAATTTGCACATACTCGAAGGTTTATAACAACTATAATAATGAGAATAAGTGTAAGAAAATTAGAGTAGATAAGAGATGTAAGTAGGATGTTATAAGGAATTATAAAAATATATATATAAAGATTAAGTAAGATAGAAATAGATAAAGTTTTTAATAAAAAAGTGAAGAAAACTAGAACAAAATGAAAAGGGGTTTGTGTGGTTTGTACCCTTTGACCTGCCGTATATCATTATGGGTGCTCAACCAACACACTATTATCAAGATTCCTTTTTTTTCTTTTAAGACTGAATCTTGACATTCAATACTAATAGAATATCTTTCTGGGTATGTTACACACAATTATAAATTGATAAAATTGATTAAAAGTGTCTTCTCTAAGCAATCTTCTTCAAGGTTATATTTTCTTTAAGACCTTCTCTATATTGGATGTTAATTATGTATATCTATGCTTGTAGTCAATCATATCTAAGTAATGTTTGAATCTCATAGGAGAACCTTGTTAATAAGGTATGGGTATTTCTCCAACAATAGTAAGTTTTAATATTTATTTTGATAATGATGTAAATTATATGATTAAATGTTGTAAGATGTTAAAGAAGCAGTGATTTGCAAGAATTATTTGTATCAATAATTGGGAATGTGATTGTATGAGAAAGTAATTTGATTTGTGAATGTATGCAAAGACACCGTATGGTTGAATCTTCTTTCTACTCTAAAAATTGTTAGAAGAATCCTAAGAAATAGATAAATATTATTATGTGGGATTAGAATTCTACGTATTAAATATAAAATTTGCTTGAGATGCCTTGGTCAATAACACTCTTTTCACAATATGAAATTATATAGATAATATCTGATTTATGAATTAGCAAGCTTGTTAAGTTTATCTGTTCATTAAAGGTCATATTGCTTCCCAAGGATTATTTCGAATTTGTTCATATTCTAGTTTTCCTTTTGTAATTGTACTTGAAGAACAAAGTTATCAGTTAACCCTAATTGTATGAGTGGTCTTAACACTGTTAGTTTTGTATCTGTACTATTATGTTGATATTGTTCTATACATGATACTTGTTTCAAGCTAGTTGTTCCCGTTAATGCCCTATAAACTAGTATATTTTCTTTATGCAAGTTCTTCTTTCAATTTAGTGAGGTAAACCTTATAAATCAACGTCCAAACTCAACCAAATCACAGTGTTCAGTTTTTACGATACCTATGTGTCACGTTTACAGGTAATTGCATCGCGTTGAACCAAGTATCTCGTGCCTAACATAACTGCAACAACGACGTCTGGGCACTGTCCCTCTGAATCGTTGGGGAGTAATAAGGAACATGTCGAAGTTAAATCTGCAGGAAGGGAAAATCTTTTCGGATATCTCATTAAGAAGATTAACTAAAAAGAAAGGATGAGTCTATTAAAATAATGATTACCATGATGCTCATTTGGAAAACACTTCAAGCTACTAACAGAAAACAAGGCTTATTGACACTTGAGTATAGATCGGGGAGGACATGTGAAATGTCAGATAGGGAAACTAGGTTGATCTAGAAACGCTATCAATCATATGCTCTCACCTCACCCTTACAGATCATGGTGAAAGTACTAGGGAATCAGGAACGGACTTAGTCACGAAAATTACCTAATTTGGCTTGAGGGAGTAAACTAGATTTCATGAGAAGACACCTAATAGGGATTCCTCCACACTAGGACTAACTGATAAACATCCTTTTAGGTGTTTGTGGTAGTGAACTAATTTTTGTCTCTGTTTCATTGAGTGGATGGTAGCCGACGAAGAACTGTCTAGGGCAGGGAATAACCCTAGAAAGGGCTGGATACCCGCTCACAGTTACATCAAACATAGTGCAAAATAGAACTACATATTCACATTCCCCATGTTAGTCGCATCCAAACGAGGGGGCCTTGATCCCATGGATACAGGGTATGTAGGTAGTATAGACGGCGAAGAATGCCCCCAGTACTCAGGTCCCCTGAATGTAGAGTATTCTTTTATAGTTTCTGTGTAGTGATTTTTGAGTCGTGTTAACAAAAGATTGTCTAGTTAGTTTTGTGCAAATGATAAGGATACAGTCTTTGGGGAGAAAGCAAGTTGTCAGAAGTGAATGTAGGATGTAATGAAGAACATAAGGTATGTGTGATCCATTATTCTTATAGGTTATCTTGCATAATGTACCTTCTCTTGTAATGTACTCTCTCTTCACTAGATTTAAAATTGGTGATCTTTTAAGAACTTGATGTTTCTAGGAAACTAAATTCAATTAGATCTTGGGATGAATTAGGTGTTTCTTTGAATAGGCAATTTCAGGACAAGTTTGATCATTTATCATTAGTTGAACAAATGACTACTATTAAGAGGGCTTCACAAGAGCAAATGACATATTTTAATTTCAGATTTTAGAAAACATGGAATAGAATCCTTGAAATAGTGAAACCATCACCAGAGCATATTTTTTTGTATTATTTAAGGGCATTAAACTCTGCTATTACTATTATGATACAATCCATGGGAGGGGTAACTTTACCAGGTGCTTTTAATATTGCAATTAGAGCAGAAAATAGTTTAATACAAATGTGGCAATGACATGTACACATAGTTGGTAGGGATGGAATCAATGACTTAATATTTCTTGTCCAATAGTTAACTACTAAGGAAATAGTGAGAAAATGATAGCAAGTGTCTAAAAGATGGAGCATTCTCAATTAATTATTGGACCCCACTACCATTGTGTCAAAGGCCTGATAGAAGTACACAAAGTTCATGTACTACTTAAGCTCATCCTTTGATGACTGAGGATCAATCCCAAAACAAATAGTCTTTTTGTGTAATCTTGAGAACAGAGGGTCCTCCAAAAGAAATAGAAATAGTCTCCCTACAATCCAACTAAGATACAATGCAAACTATACACAGGTTTAAAGTTTGTCAAGACAGTCATGTACTATGTAACAAAACTAAATTTGTAGGTTATTTGTCCGATTGTAAATGTGACTATCCAGCCAAAATACAACTCAGTGAGCATTAACTGAATAGAGGCTTCGAACACAATCTTTTACAAATTAAAATGACATACAAGACAAGGCACCACAGCAAATAATTGATCAACAGTCTTTGTTGCTTACAAGTTTCTTGCTATAGGCCCGATTTTGGGCTCCCAATTCGCTACAATAGCAAGAAATTCTCAAAGACACAGTATATCATTAAGGGAAAATAATCCCTGATTTGTTCATTCTGTCTAGTGCACATGCATACAAATTCTATGTTATGTTTTTGCAAGGAATAAATAGTTCAGTTTAAAACTAGAGTCCATCCCCCATTTCAGCGATCATATTTCTATGTTGAGGCCATCCACGTTCCCAGAGAGCATGCTCCTTCCCTATTTAGACTATAACGGTCATGACTAAGTTCTATCCAAAATTACAATCATAAGAGGTTGGGTTTATTATAATCATAAGAGGCTGGGTTTATTACAATCATAAGAGGTTGGGTTCAAATTTGAGATATGTACAACTTATAGAATCTATATAGTTTATATCTAGCATGTGTAGGTTGAAATTTATATGGTCTGATTGGGATAAGCATAATATTTTTTAAGTTAATAATTTATTGTTCAAAACTTGTATTATATGTATTAATACACAAGTGTAAATATCAAATAGATCCATTGAAAGTATCAAGAAGCATTTATATGAATACTTTATTAAATATATTTCAAACATAAATTTGTCCATGCCAAATATAAACATATTTATGTCCATCTGAAGCATAAACATGTTTGTACATAGATGCATAAATGTCCAAACATGTTGAAAATATATAAACAGAAATGTTTATACATGTTTGAAAATATAAACATAAACATGTCCATATATAGATGCATAAATGTCCATACATGTCAAATATATAAACATAAACATCCATACATGCCAAATATAAACGTAAACATATAAATGTTCATATCTCAAACATAAGAACTCATAAACATAAATGTCTATATCTCAAACATAAATGTCAATCTCTTAAACATGTTAGTTATTAGCTAGTTTGATCATCATGTGGGCTCCTAGTCGAGCAACACTTCGAGTGAGAATCCTTCTCTAATAGATGCAGCGAGCCCTACAAAAATGTAATTAAATTAGAATATATATATCTATATATACACACACATGTTTCCTATATATATATATATATATATATATATATATATATATATATATATATATATATATATATATATAGATGCAGCAAGCCCTACAAAAATGTAATTAAATTAGAATATATATATCTATATATACACACACATGTTTCCTATATATATATATATATATATATATATATATATATATATATATATATATATAACTGAATGAAGTGTTCGAGAAACACATACATTCTCAAACTACACATGCACATAAACAAGGAAAAAATTATTTGAAATATAATTAATCTATATAACGTCCTACAAGAATATGTTTAAATTTTAGAACCTTACATGATGTATGGCATTTCCCTTTAGGGTATTAACCTCTATTTAAATTCTTGGAGGAATATAAAGGGATTCTTATAGTATGGGAAAATGTGATAGGAAGACATTGTTTCCCATTTTAACAATAGAAACAACATTAAGAATAATATACATTAGTTTTCCAAAAAAAAAAAACCAAAAAGAAGCTTCACATTACCTCTTCAGACCCTGGCACTTTACCAAGTAACTTTGTGAAATATCTTGTGCCTTAAAGAAGTTAATCACCCTTTTAACTAATGGAACCATACAACTTTTCTATTTGAGTAGTTGTCATGTCACATACAGGTTAAACACTTTTCCATGTAATAGCTAAAATAACCCAATAGTGCACGTGTACTTAATCCATAGCATTTTCATCAATAGAGAGCAGCATAGGATATTATCATAATAGGTGTCAGCCATTTTTATAAAATGTTTTCGGTTCTATTTAATCCAAGTGTCCTCTTCAGAGTAGTCCACTTCACAGTCTTCATTAGTGGGGTTCCGTAGGGCGTCATCACACGACCAGATTTCTGACCAATATTCCGCATCCCAGGCAGCAATTTCCAAATAATCTAAACATGAAACACAAGTGAAATTCTCGGAGCATTCACAGACCAGAATGTCATGGTTGGGAAATGGAATGCCTGGATAATCTGCAGACCAAAAAGATGAAAGATAAGAGAGGGAAATGCAATCTAATTTCGTCCCAATTCATTATTGGTAATACAGATCTGAGAAAAAATATGGAGTTAATGCCAATGACAAAACATATTTAACGATGAACAGTTGGGTAATGAGTGGAAAATTAAAATCCCAGCTTCAAATTTAAACAAGGATTAAGCGCTCAATTTGTGAAAAATCTACTGTGATAAAAAAACTAAATGTAAATTAAAGATACAGCCTCATTTCGAATCTATTCTTATGCTAATAAAAATTTAGTTCAACTACATATGTATGAGCCCTGTTGTGTTAAGAAAATCAATCCCATCTCACCCACAAGCATTTATTTACTTCTTAAATCTCCACTTGTATCATATGACTATTATTAGTTTGCAACTTAATGTGGAAAATGTTTTTATGACAAGAAATTATGGCAAGATCTAGATATATATTTAATAAGTAACCATGGAAGGTAAACAAAAAGAGAGCTGTGTGCAGACTGATGTGTGTTGTCATGTCCCCATATTAAGGCATTGTATATATATATATATATATATATATATATATATATATATATATATTATCATATATATAGTAGTATATATATATGGTATATAAGAGTTTAGAAGCAATCGTAATATAATATAAATATAATTATTAGTTTAAATATAAGCAGATCGAAGGCAGTATTAATAAAGTAATAATAATAGCAAAAGGCAGTGAATGAGTAATGAGAAGGCGACGAATCATATATTGGAGGAGAAATTAATACATATATAGTGCAGCAATTAAAAGGAAAGAAAGGACAAACAATTAAATATAAGTAATGAAAGGCTGTGTTCACATACAAGGCAGCCATTAATTTAAAACAACAGAGATCTCATTTTGGGAGAGCAACGCTTAACACAAAGGGGTGTGATTTGTTTGGATGTGATTTATGTTTTGAAATGATGCAATTATAAAGGAACGCATCTATTGGATAAAGACACTTCCTTTGAAGAATATATATGATAAAAGAAAAGAAATATAGAAGGGAATATCATTCGAATATGAAGTAGATAAAAGGTAGATAAAAAAATAGAATTATAGGCAGTTGTAAGAAAGATAAAAGAGCAGATTTATAAGCAGAAATAAAGTAAAGATAGAAACAAAATAAATTCTGAGTTTGATAGAGACCTATTAGATCATAACAGCAAAAAGGAATAAAAAGAATAAAGTCTGAATTGAATACAAATGAGAAGACATTTTTTTTGATATAAAAAGGTATATATATTTCTAAGTTGGAAAAGCATACTTGGAAGTAAGAGTTCTAAAGGATACAAAGGCAAGATTTTATTCTCTTGGATAAAATTAGTATTGTTCCTATAAGGGACATTACAAGTGGTATCAGAGCATTCGACCTACCATCCTGTGAGGAAATTTGATGCAAGCTTACCCAAGAAGGTACAACACACATAACAGGAACAACCAAATGGATGAGACACTAAGAGCATTCATAGCGGAACAAAACATGACAAACCAAGCTCTTCGTCAAGCACTACAAAATATAGACAACACTATCGAGAGTTTAAAGACCCAAGTAACTAATGGAAAGGAAGTGGGATCAAACCACACTGAAAATAGCCAATCCTCATCCACTCCAAGAGTACCCATGCCATCCTTCCTCCCAAATGAAGAAGCTCCTAACGAGGGAGAAAATACATCAACCACCATGAGCGTGGATGATATAGCTACAGCTTATGCCATCTTAGACCCCGAAGTGAGAAGGGTAGTTTCATTCAATGATTACTTTAATGCAAGGAAGAAAGATGGAGGACAAAGGGAAAGAAGGCCAATAAATAAAGATCTCAAGCAAAAGGCAAATAAAGTCAACCTCCCAAATTTTGATGGGACTAGCAAGATAACCCCTCATGCGTGGCTTCAAAAGATAAATGACTATTTCCAACTCAACCCTATGACAGAGAAGGATGCTTTTCAATTTGCTGTCCTACACCTAGAAGGGGCTGCTTATGAATGGTGGCACAATGGAAAAAGAACTCAAGATCATGGATCCATCACATCTTATATGGAGTTTTCTAAGAGGTTCCTCAAAAGGTTCGATAGAAGGCACCCGCAACAAGATTTCAAAGATTTGACCATGATAAGACAACGAGGGACAGTGGATGAGTACGTAAGTGAATTTGAGAAAATAGCTCTCCGAGTTCCCGAGATGAGTGATGAAAGGCTCACCTTCCTTTTTATCCAAGGGTTGGATGAAAAGCTAAGAGGATTAGTAGGAGCACTTAGACCTTCTACTATGGATGATGCCATAGAAATGGCAACACAATTAGAACAAAGCCAAAATTTCACAAAACCCCTCCATAAGAATGAAAGATTACGTGAACCTTTCTCGCCCAAGAATGGAAGGAATGAAAAGAACTTATGTTATAGATGCAAGGAACCCTGGACCCATGGACATACTTGCTAGAGAGATGGAAGACCTCGAACCGAAGATGGTGTAGCAAAAGATGATCTCTGAAAAAGGAACCTATGTTTCAAATGCAATGAAAAATGGGAGCTGGGTCATCGATGTAAATGGAAAGGGGAGCCAAACCTAAAAATCATAACAAGTAAAGAGCAAGAGGAAGATTTTGAACCTAAGGTGAAGAAAAAGAAATATAATGAAGAAGAAAGTTTATAATTGCCTGAGTATGAGCAAACTAGGTCAAGACATGATAGGTAGGGAGAATTTCCTCCATCGTGCTCTTGTCTAATTATGTTAAGAGGATGATAGGTAGGGAGAATGTCCTCCATCATACCTCAACAAGACACGATAGGTAGGGAGAATGTCCTCCATCGTGCTCTTGTCTAATTATGTTAAGAGGATGATAGGTAGGGAGAATGTCCTCCATCATACCTCAACAAGACACGATAGGTAAGGAGAATGTCCTCCATCATGCTCTTGTCTAATTATGTTAAGAGGATGATAGGTAGGGAGAATGTCCTCCATCATACCTCAACAAGACACGATAGGTAGGGAGAATGTCCTCCATTGTGCTCTTGTCTAATTATGTTAAGAGGATGATAGGTAGGGAGAATGTCCTCCATCATACTTCAACAAGACACGATAGGTAGGGAGAATGTCCTCCATCGTGCTCTTGTCTAATTATGTTAAGAGGATGATAGGTAGGGAGAATGTCCTCCATCATACCTCAACAAGACATGATAGGTAGGGAGAATGTCCTCCATCGTGCTCTCATCAAATTATGTTAAAGGGATGATAGGTAGGAAGAATGCCCTCCATCATCAAGACATGATAGGTAGGAAGTATACCCTCCATCATGCTCTTGTCAAGATGTGATAGGTAGGAAGTGTGCCCTCCATCACACTCTTGATCCTAATGTTAAAGAGATGATAGGTAGGAAGAATGCCCTCCATCATGCTCTCATCAAATTATGTTAAAGGGATGATAGGTAGGAAGAATGCCCTCCATCATCAAGACATGATAGGTAGGAAGTGTGCCCTCCATCATGTTCTTGTCAAGATGTGATAGGTAGGAGGTGTGCCCTCCATCACACTCTTGATCCGTAATGTTACAGAGGTGATAGGTAGGAAGTGTGCCCTCCATCACACTCTAAATTGCAAGTATTTCTATGGAATCTATCAAAGGATCAACTTGAGGTATGGATAACTATATGTTGGAATTAAATGTTATTTATGTTCTATCATTAATTATATTTCATTACTGATTTATTGATCTTTAATATTGCTAATGTCCCTTTCAAGAGTTATTCTTGTGTGCAGGTGAAGAAATCAGTATAACCTACAAGTGGACATTGGAGAAGTATAGAACATAAAAGTTAATTTTATTAATCACAAAGACCCATAAACCAAATTCATCTTAGATCAATTCTTCCAACCTCCTTGAGTTCTTCTTTTGAAACCGATACTAAGTTATATTATGGGCCCATAACCCACAAATTCCTAGGATCATTTTTTCATAATCATCTATAACACTTATATTTCATCAAGCACATCGCTATTCAAATAAAAGCTTACCAAATCTTTGATCATAAAGTTTCTCCCCATGACATCATATAATCAATTACTCCTCAAGAATACGACTCTTCTCAATTTTGAGGTCAATAACTTATAACAGGTACAAGACCGAATCTCATAATCAAAGATCAAGATATCTTCATCATTCATTAGAATCTTGGAATCTCAATGCTCCCAAAATCTTCTTTAGCATTGAAAATATTTTTTATTGCCTAAAACCACGTCTTCATCTATGATACTTGCATCACATTATTATCCAAACACATCAAACAAATGATCTTTGATCATGAATACTCTTCCATGGGATCACAGCCAATCAAGTGTGTTCATTCTAAGTCAAACCCATCAAAAAATAGGCGTTATAAATGCAAAGAACTCCATGGTGATTGCTTGAGGACAAATAGTTTTGAATGGGGAGGGTTTGTCATGTCCCCATATTAAGGCATTGTATATATATATAATACAAATATTATCATATATATAGTAGTATATATATATGGTATATAAGAGTTTAGAAGCAATCGTAATATAATATAAATATAATTATTAGTATAAATATAAGTAGATCGAAGGTAGTATTAATAAAGTAATAATAATAGCAAAAGGCAGTGAATGAGTAATGAGAAGGCAACGAATCATATATTGGAGGAGAAATTAATACATATATAGTGCAGCAATTAAAAGGAAAGAAAGGACAAACAATTAAATATAAGTAATGAAAGGCTGCGTTCACATACAAGGCAGCCATTAATTTAAAACAACAGAGATCTCATTTTGGGAGAGCAACGCTTAACACAAAGGGGTGCGATTTGTTTGGCTGTGACTTATGTTTTGAAAGGATGCAATTATAAAGGAATGCATCTATTGGATAAAGACACTTCCTTTGAAGAATATATATGATAAAAGAAAAGAAATATAGAAGGGAATATCATTCGAATATGAAGTAGATAAAAGGTAGATAAAAAACCAGAATTATAGGCAGTTGAAAGAAAGATAAAAGAGCAGATTTATAAGCAGAAATAAAGTAAAGATAGAAACAAAATAAATTCGGAGTTTGATAGAGACCTATTAGATCATAACAGCAAAAAGGAATAAAAAGAATAAAGTCTGAATTGAATACAAATGAGAAGACTTTTTTTAATATAAAAAGGTATATATACTTCTGAGTTGGAAAAGCATACTTGGAAGTAAGAGTTCTAAAGGATACAAAGGCAAGATTTTATCCTCTTGGATAAAATTAGTTTTGTTCCCATAAGGGACATTACATGTGTATAATGAGTTCTTGGGAGTTATGAGTTGCATCACTTTGTTTTTCATTATCCAAATGCATCTGCACTTCCAGATCTTGCCAATTTAGACAAAACCTGCTCTCTTATAAGTTTGTCATTATCAGGATGCTGGATTGCTTTATAGGAATTGCAGTGAATTAATAACATCATCTTCAGTTGCAGAATATCCTATGAAGCCCTTAAATTATGACATTTCAACATGCAGCTAGGAGGCAGCCAATGAACTCACTAAGACTTAGTAGTCTTTCTGCGTGACTTTATATGTGCTAGGCAAACCAAATTACTAAAACAAAACAAAATAAAAATGAGCACAGATTTTCTGGATGCAATTTTCTAAGAATGAACTATATTATAGAATGAAGTCAATCTTTCTAAATAATGTCTATACTGTAAACTATGAAATTAAATCCAATTTAAATACAAGTGTTACTGAAATGGAATCAGCAGATGTATGCTAATAAAATATAGGGGCCAAACAAATCGACTGAAGAGTTGAGTTCTTGAGATTGAAATTGAAATAAATCATACCAGATCAAAATAGAATTTACCCCTTGGTGTGTTTACAAAAGTTCATTTACTTATCCTAGAGAATTCCTGAGAATCGTGTAGTTTCCAAAATCACTCTTCATAAGAATGTCTTTATCCAATATGGCTCGATAGCCTCCTACTTGTCACTATATCAATTGAAGTGCAAAGATAGCTTTGCAAGCAACTATTAATGCATTCTTTGGATGATACATGACCTCAAATGTCGACCAAAAAATGTATGTATGGACTTCAAGAGGAACCTCAATGCCTTGCTCCATTTGGCAACGACTTCATTGCAAACAGAAGGTCACAATATCGAGGAAATCAATTTTCCTCCCCCTCTATATTGCTATATTAATACATGGGCACAGATAAATTCTGACTAGTATTCCTGCACTGCTTGTCAATCTCTCCATGTTTACATTGAAAAAAGATAATTTGACCAGACCAACAAGAAAATTTAGATGAGTGCAAATCAAATGACAATTAGAATTCCCTATGCTAGCCAATGATCTCTCCATCTCTTCATTAAAAAAATTACTCAATCAAATCAAATCAGATTTGAAACTGGAAAAATCCCATCTTGCTTGAGAGATTATTATTTGCTCATTTCAAATCCATAGGATACGATTGTAGCTTACCTAAAGCTCTGCAACAACAAATAAAAAGTTGTTTCATGACATTTTGCTTCTCTTTCTTCGGATGGGCCCCTTTCCATATGCCAGAAGCCTTGATCGAGGAATAACAGGTGCTTTCTTTTGGCGCCGCCTATCTAACATGGCCAAACTATCTAACATTCTTCAACACCAATAAGATGGTGTATGCTGCTTACAATGACTTCATATGGACATCAACTTTTTTTATGGGAATCTGCTATATATTACTGTTAAGCTCAGATAGATGACGGCAACTCTGAACAAGCAATCTGGTTTATTCTAAGAGAACTAGAGTTCCAGTTTTAAGAAGGGCCCACAGAGACCCAAAAAAAACTAACTCTAGAGTTCTTAGACTCAGTAAATGCAAGTTATGCACAGTCAAGAGAAACCCAAACAGATTTCCCAGATCTAACTTTGATCTGATTTCTTTTTTCCATAGTATTTAATCCTCACACACAAAAATCAAATCACTAAGAGAATTTGTTGGCTAAAACTTAGGAGTATAATATGCATAATAAAAAAGGAATTTTAAAACTTGCTAAAAACAAATAAAAGCATATAAAACATTTTTATTTTCCTAAAAGCTTTTTATTTCCTCATCTTCTTTATTTTTTTGTTTTGTAGAGTGCACAAGAATGGAGAGAGAGCTGAAGTTTGCATTTCCATGAAAGAAGAACAAAGAGAATGCCTAGATCTCTGAAATTTCTCCCTATCATTTTCTAGTAGCATAGTTTCCAATATATTTGTTTCTTCTTCTTAATAGAGATTTCTTGTTTTGGTTGAAAAATAATTCTATTTGCATGTTTATGTTTCAATTTTTTGGATTATGCAAGTCTGTAAAGGTTGTTTTGGCCATGCATGATAGCTATCTCTATTTCCCTAAAAGATTTTTGATTCCTCATTTTATTTATTTTTTGGTTTTGCAAGTGCACAAGAATGGAGAGAGGTGAAGTTTGCATTTCCATAAAAGAAGAACAAAGAGAATGCCTGGATCTCTGAAATGTCTTCCTATCATTTTCTAGTAGCATAGTTTCCAATATATTTGTTTCTTCTACTTTGTAATCCTATTTGCATATTTATGTTGATTTGTTGGATTATGCAAGTTGTAAAGGGTTGTTTTTGCCATGCATGATAATTATCTTGTGAGTTCAGTGTATAAAGGATGCCAAAGAAAAAGAGGACTTGTCATATCTCACCAAACTAAGGTTTATTTAGAGGAAAATCAAAATATATTCAACATATATTAGATAGGGTGCACAATTTCATATAAAAAAAGAAATTTAAAGTTTTTTTTAAAAGTTTATTATGCTTTAAGGGATGGGTCACAGTCATATATCCAAGCTCCTCCCCATGGCCCTCCCTTAAAGGAACACTATAGCACCCAAGACTATCATAGGTTTTTTTTTTATAGGTAAAGATGAAGAGCATCATAAGTATATTATATTAAAGATGAAGAGCAAACATAACTATTTAATTACATTCAGATCTGCCCCCACTTGCATAGTTGCATATTTAGGAACATATGCAAACATAACTAGTAATTACATTTCTGCCCCCCACCTGCATAGTTGCAGGTCATATTCAGAAACATACATAACTAGTAGGAGGAACATATCCAGGAACATATGCAGGAGGAACATATCCATATCCATACCCATATCCAGGAACATATCCATACCCATATCCAGGAACATATGCAGGAAGAACATATCCATATCCATATGCAGGAGGAACATATCCATATCCATATCCAGGAACATAAGGAACATATTCATATCCAGGAGGAACATATTCAGGAACATATCCAGGAGGAACATATTCAGGAACATATCCAAGAGGAATATATCCAGGAGGAACATATCCAGGAGGAACATATCCAGGAGGAACATATTCAGGAACATATCCAGGAGGAGGAGGAACATATCCAGGAGGAACATATGCAGGAGGAACATATCCTGGAATGAGAGACATTGCTGGCCAAAGTTAGGCAAACAAAGAGAAGATGTGAAAACCAAAAGGAAGGAGGCAGAGCATATAAAACCATTCCCAGGCACAGGTAATTAATAAGTTTATATGCGATCATGTACACAAATAATAAAATTAGGTCCCATTAGTTGTACATGTGAAGGATTTTAAATGAAAGTTGTACTACCACACAAGAAATGGACAAGTGTCGAAATGTGATGAAAGGTAAGGACTTAATTCAAATAAAATATTTAAATTAGTTGGGATATGTGAGGAAAATTAATTAAATAAATAAAATTTGTTTAATTGATTGGATAGTGGGATTAGGATATGATTGGGATATGATGTAGAAATTAATTAAATAAATAAAATTTTAAATGAAAGTTGTACTACCAGACATGATTCAATTGAGAAATGGACAAGTGTCAAAATGTGATGAGAACTTAATTCAAACAAAATATTTGAATTAGTTGGGATGTGTGAGGGAAATTAATTAAATAAATAAAAAAATTATTTAATTAATTGGATAGTGGGATTAGGATATGATTGGGATATGATATAGAAATTAATTAAATAAATAAAATTTATTTAATTAATTGGCTAATGGATAAGTGGGGATTAAGAGTGGGATATTAAAAAATGCTACATGATGTCTAAGTAATATTTTTTACTAGGTGTTGTAAGACATGGACAAATTTGGGTGTCTACAACCACCATCATCTAAAATAATTTATATTTATTTAATTAATTTAAATATATTTTCCCCCATCACCGAGATTAATTAAATAAATTATATTTAATTAATTAATTAAATCTCTTTTCTCAAACACTCAAATTAATTAAATAAATTATATTTATTTAATTAATTTTAATCCATGACTAGATTGAGAGATGTAGTATGAAATGAGTAGTTGAGATGAAAACTTAGTTTGACATTTGTGTCTCTCATTTACTAGTATAGCTATATTTACTAGTATGCATCATTTATTACAAAGGGCCTAACACAAAATGGAAGTAATTGAGCTATGTTAATCATAAAACTTGATATTTGAGTGGCTAGAGTATGCCTATGAGGATCTGATGATTTTGTGGCAATTGACTCATTATCACCTATTGTAAAAGTTAAAATGTACATTTCAAAAAATACAAAATATATGTTTTTGTTCTTTAGTGTAGTAATTTCAAACAAATAGCAAATTTTCATGTCTTTTGTTGGAAGCTATGTTGAGGGCTTATTTCCTTGTCTCTTTGACATTGAGATTAATATAACATGCCAAACTTTTTGATATCAAGTTGCCCTTTGTATGGAAAGCAAGATTTATGGGGCTAATCTCAATAGTGGTCATCTCCCTACATGGTATGATGCCCATTTTCATTATTGTGATGCCATGAATGGTTGCAATTGGTGGTGTTGGGATTGTAGATGTTGTTATGGATGCATGTATAGTCAAAAATAGTCCATCCACCATCCACTTATGGCATCAAATATACAGAGTTTACTTGGCATGAGCTTATCAACTGGCGCACTCGTTTGATTGATGGCAAGTGTTGATGGGTGTTTTCATTGCATTTTCACTGTGAAAATTTGGAGCCTAGGTTTGGGGACCCATTTACAAACACTCAGGTTGCCTTGTGAGATTAAATTATGTCATGGGTTGATCCTTGTGAACATGCCCTCTACGTTGGGTGAATAGATGGGAGGATCTATGTTGCTAGTCTTAAAGTATATTTTAGAGGAAACAATGGGATTAGTGATAAAAATAGGATAATTGGTTCACCTTTTTATCACAATGGAACTATAACATCCCTGAGTTTTACCATGGATGGAGTTACTTTGGTGTCGATGTCTGAGGATTGTACCATTTGCCTGTATGATACCTACGCTAATTGTGTTGTTAGGATGTTTAACCAAAGTATGGGTCCTGTGAGCGGTATTTTAGAGCTACCAGTGCTGCCACAAGTTTGAAGGCCTTCCTATCATGGGTTACAGTTCACTAGTCATAAGAGCTATGTTGAAAATGAGAGGTTTAGTGATTCTACCTATCTCAAGGATATGCCAAGGTTTTTCTTACCAAATGCAAAAAGAGCTGCCACTGGATTAGAATTTCAATGCCAAAGGATTGGAATGGTGGAGCTCCAAATAAAAGAGTTGGAGGCCATGAAAGTGAATTTAGTAGTAGTGAATGAGGATCTGCAATGTGCCTTAGATATGCTTGATAAATTGATAGAAGTTTACCATAAATTCATAAGACTTTGCTTTTCTGAGGTTGTAACAGACAATCAAAGCTTGGATACAGACAAATCAAATGGAAAGGATAATATAATGTTTCTAGATAAAAGAATAGATGAGAGTCGCCCTATGTTGCAGTAAATTGTAGCATTTGTTTTGTCTATAAGGTTTAGCATAAAATGTAAAGGAGGAATGTTTTGTTTCACTGGGAAGTTTAGGTGTATAATTTATGGAGGTCAGTACATGTGGTGAAGACCATGCTTTTGCTTCTCGTACTTGATCAAATGTTTGTCAGATTCATGCAAAAAAATGTTGTATTTGTAGTTTTGAGAACATTTTTTCTGTAATAGTTTAGATTGTCTACCTGTTGGGGAGGATGATTTCAGCTTTCTTTGAAAATACCTGAACTACTATATCAAACTAAGATGCATTATAATTTAGGATGTCAAAATTCAAAATCGTACTTTTGGTAATAAAACCCTGTTGATTTTAGAAGTTGACTATAACTTGTGACAAGTTTAGCTTTCTTTAAAAATATTGTTACAAATGTTTTGTTCACACTTAAAATTAGTTGGAACTAAGTGTAATTGTTCAGAAGGAATAATAGAAAACTTCAAAGTTATGCATTTCTTGAATGGTTGATGCCTTGACAAAGTTGAAAAGAAGATCTAGTTGTCAGGATAACCCATCAGTCCAATCAGGACTGATAAGTTATCATGACAAAAGAATTGATTATCAAGGGATCAAACATTCAAGGAAAGACAATTGTTCTACAAAGTTTGATCTTTTAGGAGTTATAAGTTAAATTGATTATTTAGTTAATCAGTTTTGAATAATAGAGAGAAAGATGTTGTATTACACTGTTATTTGATGTCATGTTTTGAACATACATCGAGGTATCTTTTACTTTATCTCATGCATTGATTGAAAAGGAAATACATATACATCATATGCATCAGAGAAACTAACTGATCATGTTTAAAAGAAGTGTTCAAATGTGTCCCATACAAGTTGTGGGAGTAACTAGACTGAGCAATTGCAGACATGCAAGCTATGTATATGTTTGATAAAAGAAAGAGAAAAGAACATATGGTAAATCTAAACATCCATCATTGCTTGATGATGGAGGTTGTTGTTGAAGTCAGCCTTCAAGTCTTCAGGTTTCAGTCTTCACTCCAAGCCATCATCAAGTTGAAGCCTGCAAAATTTTGGGGACAACCCTGTTAGTGGTCTAGATGTTTACAATTATCACATGCTTTTATCAAATAGAGACATCTACTTATCATATCATGCATTCAGATAAGAGATCAGATCATATATATGACACAAATTAGGAAGAAATCATGAAGGAGATCAATCAATTCTATCGGGTACTTTTTTATGCTAACTTGTTTGTTCATTGTGTAGGTATAGGACAAATTTTGTTGCTGATTTGAAGACAAATAAACATGTGGATTAAATGTGGCTCCCACAAGGGTTTGAGCCCAACATGTTTCTTTTCATTTTTGAAAATAGTATCAGAAAAGATAGGATGCATCATTCTGAGCTATATCATGCATCATCTAATCACTTGCAGAAGAATATGTAATCATGGCATTATTATAGTTGATTAGAGAAAATTAGATTAACATGACTGAATGCAAAAAAATAGATTATCTAGTCATCCAGGATACAAGAGCCATCTAAGGTACAGTATCATTATGAATGCATGTATTTATTTCATCACATCTAATAAAGAGCAACTGACAGAGTGCATTCATAATACAAGGATATGATACAAGTTTTCAAATTAATGTGCCTGATAAAGAGATGAAAGACAACATAGAGAAAGATACAGGTTATGCCTTTAAAGAGACAAATCAAAATAGCAAGGCATTATTAGCTCTAGGCTGATATATGGCAGATGAAATGCAGTCATGAAATATATCATTGTCTTGGACCAATAGATAAGAAATCATCAATGCCTTGAAGCTTCAAAACATCAAGATACATGGATATACAGTGAAACAATTCAAATGCAAGAAGATAGGACATAGTTTTCAAAGATGAGGCAAAACTCTATACCAGGTATTTCTCATTTTACCTCATATTGTGAAAGATGTTCATAGTTTAACAGTTATATCACATTCAAGTTCCAAGTGTGTCAGAGAGATAGTCAAACAAGATGCTACATAGAACAACAGATGAGACAGCATCCAAGACAAGAGATATAGTGCATACTGAGAATGTGGCAATCACATGCTAGGGGAAAAGATGCAAATGACAGATGCATATAGCATGCTCTCTGAAGAGCACTCATCAAGTGATAAAGACTATCACTTAGTATAAAAGATCTTAGAAGAAGAACAAAATAGGACCAGCATTCATTTATCATCACTATCATGACAGTCAAGTATAAATCCAAAAGCAAGAGGCTGTCATGTCTAGAAGTGGAAGGATGCAAATACAGTATGCACAGTAGAGTATTCAGAATGCCACAATGCAAAGATAACAAGGTGGTTTCCATACACCTCATAAACTATTTTGATCAAACAAACCTTGCCTCATGCACATTGGAGCTACAATGATGCCATGATACAGTCAACAACGCCATAAAGAGAGATACCATGAAGAACAAAAATAGGTTCAATCACCTTCACCATGGAGAGTTAGGGGCAGGATGAATAAAGTGGCTTATACAAGCAAGAAACAGTAGGAGTAGATCACAATTACCATATCCATCTACAAGAGTAAGTCAATGATGGAGGAGAAACAACAGAAGGAGATGCTACAGTAATGGTGATTAACAATTCAAAAAAGTAAAGAGCCCTCTTTCTTTTATGCCATCATGATGCAGTCATAGTAAACAGATAGCCAAGGGGAAAAATGCATGATACATTTGTTACTATAACATTCAAGTGATGAGACAAACAGTAAGTGTATGAATATGTTTATCTATGCTATAGGTATACCTTAAGAATGCCACAGACAGCAAGGAGGAAAATATATGATGTCTAGAGCATAGAAGAATATCCTGATACATATGACAATCAAGAGAAGACAAATGATATCTATGCCATAGTATAAATCCAGTTGCAACAAAGACAGTACCCAGTCAAAGATGATGCCACATAACAAAAGTTCATAATACTATAGTTTGCAAGTTGGAAAGTACAATTTATCATATGCAAACAAATAAAGAGACCATCTATGCTACAGGAGAGTCTCACAGAGATGCCAAGGTATGCTACAAAATATTAGATGATAACAATGTATGCTACAAAATAATTAAATGATTTGTTGTCCAATAGAATATAAATACTTGCTTAAGTCAAGTAGCTACAGTGAGACCATAGTCAAGGAATTGCTTTACAGAAAGAGAGTCTGTTATGAAAAAGAGTAAACTCATTTTATAGAAAATCAAACTCTAGCGCTAATTTTTGCACCCACGGTCAAGAAGACTCAAATAAAAGAGAAATACAGTCATATTCATTATAGAAAAGTAGCATTTTTCATGATAAGTGTGTACCCATCTACATGATGAACAAGGTCTTTCAAAGATCTCAAACCCTCAGGTTTCTTTTACACTTACAGGTAAAAAGAAAAAGCAGTGAAAGATATAGGAGAACGGCCATAACAATTTGAAGCCTTGAATGTATAGAAAGAGCAAACCCTTGACAGGAAGTTTAAAACCTTGTTTCTCTTCTTCATTTACAGCCATAAGCAGAAAAAGATAGCAGTCAAGAGCATGGTTGTAGCAGTGTGAAGGTTTTTTTTTGCAAGAGGGGTTGAAACCTTAGCTTCCAAATTGAACAAATCCTCCACATTCTACCTTTTTTGGTGCCTGTATTCAGATAGAGCATGACCATAATAGGTAGAGGCCTTAAAAAATGCAAAAAGATGTTAAAAACCCTCATTTCAAAAACTCAAACCCTCAATTTTTTTGCATCTACAGACAACTCAAAACAAAAAGAAGATATATGCAGTCATGGCAAAAAGTGAAGCCATTTTTTTATCAAAAAATACAATACCCATAATTTCAACAGCCCTTGCCATTTTTTTTCCAAACTATGAAAAGAGAGTAAAGAAGTTACAGAAGATGAAATGACAAGAGCTTACCTCATTTCACCGACAGGAAGAAGAGTCTACCCACGGCCTCACAGTGGCCTTCAAGATTTCATGAATAGGTGAAGGTTGCAAGGAAAGATACAGAGAAAAGGTGTTAAAGAATGCATAATGACAAAGAGAGAGCCATAAAAAAGGAAATGAGGCCATAGCCATAAAAAAAAATAAAGCCATAGAGATGAGTAAATGACTCATACAGAGTAGAAAAAACCAAAGATCCATGATGCAGTTCCAAGATGCAACCAAAGATCCCATTAAGAGGAGTAAAAAAACCAAATCCATGATGAATGCACTCAAACCCTAGGTTTGCAAATCAAAAGTTGCAGAGCTTCCAAGAAGGAAGTCAAATTGAAGAATGAACAAAAATTAGGGTTGTTTCCTCACTTTTCTTCGAAGGTTCTTTTTTCAAGTGTGTTTTTTGACTAATAGAAAACAAATAATTACATTATCCAAAAGAGATGCCGTGGTCAAGACTTTGGTCTTCAAAGTCCCTAGTCATCATAACATGGAGTGGCCGATAGTAGTTTTTTAGACTTGATTTTTATTAATTCAAGAGGGCTGATATGATGAAGGGGAAGGATTCAATGCCTTACAAACTTATTAAAGATTCGTTGGTGGTTGGGTTATCATAGACAAGGTTTCACATGCTATGTTCCTTGTCTTATTCAAAACATCAAAAGGTAATGATACTTCAAGATTATGCATGGTGGCTAACAAAGCCAAGAGGGTGTAATTTTTGACATGGCATATGTTCAGGACTATGCATGGAGTTTTCAAAGGTAGACATTTATGGATGATGGCAGTATGATGGTGCAGTGATGGGTCATCGAGTTGTTTTTCTTTCTTGATCTCAAGTTGCATATGGGGATATAAGGTGGTCTAGAAAATGTAATGTATGTGCACTAAGGCAACAAAGGGGAGTCATAAGGATGTTTATGAATATTTGTTTTGTGCATGGAGTGTCATATGGAGTGACTCAGATTTTTTATTTTTCTTGCAGAGGAGGATAAATATTTTCTCATTGATCATGGAGTGAAAAGGACTTTGTATTTGTCCCTAAGTCCTATTTTTTGCTCATATCATGCAAAATAGGCAAATGTAATTGGAGTGACGAGTCATATTTTTCTTCGAGTCATGCATGATTTTACATACAAATTAATTGTAAATAAATAATAAAGTAATATTCTATAAATTAAGTTATTACTTTTCACAAATTGTAAAATCCAAAAAAGAACAAATTTCAACCAAAAATAGAGTAATATTCTATTACTTTATTATTTATGCACAATAAATTTTGCTCATGCAAAATCATGCAAATTGATTAGTTTAGTTAACTAGGCCACCTAGGAGGTTTTGCATGATTTTTAGGGTCCTTGGTCAATTTTTTTGGTCAAACATATGGAGAGGCCCAAATTGAAGCTATTTTTGCTCAATTTGTGGTAGTTTTAGGCCCTAATTTTGAGGATTTTTGAGGTTGCTTAGGAATGAGTAATTTTAGAGGCAGTTATCTGCAAGTCCATATTCTTTGCATGCCTATTGGAGAGAGTAGACCTATATATTGTAAAGCAAAATTTTGTTTTTGCTAGTTCTTGATTCTCATTCTGATTCAGACAGATTGGAGAATTCCGATAGATCACTTTTACAGTTTTATGGAGAGATAGACAGGTTATAGGTTATATTTTGTCTTATTTGCAAAGCTTTCCTTTGTTTTGTTTCAAATTAGTTGAATTACCTTTCCTTTTTGTGTTGAATGTTGAAGTGATATGATGAAATTTTGTTATGTTTGATTATTAAACCTTCAAAATTATTGTCTCACCTCCTTGTTTGTAGCATTAAAGCATATATTCATCGTAGGTCTTAGGTTGTGTTAACCAGAAATAGTCTTTTTATGTTGTGAGAAAACTATTTCCTTCATAAAAACCTATTTTCAAACCTTCCTTAGAATCACTTTTGTGGTATTTATGCCAAGTTTGGATTGTGTAAAAGTTAGATTTTTGGGTAAACATTTTGGATCAGATTACATTATTTTTATCCATATCAGGTGCATCACAATTTTACCTTTAGCATTCCTTTAGTTTCTTTCTTCCCTTTTCCCAAAAAGTAAAAAAAACATACACCTCAATAGAACATTTGAAGGGAACCGGCCCATAATAAATTAGGTATTTTTAGTTACAATTTCCAGATAATAGTTTTTGAGAACATTTTGAGAAGGAAAGATTGATAAACACAAATGTAGATTTGATTATCCTATTCCAAATACATAACTAGTGCTAGAATAGCCAAAAAATAAATAAATAAATATAATGAATTAAAACATGAAGTGCTGATTTCATTGTACAAATTTGGAATATGAGTGCTTTGTCTATGATTCCTCATTTTGCATATACGTCTACCAGAATATTTCCAACTATAAGTTCTGTCAAAAATTCCCCTTCCATTCTACTATTATGGATGTCCATACCCTGTTTCGAAGCATCAATTTAGCACAGGCAAGAAGGACGCTAGCATAGGTTGTGGAATCTGGGTTTATCTCTAGCAAATTGTATTTGCTTGAAAGTTTCAAAAGTCTTTCCACTCAATCCATGCTGTGCATACCCTGCAATTATGTGAGGCATCCAATCAAAGAGTTCACGTCATTGGTCTATGATTCCACATTTTGTATACATGTCTACCAGGGCACTTGCATCTACAACATCGAAAAAATTCCTCCATCCATTATGCTTGATGCCTTCACCTTCCAAGGCGATTTCTACAACTTTGCATGAATCTCTACTGTCTAGGGAGGTCATCGGTCTCCTACATGAAGAATGTGTATCATTTTATGGCCTTAAATCCAAATACATCTAGGGATCTTTTTAATTCTTCTTTCACCAATCTCCTTACCATTTGAGCCTTAACACACTTGCCCACTTCTGCATAGATGATGAACATAAGTTGCCACTATAAATACTATTTTGATGGATGTCTATAACCCATCCAAAGTGTCAATTTGTGCACAGGCAGAGAGAATGCTGGCAAACGTTGAGGAGTTGGGGTTTTACACCCGCCAGTGCGCAAACTGAGAGGCTGCACATTATTATAGTGTAAGCCTATTTTTCAGATTGATTCATTTAGCATCGTCAATAATTTCACAAGGACATTCGCCCCTGTTTAAGATGATGGAAAATAATTCACAATCTTGGAGATACGTTTTGTAGCAGTGTGACAAATCTGCACATACTCGAAGGTTTATAACAACTGTAATAATGAGAATAAGTGTAAGAAAATTAGAGTAGATAAGAGATGTAAGTAGGATGTTATAAGGGATTATAAAAATATATATATAAAGATTAAGTAAGATAGAAATAGATAAAGTTTTTAATAAAAAAGTAAATAAAATTAGAACAAAATGAAAAGGGGTTTGTGTGGTTTGTACCCCTGACCTGCCGTATACCATTATGGGTGCTCAACCAACACACTGTTATCAAGATTCCTTTTTTTTTTTTGAAGACTAAATCTTGACATTTAATAATGATAGAATGTCTTTCTGGTTATGTTACACACAATTATAAATTGAAAAAATTGATTAAAAGTGTCTCCTCTAAGCAATCTTCTTCAAGGTTATATTTTCTTTAAGACCTTCTCTATATTGGATATTAATTATGTATATCTATGCTCATAGTCAATCATATCTAAATAATGTTTGAATCTCATAGGAGAACCTTGTTAATAAGGTATGGGTATTTCTCCAACAATAGTAAGTTTGAATATTTATTTTGATAATGATGTAAATTATATGATTAAATGTTGTAAGATGTTAAAGAAGCAGTGATTTGCGAGAATTATTTGTATGAATAATCGGGAATGTGATTGTATGAGTGAGTAATTTGATTTGTGAATGTATGCAAACACGTCATATGGTTGAATCTTGTTTCTATTCTATAAATTGTAAGAAGAATCCTAAGAAATAGATAAATATTATTATGTGGGATTAGAATTCTAAGTATTACTTGAAATGCCTTGGTCAATAACACTCTTTTCATAATATGAAATTATATAGATAATATCTGATTTATGAATTAGCAAGCTTGTTAAGTTTATCTGTTCATTAAAGGTCATATTGCTTCCCAAGGATTATTTAGAATTTGTTCATATTCTATTTTTCCTTTTGGAATTGTACTTGAAGAACAAAGTTATCAGTTAACCCTAATTGTATGAGTGGTCTTAATGCTATTAGTTTTGTATCTATACTATTATGTTGATATTGTTCTATACATGATACTTGTTTCAAGCTAGTTGTCCCTGTTAATGCCCTATAAACTAGTATATTTTCTTTATGCAATTTCTTCTTTCAATTTAGTTAGGTAAACATTATAAATCAACGTCCAACCTTAACCACATCACAATGTTTAGTTTTTATGGTACCTCTGTGTCACGTTTACAGGTAATTGCATTGAGTTGAACCAAGTATCTCGCACCTAACATAGCTGCAACAATGATGTTTGGGCACCGTCCCTCTAAATCGTCGAGGAGTAATAAGGAGCATGTAAAAGTTAAATCCGTGGGAAGGGAAAATCTTCTCAGATATCTCATTAAGAAGATTAACTAAAAAGAAAGGATGAGTCTACTGAAATAATGATTACCATAATTCTCATTTGGAAAACACTTCAAGCTACTAACAGAAAATGAGCCTTATTGACATGTGAGTATAGATCGGGGAGGACATGTGAAATGTCAGATAGGGAAACTAGGTTGATGCAGAAATGCTATCTATCATATGCTCTCACCTCGCCATCGCAGATCGTGGTGAAAGTACTAGGGGATCAGGAACAGACTAAGTCACAAAAATTACCTAATTTGGCTTGAGGGAGTAAACTAGATTTCATGAGCAGACACCAAATAGGGATTCCTCCACAGTAGGACTAACTGATAAACACCCTTTTAGGTGTTTGTGGTAGTGAACTAATTTTTGTCTATGTTTCACTGAGTGGGTGGCAGCTGACGAAGAACTGTCTAGGGCAGGGAATAACCCTAGAAAGGGCTGGATACCCACTCACAGTTACATCAAACATAGTGCAAAACAGAACTACATATTCACATTCCCCGTGTTAGCCACATCCAAAGGAGGGGGCCTTGATCCCGTGGATACAGGGTATGTAGGTAGTCTAGACGGTGAAGGATGGCCCCACTACTCAGGTCCCTTAGATGTAGGGTATTCTTTTATAGTTTCTATGCAGTGATTTTTGAGTCGTGTTATCAAAGGATTCTCTAGTTAGTTTTGTGCAGATGAAAAGGATCCAGTCTTTTGGGAGAAGGCAAGTTGTTAGAAGTGAATGTAGGAGGTAATCAAGAACATAAGGTATGTGTGATCCACTGTGCTTATAGGTTATCTTGCATAATGTACCTTCTCTTGTAATGTACTCTCTCTTCACTAGATTTAAAATTGGTGATCTTTTAAGAACTTGATGATTCTAGGAAACTAAATTCAAGTTTCATATATCATGCATTAAGCACTTCTTAGAAAAATTTCACATTTCCTAAATCTACCAGATCAAAATTTTTATTCATCAGTATTTTTGAATTTAGAGTTTAATGTTATTTGATTAAGGATGAGTCGGGTCCTTACAATAACTAAAAGGTAAAGCTCTTCAATGGTTTAGAGGCTTAAGAGTCAATTCAATTAGATCTTGGGATGAATCAGGTGCTGCTTTGAATTAGCAATTTCAGGACAAGTCTGATCATTTATCATTAGTTGAACAAATGACTACTATTAAGAGGTCTCCACAAGAGTAAATGATAGATTTTAATTTCAGATTTTAGAAAACATGGAATAGAATCCCTGAAATAGTGAAACCATCACCAGAGCATGTTTTTTGTATTATTTAAGGGCATTAAACTCTGCTATTGCTGTTATGATACAATCCATGGGAGGGGTAACTTTACCAGGTACATTTAATATTGCAATTAGAGCAGAAAATAGTTTAATACAAATGCGGCAATGACATGTACACATAGTTGGTAGGGATGGAAGCAATGACTTAATATTTCTTGTCCAATAGTTAACTACTAAGAAATAGTGGGAAAATGATAGCAAGTGTCTAAAAGATGGAGCATTCTCAATTAATTATGGGACCCCACTACCATTGTGTCAAAGGCCCAATAGAAGTACATAGAGTTCATGTACTACTTAAGCTCATCCTTCGATGACTGAGGATCAATCCCAAAACAAATAGTCTTTTTGTGTAATCTTGAGAACAAAGGGTCCTCCAAAAGAAATAGAAATAGTCTCCCAACAATCCAACTGAGATACAATGAAAACTATACACAAGTTTAAAGTTTGTCAAGATAGTCATGTACTATGTAACAAAACTAAATTTCTAGGTTATTTGTCCGATCGCAAATGTGACTGTCTAGCCGAAATACAACTCAGTGAGCATTAACTGAACAGAGGCTTCCAACACAATCTTTTACAAATTAAAATGACATATAGGACAAGGCACCACAACAAATAATTGATCAACTATCTTTGTTGCTTACAAGTTTCTTGCTACAGGCCCAATTTTAGGCTCCCAATTCGCTGCAATAGCAGGGAATTCTCAAAGACACAGTATATCATTAAGGGAAAACAATCCCTGATTTGTTATTTCTATCTAGTGCACATGCATACAAATTCTATGTTATGTTTTTGCAAGGAATAAATAGTTCAGTTTAAAACTAGAGTCCATCCCCCGTTTTAGCTATCATATTTATGTGTTGAGGCCATCCACGTTGCGAGAGAGCATGCTCCTTCCCTATTTGGATGATAACGATCATGAATAAGTTCTATCCAAAATTACAATCATAAGAGGCTGGATTTATTATAATCATAAGAGGCTGGGTTTATTACAATAATAAGAGGTTGGGTTCAAATTTGAGATATGTACAACTTATAGAATCTATATAGTTTATATCTGGCATGTGCAGGTTGAAATTTATATGGTCTGATTGGGATAAGCATAATATTTTTTAAGTTAATAATTTATTGTTTCAAAACTTGTATTACATGTATTAATACACAAGTGTAAATATCAAATAGATCCTTTGAAAATATCAAGAAGCATTTATATGAAAACTTTATTAAATATATCTCAAACATAAATTTGTCCATACCAAATATAAACATATTTATGTCCATCTGAAGCATAAACATGATTGTACATAGATGCATAAATGTCCAAACATGTTGAAAATATATAAACAGATATGTTTATACATGTTTGTAAATATAAACATAAACATCTCCATACATAGATGCATAAATGTCCATACATATCAAATATATAAACATAAACATGGATACATGCCAAATATAAACATAAACATATAAATGTTCATATATCAAACATAAGAACTCATAAACAGAAATGTCTATATCTCAAACATAAATGTCAAATCTCTTAAACAAGTTAGTTATTAGCTAGTTTGATCATCATGTGGGCTCCTAGTCGAGCAACCCTCTGAGTGAGAATCCTTGTCTAATAGATGCAACGAGCCCTACAAAAATGTAATTAAATTAGAATATATATATCTATATATGCACACACATGTTTCCTACATACATACACACATGATATATATATATATATATTTCAAATAAATGAAACAAGTGTTGGAGAAACACATACATTCTCAAACAACACATGCACATAAAAAAGAAAAAATAATTTGAAATATAATTTATCTATATAAGGTCCTACAAGAATATGTTTAAATTTTATAACCTTACATGACCTATGGCATTTCCCTTTAGGGTATTAACCTCTATTTAAATTCTTGGAGGAATATAAAGGGATTCTTATAGTATGGGAAAATGTGATAGGAAGACATTGTTTCCCGTTTTAACAATAGAAACAACATTAAGAATAATATACATTAGTTTTCCCAAAAAAAAAAAAAAAGAAGCTTCACATTACCTCTTCAGACCCTAGCACTTTACCAAGTAACTTTGTGAAATATCTTGTGCCTTAAAGAAGTTAATCACCCTTTTAATGGAACCATACAACTTTTTAGTTTGAGTAGTTGTCATGTCACATACAAGATAAACACTTTTCCATGTAATAGCTAGAATAACCCAATAGTGCACGTGTACTTAATCCATAGCATTTTCATCAATAGACAGCAGCATAGGACATTATCATAATAGGTCTCAGCCATTTTTATAAAATGTTTTCAGTTCTATTTAATCCAAGTGTCCACTTCAAAGTAGTCCACTTCACAGTCTTCATTAGTGGGGTTCTGTAGGGCATCATCACATGACCATATTTCTGACCAATATTCCGCATCCTAGGTAGCAATTTCAGAATAATCTAAACATGAAACACAAGTGAAATTCTTAGAGCATTCACAGACCAGAATGTCATGGTTGGGAAATGGAATGTCTGGATAATCTACAGACCAAAAAGATGAAAGATAAGAGAGGCAAATGTAATCCAACTTCATCCCAATTCATTATTGGTAATACAGATCTGAGAAAAAATCTGGAGTTAATGCTAATGACAACATATTTAATGATGAACAGTTGGGTAATGAGTGGAAAATTGAAATCTCAGCTTCAAATTTAAACAAGAATTAATCGCTCAATTTGTGAAAAATCTACTGTGGTAAAAAACTAAATGTAAATTAAAGATACAGCCTCATTTCGAATCTATTCTTATGCTAATAAGAATTTAGTTCAACTACGTATGTATGAGCCCTGTTGTGTTAAGGAAATCAATCCCATTTTACCCACAAGCATTTTTTTACTTCTTAAATCTCCACTTCTATCATATGCCAATTATTAATTTGCAACTTAATGTGGAAAATGTTTTTATGACAAGACATTATTGCAAGATCTAGATATATATTTAATAAGTAGCCATGGAAGGTAAACAAAAAGAGAGCTGTGTGCAAACTGATGTGTGTATAATGAGTTCTTGGGAGTTATGAGCTGCATCACTTTGTTTTTCATTATCCAAATGCATCTTCACTTCTAGATCTTGCCAATTTAGACAAAACCTGCTCTCTTATAAGTTTGTCATTATCAGGATGTTGGATTGCTTTATAGGAATTGTAGTGTATTAATAACATCATCTTTAGTTGCAGAATATCCTATGAAGACCTTAAATTATGACATTTATGTTGCATGGCCAAAGTATCTAACATTCTTCAACACCAATAAGTGATGCAACACACAACATACACTCAACAGAATTGTGCCATTAAACATGAGAGACAAAAATTTGGAAGCTGAAACATAACAAAATTTCTATTCCTCAACTCTGCTGCTACAATGAGAGAAAACTCTCTTATATCTAAGAAAACAAAAAAAACAAAAAAATTACCTTTTTTGGCAGATTTTGACAATTGTCAGATTTTGCCATTTTAGGTAATTTTACAATCATATCTCGAGAATCCAGTTTTTTCCTAAAAAGCTCATAAAGCTAAGGTAGGATGAAAAACCAACTAACATCCTAAATTTGAAACATGAGTTTCGAGTTATTAAAAAAAGCAACTTTTAAAAAACTAGAAAAAAACACTAATTTGCCATTTTGAGGGCCAAGATGAAAGTTTGAAGCCCCGAAAAAGTGCCAAGATGAGGTCCAACCAACTAGGGTTGGTTGGGAAACCACTGGCCACCTCATAACGCATCCACCTATAAAATTTCATAGAAAACCCACATCTGAGTCAAAAGTTATGACCTCCGGAAGTCCCTGCATCATTCTCCTCTGGTTGAAAAGAACGCAGCTCCTGCAAGTGAGTGTCTTCAAACTGCTGCCATTTGACGGGATCTAACCTCTGCATTTCCCACTCTGTAATCCATGTACTATCTGTTGGTGGCAATCCTTCCCACTGTACTAAATACTTGTTGTAACGCCCTTGCCGAGTGGAGATAGTGTTCTTATCAAGAATCTGTGCAATCTTTTCCTTCTTCTTATGGGGAATGTGGTTGTGCCATGACACCTCTGGTTGACTATCTTCAGCATCATCCTCACCATGGAATGCATATAAATCAGAAATATTAAACACAGGAGAAATAGCGAGATCATCTGGTAAACTGACCTCATATGCATTATCATTGATCTTCTTTATAATTCTGCAAGGACCAATTTTCTTGTACTTCAACTTGCGATATGTTCCAGTAGGAAACCGCTCTTTTCTCAAATATACCATCACTAAGTCACCTTCACTGAATGTCTGATGTCGCCGACTAGGATCCACTGAATTCTTATACCTCTCATTACTGTCCTGCAACTTCTATCTCACTTCTTGCTGCAACTGTTGAAGGTGTTCTACAAATGCTTCCCCATCATCACTGACCTGATCTTTCATTGGTAGCTGTACCAAATCTAGAACACCCTGAGGATTCCTACCATACACAATCTGGAAAGGGGACTTTCCTGTTGATCGATTAACAGAACTATTATAGGCAAATTCAACCTGGGGTAATGCCAAATCCCATTATTTTGGCTTTTCTCCAACAATACACCTCAGCAAATTTCCCAGACTCCGATTAACTACCTCTGTTTGCCCATCTGTTTGAGGATGATAGGCACTACTAAACTATAACTTGGTCCCCATCTTCTTCCATAAAGTCCTCCAGAAATGACTGAGGAATTTGGTATCCCTGTCAAAGGTAATAGTCTTTGGAACACCATGTAGTCTAACAACTTCTGAAAAAAATAACTCTGCTACCCTCGTTGCATCATTAATCTTCTTACAGGCAATAAAATGAACCATCTTGGAGAACCTATCAATAACTACAAAAATGGAATCATTACCTCGTTGAGTATGTGGAAGTCCCAACACAAAGTCCATGCTCAAATCTGTCCATGGTGCAGCTGGTACTGGTAAGGGCATATACAATCCTGTATTCTGTGAATGTCCCTTAGCCACTTGGCAGATTCTACACCTTGTTACATACTTAGTTATATCCCTTTTCATCTTTGGCCAGTAATATTTATCTTCTATCAAGGCTATTGTCTTGTCCTTGCCAAAATGTCCAGCCAACCCACTACTATGAAATTCTCTGATAATGTTGTCCCTCATTGAGCCAGCTGGTATGCATAATTGTTTTCCTTTAAATAGATACCCATCTTGCATAAAATATTCACCCCTAAAGTGATCCAAGTTACCGGATATTGGTGTCTTCAATTGTTCCACAATCTCCCAAAAATCATCATCAGACTCATACAAATTTTTGATGGCATCAAAACCAATCACCTCAGCTTCCATTGTGGTCAAAAGTGCAACACGCCTACTTAACGCATCTGCAACCTGATTTTGTTTTCCAGACTTATGCTTTAGCACAAAGTTGTAACCCTGCAAGAAAGAGACCCACTTGGCATGCCTACTATTCAACTTTTTCTGTGTGTTCAAGTACCTCAGTGCAATATGATCTGTAAACAATACAAACTCCTAGGGAACTAGATAATGTCTCCAATGCCTCAATGCTTGGACAATTGCATAAAATTCCAAATCATAAGTAGAATAATTCTTTCTCACTGCATTCAGCTTTTCACTAAAGAAAGCTATAGGTTTGCCAGCTTGGCTAAGTACAGCACCTATTCCTACATGGGAGGCATCACATTCTACTTCAAATACTTTATCAAAATTTGGCAATGCAAGTATAGGTGCTTCTGTTACCTTTTTCTTCAAGTACTTAAAGCTCTCCTCAGCATCCTTGGTCCATACAAACTCCCTCCCTTTGGTGCAATCTGTTATAGGAGCTACAATACTACTGAAATTGCGAATGAACTTTCAATAGAAAGTGGCCAAGCCATGAAAACTTTTTACCGCTGTGATGCTGCTTGGACTAGGCCATTCTAAGATTGCCCTGACCTTTTCTGGATCCATTCTGACACCATCTTTAGAAATGACAAAGCCTAAAAAAACCAAACTGTCCTGCATGAACCTACACTTTTTCAAATTGGCATAGAGCTTCTCCTTCCTTAACACACCAAAGATGATCCTCAAGTGTTGTAGATGCTCTTCTCTGCTGTTACTAAATACCAAAATATCATCAAAATAAACTACCACAAACTTACCAATGTAAGGGCGTAGTATAGTGTTCATCAATCTCATAAATGTGCTAGGTGCATTTGATAACCCGAATGGCATAACCATCCACTCATATAATCCATCTCCAGTCTTAAATGTTGTCTTCCACTCATCCCCTTCTCAAATCCGGATTTGGTGGTAGCCACTTCGTAGGTCAATCTTGCTGAAATATTTAGCCCCTGCAAGGACATCCATCATGTCCTCCATACGAGGTATAGGAAACTGATACTTGATGGTAATCTTATTAATTGCTCTGCTATCAGTGCACATCCTCCATGTTCCATCTTTTTTCAGGGTTAACAATGCAGGTACAGCACATGGGCTCATGCTCTCTCTCACCACACCTTTACTTAGGAGTTCTGTTACTTGCTTATTCATCTCTGCATGTTGTGTTGGATTCATCCTATAAGCTGCTTGGTTGGGTAGAGTTGCTCCTGGAATCAAATCAATATGATGCTGAATATCTCTCTTTGGCGGTAGACCATTAGGCAATTCATTAGGTAAAACATCAACAAATTCTTTCAATAGCTCGGCTACTTCTGGGGGAACTGAAATGTCTTCCTCTTCACCTTTTTTCACTACTAATGCATAGCAACACCCTGTCACCTTCATTTCTTTAACAAGATCTCTTTCAGACAACATGGTCTCACCTTTTCCTTCATCCTTGAGAGGCAATAAAATCACCTTAGCGCCATCTTTCCAAAAGGTGTATGTGTTTTTCTCTCCATCATGCATAACTTTTCTATCATACTGCCATGGCCTTCCCAATAACACATGACAGGAATCCATTGGGACAACATCACACCGTATCTCATCTTGATAGATCTTCCCTATGCTAAACTTAATGAGGCATCTTTTATCAACAGTGACTTCATTTCCCTTTTTAAACCATGCAATGCGATACGGATGAGGATGTTTTTCACAGTGTAAATTCAATTTGTCTACCATTTCTTTAGAAACCATATTTTCACAACTACCTCCATCAACAATGACTTGACATACCTTGCCACCTGAAGTGCATCTGGTTCTAAAAATATTGGTTCGAAGCCATGAACCATCAGAGCTTTTGGCTTGTGTTTTCTCCTTCTCTGGAATCACCATTGCTCTTCTCATCATGAGACTTTCTCCCACATCTGGTGGAACCTCCAGTTCTGTCCCTTCCACTTCATGCTGCATTTGAATCATGTTCACCCTAGGTTGTCCTCCTTGATTTCTTTCTTGCATGTTATAATTGGAGCATTCAAATGCCCTATGACCTTCTTCTCCACATCTGAAACAAGTGAAAGGCCTTCTCTGGTTTTCCCATCCTCTGCCACTACCATAACCTCTACCTCTTTGAAATCCCCTTCCTCGTTCTTGATTCAGAGGATCTTGCCAAGTGTCTACTTGTTTTTCCACACCATGGGATGACTCTCCCCTGCCATAATTTGAACCTCCTCGAAATGGGGTTGATGTACCCCTTCTTCCTCCTCTATTCCTCTGATGATACTATCTGTTTTGTTTTTCTTCAGCCTTTAGAGCCAATTGGTAAGCCTCTTCCATATTGTTGAGTCGATGCATGCTCAATTCATCTTGAATAGAAAATTTTAGGCCATTCACATAGCTAGCAGCCATTTGTGCATCAGTTTCTTGATGCTCTATACGTATAGACAGTGTATAAAACTCATTTGTATAATCTTGCACAGAAGAGAGGTTCTGCTTTAAATTTTGAAACCTACGAAAAAGGGTTTGCGCATAATCTATGGGCAAAAATTTTTCTCTCAACTTCTTCTCCATTTTATTCCATGTCCTGATCTTATCCTTACCTTTCCTTGTTCGTTCCTTTTGAAGATGATCCCACCAAATCATTGCATGACCCTTTAATTTGGTGCATGCAAATTTTACCTTCTTCTCCTCTGTCATGGATTTCCATTCAAAAAATTTTCTCATGCCATTCAACCAGTCTATCAACTCCTCTGGTTTAAGACTACCTGCATAATCTGAAACATCTACCTTGATCCCTTCATTTTTCCCTTCTAAGGCCCTGAGCATCCTCTCTTCAAAACTCATGCCTTCTAATTCTTCTTCTTCATGTTCTGTATCTTGATTTGCACCTCCTTGACCTATCTCTTCATCAGATTCGTCTCCTCCTCTACCCAGTCTTTGGGTTTCCATCCATGTTGTAAGTTCTGCTATTTGCTGTTGCAAATTTTGCATTTCTCTATGCATCTGGGCAAGACCGCCTCTTCCTCTTCCTCTCCCAGCCATCTTCTTGCTCTGATACCAAATGATGCAACACACAACATACACTCAACAGAATTGTGCCATTAAACATGAGAGACAAAAATTTGGAAGCTGAAACATAACAAAATTTCTATTCCTCAACTCTGCTGCTACAATGAGAGAAAACTCTCTTATATCTAAGAAAACAAAAAAAAACAAAAAAATTACCTTTTTTGGCAGATTTTGACAATTGTCAGATTTTGCCATTTTAGGTAATTTTACAATCATATCTCGAGAATCCAGTTTTTTCCCAAAAAGCTCATAAAGCTAAGGCAGGACGAAAAACCAACTAACATCCTAAATTCGAAACATGAGTTTCGAGTTATTAAAAAAAGCAACTTTTAAAAAACTAGAAAAAAACACTAATTTGCCATTTTGAGGGCCAAGATGAAAGTTTGAAGCCCCGAAAAAGTGCCAAGATGAGGTCCAACCGACTAGGGTGGGTTGGGAAACCACTGGCCACCTCATAACGCATCCACCTATAAAATTTCGTAGAAAACCCACATCCGAGTCAAAAGTTATGACCTCCGGAAGTCCCTGCATCAATAAGCTGGTGTATGCTACTTACAATGACTTCATATGGACATCAACTTTTTTTATGGGAATCTGCTATATACTACTGTTAAGCTCGGATAGATGATAGCAACTCTGAACAAGTAATCTGGTTTATTCTAAGAGAACTAGAGTTCCAGTTTTAAGAAGGGCCCACAGAGACCCAAAAAAACTAACTCTAGAGTTCTTAGACTCGGTAAATGCAAGTTATGCACTGTCAAGAGAAACCCAAACAGAATTCCCAGATCTAACTTTGATCTGATTTCTTTCTTCCATAGTATTTAATCCTCACACACAAAAATCAAATCACTAAGAGAATTTGTTGGCTAAAACTTAGGAGTATAATATGCATAATAAAAAAGGAATTTTAAAACTTGCTAAAAACAAATGAAAGCATATAAAACATTTTTATTTTCCTAAAAGCTTTTCATTTCCTCATCTTCTTTATTTTTTTGTTTTGTAGAGTGCACAAGAATGGAGAGAGAGCTGAAGTTTGCATTTCCATGAAAGAAGAACAAAGAGAATGCCTAGATCTCTGAAATTTCTCTGTATCATTTTCTAGTAGCATAGTTTCCAATATATTTGTTTCTTCTTCTTAATAGAGATTTCTTGTTTTGGTTGAAAAATAATTCTATTTGCATTTTTATGTTTCAATTTGTTGGATTATGCAAATCTGTAAAAGTTGTTTTGGCCATGCATGATAGTTATCTCTATTTCCCTAAAAGCTTTTCATTTCTTGATTTTATTTTATTTTTTGTTTTGCATAGTGCCCAAGAATGGAGAGAGAGTTGAAGTTTGCATTTCCATGAAAGAAGAACAAAGAGAATGCCCGAATCTCTCAAAAAATTTCCCTATCATTTTCTAGTAGCATAGTTTCTGATATATTTGTTTCTTTTACTTCTTAATAGAACTTTCTTGCTTTGGTTGAAAAATAATCGTATTTGCATGCTTATGTTTCAATTTGTTGGATTATGCAAGTCTTTAAAGGTTGTTTTCATCATACATGATAGTTATCTCTATTTCCTTCAAAGCTTTTCATTTCCTCATTTTTTGGTTTTGTAGAGTGCACAAAAATGGAGGGAGCTAAAGTTTGCATTTCCATGAAATAAGAACAAAGAGAATGCCTTGATCTCTAAAATTTCTCCCTATCATTTTCTAGTAGCATAGTTTCCAATATATTTGTTTCTTCTACTTCATAATAGAGATTTCTTGCTTTTGTTGAAAAATAATCTTATTTACATACATATGTTGATTTGTTGGATTATGCAAGTTTGTAAAGGTTGTTTTGGCCATGCATGATAGTTATGTCTATTTCCCTAAAAGATTTTCCTTTCCTCATTTTATTTATTTTTTGGTTTTGCATAGTGCACAAGAATGGAGAGAGCTTAAAATTTCTCCCTATCATTTTCTAGTAGCATAGTTTCCAATATATTTGTTTCTTCTACTTTGTAATAGAGATTTCTTGCTTTGGCTGAAAAATGATCATATTTGCATACTTATGTTGATTTGTTGGATTACGCAAGTCTGAAAAGCTTGTTTTGGCCATGCATGATAGCTATCTCTATTTCCCTAAAAGATTTTTGATTCCTCATTTTATTTATTTTTTGGTTTTGCAAGTGCACAAGAATGGAGAGAGGAGAAGTTTGCATTTCCATGAAAGAAGAACAAAGAGAATGCCTGGATCTTTGAAATATCTTCCTATCATTTTCTAGTAGCATAGTTTCCAATATATTTGTTTCTTCTACTTCGTAATCCTATTTGCATATTTATGTTGATTTGTTGGATTATGCAAGTTGTAAAGGTTGTTTTTGCCATGCATGATAATTATCTTGTAGGTTCAGTGTATAAAGGATGCCAAAGAAAAAGAGGACTTGTCATATCTCACCAAACTAAGGTTTATTTACAGGAAAATCAAAATATATTCCACATATATTACATAGGCTACACAATTTCATATATAAAAAGAAATTTAAAGTTTTTGTAAAAGTTTATTATGCTTTAAGGAATGGGCAACAGTCATATATCCAAGCTCCTCCCCATGGCCCTCCCTTAAAGGAACACTACAACACCCAAGACTATCATAGGTTTTTTTTTTATAGGTAAGGATGAAGAGCATCATAAGTATATTATATTAATATTAAAACATTTTTACAAAAAATGGTCCAACGATCAGATGAGACATTGAAAAGCTTGCCAAAAAAAGAGGTAGAGGAGACCTCCAAAAACCAAAAAACCAGCGAGAAGTAGATATGCAAGAACATAACTAGTTAATTACATTTAGATCTGCCCCCACTTGCATAGTTGCATATTCAGGAACATATTCAACATATACATGAACATATGCAGGAACATATATAGGAACATATGCAACATATGCAGGAACATATGTGAACATAACTAGTTAATTACATTCAGATCTACCCCCAATTGCATAGTTGCATATTTAAAGATGAAGACTATCATAGGTTTTTTTTTTATAGGTAAAGATGAACAGCATCATAAGTATATTATATTAAATATGAAGAGCAAACATAACTAGTTAATTACATTCAGATCTACCCCCACTTGCATAGTTGCATATTTAGGAACATATGCAAACATAACTAGTTAATTACATTCAGATCTGCCCCCGCTTACATAGTTGCATATTCAGGATCATATTCAGGAACATACATAACTAGTTAATTACATTCAGATCTCCAAGAACATATGTAGGAGGAACATATGTAGGAGGAACATATGCAGGAGGAACATGAGGAACATATCCAGGAGGAACATATCCATATCCAGGAGGAACATATCCAGGAGGAACATATCTGGGAACATATCCACGAGGAACATATCTAGGGACATATCCAGGAGGAACAACATATCCAAGAACATATCCAGGAGGAACATATTCATGAACATATGCAGGAGGAACATATTCAGGAACATATGCAGGAGGAACATATCCTGGAATGAGAGACATTGCTGGCCAGAGTTAGGCAAACAAAGAGAAGATGTGAAAACCAAAAGGGAGTAGCCAGAGCATATAAAACCATTCCCACGCACAGGTAATTAATAAGTTTATATGTGATCATGTACACAAATAATAAAATTAGGTCCCATTAGTTGTACATGTGAAGGATTTTAAATGAAAGTTGTACTACCACACGAGAAATGGACAAGTGTCGAAATGTGATGAAAGGTACAGGCTTAATTCAAAGGGAAATTAATTAAATAAATAAAATTTATTTAATTAATTGGATAGTGGGATTAGGATATGATTGGGATATGATGTAGAAATTAATTAAATAAATAAAATTTTAAATGAAAGTTGTACTACCAAACATTATTCAATTGAGAAATGGACAAGTGTCGAAATGTGATGAGGACTTAATTCAAACAAAATATTTGAATTAGTTGGGATATGTGAGAGAAATTAAATAAATAAATAAAATTTATTTAATTAATTGGATAGTGGGATTAGGATATGACTGGGATATGATATAGAAATTAATTAAATAAATAAAATTTATTTAATTGATTGGCTAATGGATAAGTGGGATTAAGAGTGGGATATTACAAAATGCTACATGATGTCTAAGTAATATTTTTTACTAGGTGTTGTAAGACATGGACAAATTTGGGTGTCTACAACCACCATCATCTGAAATAATTTATATTCATTTAATTAATTTAAATATATTTTCCCCATCACCAAGATTAATTAAATAAATTATATTTATTTAATTAATTTTAATCCATGACTAGATTGAGAGATGTAGTATGAAATGAGTAGTTGAGATGAAAACTTAGTTTGACATTTGTGTCTCTCATTTACTAGTTTGAAAAAAAAAATATCTAAAGTACGCCGACATGGATCCAATGCATCATTTATTACAAAGGGCCTAACACAAAATGGAAGTAATTGAGCTATGTTAATCATAAAACTTGATTTTTGATTGGCTAGAGTATCCCTATGAGGATCTGATGATTTTGTGGCAATTGACTCATTATCACCTATTGTAAAAGTTAAAATGTACATTTCAAAAAATACAAAATATATGTTACTGTTCTTTAGTGTAGTAATTTCAAATAAATAGAAAATTTTCATGTCTTTTGTTGGAAGCTATGTTGAGGGCTTATTTCCTTGTCTCTTTGACATTGAGATTAATATAACGTGCCAAACTTTTTGATATCAAGTTGCCCTTTGTATGGAAAGCAAGATTTATGGGGCTAATCTCAATTGTGGTCATCTCCCTACATGGTATGATGCCCATTTTCATTACTGTGATGCCATGAATGGTTGCAACTGGTGGTGTTGGGATTGCAGATGTTATGGATGCATGTATAGTAAAAAATAGTTCATCCACCATCCACTTATGGCATCAAATATACAGGAAAAGGTTGTGGAGACTGGTTTTGCAATTACCAATTGCTCTTGCTTGTAAGTTTCTAAAGCCATTTTCAACAAATCCATTTTGTGCAATCCTGCAATCATGCATTCATGAAATCACATTGCATTGGGTCATTCTGTTAATCAGTTCACATGCCTTGCCTATCATTTCATGTTTGCATACATGTCTACTAGAGTCGTCCCAACTCTAATATCTAACAAAATCCTATCTTATGTTGTGATGGTTGTCCATACCATGCATCGAACCTCCCATTTTGGCACAGGAAGGGAAGACGTTGGCCAAGGTTTGGAATTTGGCTTTACGCCTACCCATTGCATTTGCTTGACAGTTTTTAAAGTCTATTCAGCAAACCCATTTTGAAAATATCCTACTATCATGACATTCCATGAGATCACATTCTTGAGGCATTTTGTCAAATAGTTCATGTGCATCATCTATGCCTCCACATTTTGCACGCATGGAAACTACAACATCTAATGGAAATTCCCCTTTCATTCTATTTTGATGGATGTCTATACCCCATCCAAAGCGTCAATTTGTGCACAGGCAGAGAGAATGCTGGCAAACGTTGAGGAGTTTGGGTTTTACACCTGCCAATGTGCAAACTGAGACACTGCACATTATTATAGTGTAAGCCTATTTTTCAGATTGATCCGTTTAGCATCATCAATAATTTCACAAGGACATTGGTCCTATTTAAGATGATGGAAAATGATTCATAATCTTGGAGATACATTTTGTAGCAATGTAGCAAATCTACACATACTCGAAGGTTTATAACAACTATAATAATGAGAATAAGTATAAGAAAATTAGAGTAGATAAGAGATGTAAGTAGGATGTTATAAGGAATTATAAAAATATATATATAAAGATTAAGTAAGATAGAAATAGATAAAGTTTTTAATAAAAAAGTAAAGAAAATTAGAACAAAATGAAAAGGGGTTTGTGTGGTTTGTACCCCTGACCTGTCGTATACCATTATGGGTGCTCAACCAACACACTATTATCAAGATTCCTTATTTTTTTAAGTCTAAATCTTGACATTCAATACTGATAGAATATCTTTCTGGTTATGTTACAAACAATTATGAATTGAAAAAATTGATTAAAAGTGTCTTCTCGAAGTAATCTCCTTCAAGGTTATATTTTCTTTAAGACCTTCTCTATATTGGAAGTTAATTATGTATATCTATGCTCCTAGTCAATCATATCTAAATAATGTTTGAATCTCATAGGAGAACCTTGTTAATAAGGTATGGGTATTTCTCCAACAATAGTAAATTTGAATATTTATTTTGATAATGATGTAAATTATATGATTAAATGTTGTAAGATGTTAAAGAATCGGTGATTTGCAAGAATTATTTGTATGAATAATCGGGAATGTGATTGTATGAGTGAGTAATTTGATTTGTGAATGTATGCAAAGACGTTGTATGGTTGAATCTTGTTTCTACTCTATAAATTGTTAGAAGAATCCTAAGAAATAGATAAATATTATTATGTGGGATTAGAATTCTAAGTATTAAATAGAAATTTTACTTGAGATGCCTTGGTCAATAACACTCTTTTCACAATATGAAATTATATAGATAATATCTGATTTATGAATTAGCAAGCTTGTTAAGTTTATCTGTTCATTAAAGGTCATATTGCTTCCCAAGGATTATTCAGAATTTGTTCATATTCTATTTGTCCTTTTGGAATTGTACTTGAAGAACAAAGTTATTAGTTAACCCTAATTGTATGAGTGGTCTTAATGCTATTAGTTTTGTATCTGTACTATTATGTTGATATTGTTCTATACATGATGCTTGTTTTATTCTAGTTGTTCCCGTTAATGCCCTATAAACTAGTATATTTTCTTTATGCAATTTCTTCTTTCAATTTAGTTAGGTAAATATTATAAATCAACATCCAAACTCAACCAAATCACAGTGTTTAGTTTTTACGGTACCTCTGTGTCACGTTTACAGGTAATTGCATCGAGTTGAACCAAGTATCTCGCACCTAACATAGTTGCAACAACGATGTCTGGGCATCGTCCCTCTAAATCATCGGGGAGTAATAAGGAACATGTCAAAGTTAAATCCGTGAGAAGGGAAAATCTTCTCGAATATCTCATTAAGAAGATTAACTAAAAAGAAAGGATGAGTCTATTGAAATAATGATTACCATGATGCTCATTTGGAAAACACTTCAAGCTACTAATAGTAAATGAGCCTTATTGACATGTGAGTATAGATCAGGGAGGACATGTGAAATGTCAGATAGGGAAACTAAGCTGATCCAGAAATGCTATCTATCATATGCTCCCACCTTGCCCTCGCAGATCGTGGTGAAAGTACTAGGGGATCAGGAATGGACTTAGTCACAAAAATTACCTAATTTGGCTTGAGGGAGTAAACTAGATTTCATGAGTAGACACCTAATAGGGATTCCTCCACACTAGGACTAACTGATAAACACCCTATTAGGTGTTTGTGGTAGTGAACTAATTTTTGTCTCTGTTTCACTGAGTGGGTGGCAGTTGACGAAGAACTGTCTAGGGCAGGGAATAACCCTAGAAAGGGCTGGATACCCGCTCACAGTTACATCAAACATAGTGCAAAACAGAACTACATATTCACATTCCCCATGTTAGTTGCATCCAAAGGAGGGGGCCTTGATCTCGTGGATATAGGGTATGTAGGTAGTCTAGACGGCGAAGGATGCCCCCAGTACTCAGGTCCCCTGGATGTAGGGTATTCTTTTATAGTTTCTGTGTAGTGATTTTTGAGTTGTGTTAACAAAAGATTGTCTAGTTAGTTTTGTGCAGATGATAAGGATACAGTCTTTTGGGAGAAGGCAAGTTGTTAGAAGTGAATGTAGGACGTAATGAAGAACATAAGGTATGTGTGATCCATTGTTCTTATAGGTTATCTTGCATAATGTACCTTCTCTTGTAATGTACTCTATCTTCACTAGATTTAAAATTGGTGATCTTTTAAGAACTTGATGATTCTAGGAAACTAAATTCGAGTTTCATTGCATTTCTATATCATGTATTAAGCACTTCTTAGAAAAATTTCACATTTCCTACATCTACCAAATCAAAAATTTTATTCATCAGTATTTTTGAATTTAGAGTTTAATGTTATTTGATTAAGGATGAGTCGGGTCCTTACAATCACTAAAAGGTAAAGCTCTTTAATGGTTTAGAGGCTTAAGAGTCAATTCAATGAGATCTTGGGATGAATCAGGTGTTACTTTGAATTGGCAATTTCAGGACAAGTCTGATCATTTATCATTAGTTGAACAAATGACTACTATTAAGAGGGCTCCACAAGAGCAAATGACATATTTTAATTTTAGATTTTAGAAAATATGGAATAGAATCCCTGAAATAGTGAAACCATCACCAGAGCATTTTTTTTTGTATTATTTAAGGGCATTAAACTCTGATATTGTTGTTATGATACAATCCATGGGAGGGGTAACTTTACCAGGTGCATTTAATATTGCAATTAGAGCATAAAATAGTTTACTACAAATGTGGCAATGACATGTACACATAGTTGGTAGGGATGGAAGCAATGACTTAATATTTCTTGTCCAATAGTTAACTACTAAGAAAATAGTGAGAAAATGATAGCAAGTGTCTAAAAGATGGAGCATTCTCAATTAATTATGGGACCCCACTACCATTGTGTCAAAGGCGGGATAGAAGTACACAGAGTTTATGTGCTACTTAAGCTCATCCTTTGATGACTGAGGATCAATCCCAAAAAAATAGTCTTTTTGTGTAATCTTGAGAATAGAGGGTCCTCCAAAAGGAATAGAAATAGTCTCCCAACAATCTAACTAAGATACAATGCAAACTATACACAGGTTTAAAGTTTGTCAAGACAGTCATGTACTATGTAACAAAACTAAATTTTTAGGTTATTTGTCCAATTGCAAATGCAACTATCCAGCCGAAATACAACTCAATGAGCATTAACTGAACAGAGGCTTCCAACACAATCTTTTACAAATTAAAATGACATACAGGACAAGGCACCACAACAAATAATTGATCAACAGTCTTTGTTGCTTACAAGTTTCTTGCTACAGGCCTGATTTTGGGCTCCCAATTCGCTGCAATAGCAGGGAATTCTTAAAGACATGGTATATCATTAAGGGAAAACAATCCCTAATTTGTTCATTCTGTCTAGTGCACATGCATACAAATTCTATGTTATGTTTTTGCAAGGAATAAATAGTTCAGTTTAAAACTAGAGTCCATCCCCCGTTTCAGCAATCATATTTTTGTGTTGCGGCCATCCACATTGTGAGAGAGCGTGCTCCTTCCCTATTTGGACCATAATGATCGTGACTAAGTTCTATCCAAAATTACAATCATAAGAGGCTGGGTTTATTATAATCATAAGAGGTTTTGTTTATTATAATCATAAGAGGCTGGGTTTATTACAATAATAAGAGGCTGGGTTCAAATTTTAGATATGTACAACTTATAGAATCTATATAGTTTATATCTAGCATGTGTAGGTTGAAATTTATATGGTCTGATTGGGATATTACATGTATTAATACACGAGTGTAAATATCAAATAGATCCATTGAAAATATCAAGAAGCATTTATATGAAAACTTTATTAAATATATCTCAAGCATAAATTTGTCCATACCAAATATAAACATATTTATGTCCATCTGAAGCATAAACATGTTTATACATAGATGCATAAATGTCCAAACATGTTGAAAATATATAAACAGAAATGTTTATACATGTTTGAAAATATAAACATAAACATGTCCATACATAGATGCATAAATGTCCATACATGTCAAATATATAAACATAAACATCGATACATGCCAAATATAAACATGAACATATAAATGTTCATATCTCAAACATAAGAACTCATAAACAGAAATGTCTATATCTCAAACATAAATGTCAATCTCTTAAACATGTTAGTTATTAGCTAGTTTGATCATCATGTGGGCTCCTAGTTGAGCAACCCTCTGAGTGAGAATCCTTCTCTGATAGATGCAACGAGCCCTACAAAAATGTAATTAAATTAGAATATATATATATATATATATCTATATATACACACACATGTTTCCTACATACATACACACATGTATATATATATATATATGTATGTATATATATATACATATATATATATATATGTATATATATGTATATATATACACATATATATCTATATGTATATATATATATATACATATATATATATATATATATATATATATATATATATATTTCAAATAACTGAAGCAAGTGTTGGAGAAACACATACATTCTCAAACTACACATGCACATAAAAAAGAAAAAATAATTTGAAATATAATTTATCTATATAAGGTCCTACAAGAATATGTTTAAATTTTAGTACCTTACATGACCTATGGCATTTCCCTTTAGGGTATTAACCTCTATTTAAATTCTTGGAGGAATATAAAGGGATTCTTATAGTATGGGAAAATGCAATAGGAAGGCATTGTTCCGCGCTTTAACAATAGAAACAACATTAAGAATAATATACATTAGTTTTCCAAAAAAAAAAAACCAAAAAGAAGCTTCACATTACCTCTTCAGACCCTGGCACTTTACCAAGTAACTTTGTGACATATCTTGTGCCTTAAAGAAGTTAATCATTTGCGCTACTAATCCAAATCACCTTTTTAACTAATGGAACCATAAAACTTTTCTGTTTGAGTAGTTGTCATGTCACATACAGGATAAACACTTTTCCATGTAATAGATAGAATAACCCAATAGTGCACGTGTACTTAATCCATAGCATATTCATCAATAGAGAGTAGCATAGGACATTATCATAATAGTTCTCAGCCATTTTTATAAAATATTTTTGGTTCTATTTAATCCAAGTGTCCACTTTAGAGTAGTCCACTTCATAGTCTTCATTGGTGGGGTTCCATAGGGCATCATCACACGACCATATTTTTGACCAGTATTCTGCATCACAGGTAGCAATTTTTGAATAATCTAAACATGAAACACAAGTGAAATTCTCAGAGCATTCATAGACCAGAATGTCATGGTTGGGAAATGGAATGTCTGGATAATCTACAGACCAAAAAGATGAAAGATAAGAGAGGAAAATGCAATCCAACTTCGTCCCAATTCATTATTTGTAATATAGATCTGAGAAAAAATATAAAGATAATGCCAATGACAAAACATAATTAACGATGAACAGTTGGGTAATGAGTGGAAAATTCAAATCCCAGCTTCAAATTTAAACAAGAATTAAGCGCTCAATTTGTGAAAAATCTATTGTGATAAAAAACTAAATGTAAATTAAAGATACAGCCTCATTTAAAATCTATTCTTATGCTTATAAGAATTAGTTCAACTACGTATGTATGAGCCCTACTGTGTTAAGGAAATCAATCCCATCTCACCCACAAGCATTTTTTAACTTCTTAAATCTCCACTTGTATCATATGACTATTATTAATTTGCAACTTAATGTGGAAAATGTTTTTATGACAAGAAATTAATGTAAGATCTAGATATATATTTAATAGGTAACCATGGAAGGTAAACAAAAAGAGAGCTGTGTGCAGACTGATGTGTGTATAATGAGTTCTTGGGAGTTATGAGCTACATCACTTTGTTTTTCATTATCCAAATGCATCTGCACTTCTAGATCTTGCCAATTTAGACAAAACCTGCTCTCTTATAAGTTTATCATTATTAGCATGCTAGATTGCTTTATAGGAATTGCAGTGAATTAATAACATCATCTTTAGTTGTAAAATATCCTATGAAGACCTTAAATTATGACATTTATGTTGCATGGCCAAACTATCTAACATTCTTCAACACCAATAAGGTGGTGTATGCTGGTTACAATGACTTCATATGGACATCAACTTTTTTTATGGGAATCTGCTATATACTACTGTTAAGCTCAGATAGATGACCGCAACTCTAAACAAGCAATCTGGTTTATTCCAAGAGAACTAGAGTTCTAGTTTTAAGAAGGGCCCATAGAGACCCAAAAAAAACTAACTCTAGAGTTCTTAGACTCAGTAAATGCAAGTTACGCATAGTCAAGAGAAACCCAACCAGAATTCCCAGATCTAACTTTGATTTGATTTCTTTTTTCTATTGTATTTAATCCTCACACACAAAAATCAATTCACTAAGAGAATTTGTTGGATAAAATTTAGGAGTAAAATATGTATAATAAAAAGGAATTTTAAAACTTGCTAGAAACAAATAAAAGCATATAAAACATTTTTATTTCCCTAAAAGCTTTTCATTTCCTCATCTTCTTTATTTTTTTTGTTTTGTAGAGTGCAAAAGAATGGAGAGAGAGTTGAAGTTTACATTTCCATGAAAGAAGAACAAAGAGAAGGCCTAGATCTCTGAAATTTCTCCGTATCATTTTCTAGTAGCATAGTTTCCAATAGATTTGTTGTTTCTGCTTCTTAATAGAGATTTCTTGCTTTGGTTGAAAAATAATTTTATTTGCATGTTTATGTTTCAATTTGTTGGATTATGCAAGTCTGTGAAGGTTGTTTTGGCCATGCATGATAGTTATCTCTATTTCCCTAAAAGCTTTTCATTTCTTGATTTTATTTTATTTTTTGTTTTGCATAGTGCCCAAGAATGGAGAGAGAGTTGAAGTTTGCATTTCCATGAAAGAAGAACAAAGAGAATGCCCAGATGTCTGAAAAAATTCACTATCATTTTCTAGTAGCATAGTTTCTAATATATTTGTTTCTGTAACATCCCACTATGTAACCCTGAAGGGTAAGAGCCAAAAGGGGCAAGATAATTTTTTTTGACAATGGTAATCAACATACACAAGTTCAGTTGTCAATTAGATAGATTGATACCATTCATTTTAAACACCAAAGCAAATGTTCCTAATCCCATCAGATAAAAACAAGAGTCCATAAGCATTAAATACAGTCGGATCTGATACTAACACCAGAATCCGTAAGGCAATAAAGGAACATCACATTTCTTCTCATTAAATACAATGATTACAACTTCTCTTCTAAGAGAGTTCAATTACATAACTACATATACAATTAAAATGATATATTCCAAAATATAATACAAGTACATAGCATAGTCCAGAGTATAATACAAAGACTGAATAAGTATAATAACTAAATGAAGTGATGGAGAGAGAGATCATCTCCAACTGGTGCTCCAAAACCTGTTCGCCGGTCCCCAATGGTGGTGGCAACGCCTCCCAACCATGTGGACTCCTAAGAGACCAACCCACCGTGCTCGGAGATAGTCTCAAGGCCCAAACAGATGAACAACAATAAGGGGGTATAAGATGGCCAACACACACATCAGACACAGAGCAGACACAGAGCAAACACGGAGAACAGTGCTTACAGTCAAGGTCATAATAAAGGTGTACTCATCTAAGTCATAGGTCAGGTACTACTCACGACTAATAAGGTGCTAGATACTAGAGTGTAATCATATGGAGTGTCATCATATGTGCTCGAAGGGATGGCACACACAGGACCAAGTACCTCTCATACAGACGAGGATACTCAATCGTACCCGAATCCACGTCCCGCAAACGGATGACTCCATGCCCTACAAATGGATAGGCCTTCTCATTGCATCCTTAGCCTATACAAGCGCTTAAGGCCATGCACGAGGTTTAATTATCTTATTAGTGTTTTTACCCCAATGTTTAAGTTTTAGTTATCACTTATTAATGTAACTCTGTTACTAGTTCCCCTGGCAGCCACTTGCGGGCCTCAGGCCTGTAGAGAGCCACTCCAACAGACTACTCTAATGCCTAGACCTTGTTCATCTCATTTGACTAAACGAGGAATCCGAAAAGAATAAAACAATGGTGTAGAAATTAGAAATAGAGGAATGTGGTATACAAAACAAAAGCTTCCATAGGCAGTGTAGTGTTATTGAAACTAGCCCTATGCCAATTAGATCAGTTGTATAATAACTCTAGTGACCCTAATTTAGTCACAATTAGCAAGGTATGAACGGATAAAAAAAGAATAAGCAAGACAAAAGGGTATAGCAAGTCTTTTCATAGTCAAATTTTGCATATTGTTTACCATATTTAACATGGCACAATAAAATGTTAAAAAGAATTACAAAAGGGTCTCTTAATCATTTTCCCCTACAGTAGTTCCCTTAGGAAAATAATAAGTTATTCCAAAATAGCCATTACCAATTGATGCAGCCTATTTAGGCATTGCATGGTACAAAGGCACATTAAAGGCTTAGATTCTTAACGAGATATAATCATGCTAAAAAAAAAACACTCACGCCCTAGCATAATGTAAGAAGTTCGTGGAGACAGAAAATTCTCAGCATACAAGGACTTCAAAGAAGGGCAGTGACGCTAAATACCCTAAGTTCATTTCAATTGACATCTACAGGCTTAAGGAAAACTCATCCTCTCAATGCCACAGATCTTGGAAGTAAATACCCTAAGTCTACAGGATTTAAGAGAATGAGATTATGGAAGTAAAATAATCTGGAGAGGTATTGAGGTAATAATAAGAGAGAAGATATTGATACCAAAATCAAAGTACCCTACCAGAGACTGAGATCTTGGAAAGATTTAGTCAAGCCATTCATAGCAACAAGAGGAGAAGATGAGAAGACCGATTAATGGGTAAAATAGATCATAGTGAAAAGGTATGCAGAGGCCGATAAGCAAGGGCCGATAAAAGAATTATATAGGATGTTTAATGTTTACATACAGGCAATTAATAGGTCGCAAGAAGGTCTACTTCTACAGAAAGAGATATGCCAACAATAGCATCCGTAGGTTGATTATTCAAATGATTACTAACCATAAAATAATAGCACTAATTGTTTATTGCCCACGCTAAACAAGAAACTATACAAGCTTTTTCTCAGAAGAAAGAAAGTTACCAAAACGGAAAAAAAGAAAAAGAGATCAAATGAAATATTTATTCATTGGCTGATAAAACTAAATAGACCAAAGGCTCTTTTCTTAGATGAGGACATCAGAAGGAAATAAAGGAAAAAGGATCTACATTTTAACTATCGATCCCATGTAAGAGGCAGTGTAAATATCTGGCATTTAAGTCTATTTCTAGCATAGCTTTAGAAATGACAGTAGTGGAGTTTCAATTTTTTTTGTGTTTAATGAAATATGTAGCAAAATATATTAGTAATGGGGTTTCAATTTTGTTTCTCTGTGCTAAAGAAATAATAGCAACATATTTTAGATTTTTACAAAGGCAGTAATGGGGGTTCAATGTTTCTGTGCTTAATGAAATCGCAACAAATTTATTCTAGTTTTTTTTATGCTAGAAAAATAATGACTAGAGGTAAATATCTCTACACGAAATCACACCAGATGGTATTCTTTGTGCTGGGAAGACAAGGACTAAAGATCGTACTCCCCTTAGCTCGCCTCAGCTCTTGAAATTTGATCGCTTCCTGATTAAATCCGCCCCTATCTTTTTTCTCTTGTGTGTTTTAAACCCTCTGCCTCGCTCCCCAAAAATGCGTTGACTCTCTCCTCCAACTATCCATACACACCTCCCATCTTAGATATTTTTCATCTCTTGCATTTAACATTTTTACCAACCTCTCTTATCCTCCCGCGTCCTCTTCCAACTGCCCTCAAGATATTTTTCTACATCCTTAACTCACTCAGCCACCTCACCACGCCACCAAGACATTAAATTTTGCATTAACCCTTCCACCAAACGTGAGCGTTGTTTCATACTACCCCCCTAGGACTAGGCTTACTCCTGGAAGCCTACAAATACAAAGATGCATCCAAAGCACACACTAGACCAAGAAACTCAATACAATCAAAGGGGACCAAGGAGAAAAGTCTCAACAAATGGACTGGCAAACTATAGATGATCATAAGGTAATCTAGACAGTAAGACCACAACACAGAAACATTGTTCTAATCGAGTGTAGTGGGCTAGGGTAGGGTATAGGGAATAGGGCCTGTAACTATCTCCAGTACCCACCATCGGGGATGATAAGAGTACACTTAGGCCTGTGAATCCAAGCGGAGTTGGTACTCAGTGCCTGCAACACTCCAAGCACACGTCAAGGTACTTGTGCATATATATACATCATATAGCCGAAGCAACATCAATTATGTAAGCATCAAATCCATCATAAGTAATAATAATGTCCACATCATAATAGTATTGAGATTGCACATCGCCGGTGCTAATACAAAATAATAACAAGATGGGTAATCCAAAATAAAGTATATAATCATCCAAGTCCATCAAGATAAGAAAAACATAACATGAACACAGGGTCATTACATCCCCTAGAAGTCTGCAAACAGATATGGATAGAGGTCTCTCATCCTCGTCGCATCTTCCCAAGATGCTGAGGACTCACCGTCAGGATCCCATTGGACCCTTACCTGTTCTATGTCCCAACCCCTGAGGGTCAACCTCCAATGCTGAAGGATGCGTACGGGTTCCAAAGAAAGCTGCCTGTCCGCCTCGACCTGCAAAGCAGTCCAATCGAGAACATGGGTCACATCAGGAATATACTATCTAAGAACTGAAACATGGAACACATCGTGGATGCGTGATAGACTTGGTGGTAATGCAAGGTGATAGGCAACAGGACCAATCCTCTCAAGGATCTCAAAAGGTCCAACAAAATGAGGTGCCAGCTTCGAGCCTTTCCCATAATGGATGGGGCTCCTCCACGGATGAACTCTCAAAAACACACGGTCACCTACCAAAAAGTGGCGATCCAACCTACGGGCATCGACATACTTCCTCTGTCGATCCTAAGCTATAGCCAAATGCTCTCTGATCTGCACTGCCTGCTACTCCATATCCTGAAGCATCTTTGGACCCAAAATAACTCGGTCCTCTAAGCAATCCCAACTCAACGAAGTGCGGCATGGCCTACCATACAAGGCCTGGAAGGGAGACATACCGACAAAACTGTGATACCCATTGTTATAAGCAAACTCTACTATGTACAAGTAGTCCTCCCAATGAGACTGTCTATCCATAACGTACATCCGAAGCATATCTTCTAAGACCTGATTAACCTGCTCCATCTGTCTGTTAGTCTCGGGATGGTATGCAGAGCTGAAATTAAGTTGAGCTCCCAAAGCATACTAAAGAAAAGTCCATAAAGTTGAAGTGAACACTGGATCATGATCAGAAATGATCCTACGAGGAATACCATGCAAACGCACAATATCCTCCATAAACACTCGAGCTACAGACGCTATAATGTAGGAAGATCTCATGGGTGAGAAGTGTGCCACCTTGGACAACTTGTCCACTATGACCATAATAGCATCATGACGACGCGAAGACATAGCTAGCCCCACTGTAAAATCCAGAGATATCATATCCCACTTCCATCCAGGGATGGAATGAGGCTGCAATAATCCTACTGGGTGTTGATGCTCTACCTTCACCCGCTGACACTCAAGAAACCAAGCCAAAAAATTAGCAATATCTCATTACAAACCTACCCAATGATACAGCTGACGAAGATTGGCATGCATCTTCGTGACACCCGAATGAGCTGAATAGGGTGCACGATGAGCTTCTGATAAAACCAAGGACCGAAGATCACTAGAATCTGGAACATAAATATGACCAAGATGTCGCAAAAGTCCATCAGGCTCGAGTGAGAAACCTGCAAACCTGCCCTCAAGGACTCTCCCAGACTCAATCTCTGCTCTCACCTCCTTATACCAAGTATCACTAGGAAGTGACTCCAAAATATGGCTCCACAAGTCCACTCTAAGAGACAAAGCTGAAACCTCATGTCTCCTCCTACTCAAGGCATCTGCAACAACATTCTCCTTACCCTAAATGTAGCGAACCTCAAAGTCGTACTCACAGAGGAACTCCATCCAACGGCACTGTCGAGCATTCAAATTCGGCTGAGTGAAGATATACTGCAAACTGCAATGATCACTATGCAACTCAGACCAATGTCCCAAAAGGAAATGTCTCCAACACACAAGTGCATGGACAACAGCTGCTAACTCCAAATCATGGGTGGGATAGTTCAGTTAATGATCCTTGAGCTTACGGGACTCATATGCAATCACTCGTCCCTCCTACATGAGAACTACCCCTACACCCTCCAATGATGCATCAGTGCACACTACAAAATCACCTGTAGGATCTGGCACTACCAGGATAGGTGCACTAGTCAGCTACTCCTTAAGAGCCTGAAATGCTGACTCACACTGATCTAACCACACAAACTACTTCCCTTTCCGCTGAAGAGAGGTGATGGGATGGGCTACTCGAGAGAAATCTCTCACAAATCGGCGATAGTAACCCACCAATCCCATGAAACTACGAACCTCAGTCACATTCGTTGGTGCTGGCCAATCTACAATAGCCTGAATCTTAGAAGGATCCACTGAGATACCTTCTCTTGAGATGATGTGACCCAAATATCTCACCTCAATCTGGAAGAACTCACACTTGGCCAAATTTCCAAACAACTGATTATCTTGCAAGCACTGTAACACTTGCTGCAAATGGCCTTCATGCTCCTCCATAGTCCTTGAATAAATCAAAATATCATCAAGGAACACGAGAACAAACTGATCAAGATAGGTATGAAACACCCCATTCATCAAACTCATGAAAATCGATGGAGCATTGGTCAAGCCGAAAGGGACAACCGTGAACTCATAATGCCCATAACGTGTGCGAAATGCTGTCGGATGAATGTCTGCCTCATGAATGTGAATTTGATGGTATCTTGACTTCAGATCTATCTTGGAGAACACATTGGCTCCCCTCATCTGATCGAACAAATCATTTATTCAAGGCAACGGGTATCGATTCTTCACCGTCACTTTGTTCAACTGGCGATAATCAATGCACAAGCAAAGAGATCTGTCCTTCTTCACGAAGATGACAAGTGCACCCCAAGGGGATACACTAGGATGAATGAAACCCTTCTCCAGTAAATCCTCTAATTACAACCGCAACTCACCGAACTCCTGAGTAGTCATGCGATAAGGTGCCTGAGAAATATTCTCTGCACCAGGAATGAGATTGATACGAAAGTCTATGTCGCGCTTAGGCGGCATGCCTGCAATATCACTCGAAAAGACATCTGCAAACTCCTAAAGAATAGGATGATCATTAAGAGATACCTCCTGAATCCCTCAGCAAGATCACTAACAGAAATAGCGAACATTTGACAACCTTTCCGCATGGCACACTTCAGCTGCATCGCTGAAATCACATGGAGAGAAATGGGTCTTTGAACCCCAACTAACTCAACACACTCTCCAACATTGTCAACACACTAAATTGACTTACGCCGACAATCTATACTAGCTAGGTGGGTCTCCAACCAATCCATGCCTAAAACAATCCCATAGGACCCCAAAGGCAACACACAGAGATCCACTATGGTAGTGAAGGTGCCCAAATCCAACACACAACCACGAACAAGGGAGTCTATAGCCACCTTGGATCCAGTAGCTAACTCAACCTACCAACCAACGTCTTGCCTTGCCACCACGAGTCCACAACGCTCCACAAGACAAGGAGAAATGAAAGAATTTGAAGCTCCTAAATCAAACAAGATAGATGTGGTAATCCCACATAACACACCTGAATACTCGACTACAGTGCCCTGATGCTCAGCCTGACAGTTATCAACTGCCGTAAAAACTCTATGTGATCTGCCAGCCTCACCTACTGTCAGCTCTGAAGTAGCCTGTCTCTGACTACCTCTAGCTATTGATCTCTGAGGACAGTGAGCAACTATATGACCATGCTGCCCACAAGCATAACAACCACCCCTACCAAAACCTCAGCCTGAAAAAGGTGCACATGACTGCTGGGATCCACCACCCCTAGAACTCTGCTGAGCACTCTGAAAACTCTGAGATGGACCACTCTGCTACCTACTCTGAGAGCGATGACATGAATGATCTCTAGCAAGTGGAGTACCAGGATTCTGCCCACCCTGCTGAGACTGAGTAGGCCTATGCCTCTGTCGCTGACCATGTCTACAAGGTGTAGTATGAGATCTAGATGGTCCAGCTCCCTAAGACTGTGTACCCTGAGCAACTGATCCTAAAGGAGGGGCACTACCAATCTGAACACCTACCTAACCACCAAAACCTCTAGTCAAATTCTCCTCTATCAACCTCGCCTTCTCCACGGCCACCTCTAAGGTCTTCGACTCAAACACACAAATACCACCACTGATACGGGCATTCAAGCCCCTGATGAAATGTTGTACTAACATCGACTCATCATCAGAAATACTAGCATATTGCTTCAGCTCAAAGAAGCGGTGCTCATACTGATCTACTGTCATAGTCAACTAACGAAGTTCATGGAACTCATCAGCACATCTCTGTCGATAGTAGTCTGAAAGAAATCATGCATGGAACCTCTCTAAGAATAGTCCCCATGACACGGAAGCAATGTCTAGGTGAATTTTTTGCTCCTCTACTCTCCACCATGTAGATGCAAATCCTCTGAGATGCATAATGGCACATCGAGCTCTAGTATTGCTACTATAAGGATGCATAGCAAAGCATCGATTGAGATTGATCAACCAAGTCTCTGCCTTGGTACCTATACCAAAACCATCAAAAGTAGGGGGATGGGCCCTAAGAAGATCCCTCATGTGACCTGCAGTAACACTGTCTCCATCCACCCTATCCCTCATAACAACTACTCTCGAATGATCTGGACTACGAGAACGCTCACGCTCAGCTCCAGCATCCTGACCATCCCGACGAGAAGGGTATGACTCTGCCTCATAAGATACCTCCTGACGAGGTCCTAATCGGTCCAAAAGCTACTGTAAAATAGCTAAAACATGGGCACCCCCGAGCCCTTCGACTTGATTCTCAACACGCGGTTCCTCCCAACGCTCACTCTGATTGCCCTGATTACCCTGATTGCCCTGATTGTCTTGATTACCCTGATTAGCATCATGCTGGGTGCTACATCAAAGAACAATGGCTATACCTCTAATTCTACCTCTGGCTCTACCCCTAGGAGGCATCCTAAAGAAACAAAGAACACATCAAAATAGATCATCACAAAGACGACCTAATCACCATACTAAGGCATGAAGGCATAACAACATGACTATAGAACAATATAACAAGCTCACGCCACACACACCAAACACAACAAAACATAGAAGGCTCAAGTACGCCAGAGCTCCCAGTGTGTGAACATGGGCTTTGATACCAAATGTAACATCCTGCTACGTAACCCTGAAGGGTAAGAACCAAAAGGGGAAAGATAATTTTTTTTTGGCAATGGTAATCAACATACACAAATTTAGTTGTCAATTAGATAGATTGACACCATTCATTTTAAACACCAAAGCAAATGTTCCTAATCCCATCAGATAAAAACAAGAGTCCATAAGCATCAAATACAGTTGGATCCAATACCCACATCAAAATCCGTAAGGCAATAAAGGAACATCACATTTCTTCTCATTAAATACAATGATTACAACTTCTCTTCTAAGAGAGTTCAATTACATAACTGCATATACAATTAAAATGACATATTCCAAAATATAATACACGTACATAGCATAGTCCTGAGTATAATACAAAGACTGAATAGGTACAATAACTAAATGAAGTGATGGAGAGAGAGATCATCTCCAACTGGCACTCTAAAACCTGTTCGTCAGTCCCCAATGGTGGTGGCAATGCCTCCCAACCATGTGGACTCCTAAGAGACCAACCCACCGTGCTCAGAGATAGTCTCAAGGCCCAAACGGATGAACAACAATAAGGGGGTATAAGATGGCCAACACACACATCAGACACAGAGCAGACACGGAGAACAATGCTTACAGTCAAGGTCATAATAAAGGTGTACTCATCTAAGTCATAGGTTGGGTACTACTCATGACTGCTAAGGTGCTAGATACTAGAGTGTAATCATATGGAGTGTCATCATATGTGCTCGAAGGGATGGCACACACGGGACCAAGTACCTCTCATACAAATGAGGATACTCAATCATACCTGAATCCATGTCCCCCAGACAAGCGCTTAAGGCCATGCACGAGGTTTAATTATCTTATTAGTGTTTTTACCCCAATGTTTAAGTTTTAGTTATCACTTATTAATGTAACTCTGCTACTAGTTCCCCTGGCAGCCACTTGCGGGCCCCAGGCCTATAGAGAGCCACTCCAATAGACCACTCTAATGCCTAGACCTTGTTCATCTCGTTTGACTAAACGAGGAATCCGAAAAGAATAAAACAATGGTGTAGAAATTAGAAATAGAGGAATGTGGTATACAAAACAAAAGCTTCCATAGGCAGTGTAGTGTTATTGAAACTAGCCCTATGCCAATTAGATCAGTTGTATAATAACTCTAGTGACCCTAGTTTGGTCACAATTAGCAAGGTATGAACGGATAAAAAAAGAATAAGCACGACAAAAGGGTATAGCAAGTCTTTTCACAGTCAAATTTTGCATATTGTTTACCATATTTAACATGGCACAATAAAATGTTAAAAAGAATTACAAAAGGGATCTCTTAATCATTTTCCCCTACAGTAGTTCCCTTAGGAAAATAATAAGTTGTTCCAAAATAGCCATTACCAATTGATGCGGCCTATTTAGGCGTTGCATGGTACAAAGGCACATTAAAGGCTTAGATTCTTAACGAGATATAATCATGCTAAAAAAAAACACTCACGCCCTAGCATAAGGTAAGAAGTTCATGGAGACACAAAATTCTCAGCATACAAGGACTTCAAAGAAGGGCAGGGACACTAAATACCCTAAGTTCATTTCAATTGACATCTACAAGCTTAAGGAAAACACATCCGCTCAATGCCACAGATCTCGGAAGTAAATACCCTAAGTCTACAGGATTTAAGAGAATGAGATTACGGAAGTAAAATAATCTGGAGAGGTATTGAGGTAATAATAAGAGAGAAGATATTGATACCAAAATCAAAGTACCCTACCAGAGACTGAGATCTTGAAAAGATTTAGTCAAGCTATTCATAGCAACAAGAGGAGAAGATGAGAAGACTGATTAATGGGTAAAACAGATCATAGTGAAAAGCTATGCAGAGGCCGATAAGCAAGGGCCAATAAAAGAATTATACAAGATGTTTAATGTTTACATACAGGCAATTAATAGGTCGCAAGAAGGTCTACTTCTATGGAAAGAGATATGCCAACAATAGCATCCATAGGTTGATTATTCAAATGAGTACTAACCATAAAATAATAGCACTAATTATTTATTGCCCACGCTAAACAAGAAACTATACAAGTTTTTTCTCAGAAGAAAGAAAGTCACCAAAACGAAAAAAAAGAAAAAGAGATCAAATGAAATATTTATTGATTGGCTGATAAAACTAAACAGACCAAAGGCTCTTTTCTCAAATGAGGACATCAGAAGGAAAATAAGGAAAAAGGATCTGCATTTTAACTATCGATCCCATGTAAGAGGCAGCGTAAATATCTAGCATTTAAGTCTATTTCTGGCATAGCTTTAGAAATGACAGTAGTGGAGTTTCAATTTTTTTTTGTGTTTAATAAAATATGCAGCAACATATATTAGTAATGGGGTTTCAAATTTTTTTCCTATGCTAAAGAAATAATAGCAACATATTTTAGATTTTTACAAAGACAGTAATGGGGTTTCGATGTTTCTGTGCTTAATGAAATCGTAGCAAATTTATTCTAGTTTTTTTTTTATGCTAGAAAAATAATGACCAGAGGTAAATACCTCTACACGAAATCTCACCAGATGGCATTCTTTGTGTTGGGAAGACAAGGACTAAAGATCGTACTCCCCTTAGCTCCCCTCAGCTCTTGAAATTTGATCACTTCCTAATTAAATCCGCCCCTATCTTTTTTCTCTTCTATGTTTTAAACCCTCTGCCTCACTCCCCAAAAATGCGTTGACTCTCTCCTCCAACTATCCATACACACCTCCCATCTTAGATATTTTTCATCTCTTGCATTTAACATTTTTACCAACCTCTCTTATCCTCCCGCGTCCTCTTCCAACTGCCCTCAAGATATTTTTCTGCATCCTTAACTCACTCAGCCACCTCACCATGGCACCAAGACATTAAATTTTGCATTAACCCTTCCACCAAACGTGAGCGTTGTTACAGTTTCTTTTACTTCTTAATAGAGCTTTCTTGCTTTGGTTGAAAAATAATCCTATTTGCATGCTTATGTTTCAATTTGTTGGATTATGCAAGTCTATAAAGGTTGTTTTGGCCATGCGTGATAGTTATCTCTATTTCCTTCAAATCTTTTCATTTCCTCATTTTTTGGTTTTGCAGAGTGCACAAGATTGGAGAGAGTTGAAGTCTGCATTTCCATGAAAGAAGAACAAAGAGAATGCCTTGATCTCTGAAATTTCTCCCTATCATTTTCTAGTAGCATAGTTTCCAATATATTTGTTTCTTCTACTTCATAATAGAGATTTCTTTCTTTTGTTGAAAAATAATCTTATTTGCATACTTATGTTGATTTGTTGGATTATGCAAGTCTTTAAAGGTTGTTTTGGGCCATGCATGATAGTTATCTCTATTTCCTTAAAAGATTTTCATTTCCTCATTTTATTTATTTTTTGGTTTTGCAGAGTGCACAAGAATGGAGAGAGCTTAAAATTTCTCCCTATCATTTTCTAGTAGCATAGTTTCCAATATATTTGTTTCTTCTACTTTGTAATAGAGATTTCTTGCTTTGGTTGAAAAATGATCATATTTGCATACTTATGTTGATTTGTTGAATTATGCAAGTCTGAAAAGGTTGTTTTGGCCATGCATGATAGCTATCTCTATTTCCCTAAAAGATTTTTGTTTCCTCATTTTATTTATTTTTTGGTTTGGCAAGTGCACAAGAATGGAGAGAGGTAAAGTTTGCATTTCCATAAAAGAAGAACAAAGAGAATGCTTGGATCTCTGAAATGTCTTCCTATCATTTTCTAGTAGCATAGTTTCCAATATATTTGTTTCTTCTACTTCGTAATCCTATTTGCATATTTATGTTGATTTGTTGGATTATGTAGGTTGTAAAGGTTGTTTTGGCCATGCATGATAATTATCTTGTAGGTTCAGTGTATAAAGGATGCCAAAGAAAAAGAGGACTTGTCATATCTCACCAAACTAAGGTTTATTTACAGGAAAATCAAAATATATTCCACATATATTACATAGGCTACACAATTTCATATATAAAAAGAAATTTGAAGGTTTATTTTAAAGTTTATTATGCTTTAAGGGACGGGCCACAGTCATATATCCAAGCTCCTCCCCATGGCCCTCCCTCAAAGGAACACTACAACACCCAAGACTATCATAAAAAAAATTTTTGATAGGTAAAGATGAAGAGCATCATAAGTATATTATATTAATATTAAAATGTTTTTACAAAAAATGGTCCAATGATTAGATGAGACATTACAAAGCTTGCCAAAAAAAGAGGTAGAGGAGACCTCCAAAAACCAAAAACCCAACGAGAATCTGCCCCCAGGTGATGTATCTTCCACTTGCATAGTTGCATATGAACATATGCAGGAACATATATGGAGGAACATATGAAGCCAGAGGATTGAAGTGGATAAGGAAAGACCAAGCAGCAAAGGTATCTTCAATCTTGAAATAGAGAGAACGACCCAATTGTCTCTTATAAAAAATAAAAACTAAAGGAACCTTCCAAATGTTCAGATGAAATAATTTTGAAGACTGAGGTTCAGGGCATGAAACACACAACCCAAATGAGGCTTATCAATAAGATCTACATGATCTGCACACGCCAACAAACCTCCAATCTCAGCTAGACCTGAATGGAGATCATAGTTTGCAAGAGCTTGGTTGAGTTTTTCCTTCGAGATCAAGAAACCATGGATAAAATTTGTAGCCAAACCTTTGACCATATCCACCTATTGGATAACATCCATAGCATTTGAAATAAAGTGCAAGGCCAAATGAGAAGCATAGCATACCATGGAGTTCAACAAAAAATCCTTTCCCATAACCTCAATAAGAGCCTCTTCCACATCTTTTGAATGTAAAATGAAGGCCCGTTGAAGACCACCACCTCTGTCAATAGAACCATGATGCGGAATGACAGACATGGCTTGCCAGAGGTAGGCAAATATCCAAACCTGAGTGTTCATCAATTTGTATAGTTTAATACTTTTATTTAATAAGTTTATATGTTGTACACAAATACTAAAATTAGGTCCCATTAGTTGTACATGTGAAGGATTTTAAATGAAAGTTGTACTACCACACATGATTCAATTGAAAAATGGACAAGTGTCGAAATGAGAAATGGACAAGTGTCCAAATGTGATGAAAGGTGATCACTTAATTCAAATAAAATATTTCAATTAGTTGGGATATGTGACGGAAATTAAATAAATAAATAAAATTTATTTAATTAATTGGATAGTGGGATTATGATATGATATAGAAATTAATTAAATAAATAAAATTTATTTAATTAATTGGCTAATGGATAAGTGGGATTAAGAGTGGGATATGACAAAATGCTACATGATGTCTAAGTAATATTTTTGACTAGGTGTTCTAAGACATGGACAAATTTGGGTGTCTACAACCACCATCATCTTAAATAATTTATATTTATTTAATTAATTTAAATATATTTTCCCCATCACCTAGATAAATTAAATAAATTATATTTATTTAATTAATTAAATCTCTTTTCTCCAACACTCAAATTAATTAAATAAATTATATTTATTTAATTAATTTTAATCCATGACTAGATTGAGAGATGTAGTATGAAATGAGTAGTTGAGATGAAAACTTAGTTTGACATTTGTGTCTCTCATTTACTAGTATAGCTATATTTGAAAAAAAAAATATCTAAAGTACACCGAGATGGATCCAATGCATCATTTATTACAAAGGGCCTAACACAAAATGGAAGTAATTGAGCTATGTTAATCATAAAGCTTGATTTTTGAGTGGCTATCGTATGCCTATGAGGATCTGATGATTTTGTTGCAATTGACTCATTATCACCTGTTGCAAAAGATAAAATGTACATTTCAAAAAATACAAAATATATGTTTCTGTTCTTTAGTGTAGTAATTTCAAGTAAATAGCAAATTTTCATGTCTTTTCTTGGAAGCTATGTTAGGGCTTATTTCCTTGTCTCTTTGACATTGAGATTAATATAAACTGCCAAACTTTTTGATATCAAGTTGCCCTTTGTATGGAAAGCAAGATTTATGGGGCTAATCTCAATAGTGGTCATCTCCCTACACGGTATGATGCCCATTTTCATTACTGTGATGCTATGAATGGTTGCAACTGGTGGTGTTGGTATTGCAGATGTTGTTATGGACGCATGTATAGTAAAAAATAGTCCATCCACCATCCACTTATGGCATCAAATATACATAATTTACTCGTTTGATTGATAGCAAGTGTTGATGGGTGTTTTCATTGGATTTCACTGTAAAAATTTGGAGCCTAGGTTTGGGGACCCATTTACAAACACTCAGGTTGCCTTGTGAGATTAAATTATGTCATTGCTGATCCTTCTGAACATGCCCTCTATGTTGGGGGAATAGATGGGAGGATCTATGTTGTTGTTCTTAAAGTATATTTTAGAGGAAACAATGGGATTAGTGATAAAAATGGGATAATTGGTTCACTTTTTTATCACAATGGAAATATAACATCCCTGATTTTTAGCATGGATGGAGTTACTTTGGTGTCGGCATCTGAGGATTGTACCATTCGCCTATGGGATACCCACTCTAATTGTGTTGTTAGGATGTTTAACCAAAGTATGGGTCCTGTGAGCAATATTTTAGTGTTGCCACAAGTTTGAAGGCCTTCCTATCATGGGTCACAGTTGGCTAGTCACAAGATCTATGTTGAAAATGAGAGGTTTAGTGATTCTAGCTATCTCAAGGATATGCCAAGGTTTTTCTTACCAAATGTGGAAAGAGCTGCCACTAGTTTAGAATTTTAGTGCCATAGGATTGGAATGGTGGAGCTCTAAATAAAAGAGTTGGAGGCCATGAAAGTGAATTTAGCAGTAGTGAATGAGGATCTACAATGTACCTTAGATATGCTTGATAAATTGATAAAAGTTTACCATAAGTTCATAGGACTTTGCTTTTCTGAGGTTGTAACAGACAATCAGAGCTTGGATACAGACAAATCAGCGGGAAAGGATAATATAATGTTTATAGATAAAAACATAGATGAGAGTCGTCATATGTTGTAGTAAATTGTAGCATTTGTTTTGTCTATAAGGTGTAGCATAAAATGTAAAGGAAAAATGTAAAGGAGGAATGTTTTGTTTCACTGGGGAGTTGAGGTGTATACTTTATGGAGGTCACTGCATGTGGTGAAGACCATGCTTTTGCTTCTTGTACTTGATCAAATGTTTGTCAAATTCATGCAAAAAACTATTGTATTTGTAATTTTGAGAACATTTTTTCTGTAATAGTTTAGATTGTCTACCTGTTGGGGAGGATGATTTCAGATTTCTTTTAAAATACATGAACTACTATATCAAACTAAGATGCATTATAAGTTAGGATGTCAAAATTTAGAATCATACTTTTGAGACTAAAAGCCTGTTGAATTTAGAAGTTGATTGTAACTTGTGACAAGTTCATCTTTCTTTAAAAATATTGTTACTAATTTTTTTTTCACTCTTAAAATTAGTTGGACCTAAGTGTAATTGTTCAGAAGGAATAAAAGAAAACTTCAAAGTTATGCATTTCTTGAATGGTTGATGCCTTGACAAAGTTGAAAAGAAGACCCAGTTGTCAGGATGACCCTTGGACTGATAAGTTATCATGACAAAAGAATAGATTATCAAGGGATCAAAAATTCAAGGAGATACATTTGTTCTACAAAGTTTGATCTTTCAGGAGTTATAGGTTATATTGATTATTCAGTTAATCAGTTTTTAATAAAAGAGAGAAAGATATTGTATTACACTATTATTTGATGTCATGTTTTGAACATACATCCAGGTATCTGTTACTTTATCTCATGCATTGATTGAAAAGGAAATACATATACATCATATGCATTAGAGAAACTAACAGATCATGTTTAAAAGAAGTGTTCAAATGTGTCCCACACAAGCTGTGGAAGTAACTAGACTGAGCAATTGCAGGCATGCAAGCTATGTATCTGTTTGATAAAAGAAAAGAGAAAACAACATATGGTAAATCTAAACATCCATCATTGCCTGATGATGGAGTTTGTTGAAGCTAGCCTTCAAGTCTTCAACTTTCAGTCTTCACTCCAAGCCATCATCAAGTTGAAACCTGCAAAATTTTGGGGACAGCCCTGTTAGTGCTCTAGATGTTTACAGTTATCACATGCTTTTATCAAACAGAGACATCTACTTATCATATCATGCATTCAAATAAGAGATCAGATCAGATATATGACACAAATTAGGAAGAAATCATGAAGGAGATCAATCAATGCTATCAGGTACTTTTTTATGCTAACTTGTTTGATCACTGTGTAGGTATAGGATAAATTTTGTTGTTGATTTGAAGACAAATAAACATGTGGATTAAATGTGGCCCCCACAAGGGTTTGAGCCTAGTATGTTTCTTTTCATTTTTGAAAAGAGTATCATAAAAGATAGGATGCATCATTCTAAGCTATATCATGCATCATCTAATCAACTTGCAGAAATGATATGTCATCATGGCATTATTACAGCTGATTAGAGAAAATTAGATTACAGTCATCTAGGCTACAAGATCCATCTAAGGTATAGTATCATTATGAATGCATGTATTTATTTCATCATAGCTAATAAAGAGCAACTAACAGAGTGCATTCATAGTACAAGGATATGATACAAGTTTTTAGATTAATGTACCTGATAAAGAGATGAAAGACAACATAGAGAAAGGTACAAATTATGCCTTTAACGAGACAAACCAAAACAACAAGGCATTATTAGCTCTAGGATGATATATGGTAGGTGAAAATGCAGCCATGAAATATATCATTGTCTTGGACCAATAGCTAAGTAGTCATCAATGCCTTGAAGCTTCAAAACCATCAAGATAAATGGATATACAGTGAAACAATTCAAATGCAAGAAGATAGGCCTTAGTTTTCAAAGATGATTCAACACTCTATACCAAGTATTTCTCATTTTACCTCATATTGTCAAAGATCTTCAGAGTTTAATAGTTATATCACATTCAAGTTCCAAGTGTGTCATAGAGATAGTCAAACAAGATGCTACATGGAACAACAGATGATACAACATCCAAGACAAGAGATACAGTGCATACTGAGAATGTGGCAATCACATGCTAGTCACAAAGATGCAAATGATAGATGCATATAGCATGCTCTCTGAAGAGCACTCATCAAGTGATAAAGACTGTCACTTACTATCAAAGATCTTAGAAGAAGAACAAAACAAGAGCAGCATTCATTTATCATCACTGTCATGACAGTCAAGTATAAATCCAAAAGCAAGAGACTATCATGTCTATAAGTGGAAGGGTGCAAATACAGTATGCACAGTAGAGTATTAAGAATGCCACAGCCCAAAGATAACAAGGTGGTTTCCATACACTTCATCAACTATTTTGATGAAACAAACTCTGCCTCATACACATTGGAGCTACAGTGATGCCATGATACAGTCAACAATGTCATACAGAGAGATACCATGAAGAAAAAAGTCAGGTTCAGTCACCTTCACCATAGAGAGTCAGGGGCAGGATGAATAAAGTGGCTTATACAAGCAAGAAATAGTACGAGTAGATCACAATTACCATATCCATCTACAAGAGTAAGTCAATGATGGAGAAGAAATAGCAGAAGAAGATTCTATAGTAATGGTGATTGACAATTCAAAAAAGTAAAGAGCCCTCTTTCTTTTATGCCATCATGATGCAGTCATAGTAAACAGACAGCCAAGGGGAAAAATGCATGATACATTTGATACTATAACATTCAAGTGATGAGACAAACAATGAGTGTATGAATATGTTTATCTATGCTACAGGTATACCTTAAGAATGCCATAGACAACAAGGAGGAAAATATATGATGTCTAGAACACAGAAGAATCCCGATACATATGACAATCAAGAGAAGACAAATGATATCTATGTCATAGTATAAATCCAGTTGCAACAAAGATAGTACCCAGTCAAAGATGATGCCACCTAATAAAAGTTCACCATACTATAGTTTGCAAGTTGAAGAGTACAAGTTATCATATGCAAACAAATAAAGAGACCATCTATGCTATAGGAGAGTCTCATAGAGGTGCCAAGGTATGCTACAGAATATTAGATGATAACAATGTATGCTACAAAATAATTAAATGATTTGTTGTCATACAGAATATAAGACTTGCTTATGCCAAGTAGCTACAATGAGACCACAGTCAAGCAATTGCTCTATAGAAAGAGAGTCTGTTATGATAAAGAGTAAACCCATTTTATAGAAAATCAAACTCTAGTGCTAATTTTTGCACCCACGCTCAAGAAGACTCAAATAAAAGAGAAATACAGTCATATTCATTATAGAAAAGTAGCATTTTTCATGATAAGTGTGTACCCATCTATAGGATGAGCAAGGTCTTTCAAAGATCTCAAACCCTCAGGTTTCTTTTACACTTACAGGTAAAAAGAAAAAGCAATGAAAGATATAGGAGAATGGCCATAACAGTTTGAAGCCTTGAATGTACAAAAAGAGCAAACCCTTGATAGGAAGTTCAAAACCTTGTTTCTCTTCTTCATTTACAGCCATAAACAGAAAAAGATAGCAGTGAAGAGCATGGCCATGGCAGTGTGAAGGTTTTTTTGTACAAGAGGGGTTGAAACCCTAGCTTCCAAACTAAACAAACCCTCCACATTCTACTTTTCTTGGTGCTTGTATTCAGATAGAGCATGAACATAAAAGGTAGAGGCCTTAAAAAAATGCAAAAAGATGTTAAAAAACCCTCATTTCAAAAACTCGAACCCTCAATTTTTTTGCATCTACAGACAACTCAAAGTAAAAAGAAGATATATGCAGTCATGGCCAAAAGTGATAAGCCATTGTTATCAAAAAATGCAATACCCATAACTTCAACAGACCTTGCCATTTTTTTTTCAAACTGTGAAAAGAGACAAAAGAAGCTATAGAAGATGAAATGACAAGAGCTTACCTCATTTCACCGATAGGAAGAAGCGTCTACCCATGGCCTCACAATGGCCTTAAATCTTTCAAGAACAGGTGAAGGTTGCAAGGAAAGATATAGAGAAGAGAAAATGTGTTAAAGAATGCATAATGACAACAAGAGAGCCATAAAAAAGGAAACAAGGCCATAGCCATAAAAAAATAAAGCCATAGAGATGAGTAAATGCCTCATACAGAGCAGGAAATAGCATTACCTTCTCTATTAATGATGCAGTTCCAATATGCAACCAAAGATCCCATTGAGAGGAGTAAAAAAACTAGAGCCATGATGAATGCACTCAAACCCTAGGTTGGTGGATCAAAAGTGTAGAGCTTCAAAGAAGGAAGTCAAATTGAAGAATGAACAAAAATTAGGGTTGTTTCCTCACTTTTCTTCAAAGGTTCTTTTTTCAAGTGTGTCTTTTGACTTGTAGAAAACAAATAATTACATTATCCAAAAGAGATGCCGTGGTCAAGACTTTGGTCTTGAAAGTCCCTAGTCATCATAACATGGAGTGGCCGACAGTAGTTTTTTAGACTTGATTTTTATTAAGTCAAGAGGGCTGATATGATGAAGGGGAAGGCTTCAATGGCTTACAAACTTCTTAAAGATTCCTTGGTGGTTGGGTTATGCATAGACAAGGTTTCACATGCTATGTTCCTTGTCTTATTCAAAACATCAAAAGGTAATGATACTTCAAGATTATGCATGGTGGCTAACAAAGCCAAGAGGGTGCATGGAGTTTTCAAAGGTAGGCATTTATGCATGATGGCAGTATGATGGTGCAGTGATGGGTCATGGAGTTGTTTTTCTTTCTTGATCTCAAGTTATGGGGATATAAGGTCATTTAGAAAATGTAATGTATGTGCACTAAGGCAACAAAGGGGAGTCATAAGTATGTTTATGCATATTTGTTGTGTGCATGGACTGTCATGTGGAGTGACTCAGATTTTTTATTTTTCTTGCAGAGGAGGATAAATATTTTCTCACTGATCATGGAGTGATAAGGAGTTTGTATTTGTCCCTACATCCTATTTTTTGCTCATATCATGCAAAATAGGCAAATGTAATTAGAGTGATAAGGAGTCATATTTTTCTTCTAGTCATGCATGATTTTACATACAAATTAATTGTAAATAAATAATAAAGTAATATTCAATAAATTACTTTATTATTTTTTACAAATTGTAAAATAAAAAAAAAGAACAAATAGTAACCAATAATAGAGTATTATTCTATTACTTTATTATTTACTCACAATCAATTTTGCTCATGAGAAATCATGCAAATTGATTAGTTGAGTTAACTAGGCCGCCTAGGAGATTTTGCATGATTTTTAGGAGTATTTTTAGGGTCCTTGGTTATTTTTTTTTATCAAACATATGGAGAGGCTCAAATTGAAGCTATTTTTGCTCAATTTGTGGTAGTTTTAGGCCCTAATTTCGAGGATTTTTGATGTTTTTTAGGAATGAGTATTTTTAGAGGTAGTTATCTGCAAGTCCATATTTTTTGCATGCCTCTTGGAGAGAGCAGGCCTATATATTGTAAAGAAAAAGTTTGTTTTTGCTAGTTCTTGATTCTCATTCTGATTCAGACAGATTGGAGAATTCTTGTAGCTCACTTTTATAGTTTTATTGAGAGATCGATAGGTTATAGGTTATATTTTGTCTTATTTGCAAAGCTTTCTTTTGTTTGTTTCAGATCAGTTGAATTACCTTTCCTTTTTGTGCTGAATGTTGAAGTGATTTGATGAAATTTTGCCGTGTTTTATTATTAAACCTTCAAAATTATTGTCTCACCTCCTTGTTTGCAACATTAAAGCATATATTGATCGCAGGTCTTAGGTTGTGTTAACCAGAAATAGTCTTTTTATGCTATGAAAAAACTATTTCCTTCATAAAAACCTATTTTCAAACCTTCCTTAGAATCACTTTTGTGGTATTTATACCAAGTCTGGATTGTGTAAAAGTCATATTTTTGGGTAAACATTGTAGATCAGATTGTATTATTTTTATCCATATCGGGTGCATCACCATTTTACCTTTAGCATTCATTTAGTTTCTTTCTTCCCTTTTACCAAATCTGACAAAATCCCCCTTCTGCTCGATGGATAACCATACCTGAATTGGAAGCTCCCATTTTGACTTGCATAGGGAGAATACTGGCAAAGGTTGTGGACAATGGTTTTGCAATTACCAATTGCTTTTGTTTGTAAATTTCTAAAGCCATTTTCAACCAATCCATTTTGTGCAATCCTACAATCATGCATTCTTGAGATCACATTGCATTGGGTCATTCTGTTAATCAATTTACATGCCTTGTCTATCATTTCACATTTGCATACATGTCTACCGGAGTCCTCCTAACTCTAATAATTGACAAAATCCTATCTTATGTTGTGACGATTGTCCATACCATGCATCAAAGCTCCCATTTTGGCATAGGTAGGGAAGACGTTGGCAAAGGTTTGGAATTTTCCTTTACGCCTACCCATTGCATTTGCTTGACAGTTTTTAAAGTCTATTTAGCAAACCCATTTTGAACATATCCTGCTATCATGACATTATATGAGATCACATTCTTGATGCATTTTGTCAAACAGTTCATGTGCATCGTCTATGCCTCCACATTTTACACGCATGTCAACTAAAACATCTAATAGAAATTCCCCTTTCATTCTGTTTTGATGGATGTCTATACCCCATCCAAAGTGTCAATTTGTGCACAGGCAGAGAGAATGCTAGAAAATGTTGAGGAGTTTGGGTTTTACACCCACCAGTGGGCAAACTGAGATGCTGCACATTATTATAGTGTAAGCCTATTTTTCAGATTGATTCATTTAGCATCATCAATAATTTCACAAGGACATTGCCCCTGTTTAAGATGATGGAAAATGATTCACAATCTTGGAGATACATTTTGTAGTAGTGTGGCAAATCTACACATACTCGAAGGTTTATAACAACTATAATAATGAGAATAAGTGTAAGAAAATTAGAATAGATAAGAGATGTAAGTAGGATTTTATAAGGAATTATAAAAATATATATATAAAGATTAAGTAAGATAGAAATAGATAAATTTTTTAATAAAAAAGTAAAGAAAATTAGAACAAAATGAAAATGTGTGATTTGTACCCCTGACCTGCCATATACCATTATGGGTGCTCAACCAACACACTGTTATCAAGATTCCTTTTTTTTTTTATGACTGAATCTTGACATTCATTACTGATAGAATATCTTTCTGGTTATGTTACACACAATATAAATTGACAAAATTGATTAAAAGAATCTTCTCTAAGCAATCTTCTTCAAGGTTATATTTTCTTTAAGACCTTCTCTATATTGGATGTTACCCTCATTACTATTATGTATATATATGCTTGAAGTCATTAATAGCTAAATAATGTTTGAATCTCATAGGAGAACCTTGTTAATAAGGTATGGGTATTTCTCCAACAATAGTAAGTTTGAATATTTATTTTGATAATGATGTAAATTATATGATTAAATGTTGTAAGATGTTAAAGAATCGGTGATTTGCAAGAATTATTTGTATGAATAATCGGGAATGTGATTTTATGAGTGAGTAATTTGATTTGTGAATGTATGCAAAGACGCCGTATGGTTGAATCTTGTTTCTACTCTATAAATTGTTAGAAGAATCCTAAGAAATAGATAAATATTATTATGTGGGATTAGAATTCTAAGTATTAAATATAAAATTTGCTTGAGATGCCTTGGTCAATAACATTCTTTTCACAATATGAAATTATATAGATAATATATGATTTATGAATTAGCAAGCTTGTTAAGTTTATCTGTTCATTAAAGGTCATATTGCTTCCCAAGGATTATTCAGAATTTATTCATATTCTATTTTTCCTTTTGGCATTGTACTTGAAGAACAAAGTTATTAGTTAACCCTAATTGTATGAGTGGTCTTAACGCTATTAGTTTTTAATTTGTACTATTATGTTGATATTGTTGTATACATGATACTTGTTTCAAGCTAGTTATTCCCGTTAATGCCCTATAAACTAGTATATTTTCTTTATGCAAGTTCTTCTTTCAATTTAGTTACATAAACCTTATAAATCAACATCTAAACTCAAACAAATCGCAGTGTTTGCTTTATACGGTAAGTCTGTGTCAGGTTTACGGGTAATGTCGTTGCGTTGAACCAAGTACCTCGTGCCTAACATAGCTGCAACAACAACGTCTAGGCACCGTCCCTCTAAATCGTCAAGGAGTAATAAGGAACATGTCGAAGTTAAATCCGCAGGAAAGGAAACTCTACTCATATATCTCATTAAGAAGATTAACTAGAAATAAAGGATGAGTCTATTGAAATAATGATTACCATGATTCTCATTTGGAAAACACTTCAAGCTACTAACAAAAAATGAGGCTTATTGACACGTGAGTATAGATCAGGGAGGACATGTGGAATGTTAGATAGGGCAACTAGGCTGATCCAAAAACACTATCTATCATATGCTCTCACCTCACCCTCGTAGATCATGGTGAAAGTACTAGGGGATCAGGAACAGACTTAGTCACAAAAATTACCTAATTTGTCTTAACGGAGTAAACTAGATTTCATTAGAAGACACCTAATAGGGATTGCTCCACACTAGTAGTAACTGATAAACACCCTTTTAGGTGTTTGTGGCAGTGAACTAATTTATGTCTTTCTTTCACCAAGTGGGTGGCAGCCGACGAAGAACTGTCTAGGGCAAGGAATAACCCTAGAAAGGGTTGGATACCCGCTCACAATTACATCAAACATAGTGCAAAATAGAACTACATATTCGCATTCCCCGTGTTAGTCACATCCAAAGGAGGGGGCCTTGATCCCATGGATACAGGGTATGTAGGCAGTCTGGATGGCGAAGGATGCCCCCAGTACTCAGGTCCCTTGGTGGTAGGGTATTCTTTTATATTTTTTGTGTGATGATTTTTGTCTCGTGTTAACAAAAGATTGTCTAGTTAGTTTTGTACAAATGATAAGGATACAGTCTTTGGGGAGAAGGCAAGTTGTCAAAAGTGAATGTAGGATGTAATGAAGAACATAAGTTATGTGTGAGATCCATTGTTCTTATAGGTTATCTTGCATAATGTACCTTCTCTTGTAATGTGTGCTCTCTTCACTAGATTTAAAATTGGTGATATTTTAAGAACTTGATGATTCTAGGAAAGTAAATTGAAGTTTCATTGCATTTCTATATTATGCATTAGGCACTTAGAAAAATTTCACATTTCCTACATCTACCAGATCAAAAATTTTATTCATCGGTATTTTCAAATTTAGAGTTTAATGTTATTTGATTAAGGATGAGTCAGGTCCGTACAATCACTAAAAGGTAAATCTCTTCAATGGTTTAGAGGCTTAAGAGTCAATTCAATTAGATCTTGGGATGAATTAGGTGTTGCTTTGAATAGGCAATTTCAAGACAAGTCTGATCATTTATCATTAGTTGAACAAATGACTACTATTAAGAGGGCTCCACAAGAGCAAATGACAGATTTTAATTTTAGATTTTAGAAAACATGAAATAGAATCCCTGAAATAGTGAAACCATCACCAGAGCATGTTTTTTTGTATTATTTAAGTGCATTAAACTTTGCTATTGCTGTTATGATACAATCCATGGGAGGGGTAACTTTACTAGGTGCTTTTGATATTACAATTAGAGCAGAAAATAGTTTAATAAAAATGTGGCAATGACATGTAAACATAGTTGGTAGGGATGGAAGCAATGACTTGTTATTTCCTGTCCAATAGTTAACTACTAAGGAAATAGTGAGAAAATGATAGCAAGTGTCTAAAAGATGGAGCTTTCTTAATTACTTATGGCACCCCACTACCATTGTGTCAAAGGCCTGATAGAAGTACACGGAGTTCATGTACTACTTAAGCTCATCCTTTGATGACTGAGGATCAATCCCAAAACAAATAGTCTTTGTGTGTAATCTTAAGAACAGAGGGTCCTCCAAAAGAAATAGAAACAATCTCACAACAATCCAACTGAGATACAATACAAACTATACACAGGTTTAAAGTTTGTCAAGACAGTCATGTACTAAGTAACAAAACTGAATTTGTAGGTTATTTGTCCGATTGCAAATATGACTGTCCAGCCAAAATACAACTCAGTGGGCATTAACTGAGCAGAGGCTTCCAACACAATCTTTTACAAATTAAAATGACATACAGGACAAGGCACCACAACAGATAATTGATCAATAGTCTTTGTTGCTTAGAAGTTACTTGTTACAGGCCCGATTTTGAGCTCCCAATTCTCTGCAATAGTAGGAAATTCTCAAAGACACAGTATATCATGAAGGGAAAACAATCCCCGATTTGTTCATTCTGTCTAGTGCACATCCATACAAATTCTATGTTATGTTTTTGCAAGGAATAAATAGTTCAATTTAAAACTAGAGTCGATCCCCCATTTCAGTGATCATATTTTTGTGTTGAGGCCATCCATGTTGCCAAAGAGCGTGCTCCTTCCCTATTTGGACTATAACGATCATGACTAAGTTCTATAAAAAATTACAATCATAAGAGGTTGGGATTATTATAATCATAGGAGACTAGGTTTATTACAATCATAAGAGGATGGGTTCAAATTTGAGATATGTACAACTTATAGAATCTATATAGTTTATATCTAGCATGTGCAGGTTGAAATTTATATGGTCTGATTGGGATAAGCATAATATTTTTTAAGTTAATAATTTATTGTTTCAAAACTTGTATTACATGTATTAATACACAAGTGTAAATGTCAAATAGATCCATTGAAAATATCAAGATGCATTTATATGAAAACTTTATTAAATATATCTTAAACATAAATTTGTCCATGCCAAATATAAACCTATTTATGTCCATCTGAAGCATAAACATGTTTGTACATAGATGCATAAATGTCCAAACATGTTGAAAATATATAAACAGAAATGTTTATACATGTTTGGAAATATAAACATAAACATGTCCATACATAGATGCATAAATGTCCATACATGTCAAATATATAAACATAAACATCCATACATGCCAAATATAAACATAAACATATAAATATTCATATCTCAAACATAAGAACTCATAAACAGAAATGTCTATATCTCAAACATAAATGTCAATCTCTTAAACATGTTAGTTATCAGCTAGTTTGATCATCATGTGGGCTCCTAATCGAGCGACCCTCCGAGTGACAATCCTGCTCTGGTAGATGCAACAAGCCCTACAAAAATGTAATTAAATTAGAATATATATATATATAAACACATGTAACACATGTTTCCTACATACATACACACATTATATATATATATATATATATATATATATATATATATATATATATATATATATATATATATATATATATATATATATATATATATATATATTTCAATATTTGATAATCAACTCACCTCTGGGATGTGGTCACGTGAATCAATTGTTGGAGAAACACATGCATTCTTAAACTACACATGCACATAAAAAAAGAAAAAATAATTTGAAATATAATTTATCTATATAAGGTCCTACAAGAATATGTTTAAATTTTAGAACCTTATGTGATGTATTGCATTTCCCTTTAGGGTATTAACCTCTATTTAAATTTTTGGAAGAATATCAAGGGATTCTTATATTATGGTAAAATGTGATAGGAAGACATTGTTTCACATTCTATTAATAGAAACAACATTAAGATTAATATACATTAGTTTTCCCAAAAAAACAAAAAGAAGCTTCACATTACCTCTTCAGATCCTGGCACTTTACCAAGTAACTTTGTGAAATATCTTGTGCCTTAAAGAGGTTAATCATTTGCACTACTAATCCAGATCACCCTTTTAATAGCTAGAATAACCCAATAGATCACCATTTTAATAGTTAGCTAGAATAACCCAATAGATCACCCTTTTAATAGTTGTCATGTCACATACAGGATAAACACTTTTCCATGTAATAGCTAGAATAACCCAATAGTGCACGTGTACTTAATCCATAGCATTTTCATCAATAGAGAGCAGCATAGGACATTATCATAATAGTTCTTAGCCATTTTTACAAAATGTTTTCGGTTCTATTTAATCCAAGTGTCCACTTCATAGTAGTCCACTTCACAGGAGTCATCACACGACCAGATTTCCAACCAGTATTCCGCATCACAGGCAGTAATTTCCGAATAATCTAAACATGAAACACAAGTGAAATTCTCAGAGCATTCACAGACCAGAATGTCATGGTTGGGAAATGGAATGTCTGGATAATCTGCAGACCAAAAAGACGAAAGACAAGTGAGGCAAATGCAATCCAACTTCATCCCAATTCATTATTGGTAATATAGATCTGAGAAAAAATATGTAGTTAATGCCAATGACAAAACATATTTAACGATGAACAGTTGGGTAATGAGTGGAAAATTGAAATCCCAGCTTCAAATTTAAACAAGAATTAAGTGCTCAATTTGTGAAAAATCTACTATGATAAAAAACTAAATTTAAATTAAAGATACAGCCTCATTTCGAATCTATTCTTATGCTAATAAGAATTTAGTTCAACTACGTATGTATGAGCCCTATTGTGTTAAGGAAATCAATCCCATCTCACCCACAAGCATTTTTTTACTTCTTAAATCTCCACTTGTATCATATGACTATTATTAATTTGCAAATTAATGTGGAAAATGTTTTTATGACAAGAAATTATGGCAAGATCTAGATATACATTTAATAAGTAACCATGTAAGGTAAACAAAAATAGAGCTGTGTGCATATTGGTGTGTGTATAATGAGTTCTTGGGAGTTATGAGCTGTATCACTTTGTTTTTCATTATCCAAATGCATATGCACTTCCAGATCTTGCCAATTTAGACAAAACCTGCTCTCTTATAAGTTTGTCATTATTAGGATGCTGGATTGCTTTATAGGAATTGCAATGAATTAATAACATCATCTTCAGTTGCAGAATATCCTATGAAGACCTTAAATTATGACATTTATGTTGCATGGCCAAACTATCTAACATTCTTCAACACCAATAAGGTGGTGTATGCTGCTTACAATGACTTCATATGGACATCAACTTTTTTTTATGGGAATCTGCTATATACAACTGTTAAGCTCAGATAGATGACGGCAACTCTAAACAAGCAATCTAGTTTATTCTAAGACAACTAGAGTTCCAGTTTTAAGAAGGGCACACAGAGACCCAAAAAAAATTAACTCTAGAGTTCTTAGGCTCAGTAAATGCAAGTTATGCACAGTCAAGAGAAACCCAAACAAAATTCCCAGATCTAACTTTGATCTTATTTCTTTTTTCCATAGTATTTAATCCTCACACACAAAAATCAAATCACTAAGAGAATTTGTTGGCTAAAACTTAGGAGTATAATATGCATAATAAAAAAGGAAATTCAAAACTTTCTAAAAACAAATAAAAGCATATAAAACATTTTTATTTTCCTAAAAGCTTTTCATTTCCTCATCTTCTTTATTTTTTTGTTTTGTAGAGTGCAAAAGAATGGAGAGAGCGCTGAAGTTTTCATTTCCATGAAAGAAGAATAAAGAGAATACCTAGATCTCTGAAATTTCTCCCTATCATTTTCTAGTAGCATAGTTTCCAATATATTTGTTTCTTCTTCTTAATAGAGATTTCTTGTTTTGGTTGAAAAATAATTCTATTTGCATGTTTATGTTTCAATTTATTGGATTATGCAAGTCTGTAAAGGTTGTTTTGGCCATGCATGATAGCTATCTCTATTTCCCTAAAAGATTTTTGATTCCTCATTTTATTTATTTTTTGGTTTTGCAAGTGCACAAGAATGGAGAGAGGTGAAGTTTGCATTTCCATGAAAGAAGAACAAAGAGAATGCATGGATCTCTTAAATGTCTTCCTATAATTTTTTAGTACCATAGTTTCCAATATATTTGTTTCTTCTACTTAGTAATCCTATTTGCATATTTATGTTGATTTGTTGGATTATGCAAGTTGTAAAGGTTGTTTTTGCCATGCATGATAATTATCTTGTAGGTTCAGTGTATAAAGGATGCCAAAGAAAAAGAGGACTTGTCATATCTCACCAAACTAAGGTTTATTTAGAGGAAAATCAAAATATATTCCACATATATTACATAGGCTACACAATTTCATATATAAAAATAAATTTAAAGTTTTTTTTAAAAGTTTATTATGCTTTAAGGGATGGGCCACAGTCATATATCCAAGCTCTTCCCCATGGCCCTCCCTTAAAGGAACACTACAGCACCCAAGACTATCATAGGTTTTTTTTTTATATGTAAACATCAAGAGCATCATAAGTATATTATATTAATATTAAAACATTTTTACAAAAAATGGTCCAACGATCAGATGAGACATTGCAAAGCTTGCCAAAAAAAGAGGCAGAGGAGACCTCCAAAGACCAAAAAACCAGCAAGAAGTAGATATGCAAGAACATAACTAGTTAATTACATTCAGCTCTGCCCCCACTTGCATAGTTGCATATTCAGGAACAATGCCAGGAACATATGCAAACATAACTAGTTAATTACATTCAGATCTGCCCCCACTTGTATAGTTGCATATTTAGGAACATATGCAAGAACATAACTAGTTAATTACATTAAGATCTCCTAGGATCCAGGCACATATCCATTAACATATGTAGGAGGAACATATCCATCAACATATGCAGGAGGAACATATCCAGGAGGAACATATCCAAGAGGAACATATGAAGGAGGAACATATCCTGGAATGAGAGATATGGCATATAAAACCATTCCCATGCATAGGTAATTAATAAGTTTATATGTGATCATGTACACAAATAATAAAATTAGGTCCCATTAGTTGTACATGTGAAGGATTTTAAATGAAAGTTGTACTACCACACGAGAAATGGACAAGTGTTGAAATGTGATGAAAGGTAAGGACTTAATTCAAATAAAATATTTGACTTAGTTGGGATATGTGAGGGAAATTAATTAAATAAATAAAATTTATTTAATTAATTGGATAGTGGGATTAGGATATGATTGGGATATGATGTAGAAATTAATTAAATAAATAAAATTTTAAATGAAAGTTGTACTACCAGACATGATTCAATTGAGAAATGGACAAGTGTCGAAATGTGGTGAGGACTTAATTCAAAAAAAATATTTGAATTAGTTGGGATATGTGAGGGAAATTAATTAAATAAATAAAATTTATTTAATTAATTAGATAGTGGGATTAGGATATGACTCGGATATGATATAGAAATTAATTAATTAAATAAAATTTATTTAATTAATTGGCTTAATGGTATTTAATTAAATAAATAAAATTTATTTAATTAATTGGCTAATGGATAAGTGGGATTAAGAGTGGGATATTACAAAATGCTACATGATGTCTAAGTAATATTTTTTACTAGGTCTTTTAAGACATGGACAAATTTGGGTGTCTACAACCACCATCATCTTAAATAATTTATATTTATTTAATTAATTTAAATATATTTTCCCCATCACCAAGATTAATTAAATAAATTATATTTATTTATTTAATTAAATCTCTTTTCTCCAACACTCAAATTAATTAAATAAATTATATTTATTTAATTAATTTTAATCCATGACTAGATTGAGAGATGTAGTATGAAATGAGTAGTTGAGATGAAAACTTAGTTTGACATTTGTGTCTCTCATTTACTAGTTTCAAAAAAAAAAAATAACGCCGACATGGATCCAATGCATCATTTATTACAAAGGGCCTAACACAAAATGGAAGTAATTGAGCTATGTTAATCATAAAGCTTGATTTTTGAGTGGCTAGAGTATGCTAATGATTTTGTGGCAATTGACTCATTATCACCTATTGTAAAAGTTAAAATGTACATTTCAAAAAATACAAAATATATGTTTCTGTTCTTTAGTGTAGTAATTTCAAATAAATAGCAAATTTTCATGTTTTTTGTTGGAAGCTATGTTGAGGGCTTATTTCCTTGTCTCTTTGACATTGAGATTAATATAACATGCCAAACTTTTTGATATCAAGTTGCCCTTTGTATGGAAAGCAAGATTTAGGGGGCTAATCTCAATAGTGGTCATCTCCCTACATGGTATGATGCCCATTTTCATTACTGTGATGCCATGAATGGTTACAATTGGTGGTGTTGGGATTGCAGATGTTGTTATGGATGCATGTATAGTAAAAGAATAGTCCATCCACCATCCACTTATGGCATCAAATATACAGAGTTTACTTGGCATGAGCTTATCAACTGGCGCACTCGTTTGATTGATGGCAAGTGTTGATGGGTGTTTTCATTGGATTTCATTGTGAAAATTTGGAGCCTAGGTTTGGGGACCCATTTGAAAACACTTAGGTTGCCTTGTGAGATTAAATTCTGTCATGGTTGATCCTTGTGAACATGCCCTCTACATTGGGGGAATAGATGGGAGGATCTATGTTGCCAGTCTTAAAGTATATTTTAGAGGAAACAATGGGATTACTGATAAAAATGGGATAATTGGTTCACCTTTTTATCACAATGGAACTATAACATCCCTGAGTTTTAGCATGGATGGAGTTACTTTGGTGTTGGTGTCTGAGGATTGTACCATTTGCCATGCTAATTGTGTTGTTAGGATGTTTAACCAAAGTATGGATCTTGTGGGTGGTATTTTAGAGCTACCAGTGCTGCCACAAGTTTGAAGGCCTTCCTATCATGGGTTACAGTTGGCTAGTCAAGGGAGCTATGTTCAAAATGAGAGGTTTACTGATTCTACCTATCTCAAGGATATGCCAAGGTTTTTCTTACCAAATGCAGAAAGAGCTGCCACTGGTTTAGAATTTCAATGCCAAAGGATTGGAATGGTGGAGCTCCAAATAAAAGAGTTGGAGGCCATGAAAGTGAATTTAGCAGTAGTGAATGAGGATCTGCAATGTGCCTTAGATATGCTTGATAAATTGATAGAAGTTTACCATAAGTTCATAGGAATTTGCTTTTCTGAGGTTGTAACAAACAATCAGAGCCTGGATACAGACAAATCAAATGGAAAGGATAATATAATGTTTCTAGATAAAAGAATAGATGAGAGTCGCCATATGTTGCAGTAAATTGTAGCATTTGTTTTGTCTATAAGGTTTAGCATAAAACATAAAGGAGGAATGTTTTGTTTCACTGGGAAGTTTCGGTCTATACTTTATGGAGGTCAGTGCATGTGGTGAAGACCATGCTTTTGCTTCTCGTACTTGATCAAATGTTTGTCAGATTCATGCAAAAAACTATTGTATTTGTAATTTTGAGAACATTTTTTCTGTAATAGTTTAGATTGTCTACCTGTTGGGGAGGATGGTTTCAGATTTCTTTGAAAATACCTAAACTACTATATCAAACTAAGATGCATTATAATTTAGGATGTCAAAATTTAGAATCGTACTTTTGGCAATAAAGGCCTGTTGATTTTAGAAGTTCACTGTAACTTGTGACAAGTTTATCTTTCTTTAAAAATTTTGTTACAAATGTTTTGTTCACACTTAAAATTAGTTGGACCTAAGTGTAATTGTTCAGAAGGAATAATAGAAAACTTCAAAGTTATGCATTTCTTGAATGGTTGATGGCTTGACAAAGTTGAAAAGAAGATCCAGTTGTCAGGATAACCCATCAGTCCAATCAGGACTGATAAGTTATCATGACAAAAGAATTGATTATCAAGGGATCAAACATTCAAGGAAAGACAATTGTTCTACAAAGTTTGATCTTTTAGGAGTTATAAGTTAAATTGATTATTCAGTTAATCGGTTTTGAGTAAAGGAGAAAGATATTGTATTACACTATTATTTGATGTCATGTTTTGAACATACATCCAGGTATCTGTTACTTTATCTCGTGCATTGATTGAAAAGGAAATACATATACATCATATGCATCAGAGAAACTAACTGATCATGTTTAAAAGAAGTGTTCAAATGTGTCCCATACAAGCTGTGGGAGTAACTAGACTGAGCAATTACAGACATGCAAGCTATGTATATGTTCGATAAAAGAAAAGAGAAAAGAATATATGGTAAATCTAAACATCCATCATTGCCTGATGGTGGAGGTTGTTGTTGAAGTCATCCTTCAAGTCTTCATCTTTCAGTCTTCACTCCAAGCCATCATCAAGTTGAAGTCTGCAAAATTTTGGGGACAACCCTGTTAGTGGTCTAGATGTTTACAGTTATCACATGCTTTTATCAAACAAAGACATCTACTTATCATATCATGCATTTAGATAAGAGATCAGATAATATATATGACACAAATTAGGAAGAAATCATGAAGGAGATCAATCAATTCTATCGGGTACTTTTTATGCTAACTTGTTTGTTCACTGTGCAGGTATAGGACAAATTTTGTTGCTGATTTGAAGACAAATAAACATGTGGATTAAATGTGGCTCCCACAAGGGTTTGAGCCCAGCATGTTTCTTTTCATTTTTGAAAATAGTATCAGAAAAGATAGGATGCATCATTCTAAGCTATATCATGCATCATCTAATCAACTTGCAGAAAGGATATGTCATCATGGCATTATTACAGTTGATTAGAGAAAATCAGATTAATATGACTGAATTTAAAAAATTAGATTACAGTCATCCAGGATACAAGAGCCATATAAGGTATAGTATCATTATGAATGCATGTATTTATTTCATCACATCTACTAAAGAGCAACTGATAAAGTGCATTCATAATACAAGGATATGATACAAGTTTTCAAATTAATGTGCCTAATAAAGAGATGAAAGACAACATAGAGAAAGATACAAGTTATGCCTTTAAAGAGACAAATCAAAATAGCAAGGCATTATTAGCTCTAGGCTGATATATGGCAGGTGAAAATGCAGTCATGAAATATATCATTGTCTTGGACCAATAGCTAAGAAATCATCAATGCCTTGAAGCTTCAAAACCATCAAGATAAATGGATATACAGTGAAATAATTCAAATGCAAAAAGATAGGACTTAGTTTTCAAAGATGAGGCAAACCTCTATACTAGGTATTTCTCATTTTACCTCATATTGTCAAAGATGTTCAAAGTTTAACAGTTATATCACATTCAAGTTCCAAGTGTGTCAGAGAAACAGTCAAACAAGATGCTACATGGAACAGCAGAGGAGACAGCATCCAAGAAAAGAGATATAGTGCATACTGAGAATGTGGCAGTCACATGCTAGGGGCAAAGATGCAAATGACAGATGCATATAGCATGCTCTCTGGAAAGCACTCATCAAGTGATAAAGACTGTCACTTAGTATAAAAGATCTTACAAGAAGAACAAACTGGGAGCAGCATTCATTTATCATCACTATCATGACAGTCAAGTATAAATCCAAAAGCAAGAGACTGTCATGTCTAGAAATGGAAGGATGCAAATATAGTATGCACAGTAGAGTATTCAGAATGCCACAATGCAAAGATAACAAGGTGGTTTCCATACACATCATCAACTATTTTGATCAAACAAACCTTGCCTCATACACATTGGAGCTACAATGATGCCATGATATAGTCAACAATGCCATAAAGAGAGATACAATGAAGAACAAAAATAGGTTCAGTCACCTTCACCATGGAGAGTTAGGGGCAGGATGAATAAAGTGGCTTATACAAGCAAGAAATAGTAGGAGTAGATCACAATTACCATATCCATCTACAGGAGTAAGTCAATGATGGAGGAGAAACAACAGAAGGAGATGCTACAGTAATGGTGATTGACAATTTAGAAAAGTAAAGAGCCCTCTTTCTTTTATGCCATCATGATGCAATCATAGTAAACAGACAGCCAAGGGGAAAAATGCATGATACATTTGATACTATAACATTCAGGTGATGAGACAAACAGTGAGTGTATGAATATGTTTATCTATGCTACAGGTATACCTTAAGAATGCCACAGACAGCAAGGAGGAAAATATATGATGTCTAGAGCACAGAAGAATCCTGATACATATGACAATCAAGAGAAGACAAATGATATCTATGCCATAGTATAAATCCAGTTGCAACAAAGACAGTACCTAGTCAAAGATGATGCCACATAACAAAAGTTCATCATACCACAATCAAGAAGACTCAAATAAAAGAGAAATACAGTCATATTCATTATAGAAACGTAGCATTTTTCATGATAAGTGTGTACCCTTCTACAGGATGAACAATGTCTTTCAAAGATCTCAAACCCTCAGGTTTCTTTTACACTTACAGGTAAAAAGAAAAAATAGTGAAAGATATAGGAGAATGGCCATAACAGTTTGAAGCCTTGAATGTACAGAAAAAGCAAACCCTTGACAGGAAATTCAAAACCTTGTTTCTCTTCTTCCTTTACAGCCATAAGTAGAAAAAGATAGCAATGAAGAGCATGGTCCTGGCAGTGTGAAGGTTTTTTTTTTTGCAAGAGGGGTTGAAACCTTAGCTTCCAAATTGAACAAACCCTCCACATTCTACCTTTTTTGGTGCCTGTATTCAGATAGAGCATGACCATAATAGGTGGAGGCCTTAAAAAATGCAAAAAGATGTTAAAAACCCTCATTTCAAAAACTCAAACCCTCAGTTTTTTTGCATCTACAGACAACTCAAAACAAAAAGAAGATATATGCAGTCATGGCCGAAAGTGATAAGCCACTTTTTATCAAAAAATGCAATACCCATAACTTCAACAACCCTTGCCATTTTTTTTCCAATCTATGAAAATAGAGAAAAGAAGCTACAAAAGATGAAATGACAAGAGCTTACTTCATTTTGGCGACAGGAAGAAGCGTCAACCCACGGCCTCACAATGGCCTTGAAGCTTTCAAGAATAGTGAAGGTTGCAAGGAAAGATACAGAGAAGAGAAAAGGTGTTAAAGAATGCATAATGACAAAGAGAGAGCCATAAAAAAGGAAATGAGGCCATAGCCATAAAAAAAAATAAAGCCATAGAGATGAGTAAATGCCTCATACAAAGTAGAAAATAGCATTACCTTCTCTATTAATGATGTAGTTCCAAGATGCAACCAAACATCCCATTGAGAGGAGTAAAAAAACCAGAGCCATGATGAATGCACTCAAACCCTAGGTCGGTAGATCAAAAGTTGCAGAGCTTCCAAGAAGGAAGACAAATTGAAGAATGAACAAAAATTAGGGTTGTTCCCTCACTTTTCTTCGAAGGTTCTTTTTTCAAGTGTGTTTTTTGACTTGTAGAAAACAAATAATTACATTATCCAAAAGAGATACCGTGGTCAAGACTTTGGTCTTGAAAGTCCCTAGTCATCATAACATGGAGTGGCCAACAGTAGTTTTTTAGACTTGATTTTTATTAAGTCAAGAGGGCTGATATGATGAAGGGGAAGGATTCAATGCCTTACAAACTTATTAAAGATTCCTTGGTGGTTGAGTTATGCATAGACAAGGTTTCACATGCTATGTTCCTTGTCTTATTCAAAACATCAAAAGGTAATGATACTTCAAGATTATGCATGGTGGCTATCAAAGCCAAGAGGGTGTAATTTTTGACATGGCATATGTTCAGCACTATGCATGGAATTTTCAAAGGTAAGCATTTATGCATGATGGCAGTATGATGGTGTAGTGATGGGTCATGGAGTTGTTTTTCTTTCTTGATCTCAAGTTGCATATGTGGATATAAGGTGGTCTAGAAAATGTAATGTATGTGCACTAAGGCAACAAAGGGGAGTCATAAGGATGTTTATGAATATTTGTTTTGTGCATGGAGTGTCATGTGGAGTGACTCAGATTTTTTATTTTTCTTGCAGAGGAGGATAAATATTTTCTCATTGATCATGGAGTGAAAAGGAGTTTGTATTTGTCCCTAAGTCCTATTTTTTGCTCATATCATGCAAAATAGGCAAATGTAATTGGAGTGACAAGGAGTCATATTTTTCTTCTAGTCATGCACAATTTTACATACAAATTAATTGTAAATAAATAATAAAGTAATATTCTATAAATTAATTTATTACTTTTCACAAATTGTAAAATCCAAAAAAGAACAAATTGTAACCAAAAATAGAGTAATATTCTATTACTTTATTATTTACGCACAATCAATTTTGCTCATGCAAAATCATGCAAATTGATTAGTTTAGTTAACTAGGCCACCTAGGAGGTTTTGCATGATTTTTAGGGTCCTTGGTCAATTTTTTTTGGTCAAACATATGGAGAGGCCCAAATTGAAGCTATTTTTGCTCAATTTGTGGTTGTTTTAGGCCCTAATTTTGAGGATTTCTAAGGTTGCTCAGGAATGAGTATTTTTAGAGGCAGTTATCTGCAAGTCCATATTTTTTGCATGCCTATTGGAGAGAGCAGACCTATATATTGTAAAGCACAATTTTATTTTTGCTAGTTCTTGATTCTCATTCTGATTCAGACAGATTGGAGAATTCTGATAGCTCACTTTTATAGTTTTATGGAGAGATCAACAGGTTATAGGTTATATTTTGTCTTATTTGCAAAGCTTTCCTTTGTTTTGTTTGAGATCAGTTGAATTACCTCTCCTTTTTGTGCTAAATATTGAAGTGATATGATGAAATTTTGTTGTGTTTTATTATTAAACCTTCAAAATTATTGTCTCGCCTCCTTGTTTGCAGTATTAAAGCATATATTCATCGCAGGTCTTAGGTTGTGTTAACCAGAAATAGTCTTTTTATCTTGTGAGAAAACTATTTCCTTCATAAAAACCTATTTTCAAACCTTCCTTAGAATCACTTTTGTGGTATTTATGCCAAGTCTGGATTGTGTAAAAGTCAAATTTCTGGGTAAACATTGTGGATCAGATTACATTATTTTTATCCATATCAGGTGCATCACCATTTTACCTTTAGCATTCATTTAGTTTCTTTCTTCCCTTTTCCCAAAAAGTAAAAAAAACATACACCTCAATAGAACATTTGAAGGGAACTAGCCCATAATCTAGAGGTCTAATCTCGTCATAGGGCACCCAAAACTTGAGATTAGTCCCATGTTACACGGAATTACAGTGCTTTAACCATCCTTCCATATAGGTGCAATTGCTAGTGATAACAGTTTTTGGCATGCCTGGAGGGACTTTGAACTAATTTTCAGTTCAAAAGGACTTCTTTCTTTTATCTATTTTAGTATGAGCAGTAGTATTTCAGCTTTTTGGAGGTTCATTATCAAGTACCTGATGACTAATACTTTGGTTTTCTCATATTAGATCTTGCAGCCTATGAAAAAATACCAAACAAGGTCAAGTAAAAATTTTGAGAAGAAGCATAATCAGTTATCTCCACCAAAGAGGAGAATAAAAGAAGAGAAAGATTCCAATACAACATAGTTATCAGTTTTTATAGATCTGCCTAGTACACATCCTGAGTTTGCTTCACATCAGAATCCATTATTTTTAAGTACATCATCAAACACTTTTCAGTTCTCCACCAGCAAGCCCAAGAAAATAGATTCATGTTTTTCAAGAGAAACCTCTTCTTCTTGAGTTTACAGAGGAAGAACTTGTGTTACAAGATATTTTCCAAGTAGTTTCAGTCCAAACACCAACTCAAGTTCTACCCACTCCAATGTCTTTACTAGGAGGAGGAGGAGGAGGAGTATTACCACCTCCTGGTGGAGGAGTGTTACCACCACCTAGAGGAGGTGGAGGAGGTGGAAGAAATCCACCACCACCTCAAAATTAGCCTTTTGTGTCATTTAATGGAGGCAACCCTTTGAATCTGAATCAACATTATGACATACCAATGGCTACATTGAAAAGTTTACCAAGTTTTATAGGAGAAGATATGACTACACCCATTGAACATATCAAAGATGTGGCTTCTTTATGTACTGTTCACCACATCACCGAAGAAAACATTGCAATCATGTTGCTAGCAGCATCACTGTCACAACCCACCTTTGAGTTTTGAATTAGAATTAAAAAATTGTAGGTATTTTATTTTCAAATAACATAAAATCTAGCTAAATTAAATAATAAAAATATAGCCCATTTCAAAGAACAAAATAATAAACAATTTTTAAATGAATAAATGACGTCAGGACACTTCTAGAAAGGGCAATCAATGAGGAACTTTCCCCCCCTCATCCTGAAGTCAGGACTCCAATTTATGAGATGAGTTCTTTTTCTCCATGAATTTATGACCCTTGGAAAATTTGGGAAAATGTTTAAGATTTACAAGTCCTTTTCCACAAAATTGAATGACAAGTTAGAAAATGGAGCAATCTCATTCATGGAAGAGACTTGACTCAAAGACTTGGAGTTCCTCCATATGGATCAATTTTTTCTATAAAAAGCATAGAATTGTTGAAGGAGAGGATCACTCTTGGAGGTAGATCTCAGTTGGGTAGCTAGAGCATTTTGTGAGTTGAATCTCTTGTATCTTCTATAGCTATTTGTGTTATTATTAGAATATTTAATTTGTTATTATTTACAAGCATCATTCCAAGGCAAGGAGAAACATGATAGTTTGCATCTCATTGTTGCTTTATGTTCAGCTACCAACAGTTTTTTTCTTGGTCCGATAGGATAGACATAGAATTTACATTGTGCTATTTTTTTTAGAGTGGGCAGCACTACAAAGCATTATCTCTGATTTTAGTTTTCTTTGAATTTTGTTTTCTGTGCATGCACTGTCGTGAAATATCCTAGAATTTTATTTAGATATTCTGTGCAAAATTAGTTTTTTAAACAAGTGCAATGCAAAACCACAATTAACATGAAATAAGGAACAAATCTTGAAAGCATGGTTTTTTTTCATTATTTATTTTCTCATCTCAGTGTTTGTGGCAAGATTTGGTAACAAAGGAATGAAATTATTTTGTTCAGAGTCCATTGAAGATCACATATACATCTTAATTTTGCTTTTGGGGATAAGCCTCCTTTTTATAATCTTTACAATTGTACTTTTCAAGGGGAACATGTCACAATCAGTGTTTATTAATAAATTAGTTATTTTTAGTTACAATTTCCAGGTAATACTTTTTGAGAACATTTTGAGAAGGAAAGATTGATAAACACAAATGTAGATTTGATTATCCTATTCCAAATACATAACTAGTGCTAGAATAGCCAAAAAATAAATAAATAAATATAATGAATTAAAACATGAAGTGCTGATTTCATTGTACAAATTTGGAATATGAGTGCTTTGTCTATGATTCCTCATTTTGCATATATGTCTACCAAAATATTTCCAACTATAAGTTCTGTCAAAAATTCCCCTTCCATTCTGCTATTATGGATGTCCATACCCTGTTTCGAAGCATCAATTTAGCACAGGCAAGAAGGACGCTAGCATAGGTTGTGGAATCTGGGTTTATCTCTACCAAATTGTATTTGCTTGAAAGTTTCAAAAGTCTTTCCACTCAATCCATGCTCTGCATACCCTGCAATCATGTGAGGCATCCAGTGAAAGAGTTCACGTCCTTGGTCTATGCTTCCACATTTTGCATACATGTCTACTAGGGCACTTGCATCTACAACATCGACAAAATTCCTACATCCATTATGCTTGATGCCTTCACCTTCCAAGCCGATTTCTACAACTTTGCATGAATCTCTAGTGTCTAGGGAGGTCATTGGTCTCCTACATGAAGAAGGTGTATCATTTTATGGCCTTAAATCCAACCACATCCAGGGATCTTTTTAATTCTTCTTTCACCAATCTCCTTACCATTTGAGCCTCAAGACACTTGCCCACTTCTGCATAGATGATGAAGATAAGTTGCTGCTATAAATACTCCTAAGCCTATATTCATGTGTGATCTACAAGCAACAAGAAAATGCACCCACACAACCACCACAAGTTTAATTAGTATCTTAATGATAAATTTGAGGGGGTCCTCAAGATTGCCAGCACCATAAAGAAGGTCAACCACACTGCACATAACCATCAACTATAGTTGTATGCAATAACGACATTTATAAAACCTTGCTTAAGTTGTGATGCTCGTCAGTGTCTAAATCAATTCATCCTCTTTGCCTCTCACATTATTCATGTCATGCATCAATCATTGTTTATATTCTTAATTTACTTTTCATGATTAATCAGGATTGTGTTCTATGTATGCACTTGATTTCAGAACAAGCTAAAACACATTAATGCCTGGATTAATTATGTTCTAGTAACTGGTGGACATTTTTGTTAATATTCGATCTACTTTGGTATAATTCTGCCAAAATGGAGTACCTTAAGCGCCCTCCCAGAAAGTAGTAGGAACCCCATATACAGAGTATCAAATGTGCAAACTGTATATCCTAGGTTATATAGTACATTTTCTCCCCTGTATGGTAAACAATATAGAATCCAGCCACAAGCTAGATTTGCAGGAAATAGCATACAGTTCTAAGTGTTCCAAAATCATTGAAGGAAGATGGTTAAATATGAAGTTCATCTTATGAGATTAAAATAGCATCTATTGTGTGTTCAAATACTATTATCAAAAAAACAAATGTTAGATCGTTCAGATAGATAAATCACATGATACTTACCTGTATTGTAAATCATAATTTTACCAAACCCCATCAGGCTGAGCTTAAACAAATGATTGATAAAATTTATCTGAATTTTCTTTTAATCATCCCTGAGACGACATCTCTTTGAGGGATTCTGTCAAACGGTTTGAATGCATTATCTGTGCTTCCCCATTTCGCATGCATATCCACCCGGTCACTTGCAGTTACCACATCTGACAAAATCCCCCTTTTGCTCGATGGATAACCATACCTGAATTGGAAGCTCCCATTTTGACCTGCATAGGGAGAATACTAGAAAAGGTTGCAGAGACTGGTTTTGCAATTACCAATTGCTCTTGCTTGTAAGTTTCTAAAGCCATTTTCAACAAATCCATTTTGTACAATACTGCGATCATGCATTCATGAGATCACATTGCATTGGGTCATTCTGTTAATAAGTTTACATGCCTTGTCTATCCTTTCACGTTTGCATACATGTCTACTAGATTCATCCCAACTCTAATATCTAACAAAATCCTGTCTTATGTTGTGATGGTTGTCCATACCATGCATCGAAGCTCCCATTTTGGCACAGGAGGGGAAGACGTTGGCAAAGGTTTGGAATTTGGCTTTATGCCTGCCCATTGCATTTGCTTGACAGTTTTTAAAGTCTATTCAGCAAACCCATTTTGAAAATATCCTGCTATCATGACATTCCATGAGATCACATTCTTGAGGCATTTTGTCAAATAGTTCACATGCATCATCTATGCCTCTACATTTTGCACGCATGGAAACTACAACATCTAATGGAAATTCCCCTTTCATTCTGTTTTGATGGATGTCTATACCCCATCCAAAGTGTCAATTTGTGCACAGGGAGAGAGAATGCTGGCAAACATTGAGGAGTTGGGGTTTTATACCCGCCAGTGCGCAAACTGAGATGCTGCACATTATTATAGTGTAAGCCTATTTTTCAGATTGATTCGTTTAGCATCATCAATAATTTCACAAGGACATTGCTCCTGTTTAAGATGATGGAAAATGATTCACAATCTTGGAGATACGTTTTGTAGCAGTGTGGCAAATCTACACATACTCGAAGGTTTATAACAACTATAATAATGAGAATAAGTGTAAGAAAATTAGAGTAGATAAGAGATGTAAGTAGGATGTTATAAGGAATTATAAAAATATATATATAAAGATTAAGTAAGATAGAAATAGATAAAGTTTTTAATAAAAAGGTAAAGAAACTTAGAACAAAATGAAATGGGGTTTGTGTGGTTTGTACCCCTAACCTGTCGTATACCATTATGGGTGCTCAACCAACACACTATTATCAAGATTCCTTTTTTCTTTTAAACACTGAATCTTGACATTCAATACTGATAGAATATCTTTCTAGTTATGTTACACACAAGTATAAATTGAAAAAATTGATTAAAAATGTCTTCTCTAAGCAATCTTCTTCAAGGTTATATTTTCTTTAAGACCTTCTCTATATTGGATGTTAATTATGTATATCTATGCTCGTAGTCAATCATATCTAAATAATGTTTCAATCTCATAGGAGAACCTTGTTAATAAGGTATGGGTATTTCTCCAACAATAGAAAGTTTGAATATTCATTTTGATAATGATGTAAATTATATGATTAAATGTTGTAAGATGTTAAAGAAGTAGTGATTTGCGAGAATTATTTGTATGAATAATTGGGAATGTGATTGTGTGAGTGAGTAATTTGATTTGTGAATGTATGCAAAGACGTAGTATGGTTGAATCTTGTTTCTACTCTATAAATTGTTAGAAGAATCCTAAGAAATAGATAAATACTATTATGTGGGATTAGAATTCTAAGTATTAAATATAAAATTTACTTGAGATGCCTTGGTCAATAACACTCTTTTCACAATATGAAATTATACAGATAATATCTGATTTATGAATTAGCAAGCTTGTTAAGTTTATCTGTTCATTAAAGGTCATATTGCTTCCCAAGGATTATTTAGAATTTGTTCATATTCTATTTTTTCTTTTGGAATTGTACTTCAAGAACAAAGTTATCAGTTAACCCTAATTGTATGAGTGGTCTTAATGCTATTAGTTTTGTATCTGTACTATTATGTTGATATTGTTCTATACATGATGCTTGTTTCAAGCTAGTTGTTCCCGTTAATGCCCTATAAACTAATATATTTTCTTTATGCAATTTCTTCTTTCAATTTAGTTAGGTAAACATTAAAAATCAACGTCGAAACCCAACCGAATCGTAGTGTTTAGTTTTTAAGGTACCTGTGTGTCACGTTTACAGGTAATTGCATCGAGTTGAACCAAGTATCTCACACCTAACATAGCTGCAACAACGACGTCTAGGCACCGTCCCTCTAAATCGTCGAGGAGTAATAAGGAACATGTCAAAGTTAAATCCGTGGGAAGGGAAAATCTTCTCGGATATCTCATTAAGAAGATTAACTAAAAAGAAAGGATGAGTCTATTGAAATAATGATTACCATGATGCTCATTTGGAAAACACTTCAAGCTACTAACAGAAAATGAGCCTTATTGACACGTGAGTATAGATCGGGGAGGACATGTGAAATGTTAGATAGGGAAACTAGGCTGATCCAGAAATGCTATCTATCATATGCTCTCACCTCGCCCTCGCAGATCATGGTGAAAGTACTAGGGCATCAGGAACGGACTTAGTCACGAAAATTACCTAATTTAACTTGAGGGAGTAAACTAGATTTCATGAGCAGACACCTAATAGGGATTCCTCCACACTAGGACTAACTGATAAACACCCTTTTAGGTATTTGTGGTAGTGAGCTAATTTTTGTCTCTGTTTCACTGAGTGGGTGGCAGCTGACGAAGAACTGTCTAGGGTAGGGAATAACCCTAGAAAGGGCTGGATACCCGCTCACAGTTACATCAAACATAGTGCAAAACAAAACTACATATTCACATTCCCCGTGTTAGTCGCATCCAAAGGAGGGGGCCTTGATCCCATGGATACACGGTATGTAGGTAGTCTAGACGGCGAAGGATGCCCCCAATACTCAGGTCCCCTAGATGTAGGGTATTCTTTTATAGTTTCTGTGTAGTGATTTTTGAGTTGTGTTAACAAAAGATTGTCTAGTTAGTTTTGTGCAGATGATAAGGATCCAATCTTTTGGGAGAAGGCAAGTTGTTAGAAGTGAATGTTGGACATAATGAAGAACATAAGGTATGTGTGATCCATTGTTCTTATAGGTTATCTTGCATAATATACCTTCTCTTGTAATGTACACTCTCTTCACTAGATTTAAAATTGGTGATCTTTTAAGAACTTGATGATTCTAGGAAACTAAATTCAAGTTTCATAGCATTTCTATATCATGCATTAAGCACTTCTTAGAAAAATTTCACATTTCCTACATCAACCAGATCAAAATTTTTATTCATCAGTATTTTCAAATTTAGAGTTTACTGTTATTTGATTAAGGATGAGTTAGGTCCTTACAATCACTAAAAGGTAAAGCTCTTCAATGGTTTAGAGGCTTAAGAGTCAATTCAATTAGATCTTGGGATGAATCAGGTGTTGCTTTGAATTGGCAATTTCAGGACAAGTTTGATCATTTATCATTAGTTGAACAAATAATTACTTTTAAGAGGGCTCCACAAGAGTAAATGATAGATTTTAATTTCAAATTTTAGAAAACAATGGAATAAAATCCCTGAAATAGTGAAACCATCACCAGAGTATGTTTTTTTGTATTATTTAAGGGCATTAAACTCTGCTATTACTGTTATGATACAATCCATGGGAGGGGTAAATTTACCAGGTGCATTTAATATTGCAATTAGAGCATAAAATAGTTTAATACAAATGTGGCAATGACATGTACACATAGTTGGTAGGGATGGAAGGAATGACTTAATATTTCTTGTCCAATAGTTAACTACTAAGGAAATAGTGAGAAAATGATAGCAAGTGTCTAAAAGATGGAGCATTCTCAATTAATTATGGGACCCCACTACCATTGTGTCAAAGGCTTGATAGAAGTACACAGAGTTTATGTACTACTTAAGCTCATCCTTTAATGACTGAGGATCAATCCCAAAACAAATAGTCTTTTTGTGTAATCTTGAGAACAGAGGGTCCTCCAAAAGAAATATAAATAGTCTCCCAACAATCCAACTGAGATACAATGCAAACTATACACAAGTTTAAAGTTTGTCAAGATAGTCATGTACTATGTAACAAAACTGAATTTGGAGGTTATTTGTCCGATTGCAAATGCGACTGTCGAGCCGAAATACAACTTAGTGACCATAAACTGAACAGAGGCCTCCAACACAATCCTTTACAAATTAAAATGACATACAAGACAAGGCACCACAACAAATAATTGATCAACTGTCTTTGTTTCTTACAAGTTTCTTGCTACAGGCCCAATTTTGGGCTCCTAATTCGCTGCAATAGTAGGGAATTCTCAAAGACACGGTATATCATTAAAGGAAAACAATCCCTGATTTCTTCATTTTATCTCGTGCACATGCATACAAATTCTATGTTATGTTTTTGCAAGGAATAAATAGTTCAGTTTAAAACTATAGTCCATCCCCCGTTTCAGCGATCATATTTCTGTGTTGAGGCCATCCACGTTACGAGAGAGCGCGCTCCCTCCGTATTTGGACTATAACGATCATGACTAAGTTCTATCCAAAATTACAATCATAAGAGGCTGGGTTTATTATAATCATAAGAGGCTGGGTTTATTACAATAATAAGAGGCTGGGTTCAAATTTTAGATATGTACAACTTATAGAATCTATATAGTTTATATCTAGCATGTGCAGGTTGAAATTTATATGGTCTGATTGGGATAAGCATAATATTTTTTAAGTTAATAATTTATTGTTTCAAAACTTGTATTACATGTATTAATACACAAGTGTAAATATCAAATAGATCCATTGAAAATATCAAGAAGCATTTATATGAAAACTTTATTAAATATATCTCAAACATAACTTTGTCCCTACCAAATATAAACATATTTATGTCCATCTGAAGCATAAACATGTTTGTACATAGATGCATAAATGTCCAAACATGTTGAAAATATACAAATAGAAATGTTTATACATGTTTGAAAATATAAACATAAACATGTCCATACATAGATGCATAAATGTCCATACATGTCAAATATATAAACATAAACATTGATACATGCCAAATATAAGCATAAACATATAAATGTTCATATCTCAAACATAAGAACTCATAAACAGAAATGTCTATATCTCAAACATAAATGTCAATCTCTTAAACATGTTAGTTATTAGCTAGTTTGATCATCATGTGGCCTCCTAGTCGAGCAACCCTCTGAGTGAGAATCTCATGCAGAGGTAAGGTAAGAGTAGTTTGAATCTCACTCAAGGAACTAAACTTCCTTCTTAGAGGTTTCTAAAAGTGTTTGTGACCACAAAGCCTACACAAGGCTATTACTGAGATTTATCTAGCCTAGGACCACTATCCAATGTCCTTCCCATAGGCTGCCCAACTCTCACCTTGAAGAGTTGCTATTCAATCTCTCCTTTTGTACACAACCACCTTGGTTTGACTCACAACTTTCCTACCCATACCTCCACCAACATGGACAACAACATATACTGACTTAAGACATGCATGAAACTGACCCCAACCTCTCACTACACTCCTCTGACAGCAGAGGACAGCAAGTTTCTGTATGACTATCTTTTGGACAGAGACAAGGAAGCTTCTATCATGTGCCTTTATGAACAAACTAGTGTGATTCCACTATTCATAATAACCTTCCCATGTATCTATTAAGGACAGCAACAACAAGAGTTTCTTTGACAAAAAGGTTATAAACTATATTGGACTGTTCACAAAAATACTGTTTTGTAGCATAGTAAAAGAGGAAACCCTTCTCTTGAAGCATAACAAAGACTTAACCCTTCAACACCCTTCCAGGACTTCAAATGACCATCAATGTTTAATGCCTATCCAGCATTTAATGTGAGAAAACCACTAACTACTTATGTGCAGGTCCACACAGTGTTTAAAAAGGTAGAGGACAGCAAATAAGAGGATGACTGTCCTATGACAGTTTTGAAGTTTCCATTGCTTCTTACCTCCTTTGAGAAGACTCCAAACTGCAAAAACTCCTCAAACAAAGATCATAACACCCCATGCAACCAATATGACAGATCCTTACTATTTTGACACCACCCATAGTGCTGTACTGTCATAAAAAGTACGGCAGATTTGTTGTCTTTAATGAAATAAGGCTAAAGATCAAGTAATCCTTGCAAACAAAAAGACAATTGACACCCTATTAGTCATTCACTGACCTTCATTGACCTTCATTGGTTAGTACAAGTACCAAACATAAAATTTGAGATGGTTTATCCTCTATCAGCCCTGCAGGCCGTACTATACCACGTGCAAGACAGCAAACTATCTTTTTCTGTCATCTGTTGGTGATTGCCCTCCAAGGATTGTCCAGTTTAAGAGGATGGACAAGATGTGTATTAAGGAGTCTTATCTGGAGTGTAGAACTCTTATACAGACCTGTATCCCTCTTAAAACAAAAAAAACAACTCCATCTTATCAACACTATGACTGTTTCTTCTACATTCGCTGTCCCAAAATCTCTTCTCCACTAACTAGTCACTGTTTGACTAGATAGAGACATGCCAACCACTGAGAAAGAAGGAAAACAACTTATCTAATAACAAGAACATGCAAACTAATCTAAATTCCTCCATCTCCTCACAAGATAACTGTTCACCTTCAGAAGACAGAGGAACAAAACTCCATCTTGCCTCAGAACCCTAGGTAAAGAGGGTTTGATACAATATTTGCAAACAAAAAAAAAAATTGAACACCTCCAGCTGTTTCAAAACCTCAAATCACCTGCAATTGGAAGCCTCAACACAGAACTAAAGCATTGAAAAAAATTCACTTCACAAGCAGCCCGTACTTGGTCGTACCAAGGCTGTCTTAACAGCAAAAAATAGAAAAAAACACTCTTTTTCTTAAAAAACTCCTCCTTGCTTTCTTATCTTTAGCATGTTTTATCACAACTGAGATATATAGGAAGTTCTAAAAACTATTCCTCTTCCCCTTGTCCATACAACTACCCAGGAAGGTAGAAAATCACATGTAAAAAGCAGTTTTAAATAAAACAAAAAGTTTCTAAAATAGAAAAGCCTATAAAATAGGTCTTTCAAATCTTCTAGTGGACTAGTCAAATCAAGTAGACTAAGTCCTTATTACAACACATCAAAAATGGCTTCTAAGCCCTTAGATAAAACCAAAAATTAACAAGGTCATTAAAATATAATATTTGAAAAATAGTTGTAAATTGAAGCTCCTGCACCATACTCCCCCTATGGGAAAAACTCAAGTCCCTTGAGTTGCCAATTGTTGAAGTGTCATGCCATGCTTCAGAATATCTACTTCAGTCATCCAGGTGGCCTCTGAGTCAGGGAGATCCTTCCATTTCACTAAGTAGTCCTTATAGACACCCCTCCGAGTCTTCTTGATAATTTTGGAATCCAGAATGCACTCCAACTGTAAAGGTTTGCTTGGAGGCAAATCCTTGATCCAATCAGCATCTTCAAGCACCACATCTGATCCACTTTCATCTGGCAATGGAGGTCTGAAAGGAAAAAGATCACAAACATTGAAAATAGGAGAGATACCCAGGCCATCTGGTAGTTCAATCTCATAGGCATTTGGACCGAATTTGTGCACTATCCTGCAAGGTCCAATCTTCTTCATCAGGAGTTTAGTTGGTTGACCCTTTGGCAACCTCTCTTTCCTCAGATATGCCATGACTAAGTCACCAACTTTGAACTGTACTTCTCTTTTCTTCAAATCTGCCTTTTCTTTGTACTTTGTGACTGATTTTTCTAGTTGCAACTTGACTTGATCATGAACTGTTTTCATGGAGGCAGCAAACTCTTCACCAAGTGCACTCCTTCTATCCCAACCTTGGAGATCCTTCAGCTCAAGTGGCCCTCTTGGATGAAAGCCATAAACTATCTCAAAAGGACTTTTACCAGTGCTCCTATTCCTTGAATCATTGTAGGCATATTCAGCTTGACTGATAACCAAGTCCCATGCCAAACCATGCTACTTTGTAAGGCACCTTAGAAGGTTTCCAAGAGACCTGTTAACCACCTCAGTCTGACCATCAGTTTGTGGATGATAGGCTGATGAAAAAGACAATTGTGTGCCCAGCTTCTTCCACAAGGTCCTCCAGAAGTGACCTACAAACTTAGAATCTCTGTCAGTTACAATGGACAATGGTAAACCATGTATCTTTACTACCTCTCTGAAAAACAGACCTGCAACATGAGATGCATCATTTGTGCATTTACATGGCACAAAATGAGCCATCTTGCTGAACCTATCAACAATGACAAACACACTATCCACCCCTCTGGCTGTCCTAGGTAACCCAAGCACAAAATCCATGCTGATACTTTCCCAAGGTCTGTTGGGAATGGGCAGGGGCTGGTATAGACCTGCATTTGAAGACACACCTTTGGCTCTTTGACAGATTGCACAGCTAGCTAAATATTTTCTCACATCTGATTGTACCTTTGGCCAAAAATAGAACCTTGTGACTTGTTCTAGTGTCTTGTCGAAGCCAAAATGTCCTCCTAAAGAACCATTATGCTTCTCCTTGATGATGTTGTCCCGCATAGAGCACTTAGGAACACACAGCAAATTGCCCTTAAACAAGAGGCCTTCCTGCAAAACAAAATCTGCATACTCTCCATGGAATGTGTTAGCCAAGTTCACACAAACATCATAAGCCTCTTTGAAATCAGAATCTTCTTTATACAGCTCTTTTAAACAGTCAATACCCATGCTTTCTAACTGAATTTCATGAACAAGAAGCAACCTCCTACTCAATGCATCAGCTACCTTATTAGAGACACCTCTTTTGTGCTTAATTGTGAAAGTATAAACTTGTAGCTATTCCATCCATTTAACAAGTCTATGGTTCAGTTTTTCTTGACTATTAAGAAAGCTTAAAGCATGATTGTCAGTAAACACAATAAATTCCTTGGGCAGCAAATAATGTCGCCACTTCTTAAGAGCTTGCACCATTGCATAGAGTTCTAAGTCATAGGTAGAATACCTTTGCTTGGCTTCATTCAACTTTTCTGAAAAGAATGCCACTGGATGTCCTTCTTGGCTAAGAACAGCACCAATAGCTTGCTGACTTGCATCACACTCAACAACAAATACCTTATCAAAATCAGGGAGTACTAAGGTAGGTAACTCAGCCACCTTTGTTTTCAACAACTCAAAACTATCATCAGCTTCCTTTGTCCACTGGAATCTACATTTGACTCCACCCTTGATGGTGTTGAGGATGGGAGCACTAATGTGACTGAAACCTCTGATAAACTTCCTATAGAAAGTCGCCAATCCATGGAAACTTCTCACATCTCCCACTGTTTTAGGGGTAGGCCAACTGAGAATAGCCTCAACCTTAGAGGGATCCATCTTCAAACAGCCATTAGAAATGACAAATCCCAGGTATACAAGTTCAGTTTTCATGAACTCACATTTGTCTAAGTTGATCATCAACTTGTGCTCATGCAGCTTCTCCAACACCTGACCAACATGCTTCACATGGTCTTCCCTTGTCCTGCTGAAGATTAGTATGTCATCAAGATAAACAATAACAAATTTACCAATGAATTCAACTAATACCTCATTCATCAGGTGCATAAATGTACTTGGCGCATTGCTAAGACCAAATGGCATAACAAGCCATTCATAAAGACCTTCATTGGTCTTGAAAGCAGTCTTCCATTCATCTCCCTGTCTGATCCGGATTTGATGATATCCAGATTTCAAATCAATCTTTGAGTAATAGCATGATCCTCCCAGGTAATCCAAGAGATCTTCAATCCTCGGCATTGGGAATATGTATCTTATGGTGATCTTGTTTATGGCCCTGGAATCTGTGCATAGCCTCCACTTTCCATCCTTCTTAGGAGCCAGTACACTAGGAACTGCACAGGGACTTAGACTCTTCCTAATCAGCCCTTTCTCCAGGAGATCTTGAATTTGCCTTGCTACCTCTTCATTTTGCTGTGGAGTCAGCTTGTATGCAACCTTGTTAGGCAATGTAGCACCAGGTATTAAGTCAATTTGATGACTAATATCCCTCATGGGTGGTAAGGAGTTGGGAACTTCCTCTACCACAAGGTCTTGATACTTATCTAGAAGTTGCTGTACTTCCAATGGAATCTCCTTCTGTTTTTGTTCTTACTGATCTGATCCACTCTTGGGCTTCATGACCAAGGCATACCCCTGGTTGTCATTCTCCTTCAAGATATTTAGGAACTCATTTCCACTCACCAACATGACACTGCTATTATTTTCCTTTCCCCTGGGCTGCTCCAATAACGGATCCATTTTGAATGGCCTTCCATTCTTGGTGATGACATAAGTGTTCTTCTCACCATCATGCTGAGCTTTAACATCATTCTGCCAGGGACAACCAAGAAGCAGGTGACATGCATCCATGGGAATGATTTCACATAGTACTTTGTCCTTGTAGTCACCAATTGCAAATTCAACCCAAGCTTGTTCCTCCACCATGAAACTTTGGTTCTTGTTCAACCAAGAGATCTTGTGAGGACTGATATGAGGCAGCCTCTTCAACTTGCACTTCTCAACCATCTCAATGGATACCACATTCTCAGTAGACCCTGAATCCACTATGATTTTGCAAAGTTTTCCATAGGCTAAACCTTGGGTTCTGAAAAGATTCTTTCTCTGAGGAGGCTCTTGCTTTAATGGCATCTTCAGCATAGACCTGTTTATCATCATACTCTCTCCATCTAGAACAGGTGCAGCACTTCCCATCGGTGGATTCACACTTTCACAATCATCATCTTTCACCAACTGATTTCTCTTCCCACTGTCATGAGAGCTGCTGGCTTTCCCTGGACATTTGTTCATTGTATGGCCAACTTGGTTGCAGCCATAACATCTTCTAGTGAAGACTCCTGGTCCTCTACCACCTCCACCATTTCTGCCTCTACCATTATGATTTCTACCACCTCTGAAACCTCCTCTATGCTCTGTTGCTGATTGAGTTTCTTGTTGGCTATTATTTTTAGTTTTGTTGAACTGTCCACGGCCAAAATTGCCTCTCCCTCTTTGATTTCTGCCACCTCTACCTCTGGCACTTTGATCACCCTTCCTTCTCATCTTTTCCTTAGCTCTGGAGGCCAACAGGAAACATTCATCCACTGGCTTTGGTAACACCAAACTTATCTCATCTTGCAGATTATATTTCAGTCCATTCAGATACCTAGCCACCATCCCTTTTTCATCTTCATTATGATTGGCCCTCATACTGAGTCTATGAAATTCTTCTATGTAGGTAGCCACATCCATATCTTTTTGCCTCAAATTTTGAAATCTTCTTATGATTTGAATCTCATAGTCAGGTGGCATAAACTTGCTTCTGAGCATAGCCACCATTCTGCTCCATTTAGTGATGGGACTTTTCCCAATCTTCTCCCTCTCACTTTGCATATAGTTCCACCATACTAGTGCAGAACGTCTTAGCCTTGTCTTGGCAAATTTGACCTTTTTGCTATCATTGAACTCCTTGTAATCAAAGAAGTTGCACATAGCTTCTATCCAGTCGGTGAGAACATCTCCATCCAACTTGCCATGGAAGGTAGGCACCTCCATCTTGGGATCACCACTATCTCCATGAGCACCCTTTAGTGCATTCAAAAAGGCTTTCTGATCTGCAAACATATCCTGCTCCTGAGGATCCTCTTCTGCCTCTGTTTCTTCATTTGTGTCTGAAGAACTTCCTTCTTCTTTGGTCTTGCCTTTAGACTTCTTCTCTTCCTGCAATTTTGCTTCTTGCAGTCTTGCTTCAACCATCTCTTCCACCAACTTCTTGATGGCATCTTGACTCATTGTCTTGGGAGGCATTGTACTAGCCTCTGTTTCAATTTCCTCTTCTGACATACACTTTCTTCCAATCAGAATATTGGCTCTGATACCAATATGATGCAGAGGTAAGGTAAGAGTAGTTTGAATCTCACTCAAGGAACTAAACTTCCTTCTTAGAGGTTTGTAAAAGTGTTTGTGACCACAAAGCCTACACAAGGCTATTACTGAGATTTATCTAGCCTACGACCACTATCCAATGTCCTTCTCGTAGGCTGCCCAACTCTCACCTTGAAGAGTTGCTATTCAATCTCTCCTTTTGTACACAACCACCTTGGTTTGACTCACAACTTTCCTACCCATACCTCCACCAACATGGATAGCAACATATACTGACTTAAGACATGCATGAAACTGACCCCAACCTCTCATTACACTCCTCTGACAGCAGAGGACAGCAAGTTTCTGTATGACTGTCTTTTGGACAGAGACAAGGAAGCTTCTATCATGTGCCTTTATGAACAAACTAGTGTGATTCCACTATTCATAATAACCTTCCCATGTATCTATTAAGGACAGCAACAACAAGAGTTTCTTTGACAAAAAGGTTATAAACTATATTGGACTGTTCACAAAAAGACTGTTTTGTAGCATAGTAAAAGAGGAAACCCTTCTCTTGAAGCATAACAAAGACTTAACCCTTCAACACCCTTCCAGGACTTCAAATGACCATCAATGTTTAATGCCTATCCAACATTTAATGTAAGAAAACCACTAACTACTTATGTGCAGGTCCACACAGTGTTTAAAAAGGTAGAGGACAGCAAATAAGAGGATGACTGTCCTATGACAGTTTTGAAGTTTCCATTGCTTCTTACCTCCTTTGAGAAGACTCCAAACTGCAAAAACTCCTCAATCAAATATCATAACACCCCATGCAACCAATATGACAGATCCTTACTATTTTGACACTACCCATAGTGCTGTACTGTCATAAAAAGTACGGCAGATTTGCTGTCTTTAATGAAATAAGGCTAAAGATCAAGTAATCCTTGCAAACAAAAAGACAATTGACACCCTATTAGTCATTCACTAACCTTCATTGACCTTCATTGGTTAGTACAAGTACCAAACATAAAATTTGAAATGGTTTATCCTCTATCAGCCCTGCAGGCTGTTCTATACCACGTGCAAGATAGCAAACTGTCTTTTTCTGTCATCTGTTGGTGATTGCCCTCCAAGGATTGTCCAGTTTAAGATGATGGACAAGAGGTGTATTAAGGAGTCTTATCTGGAGTGTAGAACTCTTATACAGACCTGTATCCCTCTTAAAACAAAAAAAACAACTCCATTTTATCAACACTATGACTGTTTCTTCTACATTTGCTGTCCCAAAATCTCTTCTCCACTAACTAGTCACTGTTTGACTAGATAGAGACATGCCAACCACTCAGAAAGAAGGAGAACAACTTATCTAATAACAAGAACATGCAAACTAATCTAAATTCCTCCATCTCCTCACAAGATGACTGTTCACCTTCAGAAGACAGAGGAACAAAACTCCATCTTGCCTCAGAACCCTAGGTAAAGAGGGTTTGATACAATATTTGCAAATAGAAAAAAAAATTGAACACCTCCAACTGTTTCAAAACCTCAAATCACCTGCAATTGGAAGCCTCAACACAGAACTAAAGCATTGAAAAAAATTCACTTCACAAGCAGCCCGTACTTGGCCGTACCAAGGCTGTTTTAACAGCAAAAAAAAAGAAAAAAACACACTTTTTCTTAAAAAACTCCTCCTTGCTTTCTTATCTTTAGCATGTTTTATCACAACTGAGATATATAGGAAGTTCTAAAAACTCTTCCTCTTCCCCTTGTCCGTACAACTACCTAGGAAGGCAGAAAATCACATGTCAAAAGCAGTTTTAAATAAAACAAAAAGTTTCTAAAATAGAAAAGCCTATAAAATAGGTCTTTCAAATCTTCTAGTGGACTAGTCAAATCAAGTAGACTAAGTCCTTATTACAACACATCAAAAATGGCTTCTAAGCCCTTAGATAAAACCAAAAATTAACAAGGTCATTAAAATATAATATTTGAAAAATAATTGTAAATTGAAGCTCCTGCACCAGAATCCTTCTCTGATCGATGCAACGAGCCCTACAAAAATGTAATTAAACTAGAATATATATATCTATATATACACACACATGTTTCCTGCATACATACACACATAATATATATATATATATATATATATATATGTATATGTATATATATATATTTCAAATAACTAAAGCAAGTGTTGGAGAAACACATACATTCTCAAACTACACATGCACATAAAAAAGAAAAAATAATTTGAAATATAATTTATCTATAGAAGGTCCTACAAGAATATGTTTAAATTTTAGAACCTTACATGATCTATGGTATTTCCCTTTAGGGTATTAAACTCTATTTAAATTCTTGGAGGAATATAAAGGGATTCTTATAGTATGGGAAAATGTGATAGGAAGACATTGTTTCCCATTTTAACAATAGAAACAACATTAAGAATAATATACATTAGTTTTCCAAAAAAAAAACCAAAAAGAAGCTTCACATTACCTCTTCAGACCTGGCACTTTACCAAATAACTTTGTGAAATATCTTGTGCCTTAAAGAAGTTAATCACCCTTTTAACTAATGGAACCATACAACTTTTCTGTTTGAGTAGTTGTCATGTCACATACAAGATAAACAATTTTCCATGTAATAGCTAGAATAACCCAATAGTGCAGGTGTACTTAATCCATAGCATTTTCATCAATAGAGAGCAGCATAGGACATTATCATAATAGGTCTCAGCCATTTTTATAAAATGTTTTCGGTTCTATTTAATCCAAGTGTCCACTTTAGAGTAGTCCACTTCACACTCTTTATTAGTGGGGTTCCGTAGGGCATCATCACACAACCAGATTTCTGACCAGTATTCCCCATCACAGGCAACAATTTCTGAATAATCTAAACATGAAACACAAGGGAAATTCTCGGAGCATTCACAGACCAGAATGTCATGGTTGGGAAATGGAATGTCTGGATAATCTGTAGACCAAAAAGACGAAAGATAAGAGAGCAAATGCAATCCAACTTCGTCCCAATTCATTATTGGTAATACAGATCTAAGAAAAAATATGGAGTTAATGCCAATGACAAAACATATTTAACGATGAACAGTTGGGTAATGAGTGGAAAATTGAAATCCCAGCTACAAATTTAAACAAGAATTAAGTGCTCAATTTGTGAAAAATCTACTGTGATAAAAAACTAAATGTAAATTAAAGATACAACCTCATTTCGAATCTATTCTTATGCTAATAAGAATTTAGTTCAACTACGTATGTATGAGCCCTGTTGTGTTAAGGAAATCAATCCCATCTCACCCACAAGCATTTTTTTACTTTTTAAATCTCCACTTGTATCATATGACTATTATTAATTTGCAACTTAATGTGGAAAATGTTTTTATGACAAGAAATTATGGCAAGATCTAGATATATATTTAATAAGTAACCATGGAAGGTAAACAAAAAGAGAGCTGTGTGCAGACTGATGTGTGTATAATGAGTTCTTGGAAGTTATGAGCTGCATCACTTTGTTTTTCATTATCCAAATGCATCTGCACTTCCAGATCTTGCCAATTTAGACAAAACCTGCTCTCTTATAAGTTTGTCATTATCAGGATGGTGGATTGCTTTATAGGAATTTCAGTGAATTAATAACATCATCTTCAGTTGCAGAATATCCTATGAAGGCCTTAAATTATGACATTTATGTTGCATGGCCAAACTATCTAACATTCTTCAACACCAATAAGGTGGTGTATGCTGCTTACAATGACTTCATATGGACATCAACTTTTTTTTATGGGAATCTGCTATATACTACTGATAAGCTCAGATAGATGACAGCAACTCTGAACAAGCAATCTGGTTTATTCTAAGAGAACTAGAGTTCTAGTTTTAAGAAGGGCCCACAGAGACCCAAAAAAAACTAACTCTAGAGTTCTTAGACTCAGTAAATGCAAGTTATTCACAGTCAAGAGAAACCCAAACAGAATTCCCAGATCTAACTTTGATCTGATTTATTTTTTCCATAGTATTTAATCCTCACACACAAAAATCAAATCACTAAGAGAATTTGTTGGCTAAAACTTAGGAGTTTAATATGCATGATAAAAAAGGAATTTTAAAACTTGCTAAAAACAAATAAAAGCATATAAAACATTTTTATTTTCCTAAAAGCTTTTCATTTCCTCATCTTCTTTAATTTTTTGTTTTGTAGAGTGCACAAGAATGGAGAGAGAGCTGAAGTTTGCATTTCCATAAAATAAGAACAAAGAGAATGCCTAGATCTCTGAAATTCTTCCCTATCATTTTCTAGTAGCATAGTTTCCAATATATTTGTTCTTCTTCTTAATAGAGATTTCTTGTTTTGGTTGAAAAATAATTCTATTTGCATGTTTATGTTTCATTTTGTTGGATTATGCAAGTCTGTAAAGGTTGTTTTGGCCATGCATGATAGCTATCTCTATTTCCATAAAAGATTTTTGATTCCTCATTTTATTTATTTTTTGGTTTTGCAAGTGCTCAAGAATGGAGAGAGGTGAAGTTTGCATTTCCATGAAAGAAGAACAAAGAGAATGCTTGGATCTCTGAAATGTCTTCCTATCATTTTCTAGTAGCATAGTTTCCAATATATTTGTTTCTTCTACTTCGTAATCCTATTTACGTATTTATGTTGATTTGTTGGATTATGCAAGTTGTAAAGGTTGTTTTTGAAATGCATGATAATTATCTTGTAGGTTCAGTGTATAAAGGATGCCATAGAAAAAGAGGACTTGCCATATCTCACCAAACTAAGGTTTATTTAGAGGAAAATCAAAATATATTCCACATATATTACATAGGCTACACAATTTCATATATAAAAAGAAATTTAAAGTTTTTTTTAAAAGTTTATTATGCTTTAAGGGATGTGCCATAGTCATATATCCAAGCTCCTCCCCATGGCCCTCCCTTAAAGGAACACTACAGCACCCAAGACTATCATAGGTTTTCTTTTGATAGGTAAAGATGAAGAGCATCATAAGTATATTATATTAATATTAAAACAATTTTACAAAAAAAGGTCCAACGATCAGATGAGACATTGCAAAGCTTGCCAAAAAAAGAGGCAGAGGAGACCTCCAAAAACCAAAAAACCAGCAAGAAGTAGATATGCAAGAACATAACTATTTAATTACATTCAGATCTGCCCCCACTTGCATAGTTGCATATTCAGGAACATATTCAGGAACAATGCCAGGAACATATGCAGTAACATATGCAAACATAACTAGTTAATTACATTCGGATCTGCCCCCACTTGCATAGTTGCATATTTAGGAACATATGCAAACATAACTAGTTAATTACATTCAGATCTACCCCCACTTGTATAGTTGCATATTTAGGAACATATGCAAACATAACTAGTTAATTACATTCAGATTTGCCCCCACTTGCATAGTTGCATATTCAGGATCATATTCAGGGTCATATAGGAACATATTCAGGAACATAACTAGTTAATTACATTCAGATCTCCTAGGATCCAGGAATGACAATATGTAGGAGGAACATATCCAGGAGAATATCTAGAACATATCCAAGAACATATGTAGGAACATATCCAGGAACATATGCAGGAGGAACATATTCAGGTACATATGCAGGAGGAACATATTCAGGAACAGGAGGAACATATCCAGGAACATATCCAGGAGGAACATATCCAGGAGCATATGCAAGAGGAACATATTCAGGAGGAACATATTCACGAATAGGAGGAACATATTCATGAACATATGCAGGAGGAACATGAACATATGCAGGAGGAACATATTTCGGAACATATCCAGGAGGAACATATCTTGGAATGAGAGACATGGCTGGCCAGAGGTACGCAAACAAAGAGAAGATGTGAAAACCAAAAGGGAGGAGCCAAAGCATATAAAACCATTCCCACGCACAGGTAATTAATAAGTTTATATATGATCATGTACACAAATAATAAAATTAGGTCCCATTAGTTGTACATGTGAAGGATTTTAAATGAAAGTTGTACTACCACATGAGAAATGGACAAGTGCCAAAATGTGATGAAAGGAGAGGACTTAATTCAAATAAAATATTTGAATTAGTTGGGATGTGTGAGGGAAATTAATTAAATAAATAAAATTTATTTAATTAATTTGATAGTGGGATTAGGATATGATTGGGATATGATGTAGAAATTAATTAAATAAATAAAATTTTAAATGAAATTTGTACTACCACACATGATTCAATTGAGAAATGGACAAGTGTCGAAATGTGATGAAAGGTGAGGACTTAATTCAAACAAAATATTTGAATTAGTTGGGATATGTGAGGAAAATTAATTAAATAAGTAAAATTTATTTAATTAATTGGATAGTGGGATTAGGATATGACTAGGATATGATATAGAAATTAATTAAATAAATAAAATTTATTTAATTAATTGGCTAATGGATAAGTGGGATTAAGAGTGGGATATGACAAAATGCTACATGATTTCTAAGTAATATTTTTTACTAGGTGTTGTAAGACATGGACAAATTTGGGTGTCTACAACCACCATCATCTTAAATAATTTATATTTATTTAATTAATTTAAATATATTTTCCCAATCATGGAGATTAATTAAATAAATTATATTTATTTAATTAATTTTAATCCATGACTAGATTGAGAGATGTAGTATGAAATGAGTAGTTGACATGAAAACTTAGTTTGACATTTGTGTCTCTCATTTACTAGTTTCAAAAAAAAAAATCTAAAGTACGCAACATGGATCCAATGCATCATTTATTATAAAGGGCCTAACACAAAATGGAAGTAATTGAGCTATGTTAATCATAAAGCTTGATATTTGAGTGGCTAGAGTATGCCTATGAGGATCTGATGATTTTGTGGCAATTGACTCATTATCACCTATTGTAAAAGTTAAAATGTACATTTAAAAAAAAACAAAATATATGTTTTTGTTCTTTAGTATAGTAATTTCAAACAAATAGCAAATTTTCATGTCTTTTGTTGGAAGCTATGTTGAGGGCTTATTTCCTTGTCTCTTTGACATTGAGATTAATATAACATGCCAAACTTTTTGATATCAAGTTGCCCTTTGTATGGAAAGCAAGATTTATGGGGTTAATCTCAATAGTGGTCATCTCCCTACATGGTATGATGCCCATTTTCATTACTGTGATGCCATGAATGGTTGCAACTGGTGGTGTTGGGATTGTAGATGTTGTTATGGATGCATGTATAGTAAAAAATAGTCCATCCACCATCCACTTATGGCAACAAATATACAGAGTTTACTTGGCATGAGCTTATCAACTGGCGCACTAGTTTGATTGATGGCAAGTGTTGATGGGTGTTTTCATTGCATTTCACTGTGAAAATTTGGAGCCTAGGTTTGGGGACCCATTTACAAACACTCAGGTTGCCTTGTGAGATTAAATTCTGTCATGGTTGATCCTTGTGAACATGCCCTCTACGTTGGGGGAATAGATGGGAGGATCTATGTTGCCAGTCTTAAAGTATATTTTAGAGGAAACAATGGGATTAGTGATAAAAATGGGATAATTGGTTCACCTTTTTATCACAATGGAACTATAACATCCCTAAGTTTTAGCATGGATGGAGTTACTTTGGTGTCGGTATCTGAGGATTGTACCACTTGCCTGTAGGATACCCACGCTAATTGTGTTGTTAGGATGTTTAACCAAAGTATGGGTCCTATGAGCAGTATTTTAGAGCTACCAGTGCTGCGACAAGTTTGAAGGCCTTCCTATCATGGGTTACAGTTGGCTAGTCACAAGAGCTATGTTGAAAATGAGAGGTTTAGTGATTCTACCTATCTCAAGGATATGCCAAGGTTTTTCTTACCAAATGCAAAAAGAGCTGCCACTGGATTAGAATTTCAATGCCAAAGGATTGGAATGGTGGAGCTCCAAATAAAAGAGTTGGAGGCCATGAAAGTGAATTTAGCAGTAGTGAATGAGGATCTGCAATGTGCCTTAGATATGCTTGATAAATTGATAGAAGTTTACCATAAGTTCATAGGACTTTGCTTTTCTGAGGTTGTAACAGACAATCAGAGCTTGGATACAGACAAATCAAACAGAAAGGATAATATAATGTTTCTAGATAAAAGAATAGATGAGAGTCGTCGTATGTTGCAGTAAATTGTAGTATTTGTTTTGTTTATAAGGTTTAGCATAAAACGTAAAGGAGGAATGTTTTTTTTTCACTGGGAAGTTTAGGTGTATAATTTATGGAGGTCAGTACATGTGGTGAAGACCATGCTTTTGCTTCTCGTACTTGATCAAATGTTTGTTAGATTCATGCAAAAAACTGTTGTATTTGTAGTTTTGAGAACATTTTTTCTGTAATAGTTTAGATTGTCTACCTGTTGGGGAGGATGATTTCAGCTTTCTTTGAAAATACCTGAACTACTATATCAAACTAAGATGCATTATAATTTAGGATGTCAAAATTTAGAATCATACTTTTGGTAATAAAACCCTGTTGATTTTAGAAGTTGACTGTAACTTGTGACAAGTTCAGCTTTCTTTAAAAATATTGTTACAAATGTTTTGTTCACACTTAAAATTAGTTGGACCTAAGTGTAATTGTTCAGAAGGAATAATAGAAAACTTCAAAGTTATGCATTTCTTGAATGGTTGATGCCTTGACAAAGTTGAAAAGAAGATCTAGTTGTCAAGATAACCCATCAGTCCAATCAGGACTGATAAGTTATCGTGACAAAAGAATTGATTATCAAGGGATCAAACATTCAAGGAAAGACAATTGTTCTACAAAGTTTGATCTTTCAGGACTTATAAGTTAAATTGATTATTTAGTTAATCGGTTTTGAATAATAGAGAGAAAGATGTTGTATTACACTGTTATTTGATGTCATGTTTTGAACATACATCGAGGTATCTTTTACTTTATCTCGTGCATTGTTTGAAAAGGAAATACATATACATCATATGCATCAGAGAAACTAACTGAACATGTTTAAAAGAAGTGTTCAAATGTGTCCCATACAAGTTGTGGGAGTAACTAGACTAAGCAATTGCAGACATGCAAGCTATGTATATGTTTGATAAAAGAAAAGAGAAAAGAACATATGGTAAATCTAAACATCCATCATTGCTTGATGATGGAGGTTGTTGTTGAAGTCGGCCTTCAAGTCTTCAGGTTTTAGTCTTCACTCCAAGCCATCATCAAGTTGAAGCCTACAAAATTTTGGGAACAACCCCGTTAGTGGTCTAGATGTTTACAGTTATCACATGCTTTTATCAAATAGAGACATCTACTTATCATATCATGCATTCAGAGAAGAGATCAGATCATATATATGACACAAATTAGGAAGAAATCATGAAGGAGATTAATCAATTCTATTGGGTACTTTTTTATGCTAACTTGTTTGTTCATTGTGTAGGTATAGGACAAATTTCGTTGCTGATTTGAAGACAAATAAACATGTGGATTAAATGTGGCTCCCACAAGGGTTTGAGCCCAACATGTTTCTTTTCATTTTTGAAAATAGTATCAGAAAAGATAGGATGCATCATTCTGAGCTATATCATGCATCATCTAATCAACTTGCAGAAAGGATATGTCATCATGGCATTATTATAGTTGATTAGAGAAAATTAGATTAACATGACTGAATGCAAAAAAATAGATTATCTAGTCATCCAGGCTACAAGAGCCATCTAAGGTATAGTATCATTATGAATGCATGTATTTATTTCATCACATTTAATAAAGAGCAACTGACAGAGTGCATTCATAATACAAGGATATGATACAAGTTTTCAAATTAATGTGCCTGATAAAGAGATGAAAGACAACATAGAGAAAGATACAAGTTATGCCTTTAAAGAGACAAATCAAAATAGCAAGGCATTATTAGCTCTAGGCTGATATATGGCAGGTGAAAATGCAGTCATGAAATATATCATTGTCTTGGACCAATAGATAAGAAATCATCAATGCCTTGAAGCTTCAAAACCATCAAGATACATGGATATACAGTGAAACAATTCAAATGCAAGAAGATAGGACATAGTTTTCAAAGATGAGGCAAAACTCTATACCATGTATTTCTCATTTTAGCTCATATTGTGAAAGATGTTCATAGTTTAACAGTTATATCACATTCAAGTTCCAAGTGTGTCAGAGAGAGTCAAACAAGATGCTACATAGAACAACAGATGAGACAGCATCTAAGACAAGAGATATAGTGCATACTGAGAATGTGGCAATCACATGCTAGGGGCAAAGATGCAAATGACAGATGCATATAGCATGCTCTCTGAAGAGCACTCATCAAGTGATAAAGACTATCACTTAGTATAAAAGATCTTAGAAGAAGAACAAAATAGGACCAGCATTCATTTATCATCACTATCATGACAGTCAAGTATAAATCCAAAAGCAAGAGACTGTCATGTCTAGAAGTGGAAGGATACAAATACAGTATGCACATTAGAGTATTCAGAATGCCACAACGCAAAGATGACAAGGTGGTTTCCATACACCTCATAAACTATTTTGATCAAACAAACCTTGCCTCATACACATTGGAGCTACAATGATGCCATGATACAGTCAACAATGCCATAAAGAGAGATACCATGAAGAACAAAAATAGGTTCAGTCACCTTCACCATGGAGAGTTAGGGGCAGGATGAATAAAGTGGCTTATACAAGCAAGAAACAGTAGGAGTAGATCACAATTACCATATCCATCTACAAGAGTAAGTCAATGATGGAGGAGAAACAACAAAAGGAGATGCTACAGTAATGGTGATTGACAATTCAAAAACGTAAAGAGCCCTCTTTCTTTTATGCCATCATGATGCAGTCATAGTAAATAGATAGCCAAGGGGAAAAATGCATGATACATTTGATACTATAACATTCAAGTGATGAGACAAACAGTGAGTGTATGAATATGTTTATCTATGCTACAAGTATACCTTAAGAATGCCACAGACAACAAGGAGAAAAATATATGATGTCTAGAGCATCGAAGAATCCTGATACATATGACAATCAAGAGAAGACAAATGATATCTATGCCATAGTATAAATCCAGTTGCAACAAAGACAGTACCCAGTCAAAGATGATGCCACATAACAAAAGTTCATAATACTAAAGTTTGCAAGTTGGAAAGTACAATTTATCATATGCAAACAAATAAAGAGACCATCTATGCTACAGGGGAGTCTCACAGAGATGCCAAGGTATGCTACAAAATATTAGATGATAACAATGTATGCTACAAAATAATTAAATGATTTGTTGTCAAATAGAATATAAAGACTTGCTTAAGTCAAGTAGCTACAGTGAGACCACAGTCAAGGAATTGCTCTACAGAAAGAGAGTCTGTTACGAAAAAGAGTAAACTCATTTTATAGAAAATCAAACTCTAGTGCTAATTTTTGCACCCACGGTCAAGAAGACTCAAATAAAAGAGAAATACAGTCATATTCATTATAGAAAAGTAGCATTTTTCATGATAAGTGTGTACCCATCTACAAGATGAACAAGGTCTTTCAAAGATCTCAAACCCTCAGGTTTCTTTTACACTTACAGGTAAAAAGAAAAAGTAGTGAAAGATATAGGAGAATGGCCATAACAATTTGAAGCCTTGAATGTACAGAAAGAGCAAACCCTTGACAGGAAGTTTAAAACCTTGTTTCTTTTCTTCATTTACAGCCATAAGCAGAAAAAGATAGCAGTCAAGAGCATGGTCGTAGCAATGTGAAGGTTTTTTTTTTGCAAGAGGGGTTGAAACCTTAGCTTCCAAATTGAACAAACCCTCCACATTCTACCTTTTTTGGTGCTTGTATTCAGATAGAGCATGACGATAATAGGTAGAGGCCTTAAAAAATGCAAAAAGATGTTAAAAACCCTCATTTCAAAAACTCAAACCCTCAGTTTTTTTGCGTCTACAGACAACTCAAAGCAAAAAGAAGATATATGCAGTCATGGCAGAAAGTGATAAGCAATTTTTTATCAAAAAATACAATACCCATAATTTCAACAGCCCTTGCCATTTTTTTTCCAAACTATGAAAAGAGAGTAAAGAAGTTACAGAAGATGAATTGACAAGAGCTTACCTCATTTCACCAACAGGAAGAAGAGTCTACCCACGGCCTCACAGTGGCCTTCAAGATTTCAAGAATAGGTGAAGGTTGCAAGGAAAGATACAGAGAAAAGGTGTTAAAGAATGCACAATGACAAAGAGAGAGCCATAAAAAGGGAAATGAGGCCATAGCCATAAAAAAAAAATAAAGCCATAGAGATGAGTAAATGCCTCATACAGAGTAGAAAAAACCAAAGATCCATGATGCAACCAAAGATCCCTTTGAGAGGAGTAAAAAAACCAAATCCATGATGAATGCACTAAAACCCTAGGTCTGCAGATCAAAAGTTGCAGAGCTTCCAAGAAGGAAGTCAAATTGAAGAATGAACAAAAATTAGGGTTGTTTCCTCACTTTTCTTCGAAGGTTCTTTTTTCAAGTGTGTTTTTTGACTTGTAGAAAACAAATAATTACATTATCCAAAAGAGATGCCGTGGTCAAGACTTTGGTCTTCAAAGTCCCTAGTCATCATAACATGGAGTGGCCGACAGTAGTTTTTTAGACTTGATTTTTATTAAGTCAAGAGGGCTGATATGATGAAGAGGAAGGATTCAATGCCTTACAAACTTATTAAAGATTCCTTGGTGGTTGGGTTATGCATAGACAAGGTTTCACATGCTATGTTCCTTGTCTTATTCAAAACATCAAAAGGTAATGATACTTCAAGATTATGCATGGTGGCTAACAAAGCCAAGAGGGTGTAATTTTTGATATGGAATATGTTCAGGACTATGAATGGAGTTTTCAAAGGTAGATATTTATGCATGATGGCAGTATGATGGTGCAGTGATGGGTCATGGAGTTGTTTTTCTTTCTTGATCTCAAGTTGCATATGGGGATATAAGGTGGTCTAGAAAATGTAATGTATGTGCACTAAGGCAACAAAGGGGAGTCATAAGGATGTTTATGAATATTTGTTTTGTGCATGGAGTGTCATGTGGAGTGACTCAGATTTTTTTATTTTTCTTGCAGAGGAGGATAAATATTTTCTCATTGATCATGGAGTGAAAAGGACTTTGTATTTGTCCCTAAGTCCTATTTTTTGCTCATATCATGCAAAATAGGCAAATGTAATTAGAGTGACGAGTCATATTTTTCTTCTGGTCATGCACGATTTTACATACAAATTAATTGTAAATAAATAATAAAGTAATATTCTATAAATTAATTTATTACTTTTCACAAATTGTAAAATCCAAAAAAGAACAAATTGCAACCAAAAATAGAGTAATATTCTATTACTTTATTATTTACGCACAATAAATTTTGCTCATGCAAAATCATGCAAATTGATTAGTTGAGTTAATTAGGCCACCTAGGAGGTTTTGCATGATTTTTAGGGTCCTTGGTCAATTTTTTTGGTCAAACATATGGAGAGGCCCAAATTGAAGCTATTTTTGCTCAATTTGTGGTAGTTTTAGGCCCTAATTTTGAGGATTTTTAAGGTTGCTTAGGAATGAGTATTTTTAGAGGCAGTTATCTGCAAGTCCATATTTTTTGCATGCCTATTGGAGAGAGTAGACCTATATATTGTAAAGCAAAATTTTGTTTTTGCTAGTTCTTGATTCTCATTCTGATTCAGACAGATTGGAGAATTCTGATAGATCACATTTACAGTTTTATGGAGAGATAGACAGGTTATAGGTTATATTTTGTCTTATTTGCAAAGCTTTCCTTTGTTTTGTTTCAAATCGGTTGAATTACCTTTCCTTTTTGTGCTGAATGTTGAAGTGATATGATGAAATTTTGCTGTGTTTTATTATTAAACCTTCAAAATTATCGTCTCACCTCCTTGTTTGCAGCATTAAAGCATCTATTCATCGCAGGTCTTAGGTTGTGTTAACCAGAAATAGTCTTTTTATGTTGTGAGAAAACTATTTCCTTCATAAAAACCTATTTTCAAACCTTCCTTAGAATCACTTTTGTGGTATTTATGCCAAGTCTGGATTGTGTAAAAGTTAGATTTTTGGGTAAACATTGTGGATCAGATTACATTATTTTTATCCATATCAGGTGCATCACCATTTTACCTTTAGCATTCCTTTAGTTTCTTTCTTCCCTTTTCCCAAAAAGTAAAAAAAACATACACCTCAATAGAACATTTGAAGGGAACCGGCCCATAATAAATTAGGTATTTTTAGTTCCAATTTCCAGGCAATAGTTTTTGAGAACATTTTGTGAAGGAAAGATTGATAAACATGAATGTAGATTTGATTATCCTATTCCAAATACATAACTAGTGCTAGAATAGCCAAAAAATAAATAAATAAATATTATGAATTAAAACATGAAGTGCTGATTTCATTGTACAAATTTGGACTATGAGTGCTTTGTCTATGATTCCTCATTTTGCATATATGTCTACCAAAATATTTCCAACTATAAGTTCTGTCAAAAATTCCCCTTACATTCTACTATTATGGATGTCCATACCCTGTTTCGAAGCATCAATTTAGCACAGGCAAGAAGGACGCTAGCATAGGTTGTGGAATCTGGGTTTATCTCTACCAAATTGTATTTTCTTGAAAGTTTCAAAAGTCTTTCCACTCAATCCATGCTCTGCATACCCTACAATCATGTGAGGCATCCAATCTAAGAGTTCACGTCCTTGGTCTATGCTTCCACATTTTGCATACTTGTCTACCAGGGCACTTGCATCTACAACATCGAAAAAATTCCTCCATCCATTATGCTTGATGCCTTCACCTTCTGAGGTGATTTCTACAACTTTGCATGAATCTCTAGTGTCTAGGGAGGTCATTGGTCTCCTACATGAAGAATGTGTATCATTTTATGGCCTTAAATCCAACCACATCTAGGGATCTTTTTAATTCTTCTTTCACCAATCTCCTTACCATTTCAGCCTCAACACACTTGCCCACTTCTGCATAGATGATGAACATAAGTCGCCGCTATAAATACTATTTTGATGGATGTCTATACCCCATCCAAAGTGTCAATTTGTGCACAGGCAGAGAGAATGCTGGCAAATGTTGAGGAGTTGGGGTTTTACACCCACTAGTGCGCAAACTGAGACGCTGCACATTATTATAGTGTAAGCCTATTTTTCAGATTGATTCGTTTAGCATCGTCAATAATTTCACAAGGACATTTGCCCCTGTTTAAGATGATGGAAAATAATTCACAATCTTGGAGATACGTTTTGTAGCAGTGTGGCAAATCTGCACATACTCGAAGGTTTATAACAACTGTAATAATGAGAGTAAGTGTAAGAAAATTAGAGTAGATAAGAGATGTAAGTAGGATGTTATAAGGAATTATAAAAATATATATATAAAGATTAAGTAAGATAGAAATAGATAAAGTTTTTAATAAAAAAGTAAATAAAATTAGAACAAAATGAAAAGGGGTTTGTGTGGTTTGTACCCCTGACCTGCCGTATACCATTATGGGTGCTCAACCAACACACTGTTATCAAGATTCCTTTTTTTTTTGAAGATTAAATCTTGACATTCAATAATGATAGAATGTCTTTCTGGTTATGTTACACACAATTATAAATTGAAAAAATTGATTAAAAGTGTCTTCTCTAAGCAATCTTCTTCAAGGTTATATTTTCTTTAAGACCTTCTCTATATTGGATATTAATTATGTATATCTATGCTCATAGTCAATCATATCTAAATAATGTTTGAAACTCATAGGAGAACCTTGTTAATAAGGTATGGGTATTTCTCCAACAATAGTAAGTTTGAATATTTATTTTGATAATGATGTAAATTATATGATTAAATGTTGTAAGATGTTAAAGAAGCAGTGATTTGTGAGAATTATTTGTATGAATAATCAGGAATGTGATTGTATGAGTGAGTAATTTGATTTGTGAATGTATGGAAAGACGTCGTATGGTTGAATCTTGTTTCTATTCTATAAATTGTTAGAAGAATCCTAAGAAATAGATAAATATTATTATGTGGGATTAGAATTCTAAGTATTACTTGAGATGCCTTGGTCAATAACACTCTTTTCATAATATGAAATTATATAGATAATATCTGATTTATGAATTAGCAAGCTTGTTAAGTTTATCTGTTCATTAAAGGTCATATTGCTTCCCAAGGATTATTTAGAATTTGTTCATATTCTCTTTTTCCTTTTGGAATTGTACTTGAAGAACAAAGTTATCAGTTAGCCCTAATTGTATGAGTGGTCTTAATGCTACTAGTTTTGTATCTATACTATTATGTTGATATTGTTCTATACATGATACTTGTTTCAAGCTAGTTGTTCCTGTTAATGCCCTATAAACTAGTATATTTTCTTTATGGAATTTCTTCTTTCAATTTAGTTAGGTAAACATTATAAATCAACGTCCAACCTCAACCACATCACAATGTTTAGTTTTTATGGTACCTCTGTGTCACGTTTACAGGTAATTGCATCGAGTTGAACCAAGTATCTCGCACCTAACATAGCTGCAACAATGACGTTTGGGCACCGTCCCTCTAAATCATCGAGGAGTAATAAGGAACATGTCAAAGTTAAATCCGTGGGAAGGGAAAATCTTCTCAGATATCTCATTAAGAAGATTAACTAAAAAGAAAGGATGAGTCTATTGAAATAATGATTACCATGATTCTCATTTGGAAAACACTTCAAGCTACTAACAGAAAATGAGCCTTATTGACACGTGAGTATAGATCGGGGAGGACATGTGAAATGTCAGATAGGGAAACTAGGCTGATCCAGAAATGCTATCTATCATATGCTCTCACCTCACCATCGCAGATCGTGGTGAAAGTACTAGGGGATCAGGAACAGACTTAGTCATGAAAATTACCTAATTTGGCTTGAGGGAGTAAACTAGATTTCATGAGCAGACACCTAATAGGGATTCCTCCACAGTAGGACTAACTGATAAACACCCTTTTAGGTGTTTGTGGTAGTGAACTAATTTTTGTCTATGTTTCACTGAGTGGGTGGCAGCTGACGAAGAACTGTCTAGGGCAGGGAATAACCCTAGAAAGGGCTGGATACACACTCACAATTACATCAAACATAGTGCAAACCAGAACTACATATTCACATTCCCCATGTTAGCCACATCCAAAGGAGGGGGCCTTGATCCTGTGGATACAGGGTATGTAGGTAGTCTATACGGTGAAGGATGGCCCCACTACTCAGGTCCCTTGGATGTAGGGTATTCTTTTATAGTTTCTATGTAGTAATTTTTGAGTCGTGTTAACAAAGGATTCTCTAGTTAGTTTTGTGTAGATGATAAGGATCCAGTCTTTTGGGAGAAGGCAAGTTGTTAGAAGTGAATGTAGGATGTAATGAAGAACATAAGGTATGTGTGATCCACTGTGCTTATAGGTTATCTTGCATAATGTACCTTCTCTTGTAATGTACTCTCTCTTCACTAGATTTAAAATTGGTGATCTTTTAAGAACTTGATGATTCTAGGAAACTAAATTCAAGTTTCATCGCATTTCTATATCATGCATTAAGCACTTCTTAGAAAAATTTCACATTTCCTAAATCTACCAGATCAAAATTTTTATTCATCAGTATTTTTGAATTTAGAGTTTAATGTTATTTGATTAAGGATGAGTCGGGTCCTTACAATCACTAAAAGGTAAAGCTCTTCAATGGTTTAGAGGCTTAAGAGTCAATTCAATTAGATCTTGGGATGAATCAGGTGCTACTTTGAATTGACAATTTCAGGACAAGTCTGATCATTTATCATTAGTTGAACAAATGACTACTATTAGGAGGGCTCCACAAGAGTAAATGATAGATTTTAATTTCAGATTTCAGAAAACATGGAATAGAATCACTAAAATAGTGAAACCATCACCAGAGCATGTTTTTTTGTATTATTTAAGGGCATTAAACTCTGCTATTGCTGTTATGATACAATCCATGAGAGGGGTAACTTTACCAGGTACATTTAATATTGCAATTAGAGCAGAAAATAGTTTAATACAAATGTGGCAATGACATGTACACATAGTTGGTAGGGATGGAAGCAATGACTTAATATTTCTTGTCGAATAGTTAACTACTAAGAAATAGTGGGAAAATGATAGCAAGTGTCTAAAAGATGGAGCATTCTCAATTAATTATGGGACCCCACTACCATTGTGTCAAAGGCCCAATAGAAGTACACAGAGTTCATGTACTACTTAAGCTCATCCTTTGATGACTGAGGATCAATCCCAAAACAAATAGTCTTTTTGTGTAATCTTGAAAACAGAGGGTCCTCCAAAAGAAATAGAAATAGTCTCCCAACAATCCAACTGAGATACAATGCAAACTATACACAGGTTTAAAGTTTGTCAAGATAGTCATGTACTATGTAACAAAACTGAATTTGTAGGTTATTTGTCCGATTGCAAATGTGACTGTCTAGCTAGCCGAAATACAACTCAGTGAGCATTAACTAAACAGAGGCTTCCAACATAATCTTTTACAAATTAAAATGACATACAGGACAAGGCACCACAACAAATAATTGATCAACTATCTTTGTTGCTTACAAGTTTCTTGCTACAGGCCCAATTTTGGGCTCCCAATTTGTTGCAATAGCAGGGAATTCTCAAAGACACAGTATATCATTAAGGGAAAACAATCCCTGATTTGTTCATTCTATCTAGTGCACATGCATACAAATTCTATGTTATGTTTTTGCAAGGAATAAATAGTTTAGTTTAAAACTAGGGTCCATCCCCCGTTTTAGCGATCATATTTCTGTGTTGAGGCCATCCACGTTGCGAGAGAGCATGCTTCTTCCCTATTTGGACTATAATGATCATGACTAAGTTCTATCCAAAATTACAATCATAAGAGGCTGGGTTTATTATAATCATAAGAGGCTGGGTTTATTACAATAATAAGAGGTTGGGTTCAAATTTGAGATATGTACAACTTATAAAATCTATATAGTTTATATCTAGCATGTGCAGGTTGAAATTTATATGGTCTGATTGGGATAAGCATAATATTTTTTAAGTTAATAATTTATTGTTTCAAAACTTGTATTACATGTATTAATACACAAGTGTATATATCAAATAGATCCATTGAAAATATCAAGAAGCATTTATATGAAAACTTTATTAAATATATCTCAAACATAAAATTGTCCATACCAAATATAAACATATTTATGTCCATCTGAAGCATAAACATGTTTATACATAGATGCATAAATGTCCAAACATGTTGAAAATATATAAACAGAAATGTTTATACATGTTTGAAAATATAAACATAAACATGTCCATACATAGATGCATAAATGTCCCTAATATCAAATATATAAACATAAACATGGATACATGCCAAATATAAACATAAACATATAAATGTTCATATCTCAAACATAAGAACTCATAAACAGAAATGTCTATATCTCAAACATAAATGTCAAATCTCTTAAACAAGTTAGTTATTAGCTAGTTTGATCATCATGTGGGCTCCTAGTCGAGCAACCCTCTGAGTGAGAATCCTTCTCTGATAGATGCAACGAGCCCTACAAAAATGTAATTAAATTAGAATATATATATCTATATTTGCACACACATGTTTCCTACATACATACACACATGATATATATATATATATTTCAAATAACTGAAACAAGTGTTGGAGAAACACATACATTCTCAAACTACACATGCACATAAAAAAGAAAAAATAATTTGAAATATAATTTATCTATATAAGGTCCTACAAGAATATGTTTAAATTTTAGAACCTTACATGACCTATGGCATTTCCCTTTAGGGTATTAACCTCTATTTAAATTCTTGAAGGAATATAAAGGGATTCTTATAGTATGGGAAAATGTGATAGGAAGACATTGTTTCCCGTTTTAACAATAGAAACAACCTTAAGAATAATATACATTAGTTTTCCAAAAAAAAAATAAAAAAGAAGCTTCACATTACCTCTTCAGACCCTGGCACTTTACCAAGTAACTTTGTGAAATATCTTGTGCCTTAAAGAAGTTAATCACCCTTTTAATGGAACCATACAACTTTTCAGTTTGAGTAGTTGTCATGTCACATTGGTGCAGGAGCACCTACCTGACAGCTGGCCTTCATGAGGTAGTTAGTTAGTTTGAGTCTTGTTAATGTTTCCAAGAAGGTCTGATAAGACCAATGCATGTAATAAGGTCATGTTGACCATGTTTTACTATTTTTAGATAGTTTGTTAGGACAGCTGTATGCTGTAGATCCGGTTGGATCTCCCAGCTGCCTGGAGAGATTTCCCAGCCGCTTGGAGTCGGGTCAGTAGTACTCGCAGGAAAACCTATTTATGCATGAGGATCAGTTGGTTTTAGATCATCGATCAGACTTTGCGAGAGTGAGACAGAGAGAGAGGCTAATCATTGTAATTGCATCTTTTGAAATCAATAAGAGATCCTATTGTGTTCATCTTTTGTTTGATCTCCTTTGTGTAATCGATCTGCTGTTTTAGTGGTTTCATGGATTCACTGATCCATTCCACTGGTTGATTCGTCGAATCGGTGGAATGGTCATGTACAGTAGGTTGGGTTTTAGTTTGCTTTTTGTTTGCATGCAGGTGTGCAGGATCACCGTCGAGAGATGTTGAGAACCCTAGCATGGGCATGTACTAGGTCAAGCTGATAGATTAGAGTCTGGAAGATCACCCTGAGAGTAGATCGGGTCATCCCAGGAGGATCGGCGAATTGAAAATTTGCTAAGGTTGGAAGTTCGTTAAAACGACATCATCAGGATATTTCTGCGTATATCCTGCAGTCACTTCGGGCATCGTCATTCAGGTAGATGGAGATGAGCATGATGCTATCGATTGCATGAAGTGAATGAACGTCGGGGTGATCATCATCAGGAGTTGCCGAGGAGGAGCGTATCGGCATAAGGTAGAAGATCGGGTTGATCGTGGGCCGAAAAGGTTAAGTTTGGCCAACAGCAGGAGGAGCTGCATATGATGTCATCGTCATCAGGATATTCATCATCAGGATATCGGGGCAGCAGGATATTAAGGAGCTACATGTGACGTCATCGTCATCAGGATAATCGTCATTAGGATATCGGGGTGACGTAAGCATCGAAGGGACGGTGCGTGGAGTTGAGGGTCATCATCAGGATATATGGGAGGAACCAGATGTTCCATATCCTACTGATTAACATGATGTTGAACATCATGATGCTGAAGATAGTGAAGATAGAGGTTGTCGGTAAGGTGAACAGTGAACGTCAGAAGGATGTTCGCGCTTGCCGAATATGATGATGCTGCCGATAGTCAGATGTGATGATGCTGCTGACATGCAAAAGGGCGAAGACTTGTCTGCAGGAGGATATCGGTCGGTAGAGAGTAAATATGATGATGCTGACAGTGTTAACAAAAATATGATGATGATGATGAAGGGTTGCGGACATCCATGCTGTGTGTTAAGGTTTTAGTGTGGATGCCTCTGCATCATAGTGGTATCAGAGCTCAGTAAAAGGTCTGGGTTGTTGTGTGTTGATTCTGTCACCGAAAGGGCAGAGTTAGAGTTGATTGTGTGTTGTGTGTTGAGTGAGAGGTTGACAAAATGCCTCCGAAAGGTAGTGGTACTGCAAGGGAATTGCAGGAGATGAAGGAAAAACATGCCAGAGAGATGAGGAAGATGAAGGAGCTTGCTGAAGCACTTCAAGCCAGGCTTGTAGCCCTAGAAAAGAACAAAAAGAGGGAAGTGGAAGACAGTGAGTCTGAAGAACATGAAGATACTGTTGAAGAGTATGAAGAGGTAGCTGAAGATCTGGATGCTGAAGACCAGAGATTGGCAAAACTGTTAAAGGCAGTGCAGAGTGATAAACCTAAGGTAAAGGTTGATGTTTCCAAGTATAATGGAAGTTTAAATGAAGATGAGTTACTGGATTGGATTGCTGCACTTGATAATCACTTTGAATGTGAAGATGTTGCTGAGGATCAGAAGGTAAAGATTGCAAAGACCAAGTTAGGAGGTCATGCTTTGGTATGGTGGGATTATGTACAATCTGAGAGAAGAAAACAAGGGAAGTCAACGATCACTTCATGGGATAAGATGGTAGCAAGGATCAAAGGTAAATTCTTGCCAAGGGATTATGAAATTCAGATGTTTAAGAAGCTGCAATTTCTAAGGCAAAAGGAAATGGATGTGAAGGCATATACTGAGGAGTTTTATAAGTTGAGTATGAGATTTGGTCATCATGAGAATGAGGTAGAAAAGGTGGCTAGGTACTTGGCTGGTTTGAGATTGAACATACAGGATGAGTTAGTTTTAGCTAACCCTAAGAATGTGGAGGATTGTTATCAAATGGCAATCAGGATTGAATAAAAGATGAATAGGGGACAAGATAAGTCCATGAGAGGAAGAGGAAACAATATGAGGGGAAAAGGAGCAGCCCCTACACAAAGGCAAACCAATGAGGGTCAAGAAGACACTGGTAAAGGACAGGGACAGTCTGATTTCAGAGGTGGATGGAAAGGTAAAAGAGGTAGATTTGGAGGTGGTAGAGGTTCTACTACATTTTTAGGAAAATGTTACACCTGTGGTGAGTTTGGTCATCCATCTTTCAAATGTCCAGAAAACAAAGGTTCATCATCCAGAAATGATAGAACAAATGACAAGAGAGTACAACTGGTACAAGAAGAGAAAGTAGAGCAAAGTGTGCAGAGTTCAAACACTTATCCAAGAGATAGGGAGCCTGACAATTATGCATATCCTGAGGATGGAGAAGCATTGATGCTAAGGAGAATTAGTTTGTAGGCATCAAAGGATATGATGCAAAGAAGAGCTCTTTTCAAGACCACATGCAAGAGCAAATGTAAAATATGTAAGGTTGTCATTGATACTGGTTCAACAGACAACATGGTATCACAGGAAATGGTGGATAAACTGAATTTGGAAAGGATTCCACATCAACACCCTTACAAGGCATCTTGGGTGAGTGATAGTCAATCACTTTTTGTCTATGAACAGGCATATGTGGATTTTCAGATTGGAGCTTATCATGATAGAGTTTTGTGTGACATTTTGCCCATGGAATGTTGTCACCTACTGTTGGGTAGACCATGGCAATTTGATAGAAGGGTACTGTATGATGGGTATGCTAATACCTACACCATCAAGAAAGATGGGAAAACTATTAGGTTGATGCCATTGCAGGAAAATGCTGCAGCACAGGGGGCAGCCAAAATCATTTTAGTGGGAAAGAAGGAGTTTGTGCAGATGCCTATAGGAGCAGGCATAAAGACAGATGAGGATACTGCAGGGAAAGGAGTTGTTAAGGACAACAGGTTGAAGAAAGTTTTAGTTCTGACTGATAGAGGTCAGCAGCAGGTGCAGAAACAAGTTTGCACACAACCACCAATTGAGAGGAATGACAAGGATGTTGTCATAGTTGGGACTATTGTTTGTCCTATAAAGATTGACAGAAAGATAGGATTGAACATTGCAGAAGTTCAAGGGGCAGTCCAGACAGAGGTTCTGGTCAGACAACCTGACAAACACAGGGTATGTGAGAGAAAGGCCTACATTGACAGGCATGAGGATTTACTTGCCAGAAAGCAAGTTATAGTTCAGAAGTCTTGGAGCAGCCAAGAGCCAGCAGAGGACAAAGCTAGAATAGGTCAGAACACTGACAAGGCAAGGTATAAAGGTGGAGGACTTCCACAAACCAAACTCATGGGACATGAGTTCTTTTCTATTGGGGAGTATGGTGTAGGAGCACCTACCTGACAGCTGGCCTTCATGAGGCAGTTAGTTAGTTTGAGTCTTGTTAATGTTTCCAAGAAGGTCTGATAAGACCAATGCATGTAATAAGGTCATGTTGACCATGTTTTACTATTTTTAGATAGTTTGTTAGGACAGCTGTATGCTGTAGATCCGGTTGGATCTCCCAGCCGCCTGGAGAGATTTCCCAGCCGCTTGGAGTCGGGTCAGTAGTACTCGCAGGAAAACCTATTTATGCCTGAGGATCGGTTGGTTTTAGATCATCGATCAGACTTTGCGAGAGTGAGACAGAGAGAGAGGCTGATCATTGTAATTACATCTTTTGAAATCAATAAGAGATCCTGTTGTGTTCATCTTCTGTTTGATCTCCTTTGTGTAATCGATCTGCTGTTTTGGTGGTTTCATGGATTCACTGATCCATTCCACCGGTTGATTCGTCGAATCGGTGGAATGGTCATGTACAGTAGGTTAGGTTTTAGTTTGCTTTTTGTTTGCATGCAGGTGTGCAGGATCGCCGTCGAGAGATGTTGAGAACCCTAGCATGGGCATGTGCTAGGTCGAGCTGATAGATTAGAGTCTGGAAGATCACCCTGAGAGTAGATCTGGTCATCCCAGGAGGATCGGCGAATTGAAAATTCGCTAAGGTTGGAAGTTCGTTAAAACGGCATCATCAGGATATTTCTGCGTATATCCTGCAGTCACTTCAGGCATCGTCATCCGGGTAGATGGAGATGAGCATGATGCTATCGATTGCATGAAGTGAATGAACGTCGGGGTGATCATCATCAGGAGTTGCCGAGGAGGAGCGTATCGGCATAAGGTAGAAGATCGGGTTGATCGCGGGCCGAAAAGGTTAAGTTTGGCCAACAGTAGGAGGAGCTGCATATGACGTCATCGTCATCAGGATATTCGTCATCAGGATATCGGGGTAGCAGGATATTAAGGAGCTACATGTGATGTCATCGTCATCAGGATAATCGTCATTAGGATATCGGGGTGACGTAAGCATCGAAGGGATGGTGCGTGGAGTTGAGGGTCATCATCAGGATATATGGGAGGAACCAGATGTTCCATATCCTGCTGATTAACATGATGTTGAACATCATGATGCTGAAGATAGTGAAGATAGAGGTTGTCGGTAAGGTGAACAGTGAACGTCAGGAGGATGTTTGCGCTTGCCGAATATGATGATGCTGCCGATAGTCGGATATGATGATGCTGCTGACATGCGAAAGGGCGAAGACTTGTCTGCAGGAGGATATTGGTCGGTAGAGAGTAAATATGATGATGCTGACAGTGTTAACAAAAATATGATGATGATGATGAAGGGTTGCGGACATCCATGCTGTGTGTTAAGGTTTTAGTGTGGATGCCTCTGCATCACACATACAGGATAAACACTTTTCCATGTAATAGCTAGAATAACCCAATAGTGCACGTGTACTTAATCCATAGCATTTTCATCAATAGAGAGCAGCATAGGACATTATCATAATAGGTCTCAGCCATTTTTATAAAATGTTTTCAGTTCTATTTAATCCAAGTGTCCACTTCAGAGTAGTCCACTTCATAGTCTTCATTAGTGGGGTTCTGTAGGGCATCATCTCATGACCAGATTTCTGACCAGTATTTCGCATCCCAGGCAGCAATTTCAGAATAATCTAAACATGAAACACAAGTGAAATTCTCGGAGCATTCACAGACCAGAATGTCATGGTTGGGAAATGGAATGTCTGGATAATCTGCAGACCAAAAAGACGAAAGATAAGAGAGGCAAATGCAATCCAACTTCGTCCCAATTCATTATTGGTAATACAGATCTGAGAAAAAATATGGAGTTAATGCCAATGAGAAAACATATTTAACGATGAATAGTTGGGTAATGAGTGGAAAATTGAAATCCCAGCTTCAAATTTAAACAAGAATTAATCGCTCAATTTGTGAAAAATCTACTATGGTAAAAAACTAAATGTAAATTAAAGATACAGCCTCATTTCGAATCTATTCTTATGCTAATAAGAATTTAGTTCAACTATGTATGTATGAGCCCTGTTGTGTTAAGGAAATCAATCCCATTTTACCCACAAGCATTTTTTTACTTCTTAAATCTCCACTTGTATCATATGACTATTATTAATTTGCAACTTAATGTGGAAAATGTTTTTATGACAAGACATTATTGCAAGATCTAGATATATATTTAATAAGTAACCATGGAAGGTAAACAAAAAGAGAGCTGTGTGCAGACTAATGTGTGTATAATGAGTTCTTGGGAGTTATGAGCTGCATCACTTTGTTTTTCATTATCCAAATGCATCTTCACTTCTAGATCTTGCCAATTTAGACAAAACCTGCTCTCTTATAAGTTTGTCATTATCAGGATGTTGGATTGCTTTATAGGAATTGCAGTGAATTAATAACATCATCTTTAGTTGCAGAATATCCTATGAAGACCTTAAATTATGACATTTATGTTGCATCGCCAAAGTATCTAACATTCTTCAACACCAATAAGCTGGTGTATGCTACTTACAATGACTTCATATGGACATCAACTTTTTTTATGGGAATCTGCTATATACTACTGTTAAGCTCAGATAGATGACGACAACTCTGAAAAAGCAATCTAGTTTATTCTAAGAGAACTAGAGTTCCAGTTTTAAGAAGGGCCCACAGGGACCCACAAAAAACTAACTCTAGAGTTCTTAGACTTGGTAAATGCAAGTTATGCACTGTCAAGAGAAACCCAAACAGAATTCCTAGATCTAACTTTGATCTGATTTCTTTCTTCCATAGTATTTAATCCTCACACACAGAAATCAAATCACTAAGAGAATTTGTTGGCTAAAACTTAGGAGTATAATATGCATAATAAAAAAGGAATTTTAAAACTTGCTAAAAACAAATAAAAGCATATAAAACATTTTTATTTTCCTAAAAGCTTTTCATTTCCTCATCTTCTTTATTTTTTTGTTTTGTAGAGTGCACAAGAATGGAGAGAGAGCTGAAGTTTGCATTTGCATGAAAGAAGAACAAAGAGAATGCCTAGATCTTTGAAATTTCTCCCTATCATTTTCTAGTAGCATAGTTTCCAATATATTTGTTTCTTCTTCTTAATAGAGATTTCTTGTTTTGGTTGAAAAATAATTCTATTTGCATGTTTATGTTTCAATTTGTTGGATTATGCAAGTCTGTAAAGGTTGTTTTGGCCATGCATGATAGTTATCTCTATTTCCCTAAAAGCTTTTCATTTCCTAATTTTATTTTATTTTTTGTTTTGCATAGTGCCCAAGAATGGAGAGAGAGTTGAAGTTTGCATTTACATGAAAGAAGAACAAAGAGAATGCCCGGATCTCTCAAAAAATTTCCCTATCATTTTCTAGTAGCATAGTTTCTGATATATTTGTTTCTTTTACTTCTTAATAGAGCTTTCTTGCTTTGGTTGAAAAATAATCGTATTTGCATGCTTATGTTTCAATTTGTTGGATTATGCAAGTCTGTAAAGGTTGTTTTCGTCATACATGATAGTTATCTCTATTTCCTTCAAAGCTTTTCATTTCCTCATTTTTTGGTTTTGCAGAGTGCACAAAAATGGAGAGAGCTGAAGTTTGCATTTCCATGAAAGAAGAACAAAGAGAATGAATTGATCTCTGAAATTTCTCCCTATCATTTTCTAGTAGAATAGTTTCCAATATATTTGTTTCTTCTACTTCATAATAGAGATTTCTTGCTTTTGTTGAAAAATAATCTTATTTGCATACATATGTTGATTTGTTGGATTATGCAAGTCTGTAAAGGTTGTTTTGGCCATGCATGATAGTTATGTCTATTTCCCTAAAAGATTTTCCTTTCCTCATTTTATTTATTTTTTGGTTTTACATAGTGCACAAGAATGGAGAGAGCTTAAAATTTCTCCCTATTATTTTCTAGTAGCATAGTTTCCAATATAGTTGTTTCTTCTACTTTGTAATAGAGATTTCTTGCTTTGGTTGAAAAATGATCATATTTGCATACTTATGTTGATTTGTTGGATTACGCAAGTCTGAAAAGCTTGTTTTGGCCATGAATGATAGCTATCTCTATTTCCCTAAAAGATTTTTGATTCCTCATTTTATTTATTTTTTGGTTTGCAAGTGCACAAGAATGGAGAGAGGTGAAGTTTGCATTTCCATGAAAGAAGAACAAAGAGAATGCCTGGATCTTTGAAATATCTTCCTATCATTTTCTAGTAGCATAGTTTCCAATATATTTGTTTCTTCTACTTTGTAATCCTATTTGCATATTTATGTTGATTTGTTGGATTATGCAAGTTGTAAAGGTTGTTTTTGCCATGCATGATAATTATCTTGTAGGTTCAGTGTATAAAGGATGCCAAAGAAAAAGAGGACTTGTCATATCTCACCAAACTAAGGTTTATTTACAGGAAAATCAAAGTATATTCCACATATATTACATAGGCTACACAATTTCATATATAAAAAGAAATTTAAAGTTTTTGTAAAAGTTTATTATGCTTTAAGGAATGGGCAACAGTCATATATCCAAGCTCCTCCCCATGGCCCTCCCTTAAAGGAACACTACAACACCCAAGACTATCATAGGTTTTTTTTTTATAGGTAAAGATGAAGAGCATCATAAGTATATTATATTAATATTAAAACATTTTTATAAAAAATGGTCCAACGATCAGATGAGACATTGCAAAGCTTGCCAAAAAAAGAGGTAGAGGAGACCTCCAAAAACCAAAAAACCAGCGAGAAGTAGATAAGCAAGAACATAACTAGTTAATTACATTCAGATCTGCCCCCACTTGCATAGTTGCATATTCAGGAACATATTCAACATATACAGGAACATATGCAGGAACATATGCAACATATACAGGAACATATGCGAACATAACTAGTTAATTACATTCAGATCTACCCCCAATTGCATAGTTGCATATTTAAAGATTAAGACTATCATAGGTTTTTTTTTTATAGGTAAAGATGAACAGCATCATAAGTATATTATATTAAAGATGAAGAGCAAACATAACTAGTTAATTACATTCAGATCTGCCCCCACTTGCATAGTTGCATATTTAGGAACATATGCAAATAATTACATTCAGATCTGCCCCCACTTACATAGTTGCATATTTAGGATCATATCCAGGAACATACATAACTAGTTAATTACATTCAGATCTCCAGGAACATATGTAGGAGGAACATATCCAGGAACATATGCAGGAGGAACATGAGGAACATATCCAGGAGGAACATATCCATATCCAAGAGGAACATATCCATATCCAGGAGGAACATATCTAGGAACATATCCACGAGGAACATATCTAGGAACATATGCAGGAGGAACAACATATCCAGGAACATATCCAAGAGGAACATATTTATGAACATATGCAGGAGGAACATATTTAGGAACATATGCAGGAGGAAGATATACTGGAATGAGAGACATTGCGGGCCAGAGTTAGGCAAACAAAGAGAAGATGTGAAAACCAAAAGGGAGGAGCCAGAGCATATAAAACCATTCCCACGCACAGGTAATTAATAAGTCTATATGTGATCATGTACACAAATAATAAAATTAGGTCCCATTAGTTGTACATGTGAAGGATTTTAAATGAAAGTTGTACTACCACACGAGAAATGGACAAGTGTCGAAATGTGATGAAAGGTAAGGACTTAATTCAAAGGGAAATTAATTAAATAAATAAAATTTATTTAATTAATTGGATAGTGGGATTAGGATATGATTGGGATATGATGTAGAAATTAATTAAATAAATAAAATTTTAAATGAAAGTTGTACTACCAAACATTATTCAATTGAGAAATGGACAAGTGTCGAAATGTGATGAGGACTTAATTCAAACAAAATATTTGAATTAGTTGGGATATGTGAGGGAAATTAATTAAATAAATAAAATTTATTTAATTAATTGGATAGTGGGATTAGGATATGACTGGGATATGATATAGAAATTAATTAAATAAATAAAATTTATTTAATTAATTGGCTTAATGGTATTTTAAATAAATAAATAAAATTTAATTAATTGATTGGCTGATGGATAAGTGGGATTAAGAGTGGGATATTACAAAATGCTACATGATGTCTAAGTAATATTTTTTACTAGGTGTTGTAAGACATGGACAAATTTGGGTGTCTACAACCACCATCATCTGAAATAATTTATATTCATTTAATTAATTTAAATATATTTTCCCCATCACCAAGATTAATTAAATAAATTATATTTATCTAATTAATTAAATCTCTTTTCTCCAACACTCAAATTAATTAAATAAATTATATTTATTTAATTAATTTTAATCCATGACTAGATTAAGAGATGTAGTATGAAATGAGTAGTTGAGATGAAAACTTAGTTTGACATTTGTGTCTCTCATTTACTAGTTTGAAAAAAAAAATATCTAAAGTACGCCGACATGGATCCAATGCATCATTTATTACAAAGGACCTAACACAAAATGGAAGTAATTGAGCTATGTTAATCATAAAACTTGATTTTTGATTGGCTAGAGTATCCCTATGAGGATCTGATGATTTTGTGGCAATTGACTCATTATCACCTATTGTAAAAGCTAAAATGTACATTTCAAAAAATACAAAATATATGTTACTGTTCTTTAGTGTAGTAATTTCAAATAAATAGAAAATTTTCATGTCTTTTGTTGGAAGCTATGTTGAGGGTTTATTTCCTTGTCTCTTTGACATTGAGATTAATATAATGTGCCAAACTTTTTGATATCAAGTTGCCCTTTGTATGGAAAGCAAGATTTATGGGGCTAATCTCAATAGTGGTCATCTCCCTACATGGTATGATGCCCATTTTCATTACTGTGATGCCATGAATGGTTGCAACTGGTGGTGTTGGGATTGCAGATGTTATGGATGCATGTATAGTAAAAAATAGTTCATCCACCATCCACTTATGGCAACAAATATACAGGAAAAGGTTGTGGAGACTGGTTTTGCAATTACCAATTGCTCTTGCTTGTAAGTTTCTAAAGCCATTTTCAACAAATCCATTTTGTGCAATCCTGCGATCATGCATTCATGAGATCACATTGCATTGGGTCATTCTGTTAATCAGTTTACATGCCTTGTCTATCATTTCAGGTTTGCATACATGTCTACTAGAGTCGTCCCAACTCTAATATCTAACAAAATCATGTCTTATGTTGTGATGGTTGTCCATACCATGCATCGAACCTCCCATTTTGGCACAGGAAGGGAAGACGTTGGCAAAGGTTTGGAATTTGGCTTTACGCCTACCCATTGCATTTGCTTGACAGTTTTTAAAGTCTATTCAACAAACCCATTTTGAACATATCTTGCTATCATGACATTCCATGAGATCACATTCTTGAGGCATTTTGTCAAATAGTTCATGTGCATCATCTATGCCTCCACATTTTGCATGCATGGAAACTACAACATCTAATGGAAATTCCCCTTTCATTCTATTTTGATGGATGTCTATACCCCATCCAAAGTGTCAATTTGTGCACAGGCAGAGAGAATGTTGGCAAACGTTGAGGAGTTGGGGTTTTACACCTGCCAGTGCGCAAACTGAGACGCTGCACATTATTATAGTGTAAGCCTATTTTTCAGATTGATCCGTTTAGCATCATCAATAATTTCACAAGGACATTGCTCCTGTTTAAGATGATGGAAAATGATTCATAATCATGGAGATACATTTTGTAGCAATGTGGCAAATCTACACATACTCGAAGGTTTATAACAACTATAATAATGAGAATAAGTATAAGAAAATTAGAGTAGATAAGAGATGTAAGTAGGATGTTATAAGGAATTATAAAAATATATATATAAAGATTAAGTAAGATAGAAATAGATAAAGTTTTTAATAAAAAAAGTAAAGAAAATTAGAACAAAATGAAAAGGGGTTTGTGTGGTTTGTACTCCTGACCTGTCGTATACCATTATGGGTGCTCAACCAACACACTGTTATCAAGATTCCTTTTTTTTTTAAGACTGAATCTTGACATTCAATACTGATAGAATATCTTTCTGGTTATGTTACACACAATTATGAATTGAAAAAATTGATTAAAAGTGTCTTCTCGAAGCAATCTTCTTCAAGGTTATATTTTCTTTAAGACCTTCTCTATATTGGAAGTTAATTATGTATATCTATGCTCCTAGTCAATCATATCTAAATAATGTTTGAATCTCATAGGAGAACCTTGTTAATAAGGTATGGGTATTTCTCCAACAATAGTAAGTTTGAATATTTATTTTGATAATGATGTAAATTATATGATTAATTGTTGTAAGATTGTAAAGAAGCAATGATTTGCGAGAATTATTTGTATGAATAATCAGGAATGTGATTGTATGAGTGAGTAATTTGATTTGTGAATGTATGCAAAGACGTCGTATGGTTGAATCTTGTTTCTACTCTATAAATTGTTAGAAGAATCCTAAGAAATAGATAAATATTATTATGTGGGATTAGAATTCTAAGTATTAAATATAAAATTTACTTGAGATGCCTTGGTCAATAACACTCTTTTCACAATATGAAATTATATAGATAATATCTGATTTATGAATTAGCAAGCTTGTTAAGTTTATGTGTTCATTAAAGGTCATATTGCTTCCCAAGGATTATTTAGAATTTGTTTATATTCTATTTTTCCTTTTGGAATTGTACTTGAAGAACAAAGTTATCAGATAACCCTAATTGTATGAGTGGTCTTAATGCTATTAGTTTTGTATCTGTACTATTATGTTGATATTGTTCTATACATGATGCTTGTTTCAAGCTAGTTGTTCCCGTTAATGCCCTATAAACTAGTATATTTTCTTTATGCAATTTCTTCTTTCAATTTAGTTAGGTAAATATTATAAATCAACATCCAAACTCAACCAAATCGCAGTGTTTAGTTTTTATGGTACCTCTGTGTCACGTTTACAGGTAATTGCATCGAGTTGGACCAAGGATCTCACACCTAACATAGTTGCAACAACGATGTTTGGGCATCGTCCCTCTAAATCATCAGGGAGTAATAAGGAACATGTCAAAGTTAAATCTGTGAGAAGGGAAAATCTTCTCGAATATCTCATTGAGAAGATTAACTAAAAAGAAAGGATGAGTCTATTGAAATAATGATTACCATGATGCTCATTTGGAAAACACTTCAAGCTACTAACAATAAATGAGCCTTATTGACACGTGAGTATAGATCAGGGAGGACATGTGAAATGTCAGATAGGGAAACTAAGTTGATCCAGAAATGCTATCTATCATATGCTCTCACCTCGCCCTCGTAGATCGTGGTGAAAGTACTAGGGTTTAGGAATTGACTTAGTCACAAAAATTACCTAATTTGGCTTGAGGGAGTAAACTAGATTTCATGAGTAGACAACTAATAGGGATTCCTCCTCACTGGGACTAACTAATAAACACCCTTTTAGGTGTTTGTGGTAGTGAACTAATTTTTGTCTCTGTTTCACTAAGTGGGTGGCAGTTGACGAAGAACTGTCTAGGGTAGGGAATAACCCTAGAAAGGGCTGGATACCCGCTCACAGTTACATCAAACATAGTGCAAAACAGAACTACATATTCACATTCCACGTGTTAGTTGCATCCAAAGGAGGGGGCCTTGATCCCGTGGATATAGGGTATGTAGGTAGTCTAGACGGTGAAGGATGCCCCCAGTACTCAGGTCCCCTGGATGTAGGGTATTCTTTTATAGTTTCTGTGTAGTGATTTTTGAGTTGTGTTAACAAAAGATTGTCTAGTTAGTTTAGTGCAGATGATAAGGATACAGTCTTTTGGGAGAAGGCAAGTTGTTAGAAGTGAATGTAGGACGTAATGAAGAACATAAGGTATGTGTGATCCATTGTTCGTATAGGTTATCTTGCATAATGTACCTTCTCTTGTAATTTACTCTCTCTTCACTAGATTTAAAATTGGTGATCTTTTAAGAACTTGATGATTCTAGGAAACTAAATTCGAGTTTCATCGCATTTCTATATCATGCATTAAGCACTTCTTAGAAAAATTTCACATTTCCTACATCTACCAGATCAAAATTTTTATTCATCAGTATTTTTGAATTTAGAGTTTAATGTTATTTGATTAAGGATGAGTCGGGTCCTTACAATCACTAGAAGGTAAAGCTCTTTAATGTTTTAGAGGCTTAAGAGTCAATTCAATGAGATCTTGGGATGAATCAGGTGCTGCTTTGAATTGGCAATTTCAGGACAAGTCTGATCATTTATCATTAGTTGAACAAATGACTACTATTAAGAGGGCTCCACAAGAGCAAATGACATATTTTAATTTTAGATTTCAGAAAATATGGAATAGAATCCCTGAAATAGTGAAACCATCACTAGAGCATTTTTTTTGTATTATTTAAGGGCATTAAACTCTGATATTGTTGTTATGATACAATCCATGGGAGGGGTAACTTTACCAGGTGCATTTAATATTGCAATTAGAGCAGAAAATAGTTTAATACAAATGTGGCAATGACATGTACACATAGTTGGTAGGGATGGAAGCAATGACTTAATATTTCTTGTCCAATAGTTAACTACTAAGAAAATAGTGAGAAAATGATAGCAAGTGTCTAAAAGATGGAGCATTCTCAATTAATTATGGGACCCCACTACCATTGTGTCAAAGGCGGGATAGAAGTACACAGAGTTTATGTACTACTTAAGCTCATCCTTTGATGACTGAGGATCAATCCCAAAACAAATAGTCTTTTTGTGTAATCTTGAGAACAAAGGGTCCTCCAAAAGGAATAGAAATAGTCTCCCAACAATCTAACTAAGATACAATGCAAACTATACACAGGTTTAAAGTTTGTCAAGACAGTCATGTACTATGTAACAAAACTGAATTTGTAGGTTATTTGTCCAATTGCAAATGCGACTGTCCAGCCGAAATACAACTCAGTGAGCATTAACTGAACAGAGGCTTCCAACACAATCTTTTACAAGTTAAAATGACATACAGGACAAGGCACCACAACAAATAATTGATCAACAGTCTTTGTTGCTTACAAGTTTCTTGCTACAGGCCTGATTTTGGGCTCCCAATTCGCTACAATAGCAGGGAATTCTCAAAGACACGGTATATCATTAAGGGAAAACAATCCCTGATTTGTTCATTCTGTCTAGTGCACATGCATACAAATTCTATGTTATGTTTTTGCAAGGAATAAATAGTTCAGTTTAAAACTAGAGTCCATCCCCCATTTCAGCGATCATATTTCTGTGTTGAGGCCATCCACATTGTGAGAGAGCGTGCTCCTTCCCTATTTGGACCATAACGATCATGAATAAGTTCTATCCAAAATTACAATCATAAGAGGCTGGGTTTATTATAATCATCAAAGGCTAGGTTTATTACAATAATAAGAGGTTGGGTTCAAATTTTAGATATGTACAACTTATAGAATCTATATAGTTTATATCTAGCATGTGTAGGTTGAAATTTATATGGTCTGATTGGGATAAGCATAATATTTTTTAAGTTAATAATTTATTGTTTCAAAACTTGTATTACATGTATTAATACACAAGTGTAAATATCAAATAGATCCATTGAAAATATCAAGAAGCATTTATATGAAAACTTTATTAAATATATCTCAAACATAAATTTGTCCATACCAAATATAAAAATATTTATGTCCATCTGAAGCATAAACATGTTTATACATAGATGCATAAATGTCCAAACATGTTGAAAATATATAAACAGAAATGTTTATACATGTTTGAAAATATAAACATAAACATGTCCATACATAGATGCATAAATGTCCATACATGTCAAATATATAAACATAAACATCGATACATGCCAAATATAAACATAAACATATAAATGTTCATATCTCAAACATAAGAACTCATAAACAGAAATGTCTATATCTCAAACATAAATGTCAATCTCTTAAACATGTTAGTTATTAGCTAGTTTGATCATCATGTGGGCTCCTAGTCGAGCAACCCTCTGAGTGAGAATCCTTCTCTGATAGATGCAACGAGCCCTACAAAAATGTAATTAAATTAGAATATATATATATATATATATATATATATATATCTATATATACACACACATGTTTCCTACATACATACACACATGTATATATATATACATATATATACATATATATATACATATACATATATATATATACATATATATATATATATACATATACATATATACATATACATATACATATATACATATACATATATTTCAAATAACTGAAGCAAGTGTTGGAGAAACACATACATTCTCAAACTACACATGCACATAAAAAAGAAAAAATAATTTGAAATATAATTTATCTATATAAGGTCCTACAAGAATATGTGTAAATTTTAGTACCTTACATGACATGTGGCATTTCCCTTTAGGGTATTAACCTCTATTTAAATTCTTGGAGGAATATAAAGGGATTCTTATAGTATGGGAAAATGCGATAGGAAGGCATTGTTCCCCATTTTAACAATAGAAACAACATTAAGAATAATATACATTAGTTTTCCAAAAAAAAAAACCAAAAAGAAGCTTCATATTACCTCTTCAGACCTTGGCACTTTACCAAGTAACTTTGTGACATATCTTGTGCCTTAAAGAAGTTAATCATTTGCACTACTAATCTAGATCACCTTTTCGCCAGTCCCCAATGGTGGTGGCAAAGCCTCCCAACCATGTGGACTCCTAAGAGACCAACCCACCATGCTCGGAGATAGTCTCAAGGCCCAAACGGATGAACAACAATAAGGGGGTATAAGATGGCCAACACACACATCAGGCACAGAGCAGACATAGAGCAAACATGGAGAACAATGCTTACAGTCAAGGTCATAATAAAGGTGTACTCATCTAAGTCATAGGTCGGGTACTACTCACAACTGATAAGGTGCTAGATAATAGAGTGTAATCATATGTGCTCGAAGGGATGGCACACACAGGACCAAGTACCTCTCATAAAGATGAGGATACTCAGTCGTACCTGAATCCACGTCTCGCAGACAGATGACTCCATGCCCTGCAGATGGATAGGCCTTCTCGTTGCATCCTTAGCCTATACAAGTGCTTAAGGCCATGCACGAGGTTTAATTATCTTATTAGTGTTTTTACCCCAATGTTTAAGTTTTAGTTATCACTTATTAATGTAACTCTGCTACTAGTTCCCCTGGCAGCCACTTCGAGGCCTCGGGCCCGTAGAGAGCCACTCCAACAAACTACTCTAATGCCTAGACCTTGTTCATCTCATTTGACTAAATGAGGAATCTGAAAAGAATAAAACAATGGTGTAGAAATTAGAAATAGAGGAATGTGGTATACAAAACAAAAGCTTCCATAGGCAGTGTAGTGTTATTGAAACTAGCCCTATGCCAATTAGATCAGTTGTATAATAACTCTAGTGACCCTAATTTGGTCACAATTAGCAAGGTATGAATGGATAAAAAAAGAATAAGCACGACAAAAGGGTATAGCAAGTCTTTTCACAGTCAAATTTTGCATATTGTTTACCATATTTAACATGGCACAATAAAATGTTAAAAAGAATTACAAAAGGGTCTCTTAATCATTTTCCCCTATAGTAGTTCCCTTAGGAAAATAATAAGTTGTTCCAAAATAGCCATTACCAATTGATGCGGCCTATTTAGGCGTTGCATGGTACAAAGGCACATTAAAGGCTTAGATTCTTAATGAGATATAATCATGCTAAAAAAAAACACTCACGCCCTAGCATAATGTAAGAAGTTCGTGGAGACAAAAAATTCTCAGCATACAAGGACGTCAAAGAATGGCAGCGACGCTAAATACCCTAAGTTCATTTCAATTGACATCTACAGGCTTAAGGAAAACACATCCTCTCAATGCCACAGATCTCGGAAGTAAATACCCTAAATCTACAGGTTTTAAGAGAATGAGATTACAGAAGTAAAATAATCTGGAGAGGTATTGAGGTAACAATAAGAGAGAAGATATTGATACCAAAATCAAAGTACCCTACCAGAGACTGAGATCTTGGAAAGATTTAGTCAAGCCATTCATAGCGACAAGAGGAGAAGATGAGAAGACCGATTAATGGGTAAAACAGATCATAGTGAAAAGCTATGCAGAGGCCGATAAGCAAGGGCCAATACAAGAATTATACAGGATGTTTAATGTTTACATACAAGCAATTAATAGGTCGCAAGAAGTCTACTTCTATAGAAAGAGATATGCCAACAATAGCATCTGTAGGTTGATTATTCAAATGATTACTAACCATAAAATAATAGCACTAATTGTTTATTGCCCATGCTAAACAAGAAACTATACAAGTTTTTTCTCAGAAGAAAGAAAGTCACCAAAACGGAAAAAAAGAAAAAGAGATCAAATGAAATATTTATTCATTGGCCGATAAAACTAAATAGACCAAAGGCTCTTTTCTCAGATGAGGACATCAGAAGGAAAACAAGGAAAAAGGATCTGCATTTTAACTATCGATCCCATGTAAGAGGTAGTGTAAATATCTGGCATTTAAGTCTATTTCTAGCATAGCTTTAGAAATGACAGTAGTGGAGTTTCAATTTTTTTTGTGTTTAATGAAATATGCAGCAACATATATTAGTAATGGGGTTTCAATTTTGTTTTTCTGTGCTAAAGAAATAATAGCAACATATTTTAGATTTTTACAAAGGCAGTAATGGGGGTTCAATGTTTCTGTGATTAATGAAATTGCAGCAAATTTATTGTAGTTTTTTTTATGCTAGAAAAATAATGACCAGTGGTAAATACCTCTACATGAAATTGCACCAAATGGTATTATTTGTGCTGGGAAGACAAGGACTAAAGATCGTACTCCAATTAGCTCACCTCAGCTCTTGAAATTTGATTGCTTCCTGATTAAATCCGCCCCTATCTTTTTTGTCTTCTGTGTTTTAAACCCTCTGCCTTGCTCCCCAAAAATGCGTTGACTCTCTCCTCCAACTATCCATACACACCTCCCATCTTAGATATTTTTCATCTCTTGCATTTAACATTTTTACCAACCTCTCTTATCCTCTCGCGTCCTCTTCCAACTGCCCTCAAGATATTTTTCTACATCCTTAACTCACTCAGCCACCTCACCACGCCACCAAGACATTAAATTTTACATTAACCCTTCCACCAAACGTGAGCGTTGTTACATACTACCCCCCTAGGACTAGGCTTACTCCTGGAAGCCTACAAATACAAAGATGCATCCAAAGCACACACTAGACCAAGAAACTGAATACAATCAAAGGGGGCCAAGGAGAAAAGTCTTAACAAATGGATTGGCAAACTACAGATGACCTGTGCATATATATACATCATATAGCCGAAGCAACATCAATAATGTAAGCATGAAATCCATCATAAGTAATAATAATGTCCACATCATAATAGTATTGAGATTGCACATCATCGGTGCTAATACAAAATAATAAGAAGATGGGTAATCCAAAATAAAGTATATAATCATCCAAGTCCATCAAGATAAGAAAAACATAAGATGAACACAGGGTCATTACATCCCCTAGAAGTCTGCAAAAAGATATGGATAAATGTCTCTCATCCTTGTCACATCTTCCCAAGATGCTGAGGACTCATCGTCAGGATCCCATTGGACCCTTACCTGTTCTATGTCCCGACCCCTGAGGGTCAACCTCCAATGCTGAAGGATGCGTACGGGTTCCAAAGAAAGCTGCCTGTCCGCCTCGACCTGCAAAGCAGTCCAATCGAGAACATGGGTCACATCAGGAATATACTATCTACGAACTAAAACATGGAACGCATCGTGGATGCGTGATAGACTTGGTGGTAATGCAGGGTGATAGGCAATAGGACCGATCCTCTCAGGGATCTCAAAAGGTCCAACAAAATGAGGTGCCAGCTTCGAGCCTTTCCCATAATGGATGGGGCTCTTCCGCAGACGAGCTCTCAAAAACACACGGTCACCTACCGAAAAGTGGCGATCCAACCTACGGGCATCGACATACTTCCTCTGCCGATCCTAAGCTGTAGCCAAATGCTCTTTGATCTGCACTACCTGCTACTCCATATCCTAAAGCATCTTTGGACCCAAAATAACTCTGTCCTCTAAGCGATCCCAACTCAATGAAGTGTGGCATGGCCTACCATACAAGGCCTAGAAGGGAGACATACCGATAGAACTGTGATACCCATTGTTATAAGCAAACTCTACTAGGTACAAATAGTCATCCCAATGAGACTGTCGATCCATAACGTACATCCGAAGCATATCTTCTAAGACCTGATTAACCCGCTCCGTCTGTCCGTCAGTCTCGGGATGGTATGCAGAGCTGAAATTAAGTTGAGCTCCCAAAACATGCTGAAGAAAAGTCCATAAAGTTGATGTGAACACTGGATCATGATCAGAAATGATCCTACGAGGAATACCATGCAGACGCACAATATCCTCCATAAACACTCGAGCTACAGACGCTGCACTGTAGGAAGATCTCATGGGTGAGAAGTGTGCCACCTTGGACAACTTGTCCACTGTGACCATAATAGCATCATGACGACACGAAGACATAGGTAGCCCCACTGTAAAATCCAGAGATATCGTATCCCACTTCTATCCAGGGATGGAATGAGGCTGCAATAATCCTACTGGGTGCTGATGCTCTACCTTCACCCGCTGACACTCAAGAAACCAAGCCAAAAAATCAGCAATATCTCATTACAAACCTACCTAATGATATAGCTAACGAAGATCGGCATGCATCTTCGTGACACCCGGATGAGCTGAATAGGGTGCACAATGAGCTTCTGATAAAACCAAGGACTGAAGATCACTAGAATCTGGAACATAAATACGACCAAGATGTCGCAAAAGTCCATCAGGCTTGAGTGAGAAACCTGCAAACCTGCCCTCAAGGACTCTCCCAGACTCAATCTCTGCTCTCACCTCCTTATACCAAGTATCACTAGGAAGTGACTCCAAAATATGGCTCCGCAAGTCCACTTCATGAGACAAAGCTGAAACCTCATGTCTCCTCCTACTCAAGGCATCTACAACAACATTCTCCTTACCCTGAATGTAGCGAACCTCAAAGTCATACTCACAGAGGAACTCCATCCAACGGTGCTGTCGAGCATTCAAATTTGGCTGAGTGAAGATATACTACAAACTGCGATGATCACTATGCAACTCAAACCGATGTCCCAAAAGGAAATGTCTCCAACGCACAAGTGCATGGACGACAGCTGCTAACTCCAAATCATGGGTGGGATAGTTCAGTTCATGATCCTTGAGCTTACGGGACTCATATGCAATCACTCGTCCCTCCTGCATGAGAACTGCCCCCACACCCTCTAATGATGCATCGATGCACACTACAAAATCACCTGTAGGATCTAGCACTACCAGGATAGGTGCACTAGTTAGCCACTCCTTAAGAGCCTGAAATGCTGACTCACACTGATCTGACCACACAAACTTCTTCCCTTTCCGCTGAAGAGAAGTGATGGGATGGGCTACTCGAGAGAAATCTCTCACAAATCGGCGATAGTAACCCAATCCCATGAAACTGCGAACCTCAGTCACATTCGTTGGTGCTGGCCAATCTACTGAGATACCTTCTCTTGAGATGATGTGACCCAAATATCTCACCTCAATCTAGAAGAACTCACACTTGGCCAAATTTCCAAACAATTGATTATCTTGCGAGCACTATAACACTTGCTGCAAATGGCCTTCATGCTCCTCCATAGTCCTCGAATAAATCAAAATATCATCAAGGAACACGAGAACAAACTGATCAAGATAGGTACGAAACACCCCATTCATCAAACTCATGAAAACCGATGGAGCATTGGTCAACCTGAAAGGGACAACCGTGAACTCATAATGCCCATAACGTGTACGAAATGCTGTCCGATGAATCTCTACCTCACGAATGTGAAGTTGATGGTATCCTGACTTCAGATCTATCTTGGAGAACACCTTGGCTCCCCTCATCTGATTGAACAAATCATCTATTCAAGGCAACGGGTATCGATTCTTCACCGTCACTTTGTTCAACTGGCGATAATCAATGCACAAGCAAAGAGATCTATCCTTCTTCATGAAGATGACAGGTGCACCCCAAGGGGATACACTAGGACGAATGAAACCCTTCTCCAGTAAATCCTCTAATTACAACCGCAACTCACCCAACTCCTTAGTAGTCATGCGATAAGGTGCCCGAGAAATAGGCTCCACAGCAGGAATGAGATCGATACGAAAGTCTATGTCGCGCTTAGGCGGCATGCTTAGAATATCACTCTAAAAGACATCTGCAAACTCCTGAAGAATAGGATGATCATTAAGAGATACCTCCTGAATCCCACCCTCAGCAAGATCACTAATAGAAATAGCGAACATTTGACAACCTTTCCGCATGGCACACTTCAGCTGCATTGCTGAAATCACACGGAGAGAAATGGGTCTCTGAACCCCAACTAACTCAACACACTCTCCAACATCGTCAACACACTAAATTGACATACGCCGACAATCTATACTAGCTAGGTGGGTCTCCAACCAATCCATGCCTAAAACAATCCCATAGGACCCCAAAGGCAACACACGGAGATCCACTGTGGTAGTGAAGGTGCCCAAATCCAACACACAACCATGAACAAGGGAGTCTACAGCCACCTTGGATCCAGTAGCTAACTCAACCTACCAACCAACGTATTGCCTTGCCACCACGAGTCCACAACACTCCACGAGACAAGGAGAAATGAAAGAATCTGAAGCTCCTGAATCAAACAAGATAGATGTGGTAATCCCACATAACACACCTGAATACTCGACTACAGTGCCCTGATGCTCAGCCTGACAGTTATCAACTGCTGTAAAAACTCTATGTGATCTACCAGCCTCACCTACTGTTGGCTCTGAAGTAGCCTGTCTATGACTACCTCTAGCTATTGATCTCTGAGGACAGTGAGCAGCTATATGACCATGCTGCCCACAAACATAACAACCACCCCTGCCAAAACCTCGGCCTGAAAAAGGTGCACGTGACTACTGGGATCCACCACCCCTAGAACTCTGCTAAGCACTTTGAAAACTCTGAGACGGACCACTCTGCTACCTACTCTGAGAGCGATGACGTGAATGATCTCTAGCAAGTGGAGTACCAAGATTCTGCCCACTCTGCTGAGACTAAGCAGGCCTATGCCTCTGTCACTGACCATGTCTACAAGGTGTACTATGAGATCTAGATGGTCTAGCTCCCTGAGACTGTGTACCCTGAGCAACTGATCCTGAAGGAGGGGCACTACCAATCTGAACACCTACCTGACCACCAAAACCTATAGTCAAGTTCTCCTCTATCAACCTCGCCTTCTCCATGGCCACCTCTAAGGTCTTCGACTCAAACACACGAATACCACCACTGATACGGGCATTCAAGCCCCTGATGAAATGCTGTACTAACATCGAATCATCATCAGAAATACTAGCATATTGCTTCAGTTCAAAGAAGCGGTGCTCATACTGATCTACTATCATAGTCAACTAATGAAGTTCATGGAACTCATCAGCACATCTCTGTCGATAGTAGTCTGAAAGAAATCGTGCATGGAACCTCTCTAAGAATAGTCCCCATGACACGGAAGCAATGTCTAGGTAAATTTTTTGCTCCTCTACTCTCCACCATGTAGATGCAAATCCTCCGAGATGCATAATGGCACATCGAGCTCTAGTATTGCTACTATAAGGATGCATAGCAAAGCATCGATTGAGATTGATCAACCAAGTCTCTGCCTCGGTACCTGTACGAGAACCATCAAAAGTAGGGGGATGGGCCATAAGAAGATCCCTCATGTGACCTACAGTAACACTGTCTCCATCCACCCTATCCCTCACAACAACTACTCTCGAATGATCTAGACAATGAGAACACTCACGCTCAGCTCTAGCATCCTAACCATCCCGACGAGAAGGGTGTGACTTTGCCTCATGAGATACCTCCTGACGAGGTCCTAATCGGTCCAAAAGCTACTGTAAAATAGCTAAAACATGCGCACCCCCGAGCCCTTCGGCTTGATTCTCAACATGCGGTTCCTACCAACGCTCACTCTGATTGCCCTGATTACCCTGATTTCCCTGATTATCTTGATTACCCTGATTAGCATCATGCTAGGTGCTACATCGAAGAACAATGGCTATACCTCTAATTCTACCTCTAGCTCTACCCCTAGGAGGCATCCTAAAGAAACAAAGAACACATCAAAATAGATCATCACAAAGATGACCTAATCACCATACTAAGGCATGAAGGCATAACAACATGACTATAGAACAATATAACAAGCTCATGCCACACACACCAAACACAACAAAACATAGACGGCTCAAGTACACCAGAGCTCCCAGTGTGTGAACATGGGCTTTGATACCACATGTAACATCCCGCTACGTAACCCCGAAGGGTAAGAACCAAAAGGGGCAAGATAATTTTTTTTTGACAATGGTAATCAACATACACAAATTCAGTTGTCAATTAGATAGATTGATACCATTCATTTTAAACACCAAAGCAAATGTTCCTAATCCCATCAGATAAAAACAAGAGTCCATAAGCATTAAATACAGTCGGATCCAATACCCACATCGGAATCCGTAAGGCAATAAAGGAACATCACATTTCTTCTCATTAAATACAATGATTACAACTTCTCTTCTAAGAGAGTTCAATTACATAACTGCATATACAATTAAAATGATATATTCCAAAATATAATACATGTACATAGCATAGTCCTGAGTATAATACAAAGACTGAATAGGTACAATAACTAAATGAAGTGATGGAGAGAGAGATCATCTCCAACTGGCGCTCCAAAACCTGTTCGCCGGTCCCCAATGGTGGTGGCAATGCCTCCCAACCATGTGGACTCCTAAGAGACCAACCCACCGTGCTCAGAGATAGTCTCAAGGCCCAAACGGATGAACAACAATAAGGGGGTATAAGATGGCCAACACACACATCAGACACAGAGCAGACACGGAGAACAGTGCTTACAGTCAAGGTCATAATAAAGGTGTACTCATATAAGTCATAGGTTGGATACTACTCACGACTGCTAAGGTGCTAGATACTAGAGTGTAATCATATGGAGTGTCATCATATGTGCTCGAAGGGATGGCACAGGACCAAGTACCTCTCATACAGATGAGGATACTCAATCATACCCGAATCCATGTCCCGCAGATGGATGACTCCATGCCCCGCAGATGGATAGGCCTTCTCGTTGCATCCTTAGCCTATACAAGTGCTCAAGGCCATGCACGAGGTTTAATTATCTTATTAGTGTTTTTACCCCAATGTTTAAGTTTTAGTTATCACTTATTAATGTAACTCTGCTACTAGTTCCCCTGGCAGCCACTTGCAGGCCCTGGGCCCGTAGAGATCCACTCCAATAGACCACTCTAATGCCTAGACCTTGTTCGTCTCGTTTGACTAAACGAGGAATCCGAAAAGAATAAAACAATGGTGTAGAAATTGGAAATAGAGGAATGTGGTATACAAAACAAAAGCTTCCATAGGCAGTGTAGTGTTATTGAAACCAGCCCTATGCCAATTAGATCAGTTGTATAATAACTCTAGTGACCCTAATTTGGTCACAATTAGCAAGGTATGAACAGATAAAAAAAGAATAAGCATGACAAAAGGGTATAGCAAGTCTTTTCATAGTCAAATTTTGCATATTGTTTACCATATTTAACATGGCACAATAAAATGTTAAAAAGAATTACAAAAGGGATCTCTTAATCATTTTCCCCTACAGTAGTTCCCTTAGGAAAATAATAAGTTGTTCCAAAATAGCCATTACCAATTGATGCAGCCTATTTAGGCGTTGCATGGTACAAAGGCACATTAAAGGCTTAGATTCTTAACGAGATATAATCATGCTAAAAAAAAACACTCACGCCCTAGCATAAGGTAAGAAGTTCATGGAGACACAAAATTCTCAGCATACAAGGACTTCAAAGAAGGGCAGTGACACTAAATACCCTAAGTTCATTTCAATTGACATCTACGAGCTTAAGGAAAACACATCTACTCAATGCCACAGATCTCGGAAGTAAATACCCTAAGTCTACAGGATTTAAGAGAATGAGATTACGGAAGTAAAATAATCTGGAGAGGTATTGAGGTAATAATAAGAGAGAAGATATTGATACCAAAATCAAAGTACCCTACTGGAGACTGAGATCTTGAAAAGATTCAGTCAAGCCATTCATAGCGACAAGAGGAGAAGATGAGAAGACTGATTAATGGGTAAAATAGATCATAGTGAAAAGCTATGCAGAGGGCGATAAGCAAGGGCCAATAAAAGAATTATACAGGATGTTTAATGTTTACATACAGGCAATTAATAGGTCGCAAGAAGGTCTACTTCTATGGAAAGAGATATGCCAACAATAGCATCCGTAGGTTGATTATTCAAATGAGTACTAACCATAAAATAATAGCACTAATTGTTTATTGCCCACGCTAAACAAGAAACTATACAAGTCTTTTCTCAGAAGAAAGAAAGTCACCAAAACGAAAAAAAAGAAAAAGAGATCAAATGAAATATTTATTGATTGGCCGATAAAACTAAACAGACCAAAGGCTCTTTTCTCAAATGAGGACATCAGAATGAAAAGAAGGAAAAAGGATCTACATTTTAACTATCAATCCCATGTAAGAGGTAGCGTAAATATCTGGCATTTAAGTCTATTTCTGGCATAGCTTTAGAAATGACAGTAGTGGAGTTTTAGTTTTTTTTTGTGTTTAATGAAATATGCAGCAACATATATTAGTAATGGGGTTTCAATATTTTTTTTCTATGCTAAAGAAATAATAGCAACATATTTTAGATTTTTACAAAGGTAGTAATGGGGGTTCGATGTTTCTGTGCTTAATGAAATCGCAGCAAATTTATTCTAGTTTTTTTTATGCTAGAAAAATAATGACTAGAGGTAAATACCTCTACACGAAATCTCACCAGATGGCATTCTTTGTGTTGGGAACACAACGACTAAAGATCGTACTCCCCTTAGCTCACCTTAGCTCTTGAAATTTGATCGCTTCTTGATTAAATCCGCCCCTATCTTTTTTCTCTTCTATGTTTTAAACCCTCTACCTCACTCCCCAAAAATACGTTGACTCTCTCCTCCAACTATCCATACACACCTCCCATCTTAGATATTTTTCATCTCTTGCATTTAACATTCCTACCAACCTCTCTTATCCTCCCGCATCCTCTTCCGACTGCCCTCAAGATATTTTTCTGCATCCTTAACTCACTCAGCCACCTCACCACGCCACCAAGACATTAAATTTTGCATTAACCCTTCCACCAAACGTGAGCGTTGTTACAGTTTCTTTTACTTCTTAATAGAGCTTTCTTGCTTTGGTTGAAAAATAATCCTATTTGCATGCTTATGTTTCAATTTGTTGGATTATGCAAGTCTATAAAGGTTGTTTTGGCCATGCATGATAGTTATCTCTATTTCCTTCAAAGCTTTTCATTTCCTCATTTTTTGGTTTTGCAGAGTGCACAAGATTGGAGAGAGTTGAAGTCTGCATTTCCATGAAAGAAGAACAAAGAGAATGCCTTGATCTCTGAAATTTCTCCCTATCATTTTCTAGTAGCATAGTTTCCAATATATTTGTTTCTTCTACTTCATAATAGAGATTTCTTTCTTTTGTTGAAAAATAATCTTATTTACATACTTATGTTAATTTGTTGGATTATGCAAGTCTTTAAAGGTTGTTTTGGGCCATGCATGATAGTTATCTCTATTTCCCTAAAAGATTTTCATTTCCTCATTTTATTTATTTTTTGGTTTTGCAGAGTGCACAAGAATGGAGACAACTTAAATTTCTCCCTATCATTTTCTAGTAGCATAGTTTCCAATATATTTGTATCTTCTACTTTGTAATAGAGATTTCTTGCTTTGGCTGAAAAATGATCATATTTGCATACTTATGTTGATTTGTTGAATTATGCAAGTCTGAAAAGGTTGTTTTGGCCATGCATGATAGCTATCTCTATTTCCCTAAAAGATTTTTGTTTCCTCATTTTATTTATTTTTTGGTTTGGCAAGTGCACAAGAATGGAGAGAGGTGAAGTTTGCATTTCCATGAAAGAAGAACAAAGAGAATGCCTGGATCTCTGAAATGTCTTCCTATCATTTTCTAGTAGCATAGTTTCCAATATATTTGTTTCTTCTACTTCGTAATCCTATTTGCATATTTATGTTGATTAGTTGGATTATGTAGGTTGTAAAGGTTGTTTTGGCCATGCATGATAATTATCTTGTAGGTTCAGTGTATAAAGGATGCCAAAGAAAAAGAGGACTTGTCATATCTCACCAAACTAAGGTTTATTTACAGGAAAATCAAAATATATTCCACATATATTACATGGGCTACACAATTTCATATATAAAAAGAAGTTTAAAGTTTTATTTTAAAGTTTATTATGCTTTAAGGGATGGGCCACAGTCATATATCCAAGCTCCTCCCCATGGCCCTCCCTCAAAGGAACACTATAGCACCCAAGACTATCATAATTTTTTTTTTGATAGGTAAAGATGAAGAGCATCATAAGTATATTATATTAATATTAAAATGTTTTTACAAAAAATGGTCCAATGATCAGATGAGACATTACAAAGCTTGCCAAAAAAAGAGGCAGAGGAGACCTCCAAAAACCAAAAACCCAACGAGAATCTGCTCCCAGGTGATGTATCTTCCACTTGCATAGTTGCCTATGAACATATGCAGGAACATATGGAGGAACATATGAATCCAGAGCAATGAAGTGGATAAGGAAAGACCAAGCAGCAAAGGTATCTTCAATCTTGAAAGAGAGAGAATGACCCAATTGTCTCTTATAAAAAATAAAAACTAAAGGAACCTTCCAAATGTTCAGATGAAATAATTTTGAAGACTGAGGTTCAAGGCATGAAACACACAACCCAAATGAGGCTTATCAATAAGATCTACATGATCTGCACACGCCAACAAACCTCCAATCTCAGCTAGACCTAAATGGAGATCATAGTTTGCAAGAGCTTGGTTGAGTTTTTCCTTCGAGATCAAGAAACCATGGATAAAATTTGTAGCCAAACCTTTGACCATATCCACCTATTGGATAACATCCATAGCATTTGAAATAAAGTGCAAGGCCAAATGAGAAGCATAGCATACCATGGAGTTCAACAAAAAATCCTTTCCCATAACCTCAATAAGAGCCTCTTCCACATCTTTCGAATGTAAAATGAAGGCCTGTTGAAGACCACCACCTCTGTCAATAGAACCATGATGCAGAATGACAGACATGGCTTGCCAGAGGTAGGCAAATATCCAAACCTGAGTATTCATCAATTTGTATAGTTTAATACTTTTATTTAATAAGTTTATATGTTGTACACAAATACTAAAATTAGGTCCCATTAGTTGTACATGTGAAGGATTTTAAATGAAAGTTGTACTACCACACATGATTCAATTGAAAAATGGACAAGTGTCGAAATGAGAAATGGACAAGTGTCCAAATGTGATGAAAGGTGATCACTTAATTCAAATAAAATATTTCAATTAGTTGGGATATGTGACGGAAATTAATTAAATAAATAAAATTTATTTAATTAATTGGATAGTGGGATTATGATATGATATAGAAATTAATTAAATAAATAGAATTTATTTAATTAATTGGCTAATGGATAAGTGGGATTAAGAGTGGGATATGACAAAATGCTACATGATGTCTAAGTAATATTTTTGACTAGGTGTTCTAAGACATGGACAAATTTGGGTGTCTACAACCACCATCATCTTAAATAATTTATATTTATTTAATTAATTTAAATATATTTTCCCCATCACCTAGATAAATTAAATAAATTATATTTATTTAATTAATTAAATCTCTTTTCTCCAACACTCAAATTAATTAAATAAATTATATTTATTTAATTAATTTTAATCCATGACTAGATTGAGAGACGTAGTATGAAATGAGTAGTTGAGATGAAAACTTAGTTTGACATTTTTGTCTCTCATTTACTAGTATCGCTATATTTGAAAAAATATATATTTAAAGTACACCGAGATGGATCCAATGCATCATTTATTACAAAGGGCCTAACACAAAATGGAAGTAATTGAGCTATGTTAATCATAAAGCTTGATTTTTGAGTGGCTATAGTATGCCTATGAGGATTTGATGATTTTGTTGCAATTGACTCATTATCACCTGATGCAAAAGATAAAATGTACATTTCAAAAAATACAAAATATATGTTTCTGTTCTTTAGTGTAGTAATTTCAAGTAAATAGCAAATTTTCATGTCTTTTCTTGGAAGCTATGTTAGGGCTTATTTCCTTGTCTCTTTTACATTGAGATTAATATAACATGCCAAACTTTTTGATATCAAGTTGCCCTTTGTATGGAAAGCAAGATTTATGGGGCTAATCTCAATAGTGGTCATCTCCCTACATGGTATGATGCCCATTTTCATTACTGTGATGCTATGAATGGTTGCAACTGGTGGTGTTGGTATTGCAGATGTTGTTATGGATGCATGTATAGTAAAAAATAGTCCATCCACCATCCACTTATGGCATCAAATATACATAATTTACTCGTTTGATTGATAGCAATTGTTGATGGGTGTTTTCATTGGATTTCACTGTAAAAATTTGGAGCCTAGGTTTGGGGACCCATTTACAAACACTCAGGTTGCCTTGTGAGATTAAATTCTGTCATTGCTGATCCTTCTGAACATGCCCTCTACGTTGGGGGAATAGATGGGAGTATCTATGTTGTTGTTCTTAAAGTATATTTTAGAGGAAACAATGGGATTAGTGATAAAAATGGGATAATTGGTTCACTTTTTTATCACAATGGAAATATAACATCCCTGATTTTTAGCATGGATGGAGTTACTTTGGTGTCGGCATCTGACGATTGTACCATTTGCCTATGGGATACCCACTCTAATTGTGTTGTTAGGATGTTTAACCAAAGTATGGGTCCTGTGAGCAGTATTTTAGTGTTGCCACAAGTTTGAAGGCCTTCCTATCATGGGTCACAGTTGGCTAGTCACAAGAGCTATGTTGAAAATGAGAGGTTTAGTGATTCTAGCTATCTCAAGGATATGCCAAGGTTTTTCTTACTAAATGTGGAAAGAGCTGCCACTGGTTTAGAATTTTAGTGCCATAGGATTGGAATGGTGGAGCTCTAAATAAAAGAGTTGGAGGTTATGAAAGTGAATTTAGCAGTAGTGAATGAGGATCTACAATGTGCCTTAGATATGCTTGATAAATTGATAAAAGTTTACCATAAGTTCATAGGACTTTGCTTTTCTGAGGTTGTAACAAACAATCAGAGCTTGGATAAAGACAAATCAGCAGGAAAGGATAATATAATGTTTCTAGATAAAAGCATAGATGAGAGTCGTCGTATGTTGCAGTAAATTGTAGCATTTGTTTTGTCTATAAGGTGTAGCATAAAATGTAAAGGAAAAATGTAAAGGAGGAATGTTTTGTTTCACTGGGGAGTTGAGGTGTATACTTTATGGAGGTCACTGCATGTGGTGAAGACCATGCTTTTGCTTCTTGTACTTGATCAAATGTTTGTCAAATTCATGCAAAAAACTATTGTTTTTGTAATTTTGAGAACATTTTTTCTGTAATAGTTTATATTGTCTACCTGTTGGGGAGGATGATTTCAGATTTCTTTTAAAATACATGAACTACTATATCAAACTAAGATGCATTATAAGTTAGGATGTCAAAATTTAGAATCATACTTTTGGGACTAAAAGCCTGTTGAATTTAGAAGTTGATTGTAACTTGTGACAAGTTCAGCTTTCTTTAAAAATATTGTTACTAATTTTTTGTTCACACTTAAAATTAGTTGGACCTAAGTGTAATTGTTCAGAAGGAATAAAAGAAAACTTCAAAGTTATGCATTTCTTGAATGGTTGATGCCTTGACAAAGTTGAAAAGAAGACCCAGTTGTCAGGATAACCCTTGGACTGATAAGTTATCATGACAAAAGAATTGATTATCAAGGGATCAAACATTCAAGGAGATACATTTGTTCTACAAAGTTTGATCTTTCAGGAGTTATAGGTTATATTGATTATTCAGTTAATCAATTTTTATTAAAAGAGAGAAAGATATTGTATTACACTATTATTTGATGTCGTGTTTTGAACATACATCCAGGTATCTGTTACTTTATCTCATGCATTGATTGAAAAGGAAATACATATACATCTTATGCATTAGAGAAACTAACAGATCATGTTTAAAAGAAGTGTTCAAATGTGTCCCACACAAGCTGTGGGAGTAACTAGACTGAGCAATTGCAGACATGCAAGCTATGTATCTGTTTGATAAAACAAAAGAGAAAACAACATATGGTAAATCTAAACATCCATCATTGCCTGATGATGGAGTTTGTTGAAGCCAGCCTTTAAGTCTTCAACTTTCAGTCTTCACTCCAAGCCATCATCAAGTTGAAACCTGCAAAATTTTGGGGACAGCCCTATTAGTGCTCTAGATGTTTACAGTTATCACATGCTTTTATCAAACAGAGACATCAACTTATCATATCATGCATTCAAATAAGAGATCAGATCAGATATATGACACAAATTAGGAAGAAATCATGAAGGAGATCAATCAATGCTATCAAGTACTTTTTTATGCTAACTTGTTTAATCACTGTGTAGGTATAGGACAAATTTTGTTGTTGATTTGAAGACAAATAAACATGTGGATTAAATGTGGCCCCCACAAGGGTTTGAGCCCAGTATGTTTCTTTTCATTTTTGAAAAGAGTATCATAAAAGATAGGATGCATCATTCTAAGCTATATCATGCATCATCTAATCAACTTGCAGAAATGATATGTCATCATGGCATTATTACAGCTGATTAGAGAAAATTAGATTACAGTCATCTAGGCTACAAGATCCATCTAAGGTACAGTATCATTATGAATGCATGTATTTATTTCATCATAGCTAATAAAGAGCAACTAACAGAGTGCATTCATAGTACAAGGATATGATACAAGTTTTTAGATTAATGTACCTGATAAAGAGATGAAAGACAACATAGAGAAAGATACAAATTATGCCTTTAACGAGACAAATCAAAACAACAAGGCATTATTAGCTCTAGGATGATATATGGAAGGTGAAAATGCAGCCATGAAATATATCATTGTCTTGGACCAATAGATAAGTAGTCATCAATGCCTTGAAGCTTTAAAACCATCAAGATAAATGGATATACAGTGAAACAATTCAAATGCAAGAAGATAGGCCTTAGTTTTCAAAGATGATTCAACACTCTATACCAAGTATTTCTCATTTTACCTCATATTGTCAAAGATCTTTAGAGTTTAATAGTTATATCACATTCAAGTTCTAAGTGTGTCATAGAGATAGTCAAACAAGATGCTACATGGAACAACAGATGATACAGCATCCAAGACAAGAGATACAGTGCATACTGAGAATGTGGCAGTCACATGCTAGTCACAAAGATGCAAATGATAGATGCATATACAATGCTCTCTGAAGAGCACTCATCAAGTGATAAAGACTGTCACTTGCTATCAAAGATCTTAGAAGAAGAACAAAACAAGAGCAGCATTCATTTATCATCACTATCATGACAGTCAAGTATAAATCCAAAAGCAAGAGACTATCATGTCTAGAAGTGGAAGGGTGCAAATACAGTATGCACAGTAGAGTATTAAGAATGCCACAACCCAAAGATAACAAGGTGGTTTCCATACACTTCATCAACTATTTTGATGAAACAAACTCTGCCTCATACACATTGGAGCTACAGTGATGCCATGATACAGTCAACAATGTCATACAGAGAGATACCATGAAGAACAAAGACAGGTTCAGTCACCTTCACCATGGAGAGTCAGGGGCAGGATGAATAAAGTGGCTTATACAAGCAAGAAATAGTACGAGTAGATCACAATTACCATATCCATCTACAGGAGTAAGTCAATGATGGAGAAGAAACAACAGAAGAAGATTCTACAGTAATGGTGATTGACAATTCAAAAAAGTAAAGAGCCCTCTTTCTGTTATGCCATCATGATGCAGTCATAGTAAACAGACAGCCAAGGGGAAAAATGCATGATACATTTGATACTATAACATTCAAGTGATGAGACAAACAATGAGTGTATGAATATGTTTATCTATGCTACAGGTATACCTTAAGCATGCCATAGACAACAAGGAGGAAAATATATGATGTCTAGAACACAAAAGAATCCCGATACATATGACAATCAAGAGAAGACAAATGATATCTATGTCATAGTATAAATCCAGTTGCAACAAAGATAGTACCCAGTCAAAGATGATGCCACCTAATAAAAGTTCACCATACTATAGTTTGCAAGTTGAAGAGTACAAGTTATCATATGCAAACAAATAAAGAGACCATCTATGCTACAGGAGAGTCTCACAGAGGTGCCAAGGTATGCTACAGAATATTAGATGATAACAATGTATGCTACAAAATAATTAAATGATTTGTTGTCATACAGAATATAAGACTTGCTTATGCCAAGTAGCTACAATGAGACCATAGTCAAGCAATTGCTCTATAGAAAGAGAGTCTGTTATGATAAAGAGTAAACCCATTTTATAGAAAATCAAACTCTAGTGCTAATTTTTGCACCCACGCTCAAGAAGACTCAAATAAAAGAGAAATATTGTCATATTCATTATAGAAAAGTAGCATTTTTCATGATAAGTGTGTACCCATCTATAGGATGAACAAGGTCTTTCAAAGATCTCAAACCCTCAGGTTTCTTTTACACTTATAGGTAAAAAGAAAAAGCAGTGAAAGATATAGGAGAATGGCCATAACAGTTTGAAGCCTTGAATGTACAAAAAGAGCAAACCCTTGATAGGAAGTTCAAAACCTTGTTTCTCTTCTTCATTTACAGCCATAAACAGAAAAAGATAGCAGTGAAGAGCATGGCCATGGCAGTGTGAATGTTTTTTTGTACAAGAGGGGTTGAAACCCTAGCTTCCAAACTAAACAAACCCTCCACATTCTACTTTTTTTGGTGCTTGTATTCAGATAGAGCATGACCATAAAAGGTAGAGGCCTTAAAAAAAATGCAAAAAGATGTTAAAAAACCCTCATTTCAAAAACTCAAACCCTCAATTTTTTTGCATCTACAAACAACTCAAAGTAAAAAGAAGATATATGCAGTCATGGCCAAAAGTGATAAGCCATTTTTATCAAAAAATGCAATACCCATAACTTCAATAGACCTTGCCATTTTTTTTTCAAATTGTGAAAAGAGACAAAAGAAGCTATAGAAGATGAAATGACAAGAGCTTACCTCATTTCACCGATAGGAAGAAGCATCTACCCACGGCCTCACAGTGGCCTTAAAGCTTTCAAGAATAGGTGAAGGTTGCAAGGAAAGATACAGAGAAGAGAAAATGTGTTAAATAATGCATAATGACAACAAGAGAGCCATAAAAAAGGAAACAAGGCCATAGCCATAAAAAAATAAAGCCATAGAGATGAGTAAATGCCTCATACAAAGCAGAAAATAGCATTACCTTCTCTATTAATGATGCAGTTCCAATATGCAACCAAAGATCCCATTGAGAGGAGTAAAAAAACTAGAGCCATGATGAATGCACTCAAACCCTAGGTCGGTGGATCAAAAGTGTAGAGCTTCAAAGAAGGAAGTCAAATTGAATAATGAACAAAAATTAGGGTTGTTTCCTCACTTTTCTTCAAAGGTTCTTTTTTCAAGTGTGTTTTTTGACTTGTAGAAAACAAATAATTACATTATCCAAAAGAGATGCCGTGGTCAAGACTTTGGTCTTGAAAGTCCCTAGTCATCATAACATGGAGTGGCCGACAGTAGTTTTTTAGACTTGATTTTTATTAAGTCAAGAGGGCTGATATGATGAAAGGGAAGGCTTCAATGCCTTACAAACTTCTTAAAGATTCCTTGGTGGTTGGGTTATGCATAGACAAGGTTTCACATGCTATGTTCCTTGTCTTATTCAAAACATCAAAAGGTAATGATACTTCAAGATTATGCATGGTGGCTAACAAGGCCAAGAGGGTGCATGGAGTTTTCAAAGGTAGGCATTTATGCATGATGGCAGTATGATGGTGCAGTGATGGGTCACGGAGTTGTTTTTCTTTCTTGATCTCAAGTTGCATATGGGGATATAAGGTCATTTAGAAAATGTAATGTATGTGCACTAAGGCAACAAAGGGGAGTCATAAGGATGTTTATGCATATTTGTTGTGTGCATGGACTGTCATGTGGAGTGACTCAGATTTTTTATTTTTCTTGCAGAGGAGGATAAATATTTTCTCACTGATCATGGAGTGATAAGGAGTTTGTATTTGTCCCTACGTCCTATTTTTTGCTCATATCATGCAAAATAGGCAAATGTAATTGGAGTGATAAGGAGTCATATTTTTCTTCTAGTCATGCATGATTTTACATACAAATTAATTGTAAATAAATAATAAAGTAATATTCTATAAATTACTTTATTATTTTTTACAAATTGTAAAATAAAAAAAAGAACAAATAGTAACCAATAATAGAGTATTATTCTATTACTTTATTATTTACTCACAATCAATTTTGCTCATGAAAAATCATGCAAATTGATTAGTTGAGTTAACTAGGCCACCTAGGAGATTTGCATGATTTTTAGGAGTATTTTTAGGGTCCTTGGTTAATTTTTTTTGTCAAACATATGGAGAGGCTCAAATTGAAGCTATTTTTGCTCAATTTGTGGTAGTTTTAGGCCCTAATTTTGAGGATTTTTGATGTTTTTTTAGGAATGAGTATTTTTAGAGGTAGTTATCTGCAAGTCCATATTTTTTGCATGCCTCTTGGAGAGAGCAGGCCTATATATTGTAAAGAAAAAGTTTGTTTTTGCTAGTTCTTGATTCTCATTCTGATTCAGACAGATTGGAGAATTCTTGTAGCTCACTTTTATAGTTTTATTGAGAGATCGGTAGGTTATAGGTTATATTTTGTCTTATTTGCAAAGCTTTCCTTTGTTTGTTTCAGATCAGTTGAATTACCTTTCCTTTTTGTGCTGAATGTTGAAGTGATTTGATGAAATTTTGCCGTGTTTTATTATTAAACCTTCAAAATTATTGTCTCACCTCCTTGTTTGCAACATTAAAGCATATATTCATCGCAGGTCTTAGGTTGTGTTAACCAGAAATAGTCTTTTTATGCTGTGAAAAAACTATTTCCTTCATAAAAACCTATTTTCAAACCTTTCTTAGAATCACTTTTGTGGTATTTATACCAAGTCTAGATTGTGTAAAAGTCATATTTTTGGGTAAACATTGTAGATCAGATTGTATTATTTTTATCCATATCGGGTGCATCACCATTTTACCTTTAGCATTCATTTAGTTTCTTTCTTCCCTTTTCCCAAGAAGTAAAAAAAACATACGCCTCAATGGAACATTTGAAGGGAACCGACCCATAATCTAGAGGTCTAATCTTGTCACAGGGCACCTACAACCTGAGATTAGTCCCATGTTACATGGAATTGCAGTGTTTTAACTAGCCTTGCATATGGGTACAATTCCCAGTGATAACAGTTTTTGGCACGCCCAGTGGGACTTTGAACTGATTTTTAGTTCAAAAGGACTTATTTCTTTTTGTTGTTTTGGTATGAGCAACAGAATTTTAGCCTTTTAGAGGTTCATTATCAAGTACCTGGTGACTCTAATACTTTGGTTTTTTCAGATTAGATCTTGCAGCCTATTAAAAAATGCCAAACAAGGTCAAGTAAAAATTCTAAGAAGAAGCATAATCAGTTATCTCCACCAAAGAGGAGAATAAAAGAAGAGAAAGATTCCAATACAGCATATTTATCAGTTTTTACAGATCTACCTAGTACACATCCTAAGTTTGCTTCACATCAGAATCCATTATTTGCAAGTACATCATCAAAAAATTTCAGTTCTCCACCAGCAAGTCCAAGAAAATAGATTCCCGTTTTTCAAGAGAAACCTCTTCTTCTTGAGTTTACAGAGGAAGAAGCTTTGTTACAAGAAATTTTCTAAGTAGTTTCAGTCCAAACACCAACTCAAGTTGTACCCACTCCAATGTCTTTACTAGGAGGAGGAGGAGTATTACCACCTCTTGGTGGGGGAGGTGGAGGAGTGTTACCACCACCCGAAGGAGGTGGAGGAGGTAGAAGAAATCCACCACCACCTTGAAATTAGCCTTTTGTGTCATTTAATGGAGGCAGCCCTTTGAATCTGAATCAACATTATGACATACCAATGGCTACATTGAAAAGTTTACCAAGTTTTATAGGAGAAGATGGGACTACACCCATTGAACATATCAGAGATGTGGCTTCTTTATGTGATGTTCACCACATCACCGAAGAAAACATTGCAATCAAGTTGCTAGCATCATCATGGTCACAACCCACCTTTGAGTTTTGAATTAGAATTAAAAAATTGTATCATTTTACGGCTTAAATCCAACCACATCCAGGGATATTTTTAATTCTAGCATAGGTTGTCGAATCTAGGTTTATGTCTACCAAATTGCATTTGCTTCAAAGTTTCAAAAGTCTTTCCACTCAATCCATGTTGTGCATTACTTGCAATCATGTGAGGCGTCCAGTCAAAGATTTCACATCCTTTGTCTATGCTTCCACATTTTGCATACATGTCTACCAGGGCACTTGCATCTACAACATCGACAAAATTCCTCCATCCATTATGCTTGATGCCTTCACCTTCCAAGTCGATTTCTTCAACTTTGCATGAATCTCTAGTGTCTAGGGAGGTGATCGGTCTCCTACATGAAGAATGTGTATCATTTTATGGCCTTAAATCCAACCACATCCAAGGATCTTTTTAATTCTTCTTTCACCAAGCTCCTTACCATTTGAGCCTCAACACACTTGCCCACTTCTGCATAGGTGATGAACATAAGTCGCTGCTGTAAATACTCCTAAGCCTATATTCACGTGTGATCTACAAGAAACAAGAAAACACACCCACACAACCACCACAGGTTTAATTGGTATGTTAATGATAAATTTTAGGGTGTCCTCAAGATCGCCAGCACTATGAAGAAGGTCAACCACACTGCACATAACCATCAACTATAGTTGTATGCAATAAGGACATTTATAAAACCTTGCTTAAGTTGTGATGCTCGTCAGTGTCTAAATCAATTCATCCTCTTTGCCTCTCACATTATTCTTGTCATGCATCAATCACGGTTTATATTCTTAATTTACTTTTCATCATTAATGAGGATTGTGTTCTATGTATGCACTTGGTTTCAGAACAAGCTAAAACACATTAATGCCTGGATTAATTATGTTCTGGTAACTGGTGGACATTTTTGTTAATATTCGATCTACTTCGGTATCATTCTGCCAAAATGGAGTACCTTAAGTGCCCTCCCAGAAAGTAGTAGGAACCCCATATACAGAGTATGAAATGTGCAAACTGTATAGCCTAGGTTATATAGTACATTTTCTCCCCTGTATGGTAAACAATATATAATCCCACCACAAGCTAGATTTGCAGGAAATAGCATACAGTTCTAAGTGTTCCAAAATCATTGAAGGAAGATGGTTAAATAGGAAGTTCATCTTATGAGATTAAAATAGCAACGATTGTGTATTCAAATACTATTATCAAAAAAACAAATGTTAGATCGTTCAGATAGATAAATCATATGATACTTAACTGTATTGGAAATCATAATTTTACCAAGCCCCATCAGGCTGAGCTTAAACAAATGATTGATAAAATTTATCTCAATTTTCTTTTAATCATCCCTGAGACGACATCTCTTTGAGGGATCCTATCAAATGATTTGAATGCATTGCCTGTGCTTCCCCATTTCGCACGCGTATCCACCCGGTCACTTGCAGTTACCACATCTGATAAAATCCCCCTTTTGCTCGATGGATAACCATACCTGAATTGGAAGCTCCCATTTTAACCTGCATAGGGAGATACTGGAAAAGGTTGCGGAGACTAGTTTTGCAATTACCAATTGCTCTTGCTTGTAAGTTTCTAAAGCCATTTTCAACAAATCCATTTTGTGCAATCCTGCGATCATGCATTCATGAGATCACATTGCATTGGGTCATTCTGTTAATCAGTTTACATGCCTTGTCTATCATTTCATGTTTGTATACATGTCTACCGGAGTCGTCCCAACTCTAATATCCAACAAAATCCTGTCTTATGTTGTGACAGTTGTCCATACCATGCATCGAAGCTCCCATTTTGGCATAGGTAGGGAAGACGTTGGCAAAGGTTTGGAATTTGGCTTTACGCCTGCCCATTGCATTTGCGTTGAACCAAGTATCTCGTGCCTAACATAACTACAACAACGACGTCTGGGCACTGTCCCTCTGAATCGTCGGGGAGTAATAAGGAACATGTCGAAGTTAAATCCGCGAGTAGGGAAAATCTTTTTGGATATCTCATTAAGAAGATTAACTAAAAAGAAAGGATGAGTCTATTAAAATAATGATTACCATGATGCTCATTTGGAAAACACTTCAAGCTACTAACAGAAAACAAGGCTTATTGACACGTGAGTATAGATCATGGAGGACATGTGAAATGTCAGATAGGGAAACTAGGTTGATCTAGAAATGCTATCAATCATATGCTCTCACCTCACCCTTGCAGATCATGGTGAAAGTACTAGGGAATCAGGAACGGACTTAGTCACGAAAATTACCTAATTTGGCTTGAGGGAGTAAACTAGATTTCATGAGCAGACACCTAATAGGGATTCCTCCACACTAGGACTAACTGATAAACACCCTTTTAGGTGTTTGTGGTAGTGAACTAATTTCTGTCTTTATTTCACTGAGTGGATGGTAGCCGATAAAGAACTGTCTAGGGCAGGGAATAACCCTAGAAAGGGCTGGATACCCACTCACAGTTACATCAAACATAGTGCAAAATAGAACTACATATTCACATTCCCCATGTTAGTCACATCCAAACAAGGGGGCCTTGATCCCGTGGATACAAGGTATGTAGGTAGTATAGACGGCGAAGGATGCCCCCAGTACTCAGGTCCCCTAAATGTAGAGTATTCTTTTATAGTTTCTGTGTAGTGATTTTTGAGTCGTGTTAACAAAAGATTGTCTAGTTAGTTTTGTGCAGATGATAAGGATATAGTCTTTGGGGAGAAGGCAAGTTGTCAGAAGTGAATGTAGGATGTAATGAAGAACATAAGGTATGTGTGATCCATTATTCTTATAGGTTATCTTGCATAATGTACCTTCTCTTGTAATGTACTCTCTCTTCACTAGATTTAAAATTGGTGATCTTTTAAGAACTTGATGTTTCTAGGAAACTAAATTCAATTAGATCTTGGGATGAATTAGGTGTTGCTTTGAATAGGCAATTTCAGGACAAGTCTGATTATTTATCATTAGTTGAACAAATGACTACTATTAAGAGGGCTCCACAAGAGCAAATGACATATTTTAATTTTAGATTTTAGAAAACATGGAATAGAATCCCTAAAATAGTGAAACCATCACCAGAACATATTTTTTTGTATTATTTAAGGGCATTAAACTCTGCTATTACTATTATGATACAATCCATGGGATGGGTAACTTTACCAGGTGCTTTTAATATTGCAATTAGAGCAGAAAATAGTTTAATACAAATGTGGCAATGACATGTACACATAGTTGGTAGGGATGGAAGCAATGACTTAATATTTCTTGTCCAATAGTTAACTACTAAGGAAATAGTGAGAAAATGATAGCAAGTGTCTAAAAGATGGAGCATTCTCAATTAATTATGGGACCCCACTACCATTGTGTCAAAGGCCTGATAGAAGTACACAAAGTTCATGTACTACTTAAGCTCATCCTTTGATGACTAAGGATCAATCCCAAAACAAATAGTCTTTTTGTGTAATCTTGAGAATAGAGGGTCCTCCAAAAGAAATAGAAATAGTATCCCAACAATCTAACTGAGATACAATGCAAACTATACACAGGTTTAAAGTTTGTCAAGACATTCATGTACTATGTAACAAAACTAAATTTGTAGGTTATTTGTCCAATTGTAAATGTGACTGTCCAGCCAAAATACAACTCAGTGAGCATTAACTGAACAGAAGCTTCAAACACAATCTTTTACAAATTAAAATGACATACAAGACAAGGCACCACAACAAATAATTGATCAACTGTCTTTGTTGCTTACAAGTTTCTTGCTATAGGCTCGATTTTGGGCTCCCAATTCACTGCAATAGCAAGAAATTCTCAAAGACACAGTATATCATTAAGGGAAAATAATCCCTGATTTGTTCATTCTATCTAGTGCACATGCATACAAATTCTATGTTATGTTTTTGCAAGGAATAAATAGTTCAGTTTAAAACTAGAGTCCATCCCCCATTTCAGCGATCATATTTCTATGTTGAGGCCATCCACGTTGCCAGAGAGCGTGCTCCTTCCCTATTTGGACTATAACGGTCATGACTAAGTTCTATCCAAAATTACAATCATAAGAGGTTGGGTTTATTATAATCATAAGAGGCTGGGTTTATTACAATCATAAGAGGTTGGGTTCAAATTTGAGATATGTACAACTTATAGAATCTATATAGTTTATATCTAGCATGTGCAGGTTGAAATTTATATGGTCCGATTGGGATAAGCATAATATTTTTTAAGTTAATAATTTATTGTTCAAAACTTGTATTACATGTATTAATACACAAGTGTAAATATCAAATAGATCCATTGAAAGTATCAAGAAGCATTTATATGAATACTTTATTAAATATATTTCAAACATAAATTTGTCCATGCCAAATATAAACATATTTATGTCCATCTGAAGCATAAACATGTTTGTACATAGATGCATAAATGTCCAAACATGTTGAAAATATATAAACAGAAATGTTTATACATGTTTGAAAATATAAACATAAACATGTCCATACATAGATGCATAAATGTCCATACATGTCAAATATATAAACATAAACATCCATACATGCCAAATATAAACGTAAACATATAAATGTTCATATCTCAAACATAAGAACTCATAAACATAAATGTCTATATCTCAAACATAAATGTCAATCTCTTAAACATTTTAGTTATTAGCTAGTTTGATCATCATGTGGGCTCCTAGTCGAGCAACCCTTCGAGTGAGAATCCTTCTCTAATAGATGCAGTGAGCCCTACAAAAATGTAATTAAATTAGAATATATATATCTATATATACACACACATGTTTCCTATATATATATATATAAATAGATGCAGCGAGCCCTACAAAAATGTAATTAAATTAGAATATATATATCTATATACACACACACATGTTTCCTATATATACATATATAACTGAATGAAGTGTTGGAGAAACACATACATTCTCAAACTACACATGCACATAAACAAGGAAAAAATTATTTGAAATATAATTAATCTATATAACGTCCTACAAGAATATGTTTAAATTCTAGAACCTTACATGATGTATGGCATTTCCCTTTAGGGTATTAACCTCTATTTAAATTCTTGGAGGAATATAAAGGGATTCTTATAGTACGGGAAAATGTGATAGGAAGACATTGTTTCCCATTTTAACAATAGAAACAACATTAAGAATAATATACATTAGTTTTCCAAAAAAAAAAAAAAAAAAGAAGTTTTACATTACCTCTTCAGACCCTGGCACTTTATCAAGTAACTTTGTGAAATATCTTGTGCCTTAAAGAAGTTAATCACCCTTTTAACTAATGGAACCATACAACTTTTCTGTTTGAGTAGTTGTCATGTCACATACAGGTTAAACACTTTTCCATGTAATAGCTAAAATAACCCAATAGTGCACGTGTACTTAATCCATAGCATTTTCATCAATAGAGAGCAGCATAGGATATTATCATAATAGGTGTCAGCCACTTTTATAAAATGTTTTCGGTTCTATTTAATCCAAGTGTCCTCTTCAGAGTAGTCCACTTCACAGTCTTCATTAGTGGGGTTTCGTAGGGCATCATCACACGACCAGATTTCTGACCAGTATTCCGCATCCCAGGCAGTAATTTCTGAATAATCTAAACATGAAACACAAGTGAAATTCTCAGAGCATTCACAGACCAGAATGTCATGGTTGGGAAATGGAATGTCTGGATAATCTGCAGACCAAAAAGATGAAAGATAAGAGAGGTAAATGCAATCCAATTTCGTCCCAATTCATTATTGGTAATACAGATCTGAGAAAAAATATGGAGTTAATGCCAATGACAAAACATATTTAATGATGAACAGTTGGGTAATGAGTGGAAAATTGAAATCCCAGCTTCAAATTTAAACAAGAATTAAGCGCTCAATTTTTGAAAAATCTACTGTGATAAAAAACTAAATGTAAATTAAAGATAAAGCCTCATTTCAAATCTATTTTTATGCTAATAAGAATTTAGTTCAACTACGTATGTATGAGCCCTGTTGTGTTAAGGAAATCAATCCCATCTCACCCACAAGCATTTATTTACTTCTTAAATCTCCACTTGTATCATATGACTATTATTAGTTTGCAACTTAATGTGGAAAATGTTTTTATGACAAGAAATTATGGCAAGATCTAGATATATATTTAATAAGTAACCATGGAAGGTAAACAAAAAGAGAGCTGTGTGCAGACTGATGTGTGTTGTCATGTCCCCATATTAAGGCATTGTATATATATATAATACAGATATTATCATATATATAGTAGTATATATATATATATATTGTATATAAGAGTTTAGAAGCAATCATACTATAATATAAATATAATTATTAGTATAAATATAAGCAGATCGAAGGCAGTATTAATAAAGTAATAATAATAGCAAAAGGCAGTGAATGAGTAATGAGAAGGCGACGAATCATATATTGGAGGAGAAATTAATACATATATAGTGCAGCAATTAAAAGGAAAGAAAGGACAAACAATTAAATATAAGTAATGAAAGGCTGCATTCACATACAAGGCAGCCATTAATTTACAACAACAGAGATCTCATTTTGGGAGAGCAACGCTTAACACAAAGGGGTGCGATTTGTTTGGCTGTGATTTATGTTTTGAAAGGATGCAATTATAAAGGAACGCATCTATTGGATAAAGACACTTCCTTTGAAGAATATATATGATAAAAGAAAAAAAATATAGAAGGGAATATCATTCGAATATGAAGTAGATAAAAGGTAGATAAAAAAATAGAATTATAGGCAGTTGTAAGAAAGATAAAAGAGCAGATTTATAAGTAGAAATAAAGTAAAGATAGAAACAAAATAAATTCTAAGTTTGATATAGACCTATTAGATCATAACAGCAAAAAGGAATAAAAAGAATAAAGTCTGAATTGAATACAAATGAGAAGACTTTTTTTTTGATATAAAAAGGTATATATATTTCTGAGTTGGAAAAGCATACTTGGAAGTAAGAGTTCTAAAGGATACAAAGGCAAGATTTTATCCTCTTAGATAAAATTAGTATTGTTCCTATAAGGGACATTACAAGTGGTATCAGAGCATTCGACCTACGATCCTATGAGGAAATTTGATGCAAGCTTACCCAAGAAGGTACAACACACGTAACAACAACAACCAAATGGACGAGGCACTAAGAGCATTCATAGCAGAACAAAACATGACAAACCAAGCTCTTCGTCAAGCACTACAAAATATAGACAACACTATTGAGAGTTTAAAGACCCAAGTAACTAATGGAAAGGAAGTGGGATCAAACCATGCTGAAAATAGCCAATCCTCATCCACTCCAAGAGTACCCATGCCATCCTTCCTCCCAAATGAAGAAGCTCCTAATGAGGGAGAAAATACATCAACCGCCATGAGCGTGGATGATATAGCTACAGCTTATGCCAACTTAGACCCCGAAGTGAGAAGGGTAGTTTCATTCAATGATTACTTTAATGCAAGGAGGAAAGATGGAGGACAAAGGGAAAGAAGGCCAATAAATAAAGATCTCAAGCAAAAGGCAAATAAAGTCAACCTCCCAAATTTTGATGGGACTAGCAAGATAACCCCTCATGCGTGGCTTCAAAAGCTAAATGACTATTTCCAACTCAACCCTATGACGGAGAAGGATGCTTTTCAATTTGCTATCCTACACCTAGAAGGGGCTGCTTATGAATGGTGGCACAATGGAAAAAGAACTCAAGATCATGGATCCATCACATCGTATATGGAGTTTTCTAAGAGGTTCCTCAAAAGGTTCGATAGAAGGCACCTGCAACAAGATTTCAAAGATTTAACCATGATAAGACAACGAGGGACAGTGGATGAGTACGTAAGTGAATTTGAGAAAATAGCTCTCCGAGTTCCCGAGATGAGTGATGAAAGGCTCACTTTCCTTTTTATCCAAGGGTTGGATGAAAAGCTAAGAGAATTAGTAGGAGCACTTAGACCTTCTACTATGGATGATGCCATAGAAATGGCGACACAATTAGAACAAAGCCAAAATTTCACAAAACCCCTCCATAAGAATGAAAGATTACGTGAACCTTTCTCGCCCAAGAATGGAAGGAATGAAAAGAACTTATGTTATAGATGCAAGGAGCCCTGGACCCATGGACATACTTGCCAGAGAGATGGAAGACCTCGAACCGGAGATGGTGTAGCAAAAGATGATCTCCGAAAAAGGAACCTATGTTTCAAATGCAATGAAAAATGGGAGCCGGGTCATCGATGTAAATGGAAAGGGGAGCCAAACCTAAAAATCATAACAAGTAAAGAGCAAGAGGAAGATTTTGAACCTAAGGTGAAGAAAAAGAAATATAATGAAGAAGAAAGTTTATAATTGCCTGAGTATGAGCAAACCAGGTCAAGACATGATAGGTAGGAAGAATGTCCTCCATCGTGCTCTTGTCTAATTATGTTAAGAGGATGATAGGTAGGGAGAATGTCCTCCATCATACCTCAACAAGACACGATAGGTAGGGAGAATGTCCTCCATCGTGCTCTTGTCAAATTATGTTAAGAGGATGATAGGTAGGGAGAATATCCTCCATCATACCTCAACAAGACACGATAGGTAGGGAGAATGTCCTCCATCATGCTCTTGTCTAATTATGTTAAGAGGATGATAGGTAGGGAGAATGTCCTCCATCATACCTCAACAAGACATGATAGGAAGGGAGAATGTCCTCCATTGTGCTCTTGTCTAATTATGTTAAGAGGATGATAGGTAGGGAGAATGTCCTCCATCGTGCTCTTGTCTAATTATGTTAAGAGGATGATAGGTAGGGTGAATGTCCTCCATCATACCTCAACAAGACACAATAGGTAGGGAGAATGTCCTCCATCGTGCTCTCATCAAATTATGTTAAAGGGATGATAGGTAGGAAGAATGCCCTCCATCATCAAGACATGATAGGTAGAAAGTATGCCCTCCATCATGCTCTTATCAAGATGTGATAGGTAGGAAGTGTGCCCTCCATCACACTCTTGATCCTTAATGTTAAAGAGATGATAGGTAGGAAGAATGCCCTCCATCATGCTCTCATCAAATTATGTTAAAGGGATGATAGGTAGGAAGAATGCCCTCCATCATCAAGACATGATAGGTAGGAAGTGTGCCCTCCATCATGTTCTTGTCAAGATGTGATAGGTAGGAGGTGTGCCCTCCATCACACTCTTGATCCGTAATGTTATAGAGGTGATAGGTAGGAAGTGTGCCCTCCATCACACTCTAAATTGCAAGTATTTCTATGGAATCTATCAAAGGATCAACTTGAGGTATGGATAACTATATGTTGAAATTAAATGTTATTTATGTTATATCATTAATTATATTTCATTACTAATTTATTGATCTTTAATATTGCTAATGTCCCTTTCAAGAGTTATTCTTGTGTGTAGGTGAAGAAATCAGTATAACCTACAAGTGGACATTGGAGAAGTATAGAACATAAAAGTTAATTTTATTAATCACAAAGACCCATAAACCAAATTCATCTTAGATCAATTCTTCCAACCTCCTTGAGTTCTTCTTTTGAAACCGATACTAAGTTATATTATGGGCCCATAACCCACAAATTCCCAGGATCATTTTCTCATAATCATCTATAACACTTATATTTCATCAAGCACATCACTATTCAAATAAAAGCTTACCAAATCTTTGATCATAAAGTTTCTCCCCATGACATCATATAATCAATTACTCCTCAGGAATACGACTCTTCTCAATTTTGAGGTCAATAACTTATGACAGGTACAAGACCGAATCTCATAATCAAAGATCAAGATATCTTCATCATTCATTAGAATCTTGGAATCTCAATGCTCCCAAAATCTTCTTTAGCATTGAAAATATTTTTATTGCCTAAAACCACGTCTTCATCTATGATACTTGCATCACATTATTATCCAAACACATCAAACAAATGCTCTTTGATCATGAATACTCTTCCATGGGATCATAGCCAATCAAGTGTGTTCATTTTAAGTCAAACCCATCGAAAAATAGGTGTTATAAATGCAAAGAACTCCATGGTGATTGCTTGAGGACAAACAATTTTGAGTGGGGAGGGTTTGTCATGTCCCCATATTAAGGCATTGTATATATATATAATACAGATATTATCATATATATAGCAGTATATATATATGGTATATAAGAGTTTAGAAGCAATCGTAATATAATATAAATATAATTATTAGTATAAATATAAGCAGATCGAAGGCAGTATTAATAAAGTAATAATAATAGCAAAAGGCAGTGAATGAGTAATGAGAAGGCAACGAATCATATATTGGAGGAGAAATTAATACATATATAGTGCAGCAATTAAAAGGAAAGAAAGGACAAACAATTAAAAATAAGTAATGAAAGGCTGTGTTCACATACAAGGCAGCCATTAATTTAAAACAACAGAGATCTCATTTTGGGAGAGCAACGCTTAACACAAAGGGGTGCGATTTGTTTGGCTGTGATTTATGTTTTGAAAGGATGCAATTATAAAGGAACGCATCTATTGGATAAAGACACTTCCTTTGAAGAATATATATGATAAAAGAAAAGAAATATAGAAGGGAATATCATTCGAATATGAAGTAGATAAAAGGTAGATAAAAAAACAGAATTATAGGCAGTTGTAAGAGATAAAAGAGCAGATTTATAAGCAGAAATAAAGTAAAGATAGAAACAAAATAAATTCTGAGTTTGATACAGACCTATTAGATCATAACAGCAAAAAGAAATAAAAAGAATAAAGTCTGAATTGAATACAAATGAGAAGACTTTTTTTTTGATATAAAAAGGTATATATAATTCTGAGTTGGAAAAGCATACTTGGAAGTAAGAGTTCTAAAGGATACAAAGGCAAGATTTTATCCTCTTGGATAAAATTAGTATTGTTCCTATAAGGGACATTACATGTGTATAATGAGTTCTTGGGAGTTATGAGCTGCATCGCTTTGTTTTTCATTATCCAAATGCATCTTCACTTCTAGATCTTGCCAATTTAGACAAAACCTGCTCTCTTATAAGTTTGTCATTATCAGGATGTTGGATTGCTTTATAGGAATTGCAGTGAATTAATAACATCATCTTCAGTTGCAGAATATCCTATGAAGACCTTAAATTATGACATTTATGTTGCATGGCCAAAGTATCTAACATTCTTCAACACCAATAAGCTGGTGTATGCTACTTACAATGACTTCATATGGACATCAACTTTTTTTAAGGGAATCTGCTATATACTACTGTTAAGCTCAGATAGATGACGGCAACTCTGAACAAGAAATCTAGTTTATTCTAAGAGAACTAGAGTTCCAGTTTTAAGAAGGGCCCACAGAGACCCCAAAAAAACTAACTCTAGAGTTCTTAGACTCGGCAAATGCAAGTTATGCACTGTCAAGAGAAACCCAAACAGAATTCCTAGATCTAACTTTGATCTGATTTCTTTCTTCCATAGTATTTAATCCTCACACACAAAAATCAAATCACTAAGAGAATTTGTTGGCTAAAACTTAGGAGTATAATATGCATAATAAAAAAGGAATTTTAAAACTTGCTAAAAACAAATAAAAGCATATAAAACATTTTTATTTTCCTAAAAGCTTTTCATTTCCTCATCTTCTTTATTTTTTTGTTTTGTAGAGTGCACAAGAATGGAGAGAGAGCTGAAGTTTGCATTTCCATGAAAGAAGAACAAAGAGAATGCCTAGATCTCTGAAATTTCTCCCTATCATTTTCTAGTAGCAAAGTTTCCAATAAATTTGTTTCCTCTTCTTAATAGAGATTTCTTGTTTTGGTTGAAAAATAATTCTATTTGCATGTTTATGTTTCAATTTGTTGGATTATGCAAGTCTGTAAAGGTTGTTTTGGCCATGCATGATAGTTATCTCTATTTCCCTAAAAGCTTTTCATTTCCTGATTTTATTTTATTTTTTGTTTTGCATAGTGCCCAAGAATGGAGAGAGAGTTGAAGTTTGCATTTCTATGAAAGAAGAACAAAGAGAATGCCTAGATCTCTCAAAAAATTTCCCTATCATTTTCTAGTAGCATAGTTTCTGATATATTTGTTTCTTTTACTTCTTAATAGAGCTTTCTTGCTTTGGTTGAAAAATAATCGTATTTGCATGCTTATGTTTCAATTTGTTGGATTATGCAAGTCTGTAAAGGTTGTTTTCGTCATACATGATAGTTATCTCTATTTCCTTCAAAGCTTTTCATTTCCTCATTTTTTGGTTTTGCAGAGTGCACAAAAATGGAGAGAGCTGAAGTTTGCATTTCCATGAAAGAAGAACAAAGAGAATGAATTGATCTCTAAAATTTCTCCCTATCATTTTCTAGTAGCATAGTTTCCAATATATTTGTTTCTTCTACTTCATAATAGAGATTTCTTGCTTTTGTTGAAAAATAATCTTATTTGCATACATATGTTGATTTGTTGGATTATGCAAGTCTGTAAAGGTTGTTTTGGCCATGCATGATAGTTATCTCTATTTCCCTAAAAGATTTTCCTTTCCTCATTTTATTTATTTTTTGGTTTTGCATAGTGCACAAGAATGGAGAGAGCTTAAAATTTCTCCCTATTATTTTCTAGTAGCATAGTTTCCAATATATTTGTTTCTTCTACTTTGTAATAGAGATTTCTTGCTTTGGTTGAAAAATGATCATATTTGCATACTTATATTGATTTGTTGGATTACGCAAGTCTGAAAAGCTTGTTTTGGCCATGAATGATAGCTATCTCTATTTCCCTAAAAGATTTTTGATTCCTCATTTTATTTATTTTTTGGTTTTGCAAGTGCACAAGAATGGAGAGAGGTGAAGTTTGCATTTCCATGAAAGAAGAACAAAGAGAATGCCTGGATCTTTGAAATATCTTCCTATCATTTTCTAGTAGCATAGTTTCCAATATATTTGTTTCTTCTACTTCATAATCCTATTTGCATATTTATGTTGATTTGTTGGATTATGCAAGTTGTAAAGGTTGTTTTTGCCATGCATGATAATTATCTTGTAGGTTCAGTGTATAAAGGATGCCAAAGAAAAAGAGGACTTGTCATATCTCACCAAACTAAGGTTTATTTACAGGAAAATCAAAGTATATTCCACATATATTACATAGGCTACACAATTTCATATATAAAAAGAAATTTAAAGTTTTTGTAAAAGTTTATTATGCTTTAAGGAATGGGCAATAGTCATATATCCAAGCTCCTCCCCATGGCCCTCCCTTAAAGGAACACTACAACACCCAAGACTATCATAGGTTTTTTTTTTATAGGTAAAGATGAAGAGCATCATAAGTATATTATATTAATATTAAAACATTTTTACAAAAAATGGTCCAACGATCAGATGAGACATTGCAAAGCTTGCCAAAAAAAGAGGTAGAGGAGACCTCCAAAAACCAAATAACCAGCGAGAAGTAGATATGCAAGAACATAACTAGTTAATTACATTCAGATCTACCCCCACTTGCATAGTTGCATATTCAAGAACATATTCAACATATACAGGAACATATGCAGGAACATATATAGGAACATATGCAACATATGCAGGAACATATGCGAACATAACTAGTTAATTACATTCAGATCTACCCCCAATTGCATAGTTGCATACTTAAAGATGAAGACTATCATAGGTTTTTTTTTTATAGGTAAAGATGAACAGCATCATAAGTATATTATATTAAAGATGAAGAGCAAACATAACTAGTTAATTACATTCAGATCTGCCCCCACTTGCATAGTTGCATAATTAGGAACATATGCAAACATAACTAGTTAATTACATTTAGATCTGCCCCCACTTACATACTTGCATATTCAGGATCATATTCAGGAACATACATAACTAGTTAATTACATTCAGATCTCCAGGAACATATGTAGGAGGAACATATGCAAGAGGAACATGAGCAACATATCCAGGAGGAACATATCCATATTCAAGAGGAACATATCCATATCCAGGAGGAACATATCCAGGAGGAACATATCTAGGAACATATCCACGAGGAACATATCTAGGAACATATCCAGGAGGAACAACATATCCAGGAACATATCCAGGAGGAACATATTCATGAACATATGCAGGAGGAACATATTCAGGAACATATGCAAGAGGAAGATATCCTGGAATGAGAGACATTGCTGGCCAGAGTTAGGCAAACAAAGAGAAGATGTGAAAACCAAAAGGGAGGAGCCAGAGCATATAAAACCATTCCCAGGCACAGGGAATTAAAAAGTTTATATGTGATCATGTACACAAATAATAAAATTAGGTCCCATTAGTTGTACATGTGAAGGATTTTAAATGAAAGTTGTACTACCACACGAGAAATGGACAAGTGTCGAAATGTGATGAAAGGTAAGGACTTAATTCAAAGGGAAATTAATTAAATAAATAAAATTTATTTAATCAATTGGATAGTGGGATTAGGATATGATTTGGGATATGATGTAGGAATTAATTAAATAAATAAAATTTTAAATGAAAGTTGTACTACCAAACATTATTCAATTGAGAAATGGACAAGTGTCGAAATGTGATGAGGACTTAATTCAAACAAAATATTTGAATTAGTTGGGATATGTGAGGGAAATTAATTAATTAAATAAATTTATTTGATTAATTGGATAGTGGGATTAGGATATGACTGGATATGATATAGAAATTAATTAAATAAATAAAATTTATTTAATTAATTGGCTTAATGGTATTTTAATTAAATAAATAAAATTTATTTAATTGATTGGCTAATGGATAAGTGGGATTAAGAGTGGGATATTACAAAATGCTACATGATGTCTAAGTAATATTTTTTACTAGGTGTTGTAAGACATGGACAAACTTGGGTGTCTACAACCACCATCATCTGAAATAATTTATATTCACTTAATTAATTTAAATATATTTTCCCCATCACCAAGATTAATTAAATAAATTATATTTATTTAATTAATTAAATCTCTTTTCTCCAACACTCAAATTAATTAAATAAATTATATTTATTTAATTAATTTTAATCCATGACTAGATTGAGAGATGTAGTATGAAATGAGTAGTTGAGATGAAAACTTAGTTTGACATTTGTGTCTCTCATTTACTAGTTTGAAAAAAAAAAATATCTAAAGTACGCCGACATGGATCCAATGCATCATTTATTACAAAGGGCCTAACACAAAATGGAAGTAATTGAGCTATGTTAATCATAAAACTTGATTTTTGATTGGCTAGAGTATCCCTATGAGGATCTAATGATTTTGTGGCAATTGACTCATTATCACCTATTGTAAAAGTTAAAATGTACATTTCAAAAAATACAAAATATATGTTACTGTTCTTTAGTGTAGTAATTTCAAATAAATAGAAAATTTTCATGTCTTTTGTTGGAAGCTATGTTGAGGGCTTATTTCCTTGTCTCTTTGACATTGAGATTAATATAACGTGCCAAACTTTTTGATATCAAATTGCCCTTTGTATGGAAAGCAAGATTTATGGGGCTAATCTCAATAGTGGTCATCTCCCTACATGGTATGATGCCCATTTTCATTACTGTGATGCCATGAATGGTTGCAACTGGTGGTGTTGGGATTGCAGATGTTATGGATGCATGTATAGTAAAAAATAGTTCATCCACCATCCACTTATGGCATCAAATATACAGGAAAAGGTTGTGGAGACTGGTTTTGCAATTACCAATTGCTCTTGCTTGTAAGTTTCTAAAGCCATTTTCAACAAATCCATTTTGTGCAATCCTGCGATCATGCATTCATGAGATCACATTGCATTGGGTCATTCTGTTAATCAGTTTACATGCCTTGTCTATCATTTCATGTTTGCGTACATGTCTACTAGAGTCGTCCCAACTCTAATATCTAACAAAATCCTGTCTTATGTTGTGATGGTTGTCCATACCATGCATCGAACCTCCCATTTTGGCACAGGAAGGGAAGATGTTGGCAAAGGTTTGGAATTTGGCTTTATGCCTACCCATTGCATTTGCTTGACAGTTTTTAAAGTCTATTCAACAAACCCATTTTGAACATATCCTGCTATCATGACAATCCATGAGATCACATTCTTGAGGCATTTTGTCACATAGTTCACGTGCATCATCTATGCCTCCACATTTTGCACGCATGGAAACTACAACATCTAATGGAAATTCCCCTTTCATTCTATTTTGATGGATGTCTATACCCCATCCAAAGTGTCAATTTGTGCACAGGCAGAGAGAATGCTGGCAAACGTTGAGGAGTTGGGGTTTTACACCTGCCAGTGCGCAAACTGAGACGCTGCACATTATTATAGTGTAAGCCTATTTTTTAGATTGATCCGTTTAGCATCATCAATAATTTCACAAGGACATTGCTCCTGTTTAAGATGATGGAAAATGATTCATAATCTTGGAGATACATTTTGTAGCAATGTGGCAAATCTACACATACTTGAAGGTTTATAACAACTATAATAATGAGAATAAGTATAAGAAAATTAGAGTAGATAAGAGATGTAAGTAGGATGTTATAAGGAATTATAAAAATATATATATACGGATTAAGTAAGATAGAAATAGATAAAGTTTTTAATAAAAAAAGTAAAGAAAATTAGAACAAAATGAAAAGGGGTTTGTGTGGTTTGTACCCCTGACCTGTCGTATACCATTATGGGTGCTCAACCAACACACTGTTATCAAGATTCCTTTTTTTTTAAGACTGAATCTTGACATTCAATGTTGATAGAATATCTTTCTGGTTATGTTACACACAATTATGAATTGAAAAAATTGATTAAAAGTGTCTTCTCGAAGCAATCTTCTTCAAGGTTATATTTTCTTTAAGACCTTCTCTATATTGGAAGTTAATTATGTATATCTATGCTCCTAGTCAATCATATCTAAATAATGTTTGAATCTCATAGGAGAACCTTGTTAATAAGGTATGGGTATTTCTCCAACAATAGTAAGTTTGAATATTTATTTTGATAATGATGTAAATTATATGATTAAATGTTGTAAGATGTTAAAGAAGCAATGATTTGCGAGAATTATTTGTATGAATAATCGGGAATGTGATTGTATGAGTGAGTAATTTGATTTGTGAATGTATGCAAAGACGTCGTATGGTTAAATCTTGTTTCTACTCTATAAATTGTTAGAAGAATCCTAAGAAATAGATAAATATTAATATGTGCGATTAGAATTCTAAGTATTAAATATAAAATTTACTTGAGATACCTTGGTCAATAACACTCTTTTCACAATATGAAATTATATAGATAATATCTGATTTATGAATTAGCAAGCTTGTTAAGTTTATCTGTTCATTAAAGGTCATATTGCTTCCCAAGGATTATTCAGAATTTGTTCGTATTCTATTTTTCCTTTTGGAATTGTACTTGAAGAACAAAGTTATCAGTTAACCCTAATTGTATGAGTGGTCTTAATGCTATTAGTTTTGTATTTGTACTATTATGTTGATATTGTTCTATACATGATGCATGTTTCAAGCTAGTTGTTCCCGTTAATGCCCTATAAACTAGTATATTTTCTTTATGCAATTTCTTCTTTCAATTTAGTTAGGTAAATATTATAAATCAACATCCAAACTCAACCAAATCGCAGTGTTTAGTTTTTATGGTACCTCTGTGTCACGTTTACAGGTAATTGCATCGAGTTGAACCAAGTATCTCGCACCTAACATAGTTGCAACAACGATGTTTGGGCATCGTCTCTCTAAATCATCGGGGAGTAATAAGGAACATGTCAAAGTTAAATCCACGAGAAGGGAAATATCTCATTAAGAAGATTAACTAAAAAGAAAGGATGAGTCTATTGAAATAATGATTACCATGATGCTCATTTGGAAAACACTTCAAGCTACAAACAGTAAATGAGCCTTATTGACACGTGAGTATAGATCAGGGAGGACATGTGAAATGTCAGATAGAGAAACTAAGCTGATCCAAAAATGCTATCTATCATATGCTCTCACCCCGCCCTCATAGATCATGGTGAAAGTACTAGGGGATCAGGAATGGACTTAGTCACAAAAATTACCTAATTTGGCTTGAGGGAGTAAACTAGATTTCATGAGTAGACACCTAATAGGGATTCCTCCACACTAGGACTAACTGATAAACACCCTTTTAGGTGTTTGTGGTAGTGAACTAATTTTTGTCTCTGTTTCACTAAGTGGGTGGCAGTTGACGAAGAACTGTCTAGGGCAGGGAATAACCCTAGAAAGGGCTGGATACCTATTCACAGTTACATCAAACATAGTGCAAAATAGAACTACATATTCACATTCCCCGTGTTAGTTGCATCGAAAGGAGGGGGCCTTGATCCTGTCAATATAGGGTATGTAGGTAGTCTAGACGACGAAGGATGCCCCCAGTACTCAGGTCCCCTGGATGTAGGGTATTCTTTTATAGTTTCTGTGTAGTGATTTTTGAGTTGTGTTAACAAAAGATTGTCTAGTTAGTTTTGTGCAGATGATAAGGATACAGTCCTTTGGGAGAAGGCAAGTTGTTAGAAGTGAATGTAGGATGTAATGAAGAACATAAGGTATGTGTGATCCATTGTTCTTATAGGTTATCTTGCATAATGTACCTTCTCTTGTAATGTACTCTCTCTTCACTAGATTTAAAATTGGTGATCTTTTAAGAACTTGATGATTCTAGGAAACTAAATTCAAGTTTCATCACATTTCTATATCATGCATTAAGCACTTCTTAGAAAAATTTCACATTTCCTACATCTACCAGATCAAAATTTTTATTCATCAGTATTTTTGAATTTAGAGTTTAATGTTATTTGATTAAGGATGAGTCGGGTCCTTACAATCACTAAAAGGTAAAGCTCTTTAATGGTTTAGAGGCTTAATAGTCAATTCAATGAGATCTTGGGATGAATCAGGTGCTGCTTTGAATTGGCAATTTCAGGACAAGTTTGATCATTTATCATTAGTTGAACAAATGACTACTATTAAGAGGGCTCCACAAGAGCAAATGACATATTTTAATTTTAGATTTCAGAAAATATGGAATAGAATCCCTGAAATAGTGAAACCATCACCAGAGCATTTTTTTGTATTATTTAAGGGCATTAAACTCTGATATTGTTGTTATGATACAATCCATGGGAGGGGTAACTTTACCAGGTGCATTTAATATTGCAATTAGAGCAGAAAATAGTTTAATACAAATGTGGCAATGACATGTACACATAGTTGGTAGGGATGGAAGCAATGACTTAATATTTCTTGTCCAATAGTTAACTACTAAGAAAATAGTGAGAAAATGATAGCAAGTGTCTAAAAGATGGAGCATTCTCAATTAATTATGGGACCCCACTACCATTGTGTCAAAGGCGGGATAGAAGTACACAGAGGTTATGTACTACTTAAGCTCATCCTTTGATGACTGAGGATCAATCCCAAAACAAATAGTCTTTTTGTGTAATCTTGAGAATAGAGGGTCCTCCAAAAGGAATAGAAATAGTCTCCCAACAATCTAACTAAGATACAATGCAAACTATACACAGGTTTAAAGTTTGTCAAGACAGTCATGTACTATGTAACAAAACTAAATTTGTAGGTTATTTGTCCAATTGCAAATGCGACTGTCCAGCCGAAATACAACTCAGTGAGCATTAATTGAATAGAGGCTTCCAACACAATCTTTTACAAATTAAATGACATACAGGACAAGGCACCACAACAAATAATTGATCAACAGTCTTTGTTGCTTACAAGTTTCTTACTACAGGCCTGATTTTGGTCTCCCAATTCGCCGCAATAGCAGGGAATTCTCAAAGACACAGTATATCATTAAGGGAAAACAATCCCTAATTTGTTCATTCTATCTAGTGCACATGCATACAAATTCTATGTTATGTTTTTGCAAGGAATAAATAGTTCAGTTTAAAACTAGAGTCCATCCCCCGTTTCAGCGATCATATTTCTGTGTTGAGGCCATCCACATTGTGAGAGAGTGTGCTCCTTCCCTATTTGGACCATAACGATCATGACTAAGTTCTATCCAAAATTACAATCATAAGAGGCTGGGTTTATTATAATCATAAGAGGTTTTGTTTATTATAATCATAAGAGGCTGGGTTTATTACAATAATAAGAGGCTAGGTTCAAATTTTAGATATGTACAACTTATAGAATCTATATAGTTTATATCTAGCATGTGCAGGTTGAAATTTATATGGTCTGATTGGGATAAGCATAATAATTTTTAAGTTAATAATTTATTGTTTCAAAACTTGTATTACATGTATTAATACACAAGTGTAACTATCAAATAGATCCATTGAAAATATCAAGAAGCATTTATATGAAAACTTTATTAAATATATCTCAAACATAAATTTGTCCATACCAAATATAAACATATTTATGTCCATCTGAAGCATAAACATGTTTATACATAGATGCATAAATTTCCAAACATGTTGAAAATATATAAACAGAAATGTTTATACATGTTTGAAAATATAAACATAAACATGTCCATACATAGATGCATAAATGTTCATACATGTCAAATATATAAACATAAACATCGATACATGCCAAATATAAACATAAACATATAAATGTTCATATCTCAAACATAAGAACTCATAAACAGAAATGTCTATATCTCAAACATAAATGTCAATCTCTTAAACATGTTAGTTATTAGCTAGTTTGATCATCATGTGGGCTCCTAGTCGAGCAACCCTCTGAGTGAGAATCCTTCTCTGATAGATGCAATGAGCCATACAAAAATGTAATTAAATTAGAATATATATATATCTATATATACACACACATGTTTCCTACATACATACACACATGTATATATATATATGTATATATATATATACATATACATATATATACATATACATATATATACATATACACACACACACATATATATATACATATACACACATATATATATATATAGATATACATATACACACACATATATATATAGATATAGATATAGATATATATATATATACATATACATATATATATGTATATGTATATATATATATATATATATATATATATATATATATATATATATATATATATTTCAAATAACTAAAGCAAGTGTTGGAGAAACACATACATTCTCAAACTACACATGCACATAAAAAAGAAAAAATAATTTGAAATATAATTTATCTATATAAGGTCCTACAAGAATATGTTTGAATTTTAGTACCTTACATGACCTATGGCATTTCTCTTTAGGGTATTAACCTCTATTTAAATTCTTGGAGGAATATAAAGGGATTCTTATAGTATGGGAAAATGCGATAGGAAGGCATTGTTCCCCGTTTTAACAATAGAAACAACATTAAGAATAATATACATTAGTTTTCCAAAAAAAAAAAATCAAAAAGAAGCTTCACATTACCTCTTTAGACCCTGGCACTTTACCAAGTAACTTTGTGACATATCTTGTGCCTTAAAGAAGTTAATCATTTGCACTACTAATCCAGATCACCTTTTTAACTAATGGAACCATAAAACTTTTCTGTTTGAGTAGTTGTCATGTCACATACAGGATAAACACTTTCCCATGTAATAGCTAGAATAACCCAATAGTGCATGTGTACTTAATCCATAGAATTTTCATCAATAGAGAGCAGCATAGGACATTATCATAATAGTTCTCAGCCATTTTTATAAAATATTTTCGGTTCTATTTAATCCAAGTGTCCACTTCAGAGTAGTCCACTTCACAGTCTTCATTAGTGGGGTTCCATAGGGCATCATCACAAGACCAGATTTTTGACCAGTATTCCGCATCACAGGTAGCAATTTCTGAATAATCTAAACATGAAACACAAGTGAAATTCTTGGAGCATTCATAGACCAGAATGTCATGGTTGGGAAATGGAATGTCTAGATAATCTGCAAACCAAAAAGATGAAAGATAAGAGAGGCAAATGCAATCCAGCTTCATCCCAATTCATTATTGGTAATACAGATCTGAGAAAAAATATGGAGATAATGCCAATGACAAAACATAATTAATGATGAACAGTTGGGTAATGAGTGGAAAATTCAAATCCCAGCTTCAAATTTAAACAAGAATTAAGCACTCAATTTTTGAAAAATCTACTGTGATAAAAAACTAAATGTAAATTAAAAATACAGCCTCATTTCAAATCTATTCTTATGCTTATAAGAATTTAGTTCAACTACGTATGTATGAGCCCTACTGTGTTAAAGAAATCAATCCCGTCTCACCCAAAAGCATTTTTTTACTTCTTAAATCTCCACTTGTATCATATGACTATTATTAATTTGCAACTTAATGTGGAAAATGTTTTTATGACAAGAAATTATGGTAAGATCTAGATATATATTTAATAAGTAACCATGGAAGGTAAACAAAAAGAGAGCTGTGTGTAGACTGATGTGTGTATAATGAGTTCTTGGGAGTTATGAGCTACATCACTTTGTTTTTCATTATCCAAATGCATCCGCACTTCCAGATCTTGCCAATTTAGACAAAACCTGCTCTCTTATAAGTTTGTCATTATCAGGATGCTGGATTGCTTTATAGGAATTGCAGTGAATTAATAACATCATCTTCAGTTGCAGAATATCCTATGAAGGCCTTAAATTATGACATTTATGTTGCATGGCCAAACTATCTAACATTCTTCAACACCAATAAGGTGGTGTATGCTGCTTACAATGACTTCATATGGACATCAACTTTTTTTATGGGAATCTGCTATATACTACTGTTAAGCTCAGATAGATGACGGTAACTCTGAACAAGCAATTTGGTTTATTCCAAGAGAACTAGAGTTCTAGTTTTAAGAAGGGCCCACAGAGACCCAAAAAAAACTAACTCTAGAGTTCTTAGACTCAGTAAATGCAAGTTACACATAGTCAAGAGAAACCCAAACAGAATTCCCAAATCTAACTTTGATTTGATTTCTTTTTTCTATTGTATTTAATCCTCACACACAAAAATCAATTCACTAAGAGAATTTTTTGGATAAAATTTAGGAGTAAAATATGTATAATAAAAAGGAATTTTAAAAATTGCTAAAAACAAATAAAAGCATATAAAACATTTTTATTTCCCTAAAAGCTTTTCATTTCCTCATCTTCTTTATTTTTTTGTTTTGTAGAGTGCAAAAGAATGGAGAGAGAGTTGAAGTTTGCATTTCCATTAAAGAAGAACAAAGAGAATGCCTAGATCTCTGAAATTTCTCCGTATCATTTTCTAGTAGCATAGTTTCCAATATATTTGTTGCTTCTGCTTCTTAATAGAGATTTCTTGCTTTGGTTGAAAAATAATTTTATTTGCATGTTTATGTTTCAATTTGTTGGATTATGCAAGTCTGTGAAGGTTGTTTTGGCCATGCATGATAGTTATCTCTATTTCCCTAAAAGCTTTTCATTTCTTGATTTTATTTTATTTTTTGTTTTGCATAGTGCCCAAGAATGGAGAGAGAGTTGAAGTTTGCATTTCCATGAAAGAAGAACAAAGAGAATGCCCAGATCTCTGAAAAAATTCCCTATCAATTTCTAGTAGCATAGTTTCTAATATATTTGTTTCTATAACATCCCGCTACGTAACCCCGAAGGGTAAGAGCCAAAAGGGGCAAGATAATTTTTTTTTTGACAATGGTAATCAACATACACAAGTTCAGTTGTCAATTAGATAGGTTGATACCATTCATTTTAAACACCAAAGCAAATGTTCCTAATCCCATCAGATAAAAAGAAGAGTCCATAAGCATTAAATACAGTCAGATCCGATACCGACACCAGAATCCGTAAGGCAATAAAGGAACATCACATTTCTTCTCATTAAATACAATGATTACAACTTCTCTTCTAAGAGAGTTCAATTACATAACTACATATACAATTAAAATGATATATTCCAAAATATAATAGAAGTAAATAGCATAGTCCAAAGTATAATACAAAGACTGAATAGGTATAATAACTAAATGAAGTGATGGAGAGAGAGATCATCTCCAACTGGCGCTCCAAAACCTGTTCGTCGATCCCCAATGGTGGTGGCAACACCTCCCAACCATGTGGACTCCTAAGAGACCAACCCACCATGCTCGGAGATAGTCTCAAGGCCCAAACGGATGAACAACAATAAGGGGGTATAAGATGGCCAACACACACATCAGACACAGAGTAGACACAGAGCAAACACGGAGAACAGTGCTTACAGTCAAGGTCATAATAAAGGTGTACTCATCTAAGTCATAGGTCAGGTACTACTCACGACTGATAAGGTGCTAGATACTAGAGTGTAATCATATGGAGTGTCATCATATGTGCTCGAAGGGATGGCACACACAGGACCAAGTACCTCTCATACAGATGAGGATACTCAGTCGTACCCGAATCCACGTCCCGCAGACGGATGACTCCATGCCCTGCAGATGGATAGGCCTTCTTATTGCATCCTTAGCCTATACAAGCGCTTAAGGCCATGCATGAGGTTTAATTATCTTATTAGTGTTTTTACCCCAATGTTTAAGTTTTAGTTATCACTTATTAATGTAACTCTGCTACTAGTTTCCCTAGCAGCCACTTGCGGGCCTCGAGCCCGTAGAGAGCCACTCCAACAGACTACTCTAATGCCTAGACCTTGTTCATCTCGTTTGACTAAACGAGGAATCCGAAAAGAATAAAACAATGGTGTAGAAATTAGAAATAGAGGAATGTGGCATACAAAACAAAAGCTTCCATAGGCAGTGTAGTGTTATTGAAACTAGTCCTATGCCAATTAGATTAGTTGTATAATAACTCTAGTGACCCTAATTTGGTCACAATTAGCAAGGTATGAATGGATAAAAAAAGAATAAGCATGACAAAAGGGTATAGCAAGTCTTTTCACAGTCAAATTTTGCATATTGTTTACCATATTTAACATGGCACAATAAAATGTTAAAAAGAATTACAAAAGGGTCTCTTAATCATTTTCCCCTATAGTAGTTCCCTTAGGAAAATAATAAGTTGTTCCAAAATAGCCATTACCAATTGATGTGGCCTATTTATGCATTGCATGGTACAAAGGCACATTAAAGGCTTAGATTCTTAACGAGATTTAATCATGCTAAAAAAAAACACTCATGCCCTAGCATAATGTAAGAAGTTCGTGGAGATAGAAAAGTCTCAGCATACAAGGACTTCAAAGAAGGGCAGTGATGCTAAATACCCTAAGTTCATTTCAATTGACATCTACAGGCTTAAGGAAAACACATCCTCTCAATGCCACAGATCTCAGAAGTAAATACCGTAAGTCTATAGGATTTAAGAGAATGAGATTACAGAAGTAAAATAATCTGGAGAGGTATTGAGGTAACAATAAGATAGAAGATATTGATACCAAAATCAAAGTACCCTACCAGAGATTGAGATCTTGGAAAGATTTAGTCAAGCCATTCATAGCGACAAGAGGAGAAGATGAGAAGACCGATTAATGGGTAAAATAGATCATAGTGAAAAGCTATGTAGAGGCTGATAAACAAGGGCCAATAAAAGAATTATACTGGATGTTTAATGTTTACATACAGGCAATTAATAGGTCGCAAGAAGGTCTACTTCTACAGAAAGAGATATGCCAACAATAGCATTCGTAGGTTGATTATTCAAATGATTACTAACCATAAAATAATAGCACTAATTGTTTATTGCCCATGCTAAACAAGAAACTATACAAGTTTTTTCTCAGAAGAAAGAAAGTCACCAAAACAGAAAAAAAGAAAAAGAGATCAAATGAAATATTTATTCATTGGATGATAAAACTAAATAGACCAAAGGCTCTTTTCTCAGATGAGGACATCAGAAGGAAAACAAGGAAAAAGGATCTGCATTTTAACTATCGATCCCATGTAAGAGGTAGTGTAAATATCTGGCATTTAAGTCTATTTCTAGCATAGCTTTAGAAATGACAGTAGTGGAGTTTCAGTTTTTTTTGTGTTTAATGAAATATGTAGCAACATATATTAGTAATGGGGTTTCAATTTTGTTTTTCTATGCTAAAGAAATAATAGCAACATATTTTAGATTTTTACAAAGGAAGTAATGGGGGTTCATTGTTTCTGTGATTAATGAAATCGCAGCAAATTTATTCTAGTTTTTTTTATGCTAGAAAAATAATGACCAGAGGTAAATACCTCTACATGAAATCGCACCAGATGGTATTCTTTGTGCTGGGAAGACAAGGACTAAAGATTGTACTCCCCTTAGCTCGCCTCAACTCTTGAAATTTGATCACTTCCTAATTAAATCCGCCCCTATCTTTTTTCTCTTCTGTGTTTTAAACCCTCTGCCTTGCTCCCCCAAAATGCGTTGACTCTCTCCTCCAACTATCCATACACACCTCCCATCTTAGATATTTTTCATCTCTTGCATTTAACATTTTTACCTACCTCTCTTATCCTCCCGCGTTCTCTTCCAACTGCCCTCAAGATATTTTTCTACATCCTTAACTCACTCAGCCACCTCACCACGCCACTAAGACATTAAATTTTGCATTAACCCTTCCACCAAACGTGAGCGTTGTTGCATACTACCCCCCTAGGACTAGGCTTACTCCTGGAAGCCTACAAATACAAAGATGCATCCAAAGCACACACTAGACCAAGAAAATCAATACAATCAGAGGGGGCCAAGGAGAAAAGTCTCAACAAATGGACTCGCAAACTATAGATGACCTGTGCATATATATACATCATATAGCCGAAGCAACATCAATTATGTAAGCATGTAATCCATCATAAGTAATAATAATGTCCACATCATAATAGTATTGAGATTGCACATCACCGGTGCTAATACAAAATAATAACAAGATGGGTAATCCAAAATAAAGTATATAATCATCCAAGTCCATCAAGATAAGAAAAAAATAAGATGAACATAGGGTCATTACATCCCCTAGAAGTCTGCAAAAAGATATGGATAAAGGTCTCTCATCCTCGTCACATCTTCCCAAGATGCTGAGGACTCACCGTCAGGATCCCATTGGACCCTTACCTGTTCTATGTCCCGACCCCTGAGGGTCAACGTCCGATGCTGAAGGATGCGTACGGGTTCCAAAGAAAGCTGCCCGTCCGCCTCGACCTACAAAGCAGTCCAATCAAGAACATGGGTCACATCAGTAATATACTATCTAAGAATTGAAACATGGAACACATCGTGGATGCGTGATAGACTCGGTGGTAATGCAAGGCGATAGGCAACAGGACCAATCCCCTCAAGGATCTCAAAAGGTCCAACAAAACGAGGTGCCAGCTTCGAGCCTTTCCCATAATGGATGGGGTTTTTCCGTGGATGAACTCTCAAAAACACACGGTCACCTACCGAAAAGTGGCGATCCAACCTACGGGCATCGACATACTTCCTCTGCCGATGCTAAGCTGTAGCCAAATGCTCTTTGATCTGCACTACTTGCTACTCCATATCCTGAAGCATCTTTGGACCCAAAATAACTCAGTCCTCTAAGCGATCCCAACTCAACGAAGTGCGACATGGCCTACCATACAAGGCCTAGAAGGGAGACATACCGACAGAACTGTGATACCCATTGTTATAAGCAAACTCTACTAGGTACAAATAGTCCTCCCAATGAGACTGTCGATCCATAACGTACATTCGAAGCATATCTTCTAAGACCTGATTAACCCGCTCCGTCTGTCTGTCAGTCTCGGGATGGTATGCAGAGCTAAAATTAAGTTGAGCTCCCAAAGCATGCTGAAGAAAAGTCCATAAAGTTGAAGTGAACACTAGATCATGATCAGAAATGATCCTACAAGGAATACCATGTAGATGCACAATATCCTCCATAAACACTCGAGCTACAGACGCTACAGTGTAGGAAGATCTCATGGGTGAGAAGTGTGCCACCTTGAACAACTTGTCCACTGTGACCATAATAGCATCATGACGACGCGAAGACATAGGTAGCCCCACTGTAAAATCCAGAGATATCGTATCCCACTTCCATCTAGGGATGGAATGAGGCTGCAATAATCCTACTGGGTGTTGATGCTCTACCTTCACTCGCTGACACTCAAGAAACCAAGCCAAAAAATCAGCAATATCTCATTACAAACCTACCCAATGATATAGCTGACGAAGATCGGCATGCATCTTCGTGACACTTGGATGAGCTGAATAGGGTGCACGATGAGCTTCTGATAAAACCAAGGACCGAAGATCACTAGAATCTGGAACATAAATATGACCAAGATGTCGCAAAAGTCCATCAGGCTCGAGTGAGAAACCTCAAACCTGCCCTCAAGGACTCTCCCAGACTCAATCTCTGCTCTCACCTCCTTATACCAAGTATCACTAGGAAGTGACTCCAAAATGTGGCTCCGCAAGTCCACTCCATGAGACAAAGCTGAAACCTCATGTCTCCTCCTACTCAAGGGATCTGCAACAACATTCTCCTTACCCTGAATGTAGCGAACCTCAAAGTCATACTCACAGAGGAACTGCATCCAATGGCACTGTCGAGCATTCAAATTCGGCTGAGTGAAGATATACTGCAAACTGCGATGATCACTATGCAACTCAAACCGATGTCCCAAAAGGAAATGTCTCCAATGCACAAGTGCATGGATGACAGCTGCTAACTCCAAATCATGGGTGGGATAGTTCAGTTCATGATCCTTGAGCTTACGGGACTCATATGCAATCACTCGTCCCTCCTGCATGAGAACTGCCCCCACACCCTCCAATGATGCATCAGTGCACACTACAAAATCACCTGTAGGATCTGGCACTACCAGGATAGGTGCACTAGTTAGCCACTCCTAAAGAGCCTGAAATGCTGACTCACACTGATCTGACCACACAAACTTCTTCCCTTTCTACTGAAGAGAAGTGATGGGATGGGCTACCTGAGAGAAATCTCTCACAAATCGGCGATAGTAACCCACCAATCCCATGAAACTGCGAACCTCAGTCACATTCGTTGGTGTTGGCCAATCTACTGAGATACCTTCTCTTGAGATGATGTGACCCAAATATCTCACCTCAATCTGGAAGAACTCACACTTGGCCAAATTTCTAAACAACTGATTATCTTACAAGCACTATAACACTTGCTGCAAATGGCCTTCATGCTCCTCCATAGTCCTTGAATAAATCAAAATATCATCAAGGAACACAAGAACAAACTGATCAAGGTAGGTACGAAACACCCCATTCATCAAACTCATGAAAATCGATGGAGCATTGGTCAACCCGAAAGGGACAACCGTGAACTCATAATGCCCATAAGGTGTACAAAATGCTGTCCGATGAATGTCTGCCTCATGAATGTGAAGTTGATGGTATCCTGACTTTAGATCTATCTTGGAGAACACCTTGGCTCCCCTCATCTAATCGAACAAATCATCTATTCAAGGCAACGGGTATCGCTTCTTCACCGTCACTTTGTTCAACTAGCGATAATCAATGCACCAGCAAAGAGATCCATCCTTCTTCACAAAGATGACAGGTGCACCCCAAGGGGATACACTAGGACGAATGAAACCCTTCTCCAGTAAATCCTCTAATTGCAACTGCAACTCACCCAACTCCTTAGTAGTCATGCGATAAGGTGCCCGAGAAATAGGCTCTGCACCAGGAATGAGATCGATACAAAAGTCTATGTCGCGCTTAGGCGGCATGCCTGGAATATCACTCGAAAAGACATCTGCAAACTTCTGAAGAATAGGATGATCATTAAGAGATACCTCCTGAATCCCACCCTCAGCAAGATCACTAACAGAAATAGCGAACATTTGACAACCTTTCCGCATGGCACACTTCAGCTGCATCGCTGAAATCACACGAAGAGAAATGGGTCTCTGAACCCCAACTAACTCAACACACTCTCCAACATCGTCAACACACTAAATTGACTTACGCTGACAATCTATACTAGCTAGGTGGGTCTCCAACCAATCCATGCCTAAAACAATCCCATAGGACCCCAAAGGCAACACACGGAGATCCACTGTGGTAGTGAAGGTACCCAAATCCAACACACAACCACGAACAAGGGAGTCTACAGCCACCTTGGATCTAGTAGCTAACTCAACCTACCAACCAACGTATTTCCTTGCCACCACGAGTCCACAATGCTCCACGAGACAAGGAGAAATGAAAGAATCTGAAGCTCTTGAATCAAACAAGATAGATGTGGTAATCCCACATAACACACCTGAATACTCGACTACAGTGCCCTGATGCTCAGCCTGACAGTTATCAACCGCTGTAAAAACTCTATGTGATCTGCCAGCCTCACCTACTGTCAGCTCTGAAGTAGCCTGTCTATGACTATCTCTAGCTACTGATCTCTGAGGATAGTGAGCAGCTATATGACCATGCTGCCCACAAGCATAACAACCACCCCTACCAAAACCTCGGCCTTAAAAAGGTGCACGTGACTGCTGGGATCCACCACCCCTAGAACTCTGCTGAGCACTCTGAAAACTCTGAGACGGACCACTCTGCTACCTACTCTGAGAGCGATGACATGAATGATCTCTAGCAAGTGGAGTACCAGGATTCTGCCGACTCTGCTGAGACTGAGCAGGCCTATGCCTCTGTCACTGACAATGTCTACAAGGTGTACTATGAGATCTAGATGGTCTAGCTCCCTAAGACTGTGTACCCTAAGCAACTGATCCTGAAGGAGGGGCACTACCAATCTAAACAACTACTTGACCACCAAAACCTCTAGTCAAATTCTCAACCTCGCCTTCTCCACGGCCACCTCTAAGGTCTTCGACTCAAACACACGAATACCACCACTGATACGGGTATTCAAGCCCCTGATGAAATGCTGTACTAACATTGACTCATCATCAAAAATACTAGCATATTGCTTCAACTCAAAGAAGCGGTGCTCATACTGATCTACTGTCATAGTCAACTAACGAAGTTCATGGAACTCATCAGCACATCTCTGTCGATAGCAGTCTGAAAGAAATCGTGCATGGAACCTCTCTAAGAATAGTCCCCATGACACGGAAGCAATGTCTAGGTGAAGTTTTTGCTCCTCTACTCTCCACCATGTAGATGCAAATCCTCTGAGATGCATAATGGCACATCGAGCTCTAGTATTGCTACTATAAGGATGCATAGCAAAGCATCGATTGAGATTGATCAACCAAGTCTCTGCCTCGGTACCTATACCAGAACCATCAAAAGTAGGGGGATGGGCCCTAAGAAGATCCCTCATGTGACCTGCAGTAACACTGTCTCCATCCACCCTATCCCTCACAACAACTACTCTCGAATGATCTAGACTATGAGAATGCTCACGCTCAGCTCTAGCATCCTGACCATCCCGACGAGAAGGGTGTGACTCTGCCTCATGAGATACCTCCTGACGAGGTCCTAATCGGTCCAAAAGCTGCTGTAAAATAGCTAAAACATGAGCACCCCTGAGCCCTTCGGCTTGATTCTCAACACGCGGTTCCTCCTAATGCTCACTCTGATTGCCCTGATTACCCTGATTGCCCTGATTATCTTGATTACCCTGATTACCCTGATTAGCATCATGCTAGGTGCTACATCAAAGAACAATGGCTATACCTCTAATTCTACCTCTAGCTCTACCCCTAGGAGGCATCCTAAAGAAACAAAGAACACATCAAAATAGATCATCACAAAGATGACCTAATCACCATACTAAGGCATGAAGGCATAACAACATGACTATAGAACAATATAACAAGCTCACGCCACACACACCAAACACAACAAAACATAGAAGGCTCAAGTACGCCAAAGCTCCCAGTGTGTGAACATGGGCTTTGATACCAAACGTAACATCCCGCTACGTAACCCCGAAGGGTAAGAACCAAAAGGGGCAAGATAATTTTTTTTTGACAATGGTAATCAACATACACAAATTTAGTTGTCAATTAGATAGATTGATACCATTCATTTTAAACACCAAAGCAGATGTTCCTAATCCCATCAGATAAAAAGAAGAGTCCATAAGCATTAAATACAGTCGGATCCAATACCCACATCGGAATCTGTAAGGCAATAAAGGAACATCACATTTCTTCTCATTAAATACAATGATTACAACTTCTCTTCTAAGAGAGTTCAATTACATAACTGCATATACAATTAAAATGATATATTCCAAAATATAATACACGTACATAGCATAGTCCTGAGTATAATACAAAGACTGAATAGGTACAATAACTAAATGAAGTGATGGAGAGAGAGATCATCTCCAACTGGTGCTCCAAAACATGTTCGCCAGTCCCCAATGGTGGTGGCAATGCCTCCCAACCATGTGGACTCCTAAGAGACCAACCCACCATGCTCAGAGATAGTCTCAAGGCCCAAACGGATGAACAACAATAAGGGGGTATAAGATGGCCAACACACACATCAGACACAGAGCAGACACGAAGAACAGTGCTTACAGTCAAGGTCATAATAAAGGTGTACTCATCTAAGTCATAGGTTGGGTACTACTCACGACTGCTAAGGTGCTAGATACTAGAGTGTAATCATATGGAGTGTCATCATATGTGCTCGAAGGGATGGCACACACAGGACCAAGTACCTCTCATACAGATGAGGATACTCAATCATACCTAAATCCATGTCCCGCAGACAGATGACTCCATGCCCCACAGACGGATAGGCCTTCTCGTTGCATCCTTAGCCTATAGAAGCACTCAAGGCCATGCACGAGGTTTAATTATCTTATTAGTGTTTTTACCCCAATGTTTAAGTTTTAGTTATCACTTATTAATGTAACTTTGCTACTAGTTCCCCTGGCAGCCACTTGCGGGCCCCGGGCCCGTAGAGAGCCACTCCAATAGACCACTCTAATGCCTAGACCTTGTTCATCTCGTTTGACTAAACAAGGAATCCGAAAAGAATAAAACAATGGTGTAGAAATTAGAAATAGAGGAATGTGGTATACGAAACAAAAGCTTCCATAGGCAGTGTAGTGTATTGAAACCAGCCCTATGCCAATTAGATCAGTTGTATAATAACTCTAGTGACCCTAATTTGGTCACAATTAGCAAGGTACGAACAGATAAAAAAAGAATAAGCACGACAAAAGGGTATAGCAAGTCTTTTCACAGTCAAATTTTGCATATTGTTTACCATATTTAACATGGCACAATAAAATGTTAAAAATAATTACAAAAGGGATCTCTTAATCATTTTCCCCTACAATAGTTCCCTTAGGAAAATAATAAGTTGTTCCAAAATAGCCATTACCAATTGATGCGGCCTATTTAGGCGTTGCATGGTACAAAGGCACATTAAAGGCTTAGATTCTTAACGAGATATAATCATGCTAAAAAAAAATACTCACGCCCTAGCATAAGGTAAGAAGTTCATGGAGACACAAAATTCTCAGCATACAAGGACTTCAAAGAAGGGCAGTGATACTAAATACCCTAAGTTCATTTCAATTGACATCTACAAGATTAAGGAAAACACATCTGCTCAATGCCATAGATCTCGGAAGTAAATACCCTAAGTCTACAGGATTTAAGAGAATGAGATTACGGAAGTAAAATAATCTAGAGAGGTATTGAGGTAATAATAAGAGAGAAGATATTGATACCAAAATCAAAGTACCCTACCGGAGACTGAGATCTTGAAAAGATTTAGTCAAGCCATTCATAGCGACAAGAGGAGAAGATGAGAAGACTGATTAATGGGTAAAACAGATCATAGTGAAAAGCTATGCAGAGGCCGATAAGTAAGGGCCAATAAAAGAATTATACAGGATGTTTAATGTTTACATACAGGCAATTAATAGGTCGCAAGAAGGTCTACTTCTATGGAAAGAGATATGCCAACAATAGCATCCATAGGTTGATTATTCAAATGAGTACTAACCATAAAATAATAGCACTAATTGTTTATTGCCCACGCTAAACAAGAAACTATACAAGTTTTTTCTCAGAAGAAAGAAATTCACCAAAACAAAAAAAAAGAAAAAGAGATCAAATGAAATATTTATTGATTGGCCGATAAAACTAAGCAGACCAAAGGCTCTTTTCTCAAATGAGGACATCAGAAGGAAAAGAAGGAAAAAGGATCTGCATTTTAACTATCGATCCCATGTAAGAGGCAGCGTAAATATCTGGCATTTAAGTCTATTTCTGGCATAGCTTTAGAAATGACAGTAGTGGAGTTTTAGTTTTTTTTTTGTGTTTAATGAAATATGCAGCAACATATATTAGTCATGGGGTTTCAATTTTTTTTTCTATGCTAAAGAAATAATAGCAACATATTTTAGATTTTTACAAAGGTAGTAATGGGGGTTCGATGTTTCTGTGCTTAATGAAATTGCAGCAAATTTATTCTAGTTTTTTTTTTATGCTAGAAAAAAAATGACGAGAGGTAAATACCTCTACACGAAATCTCACCAGATGGCATTCTTTGTGTTGGGAAGACAAGGACTAAAGATCATACTCCCCTTAGCTCACCTCAGCTCTTGAAATTTGATCGCTTCCTGATTCAATCTGCCCCTATCTTTTTTCTCTTCTATGTTTTAAACCCTCTACCTCACTCCCCAAAAATGTGTTGACTCTCTCCTCCAACTATCCATACACACCTCCCATCTTAGATATTTTTCATCTCTTGCATTTAACATTTTTACCAACCTCTCTTATCCTCCCGCATCCTCTTCCAACTGCCCTCAAGATATTTTTCTGCATCCTTAACTCACTCAGCCACCTCACCACGCCACCAAGACATTAAATTTTGCATTAACCCTTCCACCAAACGTGAGCGTTGTTACAATTTATTTTACTTCTTAATAGAGCTTTCTTGCTTTGGTTGAAAAATAATCCTATTTGCATGTTTCAATTTGTTGGATTATGCAAGTCTATAAAGGTTGTTTTGGCCATGCATGATAGTTATCTCTATTTCCTTCAAAGCTTTTCATTTCCTCATTTTTTGGTTTTGTAGAGTGCACAAGATTGGAGAGAGTTGAAGTCTGCATTTCCATGAAAGAAGAACAAAGAGAATGCCTTGATCTCTGAAATTTCTCCCTATCATTTTCTAGTAGCATAGTTTCCAATATATTTGTCTCTTCTACTTCATAATAGAGATTTCTTTCTTTTGTTGAAAAATAATCTTATTTGCATACTTATGTTGATTTGTTGGATTATGCAAGTCTTTAAAGGTTGTTTTGGGCCATGCATGATAGTTATCTCTATTTCCCTAAAAGATTTTCATTTCCTCATTTTATTTATTTTTTGGTTTTGCAGAGTGCACAAGAATGGAGAGAGCTTAAAATTTCTCCCTATCATTTTCTAGTAGCATAGTTTCCAATATATTTGTTTCTTCTACTTTGTAATAGAGATTTCTTGCTTTGGTTGAAAAATGATCATATTTGCATACTTATGTTGATTTGTTGAATTATGCAAGTCTGAAAAGGTTGTTTTGGCCATGCATGATAGATATCTCTATTTCCCTAAAAGATTTTTGTTTCCTCATTTTATTTATTTTTTGGTTTGGCAAGTGCACAAGAATGGAGAGAGGTGAAGTTTGCATTTCCATGAAAGAAGAACAAAGAGAATGCCTGGATCTCTGAAATGTCTTCCTATAATTTTCTAGTAGCATAGTTTCCAATATATTTGTTTCTTCTACTTCGTAATCCTATTTGCATATCTATGTTGATTTGTTGGATTATGTAGGTTGTAAAGGTTGTTTTGGCCATGCATGATAATTATCTTGTAGGTTCAGTGTATAAAGGATGCCAAAGAAAAAGAGGACTTGTCATATCTCACCAAACTAAGGTTTATTTACAGGAAAATCAAAATATATTCCACATATATTACATAGGCTACACAATTTCATATATAAAAAGAAGTTTAAAGTTTTATTTTAAAGTTTATTATGCTTTGAGGGACGGGCCACAGTTATATATCCAAGCTCCTCCCCATGGCCCTCCCTCAAAGGAACACTACAGCACCCAAGACTATCATAAATTTTTTTTTTGATAGGTAAAGATGAAGAGCATCATAAGTATATTATATTAATATTAAAATGTTTTTACAAAAAATGGTCCAATGATCAGATGAGACATTAGAAATCTTGCCAAAAAAAGAGGTAGAGGAGACCTCCAAAAACCAAAAACCCAACGAGAATCTACCCCCAAGTGATGTATCTTCCACTTGCATAGTTGCATATGAACTTATGCAGGAACATATGGAGGAACATATATGGAGGAACATATGAAGCCAGAGGATTGAAGTGGATAAGGAAAGACCAAGCAGCAAAGGTATCTTCAATCTTGAAAGAGAGAGAATGACCCAATTGTCTCTTATAAAAAATAAAAACTAAAGGAACCTTCCAAATGTTCAGATGAAATAATTTTGAAGACTGAGGTTCAGGGCATGAAACACACAACCCAAATGAGGCTTATCAATAAGATCTACATGATCTGCACACGCCAACAAACCTCCAATCTCAGCTAGACCTGAATGGAGATCATAGTTTGCAAGAGCTTGGTTGAGTTTTTCCTTCGAGATCAAGAAACCATGGATAAAATTTGTAGCCAAACCTCTGACCATATCCACCTATTGGATAACATCCATAGCATTTGAAATAAAGTGCAAGGCCAAATGAGAAGCATAGCATACCATGGAGTTCAACAAAAAATCCTTTCCCATAACCTCAATAAGAGCCTCTTCCACATCTTTCGAATGTAAAATGAAGGCCCGTTGAAGACCACCACCTCTGTCAATAGAACCATGATGCGGAATGACAGACATGGCTTACCAGAGGTAGGCAAATATCCAAACCTGAGTGTTCATCAATTTGTATAGTTTAATACTTTTATTTAATAAGTTTATATGTTGTACACAAATACTAAAATTAGGTCCCATTAGTTGTACATGTGAAGAATTTTAAATGAAAGTTTTACTACCACACATGATTCAATTGAAAAATGGACAAGTGTCGAAATGAGAAATGGACAAGTGTCCAAATGTGATGAAAGGTGATCACTTAATTCAAATAAAATATTTCAATTAGTTGGGATATGTGATGGAAATTAATTAAATAAATAAAATTTATTTAATTAATTGGATAGTGGGATTATGATATGATATAGAAATTAATTAAATAAATAAAATTTATTTAATTAATTGGCTAATGGATAAGTGGGATTAAGAGTGGGATATGACAAAATGCTACATGATGTCTAAGTAATATTTTTGACTAGGTGTTCTAAGACATGGACAAATTTGGGTGTCTACAACCACCATCATCTTAAATAATTTATATTTATTTAATTAATTTAAATATATTTTCCCCATCACCTAGATAAATTAAAAAAATTATATTTATTTAATTAATTAAATCTCTTTTCTCCAACACTCAAATTAATTAAATAAATTATATTTATTTAATTAATTTTAATCCATGACTAGATTGAGAGATGTAGTATGAAATGAGTAGTTGAGATGAAAACTTAGTTTGACATTTGTGTCTCTCATTTACTAGTATAGCTATATTTGAAAAAATATATATCTAAAGTACACCGAGATGGATCCAATGCATCATTTATTACAAAGGGCCTAACACAAAATGGAAGTAATTGAGCTATGTTAATCATCAAGCTTGATTTTTGAGTGGCTATAGTATGCCCATGAGGATCTGATGATTTTGTTGCAATTGACTCATTATCACCTGTTGCAAAAGATAAAATGTACATTTCAAAAAATACAAAATATATGTTTCTGTTCTTTAGTGTAGTAATTTCAAGTAAATAGCAAATTTTCATGTCTTTTGTTGGAAGCTATGTTAGGGCTTATTTCCTTGTCTCTTTGACATTGAGATTAATATAACATGCCAAACTTTTTGATATCAAGTTGCCCTTTGTATGGAAAGCAAGATTTATGGGGCTAATCTCAATAGTGGTCATCTCCCTACACGGTATGATGCCCATTTTCATTACTGTGATGCTATGAATGGTTGCAACTGGTGGTGTTGGTATTGCAGATGTTGTTATGGACGCATGTATAGTAAAAAATAGTCCATCCACCATCCACTTATGGCATCAAATATACATAATTTACTCGTTTGATTGATAGCAAGTGTTGATGGGTGTTTTCATTGGATTTCACTATAAAAATTTGGAGCCTAGGTTTGGGGACCCATTTACAAACACTCAGGTTGCCTTGTGAGATTAAATTCTGTCATTGCTGATCCTTCTGAACATGCCCTCTACGTTGGGGGAATAGATGGGAGGATCTATGTTGTTGTTCTTAAAGTATATTTTAGAGGAAACAATGGGATTAGTGATAAAAATGGGATAATTGGTTCACTTTTTTTATCACAATGGAAATATAACATCCCCGATTTTTAGCATGGATGGAGTTACTTTGGTGTTGGCATCTGAGGATTGTACTATTTGCCTATGGGATACCCACTCTAATTGTGTTGTTAGGATGTTTAACCAAAGTATGGGTCCTGCGAGCAGTATTTTAGTGTTGCCACAAGTTTGAAGGCCTTCCTATCATGGGTCACAGTTGGCTAGTCACAAGAGCTATGTTGAAAATGAGAGGTTTAGTGATTCTAGCTATCTCAAGGATATGCCAAGGTTTTTCTTACCAAATGTGGAAAGAGCTGCCACTAGTTTAGAATTTTAGTGCCATAGGATTGGAATGGTGGAGCTCTAAATAAAAGAGTTGGAGGCCATGAAAGTGAATTTAGCAGTAGTGAATGAGGATCTACAATGTGCTTTAGATATGCTTGATAAATTGATAAAAGTTTACCATAAGTTCATAGGACTTTGCTTTTCTCAGGTTGTAATAGACAATCAGAGCTTGGATACAGACAAATCAGCGGGAAAGGATAATATAATGTTTCTAGATAAAAGCATAGATGAGAGTCGTCATATGTTGCAATAAATTGTAGCATTTGTTTTGTCTATAAGGTGTAGCATAAAATGTAAAGGAAAAATGTAAAGGAGGAATGTTTTGTTTCACTGGGGAGTTGAGGTGTATACTTTATGGAGGTCACTGCATGTGGTGAAGACCATGCTTTTGCTTCTTGTACTTGATCAAATGTTTGTCAAATTCATGCAAAAAACTATTGTATTTGTAATTTTGAGAACATTTTTTCTATAATAGTTTAGATTGTCTACCTGTTGGGGAGGATGATTTCAGATTTCTTTTAAAATACATGAAATACTATATCAAACTAAGATGCATTATAAGTTAGGATGTCAAAATTTAGAATCATACTTTTGGGACTAAAAGCCTGTTGAATTTAGAAGTTGATTGTAACTTGTGACAAGTTCATCTTTCTTTAAAAATATTGTTACTAATTTTTTGTTCACACTTAAAATTAGTTGGACCTAAGTGTAATTTGTCAGAAGGAATAAAAGAAAACTTCAAAGTTATGCATTTCTTGAATGGTTGATGCCTTGACAAAGTTGAAAAGAAGACCCAGTTGTCAGGATAACCCTTGGATTGATAAGTTATCATGACAAAAGAATTGATTATCAAGGGATCAAACATTCAAGGAGATACATTTGTTCTACAAAGTTTGATCTTTCAGGAGTTATAGGTTATATTGATTATTCAGTTAATCAGTTTCTAATAAAAGAGAGAAAGATATTGTATTACACTATTATTTGATGTCGTGTTTTGAACATACATCCAAGTATCTGTTACTTTATCTCATGCATTGCTTGAAAAGGAAATACATATACATCTTATGCATTAGAGAAACTAACAGATCATGTTTAAAAGAAGTGTTCAAATGTGTCCCACACAAGCTGTGGGAGTAACTAGACTGAGCAATTGTAGACATGCAAGCTATGTATCTATTTGATAAAACAAAAGAGAAAACAACATATGGTAAATCTAAACATCCATCATTGCCTGATGATGGAGTTTGTTGAAGCCAGCCTTCAAGTCTTCAACTTTCAGTCTTCACTCCAAGCCATCATCAAGTTGACACCTGCAAAATTTTGGGGACAACCCTGTTAGTGCTCTAGATGTTTACAGTTATCACATGCTTTTATCAAACAAAGACATCTACTTATCATATCATGCATTCAAATAAGAGATCAGATCAGATATATGACACAAATTAGGAAGAAATCATGAAGGAGATCAATCAATGCTATCAGGTACTTTTTTATGCTAACTTGTTTGATCACTGTGTAGGTATAGGACAAATTTTGTTGTTGATTTGAAGACAAATAAACATGTGGATTAAATGTGGCCCCCACAAGGGTTTGAGCCTAGTATGTTTCTTTTCATTTTTGAAAAGAGTATCATAAAAGATAGGATGCATCATTCTAAGCTATATCATGCATCATCTAATCAACTTGCAGAAATGATATGTCATCATGGCATTATTACAGCTGATTAGAGAAAATTAGATTACAGTCATCTAGGCTACAAGATCCATCTAAGGTACAGTATCATTATGAATGCATGTATTTATTTCATCATAGCTAATAAAGAGCAACTAACAAAGTGCATTCATAGTACAAGGATATGATACAAGTTTTTAGATTAATGTACCTGATAAAGAGATGAAAGACAACATAGAGAAAGATACAAATTATGCCTTTAATGAGACAAATCAAAACAACAAGGCATTATTAGCTCTAGGATGATATATGGAAGGTGAAAATGCAGCCATGAAATATATCATTGTCTTGGACCAATAGCTAAGTAGTCATCAATGCCTTGAAGCTTCAAAACCATCAAGATAAATGGATATACAGTGAAATAATTCAAATGCAAGAAGATAGGCCTTAGTTTTCAAAGATGATTCAACACTCTATACCAAGTATTTCTCATTTTACCTCATATTGTCAAAGATCTTCAGAGTTTAATAGTTATATCACATTCAAGTTCCAAGTGTGTCATAGAGATAGTCAAACAAGATGCTACATGGAACAACAGATGATACACCATCCAAGACAAGAGATACAGTGCATACTGAGAATGTGGCAGTCACATGCTAGTCGCAAAGATGCAAATGATAGATGCATATAGCATGCTCTCTAAAGAGCATTCATCAAGTGATAAAGACTGTCACTTACTATCAAAGATCTTAGAAGAAGAAAAAAACAAGAGCAGCATTCATTTATCATCACTGTCATGACAGTCAAGTATAAATCCAAAAGCAAGAGACTATCATGTCTAGAAGTGGAAGGGTGCAAATACAGTATGCACAGTAGAGTATTAAGAATGCCACAGCCCAAAGATAACAAGGTGGTTTCCATACGCTTCATCAACTATTTTGATGAAACAAACTCTGCCTTATACACATTGGAGCTACAGTGATGCCATGATATAGTCAACAATGTCATATAGAGAGATACCATGAAGAACAAAGACAGGTTCAGTCACCTTCACCATGGAGAGTCAGGGGCAGGATGAATAAAGTGGCTTATACAAGCAAGAAATAGTACGAGTAGATCACAATTACCATATCCATCTACAGGAGTAAGTCAATGATGGAGAAGAAATAGCAGAAGAAGATTCTACAGTAATGGTGATTGACAATTCAAAAAAGTAAAGAGCCCTCTTTCTTTTATGCCATCATGATGCAGTCATAGTAAACAGACAGCCAAGGGGAAAAATGCATGATACATTTGATACTATAACATTCAAGTGATGAGACAAACAATGAGTGTATGAATATGTATATCTATGCTACAAGTATACCTTAAGAATGCCATAGACAGCAAGGAGGAAAATATATGATGTCTAGAACACAGAAGAATCTCGATACATATGACAATCAAGAGAAGATAAATGATATCTATGTCATAGTATAAATCCAGTTGCAACAAAGATAGTACCCAGTCAAAGATGATGCCACCTAATAAAAGTTCACCATACTATAGTTTGCAAGTTGAAGAGTACAAGTTATCATATGCAAACAAATAAAGAGACCATCTATGCTACAGGAGAGTCTCACAGAGGTGCCAAGGTATGCTACAGAATATTAGATGATAACAATGTATGCTACAAAATAATTAAATGATTTGTTGTCATACAGAATATAAGACTTGCTTATGCCAAGTAGCTACAATGAGACCACAGTCAAGCAATTGCTCTATAGAAAGAGAGTCTGTTATGAAAAAGAGTAAACCCATTTTATAGAAAATCAAACTCTAGTGCTAATTTTTGCACCCACGCTCAACAAGACTCAAATAAAAGAGAAATGCAGTCATATTCATTATAGAAAAGTAGCATTTTTCATGATAAGTGTGTACCCATCTATAGGATGAACAAGGTCTTTCAAAGATCTCAAACCCTCAGGTTTCTTTTACACTTACAGGTAAAAAGAAAAAGCAGTGAAAGATATAGGAGAATGGCCATAACAGTTTGAAGCCTTGAATGTACAAAAAGAGCAAACCCTTGATAGGAAGTTCAAAACGTTGTTTCTCTTCTTCATTCACAGCCATAAACAGAAAAAGATAGTAGTGAAGAGCATGGCCATGGCAGTGTGAAGGTTTTTTTGTACAAGAGGGGTTGAAACCCTAGCTTCCAAACTGAAGAAACCCTCCACATTCTACTTTTTTTGGTGCTTGTATTCAGATAGAGCATGACCATAAAAGGTAGAGGCCTTAAAAAAAATGCAAAAAGATGTTAAAAAACCCTCATTTCAAAAACTCAAACCCTCAGTTTTTTTGCATCTACAGACAACTCAAAGTAAAAAGAAGATATATGCAATCATGGCCAAAAGTGATAAGCCATTTTTATCAAAAAATGCAATACCCATAACTTCAACAGACCTTGCCATTTTTTTTTCAAACTGTGAAAAGAGACAAAAGAAGCTATAGAAGATGAAATGACAAGAGCTTACCTCATTTCACTGATAGGAAGAAGCGTCTACCCACGGCCTCACAGTGGCCTTAAAGCTTTCAAGAACAGGTGAAGGTTGCAAGGAAAGATACAGAGAAGAGAAAATGTGTTAAAGAATGCATAATGACAACAAGAGAGCCATAAAAAAGGAAACAAGGCCATAGCCATAAAAAAATAAAGCCATAGAGATGAGTAAATGCCTCATACAGAGCAGAAAATAGCATTACCTTCTCTATTAATGATGCAGTTCCAATATGCAACCAAAGATCCCATTGAGAGGAGTAAAAAAACTAGAGCCATGATGAATGCACTCAAACCCTAGGTCGGTGGATCAAAAGTGCAGAGCTTCAAAGAAGGAAGTCAAATTGAAGAATGAACAAAAATTAGGGTTGTTTCCTCACTTTTCTTCAAAGGTTCTTTTTTCAAGTGTGTTTTTTGACTTGTAGAAAACAAATAATTACATTATCCAAAAGAGATGCCGTGGTCAAGACTTTGGTCTTGAAAGTCCCTAGTCATCATAACATGGAGTGGCCGACAGTAGTTTTTTAGACTTGATTTTTATTAAGTCAAGAGGGCTGATATGATGAAGGGGAAGGCTTCAATGCCTTACAAACTTCTTAAAGATTCCTTGGTGGTTGGGTTATGCATAGACAAGGTTTCACATGCTATGTTCCTTGTCTTATTCAAAACATCAAAAGGTAATGATACTTCAAGATTATGCATGGTGGCTAACAAAGCCAAGAGGGTGCATGGAGTTTTCAAAGGTAGGCATTTATGCATGATGGCAGTATGATGATGCAGTGATGGGTCATGGAGTTGTTTTTCTTTCTTGATCTCAAGTTGCATATGGGGATATAAGGTCGTTTAGAAAATGTAATGTATGTGCACTAAGGCAACAAAGGGGAGTCATAAGGATGTTTATGCATATTTGTTGTGTGCATGGACTGTCATGTGGAGTGACTCAGATTTTTTATTTTTCTTGTAGAGGAGGATAAATATTTTCTCACTGATCATGGAGTGATAAGGAGTTTGTATTTGTCCCTACATCCTATTTTTTGCTCATATCATGCAAAATAGGCAAATGTAATTGGAGTGATAAGGAGTCATATTTTTCTTCTAGTCATGCATGATTTTACATACAAATTAATTGTAAATAAATAATAAAGTAATATTCTATAAATTACTTTATTATTTTTTACAAATTGTAAAATAAAAAAAAAGAACAAATAGTAACCAATAATAGAGTACTATTCTATTACTTTATTATTTACTCACAATCAATTTTGCTCATGAAAAATCATGCAAATTGATTAGTTGAGTTAACTAGGCCACCTAGGAGATTTTGCATGATTTTTAGGAATATTTTTAGGGTCCTTGGTTAATTTTTTTTGTCAAACATATGGAAAGGCTCAAATTGAAGCTATTTTTGCTCAATTTGTGGTAGTTTTAGGCCCTAATTTTGAGGATTTTTGATGTTTTTTAGGAATGAGTATTTTTAGAGGTAGTTATCTACAAGTCCATATTTTTTGCATGCCTCTTGGAAAGAGCAGGCCTATATATTGTAAAGAAAAAGTTTGTTTTTGCTAGTTCTTAATTCTCATTCTGATTCAGACAGATTGGAGAATTCTTGTAGCTCACTTTTATAGTTTTATTGAGAGATCGATAGGTTATAGGTTATATTTTGTCTTATTTGCAAAGTTTTCCTTTGTTTGTTTCAGATCAGTTGAATTACCTTTCCTTTTTGTGCTGAATGTTGAAGTGATTTGATGAAATTTTGTCGTGTTTTATTATTAAACCTTCAAAATTATTGTCTCACCTCCTTGTTTGCAACATTAAAGCATATATTCATCGCAGGTCTTAGGTTGTGTTAACCAGAAATAGTCTTTTTATGCTGTGAAATAACTATTTACTTCATAAAAACCTATTTTCAAACCTTTCTTAGAATCACTTTTGTGGTATTTATACCAAGTCTGGATTGTGTAAAAGTCATATTTTTGGGTAAACATTGTAGATCAGATTGTATTATTTTTATCCATATCGGGTGCATCACCATTTTACCTTTAGCATTCATTTAGTTTCTTTCTTCCCTTTTCCCAGGAAGTAAAAAAAACATACGCCTCAATGGAACATTTGAAGGGAACCGACCCATAATCTGGAGGTCTAATCTTGTCACAGGGCACCTACAACCTGAGATTAGTCCCATGTTACATGGAATTGCAGTGTTTTAACTAGCCTTGCATATGGGTACAATTCCCAGTGATAACAGTTTTTGGCACGCCCAGTGGGACTTTGAACTGATTTTCAGTTCAAAAGGACTTATTTCTTTTTGTTGTTTTGGTATGAGCAACAGAATTTTAGCCTTTTAGAGGTTCATTATCAAGTACTTGGTGACTCTAATACTTTGGTTTTTTCAGATTAGATCTTGCAGCCTATTAAAAAATGCCAAACAAGGTCAAGTAAAAATTCTAAGAAGAAGCATAATTAGTTATCTCCACCAAAGAGAAGAATAAAAGAAGAGAAAAATTCTAATACAGCATATTTATCAGTTTTTACAGATCTGCGTAGTACACATCCTAAGTTTGCTTCACATCAGAATCTATTATTTGCAAGTACATTATCAGAAATTTTCAGTTCTCCACCAGCAAGTCCAAGAAAATAGATTCCTGTTTTTCAAGAGAAACCTCTTCTTCTTGAGTTTACAGAGGAAGAACCTATGTTACAAGAAATTTTTTAAGTAGTTTCAGTCCAAACACCAACTCAAGTTGTACCCACTCCAATGTCTTTACTAGGAGGAGGAGGAGTATTACCACCTCTTGGTGGGGGAGGTGGAGGAGTGTTACCACCACCCGGAGGAGGTAGAGGAGGTAGAAGAAATCCACCACCACCTTGAAATTAGCCTTTTGTGTCATTTAATGGAGGCAGCCCTTTGAATCTGAATCAACATTATGACATACCAATGGATACATTGAAAAGTTTACCAAGTTTTATAGGAGAAGATGGGACTACACCCATTGACCATATCAGAGATGTGGTTTCTTTATGTGATGTTCACCACATCACTGAAGAAAACATTGCAATCAAGTTGCTAGCATCATCATGGTCACAACCCACCTTTGAGTTTTGAATTAGAATTAAAAAATTGTATCATTTTATGGCTTACATCCAACCACATCCAGGGATATTTTTAATTCTAGCATAGGTTGTCGAATCTGGGTTTATGTCTACCAAATTGCATTTGCTTCAAAGTTTCAAAAGTCTTTCCACTCAATCCATGTTGTGCATTACCTACAATCATGTGAGGCGTCCAGTCAAAGATTTCACATCCTTTGTCTATGCTTCCACATTTTGCATACATGTCTACCAGGGCACTTGCATCTACAACATCGACAAAATTCCTCCATCCATTATGCTTGATGCCTTCACCTTCCAAGTAGATTTCTGCAACTTTGCATGAATCTCTAGTGTCTAGGGAGGTGATCGGTCTCCTACATGAAGAATGTGTATCATTTTATGGCCTTAAATCCAACCACATCCAAGGATCTTTTTAATTCTCCTTTCACCAAGCTCCTTACCATTTGAGCCTCAACACACTTGTCCACTTCTGCATAGGTGATGAACATAAGTCGCTGCTGTAAATACTCCTAAGCCTATATTCACGTGTGATCTACAAGAAACAAGAAAACACACCCACACAACCACCACAGGTTTAATTGGTATGTTAATGATAAATTTTAGGGTGTCCTCAAGATCACCAGCACTATGAAGAAGGTCAACCACACTGCACATAACCATCAACTATAGTTGTATGCAATAAGGACATTTATAAAACCTTGCTTAAGTTGTGATGCTCGTCAGTGTCTAAATCAATTCATCCTCTTTGCCTCTTACATTATTCATGTCATGCATCAATCACGGTTTATATTCTTAATTTACTTTTCATCATAAATGAGGATTGTGTTCTATGTATGCACTTGGTTTCAGAACAAGCTAAAACACATTAATGCCTGGATTAATTATGTTCTGGTAACTGGTGGACATTTTTGTTAATATTCGATCTACTTCGGTATCGTTCTGCCAAAATGGAGTACCTTAAGTGCCCTCCCAGAAAGTAGTAGGAACCCCATTTACAGAGTATGAAATGTGCAAACTGTATAGCCTAGGTTATATAGTACATTTTCTCCCCTGTATGGTAAACAATATATAATCCCACCACAAGCTAGATTTGCAGGAAATAGCATACAGTTCTAAGTGTTCCAAAATCATTGAAGGAAGATGGTTAAATAGGAAGTTCATCTTATGAGATTAAAATAGCAACGATTGTGTATTCAAATACTATTATCAAAAAAACAAATGTTAGATCGTTCAGATAGATAAATCATATGATACTTAACTGTATTGGAAATCATAATTTTACAAAGCCCCATCAGGCTGAGCTTAAACAAATGATTGATAAAATTTATCTCAATTTTCTTTTAATCATCCCTGAGACGACATCTCTTTGAGGGATCCTATCAAATGATTTGAATGCATTGTCTGTGCTTCCCCATTTCGCACGCATATCCACCCGGTCACTTGCAGTTACCACATCTGATAAAATCCCCCTTTTGCTCGATGGATAACCATACCTAAATTGGAAGCTCCCATTTTAACCTGCATAGGGAGATACTGGAAAAGGTTGCGGAGACTAGTTTTGCAATTATCAATTGCTCTTGCTTGTAAGTTTCTAAAGCCATTTTCAACAAATCCATTTTGTGCAATCCTGCGATCATGCATTCATGAGATCACATTGCATTGGGTCATTCTATTAATCAGTTTACATGCCTTGTCTATCATTTCATGTTTGTATACATGTCTACCGGAGTCGTCCCAACTCTAATATCCAACAAAATCCTGTCTTATGTTGTGACGGTTGTCCATACCATGCATCGAAGCTCCCATTTTGGCATAGGTAGGGAAGACGTTGGCAAAGGTTTGGAATTTGGCTTTACGCCTGCCCATTGCATTTGCTTGACAATTTTTAAAGTCTATTCAGCAAACCCATTTTGAACATATCCTGCTATCATGACATTCCATGAGATCACATTCTTGAGGCATTTTGTCAAACAGTTCACGTGCATCATCTATGCCTCCACATTTTGCACGCATGGAAAATACAACATCTAATGGAAATTCCCCTTTCATTCTATTTTGATGGATGTCTATACCCCATCCAAAGCATCAATTTGTGCACACGCAGAGAGAATGCTGGCAAACGTTGAGGAGTTGGGGTTTTACACCCGCCAGTGCGCAAACTGAGATGCCGCACATTATTATAGTGTAAGCCTATTTTTCAGATTGATTCGTTTAGCATCATCAATAATTTCACAAGGACATTGCCCCTGTTTAAGATGAAGGAAAATGATTCGCAATCTTCGAGATACGTTTTGTAGCAGTGTGGCAAATTTGCACATACTCGAAGGTTTATAACAACTATAATAATGAGAATAAGTGTAAGAAAATTAGAGTAGATAAGAGATGTAACTAGGATGTTATAAGGAATTATAAAAATATATGTATAAAGATTAAGTAAGATAGAAATAGATAAAGTTTTTAATAAAAAAGTGAAGAAAACTAGTACAAAATGAAAAGGGGTTTGTGTGGTTTGTACCCTTGACCTGCCGTATACCATTATGGGTGCTCAACCAACACACTATTATCAAGACTCCTTTTTTTTTTTTAAGACTAAATCTTGACATTCAATACTAATAGAATATCTTTCTGGTTATGTTAACACAATTATAAATTGATAAAATTGATTAAAAGTGTCTTCTCTAAGCAATCTTCTTCAAGGTTATATTTTCTTTAAGACCTTCTCTATATTGGATGTTAATTATGTATATCTATGCTTGTAGTCAATCATATCTAATTAATGTTTGAATCTCATAGGAGAACCTTGTTAATAAGGTATGGGTATTTCTCCAACAATAGTAAGTTTGAATATTTATTTTGATAATGATGTAAATTATATGATTAAATGTTGTAAGATGTTAAAGAAGCAGTGATTTGCAAGAATTATTTGTATCAATAATTGGGAATGTGATTGTATGAGTGAGTAATTTGATTTGTGAATGTATGCAAAGACGCCGTATGGTTGAATCTTCTTTCTACTCTAAATATGCATTCAGATAAGAGATCAGATCATATATATGACACAAATTAGGAAGAAATCATGAAGGAGATCAATCAATTCTATCAGGTACTTTTTTATGCTAACTTGTTTGTTCATTGTGTAGGTGTAGGACAAATTTTGTTGCTGATTTGAAGACAAATAAACATGTGGATTAAATGTGGCTCCCACAAGGGTTTGAGCCCAACATGTTTCTTTTCATTTTTGAAAATAGTATCAGAAAAGATAGGATGCATCATTCTGAGCTATATCATGCATCATCTAATCAACTTGCAGAAAGGATATGTCATCATGGCATTATTATAGTTGATTAGAGAAAATTAGATTAACATGACTGAATGCAAAAAAATAGATTATCTAGTCATCCAGGCTACAAGAGCCATCTAAGGTACAGTATCATTATGAATGCATGTATTTATTTCATCACATCTAATAAAGAGCAACTGACAGAGTGCATTCATAATACAAGGATATGATACAAGTTTTCAAATTAATGTGCCTGATAAAGAGATGAAAGACAACATAGAGAAAGATACAAGTTATGCCTTTAAAGAGACAAATAAAAATAGCAATGCATTATTAGCTCTAGGCTGATATATGGCAGGTGAAAATGCAGTCATGAAATATATCATTGTCTTGGACCAATAGATAAGAAATCATCAATGCCTTGAAGCTTCAAAACCATCAAGATACATGGATATACAGTGAAACAATTCAAATGCAAGAAGATAGGACATAGTTTTCAAAGATGAGGCAAAACTCTATACCAGGTATTTCTCATTTTACCTCATATTGTGAAAGATGTTCATAGTTTAATAGTTATATCACATTCAAGTTCCAAGTGTGTCAGAGAGATAGTCAAACAAGATGCTACATAGAACAACAGATGAGACAGCATCCAAGACAAGAGATATAGTGCATACTAAGAATGTGGCAATCACATGCTAGGGGCAAAGATGCAAATGACAGATGCATATAGCATGCTCTCTGAAGAGCACTCATCAAGTGATAAAGACTATCACTTAGTATAAAAGATCTTTGAAGAAGAACAAAATAGGAGCAGCATTCATTTATCATCACTATCATGACAGTCAAGTATAAATCCAAAAGCAAGAGTCTGTCATGTCTAGAAGTGGAAGGATGCAAATACAGTATGCACAATAGAGTATTCAGAATGCCACAACGCAAAGATAACAAGGTGGTTTCCATACACCTTATAAACTATTTTGATCAAACAAACCTTGCCTCATGCACATTGGAGCTACAATGATGCCATGATACAGTCAACAATGCCATAAAGAGAGATACCATGAAGAACAAAAATAGGTTCAGTCACCTTCACCATGGAGAGTTAGGGGCAAGATGAATAAAGTGGCTTATACAAGCAAGAAACAGTAGGAGTAGATCACAATTACCATATCCATCTACAAGAGTAAGTCAATGATGGAGGAGAAACAACAGAAGGAGATGCTACAGTAATGGTGATTGACAATTCAAAAAAGTAAAGAGCCCTCTTTCTTTTATGCCATCATGATGCAGTCATAGTAAACAGATAGCCAAGGGGAAAAATGCATGATACATTTGATACTATAACATTCAAGTGATGAGACAAACAGTGAGTGTATGAATATGTTTATCTATGCTACAGGTATACCTTAAGAATGCCACAGACAGCAAGGAGGAAAATATATGATGTCTAGAGCATAGAAGAATCCTGATACATATGACAATCAAGAGAAGACAAATGATATCTATGCCATAGTATAAATCCAGTTGTAATAAAGACAGTACCCAGTCAAAGATGATGCCATATAACAAAAGTTCATAATACTACAGTTTGCAAGTTGGAAAGTACAATTTATCATATGCAAACAAATAAAGAGACCATCTATGCTACAGTAGAGTCTCACAGAGATGCCAAGGTATGCTACAAAATATTAGATGATAACAATGTATGCTACAAAATAATTAAATGATTTGTTGTCCAATAGAATATAAAGACTTGCTTAAGTCAAGTAGCTACAGTGAGACCACAGTCAAGGAATTGTTCTACTGAAAGAGAGTCTGTTATGAAAAAGAGTAAACTCATTTTATAGAAAATCAAACTCTAGCGCTAATTTTTGCACCCACGGTCAAGAAGACTCAAATAAAAGAGAAATACAGTCATATTCATTATAGAAAAGTAGCATTTTTCATGATAAGTGTGTACCCATCTACAGGATGAACAAGGCCTTTCAAATATCTCAAACCCTCAGGTTTCTTTTACACTTATAGGTAAAAAGAAAAAACAGTGAAAGATATAGGAGAACGGCCATAACAATTTGAAGCCTTGAATGTACAGAAAGAGCAAACCCTTGACAGGAAGTTTAAAACCTTGTTTCTCTTCTTCATTTACAGCCATGAGCAGAAAAAGACAGCAGTCAAAAGCATGGTCGTAGCAGTGTGAAGGTTTTTTTTTTGCAAGAGGGGTTGAAACATTAGCTTCCAAATTGAACAAATCCTCCACATTCTACCTTTTTTGGTGCCTGTATTCAGATAGAGCATGACCATAATAGGTAGAGGCCTTAAAAAATGCAAAAAGATGTTAAAAACCCTCATTTCAAAAACTCAAACCCTCAGTTTTTTTGCATCCACAGACAACTCAAAACAAAAAGAAGATATATGCAGTCATGGCAGAAAGTGATAAGCCATTTTTTATCAAAAAATACAATACCCATAATTTCAATAGCCCTTGCCATTTTTTTTCCAAACTATGAAAAGAGAGTAAAGAAGTTATAGAAGATGAAATGACCAGAGCTTACCTCATTTCACCGACAGGAAGAAGAGTCTACCCACGGCCTCACAGTGGCCTTCAAGATTTCAAGAATAGGTGAAGGTTGCAAGGAAAGATACAGAGAAAAGGTGTTAAAGAATGCATAATGACAAAGAGAGAGCCATAAAAAAGGAAATGAGGCCATAGCCATAAAAAAAAAAATAAAGCCATAGAGATGAGTAAATGCCTCATACAGAGTAGAAAAAACTAAAGATCCATGATGCAGTTCCAAGATGCAACCAAAGATCCCATTGAGAGGAGTAAAAAAACCAAATCCATGATGAATGCACTCAAACCCTAGGTCTGCAGATCAAAAGTTGCAGAGCTTCCAAGGAGGAAGTCAAATTGAAGAATGAACAAAAATTAGGGTTGTTTCCTCACTTTTCTTCGAAGGTTCTTTTTTTAAGTGTGTTTTTTGACTTATAGAAAACAAATAATTACATTATCCAAAAGAGATGCCATAGTCAAGACTTTGGTCTTCAAAGTCCCTAGTCATCATAACATGGAGTGGCCAACAACAGTTTTTTAGACTTGATTTTTATTAAGTCAAGAGGGCTGATATGATGAAGGGGAAGGATTCAATGCCTTACAAACTTATTAAAGATTCATTGGTGGTTGGGTTATGCATAGACAAGGTTTCACATGCTATGTTCCTTGTCTTATTCAAAACATCAAAAGGGAATGATACTTCAAGATTATGCATGGTGGCTAACAAAGCCAAGAGGGTGTAATTTTTGACATGGCATATGTTCAGGACTATGCATGGAGTTTTCAAAGGTAGACATTTATGGATGATGGTAGTATGATGGTGCAGTGATGGGTCATGGAGTTGTTTTTCTTTCTTGATCTCAAGTTGCATATGGGGATATAAGGTGGTCTAGAAAATGTAATGTATGTGCACTAAGGCAACAAAGGGGAGTCATAAGGATGTTTATGAATATTTGTTTTGTGCATGGAGTGTCATGTGGAGTGACTCAGATTTTTTATTTTTCTTGCAGAGGAGGATAAATATTTTCTCATTGATCATGGAGTGAAAAGGGCTTTGTATTTGTCCCTAAGTCCTATTTTTTGCTCATATCATGCAAAATAGGCAAATGTAATTGGAGTGACGAGTCATATTTTTCTTCTAGTCATGCACGATTTTACATACAAATTAATTGTAAATAAATAATAAAGTAATATTCTATAAATTAAGTTATTACTTTTCACAAATTGTAAAATCCAAAAAAGAACAAATTTCAACCAAAAATAGAGTAATATTCTATTAATTTATTATTTATGCACAATAAATTTTGCTCATGCAAAATCATGCAAATTGATTAGTTGAGTTAACTAGGCCACCTAGGAGGTTTTGCATGATTTTTAGGGTCTTTGGTCAATTTTTTTGGTCAAACATATGGAGAGGCCCAAATTGAAGCTTTTTTTGCTCAATTTGTGGTAGTTTTAGGCCCTAATTTTGAGGATTTTTAAGGTTGCTTAGGAATGAGTAATTTTAGAGGCAGTTATCTGCAAGTCCATATTTTTTGCATGCTTATTAGAGAGAGTAGACCTATATATTGTAAAGCAAAATTTTGTTTTTGCTAGTTCTTGATTCTCATTCAGATTCAAACAGATTGGAGAATTCTGATAGATCACTTTTACAGTTTTATGGAGAGATAGACAGGTTATAGGTTATATTTTGTCTTATTTGCAAAGCTTTCCTTTGTTTTGTTTCAAATCAGTTGAATTACCTTTCCTTTTGTGTTGAATGTTGAAGTGATATGATGAAATTTTGTTGTGTTTTATTATTAAACCTTCAAAATTATTGTCTCACCTCCTTGTTTGTAGCATTAAAGCATATATTCATCACATGTCTTAGGTTGTGTTAACCAGAAATAGTCTTTTTATGTTGTGAGAAAACTATTTCCTTCATAAAAACCTATTTTCAAACCTTCCTTAGAATCACTTTTGTGGTATTTATGCCAAGTCTGGATTGTGTAAAAGTCAGATTTTTGGGTAAACATTATGGATCAGATTACATTATTTTTATCCATATCAGGTGCATCACCATTTTACCTTTAGCATTCCTTTAGTTTCTTTCTTCCCTTTTCCCAAAAAGTAAAAAAAACATACACCTCAATAGAACATTTGAAGGGAACCGACCCATAATAAATTAGGTATTTTTAGTTACAATTTCTAGGTAATAGTTTTTGAGAACATTTTGAGAAGGAAATATTGATAAACACAAATGTAGATTTGATTATCCTATTCCAAATACATAACTAGTGCTACAATAGCCAAAAAATAAATAAATAAATATAATGAATTAAAACATGAAGTGCTGATTTCATTGTACAAATTTGGAATATGAGTGCTTTGTCTATGATTCCTCATTTTGCATATATGTCTACCAGAATATTTCCAACTATAAGTTCTATCAAAAATTCCCCTTCCATTCTACTATTATGGATGTCCATACCCTGTTTCGAAGCATCAATTTAGCACAGGCAAGAAGGACGCTAGCATAGGTTGTGGAATCTGGGTTTATCTCTACCAAATTGTATTTGCTTGAAAGTTTCAAAAGTCTTTCCACTCAATCCATGCTGTGCATACCCTGCAATCATGTGAGGCATCCAATCAAAGAGTTCACATCCTTGGTCTATGCTTCCACATTTTGCATACATGTCTACCAGGGCACTTGCATCTACAACATCGAAAAAATTCCTCCATCCATTATGCTTCCAAGGCGATTTCTACAACTTTGCATGAATCTCTAGTGTCTAGGGAGGTCATCGGTCTCCTACATGAAGAATGTGTATCATTTTATGGCCTTAAATCCAACCACATCTAGGGATCTTTTTAATTCTTCTTTCACCAATCTCCTTACCATTTGAGCCTCAACACACTTGCCCACTTCTGCCATAAATACTATTTTGATGGATGTCTATACCCCATCCAAAGTGTCAATTTGTGCACAGGCAGAGAGAATGCTGGCAAACGTTGAGGAGTTGGGGATTTACACCCGCCAGTGCGCAAAATGAGACGCTGCACATTATTATAGTGTAAGCCTATTTTTCAGATTGATTTCTTTAGCATCGTCAATAATTTCACAAGGACATTTGCCCCTGTTTAAGATGATGGAAAATAATTCACAATCTTGGAGATATGTTTTGTAGCAGTGTGGCAAATCTGCACATACTCGAAGGTTTATAACAACTGTAATAATGAGAATAAGTGTAAGAAAATTAGAGTAGATAAGAGATGTAAGTAGGATGTTATAAGGAATTATAAAAATATATATATAAAGATTAAGTAAGATAGAAATAGATAAAGTTTTTAATAAAAAAGTAAATAAAATTAGAACAAAATGAAAAGGGGTTTGTGTGGTTTGTACACCTGACCTGCCGTATACCATTATGGGTGCTCAACCAACACACTGTTATCAAGATTCCTTTTTTTTTTTGAAGACTAAATCTTGACATTCAATAATGATAGAATGTCTTTCTGGGTATGTTACACACAATTATAAATTGAAAAAATTGATTAAAAGTGTCTTCTCTAAGCAATCTTCTTCAAGGTTATATTTTCTTTAAGACCTTCTCTATATTGGATATTAATTATGTATATCTATGCTCATAGTCAATCATATCTAAATAATGTTTGAATCTCATAGGAGAACCTTGTTAATAAGGTATGGGTATTTCTCCAACAATAGTAAGTTTGAATATTTATTTTGATAATGATGTAAATTATATGATTAAATGTTGTAAGATGTTAAAGAAGTAGTGATTTGCGAGAATTATTTGTATGAATAATCGGGAATGTGATTGTATGAGTGAGTAATTTGATTTGTGAATGTATGCAAACATGTCGTATGGTTGAATCTTGTTTCTATTCTATAAATTGTTAGAAGAATCCTAAGAAATAGATAAATATTATTATGTGGGATTAGAATTCTAAGTATTACTTGAGATGCCTTGGTCAATAACACTCTTTTCATAATATGAAATTATATAGATAATATCTGATTTATGAATTAGCAAGCTTGTTAAGTTTATCTGTTCATTAAAGGTCATATTGCTTCCCAAGGATTATTTAGAATTTGTTCATATTCTATTTTTCCTTTTGGAATTGTACTTGAAGAATAAAGTTATCAGTTAACCCTAATTGTATGAGTGGTCTTAATGCTATTAGTTTTGTATCTGTACTATTATGTTGATATTGTTCTATACATGATACTTGTTTCAAGCTAGTTGTTCCTGTTAATGCCCTATAAACTAGTATATTTCCTTTATGCAATTTCTTCTTTCAATTTAGTTAGGTAAACATTATAAATCAATGTCCAACCTCAACCACATCACAATGTTTAGTTTTTATGGTACCTCTGTGTCACGTTTACAGGTAATTGCATCGAGTTGAACCAAGTATCTCGCACCTAACATAGCTGCAACAATGACGTTTGGGCACCGTCCCTCTAAATCGTCGAGGAGTAATAAGGAACATGTCAAAGTTAAATCCGTGGGAAGGGAAAATCTTCTCGGATATCTCATTAAGAAGATTAACTAAAAAGAAAGGATGAGTCTATTGAAACAATGATTACCATGATTCTCATTTGGAAAACACTTCAAGCTACTAACAGAAAATGAGCATTATTGACACGTGAGTATAGATCGGGGAGGACATGTGAAATGTCAGATAGAGAAACTAGGCTGATCCAGAAATGCTATCTATCATATGCTCTCACCTTGCCATCGCAGATCGTGGTGAAAGTACTAGGGGATCAGGAACAGACTTAGTCACGAAAATTACCTAATTTGGCTTGAGGGAGTAAACTAGATTTCATGAGCAGACACCTAATAGGGATTCCTCCACACTAGGACTAACTGATAAACACCCTTTTAGGTGTTTGTGGTAGTGAACTATTTTTTGTCTATGTTTCACTGAGTGGGTGGCAGCTGACGAAGAACTGTCTAGGGCAGGGAATAACCCTAGAAAGGGCTGGATACCCACTCACAGTTACATCAAACATAGTGCAAAATAGAACTACATATTCACATTCCCCGTGTTAGCCACATCCAAAGGAGGGGGCCTTGATCCCGTGGATACAGGGTATGTAGGTAGTCTAGACGGTGAAGGATGGCCCCACTACTCAGGTCCCTTGGATGTAGGGTATTCTTTTATAGTTTCTATGTAGTGATTTTTGAGTCGTGTTAACAAAGGATTCTCTAGTTAGTTTTGTGCAGATGATAAGGATCCAGTCTTTTGGGAGAAGGCAAGTTGTTAGAAGTGAATGTAAGACGTAATGAAGAACATAAGGTATGTGTGATCCACTGTGCTTATAGGTTATCTTGCATAATGTACCTTCTCTTGTAATGTACTCTCTCTTCACTAGAATTAAAATTGGTGATGTTTTAAGAACTTGATGATTCTAGGAAACTAAATTCAAGTTTCATCGCATTTCTATATCATGCATTAAGCACTTCTTAGAAAAATTTCACATTTCCTAAATCTACCAGATCAAAATTTTTATTCATCACTATTTTTGAATTTAGAGTTTAATGTTATTTGATTAAGGATGAGTCGGGTCCTTACAATCACTAAAAGGTAAAGCTCTTCAATGGTTTAGAGGCTTAAGAGTCAATTCAATTAGATCTTGGGATGAATCAGGTGCTGCTTTGAATTGGCAATTTCAGGACAAGTCTGATCATTTATCATTAGTTGAACAAATGACTACTATTAGGAGGGCTCCACAAGAGTAAATCATAGATTTTAATTTCAGATTTCAGAAAACATGGAATAGAATCCCTGAAATATTGAAACCATCACCAGAGCATGTTTTTTTGTATTATTTAAGGGCATTAAACTCTGCTATTGCTGTTATGATACAATCCATGGGAGGGGTAACTTTACCAGGTACATTTAATATTGCAATTAGAGCAGAAAATAGTTTAATACAAATGTGGCAATGACAAGTACACATAGTTGGTAGGGATGGAAGCAATGACTTAATATTTCTTGTCCAATAGTTAACTACTAAGAAATAGTGGGAAAATGATAGCAAGTGTCTAAAAGATGGAGCATTCTCAATTAATTATGGGACCCCACTACGATTGTGTCAAAGGCCCAATAGAAGTACACAGAGTTCATGTACTACTTAAGCTCATCCTTTGATGACTGAGGATCAATCCCAAAACAAATAGTCTTTTTGTGTAATCTTGAGAACAGAAGGTCCTCCAAAAGAAATAGAAATAGTCTCCCAACAATCCAACTGAGATACAATGCAAACTATACACAAGTTTAAAGTTTGTCAAGATAGTCATGTACTATGTAACAAAACTAAATTTGTAGGTTATTTGTCCAATTGCAAATGTGACTGTCTAGCCGAAATACAACTTAGTGAGCATTAACTAAACAGAGGCTTCCAACATAATCTTTTACAAATTAAAATGACATACAGGACAAGGCACCACAACAAATAATTGATCAACTATCTTTGTTGCTTACAAGTTTCTTGCTACAGGCCCAATTTTGGGCTCCCAATTTGCTGCAATAGCAGGGAATTCTCAAAGACACAGTATATCATTAAGGGAAAACAATCCCTGATTTGTTCATTCTATCTAGTGCACATGCATACAAATTCTATGTTATGTTTTTGCAAGGAATAAATAGTTCAGTTTAAAACTAGAGTCCATCCCCTGTTTTAGCAATCATATTTCTGTGCTGAGGCCATCCACGTTGCGAGAGAGCATGCTCCTTCCCTATTTGGACTATAACGATCATGACTAAGTTCTATCCAAAATTACAATAATAAGAGGCTAGGTTTATTATAATCATAAGAGGCTGGGTTTATTACAATAATAAGAGGTTGGGTTCAAATTTGAGATATGTACAACTTATAGAATCTATATATTTTATAGCTAGCATGTGCAGGTTGAAATTTATATGGTCTGATTGGGATAAGCATAATATTTTTTAAGTTAATAATTTATTGTTTCAAAACTTGTATTACATGTATTAATACACAAGTGTAAATATCAAATAGATCCTTTGAAAATATCAAGAAGCATTTATATGAAAACTTTATTAAATATATCTCAAACATAAATTTGTCCATACCAAATATAAACATATTTATGTCCATCTAAAGCATAAACATGATTGTACATAGATGCATAAATGTCCAAACATGTTGAAAATATATAAACAGATATGTTTATACATGTTTGAAAATATAAACATAAACATCTCCATACATAGATGCATAAATGTCCCTACATATCAAATATATAAACATAAACATGGATACATGTCAAATATAAACATAAACATATAAATGTTCATATCTCAAACATAAGAACTCATAAATAGAAATGTCTATATCTCAAACATAAATGTCAAATCTCTTAAACAAGTTAGTTATTAGCTAGTTTGATCATCATGTGGGCTCCTAGTCGAGCAACCCTCTGAGTGAGAATCCTTCTCTGATAGATGCAATGAGCCGTACAAAAATGTAATTAAATTAGAATATATATATCTATATTTGCACACACATGTTTCCTACATACATACACACATGATATATATATATATATATATATATATATATATATATATATATATATATATTTCAAATAACTGAAACAAGTGTTGGAGAAACACATACATTCTCAAACTACACATGCACATAAAAAAGAAAAAATAATTTGAAATATAATTTATCTATATAAGGTCCTACAAGAATATGTTTAAATTTTAGAACCTTACATGACCTATGACATTTCCCTTTAGGGTATTAACCTCTATTTAAATTCTTGGAGGAATATAAAGGGATTCTTATAGTATGGGAAAATGTGATAGGAAGACATTGTTTCCTATTTTAACAATAGAAACAATATTAAGAATAATATACATTAGTTTTCCAAAAAAAAAATCAAAAAGAAGCTTCACATTACCTCTTCAGACCTTGGCACTTTACCAAGTAACTTTGTGAAATATCTTGTGCCTTAAAGAAGTTAATCACCCTTTTAATGGAACCATACAACTTTTCAGTTTGAGTAGTTGTCATGTCACATACAGGATAAACACTTTTCCATGTAATAGCTAGAATAACCCAATAGTGCACGTGTACTTAATCCATAGCATTTTCATCAATAGAGAGCAGCATAGGACATTATCATAATAGGTCTCAGCCATTTTTATAAAATGTTTTTAGTTCTATTTAATCCAAGTGTCCACTTCAGAGTAGTCAACTTCACAGTCTTCATTAGTGGGGTTCTATAGGCCATCATCACATGACCAGATTTCCGACCAGTATTCCGCATCCCAGGCAGCAATTTCAGAATAGTCTAAACATGAAACACAAGTGAAATTCTTGGAGCATTCACAGACCAGAATGTCATGGTTGGGAAATGGAATGTCTGGATAATCTGCAGACCAAAAAGATGAAAGATAAGAGAGGCAAATGCAATCCAACTTCGTCCCAATTCATTATTGGTAATATAGATCTGAGAAAAAATCTGGAGTTAATGCCAATGACAAAACATATTTAATGATGAACAGTTGGGTAACGAGTGGAAAATTGAAATCCCAGCTTCAAATTTAAACAAGAATTAATCACTCAATTTTTGAAAAATCTACTGTGGTAAAAAACTAAATGTAAATTAAAGATACAGCCTCATTTCGAATCTATTCTTATGCTAATAAAAATTTAGTTCAACTACGTATGTATGAGCCCTGTTGTGTTAAGGAAATCAATCCCATTTTACCCACAAGCATTTTTTTACTTCTTAAATCTCCACTTGTATCATATGACTATTATTAATTTGCAACTTAATGTGGAAAATGTTTTTATGACAAGACATTATTGTAAGATCTAGATATATATTTAATAAGTAGCCATGGAAGGTAAACAAAAAGAGAGCTGTGTGCAGACTGATGTGTGTATAATGAGTTCTTGGGAGTTATGAGCTGCATCGCATTGTTTTTCATTATCCAAATGCATCTTCACTTCTAGATCTTGCCAATTTAGACAAAACCTGCTCTCTTATAAGTTTGTCATTATCAGGATGTTGGATTGCTTTATAGGAATTGCAGTGAATTAATAACATCATCTTCAGTTGCAGAATATCCTATGAAGACCTTAAATTATGACATTTATGTTGCATGGCCAAAGTATCTAACATTCTTCAACACCAATAAGCTGGTGTATGCTACTTACAATGACTTCATATGGACATCAACTTTTTTTATGGGAATCTGCTATATACTACTGTTAAGCTCAGATAGATGACGGCAACTCTGAACAAGCAATCTGGTTTATTCTAAGAGAACTAGAGTTCCAGTTTTAAGAAGGGCCCACAGAGACCCCAAAAAAACTAACTCTAGAGTTCTTAGACTCGGTAAATGCAAGTTATGCACTGTCAAGAGAAACCCAAATAGAATTCCTAGATCTAACTTTGATCTGATTTCTTTCTTCCATAGTATTTAATCCTCACACAGAAAAATCAAATCACTAAGAGAATTTGTTGGCTAAAACTTAGGAGTATAATATGCATAATAAAAAAGGAATTTTAAAACTTGCTAAAATCAAATAAAAGCATATAAAACATTTTTATTTTCCTAAAAGCTTTTCATTTCCTCATCTTCTTTATTTTTTTGTTTTGTAGAGTGCACAAGAATGGAGATAGAGCTGAAGTTTGCATTTCCATGAAAGAAGAACAAAGAGAATGCCTAGATCTTTGAAATTTCTCCCTATCATTTTCTAGTAGCATAGTTTCCAATATATTTGTTTCTTCTTCTTAATAGAGATTTCTTGTTTTGGTTGAAAAATAATTCTATTTGCATGTTTATGTTTCAATTTGTTGGATTATGCAAGTCTGTAAAGGTTGTTTTGGCCATGCATGATAGTTATCTCTATTTCCCTAAAAGCTTTTCATTTCCTGATTTTATTTTATTTTTTGTTTTGCATAGTGCCCAAGAATGGAGAGAGAGTTGAAGTTTGCATTTCTATGAAAGAAGAACGAAGAGAATGCCCAGATCTCTCAAAAAATTTCCCTATCATTTTCTAGTAGCATAGTTTCTGATATATTTGTTTCTTTTACTTCTTAATAGAGCTTTCTTGCTTTGGTTGAAAAATAATCGTATTTGCATGCTTATGTTTCAATTTGTTGGATTATGCAAGTCTGTAAAGGTTGTTTTCGTCATACATGATAGTTATCTCTTTTTCCTTCAAAGCTTTTCATTTCTTGATTTTTTGGTTTTGCAGAGTGCACAAAAATGGAGAGAGCTGAAGTTTGCATTTCCATGAAAGAAGAACAAAGAGAATGAATTGATCTCTAAAATTTCTCCCTATCATTTTCTAGTAGCATAGTTTTCAATATATTTGTTTCTTCTACTTCATAATAGAGATTTCTTGCTTTTGTTGAAAAATAATCTTATTTGCATACATATGTTGATTTGTTGGATTATGCAAGTCTGTAAAGGTTGTTTTGGCCATGCATGATAGTTATGTCTATTTCCCTAAAAGATTTTCCTTTCCTCATTTTATTTATTTTTTGGTTTTGCATAGTGCACAAGAATGGAGAGAGCTTAAAATTTCTCCCTATTATTTTCTAGTAGCATAGTTTCCAATATATTTGTTTCTTCTACTTTGTAATAGAGATTTCTTGCTTTGGTTGAAAAATGATCATATTTGCATACTTATATTGATTTGTTGGATTAGGCAAGTCTGAAAAGCTTGTTTTGGCCATGAATGATAGCTATCTCTATTTCCCTAAAAGATTTTTGATTCCTTATTTTATTTATTTTTTGGTTTTGCAAGTGCACAAGAATGGAGAGAGGTGAAGTTTGCATTTCCATAAAAGAAGAACAAAGAGAATGCCTGGATCTTTGAAATATCTTCCTATCATTTTCTAGTAGCATAGTTTCCAATATATTTGTTTCTTCTACTTCGTAATCCTATTTGCATATTTATGTTGATTTGTTGGATTATGCAAGTTGTAAAGGTTGTTTTTGCCATGCATGATAATTATCTTGTAGGTTCAGTGTATAAAGGATGCCAAAGAAAAAGAGGACTTGTCATATCTCACCAAACTAAGGTTTATTTACAGGAAAATCAAAGTATATTCCACATATATTACATAGGCTACACAATTTCATATATAAAAAGAAATTTAAAGTTTTTGTAAAAGTTTATTATGCTTTAAGGAATGGGCAACAGTCATATATCCAAGCTCCTCCCCATGGCCCTCCCTTAAAGGAACACTACAACACCCAAGACTATCATAGGTTTTTTTTTATAGGTAAAGATGAAGAGCATCATAAGTATATTATATTAATATTAAAACATTTTTACAAAAAATGGTCCAACGATCAGATGAGACATTGCAAAGCTTGCCAAAAAAAGAGGTAGAGGAGACCTCCAAAAACCAAAAAACCAGTGAGAAGTAGATATGCAAGAACATAACTAGTTAATTACATTTAGATCTGCCCCCACTTGCATAGTTGCATATTCAGGAACATATTCAACATATACAGGAACATATGCAGGAACATATATAGGAACATATGCAACATATGCAGGAACATATGCGAACATAACTAGTTAATTACATTCAGATCTACCCCCAATTGCATAGTTGCATATTTAAAGATGAAGACTATCATAGGTTTTTTTTTTATAGGTAAAGATGAACAGCATCATAAGTATATTATATTAAAGATGAAGAGCAAACATAACTAGTTAATTACATTCAGATCTGCCCCCACTTGCATAGTTGCATATTTAGGAACATATGCAAACACAACTAGTTAATTACATTTAGATCTGCCCCCACTTACATAGTTGCATATTCAGGATCATATTCAGGAACATACATAACTAGTTAATTACATTCAGATCTCCAGGAACATATGTAGGAGGAACATATCTAGGAACATATACAGGAGGAACATGAGGAACATATCCAGGAGGAACATATCCATATCCAAGAGGAACATATCCATATCCAGGAGGAACATATCCAGGAGGAACATATCCAAGAGGAACAACATATCCAGGAACATATCCAGGAGGAACATATTCATGAACATATGCAGGAGGAACATATTCAGGAACATATGCAAGAGGAAGATATCCTAGAATGAGAGACATTGCTGGCCAAAGTTAGGCAAACAAAGAGAAGATGTGAAAACCAAAAGGGAGGAGCCAGAGCATATAAAACCATTCCTAGGCACAGGTAATTAATAAGTTTATATGTGATCATGTACACAAATAATAAAATTAGGTCCCATTAGTTGTACATGTGAAGGATTTTAAATGAAAGTTGTACTACCACACGAGAAATGGACAAGTGTCGAAATGTGATGAAAGGTAAGGACTTAATTCAAAGGGAAATTAATTAAATAAATAAAATTTATTTAATTAATTGGATAGTGGGATTAGGATATGATTTGGAATATGATGTAGAAATTAATTAAATAAATAAAATTTTAAATGAAAGTTGTACTACCAAACATTATTCAATTGAGAAATGGACAAGTGTCGAAATGTGATGAGGACTTAATTCAAACAAAATATTTGAATTAGTTGGGATATGTGAGGGAAATTAATTAAATAAATAAATTTATTTAATTAATTGGATAGTGGGATTAGGATATGACTGAGATATGATATAGGAATTAATTAAATAAATAAAATTTATTTAATTAATTGGCTTAATGGTATTTTAATTAAATAAATAAAATTTATTTAATTGATTGGCTAATGGATAAGTGGGATTAAGAGTGGGATATTACAAAATGCTACATGATGTCTAAGTAATATTTTTTACTAGGTGTTGTAAGACATGGACAAATTTGGGTGTCTACAACCACCATCATCTGAAATAATTTATATTCATTTAATTAATTTAAATATATTTTCCCCATCACCAAGATTAATTAAATAAATTATATTTATTTAATTAATTAAATCTCTTTTCTCCAACACTCAAATTAATTAAATAAATTATATTTATTTAATTAATTTTAATCCATGACTAGATTGAGAGATGTAGTATGAAATGAGTAGTTGAGATGAAAATTTAGTTTGACATTTGTGTCTCTCATTTACTAGTTTGAAAAAAAAAATATCTAAAGTACGCCAACATGGATCCAATGTATCATTTATTACAAAGGGCCTAACACAAAATGGAAGTAATTGAGCTATGTTAATCATAAAACTTGATTTTTAATTGGCTAGAGTATCCCTATGAGGATCTGATGATTTTGTGGCAATTGACTCATTATCACCTATTGTAAAAGTTAAAATGTACATTTGAAAAAATACAAAATATATGTTACTGTTCTTTAGTGTAGTAATTTCAAATAAATAGAAAATTTTCATGTCTTTTGTTGGAAGCTATGTTGAGGGCTTATTTCCTTGTCTCTTTGACATTGAGATTAATATAACGTGCCAAACTTTTTGATATCAAGTTGCCCTTTGTATGGAAAGCAAGATTTATGGGGCTAATCTCAATAGTGGTCATCTCCCTACATGGTATGATGCCCATTTTCATTACTGTGATGCCATGAATGGTTGCAACTGGTGGTGTTGGGATTGCAGATGTTATGGATGCATGTATAGTAAAAAATATTTCATCCACCATCCACTTATGGCATCAAATATACAGAAAAAGGTTGTGGAGACTGGTTTTGCAATTACCAATTGCTCTTGCTTGTAAGTTTCTAAAGCCATTTTCAACAAATCCATTTTGTGCAATCCTGCGATCATGCATTCATGAGATCACATTGCATTGGGTCATTCTGTTAATCAGTTTACATGCCTTGTCTATCATTTCAAGTTTGCATACATGTCTACTAGAGTCGTCCCAACTCTAATATCTAACAAAATCATGTCTTATATTGTGATGGTTGTCCATACCATGCATCAAACCTCCCATTTTGGCACAGGAAGGGAAGACGTTGGCAAAGGTTTGGAATTTGGCTTTATGCCTACCCATTGCATTTGCTTGACAGTTTTTAAAGTCTACTCAGCAAACCCATTTTGAACATATCCTGCTATCATGACATTCCATGAGATCACATTCTTGAGGCATTTTGTCAAATAGTTCACATGCATCATCTATGCCTCCACATTTTGCACGCATGGAAACTACAACATCTAATCGAAATTCCCCTTTCATTCTATTTTGATGGATGTCTATACCCCATCCAAAGTGTCAATTTGTGCACAGGATAAACACTTTTCCATGTAATAGCTAGAATAACCCAATAGTGCACGTGTACTTAATCCATAGAATTTTCATCAATAGAGAGCAGCATAGGACATTATCATAATAGTTCTTAGCCATTTTTATAAAATATTTTCGGTTCTATTTAATCCAAGTGTCCACTTCAGAGTAGTCCACTTCACAGTCTTCATTAGTGGGGTTCCATAGGGCATCATCACACGACCAGATTTTCGACCAGTATTCCACATCACAGGTAGCAATTTCTGAATAATCTAAACATGAAACACAAGTGAAATTCTCGAAGCATTCATAGACCAGAATGTCATGGTTGGGAAATGGAATGTCTGGATAATCTGCAGACCAAAAAGATGAAAGATAAGAGAGGCAAATGCAATCCAACTTCATCCCAATTCATTATTTGCAATACAGATCTGAGAAAAAATATGGAGATAATGCCAATGACAAAACATAATTAACGATGAACATTTGGGTAATGAGTGGAAAATTCAAATCCCAGCTTCAAATTTAAACAAGAATTAATCACTCAATTTGTGAAAAATCTACTGTGATAAAAAAACTAAATGTAAATTAAAAATACAACCTCATTTCAAATCTATTCTTATGCTTATAAGAATTTAGTTCAACTACGTATGTATGAGCCCTGCTGTGTTAAAGAAATCAGTCCCATCTCACCCACAAGCATTTTTTTACTTCTTAAATCTCCACTTGTATCATATGACTATTATTAATTTGCAACTTAATGTGGAAAATGTTTTTATGACAAGAAATTATGGTAAGATCTAGATATTTATTTAATAAGTAACCATGGAAGGTAAACAAAAAGAGAGCTGTGTGTAGACTGATGTGTGTATAATGAGTTCTTGGGAGTTATGAGCTACATCACTTTGTTTTTCATTATCCAAATGCATCCGCACTTCCAGATCTTGCCAATTTAGACAAAACCTGCTCTCTTATAAGTTTGTCATTATCAGGATGCTGGATTGCTTTATAGGAATTGCAGTGAATTAATAACATCATCTTCAGTTGCAGAATATCCTATGAAGACCTTAAATTATGACATTTATGTTGCATGGCCAAATTATCTAACATTCTTCAACACCAATAAGGTGGTGTATGCTGCTTACAATGACTTCATATGGACATCAACTTTTTTTATGGGAATCTACTATATACTACTGTTAAGCTCAGATAGATGACAGCAACTCTGAACAAGCAATCTAGTTTATTCCAAGAGAACTAGAGTTCTAGTTTTAAGAAGGGCCCACAGAGACCCCAAAAAAACTAACTCTAGAGTTCTTAGACTCAGTAAATGCAAGTTACGCATAGTCAAGAGAAACCCAAACAGAATTCCCAGATCTAACTTTGATTTGATTTCTTTTTTCTATTGTATACAATCCTCACACACAAAAATCAATTCACTAAGGGAATTTGTTGGATAAAATTTAGGAGTAAAATATGTATAATAAAAAGGAATTTTAAAACTTGCTAAAAACAAATAAAAGCATATAAAACATTTTTATTTCCCTAAAAGCTTTTCATTTCCTCATCTTCTTTATTTTTTTGTTTTGTAGAGTGCAAAAGAATGGAGAGAGAGTTGAAGTTTGCATTTCCATGAAAGAAGAACAAAGAGAATGCCTAGATCTCTGAAATTTCTCCATATCATTTTCTAGTAGCATAGTTTCCAATATTTTCGTTGCTTCTGCTTCTTAATAGAGATTTCTTGCTTTGGTTGAAAAATAATTTTATTTGCATGTTTATGTTTCAATTTGTTGGATTATGCAAGTCTGTGAAGGTTGTTTTGGCCATGCATGATAGTTATCTCTATTTCCCTCAAAGCTTTTCATTTCTTGATTTTATTTTATTTTTTGTTTTGCATAGTGCCCAAGAATGGAGAGAGAGTTGAAGTTTGCATTTCCATGAAAGAAGAACAAAGAGAATGCCCAGATCACTGAAAAAATTCCCTATCAATTTCTAGTAGCATAGTTTCTAATATATTTGTTTCTGTAACATCCCGCTACGTAACCTCGAAGGGTAAGAGCCAAAAGGGGCAAGATAAATTTTTTTTGACAATGGTAATCAACATACACAAGTTCAGTTGTCAATTAGATAGATTGATACCATTCATTTTAAACACCAAAGCAAATGTTCCTAATCCCATCAGATAAAAAGAAGAGTCCATAAGCATTAAATACAGTCGGATCCGATACCGACACCAGAATCCGTAAGGCAATAAAGGAACATCACATTTCTTCTCATTAAATACAATGATTACAACTTCTCTTCTAAGAGAGTTTAATTACATAACTACATATACAATTAGAATGATATATTCCAAAATATAATACAAGTACATAGCATAGTCCAGAGTATAATACAAAGACTGAATAGGTATAATAACTAAATGAAGTGATGGAGAGAGAGATCATCTCCAACTGGTGCTCCAAAACCTGTTCGTCAGTCCCCAATGGTGGTGGCAACGCCTCCCAACCATGTGGACTCCTAAGAGACCAACCCACCGTGCTCGAAGATAGTCTCAAGGCCCAAACAGATGAACAACAATAAGGGGGTATAAGATGGCCAACACACACATCAAACATAGAGCAGACACAGAGCAAACACGGAGAACAGTGCTTATAGTCAAGGTCATAATAAAGGTGTACTCATCTAAGTCATAGGTCGGGTACTACCCACGACTGATAAGGTGCTAGATACTAGAGTGTAATCATATGGAGTGTCATCATATGTGCTCGAAGGGATGGCACACACAGGACCAAGTACCTCTCATACAGATGAGGATACTCAGTCGTACCCGAATCCACGTCCCGCAGATGGATGACTCCATGCCCTGCAGATGGATAGGCCTTCTTATTGCATCCTTAGCCTATACAAGTGCTTAAGGCCATGCACGAGGTTTAATTATCTTATTAGTGTTTTTACCCCAATGTTTAAGTTTCAGTTATCACTTATTAATGTAACTCTACTACTAGTTCCCCTGGCAGCCACTTGTGGGCCTTGGGCCCGTAGAGAGCCACTCCAACAGACTACTCTAATGCCTAGACCTTGTTCATCTCATTTGACTAAACGAGGAATCCGAAAAGAATAAAACAATGGTGTAGAAATTAGAAATAGAGGAATGTGGTATACAAAACAAAAGCTTCCATAGGCAGTGTAGTGTTATTGAAACTAGTCCTATGCCAATTAGATCAGTTGTATAATAACTCTAGTGACCCTAATTTGGTCACAATTAGCAAGGTATGAATGGATAAAAAAAGAATAAGCATGACAAAAGGGTATAGCAAGTCTTTTCACAGTCAAATTTTGCATATTGTTTACCATATTTAACATGGCACAATAAAATGTTAAAAAGAATTACAAAAGGGTCTCTTAATCATTTTCCCCTATAGTAGTTCCCTTAGGAAAATAAGAAGTTGTTCCAAAATAGCCATTACCAATTGATGCGGCCTATTTAGGCATTGCATGGTACAAAGGCACATTAAAGGCTTAGATTCTTAACGAGATATAATCATGCTAAAAAAAAACACACACCCTAGCATAATGTAAGAAGTTCATGGAGACAGAAAATTCTCAACATACAAGGACTTCAAAGAAGGGCAGCGACGCTAAATACACTAAGTTCATTTCAATTGACATCTACAGGCTTAAGGAAAACACATCCTCTCAATGCCACAGATCTCAGAAGTAAATACCGTAAGTCTACAGGATTTAAGAGAATGAGATTACAGAAGTAAAATAATCTGGAGAGGTATTTAGGTAACAATAAGAGAGAAGATATTGATACCAAAATCAAAGTACCCTACCAGAGACTGAGATCTTGGAAAGATTTAGTCAAGCCATTCATAGCGACAAGAGGAGAAGATAAGAAGACTGATTAATGGGTAAAACAGATCATAGTGAAAGCCTATGTAGAGGCCGATAAGCAAGGGCCAATAAAAGAATTATACAGGATGTTTAATGTTTACATACAGGCAATTAATAGGTCACAAGAAGGTCTACTTCTACAGAAAGAGATATGCCAACAATAGCATCCGTAGGTTGATTATTCAAATGATTACTAACCATAAAATATTAGCACTAATTGTTTATTGCCCATGCTAAACAAGAAACTATACAAGTTTTTTCTCAGAAGAAAGAAAGTCACCAAAACGGTAAAAAAGAAAAAGAGATCAAATGAAATATTTATTCATTGGCTGATAAAACTAAATAGACCAAAGGCTTTTTTCTCAGATGAGGACATCAGAAGGAAAACAAGGAAAAAGGATCTGCATTTTAACTATCGATCCCATGTAAGAGGTAGTGTAAATATCTGGCATTTAAGTCTATTTCTAGCATAGCTTTAGAAATGACAGTAGTGGAGTTTCAATTTTTTTTGTGTTTAATGAAATATGCAGCAACATATATTAGTAATGGGGTTTCAATTTTGTTTTTCTGTGCTAAAGAAATAATAGCAACATATTTTAGATTTTTACAAAGGCAGTAATGGGGGTTCATTGTTTCTGTGATTAATGAAATCGCAGCAAATTTATTCTAGTTTTTTTTATGCTAGAAAAAAAATGACCAGAGGTAAATACCTCTACATGAAATCGCACCAGATGGTATTCTTTGTCCTGGGAAGACAAGGACTAAAGATCGTACTCCCCTTAGCTCGCCTCAGCTCTTGAAATTTGATGGCTTCCTAATTAAATCCGCCCCTATCTTTTTTCTCTTCTGTGTTTTAAACCCTCTGCCTTGCTCCCCAAAAATGCGTTGACTCTCTCCTCCAACTATCCATACACACCTCCCATCTTAGATATTTTTCATCTCTTGCATTTAACATTTTTACCAACCTCTCTTATCCTCCCGTGTCCTCTTCCAACTGCCCTCAAGATATTTTTCTACATCCTTAACTCACTCAGCCACCTCACCACGCCACTAATACATTAAATTTTGCATTAACCCTTCCACCAAACGTGAGCATTGTTACATACTACCCCCCTAGGACTAGGCTTACTCCTGGAAGCCTACAAATACAAAGATGCATCCAAAGCACACACTAGACCAAGAAAATCAATACAATCAAAGGGGGCCAAGGAGAAAAGTCTCAACAAATGGACTGGCAAACTACAGATGACCTGTGCATATATATACATCATATAGCCGAAGCAACATCAATTATGTAAGCATGAAATCCATCATAAGTAATAATAATGTCCACATCATAATAGTATTGAGATTGCACATCACCGGTGCTAATACAAAATAATAACAAGATGGGTAATCCAAAATAAAGTATATAATCATCCAAGTCCATCAAGATAAGAAAAACATAACATGAACACAGGGTCATTACATCCCCTAGAAGTCTGCAAAAAGATATGGATAAAGGTCTCTCATCCTCGTCACATCTTGCCAAGATGTTGAGGACTCACCGTCAGGATCCCATTGGACCCTTACCTGTTCTATGTCCCGACCCCTGAGGGTCAACCTCCGATGCTAAAGGATGCGTACGGGTTCCAAAGAAAGCTTCTCGTCCGCCTCGACCTGCAAAGTAGTCCAATCGACATACTTCCTCTGCCGATCCTAAGCTATAGACAAATGCTCTTTGATCCGCACTACTTGCTATTCCATATCCTGAAGCATCTTTGGACCCAAAATAACTCGGTCCTCTAAGCGATCCCAACTCAACGAAGTGCGGCATGGCCTACCATACAAGGCCTAGAAGGGAGACATACCGACAAAACTGTGATACCCATTGTTATAAGCAAACTCTACTAGGTACAAATAGTCCTCCCAATGAGACTGTCGATCCATAACATACATCCGAAGCATATCTTCTAAGAACTGATTAACCCGCTCCGTCTGTCTGTCAGTCTCAGGATGGTATGCAGAGCTGAAATTAAGTTGAGCTCCCAAAGCATGCTGAGGAAAAGTCCATAAAGTTGAAGTGAACACTGGATCACGATTAGAAATGATCCTACGAGGAATACCATGCAGATGCACAATATCCTCCATAAACACTCGAGCTACAGACGCTGTAGTGTAGGAAGATCTCATGGGTGAGAAGTGTGCCACCTTGGACAACTTGTCCACTGTGACCATAATAGCATCATGACGACGCGAAGACATAGGTAGCCCCACTGTAAAATCTAGAGATATTGTATCCCACTTCCATCCAGGGATGGAATGAGGCTGCAATAATCCTACTGGGTGCTGATGCTCTACCTTCACCCGCTGACACTCAAGAAACCAAGCCAAAAAATCAGCAATAGCTCATTACAAACCTACCCAATGATACAGCTGACGAAGATCGGCATGCATCCTCGTGACACCCGGATGAGCTGAATAGGGTGCACGATGAGCTTCTGATAAAACCAAGGACCGAAGATCACTAGAATCTGGAACATAAATACGACCAAGATGTTGCAAAAGTCCATCAGGCTTGAGTGAGAAACTTGCAAACCTGCCCTCAAGGACTCTCCCAGACTCAATCTCTGCTCTCACCTCCTTATACCAAGTATCACTAGGAAGTGACTCCAAAATATGGCTCCGCAAGTCCACTCCATGAGACAAAGCTGAAACCTCATGTCTCCTCCTACTCAAGGCATCTGCAACAACATTCTCCTTACCCTGAATGTAGCAAACCTCAAAGTCATACTCAGAGAGGAACTCCATCCAACAGCACTGTCGAGCATTCAAATTCGGCTGAGTGAAGATATACTGCAAACTGCGATGATCACTATGCAACTCAAACCGATGTCCCAAAAGGAAATGTCTCCAATGCACAAGTGCATGGACGACAGCTGCTAACTCCAAATCATGGGTGGGATAGTTCAGTTCATGATCCTTGAGCTTACGGGACTCATATGCAATCACTCGTCCCTCCTGCATGAGAACTGCCCCCACACCCTCCAATGATGCATCGATGCACACTACAAAATCACCTGTAGGATCTGGCACTACCAGGATAGGTGCACTAGTCAGCCACTCCTTAAGAGCCTGAAATGCTGACTCACACTGATCTAACAACACAAACTTCTTCCCTTTCCGCTGAAGAGAAGTGATGGGATGGGCTACCTGAGAGAAATCTCTCACAAATCGGTGATAGTAACCCACCAATCCCATGAAACTGCGAACCTCAGTCACATTCATTGGTGCTGGCCAATCTATTGAGATACCTTCTCTTGAGATGATGTGACCCAAATATCTCACCTCAATCTGGAAGAACTCACACTTGGCCAAATTTCCAAACAACTAATTATCTTGCAAGCATTGTAACACTTGCTGCAAATGGCCTTCATGCTCCTCCATAGTCCTCGAATAAATCAAAATATAATCAAGGAACACGAGAACAAATTGATCAAGATAGGTACGAAACACCCCATTCATCAAACTCATGAAAACCGATGGAGCATTGGTCAACCCGAAAGGGACAACCATGAACTCATAATGCCCATAACGTGTACGAAATGCTGTCCGATGAATGTCTGCCTCATGAATGTGAAGTTGATGGTAACCTGACTTCAGATCTATCTTGGAGAACACCTTGGCTCCCCTCATCTAATCAAACAAATCATCTATTCAAGGCAACGGGTATCGATTCTTCACCGTCACTTTGTTCAACTGGCGATAATCAATGCACAAGCAAAGAGATCCGTCCTTCTTCACGAAGATGACAGGTGCACCCCAAGGGGATACACTAGGATGAATGAAACCCTTCTCCAGTAAATCCTCTAATTACAACCGCAACTCACCCAACTCCTTAGTAGTCATGCGATAAGGTGCCCGAGAAATAGGCTCCGCACCAGGAATGAGATCGATACGAAAGTCTATGTCGCGCTTAGGCGGCATGCCTGGAATATCACTCGAAAAGACATCTGCAAACTCCTGAAGAATAGGATGATCATTAAGAGATACCTCTTGAATCCCAGCCTCAGCAAGATCACTAACAGAAATAGCAAACATTTGACACCTTTCCACATGGCACACTTCAGCTGCATCGCTGAAATCACATGGAGAGAAATGGGTCTCTGAACCCCAACTAACTCAACACACTCTCCAACATCATCAACACACTAAATTGACTTACGCCGACAATCTATACTATCTAGGTGGGTCTCCAACAATTCCATGCCTAAAACAATCCCATAGGACCCCAAAGGCAACACACGGAGATCCACTGTGGTAGTGAAGGTGCCCAAATCCAACACACAACCACGAACAAGGGAGTCTACAGCCACCTTGGATCCAGTAGCTAACTCAACCTACCAACCAACATATTGCCTTGCCACCACGAGTCCACAATGCTCCACGAGACAAGGAGAAATGAAAGAATCTGAAGCTCCTGAATCAAACAAGATATATGTGGTAATCCCACATAACACACCTGAATACTTGACTACAGTGCCCTAATGCTCAGCCTGACAGTTATCAACCACCGTAAAAACTCTATGTGATCTGCCAGCCTCACCTACTGTCGGCTCTGAAGTAGCCTGTCTATGACTACCTCTAGCTACTGATCTCTGAGGACAGTGAGCAGCTATATGACCATGCTGCCCACAAGCATAACAACCACCCTTGCCAAAACCTCAACCTGAAAAAGGTGCACGTGACTGCTGGGATCCACCACCCCTAGAACTCTGCTGAGCACTATGAAAACTCTGAGACGGACCACTCTACTACCTACTCTGAGAGCGATGATGTGAATGATCTCTAGCAAGTGGAGTACCAGGATTCTGCCCACTCTGCTGAGACTGAGCAGGCCTATGCCTCTGTCGCTGACCATGTCTACAAGGTGTACTATGAGATCTAGATGGTCCAGCTCCCTGAGACTATGTACCCTGAACAACTGATCCTGAAGGAGGGGCACTACCAATCTGAACACCTACCTGACCACCAAAACCTTATAGTCAAATTCTCCTCTATCAACCTCGCATTCTCCACGGCCACCTCTAAGGTCTTCGACTCAAACACACGAATACCACCACTGATACGGGCATTCAAGCCCCTGATGAAATGTTGTACTAACATTGACTCATCATCAGAAATACTAGCATATTGCTTTAGCTCAAAGAAGCGGTGCTCATACTGATCTACTGTCATAGTCAACTAACGAAGTTCATGGAACTCATCAGCACATCTCTGTTGATAGTAGTCTGAAAGAAATCGTGCATGGAACCTCTCTAAGAATAGTCCCCATGACATGGAAGCAATGTCTAGGTGAAGTTTTTGCTCCTCTACTCTCCACCATGTAGATGCAAATCCTCTGAGATGCATAATGGCACATCGAGCTCTAGTATTGCTACTATAAGGATGCATAGCAAAGCATCGATTGAGATTGATCAACCAAGTCTTTGTCTCGGTACCTATACCAGAACCATCAAAAGTAGGGGGATGGGCCCTAAGAAGATACCTCCTGACGAGGTCCTAATCGGTCCAAAAGCTGCTGTAAAATAGCTAAAACATGAGTACCCCTGAGCCCTTCGGCTTGATTCTCAACATGCGGTTCCTCCCAACGCTCACTCTGATTGCCCTGATTACCCTGATTGCCCTGATTATCTTGATTACCCTAATTACCCTGATTAGCATCATGCTAGGTGCTACATCGAAGAACAATGGCTATACCTCTAATTCTACCTCTGGCTCTACCCCTAGGAGGCATCCTAAAGAAACAAAGAACACATCAAAATAGATCATCACAGAGACGACCTAATCACCATACTAAGGCATGAAGGCATAACAACATGACTATAGAACAATATAACAAGCTCACGCCACACACACCAAACACAAAAAAACATAGAAGGCTCAAGTACGCCAGAGCTCCCAGTGTGTGAACATGGGCTTTGATACCAAATGTAACATCCCGCTACATAACCCCGAAGGGTAAGAACCAAAAGGGGCAAGATAATTTTTTTTTGACAATGGTAATCAACATACACAAATTCAGTTGTCAATTAGATAGATTGATACCATTCATTTTAAACACCAAAACAAATGTTCCTAATCCCATCAGATAAAAACAAGAGTCCATAAGCATTAAATACAGTCGGATCCAATACCCACATCGAAATCCGTAAGGCAATAAAGGAACATCACATTTCTTCTCATTAAATTCAATGATTACAACTTCTCTTCTAAGAGAGTTCAATTACATAACTCCATATACAATTAAAATGATATATTCCAAAATATAATACACGTACATAGCATAGTCCTGAGTATAATACAAAAACTGAATAGGTACAATAACTAAATGAAGTGATGGAGAGAGAGATCATCTCCAACTGGTGCTCCAAAACCTGTTCGCCAGTCCCCAATGGTGGTGGCAATGCCTCCCAACCATGTGGACTCCTAAGAGACCAACCCACCGTGCTCAGAGATAGGCTCAAGGCCCAAACGGATGAACAACAATAAGGGGGTATACGATGGCCAACACACACATCAGACACAAAGCAGACACGGAGAACAGTGCTTACAGTCAAGGTCATAATAAAGGTGTACTCATCTAAGTCATAGGTTGGGTACTACTCACGACTGCTAAGGTGCTAGATACTAGAGTGTAATCATATGGAGTGTCATCATATGTGCTCGAAGGGATGGCACACATGGGACCAAGTACCTCTCATATAGATGAGGATACTCAATCATACCCGAATCCATGTCCTGCAGACGGATGACTCCACGCCCCGCAGATGGATAGGCCTTCTCGTTGCATCCTTAGCCTATACAAGCGCTCAAGGCCATGCACGAGGTTTAATTATCTTATTAGTGTTTTTACCCCAATGTTTAAGTTTTACTTATCACTTATTAATGTAACTTTGCTACTAGTTCCCCTGGCAACCACTTGCAGGCCCCGGGCCCGTAGAGAGCCACTCCAATAGACCACTCTAATGCCTAGACCTTGTTCATCTCGTTCGACTAAACAAGGAATCCGAAAAGAATAAAACAATGGTGTAGAAATTAGAAATAGAGGAATGTGGTATACAAAACAAAAGCTAACATAGGCAGTGTAGTGTTATTGAAACTAGCCCTATGCCAATTAGATCAGTTGTATAATAACTCTAGTGACCCTAATTTGGTCACAATTAGCAAGGTATGAACAGATAAAAAAAGAATAAGCACGACAAAAGGGTATAGCAAGTCTTTTCACAGTCAAATTTTGCATATTGTTTACCATATTTAACATGGCACAATAAAATGTTAAAAGTAATTACAAAAGGGATCTCTTAATCATTTTCCCCTATAGTAGTTCCCTTAGGAAAATAAGAAGTTGTTCCAAAATAGCCATTACCAATTGATGCAGCCTATTTAGGCGTTGCATGGTACAAAGGCACATTAAAGGCTTAGATTCTTAACGAGATATAATCATGCTAAAAAAAAACACTCACGCCCTAGCATAAGGTAAGAAGTTCATGGAGACACAAAATTCTCAGCATACAAGGACTTCAAAGAAGGGCAGTGACACTAAATACCCTAAGTTCATTTCAATTGACATCTACAAGCTTAAGGAAAACACATCTGCTCAATGCCACAGATCTCAGAAGTAAATACCCTAAGTCTACAGGATTTAAGAGAATGAGATTATGGAAGTAAAATAATCTGGAGAGGTATTGAGGTAATAATAAGAGAGAAGATATTGATACCAAAATCAAAGTACCCTACCGGAGACTAAGATCTTGAAAAGATTTAGTCAAGCCATTCATAGCGACAAGAGGAGAAGATGAGAAGACTGATTAAGGGGTAAAACAGATCATAGTGAAAAGCTATGCAGAGGCCGATAAGTAAGGGCCAATAAAAGAATTATACAGGATGTTTAATGTTTACATACAGGCAATTAATAGGTCCCAAGAAGGTCTACTTCTATGGAAAGAGATATGCCAACAATAGCATCCGTAGGTTGTTATTCAAATGAGTACTAACCATAAAATAATAGCACTAATTGTTTATTGCCCACGCTAGACAAGAAACTATACAAGTTTTTTCTCAGAAAAAAGAAAGTCACCAAAACAAAAAAAAAGAAAAAGAGATCAAATGAAATATTTATTGATTGGCCGATAAAACTAAACAGACCAAAGGCTCTTTTCTCAAATGAGGACATGAGAAGGAAAAGAAGGAAAAAGGATCTGCATTTTAACTATCGATCCCATGTAAGAGGCAGCGTAAATATCTGGCATTTAAGTCTATTTCTGGCATAGCTTTAGAAATGACAGTAGTGGAGTTTCAATTTTTTTTTGTGTTTAATGAAATATGTAGCAACATATATTAGTAATGGGGTTTCAATTTTTTTTTTCTGTGCTAAAGAAATAATAGCAACATATTTTAGATTTTTACAAAGGCAGTAATGGGGGTTCGATGTTTCTGTGCTTAATGAAATCACAGCAAATTTATTCTAGTTTTTTTTTATGCTAGAAAAATAATGACCAGAGGTAAATACCTCTACACAAAATCTCACCAGATGGCATTCTTTGTGTTGGGAAGACAAGGACTAAAGATCGTACTCCCCTTAGCTCACCTCAGCTCTTGAAATTTGATCGCTTCCTGATTAAATCCACCCCTATCTTTTTTCTCTTCTATGTTTTAAACCCTCTGCCTCACTCCCCAAAAATGCGTTGACTCTCTCGTCCAACTATCCATACACACCTCCCATCTTAGATATTTTTCATCTCTTGCATTTAACATTTTTACCAACCTCTCTTATCCTCCCGCATCCTCTTCCAACTGCCCTCAAGATATTTTTCTGCATCCTTAACTCACTCAGCCACCTCACCATGCCACCAAGACATTAAATTTTGCATTAACCCTTCCACAAAACATGAGCGTTGTTACAGTTTCTTTTACTTCTTAATAGAGCTTTCTTGCTTTGGTTGAAAAATAATCCTATTTGCATGCTTATGTTTCAATTTGTTGGATTATGCAAGTCTATAAAGGTTGTTTTGGCCATGCATGATAGTTATCTCTATTTCCTTCAAAGCTTTTCATTTCCTCATTTTTTGGTTTTGCAGAGTGCACAAGATTAGAGAGAGTTGAAGTCTGCATTTCCATGAAAGAAGAACAAAGAGAATGCCTTGATCTCTGAAATTTATCCCTATCATTTTCTAGTAGCATAGTTTCCAATATATTTGTTTCTTCTACTTCATAATAGAGATTTCTTTCTTTTGTTGAAAAATAATCTTATTTGCATACTTATTTTGATTTGTTAGATTATGCAAGTCTTTAAAGGTTGTTTTGGGCCATGCATGATAGTTATCTCTATTTCCCTAAAAGATTTTCATTTCCTAATTTTATTTATTTTTTGGTTTTGCAGAGTGCACAAGAATGGAGAGAGCTTAAAATTTCTCCCTATCATTTTCTAGTAGCATAGTTTCCAATATATTTGTTTCTTCTACTTTGTAATAGAGATTTCTTGCTTTGGTTGAAAAATGATCATATTTGCATACTTATGTTGATTTGTTGAATTATGGAAGTCTGAAAAGGTTGTTTTGGCCATGCATGATAGCTATCTCTATTTCCCTAAAAGATTTTTGTTTCCTCATTTTATTTATTTTTTGGTTTGGCAAGTGCACAAGAATGGAGAGAGGTGAAGTTTGCATTTCCATGAAAGAAGAACAAAGAGAATGCCTGGATCTCTAAAATGTCTTCCTATCATTTTCTAGTAGCATAGTTTCCAATATATTTGTTTCTTCTACTTCGTAATCCTATTTGCATATTTATGTTGATTTGTTAGATTATGTAGGTTGTAAAGGTTGTTTTGGCCATGCATGATAATTATCTTGTAGGTTCAGTGTATAAAGGATGCCAAAGAAAAAGAGGACTTGTCATATCTCACCAAACTAAGGTTTATTTACAGGAAAATCAAAATATATTCCACATATATTACATAGGCTACACAATTTCATATATAAAAAGAAGTTTAAAGTTTTATTTTAAAGTTTATTATGCTTTAAGGGACGGGCCACAGTCATATATCCAAGCTCCTCCCCATGGCCCTCCCTCAAAGGAACACTACAGCACCCAAGACTATCATAAATTTTTTTTTTGATAGGTAAAGATGAAGAGCATCATAAGTATATTATATTAATATTAAAATGTTTTTACAAAAAATGGTCCAATGATCAGATGAGACATTACAAAGCTTGCCAAAAAAAGAGGTAGAGGAGACCTCCAAAAACCAAAAACCCAATGAGAATCTGCCCCCAGGTGATGTATCTTCCACTTGCATAGTTGCATATGAACATATGCAGGAACATATGGAGGAACATATATGGAGGAACATATGAAGCCAGAGGATTGAAGTGGATAAGGAAAGACCAAGCAGCAAAGGTATCTTCAATCTTGAAAGAGAGAGAACGACCCAATTGTCTCTTATAAAAAATAAAAAGTAAAGGAACCTTCCAAATGTTCAGATGAAATAATTTTGAAGACTGAGGTTCAGGGCATGAAACACACAACCCAAATGAGGCTTATCAATAAGATCTACATGATTTGCACATGCCAACAAACCTCCAATCTCAGCTAGACCTGAATGGAGATCATAGTTTGCAAGAGCTTGGTTGAGTTTTTCCTTCGAGATCAAGAAACCATGGATAAAATTTGTAGCCAAACCTTTGACCATATCCACCTATTGGATAACATCCATAGCATTTGAAATAAAGTGCAAGGCCAAATGAGAAGCATAGCATACCATGGAGTTCAACAAAAAATCCTTTCCCATAACCTCAATAAGAGCCTCTTCCACATCTTTCGAATGTAAAATGAAGGCCCATTGAAGACCACCACCTCTGTCAATAGAACCATGATGCGGAATGACAGACATGGCTTGCCAGAGGTAGGCAAATATCCAAACCTAAGTGTTCATCAATTTGTATAGTTTAATACTTTTATTTAATAAGTTTATATGTTGTACACAAATACTAAAATTAGGTCCCATTAGTTGTACATGTGAAGGATTTTAAATGAAAGTTGTACTACCACACATGATTCAATTGAAAAATGGACAAGTGTTGAAATGAGAAATGGACAAGTGTCCAAATGTGATGAAAGGTGATCACTTAATTCAAATAAAATATTTCAATTAGTTGGGATATGTGACGGAAATTAATTAAATAAATAAAATTAATTTAATTAATTGGGTAGTGGGATTATGATATGATATAGAAATTAATTAAATAAATAAAATTTATTTAATTAATTGGCTAATGGATAAGTGGGATTAAGAGTGGGATATGACAAAATGCTACATGATGTCTAAGTAATATTTTTGACTAGGTGTTCTAAGACATGGACAAATTTGGGTGTCTACAACCACCATCATCTTAAATAATTTATATTTATTTAATTAATTTAAATATATTTTCCCCATCACCTAGATAAATTAAATAAATTATATTTATTTAATTAATTAAATCTCTTTTCTCCAACACTCAAATTAATTAAATAAATTATATTTATTTAATTAATTTTAATCCATGACTAGATTGAGAGATGTAGTATGAAATGAGTAGTTGAGATGAAAACTTAGTTTGACATTTGTGTCTCTCATTTACTAGTATAGCTATATTTGAAAAAAAATATATCTAAAGTACACCGAGATGGATCCAATGCATCATTTATTACAAAGGGCCTAACACAAAATGGAAGTAATTGAGCTATGTTAATCATAAAGCTTGATTTTTGAGTGGCTATAGTATGCCTATGAGGATCTGATGATTTTGTTGCAATTGACTCATTATCACCTGTTGCAAAAGATAAAATGTACATTTCAAAAAATACAAAATATATGTTTCTGTTCTTTAGTGTAGTAATTTCAAGTAAATAGCAAATTTTCATGTCTTTTGTTGGAAGCTATGTTAGGGCTTATTTCCTTGTCTCTTTGACATTGAGATTAATATAACATGCCAAACTTTTTGATATCAAGTTGCCCTTTGTATGGAAAGCAAGATTTATGGGGCTAATCTCAATAGTGGTCATCTCCCTACACTGTATGATGCCCATTTTCATTACTGTGATGCTATGAATGGTTGCAACTGGTGGTGTTGGTATTGCAGATGTTGTTATGGACGCATGTATAGTAAAAAATAGTCCATCCACCATCCACTTATGGCATCAAATATACATAATTTACTCGTTTGATTGATAGCAAGTGTTGATGGGTGTTTTCATTGGATTTCACTGTAAAAATTTGGAGCCTAGGTTTGGGGACCCATTTACAAACACTCAAGTTGCCTTGTGAGATTAAATTCTGTCATTGCTAATCCTTCTGAACATGCCCTCTACGTTGGGGGAATTGGTTCACTTTTTTATCACAATGGAAATATAACATCCTTGATTTTTAGCATGGATGGAGTTACTTTGGTGTCGGCATCTGAGGATTGTACTATTTGCCTATGGGATACCCACTCTAATTGTGTTGTTAGGATGTTTAACCAAAGTATGGGTCATGTGAGCAGTATTTTAGTGTTGCCACAAGTTTGAAGGCCTTCCTATCATGGGTCACAATTGGCTAGTCACAAGAGCTATGTTGAAAATGAGAGGTTTAGTGATTCTAGCTATCTCAAGGATATGCCAAGGTTTTTCTTACCAAATGTGGAAAGAGCTGCCACTGGTTTAGAATTTTGGTGCCATAGGATTGCAATGGTGGAGCTCTAAATAAAAGAGTTGGAGGCCATGAAAGTGAATTTAGCAGTAGTGAATGAGGATCTACAATGTGCCTTAGATATGCTTGATAAATTGATAAAAGTTTCCCATAAGTTCATAGGACTTTGCTTTTCTGAGGTTGTAATAGACAATCAGAGCTTGGATACAGACAAATCAGCGGGAAAGGATAATATAATGTTTCTAGATAAAAGCATAGATGAGAGTCGTCGTATGTTGCAGTAAATTGTAGCATTTGTTTTGTCTATAAGGTGTAGCATAAAATGTAAAGGAAAAATGTAAAGGAGGAATGTTTTGTTTCACTGGGGAGTTGAGGTGTATACTTTATGGAGGTCACTGCATGTGGTGAAGACCATGCTTTTGCTTCTTGTACTTGATCAAATGTTTGTTAAATTCATGCAAAAAACTATTGTATTTGTAATTTTGAGAACATTTTTTCTGTAATAGTTTAGATTGTCTACTTGTTGGGGAGGATGATTTAAAATTTCTTTTAAAATACATGAACTACTATATCAAACTAAGATGCATTATAAGTTAGGATGTCAAAATTTAGAATCATACTTTTGGGACTAAAAGCCTGTTGAATTTAGAAGTTGATTGTAACTTGTGACAAGTTCATCTTTCTTTAAAAATATTGTTACTAATTTTTTGTTCACACTTAAAATTAGTTGGACCTAAGTGTAATTGTTCAGAAGGAATAAAAGAAAACTTCAAAGTTATGCATTTCTTGAATGGTTGATGCCTTGACAAAGTTGAAAAGAAGACCCAGTTGTCAGGATAACCCTTGGACTGATAAGTTATCATGACAAAAGAATTGATTATCAAGGGATCAAACATTCAAGGAGATACATTTGTTCTACAAAGTTTGATCTTTCAGGAGTTATAGGCTATATTGATTATTCAGTTAATCAGTTTTTAATAAAAGAGAGAAAGATATTGTATTACACTATTATTTGATGTCGTGTTTTGAACATACATCCAGGTATCTGTTACTTTATCTCATGCATTGATTAAAAAGGAAATACATATACATCTTATGCATTAGAGAAACTAACAGATCATGTTTAAAAGAAGTGTTCAAATGTGTCCCACACAAGCTATGGGAGTAACTAGACTGAGCAATTGCAGACATGCAAGCTATGTATCTGTTTGATAAACGAAAAGAGAAAACAACATATGGTAAATCTAAACATCCATCATTGCCTGATGATGGAGTTTGTTGAAGCCAACCTTCAAGTCTTCAACTTTTAGTCTTCACTCCAAGCCATCATCAAGTTGAAACCTGCAAAATTTTGAGGACAACCCTGTTAGTGCTCTAGATGTTTACAGTTATCACATGCTTTTATCAAACAGAGACATCTACTTATCATATCATGCATTCAAATAAGAGATCAGATCAGATATATGACACAAATTAGGAAGAAATCATGAAGGAGATCAATCAATGCTATCAAGTACTTTTTTATGCTAACTTGTTTGATCACTATGTAGGTATAGGACAAATTTTGTTGTTGATTTGAAGACAAATAAACATGTGGATTAAATGTGGCCCCCACAAGGGTTTGAGCCCAGTATGTTTCTTTTCATTTTTGAAAAGAGTATCATAAAAGATAGGATGCATCATTCTAAGCTATATCATGCATCATCTAATCAACTTGCAGAAATGATATGTCATCATGGCATTATTACAGCTGATTAGAGAAAATTAGATTACAATCATCTAGGCTACAAGATCCATCTAAGGTACAATATCATTATGAATGCATGTATTTATTTCATCATAGCTAATAGAGAGCAACTAACAGTGTGCATTCATAGTACAAGGATATGATACAAGTTTTTAGATTAATGTACATGATAAAGAGATGAAAGACAACATAGAGAAAGATACAAATTATGCCTTTAACGAGACAAATCAAAACAACAAGGCATTATTAGCTCTAGGATGATATATGGCAGGTGAAAATGCAGCCATGAAATATATCATTGTCTTGGACCAATAGCTAAGTAGTCATCAATGCCTTGAAGCTTCAAAACGATTAAGATAAATGGATATACAGTGAAACAATTCAAATGCAAGAAGATAGGCCTTAGTTTTCAAAGATGATTCAACACTCTATACCAAGTATTTCTCATTTTACCTCATATTGTCAAAGATCTTCAAAGTTTAATAGTTATATCACATTCAAGTTCCAAGTGTGTCATAGAGATAGTCAAACAAGATGCTACATGGAACAACAGATGATACAGCATCCAAGACAAGAGATACATTGCATACTGAGAATGTGGCAGTCACATGCTAGTCGCAAAGATGCAAATGATAGATGCATATAGCATGCTCTCTGAAGAGCACTCATCAAGTGATAAAGACTGTCACTTACTATCAAAGATCTTAGAAGAAGAACAAAACAAGAGCAGCATTCATTTATCATCACTGTCATGACAGTCAAGTATAAATCCAAAAGCAAGAGACTATCATGTCTAGAAGTGGAAGGGTGCAAATACAGTATGCACAGTAGAGTATTAAGAATGCCATAGGCCAAAGATAACAAGGTGGTTTCCATACACTTCATCAACTATTTTGATGAAACAAACTCTGCCTCATACACATTGGAGCTACAGTGATGCCATGATACAGTCAACAATGTCATACAGAGAGATACCATGAAGAACAAAGACAGGTTCAGTCACCTTCACCATGGAGAGTCAGGGGCAGGATGAATAAAGTGGCTTATACAAGCAAGAAATAGTACGAGTAGATCACAATTACCATATCCATCTACAGGAGTAAGTCAATGATGGAAAAGAAACAGCAGAAGAAGATTCTACAGTAATGGTGATTGACAATTCAAAAAAGTAAAGAGCCCTCTTTCTTTTATGCCATCATGATGCAGTCATAGTAAACAGATAGCCAAGGGGAAAAATGCATGATACATTTGATACTATAACATTCAAGTGATGAGACAAACAAGGAGTGTATGAATATGTTTATCTATGCTATAGGTATACCTTAAGAATGCCATAGACAACAAGGAGGAAAATATATGATGTCTAGAACACAGAAGAATCCCGATACATATGACAATCAAGAGAAGACAAATGATATCTATGTCATAGTATAAATCTAGTTGCAACAAAGATAGTACCCAGTCAAAGATGATGCCACCTAATAAAAGTTCACCATACTATAGTTTGCAAGGTGAAGAGTACAAGTTATCATATGCAAACAAATAAAGAGACCATCTATGCTACAGGAGAGTCTCACAGAGGTGCCAAGGTATGCTACAGAATATTAGATGATAACAATGTATGCTACAAAATAATTAAATGATTTGTTGTCATACAGAATATAAGACTTGCTTATGCCAAGTAGCTACAATGAGACCACAGTCAAGCAATTGCTCTATAGAAAGAGAGTCTGTTATGATAAAGAGTAAACCCATTTTATAGAAAATCAAACTCTAGTGCTAATTTTTGCACCCACGCTCAAGAAGACTCAAATAAAAGAGAAATACAGTCATATTCATTATAGAAAAGTGAACAAACCCTCCACATTCTACTTTTTTTGGTGCTTGTATTCAGATAGAGCATGACCATAAAAGGTAGAGGCCTTAAAAAAATGCAAAAAGATGTTAAAAAACCCTCATTTCAAAAACTCAAACCCTCAGTTTTTTTGCATCTACAGACAACTCAAAGTAAAAAGAAGATATATGCAGTCATGGCCAAAAGTGATAAGCCATTTTTATCAAAAAATGCAATACCCATAACTTCAACAGACCTTGCCATTTTTTTTTCAAACTGTGAAAAGAGACAAAAGAAGCTATAGAAGATGAAATGACAAGAGCTTACCTCATTTCACCGATAGGAAGAAGCGTCTTCCCACGGCCTCACACTGGCCTTAAATCTTTCAAGAATAGGTGAAGGTTGCAAGGAAAGATACAAAGAAGAGAAAATGTGTTAAAGAATGCATAATGACAACAAGAGAGCCATAAAAAAGGAAACAAGGGCATAGCCATAAAAAGATAAAGCCACAGAGATGAGTAAATGCCTCATACAGAGCAGAAAATAGCATTACCTTCTCTATTAATGATGCAGTTCCAATATGCAACCAAAGATCCCATTGAGAGGAGTAAAAAAACTAGAGCCATGATGAATGCACTCAAACCCTAGGTCGGTGGATCAAAAGTGTAGAGCTTCAAAGAAGGAAGTCAAATTGAAGAATGAACAAAAATTAGGGTTGTTTCCTCACTTTTCTTCAAAGGTTCTTTTTTCAAGTGTGTTTTTTGACTTGTAGAAAACAAATAATTACATTATCCAAAAGAGATGCCGTGGTCAAGACTTTGGTCTTGAAAGTCCCTAGTCATCATAACATGGAGTGGCCGACAGTAGTTTTTTAGACTTGATTTTTATTAAGTCAAGAGGGCTGATATGATGAAGGGGAAGGCTTCAATGCCTTACAAACTTCTTAAAGATTCCTTGGTGGTTGGGTTATGCATAGACAAGGTTTCACATGCTATGTTCCTTGTCTTATTCAAAACATCAAAAGGTAATGATACTTCAAGATTATGCATGGTGGCTAACAAAGCCAAGAGGGTGCATGGAGTTTTCAAAGGTAGGCATTTATGCATGATGGCAGTCTGATGGTGCAGTGATGGGTCATGGAGTTGTTTTTCTTTCTTGATCTCAAGTTGCATATGGGGATATAAGGTCGTTTAGAAAATGTAATGTATGTGCACTAAGGCAACAAAGGGGAGTCATAAGAATGTTTATGCATATTTGTTGTGTGCATGGACTGTCATGTGGAGTGACTCAGATTTTTTATTTTTCTTGCAGAGGAGGATAAATATTTTCTCACTGATCATGGAGTGATAAGGAGTTTGTATTTATCCCTACGTCCTATTTTTTGCTCATATCATGCAAAATAGGCAAATGTAATTGGAGTGATAAGGAGTCATATTTTTCTTCTAGTCATGCATGATTTTACATACAAATTAATTGTAAATAAATAATAAAGTAATATTCTATAAATTACTTTATTATTTTTTACAAATTGTAAAATCAAAAAAAGAACAAATAGTAACCAACAATAGAGTATTATTCTATTACTTTATTATTTACTCACAATCAATTTTGCTCATGAAAAATCATGCAAATTGATTAGTTGAGTTAACTAGGCCACCTAAGAGATTTTGCATGATTTTTAGGAGTATTTTTAGGGTCCTTGGTTAATTTTTTTTGTCAAACATATGGAGAGGCTCAAATTGAAGCTATTTTTGCTCAATTTGTGGTAGTTTTAGGCCCTAATTTTGAGGATTTTTGATGTTTTTTAGGAATGAGTATTTTTAGAGGTAGTTATCTGCAAGTCCATATTTTTTGCATGCCTCTTGGAGAGAGCAGGCCTATATATTGTAAAGAAAAAGTTTATTTTTGCTAGTTCTTGATTCTCATTCTGATTCAGATAGATTGGAGAATTCTTGTAGCTCACTTTTATAGTTTTATTGAGAGATCGGTAGGTTATAGATTGTATTTTGTCTTATTTGCAAAGCTTTCCTTTGTTTGTTTCAGATCAGTTGAATTACCTTTCCTTTTTGTGCTGAATGTTGAAGTGATTTGATGAAATTTTGCCATGTTTTATTATTAAACCTTCAAAATTATTGTCTCACCTCCTTGTTTGCAACATTAAAGCATATATTCATCGCAGGTCTTAGGTTGTGTTAACCAGAAATAGTCTTTTTATGCTGTGAAAAAACTATTTCCTTCATAAAAACCTATTTTCAAACCTTTCTTAGAATCACTTTTGTGGTATTTATACCAAGTCTAGATTGTGTAAAAGTCATATTTTTGGGTAAACATTGTAGATCAGATTGTATTATTTTTATCCATATCAGGTGCATCACCATTTTACCTTTAGCATTCATTTAGTTTCTTTCTTCCCTTTTCCCAGGAAGTAAAAAAAACATACGCCTCAATGGAACATTTGAAGGGAACCGACCCATAATCTGGAGATCTAATCTTGTCACAGGGCACCTACAACTTGAGATTAGTCCCATGTTACATGGAATTGCAGTGTTTTAACTAGCCTTGCATATGGGTACAATTCCCAGTGATAACAGTTTTTGGCACGCCCAGTGGGACTTTGAACTGATTTTCAGTTCAAAAGGACTTATTTCTTTTTGTTGTTTTGGTATGAGCAACAGAATTTTAGCCTTTTAGAGGTTCATTATCAAGTACTTGGTGACTCTAATACTTTGGTTTTTTCAGATTAGATCTTGCAGCCTATTAAAAAATGCCAAACAAGGTCAAGTAAAAATTCTAAGAAGAAGCATAATCAGTTATCTCCACCAAAGAGGAGAATAAAAGAAGAGAAAGATTCCAATACAGCATATTTATCAGTTTTTACAGATCTGCCTAGTACACATCCTAAGTTTGCTTCACATCAGAATCCATTAATTGCAAGTACATCATCAGAAATTTTCAGTTCTCCACCAGCAAGTCCAAGAAAATAGATTCCCGTTTTTCAAGAGAAACCTCTTCTTCTTGAGTTTACAGAGGAAGAACCTATGTTACAAGAAATTTTCTAAGTAGTTTCAGTCCAAACACCAACTCAAGTTGTACCCACTCCAATGTCTTTACTAGGAGGAGAAGGAGTATTACCACCTCTTAGTGGGGGAGGTGGAGGAGTGTTACCACCACCCGGAGGAGGTAGAAGAAATCCACCACCACCTTGAAATTAGCCTTTTGTGTCATTTAATGGAGGTAGCCCTTTGAATCTGAATCAACATTATGACATACCAATGGCTACACTGAAAAGTTTACCAAGTTTTATAGGAGAAGATGGGACTACACCCATTGAACATATCAGAGATGTGGCTTCTTTATGTGATGTTCACCACATCACCGAAGAAAACATTGCAATCAAGTTGCTAGCATCATCATGGTCACAACCCACCTTTGAGTTTTGAATTAGAATTAAAAAATTGTAT